>JALJEV010001349.1:0-1422291 GCA_026586105.1 Hylodesmum podocarpum
AAACATTTGGTAGACAACTCAATACGCAGATAATCAGACAATCAATTATAAAATATGTAAAAAGAGAAATACGTATATATATAAAGTGTGAAGATAGAAAAATACGCAAATATTTTGTGAGTGAGTTAACTGGTTGTTTGCTTTATCCTTCTTACTTAAAAAAAAACATTCTATCCTTTACCTCTTCCTTTGTCTTACTTAATCACCAAAAGAAAAAGAAAGGTACGACCCGTTCCAATTAATATTGAAACCTATGCTATTTTTAAAAAATCGGCTCACAAAATTATTTTTGGAATAGTTTTATCATTTATTTAAAAAAGACCTACTATAATGTGATTCAATTGGAAAAAGAAAAACATTGACAATGGAAAGTTACCGCTTAGAGGGGCTCATGACAATTCTATAGAAGCTACATGTTTAAAGAGATTAACATAGAAGAAATTAAAATTTAGAAGTGGTAACGAATGACAGTGGAAAACCAAAAGTCACAACTATTATATTTTAATTAGAAAACCAAAATTCTACTACATCAATCATAGTGTACGTAATTCTAATTCTTTTTAATGGTAAAATAAGAATAGATGTTATCAAGACTTATTTTTGTTAATTTGTTTAAATTTGTAGGTATATTAATAATTAAAAAATAAATTAATTTTCACAGATAATATAACAAATTTTTTAATTTAGGCCTCACAATTTTGACACGGTCTGATACCATGTGACAAATCACATTTTATACCTCCAGATGTCTTTGCTAGCTTTTGTATAATTCTTTTTTTATTATAATTGCAATACATATTACAACTTTATTTTATAGATAAAACTATTTCTAAAAAATAATTAAAAAAAACTTACGAATTAGGAGATACTCTATTTTATAGAAATATCAATGAAAATAAGCTATTTGTCCAAATCATAACGGTGAAGAAAAGATTTTGTTTATTGATAACTATGTAACAGGAGCATTAATTTTTCTTAGACAGATTTCGAAACCATTTCCCAAATTGGGGTTGGGATCAAGTCGGGAGGTCTGATTTATTGAAAGTAAATTGTGTCTTTTGTCACATTTTGTTTTCACATGACAATTATTTATTAAAAATGTAAATTTGATAGTGTCTGTTAGTTATCAGGAATTAACACGTGATAATTATTTATTAAAAGTGTAAATTTGATATTGTCACTCGTCAAGAATTGACACATGACAATTATTTATTAAAAGTATAAATTTAGTAACATCTCTTGTCAGACACGTATGAACGGTGTTAATTTATATTTTTTGCCATTATCAATTCATAAATTTGTAGAGTATTTTCTCGATATTAAAACCAGATAAACAAGTGAATATATTTAATATTATACAAATATATCAAATTTCCATCTATCTATCCAGACAAAGTTTTTAGAATGGTAATGTTACATTATAATTCAGGAAGGGAAAAAGAAGAGTGGTTTGAACCTTTCCACTTTTAAAAAATTAAAAATATAATAAATAACATTTGCAAAAAAAAATGTTACATTATCCTTTCTTCCATTTACAAGAAGGTAATAATCAAATTTGAAAAAAGAATTACAATAAAACATTATAAAATAATTAAATTAATTTTATTAAAAAAATTTAGTTAGTAATTTTTAAATACTATCGAATGAGATTTTCAAACAGAAAAAACCATAATATTATAAATAAGTAAATTATTCCTTCCAATAAACATCTTTTTTAAGAATATTATGCAAATCGATCTGTCATCAATTGGTTATTTTTTTATTGCCCGTAGTATTGGTATAAAATTTCTACCACCAAATTACTAACTAAACTTTGTCCCCCCAATATTATTAGTCTATTTGGTATGATTCGATTGTTGGAGAACTGTATTAAAGGGTACAAGCCCTGTACTATTTATGCAAAATAACACTATGATTCACTATTCGACTGATTTTAATGCAACACATATTTCTGTTAGTTTTTGGGTGTGCGCTGACTAACTATTATACAAAACACTCTTAAAGTAAATATCGATATTTAGACTTCACTACGAAACTTTTCAAAGCATATGATTTTGATGCGAAATGCAACAAGAGGTTTTTGGTGAGAAAATAGTGATTTCGTAGCTACTTTTGAGGTCTGACAACAAAAACAATGTTGCTACTGACTTCTTTCTTGTAACAAAATATACATTATGGTGAGGCTTGTATGCTTGCCCCTATATTATTGCACATTTTCATTATATATTCAAATGAATAATTATTAATAATGTATAATAAATTAAGGTGATAATTAATTAAATAGTGTTAAATATATATTTAATTAAGTACTGGTTTGGATTTTAAATCTGGATATTAAAAACAACATTTTGAAAGAGATTATTCTTATTATCATGGTAATTAATAGATGTTCAACATGTACAAAAATTACAACTAGATTAATAGAGATGCAAAAGGGTAAAAGTAAATCTCTACTTTCACTTATCTGAAAATGGAAGTCTCACTGTCTTAATTATGATGTATTATTTTTTTTTTAAAAAAAAAACAATAGGGAGTTCAATTAAATTTTACATTTGAATCAATAAAAGTGCAAAAAAGAGGGAGAAGTTTAAAGTAGAAGATATGTAGAAAAATCCGTAAGAAGAAAAATAAGGAAATGGTTGTGTTCATTCTTATAAATTTATTTTCTGATTTCACCCACTTTATTTTGAAATGTCTGTTTTGCCCATTTTACTTAAAAAATCTTGTAGCTCTTGCCCCTCCCTTTCCTCTTCTTCCTTAATCCTGATGGAAAAAAGAAAACTATTTATGTTGAGTCATGTCCCTGTGCTATTTTTAGAAGTGTGACCCATAAATTAATTATTTTAGATAAAATAACAATTTTTTTAACTAAGGGTTTAGAAATTTTGAAGTCCTCTGACACATCACATTGGAGTTTTCTTCCAACGCCTTACAAAATTTCCTCGGGCACTCTCTTTTTAATTATTGGAAAGCCTATTCCGGAAGATAAAACTTGAGGGTGTAGGAAGTAAAAGCTTATAATTACCTTTAATATCTCCTAATGGCCAAGCATGCTTTTGTGTATTTATTATTATTATTATTAAAATTGTAATTTCTCCCTAAATGATGTAATTTAAGTTAATAAATTTTTAATATATGTGTTTGGATAATTATTTTAAAAAAAATTGGATTTAAAAAAGTTATTAATTATATTAGTTAATGTTTGTTATAATCATAATGAGTTGATTTTGATAAAGTTATTTTTTAATCAAATAGTGAATTCTTGGAAATTCATAATAAAATTTTGCCTAAGATAGCGATATCCAAAATCTTATTTAAAGATAACTAAAGATACACTTATAAACAAGTTGAATTAAGTTATTAGAGGTAAAATTCAAAAGTTAAATAAGATATATTTTCTTAACATTTTAAAAAAAGATAAAATTTGCATTCAAATATTTATCCTATTCCTTTCTCTTTACTTTTCTCCTCTCACTCTCCTAGTAAAATCACTTCTATTCACGTATATACTATGAATAGTTTTCTTAAAATGTCTCTTTTGAATTTGTTTATCGTTGGAAGGACTAGATTTTTCGGCAGGAGCTTCTTAACACATGGAAATTAATATCCAATGGTGAGTTTTGTGAAATAACAACTGAAGCGCAAGATAATGAGTCCAAACAGAGACCCATTTTTCTATCAAAATCTTCCATTTGCATGCACAATTCCTCGTTTTAGGTAAGGGTAGTTCTCATTTTAATGATAATAATGAATTGTTCCCCTTTTCGTTGTTTTGTGTATTTGGTTTGAATATTTTGGCTCATGTTTGTTTTGTTAATACCCCTTCTCTTCTTCATTGTACATTGTATGGTTGGATGCTCGTTATTTTATGCCATCCTTTTGTTGTTTGGTGGTATGGAGTTCTTTTTCATCCACTGATTTTGAGTGTTCGACTACGGGTGTTGATTATTGCCTTGGGATTGTTTAATGTTGTCTTTCATTGTCAGTTAGGGATAGTTTTATCATTAGTGATAGTCTTGAGAGATTTTTTGTTGGATTGTTTATTGATAAAACTGTCATGGTAGAAATTGATTAGTGTTTAGTGTTAGCCTTGTTTTACATGATTAATTGTGCAATTGTGTTGTGAATTGGTATTCTGTTGTTGCTGGTGCTTGATCTTAATAATTATGACATTGTTATGTTTTTCCCATTTCTATACATCTAACTATTTTACTGCATTATGTGGTACATGTTTGGTGGGGCATATTGCACCGATGAGTCACTAGATTCATGATAATCAGTTGTAATTGTGTTTTATGTTGACGAAAGGGATGAATGCCTACTGCTATAAAAGAGTAGTAAGGTTGCTTCTAGTGGATATGCTTTTGAGCATCGTGTTTTGGAAAAGAGATGAGGATTATATGAATGCTAGGTGAATGGAAATATTTGTGAAAAGTGAGGATGAATGGAACTAGGAAACTCGTTGAGTGAGGATGAATGTATCCACTATGACCGATCACCTTGAGTGAGAAGTGACTCTTGTTGCAACACTAGTTACGTGACTGTAATTGTCTAGTATCGGGAATGAAGAAATTGGTTTAAAAATGGAATTGTGGAGGAAGGAAGCTTGGCCAACACCATTGGTATCAAATAGCATGAAGTTTGGTGTGCCTAAAACCAAGATTAGGGGCCCCAAAATCTAGATTTGGAGATTTTTTATGCTGAAAATTTTTCTCAAGTGAGTGATTTTTCACCTAGGCAAAAAGAACTCACTGTGTTGAATTTTTGTTGTGTTATCAAATTCGCCCAAGTGAGTAGAAGTACACTCAGGCGAATCTTGCTGAACTAAAACTCATTGTTTTTGTTGTGTGACGTTTTTGGCAATGTTTTAGGGTATGTTTTTAATTTCTTTTGGTATATGTTTCTTGTTGATAAGTGTTTGGACCTCAGAGGTAGGATTAGATGATGTTTGTATGTATGTTATTTGTTCTCTCTATGAACTTTGGTGTTGTACCAAACTGTGTTCACAAGGTTCCTCTTAAGAAACTTATAAGACTTGTTGATTGTTCTATAACTTGTATATGTATTTACATAGCTAATAATATATGAATAACTAAGAGCTTAGATAGAGTGAGGTGCTCAATAATTGAACATTAAACTGTTGTGATGCAGAGTGAGTATGAGTATCAAGTGTGTAAACATGGAGGAGTTGTGCTTAATGGTTGAGTACCTAGTTTGAAGCATGGTTTCGTGAGCAAGATGAAGGTGCTTGAACAACTTATACCAAGGACAAACATTTTTGGGAGGCCCAAGGTGTAACACCCTCAAAAATTGATTTCAGTAAATAATTACGTATATTAAAAACGTAGTTAAAACGTTAACTAACATTTCCATAAAAACGAGAATATTAACTTTTTACTATTATAATTTGATTAGATAAAAAACATAATTTAAAAATAGATTGCCATCATATAGCAATACCGTTACGTAATTTGAGAAAATTACAATTACGTTTCTAAATAAAAATGTAGAAGAAATATAACCTTGTTATTTGACGATTCAAACATTTATTGATATTTTCAATTTACTGTAAATTCACTATTTTAATTATATTATTATCTGTAGACAATTTTGTTCTGTATTTAGTATGAGAAACCTATTAAGAATTAATACATAAAAACTATATATTGTTACACTGGAGAATTTACTGATTCTAAAAATATAAGGTTTTTATTTTCTAGATTGTGTTTGTCTACGCAACACAAGTTGAAAAATTAAAACAACAAGGAAATCGAAGGGAATATGACCCATAATATGTAAAATTAGGAGAAGGATAAATAAATATACAGGTTGGAATAAAATATTGTATAACAAATTTTCTGTAAATTAAATACAGAAAACTTCTTGAAAAATTATCTAGAATAATCTGTAAACCATAAAAGTAGGGAAAAATAATTTTTAGAATCTTTATAATTTTTTTTGTCTTAATTATGGTATAATCAAATATGATATTTGAAGAATGAAATTAGAATCATAAAATTTAGAAGAGAAATTAGTATTTAAAATCATTATAAAACTTTAATTTTTAGTAACTTCTAAATTATTATTGTATGAATTTATGCACAATTGGTGTTCCTTGATTATAAAATAATTAAATAAGCATGAAAAGGATGAAAGGAAGATGCAAAGGTGGGCTTAGAAGGAAACCCACCTTAACTTTGCAAAGATTACAAAACTTTAAGAAAATTTAGTAATTTTTAGCAAAGTTTGGCAATTTGTGAAATTTTGACACTTGGAAACCTTCTAGCCATCACACCTCACAAATTGCCATGTTCCATGAAGGAAGAAAGAGCTAAATTGAAGATAAGATAAAAAGGCATTAAATGAAGATAAGATAAGCCTTATCTCATACATTTAATGAGTTAGTTACTTTTAAAGTAAAAAATACTTAAGGAAACCAAATTTTTCTAATTAACTAGTTATGTGCTTATTTTATTAATTTTTTTCACCTATAAATACAGCAAGGAGTAGACAGTTTTTCACATTAAAAAATGTGACTTACTTGCCCAAAATCACCCACAACCTTTTTGTTTTCAAATTACGAAAATTGTAAGCACTTTTTGCACCATTTCAAGTATTTTTGAAAATTTCTTCACCTTTCACTCTAACCTTCTTCACGTAAGTTTTCAAGTTTCTAAACGTTCCAAATTACTAAACTTTATGAAATTGTGTGTTCTTATGCTTCTAAACACTTTTTTGTTTTAATCTTTATATGAAACTAAATTCTAGAAATTTACAAGCATTATGGAAGTCTTGAAGTATTAAAAATATCAAGAGCTTTCATTAAAATTCTCCAATTTTATGAAGATTTCGAACAGTTTTAAAGAGTAATTGAAAAACTTGTTTCTAAAGGAAGTTTAACATGGTTTCAAGTTCTTTTGAACCTTAAAATCATTCAGCCAAGGTGTATCAATAACCAAAATGGAATAGGCAGCAACTAAAAGTACTTAAAAAGTGACCCAATAATTAAAAACGTTAAAATTCTAAGTTTATAACGGTTAATTTTCTTATGCTTTGAACTTTAATGTTTTGTGCTGTGAACTTTGATGGTGATTTGGATTATGTTTGAATATATTTTCTTTGAACTTGGATGACCTATTCTATGGATTTAGATGATGTTTGAGATGGTGATTAATTGTTATATTATTCACTTTTAATGTTTTGTGCTATGAACTTTGATGGTTGTGTGAATTTTGACGGTGTGGACTATAAATTATTAATCCATAAGATGAGATATAATTATGGATTGGTCTTGTAATACCATTGAGTTGGTACTGTTTTATTTGATATTTTGAAAAAGGAAGATAAGATTTCATTCATTCATGCATGCCTCAAAACAGGTGGCCTCGGTTAGAGGTATAGATAATAAACTTAATCTATGCGTCTAGGCGTGATGCTAGACTTGGGGGATTTTTATGGTGAGAATTCATTTAATTCATGATGATCACATGTTTGTTTATGAGATTTTGTGCACGATTGTGGAATCCTAACTGATCAGTAAGTTTTACGATGATGATGTCATATTATCTGAGATGGTACCACATTGCATATTTTTGGAGTTGAGGTTGGAGCATGCTGTTAGGAATATGTAGTTTGATTTTAGTCAATACATAATTTTAGTCCCACATCAAGTAAATGATGAGGGAGATTGCTCTTATGTGTCTATATAAACAACTCCTTGTAAAGCTTCAAAGCACAGTACATAGAGCAAATATATATTGTGTGCCCGTGGATGTAGGCAATTTGCCGAACCATGTTAAATCCTTGAGTTCTCTTTTAATCTCTTCCTTATACTCTTCTTGTATTATTGCTTTGTTCTTAACACATGCATCATATAGAAATTTCATTTAGTCACAATTCATTATTTATTTATTTGATTATGATATGTATTATTATTGATATTTTTATATGGTATGTATTCTTATTGAGATTTTGGAACTTACCCTTGCGTGTTTGTGTCTGTGGTTTGGCACCTGTGATGACCCTAAATTTTATTTGGGGAGCAGATTAACAAGATAATTCTTTCAACATGAGGATTTTTGTGAATAATGTATATATTACAATTGTCACAATATTACGTACTTTTGCGAAGTTCTATAAATAACCTTTGATGTATGGTTATGTTATGACTTATGTGATGTGTTCTTAATGATGGTGACGTTTTCTTTGGCAATATAAAGTGTCTTGAAAATTTCATTCAAAGAAATCTAAAAGAAGGAAACCTTTTCAAAATAAATAGATAAAAGAAGACAATGAAAAGTATTTTAGTGACGACAAGACAAGGTGTCACAATGTTGGTATCAGAGTAGTATGTTTTCTAAGACTTGTAAACTTTGAGCTAACCATGTTTTTGTTGTGTATTCTGTGATTAAGTGATTGGTAGTGAGCTTAGAAGCAATAAGGTTGTGTGAATGATTCTTTGCTTATGTGATTTATACACTTGTTTGATTGTTAGTTGGCATGCTTTGAGTGGTGTTTTCTGTAATAATAATAGATGGCAAGAAAAAATGATAGAGCAATTGCTGAGGCACTTGAAAATCTTGCCCAAGCAATTGGAAATCAAAGTAGGAACAAAAATGAGCATACTGAATATCGCAGCCTTGAGCGATTTCAGAAGAATAATCCACCAACTTTTGGAGGTGGATATGACCCTGAAGGTGCTCAATGATGGCTTAGGGAGATTGAAAAAATCTTCTAGGTAATGGGATGTTTTGAGGATAAAATGGTAATTTTTGCAACTCATATGCTAGTGGAGGAGGCAGAGTATTGGTGGGAAAATACCTGTCAGTATGTAGTAACTGAGGGAGAAACAATAAAGTGGGGAGAATTTAAAGAATTGTTTTTAGAAAAATATTTTAAGATATAAGGAATAAAAAAGAAATGGAGTTTTTGGAACTAAATTAGGGGACTTAACAGTAGCCAAGTATGATGTTAGGTTTGAGGATCTAGTCAGATATTCTGCACACTACCATGGAAAAGATGGTGAAAGGTCAAAATATGTTAAATTTTTGAATGGTCTGCGTCCTGAAATAAAACAGACTATAAATTATCAAGGCATTAACCAACTTCCAGTGCTAGTAAATATGTGCAGAATATATGATGAGGATTCTCGTGCTAGAGCTGTATATTATAAAAATAAAAATATTGGAGGACCATTTAAAAATAAAATATTTGGGTTCCAAAATAAAAGGAAACTATACCAAGCTTTTCAAGGATTTAGGGAACGTCTTACTGGGAATTTCTCTAAAGCTCCTTTGAGAAATCATGAACCTAATCTTGTTAATGTCAAGTGTTTTAAGTGTGGAGAATTTGGACACTATGCTTCATCATGCACCTTCTGCTACAAGTGCAACATAAAGGGGCATCTAGCAAAAGACTGTCTAGCAAAAGGAAACATGCAAGGAAACCAACCTGGAAAAAAAAAGGGCTCAAGGAAGAATCTTTTCTCTTAATGCAACTGAGACTTCAGAATCAGAACCTTTAATTCGAGGTAAATGCTTCATAAGTGAAATTCCTTTAACTGTGTTATTTGATTATGGTGCTACTCATTCTTTTGTGTCGCTACTCATTCTTTTGTGTCATATTCTTGTGTACAAAAATTGAAACTTCCTGTGTCTTCATTAAACTTTAAATTATAAGTAAATACTCCAACTGGTATTTCCTTTATAACGTCAGATGTTTGTTTAAACTGTGAAATAAGAATTTCTGGTAAAACTTTCTGTGTCAATTTGATTTGTTTACCCCTTTAGCAAATTAACGTTGTTCTAGGTATGGATTGGTTGTCCACTAATCATGTTTTGTTAAATTGTTTTGACAATACAATTATTTTTCAAGACCCCGAGGTGAGTAGGGATGTTGAAATTATTTCCATAAATAAAGTTTTAAAATCTTTACAGGAAAATAATACCCAAGTATACATGATCATCGCTAATGAAACTAAACCTAAAAATGAGGTGAGTAGTGTGCCGATAGTAAAAGATTTTTCTGAGGTATTTCAAGAAGTAGATAAGTTACCTCCTAAAAGAGAAGTAGAGTTCTCTATTGATTTAACCCCAGGAACAGGACCAATTTCCATGGCACCATATAGAATGTCTCCTGCAGAATTAGCAAAAGTTAAGAAACAAATTGAAGAATTGTTAAGTAAATAGTTTTTAAGACCTAGTGTATCGCCCTAGGGAGCTCCAGTTTTGTTAGTTACGAAAAAGGATGGAACCATGAGAATGTGAATAGATTATAGACAGTTGAATAAAGTAACCATTAAAAATAAATATCCCTTGCCTAGGTTTGATGATCTTATGGACCAATTAAGAGGAGCCTGTATTTTTAGTAAGATTGATTTAAGATCAAGATACCACCAGATTAGGGTAAAATCTAAGCATATTCCAAAAACTGCGTTTAGTACTCGTTATGGGCACTATGAGTATTTAGTTATGCTTTTTGGAGTAACTAATGCTCCTGTAATATTTATGGATTACATGAACCGAATTTTTCACCCTTATCTTGATCAATTTGTAAATGTGTTCATTGATGATATCGTAGTGTATAGTAAAACTAGAGAAGAACATGCCAAACATTTGGAGATAGTATTACAAATTTTAAAAGACAAACAACTCTTTGCTAAATTATCTAAGTGCGAATTTTAGATGGAGAAAATGAGGTTTTTAGGTCATGTAATAACTCAAGGAGGAATATCTGTAGATCTCTCTAAAGTACAATCTGTTTTGGAGTGGGGAAGACCTAAAACTGTAACATAGATTAAGAGTTTTCTAGGATTAGCAGGATATTATAGGAGATTTATTAAATATTTTTCTAAAATAGCTTTGCCTTTGACTACCTTGACTCGAAAGAATCAAGCATTTATTTGGACAACTCAATATGAGGATAGTTTTCAAACTCTTAAGGAAAGGTTGACCATTGCCCTAGTATTAACCTTACTTGACACAAAAGAACCTTTTGTAGTATATTGTGATGCATCCAAAATGTGTTTAGGAGGAGTGTTGATGCAAGGTGCAAAAGTTATAGCATATGCTTCTAGACAACTTAAGATTCATGAGAAAAATTACCCAACCCATGATCTAGAATTAGCGGCTATGGTATTCATACTTAAGATGTGGAGACACTATTTGTATGGAACTAGATTTGAAGTATTTAGAGATCAAAAAAGCCTTAAATATTTATTTAGTCAAAAAGATTTGAACCTGAGACAACGAAGATGGATGGAGTTTTTAAAAGATTATGATTTTGAACTTGATTACCATTCCAGAAAGGTTAATGTCGTAGCAGATGCTTTAAGTAGGAAATCTTTGATTATGTCTTCACTAATGATTAGAGAAATGGATTTATTAGAAAAATTTCGAGATCTTAGTTTAGTGTATGAAACTACTAATACGAGTATTAGATTGGGAGCTTTGCAAATTTCTAACATATTTTTGGAAGAAATCAGACAGAAGCAAGAATTTGATCCTTTTCTGAAAACCCAAATGGAAAATTTAAATCATGGAAAAACTAGTGAGTTTAAGATTGGAATGGATGATATTTTGAGGTTTCAGGATAGAATTTTTATCCTCAATATAACGAAAGTTAGAAAGATAGTTTTGGAGGAAGCACAGAAAAGTAAATTAAGTATTCATCCTGGTGCCACTAAAATGTACAAAGATTTGTGAATATGTATATTAGCTAATTTGTACAAAGAAATTTGTGAATATGTATATTCTTGTTTAATTTGCCAAAAGGCTAAAATAGAACATCAGAAACCTTCAGGTCTGTTACAACCTTTAGAAATACCACAATGGAAATGAGATAGCATATTTAGCATATTTGATTCAATTTGGGTTATAGTAGACCGTTTAACTAAGTCTGCACATTTTATTCCTATTAATATTAGGTATTCTTTAGAGAAATTGACCAATTTGTAAATATGTGAGATTGTAAGATTACATGTTGTACCATCTAGTATTGTATCAAATAGAGATCCAAGATTTACTTCAAGATTTTGGGAGAGTCTACATAAAGCTTTAGGCACCAAATTAAAATTAAGTTCAGCCTATCATCCCCAAACTGGTGGACAAACTGAAAGAACAATCCAATCTTTAGAGGATTTATAAAGAGCTTGTGTTTTAGAACATAAGGGTTGTTGGGTAGACTTTTTGGTATGACACCGTTTGAAGCTTTATATGGAAGAAAATGTAGAACCCCTTTGTGTTGGATTGAATGAGGAGAGAGTTTAATCTTAGGACCTGATATTGTACAATAAACCTCTGTAAAGATTAAGTTAATTCAGGAAAAGATGAGGACGACACAAAGTAGGCAGAAAAGTTATCATGATAAAAGAAGAAAAGATTTGGAATTTGATATTAGTGATCACGTATTCTTAAGGGTAAATCCATGGACAGGTATTGGGAGAGTTTTAAAATCCCGATAACTTTCACCTCGTTTCATTGGTACCTTCCAAATAATAAAAAGAGTTGGCCCTGTGGCTTACCAAATTGCTTTAACCCCAGTTCTTTCTAATCTTCATAATGTCTTCCATGTTTCACAACTTCGTAAATATATTCCTGATTCATCATATATAATTTAGTTAGATGTTGTACAAATAAAGGATAATCTAACCTATGAAGCATTACCAATGAGAATTGAGAATAGGAGAATGAAAACCTTAGGAGGAAAGGATATTCCTTTGGTAAAAGTTATTTGAAGAACGGATGATGCGACATGGTAATTGGATAGTGAGATGCAGAAAAACTATCCTGCATTATTTGAATGAGGTAAATTTCGAGGACGAAATTTCTTTTTGTGTGTTCTTTGGAAAAGAAGAGTGTGGCAACCATTGTTATGTTTGTTGCTTGTTGCACGAGAGGGATTATAGGAGATTTACATGTTCATGCATTACTGGATTATTTCGTGAAGAAATGTTGGGTGAAACTTGAATTTCCATGCTTAAATGTTTCTATTCTTGCCTTGTCCGTGAAGAATGATTGTGTTCTTGAAACTGCAGCCATTGTCGCACCTTGTGTTCATGTTTCACATATCATAAATTGTATGCTAGAGAAAATCGCATGTTATATGCCATGCTTGTATGCTAGCCTATCATCCTAGCCTATCATTGAATTACATGTCTTGTATGCTAACTTATTGATGCTTGATGTGAATTTTTTGTGCCTTGCATGAACTTAATTCAATTTATGATATTGCTGCATCTTTTCTTCTGCATATTTCATGTAACCATTGTTGTTTGGGAGAGACAATCACATGCCATACGTTTTGATCATATGCTAGCCTAGTATCCTATCTTGTATGTCGTATAAGAGTTATTTTGTGCAATATATGTTTCAGTTTGGTTTGGAAGTTTTGCTGCAATTTCTTCTACCATTAACAAGGGTGTGCAATGCAATTTTAATGTTTTAAAGTACCCTAGGAAGAAGAAGAAAGGAAACAAGAAGGAGGGAAAACCAAGAGAAGGAACCATAGGAGTTCTAACCTTGTTTTTTTAGAATTTTTGTATCAATTTCTATCAAATGGTGTATTTGCATAAGTTCTGGAATTTTTACAAATTTGAGACCTTGAAGGGAAGAAGAAGAAGAAGGATTTTCAAGAAGGGAAAAGATAGGACAAAAGGACCTTATCACCCTTTGATCATACACACCTTGTCCTTGAAATTTTCCTACTTGTTAGGAATTGAAACTTGTAATTTTTTCTAGACTTTTGGATTGTACATTTTGGTTTCCTTGCTGCACTTTCTGCACATTTTCATCTCTTGCATTTAATTTCTTGCTCTCACAAAATTGGACATTAGTTCTTGCTCACAATTTCGGTTTCCAAAAGTCTGTCTAAGAAAATCGGTTGCCAATATCTCTTGCTAGTTTTGCTATCTTTATCCTTGTATTTTGTCTCGGTTTAGACCATATTATGGGTTCTATCTTCATTCATTTCATTGCTAATCCTTGGTTATACTTGCTTCTATATATCTCTCATAGTTAGAATAGTTAGACCTTTGATTCGTGAGTTGATATTTGTCTCTTTGAGAATTTTAACTCTTGTGGACTAACTTTACTTTAAGCTTTCTTATTTTTGTTGGACTAACCTTCTTTACAACCATGGATAGCCCACCAAGTATAGGTGATGAGATGTCTCCCAAGACCTAAAGAATGATGGAACTTGTGAAACATATGATCACCCATAGCTTGGATGAGTATGATAGGAGAAAGAAGGGGGAAAGAAAGACAAAAGAGGGGAATAGTAGGACTCGTGAGGGAGAAAATGAGGGACAAAATGGGGAGAGGGAGAGAGAAAATGAGAGAAGGGAAAGGATGACGAGAGGCTACACTTCTTCTAGAATGAGTGATGGGGGAAGTAATGAAGAAAATGATGAGGAGTTTGGATTTGGGAACTATGGCCGAGAGAGGGGTTATGATAGGAGAAGGGATAGAGGAAATAGGAGAGGGAGCCATGAGGGAAGAAGGGGTTTCTATGATGAAGGTGCAAGGATGGAAGAGGTGAGGCCTAAGCTCCCAAACTTTAATGGAGATGGATAATCCGAGGGTTATCTTGATTAGCCCATGAAGGCTGATTAAGTCTTCTTGTGCCATCCCATGTTAAGTGAGGAAAGGAAGGTGAACCTTGCTACACTTGAGTTTGAAGACTATGCCTTGGTGCGGTGGAATCAAATTTAAGTAGATGTCATGAGGCAAATGAGAACAAGGATCACTACTTGGCAAGGTTTGAAGGACACCATGAAGGAGAGGTTTGTGTCTCCTCATTATGCTAGATACTTGCACATCAAGCTACAAAGGATGTACCAAGGTCCTAAGAGTGTCCAAGAGTACTACAAAGGTTTGGAGACACCTTATTCAGGGCTCAATACCAAGAGAGTAGAGAAGCTACCTTAGCTAGATTCACACGATGGTTGAATAGAGATATCCAAGATGTCTTGGAGCTTTAAAACTACACAACCTTGGAAGAAGCCATCCAAAAGTATTGAAGCACAAACAAACAGGAAATTCACTTTGAGGAGAAATTCTACACCTAGCACGTCCACTTGGAGAGATGGGAGTAGGAAGGGAAGTACTTATCCACCAAAACCAAAGCATGAACGAGAGCTATCCAAGCCAAAGGAGGTAACAAATCTCAACCAATCTAAATCTTCTAACATTAAGTGTTTCAAGTGTTTAGGTAAAGGTCATATATCTTCACAATTCCAAACTAAGAAGACCATGATCATGAGGGTAGATGGAGAAATCATAAGTGAAGAGTCATGCCATGCCTCTAGTGAAAGTGAAGCATTTCAAAAGGAGGAAACTTATGAAGTGGCCGAAGAAGGAAATTTGCTTATGGTAAAGAGAATGCTCAACACTATTTGTAAGGACCTTGATGATTCCCAAAGGGAAAACATTTTCTACACTAGGTGTCTTGTGAAAGGTAAAAAAGGTTCGTTAATCATTGATGGTGGATCTTGTACTAATGTGGTGAGTTCTAGACTAGTTGAAAAACTATGTTTGCCTACTACCCTGCACTCTAGACCTTATAAATTTCAATGGCTAAGTAAAAAGGTGAATTGATTGTGGATAAACAAGTTTTACTTGCTTTCTTTATTGGTAAATATCATGATAATGTATTGTGAGGTGTTATACCTATAGAGGCTTCTCATTTATTATTAGGTAGGTCATGACAATATGATAGAAATGTTATACATGATGGTTTGACTAGAAATGTTAGGCCATGTTCTCCTTTGGAGGTAGAAAGGTCACTCTAAAGCCTTTATCACCAAGGGTGGTTTGTGAGGATCAACTTAAAATGAAACTTAAGAGACAAAATGAGATGAAAGGAAGCTTGGCCTAGAGTTCCACTACCAAAACACCTAAGGGAAAGAACCTAAAGACTTGTGTAAAGAGGTATTCTGGTAGTAAAAGTGGAAAGGGAAGTATACTCATAGGGGGGAATGAGCTTAAGAGGGACTTCTTAGTTAGGAAATCCAGATTTTTATGCTTACTCAATTCTATTTCTTTGAGTTCTCCACTTGTAGGTAATCTTGGAAACAAGGAGGGCTTATGGATGGAGAGGCAATTAAAGGGGAAGTGTGACTTTTATCTTAAATTTGATACTAATTTGGATTATCCTAACTCTTAATTTGAGAATTCTTGTGCTATATGTCCAAGTAAAGAGTTGTGTATCATGGAACCACGGAACAAACGTTGTGGAGGGAAAGAAGTGACTAAGAGCTTCATACTAACATTGGGAGAGATTTTCTTAACTCTTACTTGTTCCAATTTGCATGATTCTACTTGTTTTACACTAGACGTTAAGCCTTGGAAGATACTTCAATTTGCTTAGATGGAATTTTTTCTTCTAGGATGATCCAAGAGCTAAAGAAGGAGGGTACCTCACAATTCCATACACCTAGGAAAAGGATCTTTACTAAGAAATTGGATTATGTTATCAAAGATCAACTAAGTTCTTCCTTTACTTCATTGGATTGTGTTGTTGATGTTAGAAAACAAATTATCTTATTGTTATATGATTTGCAAACACATAACTTGAGTAGGTTTAGGAAATTAAAGGAATGTTTGATTAAGAAGGCTCATTTACTTTTACACCTATGTCATCACTATAAGAAACAAGTTTGTCTATATTTTGCATCATCTAATAACCAAGTTAATGAAGCATGTTTGATTTTTGACCCTGGTGGACTAATGCTTATAAGTCTTGGAGGATCATTGAAACTTAATCTTTCTCATAATTATATTGTGATAGTTCTTTCCATATTTTTTTTTACTAACTTCTGTCATGAAGGTGATATAGATCAAACTAACTTGAGGACAAGTTGTTTGCAAGAAGGAGGATTTGATGGATGACAACATTACTAAAAGAATCACAAGAGGAATGCTCAAGAGGAAGGACGAAGAGGTTGAGAAAGAGCTCTTGAAGATGGAAGCTCAAAACCTTTCCTACACTTTGAACTATTATAATCTTCTTAGTATAGTTGATGTGTAAACCATGACTCAAAGGCCATTGTATATGTTCGACCTATACATTGTTTCTTTTTGTTTTCTTCATTGGTTGATAACTTTTTAAGAGTGGAAAGCTAGAAGAGTAAGATTAGTGAAGTTGAAAAAGGAGATGGACCATTGATTTACAAAAATTCACAAATGGGACTTGATTTAATTTGAGTTGCGTGTGTGGATCCAAGAGATAAGACTCCTTAGGAGCCTTCCTTAGAATCAAGCCTTCACTTGAAACTAAGAAAAGATCCTAGGTTGGATCCCACAACCTACAAATCATAGGTGGTGACCATGGGCCTTATGTTTCTCTATACACCTTGAGTCCAAGGATCCTATGGCTCATAACCCTTTTCAACCATCACCTTTGGATTAGCCTTACTTACTCTCCAAGCCTTCTTTCACTCTATATAAGCTGTCGCCTACACCTTTATCAGAACATTTTGACAAATTAATAAAATTAAAGCTTGAAGCTTTTCTTAAGAGAAAAAGTTCTCTTATCTTTTTGCATTGAAGGAGCTTTAGTCTTACCAAAGAACATTTTTTGTGGCGATTCCTCAATAAGACTTATTGTGTTAAGTCAAAATGACTTAGCATCTTAATTTTAATAATTACAAGACAGACAGATGTATCAAAAGACGTAGAGGAAAAAAAGATCAGACAGATCATTATCAGCATAGACGAAAGATGCACCCTCAAACAGAAGATGCAACAGACGAAAGGTTCAAGTCATTATGCTTCAAAGTAATCTCATCAGATGAAGAACCTTCAAAGAATCAAGACTGAGAGCTCTCCTCAACTTCAAGTCATGCGCTCTAGGATGAAGATATGAAGACTGGAGTTGAAGATGAAGAAAGAAGACAGACGAATGAATTCAACACACAACTTTTTTATCTGTTCATTCGTCTATTTGTTTAATGAAGTTTAGACGCTAAGTGTAACATCCTCAAAAATGAATTTATGTAAATAACTACGTATATTAAAAACATAGTTAAAATGTTTACTAAAATTTTCATAAAAATGTGCATCTTAACTGGTTACTGTTATAATTTAATTAGGAAGAAAAACGTAATTCAAACCAGTTTATTATCTTATAACAATACTGTTAAGAAATTTGAGAAAATCACGATTACGTTTTAAATAAAAACGTAGCAGAAAAATAATTTTACTGTTTGACGTTTTTATTACTATTTGACATTTTGAACGTTATTAAATATTTCTGATTTACTGTAAATTCACTATTTTAATTATATTATCATCTGTGGAAAATTTTATTCTGTATTTCGTATGAGAAATCTATTAAGAATTAGTATATATAAATTATATATTGTTATACATGAGAATTTACTTATTCTAAAAATATACAGTTTTTGGAAAAATTTAATTATTTTCTGAACTGTAGTGGTACACACAGTACAAGTTGAAAAATTAAAACAACAAGGAAATCAAAGGGAATATGACCCATAATATGTAGAATTAGGAGTAGGATAAATAAATATACATGTTGGAATGAAACATCAGATAACAAATTTTCTCAAATAGAATACGAGAAAACATCTAGAAAATTTATATAAAACAATCTGTGAACCATAAAATTAGGAAAAAATAATTTTTAGAATCTTTAAAATTTTGGCTTAAATTTGGTATAATGAAATGAGATATTTGAAGAATGGAATTAGAATCATAAAAATTGGAAGATAATTTAGAAGTTTAAAATCAATATAAAATCTTGATTTTTAGTTACTTTTCAATTTCAATTGTGTAAGTTATGAACAGATTGCTATCACTAATTTTAAATCAATTAAATCAACATGAAAAAAATGAAAGAAATACATGGAATGGTGGTGGGATGGAAGTTACGGTAACTTCCATTTTTATTTATTTTTTTTTACAAAATGTAAACAAAATGACAAAATTGGAAAAAAATAGGAACGGTTGTCACTTGGTGGAAAATTTTCACGTTGCAAATGGAGTAGACATCAAAGCACATGGATAAGCCTTCTAAAAGCAAGTAGAAAATTCCAAGTCAAGGGAAGAATAATCTAAGTCAAGTGTTTTGTCTTATGCATTTATTACTTAGTTACCTTTAAAGTAACTAATAGTTAAAGAAACCAAATTTTGCTAACCAATTAGTTACATGCTTATTTTATTCTTTTATTTCACTTATAAATACAACCCATTTGTGGACAGTTTTGGGACGTCTTGCAACATAACACACTTGCACAAAACCAACAAAATTTTCTTTGTTTCCACTTAGCAAAACCGTGAACTTCCTTTGGCACAATTTCAAAAGTTTTCCAACTTTTCTTCACTTCTCTCTTTAACCTTCTTCACGTGAGTTTAAGAAAAGAGTGATATCAAGTCCTTTCAACCTTCAAAATCTTTCTCAAAGCTTTCCAAAAAGTAGCCAAAAGAAATCAAGGTAAGGGAAGTTTTCAAATTCTTTAGGTTTTCAAAGTGTCTAAAGGTTCTAAATTACTAAACTTTGTGAAATTTGGTGTTTTAAAGCTTCTAAACTCTTTTCTATTTTAATCTTTATATGAAAACATATTTTTGGAATAAAATTATAAGATTCTAACTAGGAGGCTCTGCCACCTTACTTGAGACTTATAATTTTATTACAAGCTTTCCCTAAAACTCTCTAATGTTGTGAATATTTCTAACGGTTTTAAAGAGTAATTGGAAAACTTGTTTCTAAAGGATGTTTAACATGATTTCAAGTTCTTATCAACCTTAAAACCATTCAGCCAAGTTTATTAATTACCAAAACCAATTTGGGCAGCAACCATAAGTAATTAAAAATAGATCTAATAATTAGAAACGTTAAAATTTAAGTTTATAACGGTTAATTTTCCTATGCTTTGAATTTGGATGACCTTTGTTATGAACTTGGATGACCTTTACTGTGAACTTGGATGACCTTTACTATGAACTTGGATTGTGTTTGTTTACCTTTTCTTTAAACTTGGATGATGATTGGGACTGTGAATAATTACATATGTTATGCACTTTGAGGACTTGTGATGAGAACTATAACGGTTTAGACTATAAATTATTAACCCATAACATAAAATTTAATGATGGAGTGAAATTTTAATATCAATGAGTTGGTGCTGTTTTAAATGATATTTTAGAAAAGGAGGTAAGATTTCATTCATTCATGCATGCCTCAAAAGAGGTGGCCACGGTTAGAGGTGCAGATAATAAACTTAATCTGTGCGTCTAGGCGTGATGCTAGACTTGGGGGATTTTTATGGTGAGAATTCATTTAACTCATGATGATCACATGTTTGTTTATGAGATTTTGTGCACCACTGTGGAATCCCAACTGGTCGGTAAGTTTACGATGATGATGTCGAATTATCTGAGATGGTACCACATTGCATATTTTTGGAGTTGAGGTTGAAGCATGCATCATATAGAAATTTCATTTATGTCATAATTCATTCTTTATTTATTTGATTATGATATGTATCATATTGATATTTTTATATGATATGTATTATATTGATATTTTTATATGATATGTATTATATTGATATTTTTATATGATACGTATTTTTATTAAGATTTTTGGAACTTACCCTTGCGTGTTTGTGTCTATGGTTTGACACCTGTGATGATCCTGAATTTTATTCGGAGGAGCAGATTGACAGGTAGATTCAGTAATGATGTGTGGAGATGTCAAGGAATGTTAGCTAACATGAGGATTTGATGTAATAATGTGTATAGTATAATTGCCACAATGTTACATACCTATGAGACGTTTTGTAAATAATTTTTGATGTATGGTTATGATGTGATCTATGTGATGTGTTTTATTTTTTTTTTGTGACGTTTTTATTAACAAGGAAAATTATTTTAAGATTTTATTTAAAGAAATCTAAATGAAGGGAAACATTTTCAAATAATAATGATAAATGAAGAAGATAAAAATATTTCAACAATGAAATATAGTGGGGCGTTACAGTTGGTATCGAAGCAGTATGTTTTCTAAGACTTGTGAACTTTGAGCTAACCGTGCTTTTATTGTGCATTCTGGGATAAAGTAGTAAGATTAGGAGAAATAATATTTTGTGAAATTTTGGAGTAATATTTTTCAGTAATAGATGGCAGGAAGAAACGATAGGGCAATTGCTGAGGCACTTGAAAATCTTGCCCAAGCAATTGGAAATCAGAGTAGGAACAACAATGAGCAAACTGAATACCGCGGCCTTGAGCGTTTTCAGAAAAATAATCCACCTATTTTTGGAGGTGGATATGATCCTGAAGGTGCTCAACGATGGCTAAGGGAGATTGAGAAAATCTTCCGGGTAATGGGATGTTGCGAAGATAAAAAGGTAATTTTCGCAACTCATATGTTAGTGGAGGTATGTAACAACGGAAGGAGAAACAATAAAATGGGAAGAATTTAATGAATTATTTGTAGAAAAATATTTTCCTAAAGATATAAGAAATAAAAAAGAAATGGAATTTTTGGAATTAAAACAAGGGAACTTAACAGTTGCTGAATATGCGGTCAGGTTTGAGGATCTAGTCAGATATTCCGCACACTACCATGGAAAAGATGGTGAAAGGTCTAAATGTGTTAAATTTTTAAATGGCCTACGTCCTGAAATAAAACAGACTATAAATTATCAAGGTATTCACCAATTTCCAGTACTTGTAAATATGTGCAGAATATATGATGAGGATTCTCGTGCTAGAGCTGTATATTATAAAAATAAAAACATTGGAGGACCCATTAAAAATAAAAGATTTGGGTTTCAAAATAAAGGGAAACCATACCAAGCTTCTCAAGGAGTTAGAGAACGTCCTTCTGGGAATTTCTCTAAAGCTTTTATGGTAAATCGTGAATCTAATCCTGTTAACGTCAAGTGTTTTAAGTGTGGAGAATTGGGACACTATGCTTCATCATGTACCTTCTGCTACAAGTGTAACATAAAGGGACATCTAGCAAAAGATTGTCCAGGAAAAGGAACCATGCAAGGAAATCAATCTGAAAAACCAAAAGCCAAAGGAAGAATCTTTTCTCTTAATGGAACTGAGATTTCAGAATCGGAACCTTTAATTCGAGGTAAATGCTTCATAAGTGAAACCCCTTTAATTGTGTTATTTGATTCTGGTGCTACTCATTCTTTTGTGTCATATTCTTGTGTACAAAAATTAAAACTTTCTGTGTCTTCATTAAACTTTAAATTAGAAGTAAATACTCCAACTGGTACTTCAGTTATAACATCAGATATATGTCTAAACTGTGAAATAAAGATTTGTGATAAAACTTTCTATGTCGATTTGATTTGTTTACCCCTTCATCAAATTGACGTTGTTCTAGGTATGGATTGGTTGTCCACTAATCATGTTTTGTTGAATTGCTTTGACAAAACAATTATTTTTCAAAACCCAAAAGTGAGTAGGGATGTTGAAATTATTTCCATAAATAAGGTTTTAAAATCTTTAAGGGAAAATAATACCCAAGTATACATGATCACCGCTAATGAAACTAAATCTCAAAATGAGGTGAGTAGTGTGC
Organism: Hylodesmum podocarpum; assembly: GCA_026586105.1. Classification (NCBI taxonomy): domain Eukaryota; kingdom Viridiplantae; phylum Streptophyta; class Magnoliopsida; order Fabales; family Fabaceae; genus Hylodesmum; species Hylodesmum podocarpum. The sequence goes on from JALJEV010001349.1 coordinate 22,564, forward strand.
CTGTAGTAAAAGATTTTGTTAAGGTATTTCAAGAAGTAGATAAGTTACCTCCTGAAAGAGAAGTTAAATTTTCCATTGATTTAATCCCAGGAACAGGACCAATTTCCATAGCACCATATAGAATGTCTCCTGTAGAATTAGCTGAAGTTAAGAAACAAATTGAAGAATTGTTAAGTAAACAGTTTGTAAGACCTAGCGTATCACCATGGGGAGCTCCAGTTTTGTTAGTAAAGAAAAAAGATGGAACCATGAGAATGTGTATAGATTATAGACAATTAAATAAAGTAACCATTAAGAATAAATATCCATTGCCTAGGATTGATGATCTTATGGACCAATTAAGAGGAGCATGTATTTTTAGTAAGATTGATTTAAGATCAGGATATCACCAGATTAGGGTAAAATCCGAGGATATTCCAAAAACTGCTTTTAGTACTCGTTATGGGCATTATGAGTATTTAGTTATGCCTTTTGGAGTGACTAATGCTCTTGCAGTATTCATGGATTACATGAACCGAATTTTTCACCCTTATCTTGATCGATTTGTAATTGTATTCATTGATGACATCTTAGTGTACAGTAAAACTAGGGAAGATCATGCTAAACACTTAGAAATAGTATTGCAAATCTTAAAGGACAGACAACTCTTTGCTAAATTATCTAAGTGCGAATTTTGGATGGAGAAAATCAGTTTTTTAGGTCATGTAATAACTCTAGGAGGAATATCTGTAGATCCCTCTAAGGTACAATCTGTTTTGGAATGGCGAAGACCTAAAACTGTAACAGAGATTAGGAGTTTTCTAGGATTAGCAGGATATTATAGGAGATTTATTAAAGATTTTTCTAAAATAGCTTTACCTTTGAATACCTTGACCCGAAAGAATCAAGCATTTATTTGGACCACCGGATGTGAGGATAGTTTTCAAACTCTTAAGGAAAGATTGACCACTGCCCCGGTATTGACCTTACCTGATCCCAAGAAACCTTTTGTACTATATTGTGATGCATCTAAAATGGGTTTAGGAGGAGTATTGATGCAAGATGGTAAAGTGGTAGCATATACTTCTAGACAGCTTAAGATTCATGAAAAAAATTACCCAACTCATGATCTAGAATTAGCAGCTGTAGTATTCACACTTAAGATATGGAGACACTATTTGTATGGAACAAGGTTTGAAGTATTTAGCGATCACAGAAGCCTTAAATATTTATTTAGTCAAAAAGATTTGAACATGAGACAACGTAGATGGATGGAGATTTTAAAAGATTATGATTTTGAACTTAATTACCATCCCGGAAAGGCTAATGTGGTAGCAGATGCTTTAAGTAGGAAATCTTTGATTATGTCTTCACTGATGATTAGAGAAATGGACTTATTAGAACAGTTTCGAGATCTTAGTTTAGTGTGTGAAACTACTAATACGAGTATTAGATTGGGAGCTTTGCAAATTTCTAACATATTTTTGGAAGAAATTAGACAGAAGCAAAAATTTGATCCTTTTCTGAAAACCCAAATGGAAAATTTAAATCAAGGAAAAACTAGTGCGTTTAAGATTGGAATGGATGGTATTTTGAGGTTTCAAGATAGAATTTGTATTCCCAATATAACAGAAGTTAGAAAGACAATTTTGGAGGAAACACATAAAAGCAAATTAAGTATTCATCCTGGTGCCACTAAAATGTACAAAGATTTGAAAACTATGTTCTGGTGGCCTGGAATGAAGAAAGAAATTTGTGAATATGTGTATTCTTGTTTAATTTGTCAAAAAGCTAAAATAGAACATAAAAAACCTTCAGGTTTGCTACAACCTTTAGAAATACCACAATGGAAATGGGATAGCATATCTATGGATTTTGTGGTAGCCTTGCCAAAAAGCCCTAGGAGATTTGATTCAATTTGGGTTATAGTAGATCGTTTAACTAAGTCTGCACATTTTATTCCTATTAATATTAAATATTCTTTAGAAAAATTAACTAATTTATACATAGGTGAGATTGTAAGATTACATGGTGTACCATCTACTATTGTATCAGATAGAGATCCTAGATTTACTTCAAGATTTTGGGAGAGTCTACATAAAGCTTTAGGCACCAAATTAAGATTAAGTTCTGCCTATCATCCCCAAACTGATGGACAAACTGAAAGAACAATCCAATCTTTAGAAGATTTATTGAGAGCTTGTGTTTTAGAACATAAGGGTTGTTGGGTAGACTTTTTGCCTTTGATAGAATTTACTTACAATAATAGTTTTCATTCTTCCATTGGTATGACACCGTTTGAAGCTTTATATGGAAGAAAATGTAGAACTCCTTTGTGTTGGACTGAATCAGGAGAAAGTTTAATTTTAGGACCTGATATTGTACAACAAACCTCAGAAAATATTAAGTTAATTCAGGAAAAGATGAGAACGGCACAAAGTAGGCAGAAAAGTTATCATGACAAAGGAAGAAAAGATTTGGAAATTGATGTTGGTGATCACGTATTCTTAAGGGTAAATCCATTGACAGGTATTGGGAGAGTTTTAAAATCCCGAAAACTTTCATCGCGTTTCATTGGTCCCTTCCAAATAATAAAAAGAGTAGGCCCTGTGGCTTACCAAATTGCTTTACCCCCAATTCTTTCTAATCTTCATAATGTATTCCATGTTTCACAACTTCGTAAATACATTCCTGATTCATCACATGTAATTGAGTTAGATGATGTACAAATAAAGGATAATCTAACATATGAAGCATTACCAATGAGAATTGAGGATAGGAGAATCAAAACATTAAGAGGAAAGGATATTCCTTTAGTAAAGGTTATTTGGAGAACGGATGATGCGACATGGGAATTGGAAAGTGAGATGCAGAAAAGCTACCCTGCATTATTTGAATGAGGTAAATTTCGAGGACGAAATTTCTTTTTAGGGGGATAGAGTTCTAACATCCTCAAAAATGAATTTATGTAAATAACTACGTATATTAAAAACATAGTTAAAATGTTTACTAAAATTTTCATAAAAATGTGCATCTTAATTGGTTACTGTTATAATTTAATTAGGAAGAAAAACGTAATTCAAACCAGTTTATTATCTTATAACAATACTGTTAAGAAATTTGAGAAATCACAATTACGTTTTAAATAAAAACGTAGCAGAAAAATAATTTTACTATTTGACGTTTTTATTACTATTTGACATTTTGAACGTTATTAAATATTTCTGATTTACTATAAATTCACTATTTTAATTATATTATCATCTGTGGAAAATTTTATTCTGTATTTCGTATGAGAAATCTATTAAGAATTAGTATATATAAATTATATATTGTTATACATGAGAATTTACTTATTCTAAAAATATACAGTTTTTGGAAAAATTTAATTATTTTCTGAACTGTAGTGGTACACACAGTACAAGTTGAAAAATTAAAACAACAAGGAAATCAAAGGGAATATGACCCATAATATGTAGAATTAGGAGTAGGATAAATAAATATACATGTTGGAATGAAACACTGTATAACAAATTTTCTGTAAATAGAATACAGAAAACATCTAGAAAATTTATATAAAACAATCTGTGAACCATAAAATTAGGGAAAAATAATTTTTAGAATCTTTATAATTTTGGCTTAAATTTGGTATAATGAAATGAGATATTTGAAGAATGGAATTAGAATCATAAAAATTGGAAGATAATTTAGAAGTTTAAAATCAATATAAAATCTTGATTTTTAGTTACTTTTCAATTTCAATTGTGTAAGTTATGAACAGATTGCTATCACTAATTTTAAATCAATTAAATCAACATGAAAAAAATGAAAGAAATACATGGAATGGTGGTGGGATGGAAGTTACGGTAACTTCCATTTTTATTTATTTTTTTTATAAAATGTAAACAAAATGACAAAATTGGAAAAAAATAGGAACGGTTGTCACTTGGTGGAAAATTTTCACGTTGCAAATGGAGTAGACATCAAAGCACATGGATAAGCCTTCTAAAAGCAAGTAGAAAATTCCAAGTCAAGGGAAGAATAATCTAAGTCAAGTGTTTTGTCTTATGCATTTATTACTTAGTTACTTATAAAGTAACTAATAGTTAAAGAAACCAAATTTTGCTAACCAATTAGTTACATGCTTATTTTATTCTTTTATTTCACTTATAAATACAACCCATTTGTGGACAGTTTTGGGACGTCTTGCAACATAACACACTTGCACAAAACCAACAAAATTTTCTTTGTTTCCACTTAGCAAAACCGTGAACTTTGGCACAATTTCAAAAGTTTTCCAACTTTTCTTCACTTCTCTCTTTAACCTTCTTCACGTGAGTTTAAGAAAAGAGTGATATCAAGTCCTTTCAACCTTCAAAATCTTTCTCAAAGCTTTCCAAAAAGTAGCCAAAAGAAATCAAGGTAAGGGAAGTTTTCAAATTCTTTAGGTTTTCAAAGTGTCTAAAGGTTCTAAATTACTAAACTTTGTGAAATTTGGTGTTTTAAAGCTTCTAAACTCTTTTCTATTTTAATCTTTATATGAAAACATATTTTTGGTATAAAATTATAAGATTCTAACTAGGAGGCTCTGTCACCTTACTTGAGACTTATAATTTTATTACAAGCTTTCCCTAAAACTCTCTAATGTTGTGAATATTTCTAACGGTTTTAAAGAGTAATTGGAAAACTTGTTTCTAAAGGATGTTTAACATGATTTCAAGTTCTTATCAACCTTAAAACCATTCAACCAAGTTTATTAATTACCAATACCAATTTGGGCATCAACCAAAAGTAATTAAAAATAGATCTAATAATTAGAAACGTTAAAATTTAAGTTTATAACGATTAATTTTCCTATGCTTTGAATTTGGATGACCTTTGTTATGAACTTGGATGACCTTTACTGTGAACTTGGATGACCTTTACTATGAACTTGGATTGTGTTTGTTTACCTTTTCTTTAAACTTGGATGATGATTGGGACTGTGAATAATTACATATGTTATGCACTTTGAGGACTTGTGATGAGAACTATAACGGTTTAGACTATAAATTATTAACCCATAACATAAAATTTAATGATGGAGTGAAATTTTAATATCAATGAGTTGGTGCTGTTTTAAATGATAATTTAGAAAAGGAGGTAAGATTTCATTCATTCATGCATGCCTCAAAAGAGGTGGCCTCGGTTAGAGGTGCAGATAATAAACTTAATCCGTGCGTCTAGGCGTGATGCTAGACTTGGGGGATTTTTATGGTGAGAATTTATTTAACTCATGATGATCACATGTTTGTTTATGAGATTCTGTGCACCACTGTGGAATCCCAACTGGTCGGTAAGTTTACGATGATGATGTCGAATTATCTGAGATGGTACCACATTGCATATTTTTGGAGTTGAGGTTGGAGCATGCATCGTATAGAAATTTCATTTAAGTCATAATTCATTCTTTATTTATTTGATTATGATATGTATCATATTGATATTTTTATATGATATGTATTTTATTGATATTTTTATATGATATGTATTATATTGATATTTTTATATGATACGTATTTTTATTAAGATTTTTGGAACTTACCCTTGCGTGTTTGTGTCTATGGTTTGACACCTGTGATGATCCTGAATTTTATTCGGAGGAGCAGATTGACAGGTAGATTCAGTAATGATGTGTGGAGATGTCAAGGAATGTTAGCTAACATGAGGATTTGATGTAATAATGTGTATAGTATAATTGCCACAATGTTACGTACCTATGAGACGTTTTGTAAATAATTTTTGATGTATGGTTATGATGTGATCTATGTGATGTGTTTTATTTTTTTTGTGACGTTTTTATTAACAAGGAAAATTATTTTAAGATTTTATTTAAAGAAATCTAAATGAAGGGAAACATTTTCAAATAATAATGATAAATGAAGAAGATAAAAATATTTCAACAATGAAATATAGTGGGGCGTTACACTAAGTAATACGTGCCTTTGTTTCAAATCAAGTCGTTACTCAGAAGCTTTTAAAGGTGGAAAGAGATTTCAAAATAAACCTCTGCAACACGAAAAACAGTTGCACATTTCTGTGAAATCTCTGAGCAAATCAGTCAAAGCCCGACCTCACGCTAACATTTGCTGACTTTGCATTTATTGTTCTGATTGCTCACCCTGCCAGATGTTGAAGTACCTAAGACAAAGGATTAATGTTCAAATCTTCAGTCTAACGGATACTTCAAGAAGCTATCTATAAAAGGACTTCATCATAACGAGTTGAAGTTGACGAACTACTCTGATTAAGATCATATTCAACTCTTGCTCAAGCTCGCAAGATAAAAGTTCACTCGCCCTGAACTTAGAATAGATTACATTGTAAAAATCCTCTTTGCGTAGAGGAAAAATTCGTTGTGCTTAATTGTTGTAAACCGCTGTTTGTGGTAATCTGTAGCCCGAGAAGGCTAATTGTTTAAAGAATACCTTGTGTTTAGCCTGAGGTCCAAAGAATACCTATTTGAGCTTGATGAGGCTAAGTGTTGAAAGAATACCTGGATTAGCTAGTGGAGGTTGTGTTCAAAGAATACCTGGGTTTAGCCTGTGGAGGCTGGGGTCAAAGAATATCAGTTTAGTCTAAGAAGGTTTTGTTCAAAGAATATCCGTATTTTAGTCAGGAGTGGTTGGGTTCAAAGAATACTTTTGGTGGAACCTCAAAAAGTTGTTGGGTAACTGGACGTAGTCTTGCATAGACGAACTAGTATAAAAATATTATTTATTTAATTATTCTTATCTGTCTACTAACTGGGGATAATAACTTAAACAAATTCTTTCATTAAAATTGATCTTTTAAAAGAAACTCTCTTTGCGTCTGATCAAATCGTTTATAACAGACGCAAGTTGCATCGTTTGAAAAAGTTTTAATTAATAAACACAATTCAACCCTCTTTCTTGTGTATTTGTATTTTACATATTGGCTATCAACCATGGCGTCATCCACCTTCTATTCTCTACTACTTTTTCAATTTCTCTTTCTTAAATCAATCTTAAACACCTTTACACCATTGATGACTGAAACTTTTCCTTTTGGTTTCATTGAAGAACTTTGAAGAATTGAAGATTAGGACATCCTTTCAAGCATTAGGAGTTAGGGCTTGTATCACAAGGTCAGATAGCTAGAATAGCTCAAGGCCAACCTTGGTGTTTGTGTTTGGACTTTTAGCTTTAGTAGGCTAGGTATCTTAGAGAGCAAGGATAAAGAGGTGTAAATGAATGGATAGCCTCAAATTTAGAATTTGAATCTAATTTTGATTTCAATTTGAAATACAAACTAAAAAAATTAAATTTTAATTTTCAAATTTAAGTCCAAATAGTTAAGATTCAATTTTTTAAAATTTGAAATTCAAATTAGAATATAAGAGAATCTTATTTGAATTTGAAAATTAAAATAGAATCTAATATAATCTTTAGAATCAATTTTTAAAATTAAATTTGAAATTCATAATTAGAATCTAAGGGAATCCAATTTGAATATCAAATTTAAAATTCAAAAATTAGAATCCAATTTGAGTTTCAAATTCTAAATCCAAGAGTGATTCTAAACCTTTAGATTAGATCTAATTTAAAGGTGGAGAGTGCTCACATGTTTCATGCCACCTTTAGTTTAATCTAATCCATGTGATTAGATCTAATATAAAGGTTAGAAATGCACACATGTTCCTTGCCACCTAAGATTGTTTTTGAGCCATTAAATTCAAACTTCATCCAAGGGTTGGGTTTGAATTCATTTTTCTATTCTTGGAAGTGCAATTCTTGCCACTTTCAAGAGTGAATCATGTCCATCCATGCTAAAACTCAATCAAGGGATAAGATCCATTCTTAATTTGAATTTTGGCTCCAACTTTAGCTAGTATATAAGGTGGAAAACAAAATTATAAGGGAACTTTGGACAAATTATTGAATGAAACTCTTGTTTCTTGAGAGAATTTCTCTTTAGGTTTTATTGTAGAACCTTTGAATCTTATCAATGGACCTTGCTTCCTTTGTGTTGATTCTACCTTGATCTTATTGGTTCATCCGTGGCGCTCCACCATCTCTACCTCATTCCGTTTTTCTACTTCTCCTTTTTGATTCCAATCCAAAATTTGAATGTGTTCTTGATGAAGTTAAATTGAAAAATTCAAGATAGGTGAAATCCTTGCCAGTAGTTATGGAGATTTGAATCCTCTTCACGAAGCTTGCATCAAGAGTGGTAGGAGAATTAGTCTCCTAGGTATTGGTTAACCATGAAGTGGTACCTAAAGAGATGACACATGAAATTTACGTACCTTGAAGGTGTCTTGTTAAGTGGGGCAATTGTTATACCCTGACAATGATCATTTGTCATCATTAGTTAATGAGTGCCCATTGATACACCCATTTAGGAGAGCCCTTAAAAGTCAACATGGAACCAATTTGTAAGTCCACAAAGCATGTCATGATTCCTACATGGCATAATGAGAATTATGAAGTTCCCACATCATAATTGGGTGGTTGTATTTAGTTAAGTTTAATTACATTTATGACATTCTATATTTCATTATTATCTTTAATTTTGTGGGCTAATCATTCTCTGCATCTATGTAGTTGATATAAGTTATAACCCTGATTGTTTTGGGTGAGCATATGATCAGCAGGTGGTATAGAGTACCAAGAAAGTCTAGAAAAGGGTGCTTTCGAGTTAAAGCATTCTTGCCCTTTTGAAGACCCATTTTATATTTTACTAGTATTGTCTTAGCTTTTTATCTTTCTTGAGAGCAGAATCTTTGTCATGTTTTATTATTTAAATTTTAGTGAAGCTTTTATAACTTTCACAAATTTTGAATAGTTATAATAAACATAATTAACTTATAATATGATGTTACCATTGAATTTTCATTGTTTACTTTATATATAATCTCTTAAATGTAACGCTTGAGCCCATTACTTTATAATCAAATTAATAAATGCTATCAAAAGCAAAAATTGAACCATGATTAAGATTATCATGCGTGGCATCAGATTGAATTAGTGTGTTACACATGATACAATAACTATCAAGCTCTATCGTTGCTTCTCATGATACAATAATTGACAAACACCATACATGTACTTTAATTATGCTTAATCTCTAAATTGTTTTTGCCTGCTCCAACATGTTACAATCTAGTCATGTCATGTGTCCAATGTTTATTAGTTGCTACTCCTAGTTACAATCATCTGTGATAGTAATCCTAATGTGATTCAAGCTCTAATGATAGAATCTAATTGATATAAATATCAAATCTTGTTTGAAGATGTCATTGATGAGAACATGAATTCCTTGCAAGTTATAAACAGGAAGACTGATGTAGCATGGTGAATTTCTATAAGTGTTGATTTCTTATACTTTCCTATTTATTATTTAGCGGTTTTTTTTTTAATTTCTTAATAGTTCATTGGGCCAACATAGTATTGCGTTAGTCAATTATTAAGCTGATTCTTGTAGCTATAAATTAATTAGCTTGGTTTGGAAAGAGTTGTACCCTTGTCCAAACTTTATATAAACCGTGAAACGATATAATTTAGATCTTATTTCATTGGTAAACTTTTCTAAGATTGGAATTGAAGTTTTTCCTAAATAATGTACATAATAACACTTTATGTTACAATGAATATGGTGTATTATATCTGAGTATACATTGTAATAAAATAAATACTTTGAAGTTTCTACATTAGTTAAATTCTTACTTTGCCTCGAAAATAATGGTGACAGTCAAATATGCCAAAAATTTGAATTGAAACTAGTAATTCGCTTTTGTTTTCACAAACATTATATTGTCAAATTAATGATGTGAATTCTTATATCTTTACGTTGAATTGCTAATTTATCTAGACATAAGCCCCTATTGCTCACGACGTCTCTTCCTTTCTCATTCTTCTCTTAAAAAATTCAAATTTGTGAATTTTCAACCTTTAATCTTTGTAGTTCTAGTAATCTTTGCTCATGTAGGTAATTTTTAAAAATAGTTTGAGCTACCTTGCATTTTTTTTCGATTTTAGATCATTATAAAACTTTCACTTGTTCATAATTTTCATCAAGTAACCATAATTTTCATCTAAGACAACGTATTTTTTTTGTAATAAGCAAATAATTTTATTAAGAAAAATAAAGTTGACCAAAAGCACAAGGCTAGCCTATAGCCAGTAAAGGATACAAATAATTTCAATAATTTCAATGTAAAGGCAAGACACAAAATCACCATATGATACTATAAAAATGCTACCCATAATCTAAGTATGAAGCACCTATTCTGAACCAATACCATCGCACTGTTAAGAGCAAAGCAATAATAAAATAAATAAGAAGAAGAGAGAAAAAGACTCAAGAAATTTAACGTGGTTCGGTAATTTGCCTATGTCCACGACTACACTAGGAACCGTTTATTCTTGGTGTGCATTTCAAGCTTTACAGTGAGTTCTTTATATAGAGACAAAAGACAATCTCTCTCACTTTTCTATACGATGTGGGACTAAAGTCTAACTGCATCTTTTACATGATGTGGGATTAATCAAAGTACATATCTCCTAACAATTCTCCCACTTGGAGTTTGATTCACATCACCACCTAGTATAGTGCCTTCATCATCAATCACTCTCGAAGGCCAGTTGAGGTAATAAAAAACCTCAACTTATCAGTTGTAACTGTCTTGGTCAACATATCTGCTGGATTCCCTGACCCTGGGATCTTTAACAAAGATAGTTCTCCATTACTTATCAAGTCTCTGATAAAATGATACTTTATCTCAATATGCTTGCATCTAGAATGGAAGATTGGATTTTTAGCAAGGTACATTGCACTCTGACTATCACTAAATAACGGAGCATCATCTTGTTCTTTTCCTAGTCCTCAGAGAAGATTCTTCAGTCATATCATCTCTTTGGCTGCTTCTGAAATTGCCACATATTCAGCTTCAGTGGTTGAAAGAGAAACTCTACCTTGAAGTTTAGACTTCTAACTAACACCAGTACCGCCCAACAAAGATATGTAGCCTGTTGTGCTCTTTCTACCGTATAGATCTTCTTCTAAGTCTGCATTAGAAAAACCTTGTAAAGTGTGATTACTTCTTCTAAAAGACAAATGCATCCTTAAAGTACCCTTCAAATATCTCAATATCCACTTCATAGCCTCCCAATGCTCCTTTCCTACACTGGATAGAAACCTATTCACAACTCCCACTGCATGTGCTATGTCTGGTCTGGTACATACCATAGCATACATCAACCTCCCTACTACAGAAGCGTATGGTATTTTAGACATGTAATCTTTTTCTTCATCAGTTTGATGAAATTGCCTTTTTGAAAGTTTTAGGTGTGTTCCCAAAGGGGCATTCCTGGTCATTTCATCTCCAACATTGAACCTTTCAAGCAATTTTTTAATGTAATTCTCCTGAGATAACTTCAAAGTACCTTCTGATCTGTTTCTAGAGATTCTCATGCCAAAAATTTGTTTGGCTGGACCAAGATCCTTTATCTCAAAGTTTTTTGCTAACTGTTTCTTCAATTTGTTAATTTCTGTCATACTAGACCCTGCAATTAACATGTCATCAACATATAAAGCAAGAATAATATAACTGCCAACACATTTCTTAACATAGCAACAATAGTCTTCTTCACAGAACTTTTTGTACCATTGTCTCGGTGCTTGTTTCAGGCCAAACAGACTTTTATGAAACTTTCATACAAGATTCTCCTTGCCTTGTACTTCAAAATGTTCTGGTTGTTTCATAAAGATGTCCTCCACTAGATCCCCATGCAGAAATGCAGTTTTAACATCTAACTGCTCCAGATGAAGATTTTTTGTGGATACAATACTCAAGATGACTCTGATGGTAGTCATCTTCACAACAGTAGAGAAAATCTTTGCGAAGTCGATTCCTTGTTTCTGCTGAAATCTTTTAACTACAAGTCTCGCCTTATATCTTCTACTTCCATCTGGTTCTTCCTTTAACCTGTAGACCCACCTGTTCTGTAGAGTGTTCTTCCTTTCTGGTAGCTTGGTTAGAGACCAAGTTTTGTTCTTTTGAAGGGATTTCATCTCATCTTCCATTGCTTGCTCCCACTTGGCGGAGTTATCTCCCTGCATAGCTTCAGCAAAATGCTCTGGCTCACCAGCATCAGTCAACAACAAATAATGTAATGAATGGGAATACCTTTGTGGTGCTATTATCATTCTGCTTGACCTTCTTACTTAAGTCTCAAAAGGTTTTGTTGTTGGTTCTGGTTCTATTATTGGTTTTGGTTCGGACTCAGACTTAGACTATGTATTCTGCCTTCTGTCGACTACGTCCCTTTCTTAGATTTCTTCTAGTGCTACTTTCTCATAGGCTACTGACTGTTTGTTTGCGCTTGTGGATTCTGTAGACCTGTCCTTATAGAACACACTTTCATTAAAAGTAACATTTCTACTTCTGATGATTTTCTTGTTTTTGTCATCCCAGAATTTGTAGCCATACATGTCAGATCCATAACCAATGAAATAACATAATTTTGCCTTGGGGTCTTATTTATCTCTACTATTAGAGTCTATCAGAATATGTGAGGCACAACCAAAGACTTTCAAATGTGAAAATTTTACCTCCTTCCCAGACCATACTTCTTCAGGTAATTGATAGTCTAAAGGAACTGACGGACCTCTGTTTATGAGATAGGCTGTTGTGTTTATCACCTCTGCCCAAAACGCCTTAGGTAGGTCTAACTGGATTCTCATACATCTAACTCTCTCATTCAAGCTTTTGTTCATTCTTTCCGCCACACCATTTTGCTCTGATGTCCCCGACATTGTCTTGATCATTCTGATCCCATTCTCTGAACAAAATTCCTTGAATTCTCTACTATCAAACTCTCCACCATTATCAGACTTTAAACATTTAACTGTTAAACCTGTTTGATTTTCAACCTCCCTTTTCCACCTTTTGAACACAAAAAGCACGTCAGATTTATTTTTAAGAAAATAGACCCATACCTTTCTTGTAGAATCTTCAATGAAGGTTACATAATATTATGAGCCTCCAAGGGAATTCACTGGAGCGGTCCCTCAAACGTCTGTATGCTCCAATTCTAGCTTTTCAACTTTAGATCTCATTCTCAGCTTAGAAAAATTGACCTTTTTCTGCTTTCCAAAAATACAGTGTTCACAAGGTCCAATATCAATATGCTTTATTTTAGATAACTTACCTTTTGACACCATGAGCTTAATCCCCTTTTCACTGAAATGCCCAAGTCTTTAATGCCATAGGCTGGAACTGTTTGTAGACTCTGCAGCGGTTACCATATCCTCATCTGCAAGCATATAAAGAGACCCTCGCTTTTTTCCACGAGCAACAACCAAGTTGCATTTCATTACCTTCCAAGTTCCATCTTTAAATATAATGTAGTGCCCCTCGTTGTCCAATTGTCCCACAGATATTAAGTTTCTCTTTAAGGCAGGAATATGTCTGACATTGTGCAGAGTCCATAGGGCACCATTAGAGGTTCGGATGTCAACATCACCTCTTCCCACAATATCAAGGGATTTTCCATCTGCAAGGTAAACCTTCCCAAATTCCCCTAAAACATAGTTATAGAATAGTTCTAGGGAAGGTGTACTGTGGAATGACGCACCTGAGTCCAAAATCCATAAATCAACAGGACCATCTAAACTGCATATTAATGGATCTCCAGTCTCATCTACTACAACATTTGTAGATATATCATCATCTTTCTTCTTTTTATTCTTCCATTTTGGAGCCCTACATTGATGAGCAAGATGACCCATTTTCTGGCAGTTCCAACAAGCAAATTTTAGTTGTGTTCTCCCTCTAGATTTTGATCTGCCTCGTCCTTGATTCTGACCGTTCTAGCTACTTCTTACTCTAGTTTCAATACTCAACGCAGAACTGGAATCAGAATTAGAACACGCACCTGAACCTCTCCTGCGAACGTCTTCGCTTAGGATCAAGTCTCGTATGTCATTAATCTTCAACTTGTTATTACTTGCGTAACTACCTCTGCGCAGAAATGCTTTGCACTCCAACTTTAGGAAGGGATAATAATAGAATCAATGCTTTCACCTCATCATCAAAGTTGATCTGCACTGAGGCCAACTGAGCAAGGATTGCGTTAAATTCATTAATATGATTAGTAACAGAATTACCTTTGCCCATTCTAAGGTTGACTAGCCTGCGTATCAGATACACTTTGTTAGCTGCAGATGGCTTCTCGTACATGTTTGATAATGCATTCATCACACCTACTGATAACTCACAACAATGATTTATTTCTATACTCCTTTTATAATATAAATTGTCATTTTCACGCTCTTAATCCACCTAAAATAACTCTAAATTGATCTTAATTCACAATAATTCGTATTAGAGCTTGTTGATGGTGTGTCAAGTGTTTCAGGGAGAAAAATAGCCAAAAACAGGTGAAAATGTGCTCAGGAAAGTATCTCTCGCGAGTTGGATCACAACTCGCGCGAGTTGGAGCTTCAGTAAAGAAGAAAAGCTCTCTGTAACCTCATCCCGCGCTCATCTCTTCTCATCTCGCGCAAAGTCACATTTCTTGAAGAGTAAGTTAACTCTATGGCACCTTATCTCGTGTACATCTCGCGCCTAGCCCCTTTACCTCGCGCAAAGTGACTTGGAGTACAACACAAGGTTCCTCTCTGGAACATGAACTCACGCGAGTCGGTTAATACCTCGCGCGAGTTGGACTCGCAGCAGACCCAAATCCAACAGTGTAAAAAGGCTATAAATATCTCTAATGCATATTCAAGAGAGATACACTTAGCTTAGCTCAATATACTCAGTCTGGAGATAAACTCTAAAACCCTAATCCTCATACTCTCGACGGCTAAACCTAGATGGCGGTTGCTCTTCTATTTGGGAATTCTTCCAGTTCATAAACGACTTATTTTAATTCAACCACGAGGAGGAAAAGAAGGAGATTCTGGACTTCACTATGTATTCTCTTTCCATTATTACTTGTATTGTTTTCTTCTCTATCATGAACTAACTCCCCCTTTGATTGGGAGAACAATGTAACCCTAATTATCCCCTTTATATGATTCTTGATGTTATTCAGTATATGTTTGGGTGTTTGTTCTTCGTTCTTAATGCTATTTATTAAATTGAAAACTTAATAAATTGATAAGGTAATATAGAGACGCTCTGACAATGTAAACATCTAGAGAAAACAGAAGAATTAAACCATTATTGTGTTAAGATCCTAGAGATGAGAATAGGTAGTAATGCGGACTGCACCTAAATTGCCTTTGGATCGTAGAACTAGATCCCTAATTAATTTGGTATTAATCCGGTTAACTTAGGAGGCGTGATTGATTGTGAGAGGAACGGTCACGAGGGTAGGAATCCGATCTGACCATGTTTATACTTGAATAACATAAAAGGAAATTATAAGTGGGGATTAGTGGTGAAATCGGGATCCCAATCACTTTATTTTCTTGAACTCAAATCTATTTTAATTTGCTTTCTGCTCTTTAATTTAAACCAAACCTTTATATCAATAACAACATGCTCTCTTCCCCTCTTGGGAAATTAATAAAATAAATTGAATAAAGATATAGTTTTCCGATTTGATTGTCCTTGTGGGATCGACAATCCCGTTTTATAAATACTTATTACTTAATGATTGTGGTATACTTGGGGTACTAACGTCAAACGGATCCCACCAAGCGTCTGCCGATCCAATAGCTCCCAGTCTAACTGCTCCATGTCTTCTCACCCGCTCCATGTCTTCTTGATATAGTCGCAACTACAGAACATACTAAGAAATTGACTCTTGATATTAGAATAAATCTAAGCCTTTTGAAGCGCCAGTAGTGGTAGCTGTGGGTAAAAATAAATAAGGAAATAAAGAAGGGAGAAAAAGACTCAAGAAATTTAACGTGGTTCGGCAATTTGCCTATGTCCATGACTACACTAGGAACAGTCTATTCGTGCATTTCAAGCTTTACAGGGAGTTCTTTATATAGAGACAAAAGATGGTCTCTCTCACTTTTCTATACGATGTGGGACTAAAGTATAACTACAACTTTTACATGATGTGGGACTAATCAAACTACATATCTCCTAACACGCACAAAATTGAAAAAAAAATGCCCTTGAAACTACAAAAGAATCAATCAAACTGTTTAAAGAAAAAACAATCAAAAAATGACTTGTTTGATGTTTTTAGATCATATACAAGTACCCCAAGTTCAATGTTTTCTAGTAGCACTTTTCAAAGTTTCTAAATTATTGTACAAGTACTTCTTATTAAAGTTTTTGTATACTGAAAGCATAAGTAAAATATGTTAATCAACATCTAACCTCAGTATACTCAATTACAATCTAGTCATGTCATGTGTCCAATGCTTATTAGTTGCTACTCCTAGTTACAATCATATGTGATAGTAATCATAATGTGATTCAAGCTCTATTGATAGAATCTAAATGATATAAATATCAAATCTTATTTGAAGATGTCATTAATGAGAACATTGATGAGAACATGAATTCCTTGCAAGTTATAACCAGGAAGATTAATGTAAGCATGGTGAATTTCTATAACAGTGTTGATTTCTTGTACTTTCCAATTTATTATTTAGTGGTTATTTTTATTTCTTAAAAGTTCATTGGCCAACATAGTATTGCATTAGTCAATTTAGGTAATTCTTGTAGCTATAAATTAATGAGCTTGGTTTGGAAAGACTTGTACCCTTGTCCAAACTTTATGAAGACCTTAAAAGGATAAAAATTAGATCTCATTTCATCGGTAAACTTTTTTAAGATTGGAATTGAAGTTTTTCCTAAATGATGTACATAATAACAATTTATGTTATAATGAATATGGTGTTATATATGTGACGAGTATATATTGTATTAAAATAAATACTTTGAAGTTTTTGCATTACTTAAATTCTTACTTTGTCGCGAAAATAATGGTGACAGTTAAATATGTCAAAAATTTGAATTGAAACTACTATTTAGCTTTTGTTTTCATAAACTTTATATTGCCAAATTAATGATGTGAATTGCCCCTATTGTTCACTACCTCTCTTCCTTTCTCATTCTTCTCTTAAAAAATTCAAATTTGTGAATTTTCAACCTTTAATCCTTGCAGTTCTAGTAATCTTTTGCTCACGTAGGTAATTTTTAAAAATAGTTTGAGCTACCTTGGTATTGTTTTTTCGATTTTAAATCATTATATTTATACAACTTTAACTTGTTCATAATTTTCATCATGTAACCATAATTTTAATCTAAGACAACGTATCTTTTTTGTAATAAGCAAAAAATTTTATTGAGATCTAAAAATAAAGTTTACCAAAAGCACAAGGTCGCCTATACCCGGTAAAGGATACAAATAATTCCAATGTAAAGGCAAGACACCAAACCACCCCTGTGATACTATAAAATGCTACCGATAATCTAAGTATAAAGCACCTATTCTGACCAATACCATCGCACAAAATTAGAAAAAAAAATGCCCTTGAACCTACCAAAGAATCAATATCAAATTGTTTAAAGAAAAACCAATTAAAACATGACTTGTTTGAAGTTTTTATATCATACAAGTACCCCAAGTTCAATGTTTTCTTGTAGCACTTTTCAAAGTTTCTAAATTATTGTGCAAGTACTTCTTGTTAAAGTTTTTTATACGGAAAACATAATTAAAATATGTTAATCTACATCTAACCTCAAGTATACTCAATTACATCTCTTGTGCTATTTTTTAGGATCTAATTCATCGATATCCAGAGTGCATAGTAGCTTTTGGAAGTGTGGCATTCATGAACACTATAGTTTTCTCATGGCAGGTGATGCTAGGAAAGATTCCAACTAAAGATTACCTCCTCAAAATGGGAGTTTAACTTGATGCCAATGTAGTTTGATTGAGTATTTAATAATGTCATCTGAAAATGATTTTTAGCCAATTTCTAAATCAATTATTTTCTGATTAATTTGTGTGTGATCAAATCCTAGTATTGCATCTAGTTTTGAATAGCATGTTTTCCAGGAATTTATTTTTTTTTCCCTACTACATTGTTATTTTATTTTTGTGTGTCTACTTGTTTCCTTGTAAAATTAATTTTAGACCAAATATCTCTAGTGCACTTTATAAATAATATAATGCTTGCCCTTGAAAAGAAGGCTTTTATATATATATATATATAAATTATAATCATCTATGGCACAATACACTCTATTTAACTAGTTTGTTTTTATTCGTTGCTCAACATTTTCAAATTTTACATCAACGTACGTGATTAAAAATATTATACATTAAATATTAAGTATTAAATATTAGAAATACATTGAACCTATTCCTCTTGTTTTCTGTGTCTTTTACAAAATTTACTATTTATTTAATTTTTTTTAAAAAAAAGTTAATCTTGTTCTTTCTAAGCTAATAACTTATCAACTTAAATTTGATTCTCACATTGATAATTTAGAGATAACTTGACAAAATAAAACCTGCATGTTATATGCTTTTATGGTACACTTTACCAAGTATATCTTTCTCAAAACCAATTTGATAATATACAAGTGTGATCATAATAAACTATTGATAAAATGACATGCTATTTTTTTAATAGTTTGTATCATAAGAAGTCATTATATATATATATATATATATATATATATATATATATATATATATAGTTGTTATTGAATTTTTTTCTAATAAAAATATTATATTAAATTTATATATTATAAAGGGTGTTTGTAGTGTAGTTTGATTTGCTTTTTCCTTAAAATTTATCCGAACCAAACAAAAAGGTTAAGTGCAATCTATGATTCCGTTTAAATTAATTATCAAATTTTAACCAAATAATATTGATTATAGAAAAATAATAATATTTAGACAAAACATAAATACGGTACGGTCTATTTTAGTCCACATTATATATGAGAATAACAAATGTTGAATAAAGACTACTTAAAAGAAACATGCACAATGTAATCAAAGCATTACTTTATAATATCATATTAATAAGGTACTAAATTAGATATTTTTATTTCCGATTATGATAAGATCAAAATAATTCATTTGGATTCATTTCATAAAAGTCTATTAATAATAAATTTTTCATGAATAAAAATTTATATATCCACCAAAAATAACTTTGTTCACAAATTAATTATTTTTATTTTTAAAATATTTTGTCTCTTTATCTTCTTTTTTATTATAGGTTTTATTTTTACATTAATAAATAATCATTTCCATTATATATTATATTTTCATTAATAAATATGATTTATTTAAATATATTTATTAATATAATATAATATATAATATAGATATATAATGTACATAGACCTTTTAGATAAAAAAGTGGGATCAAGTCACTTTAGTTAATTTTACCTTTAATGTGCCATTAAATTTTTAACTTAATGAATTTAAAATATATTATATAAAAAATATATTAATTGGATTTTAATCTGATAAATTCTCGTAAATCCTTTGAATTCACTAGTGGAAAATAAACCTTTAACTTCGGTTCAAATTGGCTTATGACGTCGGTTAAAAACCGACGTTAATAGTGGGTGACGTTAAAAGTATTTACTTCTAACGTCGGTTTTATAACCGACGTTAAAAACATGACATTTAACATCGGTTTCATAACCGACGTTAAATGTTGGTTTGACGTCGGGTGCTTCGTTACAACCGACGTTAAAAGTAATTACTTTTAACGTCGGTTATTAAAATTAACCGACGTTAAAAAGTAATTTTTTTTTTAAAATATTTTTTTTGTTTTTATAAAACCCAAAGTTGAGTAATGTCAAAAGAACCTGATATTAACAAACAAATTCAAAAGGCCAAATTTTTGCCAGTGAAATTTCAAGCATATGAATGTAATTTGAAACAAGTGGGTAACACAACTCCCATGCTTCATAACGTAAGAATAATAACAAGATAATTGAACTTTTTCTTACAAATTAATCAAGTAAAACTAAATTTTAAATGCTACCATCAACAACATCATGTGAGGTAGGTGAATGTCCACTTCGACCAATCCAAAACTGAAGGTGTTCTTTGGCAATGTCCTCTTCTATACTATGACACAAGCTCTTCTCCAAAAATATATTAGCCAAGCCCTGTCCATGAAGAGTACATGTTACAAAAATTAAAATCAAAGAACCATGTAATCGAATCTGAAAAAGCATGCCTTATCACAGAGAAGAAATGAAATATACTAATACATCCATTCCAAGAAGTTGATAATAATAAAAAGCATGAATAGTTCATAAGAGAACATAATACCTCCATGAAAAGAACATCCTTAGACTCCTGAATATATGATGTTGTTCATCCTTCCACCTACCTACACTTGCATTCTAATGTCAGCTGGTACATAATCAATGTGCTTGTTATTTGAAGTGATTCCTTTTGTTTACAAGATAATGAACAAGTACATAAGCAACAATTTCATAAAGTGATTCCTTAACTGTTGATTTAAAAACCAAGAGAGTAGATTTTATCAAGTTCATAAGAATTGACACAAAGGAAAAATACAACTTTTAAATAACACTCTAATAAAAAATCAAGTACAACAACTAATCCTTTCTTGAATCTTCAATCATCCAACATCCTCAAGAGAAGAGAAGCAGACGCATGGAGCCTTGCATTAACAAATATGTGGAATCATTTAACAAAATCAACCAAAATCCTTGGATTCTATATCTTGAATCATTGAAAAAAATAACAAGATTCAGATATATTACGTCTTTTAAAAGGATGTCAATATGAACCTTTCGAAACTTGAACTAAATGTGCTCCCCATTCTTTTTGAATATTCTTAATGTCATCAGTTTGTAATGGGTCAGCACTTTGAAAAATCTGAAACATTTTATGAAAATGTATTAGTCAATAACTTTCTTTTAGATACTTTTTCTTGGAATAATTATATGAACAGATTACTATATATATATATATATATATATATATATATATATATATATTACCTCATGCCAAGAATTCATGACAGGGACAGTCAAAATAACCTTCATCCAATACATGACATAATAGCCACATTCAAATGACCCAACTTGTTTATTACACTACATTGATAAAATTCAGTTAGATAACATTATTAAAAATTCAATTGAGGATAATGTTTAAATAAATATTTCTTACCTTGGGAATAATGAAATTGGTATGCTTTCCTCCCCTATTAACCCTTCCACTCAAAACATTTGCACCAACAATAACCCTAAGAAGATTAAAACTTATTATACAGACTAATATTATTCTTTAAAAAATTATTTGAAGGCATTTTAAAGTTACCCATTTAATAATGTCTTCATCTCGATAGAAGGTTTATGATGTAAAGAGCAAAACCAAACTACAGTATAGTCCTTGGGAATAAGGATTATAAGTTGCCAATGGGACCTGTAATGTATAAGATAAAATTAGTAACATTATATTTAATATATTAAAAGTATGAGATGGGAATATCAACTAACCCTGAAATGTATGGAGCTAAAAATATTTGCTTTCCCGATTCACTCAGCCATGTCTGCATGTATTGTTGAATTGAGGTCTTGTGATTACCAACTTTTTGAATAGATCGAGGGTCAACAAATCCATATATCTCCGATGTGCCATGATTTTTGCTCAACGAAAGGTAACTATAAGGAAAGAAAATATGTACATGAATAATTAGTTTTAACTATATGCATTTAATTAATAAAATTCTTGACCTTTCCCAAAGTTGTATAACCGAGATGTTTAACATGATATTCCCCGAAATAATCTCTAGTACATCTGGCAGTGCTATGTACATGGGGACATTGTCATTATCAACACCAAAAATCTCTTTTTTGAAAGGGAGTTGTATAGGATTTCGCCTCAAGGATGGTAATATGGCCAAAAGGTCATCCATGGGATCCTTTAATGCATCATCATCAAGTGAAGGACTCCCATTACCCTCAACATCTTTGTTTTTATTTAAGTCAACCTGCTAAATATTACTCATATTATAACATTTATTAATAGAGTTACTAATGCATTGAAGCAAAAAAAGTAAATTACATACCTTTTTTCTTGTTGGAATAATGTTGAGCAAATGCAATGGCCATGCAAGGAAGGTGTCAACTGCATCCTCACGAACTTAACCTCTTGACCGGGCACGTGTACATGGGCATCGGGGTCAATAATTTCATAAATCGAAACTTTAACCCAATCAGCCTCCATAGGAGCCCCATGGATGGTTGTGCCTCTCTCGCACACAGTGGCAATAGCTACTAGCTGCTCTCGATCATCATCCACATATAACTCGTACCTATAATTAAAATCAGGTGAATGATGAAATAAAAGTGATGGTTGAAATGTAAATACAAGTATGTACCTTTCATTAACTGATGGTTTAGGTCCAACACAACTTCCTTTTTTGTGCTAATTCGAATACAATTATGTGCAAAATTTTCGGAAGTCCTTGTTGTGTGGTTGTCACTAAGGACCGAACTTGTACAAGCACTTGTTGTTGTAAGGTCTGAACTTGGCCATGAACTTGTGTCATAATTTTTTCATACATTTCTTCTCTTATCTGCTGTAAGGTCTCCTCGCTAACAGCTGAATAACTATTGCGTCGTGATGAAGCACCAAAGTAATCATGGATGCCAACCCCTATACCAGCAGCACGGACCCGCCCAGGATGTTCTGGTTTCCCTATGGCTTTGGTTAAAATATCTTCACGACCATAAGGAACAAATGAACCTTGGCTAGCCTGCTCAACTAAAGAATCTGTGATGAGTGATTAACATGAAAGTTAATATTTCATTTTATTATAACAGAAGTCTACATTACTGTGATTAAAATATAATGTCACTTACAATTTTATCTGAAATTTCCTTTGCCGAAGCAGAACTCATGTCCCCAGATGACTTTGTGCGTGCAGTCTTCCACAGGCCATAACGTGGCGGAAGAGATGGAGGATCAAGGACACCCTCTGATGCCCCTACATCAGCTAGCCTCTGCTTCATCTGCTCATCTATGATCCTCTGCTTCAACTTGGCATAGCCACCTCGAGAGAGTAGGTGGGGTGTATCATTCAGTTTCTGACGTTCTTGTGCAGCTTGTCGTTTAACCTATTTTGAATATGAAGTAGTACACAACGTTAGAATCACATTTTACTATGACATATATTTATATATGATAGTAATAATTATTATACTAACCTGCCATGAAGAGTCCAAGCGACTCTGACGAAATGTGGCCCAATCAATGTTAGATATCCCATATTTATGACATGGTGATTGTTCAGATTTTGCTCCAAACACATAATCCTTAGTCAACTTCGCCTTGAAGTCCCTCCATCGGATCCCAACTCATCAATTTTCTTCCACTGTGTCGAATCAGCAACATGGCGAAGTTGTCCATCACATTTTCTACCATGTAGATGCCATGACAGGTTCTTTGCATCATCTTCATTGGCAAACAGTCGCTTTAATCTTGGAATTATTGGCAGGTACCATAACACCTTAGCAGGAGGCCCATCTTTAGCGTCTTCTTCATCAATACCTCCACCATCTTTCTTTTTGAAGCGAGATACCCCACACTTAGGACACGCATTCAATGTTGCAAACTCGTTCCTATATAGAATACAATCATTAGGACAAGCATGTATCTTCTTATAATCAAGACCAATGGGACATAAAATCTTTTTTTGCCTCATAATTACGATTAGGCAATGTGTTTCCTTCAGGAAGCATCTCCTTCAACAACTCTAATAATTCTGTGAAACTTTTATCTGTCCATCCATTTCTCGCCTTTACATTAAGCAATCTTAACACCGCTGACAATCGAGTAAACTTGGTGCATCCAGGATACAATGGTTCTTCTGAATCACTCTTCAAAGAATCAAAAACATATGGCTTCTAAGGTTCTTGTTCAACATGTCCAAGCATTTCGTCTAAATGATCTTCCATGTCATCATCCTCATTCTGTTGCATAGTTGGTCGATTGTGTAATAGTTCCCCATGCCATGTCCATACTTTGTAATTTATACAAATCCCATACATAATTAGGTGCTCACGTATGTCTTTCCTTTCTTGTCGAAGCCGATTTGAACAACGAACACAAGGGCAAAAATATTTTCCATTGTTTCCCTTTCCATTTGACTCAGCAAATCTTAACAATTCATCAATCCCATTACTATATTCTTCACTAAGACGATTTTTACTCATCCAGCTTCGATCCATGAATTCCTATTATAATTCAAAAAAGAAACTGGATGAAGCATTTTAGATCACACCGGCTACACTAAACGACTATCATTCATAGAACATTGCCCATGTTATATTTATAACGAAAATTGGGCAAAATTTATCCTATACTTAGGATAGTTCCCCGAAAAAAATTCCTCTCAATATTAAACAAATACAATAAAAAATCATTCAATCATGATAAATAATTGAAAGGGAGGGAATGTATGAAGTTCTAGTTAGTGAAGTGTGTTGCAACTAAATATTCAAACAGGTTAGATAATACCTCTTAGTTGGTATCAATGTCTCTCACTAATGTTGTTTAGTAGGTTGGGGATAGAGAACTGCAAAATGAGATAGGTGATTAAGCTTATGCTAGGTGATTAATTT
Source organism: Hylodesmum podocarpum (assembly GCA_026586105.1). Lineage (NCBI taxonomy): Eukaryota > Viridiplantae > Streptophyta > Magnoliopsida > Fabales > Fabaceae > Hylodesmum > Hylodesmum podocarpum. The sequence continues at coordinate 47,165 of JALJEV010001349.1, forward strand.
AACAACCTGTAAAAATAAATGCTTATGCTAGATAACAACATGCACATACAGAATTTAACAAAGACTGAAATAGAGCAAATCTTGAAAACATTAATTTGGCTTACAATCAGAGTATAAATCAGTGAACTACTTTCACGGCTTTTTCAGTTCGATCACTTTTTTTCACCAAGGCCCATCATACACCTATACATAAAAGAATAAAATAATATTTTTGGTGAATTAATGAAACCAGATATGCATGTTGCCTATCAAACTTTAACTGCATATTCCCATTATATTGAAGTAAGTCAAGATCCAGTAGAAGTGAAGGAAGTTTTACAACGAAAAAAAGCTGCTCATTAAATTTCAAATGGTACGCTTAATTCCAATTCTCACTTTAATCCTTAAGTGACCTTTATTATTTTCAATATAAATAGTATAAATGATAAGCAAAAATAAGTAGCAGGAAGTAACTAAACACCATCATGCAATATTTTATCTTAAATAGTCAAAGAGCAGGTATAAAAGTTATATGTCTAAAAAGACAAGTAATAAAGATTGCGAAATAACAAAAATTATACGTAAGAATAAAATAATAACATAAATTGCATCAATTATAACAATAATCAACTGCTAATTCGAATTTAGTTAGGCTACTTTAAATAAAATATTTTATTTTAATTATATTATTTGACTATCTATAAAATTTGAATACAGGACCTATCCGGATTCACAATTGCTCTAACGAGGAAGGTTATAAGTTGCACACCTTTCGAGGCAAGTGAACATGAGAGAGAAAGTGTTGTGAAGATAAACCTGGCCCACCAGCCCATAATGGAAAGTCATATATTCCAATTGGAGGAATATAAATCCATCACTATAATGCCTCTGTTGAAGTAATCTAAATCCAATCACTATAATGTCTAAGCCATATATTCCAATTGGAGGAATATAAATACCTCCTAACTTAACAAAACAACTTACGTGAAAACAACTTAATCTATTCCCTTTTCAATCACAGAACCTACTTATAAATCTTACATGATAAGCACTTATTCAATAAGTGTTTAATTAATTTCTTTATGTAGGGGAAATAACAATATTGCATAATTAACGAATCTACTAAAGAAGAAGAAAATAAAAACTGACAGAAACTAATTAATTCTAAAATCACCTAGAAAATAAAAATGGATAAAATTAAACTTGGTTTCAACAATGATAAGACATATATAACACTGGATGTTCATGCTTGCAGTACTAGTGTTCGATTCACACTTTTTTGTTTCAACTACTACTGCTCTTTACTCTCTCAAAGACAATTTCTCAAACTAACACTCATCCACCTTCTATTAGCGCCAACAATAACATTCTCACTTTCACTAATCATGCTTATTAATTAATTATTGAAACAAACCCACATTAGTTCTTCCTATGTCAGAACAGGTTATGTTCTTTGTCACATTCGTTGCTAGTAAATTATTCAAGATGAAGATAAAGCCTTATATCCCAGATTTCAAATTGGCATTTGAGCACTTTTGCATTCATGCTGGAGGCATGGCAGTGTTGGATGAGTTGGAGAAAAATCTTGACCTTAGTGATTGGCACATGGAGCCATCAAGGATGACAATAAACAGGTTTGGTAACTCTTCTAGCAGTTCCTTGTGGTATGAGTTGGCATACACTGAAGCCAAAGGGAGAAACAAGAAGGGTGATAGGACTTGGCATATTGTATTTGGCTCAAGCTTTAAGTGTAACAGTGCTGTTATTTGTTAATATTTGAAGGATATGATGGACTAGTTTAAGTAAAATTTTTTGCTTCTATCAATATTGGAAGGATATGTACAACACATATGTGTGAACAAATAAAGGTTGTGACTTAACAAGTAAGTCCAACACCAACGAATGAAGAGGTTCTGCAGATTTGCACTTGCATTTGTCATGTGGTTTCCGTAAAATTGTTTAACTCAACAATCTGACATGTGATGTGGACTAGAACAAGCTAACACACATTATAAAGTGATAATTACAATCTCAAAAGAGTGTACTAAGAACAGTGATTAAAGAATTAAATATAAACATTTACTAAAATGTATTATTACTAAAAACGAAATTGAAAAGGTGCATGACAAGGCCAAATGAAATTTAAAGCTGACACTTATTCTTATAGATCAGAGGAACCCATTTCACACACACTAGACATAGGAAGCCTATTGAAGCATAATTTGTTATGCCTTTGGTCAGAAAAACTATGGTAGCACTTCAAGCATGGCTGGAAATTTAAATTACCAAAACTTTAAGAAGTTGAAGTTACCTATAAGAAATGTCTAAGAACTGATCTTCCAGAAGAATGAGAATGATGCCAAAGGGTTTGTCTCCAACACTAATCTTCAAGAACTAATCTTGTAACCAGAAACACCACAACTATCCAGACCTTAACAAACAATCCAATAACAGTAAGTCAAACAGAGCTAGGTTAGGTTAAAATCAATTACTCTGTTCTCAAAATCAAAGTACACAAATTCGTTAACTACTCACCTTGGCACGAGAGAGAGAGTGAACCCAATCAATCCAATCGCAAAGAAAAAGGAAGTCGAATCAGTGAATCGCAAAGAAGAAGGAGGTTGAATGACTGAATCGCTAACAAAAGAGAACAAGTGAACCACGAAGAAGAGAATAGAAAAGTGAAGAACGAAGAAGAGAGACGAGGCACACGAGAATCGTGAAAAAAAGAGAACAAGTGAGGCGGAATGGGGGAAGAGAAAACTGAAACAAAAGAGAGAAGAGTGAATTGCGAGCAAAGTGAAAAGGGGGGAAAATTTAGGGACGCTAATTGCATTTTCCACGGCGGGTTTCGTAACACCCGACGTTGTTTGATAAATGACGTCGGTTCTCTCCTTAACCGACGTCGTATGGGAGACGTTAAAGGTGGTTTTTGCACTAGTGATTTTAAAAAAATATTATATCAATTTATTAATTTATTTGATTTTTTTATTGGATAAATTAGATAAATCACGTGTAAATAGAATGTTTTGCTGCCAATACTCATTAACAACACTAGTGAAATCCATGGAGGCAGTCAGAAAGGAAAAAAAAATGAAAAATAAAAGGAGGCACGTATCCAGGACAACAAGATATACTTCGAAACAAAGTACATGTTGTGGATACTTGTCAGCAACTCTATTAGCATGGGTGTCTGTAGTTTCTCCCTTCTTCTCGCCTATGGCCCTCTCTAACCGCACCAATCATTTTCGGGAAGAATCTTGCTCGCTCGAGTTTATGTTCTTCAATGCATTTTATTACAGCCTTAAGAGCGATCACCTCTCGATCACTAACCTCAATCTCGGACGAAAGTAACTAAAAATATTAATAAAAAGAAACAAATTTAACTAAAACTAGATTAAAATGTAAGTTGGCACCATACCACTTACAGGCTTATTAATTTACGTTGAAAATAAAAAGAAATTTACTTTAAATGTGCTCAATTTTGATAAGACCTTTATTTATTATATAAGTCTACATACACAGCACAACCACGGTTCAATTGGATCTTGGCAGCCAATTTCTCACTCTTATGGGTACTCACACCCGCCGATTGTAGAAGCTCAATTCCACCATTGAATTTGATTGCAACACACACCCATTTTAGACAAGTTTATTCTTATTAGTAAATTCTAGAGCCCATACACAAAATAAACTCCCACATACACAAATGATGCACACTTAATGATAAGATAATTGTTTGGTGTCTTCACAATTGATTTATGATACTATTGAAGATTAGGAGCAACTTCTAATCTAACTAATTGAGTAGTTTCAATGGGTTTCTTCGGACACAGGAGAGGGAGGAGCAGTCACATTGTCATTCTTGACTGTGAAATCGATCACAGTGGGTGTGACATCCATAACTTCTTCACCGTTCATATTGTTTGAGGTCACCTCCCTACTCCTTTTAACCTTCTTTCTCTTCCTTTTATCTTTCTCCTCAAAAATGCGGTATACCGCCAAAGGTGACACCTACATCATATATCAAAATTCAATCATTAAATATTGGCAAATAAGATATAAAACTAGAGATACAACTTAGTACTATACTACTCATAGTCATGTGTATAATTTTCGCTTAAATTCAATGGGGTTTGTTTTAAATACATTCAATTTTGATAAGGCTGATCATAGTTTCCCATAAAGATGATAAATATCTCCCCAATTTTATGCATAAAAGAAGAGATAAGAAGAAAAAAGAGTATCCTTTAAGGTTGTAATAAATGTTTACCTTTAATGTTGTCTGATTTTAAGGTGAAAAAAACAAACTAAAAGAGTCATGATAATGTTCACATTCAACAACAAGAAGAAAAAGAAAAGAAAATTGAAATGGTAAAGAGAGACTACCAAATAAATAATTTAATGGAAAAGAAAGAATAGATTAGAAATTAGATAGAAAAATGAATTATTATAATTTACTGAGAACACCACTGTCTTGTTTACCGGAGATGAGTTTGATTTTTGAGCAAGGAAAAACTCATGCATCACCCAATTTGTTTTGGTGAAAGAGTCACCATTGGTTTCCCAATAAGCCAGAATGTTCTTCTTCCCAACCATATCTTTGTTGCAAGAGAGTTCAACCTCTTGATCTTTCTCCACTATTCTCCATTCCCCATTTCCAGCACCTCCCTTATCTGGCTCTTCAAACACATGGCTGCTAGCATCATGAAACACAAACCTCTGCCAGTTCAAATGAAGCCACCTACAACCAAAACAAAAGTCCAAAAAAGAACCAAACGCATACAAACATTTAATTCAAAATCAAAAAACACCATTTTGGTTCTACTTTCAGTCCATCATGGGAAATGGAGAAAAAAAAAAAGGGGTTTCTTGTGCATAACTAAAAATCATAAACAAATTGACAGAAACTGAGAAAAGACGATTTATATATATGTTTTTGACAAACCTCCTGGTATGTTCCAAGGCACGGTTTGAAAAACATCAAAGTCTTTGATGAGATCATTGGGGAGTAGTTGATCAAAGATCTTCTTCTTGAGGTAGTAACCAACGAGAAAACTATCAAACTTATTGTAAAACACTTCTCTACGTAAAGGATTATTTTCCTTTCTTCAATCTTTGTAAAACCACTGTTGTGGTATTGTAGCCTGAGGAGACTAAGTATTGAAAGAATACATATTTAGACTGAGGAGGTTAAGGTCCAAAGAATACTTTGTTTTAACATGAGGAGGCTAAGTGTTGAAAGAATACCTGGTTTAGCATGTGAAAGTTGTGTCCAAATAATACCTTGTTTAGCCTAACGAGGTTCGGTCCAAAGAATACCTTGTTTTGCTTGAGAAGGCTAAGTCTAAAGAATATCTGTAAATTAGTCAGAAGTGGTTGAATTAAAATAATACTTTTAGTGAAAACTTATTAAGTTGTTAAGTAACTGGACATAATCTTATAGATGAACTAATATAAAAAATATTAATGTCTTATTTGTTTATTTATTGACTAGCTGGAATAAATAATTTAACAAAAATTTCATTAAAATCAATCTTTATAACACAAGAAAACTTACATATGTCTTTATTTTAAAAATAACATATGCACATATCGTTCGAAATTTCTTTTTTAATAAATTAACACAATTCAACCCTTTGTATTTTACAAAAAAGCTTATTCTAATTAAGATGACAATTAATAGATTTTTAACATGGGAAAAATTACATCTTAATTAATATATATGTACACCGGTGAGACTAAATTTTTGTTCTCGCTCATTTGAAAATGGAATCTCACTGTCTTAATTATAATATTACTTTTTTTAAGGATGACAAAGAGTTCAATTAAATTTTATATTAAATAAAAAATAGGAATGTACGGAAGAATATTAATTTTATTTGATAAACATCAAAAAAGGCCCCGAAGGAGAGGAATAACTCCACAAGGCTAAAAGGGTAGAAGGTAAAATAGAAGATAAAATTCGGTGAGAAGAAAAGTAAGCAAATTATTATGTACTACCTTATATATATATATATATATATATATATATATATTTTTTTTGGGAATTTGGGGCCTTTTATTGTGAAATGTTTGTTTTATCCTTCTTACTTAAAAACCACTCTAACCTTTACCTCTTCCTTTCCTCTTCCTTAATCACCAAAAGAAAAAGAAAAATACGCTCAGACTCGTTCCAATTAATATTGAAACCTATGCTATTTTTAATAAATTGGCTCAAAAATTTATTTTTAGAATAGTTTTATCATGTATTTAAAAAAGACCTTCTATAATGTGATTCAATTGGAAAAAAAAAACATTGACAATGGAAATTTACAACTTAGAGGGGCTCATGACAATTCTATAGAAACTACATGTTTAAAGAGATTAACATGGAAGAATTTAAAATTCAGAAACGGTAACGAATGATAGTGGAAAACCAAAAGATGGCAACGGAAGTGTGTTGCCGCTAGCTTTCGCTGTTGTGGAAGGAGAAACACAATTGGCAAGGTCTTGGTTTTTTTCAAAACTCCGTCTACATGTTACTGAAAAGTCAGGGATTTGTCTAATTTCTGATAGACATCGGAGCATCAAAGCGGCGGTTGATAATGAAGCTATAGGATGGAGTCAACCACATGCTTAGCATGTTTACTGCATTCGACACATTGCCTCAAAATTTAATCATAAGTTTAAAGATCACAAGCAAAAAAACACTTTGGTAAAGTTAGGTAATATCTTTAATTTTATTTGTCCTTTTTTAAATAAGTTTTTATTAGTTATACATGTTCGACTAACTTGTCTAATGTTTTTGTAAAGGCTATACTCCTTGCGAACATATCTTTGATAGAAATCTGGAGAAGTTTTGCGAACTAAGTCCTGCTATAGCAACTTGGATTCAAGGAATTTCTAAAGAAAAATGGAGTATGGCGTATGATTACCAAGGACATCGATATGGATATATGACCACTAATCTCTCTGAATGTGTAATTAAAGTCTTCAAAGGGGTCAGAAATCTTCCAATTACAGCATTGGTGAAGGCGACCTACAGTCGTTGTCGTGAGTATTTTGTTGAATGGGGTCAGCGGGCCCAACAAGAGATATTGAATGGGCAGCGTTATTGTTCAAAAGTTATGACGGCTATTCGGAAGAATCAAAATGAAGCCACTTCTCATATTGTTCGTGTCTATGATATTCAACAAACAAGATTTGAGGTTGAAGAAACATTTAATCCAAGAACACAATGAGGCGGGCAAAAGTGGAATGTAATACTTAGTGACAAATATTGTCAATGTGGTCGTTTCACCGCTTTTCACTATCCCTGTTCGCATATCATAGCTGTTTGTGGATATGTTTCACTTGACTTCAATCAGTTTATTGATAATGTCTACAAGAATGAGACTATTTTGCAGGCGTATTCATCTGAATGGTGGCCGTTGGGAAACGAGGACGCATTTCCACATGTTCAACAAAATTGGAAGCTGATACCAGATCCAACAATGATTCGTAGTAAAGGCCGACCTAAATCAACACAAATTAGGAACGAAATGGACTAGGTTGAACCATCTCAGACTAGACTCAAATGTCGATTATGTGGTCAAGAAGGTCACAATAGACGACTATGTCCTTTAAACAATCGCAACAATGAATAATATGTATTTGTAATTTTAAATAGCTATTTGATTTATACTAATCTGTTTTGTGTTAATTATTTCTGTGTGGTTACTTAAGTTCCTAAGTTAGTTATTTATCGACGATTATTTATTAGTCATTTTTAATTAATCGAAAATAAATTAAAATAAATACAAGTGTCAAAAGGCAAACAGATAATATAATTAATTATAAGCGTCAAAAGGAAAAAAAATACAAATAATAAAGTTTGGGGTTGAGTGATTGAGGGAGAAGTGTAGAGGATTGGGGTTTATGGAGAATGAAGGAGTTCAGAAATGGTGGGTTTCACTTGACGAAGGAGAAGTGTCCAGGGTTTATAATACAGACTACGACAGTTTTAATTTGAATCATCTTAGTCTGTAACATAAATATTACAGAAATGTCACCGTGTTACAGACTACGAAGGTTTTAATTTGAACTGTCTTGGTCTGTAACATCAATATTACAAAAATGTCACCGCGTCACAGACCACGATGATTGTATCACCAATTGTAAATGTAGAGAAAATCCAATCAAGTTCTACTTCTCAAGATCAGAGCTACACGGCCAACCACTATTCTACCTTTTCCTATTACATCTAAGATCCTCCTTCAACGTCACATACTTACTATCACACTATAAATCACCCCAACTTCTATCTATATCTACCCAAAAATACTATCAATGGCATCAGAGCTACGTTCGATCAGACATTGGGCGTAGTTAAACTATTCATCTATTGTTCCCAAATTTTCCCAAGTACTTCTAAACATTTCCCTTGTTCTTTTTAACCCACTCTTATATTTTTCTAAGCTATGGCTAACACCTCACAACCCTCATCTATCAGTGTCCCTATTTTTAATGGCGAAAACTATGATTTTTGGAGCGTAAAAATGAAGACATATTTTTGCTCCCTAGATTTGTTGGACATTGTAGAAGAAGGATTTATTACTCCTGCAGAAACTACAACTCTTAATGCAACTCAAAGAAAAGAGTTGAAAGATAATAAACAAAAAGATTCCAAGGCGTTATTCACTCTACAGCAAGCGGTGTCTGGCACATTATTTCCAAGAATAATAGGAGCTACAAGTGCAAAGGAAGCATGGGCTACACTACAGGAGGAGTTCCAAGGAAGCGACAAGGTACGTGTTGTTGAACTTCAGACTCTGAGACAAGATTTTGAACTATTGAAAATGAAAGAGTCTGAAACGGTCAAAGATTATTATTCTAGAATTAAGGAAATTGTAAATCAAATGAGAGCCTTTGGGGAAACTATTCTTGATAAGAGAATTGTCGAGAAAATTTTAATTACTATTACCCCAAAGTTTGACCCGATCGTGACGACGATTGAGCAAACGAAAGACTTGTCTACTCTATCCGAGATAGAATTAATGGGCTCTCTTGAGGCATTTGAGCAAAGATTGTATAGGCGTGATAAAGATACACTTGAAAATGTCTTTCAATCTAAGCTCAAATTTTGACTTCAAAATAAAGGTGATGGAGAAAAAAAAATTATGGAGAAACTTCTAGAACAAGAGAATCTTCTAGAAATTTCTTCAAGAACCATCAAGATAGAAATCCTTCATGCAACATTTTCAAAATGTGCAGACACGCGGAGAAAGATTGTTGGTTCCGTGAAAGGCCACAATGCAACTATTGCAAGAAGTTTGGACATATAGAGAAAAATTGTCGCAACAAAAATAGACATCAGGCAAACTTTGTCGAAGAGCATAATGACGAACATCAACTTTTCTATGCTACCCAACATTCAACCGATGAAAAAGGAGGAAGTTGGTACTTGGATAGTGGCTGTAGCAATCATATGGCAAAGGATGAGAGTATCTTCAAAAACATTGACAACTCTGTCAAGGTGAAAGTTCAATTAGGAAATGACACCATGGTAGAGTCAAAAGGCAAAGGCACTGTCATGGTGGAGACAAAGAAAGGGACAAGGCTCATCCATGACGTTTTACTAGTTCCTAGCCTAAAGGAAAATCTTCTGAGCATTGGTCAAATGATGGAGAAAGGCTATGTTCTTCATTTTGAAGGAGATGTATGCCAAATCTATGACAACCGTAACAAAATGGTTGAGATAGCCCAAGTGAAAAGGGAGAAAAGTAATAGAAGTTTCCCGCTAAATTTGAAATATACAAATAACATGGCCATGAAGGTACAAGTTGATGATTCATGGCTTTGGGATCGAAGATTTGGCCACTTCAACACACACGCCCTGAAGATATTATACCAGAAGAATATGATGAGAGATCTCCCATGCTTAAAGGAGAATAACGAAGCATGTGAAGGATGTCTCCTCGGAAAGCAACACAAATTACCGTTTTCGACAGACAAAACGTGGGGAGAAAAAGACGTGTTGGAGTTAATCCATACTGATGTTTGTGGACCGATGAGGACACCAACATTCGAGAACAACAGGTATTTTATCCTTTTCATTGTCGACTTCTCTAGAATGACATGGTCTATTTCTTGAAAGCAAAATCAGAAGTTTTTGAAATATTCAAGAAGTTTAAGGCCCTTGTTGAAAAGCAAAGTGGAAAACACATTAAAGTACTTAGAAGTGATCATGGCAAGGAGTACACATCACACGAGTTTGACAAATTCTGTGAGGATGAAGGCATAGAGCAGCAACTAACAGTTGCCTACACTCCACAACAAAATGGTGTGTCCGAAAGAAAGAATCGTACGGTCTTGGAAATGGCTAGATCAATGCTTAAAGAGAAAGGGTTGCCTAATACTTTTTGGGCAGAAGCAGTCTACACTGCTGTCTACATACTTAATAGATGTCCAACGAAGGCAGTCCCAAATAAGACCCCAATTGAAGCATGGAGTGGGAAGAAGCCATCAGCAAAGCACCTAAGAGTATTTGGATCTATATGCTACATCCATGTTCTAGAAATGAAGAGACACAAACTAGAAGACAAGATAGTCCGTCGAATCTTCTTAGGATATAGCATGCAATCCAAAGGCTATCGTGTCTACAACCTGCAAACTAAGAAGCTGACAATCAGTCGAGATGTTGAAGTTAATGAGAATGTTGCTTGGAATTGGGAAGAAGAAAAGGTGGAGTAAAAGATCCCTATATCAATGCAGCTACCTCAAGGAGAAGTAGAAGAAGTAGTAGAAGACCCAGGTGAGCCTTCTTCACCAGACTCTTCTCCGAGACGAGAAAGATTATTGGCAGATATATACGAGTCTTGCAATTTAGCCATACTTGAACCTGAAAGCTTTGAAGCAGCATTAAAACAGGAAGTATGGGTCAAGGCAATGGAAGAAGAGATACAAATGATTGAGAAAAACAACACATGGGAGTTAGTTGATCTTCCACATGGAAAAGACATTATTGGGGTTAAGTAGGTCTACAAGACAAAGCTCAACCCTGATGGAACCATACAAAAACATAAAGCAAGACTAGTAGTAAAGGGTTACTCACAACAACCTGGGATCGACTACAACGAGACATTTGCTCCAGTTGCTCGTCTAGATACTATAAGAGCTCTAACAGCTCTTGCGGCACAAAAAGGTTGGAGCATATATCAACTAGATGTTAAATCAACATTCCTCAATAGTGTGCTTGAAGAAGAGATATATTGGAGCAACCACAATGGTTTATGTGTGAAGGCAAAGAAAACAAAGTATTAAGACTGAGAAAAACACTCTACGGCTTGAAGCAAGCTCCTCGAGCATGGTATAGCAGAATTGATCAGTACTTCGTTGATCGAGGATTTAGGAGGAGCAAGAGTGAGCCTACACTTTACATCAAGACCCAAGGTCAGTATGATACTCTCATAGTCTCCCTATATGTTGATGATCTTATATATACGGGAACCAATACAAATATGATGGTGGAGTTCAAAGAAGACATGATGAACTCCTTCGAGATGACTAACCTTGGCTTGATGAGTTACTTTCTCGGCATAGACGTAAATCAAAGAAATGATGGGATATTTATCTCACAAAAGAAAAACACAGAAGGCTTACTCAAGAAGTTCAAGATGTACGGCTGCAAGCCTGTCACTACTCCACTAGTAACAAATGAAAAGCTACAAAAGGATGTGATAATTCATTTTATATACATTTTCTTTACCTTGTTTTTGGTTCAATTAGCTTCTATACGTGTCATATATTGATAGTTTATCTTAGATATTGTGTTAGAGGTATATTTTAGTAGTAGTAGTAAATAATAGTTTAAATTCCATAAGTTCTTATGTTTGTATATGGATTCTTGTGCAGTACACCTATAGCTTTGAGGATTGAAGAAGAGATTAGCAGCAAGGATGGACCCAATTCAAGAACCTAGAGTGAACCATGGTGCAAGGAATCACCCAGCAGCTGTCATGAGACGCCCTGGCGCACTAGGTGGCGCATTCCATGCCAACTTGCTGGAATTTTACGCCCTGGCGCACTAGGTGGCGCATTCCATGCCAACTTGCTGGAATTTTACGCCCTGGCGCACTAGGTGGCGCATTCCATGCCAACTTGCTGGAATTTTACGCCCTGGCGCACTAGGTGGCGCATTCCATGCCAAGCTGCTGGAATTTTACGCCCTGGCGCACAGGGTGGCGCAAATCCTGACAGCAATGGAGTAGTTTCACTAAAATGGGCATAACTTCCTCCACAGATATCGTTTTGAGCTCTGGTTTGTTGCAAATGGAAGAGGATTGATAGGGCTACAACCCTCATGAAAACACGAAGAGTCAATTCGGACTGCATCTGGGCTGAAATTAGCCTTGAAGTGGACACATGCTACCAGTAATCACACTTCCAGGGGGGGGCGTTTCACAGACGAAATGAGAATTTGCTACAGACGAAACAGAACTAACAGAACTAAAGTTGCGTCTAAGAGCCCTGAGGAGTAAAGAAGAGATAGCAGCAGGAAGTGGTTAAGCGCTAAAAATGAAAGCTTGGAGTGAGAGCCTTCCGTCTGAGCAGTCATGAGAGCCTTCCGTCTGAGCAGTCATGAGAGCCTTCCGTCTGAGCATTCATGAGAGCCTTCCGTCTGAGCATTCATGAGAGCCTTCCGTCTGAGCATTCATGGAACCCTTTCGTCTGAGCCATTCGTCTGAGCTGGTTTCGTCTGAAGAAACAACAGACGATTCCAACAGACGAAACATGCATAGAATGAGCACAGATGAAGCATCATGGGAAGAAGAGTCAAAATTGCAAGCTAGGAATGCCTGAGTGGGAACTCAAGTTAATGAATAAAGGCTGGCAGAATGCACCTGGACGGGATTCTGTTAATTGGGGGACACAGTTCTTCACTTATAAAAAGGAGTCCCTGGGCGCGAAATAACAACTTTTCATACTTTTCATAATTCGGTTTTTTCCAGTTTCTGGTGGAAGGTTGAGTTGTGCGATTGCACAATTCTCTCTTCGTTCTTCTCTTCTCTTCTCAATTCTTGAATCTCTTGTATTGAATCTTCTGCACAAACCTTAAATATTTCGCAATTGAATTCAGTTCACAGTTTCTTACTTCTTCAATTTCTGGTTCCATCTACAATTACATGCAATTATTCTACGTTCTTCGTTGATTTAGGTCTTCTTGAATTGCAATTCACTTTGTTCACTTCACATTTTACTATTCATATCTCTCTTATGCTTTTGTTCTCTTAAATTGAATTTAGTTCTTGAATTCTGATTCCTCTACTCTTCAATTCTGCATTAGATTCTTGATTCACCTTGCAATTACACGTTATAACTCTAGTCTTGATTGTTTAGATTTTCTCTCCACGCTTTATGTTTCTACGCTTTGTTCCTTTACTGCAATTGTATTCCGCATGATTCACAGTTTCATTTTGCTTGAATTCTTGCTTCGATTTACCTTTCTTTATTCTACTTTCAATTCCTAATTCTCTTTGCGATTTATGTTACATGTTCATTGTTCATTTTCTGCATTTATCATTTGTTGCTCAATTTACATTTATTTGCTCGTTATCAATTTCTGCTTCTACCTTTAGTTCTTTGTTTCATTTTGTAATTTCAACTCAGTTTAGTTTTACTGCATTAATTCATGAAAATCCCCCTCTCAATTGTGAATAATTCTGAATTGAATAGATGTATGTCTTCTGAGAGATGACCTAGGTTGATTCCTCTATATTACAAATTTAATTGGGGATAAATCTAGCTTTTGCTAACCGTTCGACAACGGTTATCAAAATGGCGCCGTTGCTGGGGACATGCGTCGTTTGATTTGGAATTATCACTTTCTCATGTATATAATTTGTTCGTGAATATTACATTTGTATATACTAACCATAAATCCATACAATAGTAGTTGTTCCTACTGAAAAAAAAAAAAAAAAAAAAAAAACGAAACAAATTTAGCAGTAAAGGTATCGTCTGTAGGAGATTCCGTCTGAAGGTATCGTCTGTAGGTTGGTATCGTCTGTAAAATATTTTGCTTCCACCTTGGGTTCGGTTTAGATCATAAATTTCACCGCTATCGTCTGTCGGTACTAATTCTTTGTAAAATTTGGTATAGGTTCTAATTCTTTCTGGATATTAGTGCTGTTAGTTTGGTGTAGTATATGACCAGATCTAACCTTGGTAATCCACTGAAATACGATCCTGAAATTGAAAGAACACTGCATAAGCTGAGAAATCAAAAGAAGAATAGCAACCAACCTTCTCATTGTGATTCTAACCTTGATTCTAATTCTGAAAATATGGCAAATCCAATTGAAAGAACTCTCAAGGAATTGGCTACACCTGATATTAATTATCAGCCTTTGTGCATCCAATTTCCCATACCAGAAGGTGTTGTCAATTATGAGTTAAAATCTGGACTGATTCATTTGTTGCCTAAGTTCCTAGGACTTGCAGGCGAAGATCCACATAAACATCTTAAGGAATTCCATGTGGTTTGTTCCACTATGAGGCCTCATGATGTTCCTGAAGAAGCTGTCAAAATGAAGGCATTTCCATTTTCCTTAGATGGTGCTGCAAAGGATTGGTTGTACTTTCAACCAACACCTATTACCACATGGAACGACATGACAAGAAGGTTTCTAGAGAAATACTTTCCTGCCTCTAGAACTGCAGCTATTCGGAAGGAGATAAGTGGGATAAGGCAACTGCAGGGAGAAACCTTATATGAGTATTGGGAGAGATTCAACAAGTTATGCTCTACATGTCCAAACCATCAAATAACTGAACAACTCCTCATCCAATACTTCTATGAAGGACTCATGCCTATGGAGAGAAATATGATAGATGCAGCAAGTGGTGGAGTTTTGATGGACAAGACATCAGCTGCTGCAAGATATTTGATTGCAAATATGGCAGAGAACTCCCAGCAGTTCAGTTCCAGAAATTCCACATCTTCCAAGCATGTGAATGAAGCTTCCATAGCTGCTGCTGATACGTATAGGTTGGAAAATAAGCTAACAGAATTGACTTCACTAGTGAGGCAATTAGCTTTGGAGCAACAACAGCAAAGGCAACCAAATGTGAATGCAGTGAGCCAGGTTAAGCAATTGTGTGGCATTTGTGGTGGAGCTGAACATTTTACTGATGCTTGCCCTCAGCTACAAGAAACTGAACAGCAACAACACCTGGTCCAACAAGCTGTGGATGTGGCTGGCATGTACTCTGGACAGCAATATAGACCTCCGACACAGCAGTGCAATCCATATTCTAACACGTATAATCCTGGTTGGAGAGATCATCCGAATTTCAGGTATGGTCCAGGACCTAGCCAACAACAACCACAACAGCAACAACAAAGGTTCCAACAAAGAACAACCATTCCAACCACCTAACAAGTATCAACCTCCTCCCATGAGACAAGAACAAATGTCCGGCCTGCTCAACCACCACCCGTGAACAAGTCTTGGACCATCTTTGGAGGAATTGATGAAAAGATGGCAACTACCAACCCGCAAATTCAGCAATTGACAACTTCCAATATGCGGTTTCAACAAAACGTAAATGCTTCAATTGCGGATTTGAAAACTCAAATGGGACAGTTGGCCACCACTGTGAATCATTTGCAGCAGCAAGGTTCTGGCAACATTCCTTCTCAAACTGTAGCTAATCCAATGGGGAATGTAAGTGCCATCACTTTGAGAAGTGGTAAGGAATTGCAGCCTAATGTTCAGGATCCTGAAAAATCACAACAGAATGAGGTAAAACAGCTTCCTCTTCCTTTTCCTTCTGTAAATATACATTCAAAAAAATCTGACTTAGAAAAAGAATTATTGGAAACATTTAGGAAAGTAGAAGTTAACATCCCTTTGTTAGATGCTATTAAGCAAATTCCCAAGTATGCCAAATTTTTAAAAGAACTGTGCACACACAAAAGAAGATTTAAGGGTAATGAAAAGGTAAACTTGGGAAGGAATGTTTTCGCTCTTATTCAAAGCACACATATTTCTCCACTCCCTCGCCTAACCTTCCACAAAAGTGCCAAGATCCTGGAACTTTTACGGTGCCTTGCACAATTGGAGATCGCACTTTTGTGGATGCCATGATAGACTTGGGAGCTTCCATTAATGTCATGCCTACTTGATCTACAGGTCATTGCAGATTGGTGAGCTAAAACCAACCGGAGTTGTTATCCAACTTGCAAATAAGAGTGTTGTTCATCCACGTGGAGTCCTAGAGGATGTATTAGTCCGAGTTAATGAATTAATTTTCCTCGCAGATTTTTACATTCTTGATATGCAGGATAGATCACCTTCACCTACATTGATCCTAGGGCGACCATTTTTGATGACTGCAAGGACCAAGATTGATGTTCATTCAGGCACACTGACCATGGAATTTGGAGATGATATTGTGAAGTTCAATATATTGGAGAGCATGAAACTACTCGCCGAGGAGCACTCTGCTTTTTTCAATAGATTTGGTAGATGATTGTATAGATAGTTGCATAGATTTTGATTCTGAAATTGGTTTTGATTTCACTGATATTTCTGAACTCAATTCTGACTTGGCTTGCTCTTGCTGTCATGATGGAGATACTGTTTGTACTATATGTGCAGAGATTAATACTGCCATTGCAGATGCAGGTTCTAACTTGCATGTTGCAGACCTTGGTCTTCGTGTTCTCGCATCTACGGATATCGCTAAAGAAGCAACCAAGCCAAAGCATTACCTTCCATAGAACAGCCACCAAGCTTGGAATTGAAGCCACTGCCTCATCACTTGAAGTATGCTTACTTGGATGATGCTCAGAAGCTTCCTGTTATCATTGCCAACACTTTGCAAGATGAGCAAGAGGAAAAACTGCTGAACATTCTGAAAGTGCACAAGAAGGCCATTGGATGGACATTAGCTGATCTTCCTGGAATTAATCCAGCCATTTGCATGCACCGAATACTACTAGAGGATGAGTCTAAACCTGTAAGACAACCACAAAGAAGACTCAATCCTACCATTCTGGAAGTAGTAAAGAAAGAAGTCATGAAATTACTTGCAGCTGGCATCATATACCCCATTTCAGACAGCAAATGGGTTTCACCTGTTCAAGTGGTCCCTAAGAAATCTGGCATAACTGTGGTGCAGAACAAGGACAACGAATTGGTCCCAACCAGAGTTACCAACAGTTGGAGAGTCTGTATTGATTATAGAAGACTCAACCAAGCCACCCGAAAGGACCATTTTCCTCTTCCATTTATTGATCAAGTCTTAGAGAGGTTGGCAGGTAAATCACACTATTGCTTTCTAGATGGATTTTCTGGATACATGCAAATTCACATTGCTCCGTAAGACCAAGACAAGACCACCACCTTCACATGTCCATTTGGGACTTACGCTTACACTAGGATGCCCTTTGGGTTGTGCAATGCACACTGCACGTTCCAAAGATGCATGGTGAGTATTTTTTCTGACCTCTTAGAAAGTTGCATGGAGGTATTCATGGATGATTTCACTGTCTATGGTTCATCTTTTGACACATGTTTGGAAAGCCTATCTAAAGTTTTGAATAGATGTATTGAGACTAACTTAGTGCTGAATTTTGAAAAATGCCATTTTATGGTTAGTGAAGGTATAGTCTTAGGACATCTAGTTTCTAATAGAGGCATTGAGGTTGATAAGGCAAAGATAGATGTTATTTCGCCTCGCTTTACCCCCGCTTCGTGCGGGAAGTGCGTTCTTTTCTTGGACATGCAGGTTTTTACAGAGATTCATTCAAAATTTCAAAGAAGATTGCCCTGCCATTGTCCAAACTGCTTCAAAAGGATGCAGACTTCTCTTTTGACCAAACATGCAAGGAGGCTTTTGATGAATTGAAAAGAAGGCTCACCACAGCACCTATTGTGCAGGCACCAGATTGGGAGCTCCCTTTTGAGTTAATGTGTGATGCTTCCAACCTTGCAGTGGGAGCAGTTTTAGCTCAAAGAGTGGATAGATTGTCCCATGTCATTGCATATGCTTCTCGCACATTGGATGCTGCCCAAGCAAACTACACCACCACTGAAAAAGAGCTTTTAGCAATTGTTTTTGCTTTAGATAAATTTCGTGCTTATTTGCTTGGCTCTAAGATCATTGTTTTCTCTGACCATGCAGCACTGAAATTTCTGTTGAAAAAGGCTGATGCCAAACCCAGATTGATTAGATGGATGCTTCTTCTCCAGGAATTTGATATAGAAATCAGAGACAAGAGTGGTGCAGAAAACCTAGTTGCTGATCACTTGAGTAGGATTGAGGGTAACCTTGATCTTTTACCTATTAGAGATAATTTCCCTGATGAACATCTTATGCTTTTATACTCTTGTGATGTAGTACCTTGGTTTGCTAACATTGTAAATTACTTGGTTACATCTGCTATACCTCCTAATGCATCTAAATCGCAAATTGAGAAACTGAAAAGTGATGCAAAATACTATGTATGGGATGACCCTTATTTGTGGAGGTTTTGCAGTGATAGAATAATTCGCAGATGTATTCCAAGCCATGAGATTCAATCAGTCCTCCAGTTCTGTCATGCATCACCAGTAGGAGGGCACTATGGACCTCAAAGAACAGCCCGCAAAGTATTGGACAGTGGATTCTATTGGCCTACTATCTTCAAAGATGCATACAAGCTTTTCAAAGACTTGTGAGCAATGCCGGAGAGTGGAATGGCCATCACTCAAAGGCATGAGATGCCCCAACAGCCTATCATTTGCTGTGAGGTATTTGATGTTTGGGGTATAGACTTCATGGGGCCTTTCCCTGTATCCTCTGGCTATTCTTATATCTTATTAGCTGTTGATTATGTGTCAAAGTGGGTTGAAGCCAAGGCCACCAGGACTAATGATTCCAAAGTTGTTGTGGATTTTGTTAGATCCAATATTTTTTGCAGGTTTGGTGTGCCTAAAGCCATCATCAGTGATAGAGGGAGCCATTTCTGCAACTTCAGCATGAGGTCTCTACTCCAAAAGTATGGGGTAGTGCATAGAGTGTCTACAGCTTATCATCCTCAGACTAATGGTCAAGCTGAAGTGTTCAATAGAGACATTAAACTCATATTGCAGAAGATGGTTCATCCAAATAGAAAGGACTGGAGTAAGCAGCTTGGGGATGCACTCTGGGCTCATAGAACTGCCTATAGGACACCTACTGGCATGTCTCCATACAGGATGGTCTTTGGAAAAGGTCGTCATCTCGCTCGTAGAGATTGAGCATCGCTCATACCGGGTCAGTAAAGAAGTGCAACGGAATTTGACCAAGCCGGGTGTACAGAGAAAGCTCCAACTGCAAGAACTTGAGGAGCTGCGCTTAGAGGCCTATGAGAACTCAAAAATCTACAAGGAGAAGGTCAAGAAGTACCATGACAAAATGATTTTAAGGAAAGAGTTCAAAGTAGGACAAAAAGTGCTGCTATTCAATTCTAGATTGAAACTCATTGCTGGTAAACTTCGCTCTCGATGGGATGGTCCTTTTGTTATTACTAATGTTTTTTCCCATGGTGCAGTAGAAATAAAAGATGAAGTTACCAGTAAGATTTGGAAGGTAAATGGACACCAACTCAAGGAATTCCATGAGAGTCCGAAGCCAGAAGAAGCTGAGGCAGAGTTGTCCTTGGCTGAACCTAGCTGGCCGGATGTGCAAATATTTGGCCCTTGAGGGAGTTCTCTGTCCCCCTTCTATCTTGAATTGTATTTGACCTCATTGATGCAATCTGTGATACATTAAGGGCAATGCATAGTTTAAGTGTGGGGGGGAATGCTGTGAATACTGTTGTGAATATTTTTCCTGTTAATTCTCTGTGAATACATTGCTGTTTTGTTTTGTTGTTATCTTTAGAACTTTTCATTGTGAAAATCTGTTAATTGTGATACACTTGTTAGTGGGTTAGAGTCGCAGCACGAATTCAAGGTGCAAGGGGGCGCGTTTTCTATTTCTCACGGCTGAATTGCGCCTCACCACCCAAATAAATTGCGTCACAACGCAATTCACCGGGAAGCATGGAATCTTGAGCCGGTACCACCTACAGGCCATTCTGAGTGGCCAAGGGAGTCTTCTAATTCTCTCTCGATTTTAATCGCAATTTGCCTCCTTTGATGCATTCTTCATTGGGGACAATGTAGATTTTAAGTGGGGGGGGGTTTAATGACTATCTTGTGAACCAGCTCTGTTTTCGCTCTCGTTTTTGTTTTGGCCTATTTTCATGACTATCTTTCGGGCATTATTCTGTTTTGTCTATATGTTCTGTTATGTCTATAATTGAAAAGAAAAAAAAATAATAAAAAAAAAAAAAAATATGATACAAAGGTGCATGTGAACCACACTTTTGCTTTGAAGCTATAGGTGTATAAGTTTTGAAAGTACAAATATTCTTAGTAGATGGATGTTCAATTCTCTTATGACCTATTATGTACCCTTGATTTGAAATTGACTGAAACTAAAGCTTGGATGATTTGTGATAGAAAACAACCTTGTGAGAATTTGAGCTTCATATGGTGGAACCATTTCTTCCACCTAGTTTCTTTCTTGTGTGATTAACACTCATCTTGTTAGTTGCTCTGGATTTTTCCTTGACTCTTGTTGATATTTCTTGATCACATGCATTATTGATATGATTTAGGCAGATTTCTTCTTAAGCTACTAGCCAAATGAGCCTACCTTACATATTTTTCCCTTGATTCTTCCCCTTTGAGCCTGTATACCCCTTTATTCAATTTTAAGCTCATTACAAGCTGAAAAATGGAAAACAATGATGTCCCCTAACCTTAGGGATTAAAGGAGCTTTGGAACTGTCTTGGGAATAATTTCTAAATAAGTGTGGGGGTATAACCTTTAAACAAGCTTGGTATGTGAGTTGATGAATTGGCAGTAGCTATGAAAAGAGTAACAAACATGCAGAAAAATTATGTGCATATGTATATAGAAGGAAATGCACAGAGGAAAATACTATAAGCCACAAAGAATGAAATCTAGAAAAGAAAAAGAAAAAGTAAAAGAAAGCAGAAAAGAAAGAAAAAGGAACCAAAAGAAAAACAGATAAGCAAAAAGAAATAAAAATCCATGATGAAAATAAGTGGGAAACCAAAAGAGGTACATGCTAGGAGGGTAATTCTCATGCTTACTGGATTTATTCCCCATTGCTCCTCTTTTCTCTTGGTTATTAGCCTAAATAACTTTTCTCTAATCCAACCTTAACCTTGGCCCCATTACAAGCCTAATAAAGACCTTTTGATCTTTAATTGCATGTGGTTCAGGTTATTGAAGTTAGAGGCTTGTAAAAATCTGGTAGAGCTAGCTTGTATGATGTGTTTGAGTGAAATTATAAGCCTAAACACTTGAGAGCTTAGAGTAAACACTGACTTGTGAGGTTCTATCACTTTGAATTCATGCTTTAACTCATTTGTCAATTTGGTTGTTTTGGATATGCAATAGACTCATGGATTGTTGTTGATCTTGATATTCTGAAGTTTGTTCCTCTCTCTTTTTATGCGTCTGTGGTTCAACTGAAAGTGGTTCAGTTCACATAGCATCAACTTTTCTTTTAGTAAGTTTTGCCCCAGAGTGCAAAAGAATAAGTGTGGGGGTATTTGATAATTCATTTTATATACATTTTCTTTACCTTGTTTTTGGTTCAATTAGCTTCTATACGTGTCATATATTGATAGTTTATCTTAGATATTGTGTTAGAGGTATATTTTAGTAGTAGTAGTAAATAATAGTTTAAATTCCATAAGTTCTTATGTTTGTATATGGATTCTTGTGCAGTACACCTATAGCTTTGAGGATTGAAGAAGAGATTAGCAGCAAGGATGGACCCAATTCAAGAACCTAGAGTGAACCATGGTGCAAGGAATCACCCAAAGAATGTCATGAGACGCCCGGGCGCACTAGGTGGCGCATTCCATGCCAACGGAATTTTACGCCCCGGCGCACTAGGTGGCGCATTCCATGCCAACTTGCTGGAATTTTACGCCCGGCGCACTAGGTGGCGCATTCCATGCCAACTTGCTGGAATTTTACGCCCGGCGCACTAGGTGGCGCATTCCATGCCAAGCCGCTGGAATTTTACGCCCCGGCGCACGGGGTGGCGCAAATCCGAAAGAATGGAGTAGTTTCACTAAAATGGGCATAACTTCCTCCACAGATATCGTTTTGAGCTCTGGTTTGTTGCAAATGGAAGAGGATTGATAGGGCTACAACCCTCATGAAAACACGAAGAGTCAATTCGGACTGCATCTGGGCTGAAATTAGCCTTGAAGTGGACACATGCTACCAGTAATCACACTTCCGTGGGGGCGTTTCACGAGACGAAATGAGAATTTGCTACAGACGAAACAGAACTAACAGAACTAAAGTTGCGTCTAAGAGCCCTGAGGAGTAAAGAAGAGATAGCAGCAGGAAGTGGTTAAGCGCTAAAAATGAAAGCTTGGAGTGAGAGCCTTCCGTCTCGAGCGAGCGATCATGAGAGCCTTCCGTCTCGAGCGATCATGAGAGCCTTCCGTCTGAGCATTCATGAGAGCCTTCCGTCTGAGCATTCATGAGAGCCTTCCGTCTGAGCATTCATGGAACCCTTTCGTCTGAGCCATTCGTCTGAGCTGGTTTCGTCTGAAGAAACAACAGACGATTCCAACAGACGAAACATGCATAGAATGAGCACAGATGAAGCATCATGGGAAGAAGAGTCAAAATTGCAAGCTAGGAATGCCTGAGTGGGAACTCAAGTTAATGAATAAAGGCTGGCAGAATGCACAGACGGGATTCTCGTTAATTGGGGGACACAGTTCTTCACTTATAAAAAGGAGTCCCTGGGCGCGAAATAACAACTTTTCATACTTTTCATAATTCGGTTTTTTCCAGTTTCTGGTGGAAGGTTGAGTTGTGCGATTGCACAATTCTCTCTTCGTTCTTCTCTTCTCTTCTCAATTCTTGAATCTCTTGTATTGAATCTTCTGCACAAACCTTAAATATTTCGCAATTGAATTCAGTTCACAGTTTCTTACTTCTTCAATTTCTGGTTCCATCTACAATTACATGCAATTATTCTGTTCTTCGTTGATTTAGGTCTTCTTCGAATTGCAATTCACTGTTCACTTCACATTTTACTATTCATATCTCTCTTATGCTTTTGTTCTCTTAAATTGAATTTAGTTCTTGAATTCTGATTCCTCTACTCTTCAATTCTGCATTAGATTCTTGATTCACCTTGCAATTACACGTTATAACTCTAGTCTTGATTGTTTAGATTTTCTCTCCACGCTTTATGTTTCTACGCTTTGTTCCTTTACTGCAATTGTATTCCGCATGATTCACAGTTTCATTTTGCTTGAATTCTTGCTTCGATTTACCTTTCTTTATTCTACTTTCAATTCCTAATTCTCTTTGCGATTTATGTTACATGTTCATTGTTCATTTTCTGCATTTATCATTTGTTGCTCAATTTACATTTCGCTGCTCTGTTATCAATTTCTGCTTCTACCTTTAGTTCTTTGTTTCATTTTGTAATTTCAACTCAGTTTAGTTTTACTGCATTAATTCATGAAAATCCCCCTCTCAATTGTGAATAATTCTGAATTGAATAGATGTATGTCTTCTGAGAGATGACCTAGGTTGATTCCTCTATATTACAAATTTAATTGGGGATAAATCTAGCTTTTGCTAACCGTTCGACAACGGTTATCAGGATGATGGAGCACCAGAAGCCGATGCGTCACGCTACAGAAGCTTAATTGGAAGCTTGCTATATCTAACAGCTACACGACCGGATATCATGTACGCTACTAGTCTCTTATCAAGATTCATGCAGAGCCTAAGTCAAATATATCTTGGAGCAGGAAAAAGAATTCTAAGATATCTACAAGGAACAAAAGAATTTGGCATATGGTACACTGTCGCAGCCAACTCAAGGTTGCTCGGCTATACTGACAGTGATTGGGCAGGCTCGGTGGATGACATGAAGAGCACCTCCGGCTATACTTTTTCACTTGGTTCAGGATTTTTCTCTTGGGCATCAAAGAAGCAAGCAACAGTTGCACAATCAACAATAGAAGCAGAGTATGTAGCACTTGCAGAAGCAACAAGTCAAGCTATATGGCTACGAAGAATACAACATGATATGGGCGAAAATAAGAATGGGCATACTACAATTCACTGTGACAACAAATCAGCTATTGCAATAGCAAAGAATCCAGTGCATCACAACAGAACAAAACATATAGCAATTAAGTATCATTTCATTAGAGAAGTAGAGGCAACTAAGGAAATCAAGCTTGAATATTGCAGGATGGAAGAACAAGTAGCAGATATATTCACGAAGGCATTACCAAGACCAAGATTCGAATAACTGCGCACAATGCTTGGAGTTAGAGAAATTTGTATCAAGGAGGAGTGTTGAAAGTTCTACAATTTTCTAGAAAAAGAAACAACTAGATCCTTATAAAAAAAATCTAGAAAAACTAAAAACAAAGAAGATTGTCTAGAATGTTCCTAGGTAGATAAATCTAGAATATTAAGATTTAGGAAAAATCTAGAATATTCTTATACTAGAAAAATCTAGGTAGATAAATCCAGGAAAATCTAGAATACTCCTAGACTAGAAAAATCTAGAAAGGAGGACTACTACTTACCACGAAAGCCTATAAATAGGCAATTGTATCACCGATTGTAAATGTAGAGAAAATCCAATCAAGTTCTACTTCTCAAGAGCTACACGACCAACCACTATTCTACCTTTTCCTATTACATCTAAGATCCTCCTTCAACATCACATACTTACTATCACACTATAAATCACCCCAACTTCTATCTATATCTACCCAAAAATACTATCATTATTATTAAAATTGTAATATCTTAAACTTTCTCCCCTTATTTGTAAAGTGATTTCAGTTAATAAATTAAATACATGTGTTTGGATAATTTTTTTAAGAATTTTTTGAATTCAAAAAAATTATTAATTAAATTAATTAATGTTTGTTACAACTGGTACGAGTTGATTTTGATAAAGTTATCTCTTTGATAAAGTTATCTTTTAAGCAAACAGTGAATCCTTCTGAGTTCAAAATAAAATTTTGGATAAGATAAAGATATCCAAGATCTTATATAAAAATAACTAAAAATACACCCAAAAACAATTTGGATTAAGTTGTCAAGGTAAAATTCTAAAGCCAAATAAGATATATTTTCTTAACATTTCAAAAAAATAAAAAAATAAATAAGATTTTCACTTAAATATTTATCGTGTTCCTCTCTCTTCACTTTTCTCCTAGCAGCTTCTTTACACATGGAAATTCATATCCAATGGTGGGTTTTGTGAAATAGAAACTGAAGCGTGAGATAATGAGCTCGAACAGAGACCCAATTTTCTATCAAATTCTCTCATTTGCATGTACAATTCCTCATTTCAGATAAGGGTAGTTCTCATTTTAATGATAATAATGAATTGTTTCCCTTTTCATTGTTTTGTGTATTTAGTTTAAATATTTTGGCTCATGCTTGTTTCATTAATACCCCTTCTATTCTTCGTTGTGCATTGTATGGTTGGATGCTCATTATTTTATGTCATCCTTTTGTTGTTTGATGGTATGAAGTTCTTTTTCATCCACTGATTTTGGGTTTTTGACTATAGGTGTTGATTATTTCCTTAGGATTGTTTGGTGTTGTCTTTCATTGTCAAATAGGGATAGTTTTATCATTAGTGATAGTGATGAGGGATTTTTTGTTGGATTATTTATTTGTAAGTCTGTCATGGTAGAAATTGATTAGGGTTTAGTGTTAACCTTGTTTTACATGATTAATTGTGCAATTGTGTTGTGAATTGGTATTTTGTTGTTGTTGGTTCTTGATCTTAATAATTATGATGTCCTTATGTTTTTTCCCATTTCTATACATCTAACTGTTTTACTGCATTATGTGGTACATGGTATGGTATGTTGTGATTGAGTGATGTTGTGGGATGAGAAATCCTATGATGGTGAAATAATGAATGTGGGTTGAGAGGTAATTTGGTGGGGGCATATTGCATTGATGAGTCACTAGATTCATGATAATTAGTTGTAATTATGATTTATATTGATGAAAGGGATGGATGTCTACGACAATGGAAGAGTAGTGAGGTTTCCCCTAGTGGACATGCTTGTGAGCATGGTGTTTTGGAAAAGAGATGAGGATTATCATGAATGCAGGGTGAATGGAAATGTTTGTGAAAAGTGAGGATGAATGAAACTAGGAAGGTTGGTCCTTGACGGGACGATGTAATGACCTAGGACTCGGAGGGTGGCTCCTGTTGCAACACTAGTTACCCTGATTATAATTGTCTAGTATCTCCAGCGAGAGTGTCAGATGTCATATGTACTCTTGACATCGCTTAGTTATGTTGATGGTACTACATAACATTAAAGTGAACTATGAGTGGCATGCCTCATACCGGGTTGCATATATATGGTTGATTGTGACTAATTATGAATGTTCTCGTTATATTGATTGTGTTATGCTTCTTTTGTTGTTCTTGTTATTTTTATTAATATGTGAACTAACCATGTGGTGGTGTCTCTGGTTTGACACTTGCGATGACCCAAGAAATAGGTGAGCAGGGGTGTAGTTGCACGGAGGCTGACAAATATTAGATTGGGAAAGCAAGTCGAATAATTGAAGACTTGAACTTGTTGTCTCTTTGTTTCCCTTGTCTTTTGATTTGGTAGTCATTAATTATGGATTCTACAACTTGTAGAATCTTATGTTATTTTACTTCACAAGAAGATATACAAGGGTTTTCTGTTTATAAATAGTTATAGACATAAATTTAAGTTTATTTCTTTTATAAATTCGATTCTCTTTATTAAATAGTATATTCATTGGTTTCGAGCCCTAGAGAAGTAGCGTGTTATCGGTGTAAAAGTTGGGGTGTTACAAAAATTGCAATAGAGACTACAACTTTATTTATAGAAATATTATTTTTGAAAGGTAATTAAAAAAACCTACAAATTAGGAGATACTCTACTATGTAGAGACATCAATCAACCAAAGCTATTTGCCCAAATCATAACTACTAACAAAAGATTTTGTGTCCTGGTAACTATGTAGACATAAGCAAAAGATTTTGTCCATTATTTTTCTTGATAACTATGTCAACATAAACAACAGATTTTATTTCATTCAATACTTACCCTTAACCTGGATCAAAGGGATCAATTAATCCATGCTTGCACAGTAAACACCAAAATTGCATGCTAGGTAACATTTTAGTGAATATGTTAGTTGTAACACCCTAACATTTAATTCATAATTTAAATAATTTTCATAAAACATTTTATACCCAGAATATTAAAGCAAGGGAAATTTAAAACTTTTTCTTAAACACATGATTGGTAACTAGTTATAAATTTGTAGATATTACTTTGGATGCTTAAGTTTCAAACATGTTACTGATTATCTCCTTAATTTTCTTTAATGCATTAATAAAAACTTAACACGCTTCTTGACTTAAGGAAAGTAATGTGCATGCATGCACGCAGATAATGTATATAGGATATATGAAAAAGCTGGATTAACCAAACTCAATTTATAAAACAAAAGAAAACACTAATCTTAGAGAAGCTTATATAACATAACCAGGCCATCCCAATGGCATCCTTCGTAAGCTCTTCAAAACTTTATTAAATCTAACTGTTGGTTCGATTTTCATCTTTCTCCTATGCATCTCCTACAAAATTTGCATCACATACAAAATGGCAACTATATCGTGATAGCCAAGCTGTTCGAGATCGTAGGGTTTTCCATTGATTCTTTTGACCCTACTGACTTTGATAGTGTACCTTTTAGATCTTTGTCCGTTGCTAGAGCCAACTTTATCATCCCCACCTAATTCTATAGTAGTTCCTTTTAATGTGGATAAGCATATATCGAAGGTAGTTATGTTAGACTGATCAAATGAGGAGTAAGACCTTGCAGAAGATTATCCTCTGATTATTTTTTTAGACTTTTCGATGGATAGGTAGAGTGTTTAGGTCTTGAGAGTTTTGTAAGGGAGATTTCTTTTTGTAGCACCTACTCTAAGACTAGGCTATATGATGTGAATATGTGGTGGGAAAGATCGCCTTGAAGAGTTCAAATAGGGGAATTTAATTTTAGTTTTCTTTTTTGAGAAGGATATTGATGTTACACTCAAGAAAAAAGGGTGAAAGTGTGAGTGATAAGTCATGGGTTTAATTACCACAACAAAGATTGATAAGACCAAATTTAGTAATTTATCTAAGAACTATGATAAACTCTCGCAATGGGGAGAAAAATTATATTTGGTTTAATCCCAAATTTGTCCTGGAAGCTTACAAGAGGATCATATTTATAGACTAAGAAGAATACCTATTGGAGTACTTGTAGTGTACATTCCCACTTGACATTAAATTTCCACTAGTACTTATTTCCCATTTAGTAATAGATTCCCACTAGCATGTGATTCCCACTATGTATTAATTTTCACCAACTATCCCAATGACTCATTAATTTCCACAAGTCATGATAATGAATTAGGATGATAAAAGACATTAAAATTATAACACCCTAATCCTACTCATAACTCAATTGTAATATTTGAAAATAATCCTTTTGTTTTGATTTATTAAATAGTGAGGTCAATAAAACATACAAGGAAATACCTAAACGAAAGAAAATGAATTAAAGATAACATCGTGATTAATTATAAGCAAATAGAACAACGTTCATTACAACGATATGAAAATTTAAGTAATAAAATATAAAGGTTGCTAACTCGAAAAGACATTAACATAAACTAAGATCCAAAATGCAACACATAAGGACTATGTACATTAACTATCGATAAACACATAAGGACTATGTACCTGCCATGTTTCAGAGGTGCATGGTAAGTGACACACGTGCTGAACGTGGGCAAATAAACCAGAATCTGCTACTACTTTGCAGTAATAGTGGACTCGGATCGTTTCCCTATGGATTACTCTATTATTTCTCTGTACCCAGAAATTAAACAAAATTTATGGGGGTTTTCAGGCTTAAGGAAATTTAAAGCAATTAGGCAGTAAACAACTAAGCAATAATAGCAATTAAACAAGAATTAAATCGCAATTAACAGATAAATAAAAGGCACCAATCCGATCTCTGTCAGATCCTAATTTCCCTCATCGGTTCAACACAAATTAAAGCACACATCTATGCAGTGTATTGAAACCGAAATCTCTGCATTCAAACATTGAACCAAGCGCTCTAAGATCTTAGAGAATTTTCATCGAACACTCGGTCGCCTTTAAACTCACGCGATCGCATGAGAGCACACAACTTAGTTTTGAATCATAAATTGGTTCGCTGCATTCGTTGATGATCAACAACGCCAGATAGTAATGATCTCAATTCAAAACATCAATCAACATAATGTAATTGAAATTATATAATCTAAAACGATTCAATTAAAAATGGAGAACCTAAGGAAATTAGGGATTCTATTGAGATCGAATTGATTAACAAATTAGCTACGCATAATTTAAATTAAAACAATCATTAATCAAAATTGTATAATAGAATTCAAAAACGCAACAACAAGGAATAAAAACGAGAGTGAAATGCTAATTCTAATGAAGAACAAATGCTGGAAATTAGGAGAGAAGAGATTGAAATTGCAAAAAACTAGAATTAACTACGAAATTGAAGAATCAATTGCGACATAAATGAATTGAATTGAAAGGCAATTCAATCAAACCGCAATAATTGAAAGGAAGTGAAAGGGGCAAGTGGAACCCTAGCATAGCAAGAGAAGAAGAAGAGAAAAGCCCAATTGCTGGAAAATTTAATTAAAATGCAAAAGTGAAGTAAGTCTTATCAGAATTTGAGTTTGGGGCATTACAAAGGGGTCAAGCATGTGCAAGGGATATGACTTTTAATGAGCTGAATACCCCAATTCGAAACCCACCTACAACATTTACAAAATGGATTAATTTACAATGATTTAAAAAGGCTTACACTAATTATTCTCGCTGGAATCCCGCATCAGGTTTCGTGCTTCACTTTCGAGCCTCATTTCACCCAAGATGTAGTCTGAATTAGCTCTTCAGGTCTTCATAGGTTTTGTAGCTCTTTGAGTCCTCTTTAATTTGACATATAATGGAGCTCAAACATAGTTATGTGGTTAGAGTTATGCTCGTTTTAGTGAACCTTGTCAAAACTGAAATTTTCAGCGAATTAGAACCAAAATAAGCACTTAAGGCCCAATTGAGCCCAAACTCATGAATGCACTAAATCATGCTAATTGACCATTAATAATTTTGTAATGTGATGTATTAAACGTGGAGAAATTGATAAAAACTAATAACGTATCAGTAAGCATCGTCTTTGACTTTTTAAAAGAGTGCATGAATGTATTTATCGATAACTTCTCTGTTTATAGAATTTGTTTTAATGATTGTTTGATTAGTTTAGTGGAGGTTTTAAATAGATGTATTGAAAGCAACCTTGTTCTTAATTATGAAAAGTGTCATTTTATGGTTGAATCTATTATTGTGCTCAGTTAAATTATCTCTAGGAAGCGTATTGGTTGAATCTATTATTGTGCTCGGTTAAATTATCTTTAGGAAGGGTATTGAGGTAGATCCTACTAAGATTGAGGTTACATATATTTTGCCTTACCGGAAAATTTTAGCTTGAAGTTGACATCAAAATGTTGGACTGATGCTGATGGAAATTTTGGGCCCAACTCACATTTAACTGACACAATTTGTTTTTGTTGTAGCTAGGACTCGAATTGGGGCTCTCATCCACTTAAATGAGCATACGCCTAACGCATTACTCAATCAATGTAAATAACTTGAAGGCTAAAACTCATTGAGACTGAGTTTTTTCAATTTCAGTTTACATTTCAATTTGCTTTCTCCTTCTTTTCGTGCTCCCCTTTTTTTTCCTGGCCATTTCTTATCTTCCTTATTTTAATTCTACAATTTCATTTTTGATTGATTAAGTCCAATGATAAGTAGAAAACTTCTTCAATTCAATCTAGTTCTTGTAGGTTTTTCTTATTCCTTAGGTTTTTGTTCTTCACATTAGGATTTTGTTTATCTGAAGTTGATTGACTGAATTAGACTAAATTTTGTGTTCGTTGTTGCTATTGATTGATAGTAATTACATGAATTCTCGAGTTGAGCATGAATAAGACCATGTATGCACCTCATTCTATTATGTGAATTTTTATACACCAAGTGTTTCAAGAATATCCTCTATGATCATAGAGTGTTGGGATGTTAATTAATTCTTAGGATTTTGTGCATGTATTCCCTATCAATATTTGAACTAGTGAATGAGTGAGGAGCTGAAAAGACTCGAGTTGAATATTTACTAATCACATTATTTCCTGCTTTGTTTACACTTGTTTATTTACTCTGCTTTGATCCATTGTTATTATTGCAAAAACTTTTGATTCCTACACTGATTTTCTCTGATTTATGTTTGATTTTGGTTGAGAGAGTTATAGAGTAATCCACGGTAATAGTAACCTAGGTTGACACTTTACTGCAAATTTTAGTCACCTAGTTTAATTTTATCTTGCTCGATAGCGCCAAAAGGGATGCACATGGAAAGCTCAATATTTTTGTATAGAAGCCATTATATAGTTGGAATCTAAGGACTAGAGTAACTAAGTTAGTTAGAGGAATATTCAATTAATTTATTACTTTTATTAAAAGAACTTTGGGGAACCACTTCTTGGAGAGTGCTAATAGTAACAATCTTGAAGCAAAATCGACTAAACACTCACCTAGTTTCTCTTCAAAACCATGACACCTTTAGGCACCTTTTTTCCACTTTAAAAATTTTAAAACACCTTAAACATTCTTGCACCTATCACATAATGATTAGGAGAATTGGGTCCATTTGTTATCAAAATTATTTTCATCCTTTTATAAAGGCACAAAAACCATGATGTTTGTAGGGAGTTTGTTAGAAATTTTAAGCTTAAAATATATTAAAGGTAAGGGAAGTTAAAAATTAAAATCATTCTAAAATTATCACTTTTTGTGATTATTATATTTTAGTAAGACATTTGATTGAATTTTTAACATATTATGTAACTTTAGGGAATTTTGGTTATAAATGATAAGGTTTGCATTTCTAAGTATAAAATTAAGTATAGAAAAGGAATAATTTAATATTTTGAATTTTGAATCAAATGAAATGAATGTTTTATTGATTTTTGAGTTATAAGAAAGTTATAAGAAAACTAGTTCTAATATAACAATTATGATTTTATGATAAAATTAAAGATTTTGGAATGGGTGTGACGTGTTCTTTGTCGAGGGAGTTAATTTTTCGTGTGTTGCACTGCCTCATTTTGGAGGTGTTGGCCTTAATATGGATGTGAACTGAATCTGTGCATCTAAATGTGAGACTTCGGCTTGTGTGGGGGGGGGGCATCTAAATGTGAGACTTCGGCTTGTGATGGAGGACCATCTCCCAAGCATGAGGATTACAAGGGCAATGCAAAGAAGAATTGAAGCCCAAGTTGAAGAAGAGTGGACCAAGTCAAAGTCAACAAGTCAAAGTCAAAGTCAAAGTCAACGGTCAACTCTTGGAAGTCAACAAAGTGGGCAAATGAAGCCTTGTAATTTTCTAAGTATTTTGTAATTAGTTTAGCTTTAATTTGTGTAAAGCTTGGACCTATGTTTGTTTGTGAATTTAGGCCAAGCTCCTTTTATGGACATGTTGACTTCTATTTGTGTTGGTCAAAGCCTCTTAAGATGGGCTTAAGTGTCTTATGACCCAACTAAGCAAGTGTAATACACTCTCTTAAAAGAGAGTGGATGGATTAAGAGAGAGAATTAGTGGAATTGCCACTAACTTCATTTAAATTTCCACCACTTGATTATTCCATAATCAAAGGTGTAAATTTAAGTCAAGTTTTAAATTGTTGACTCTCATCTAAGAAGGGATTCTAGCCTTAGGATTTACTTCTAATCTAAGGCATAGAATTCCATCTTAATTAATCCATGATCATCACAAACTTAGATGAGTTATAAGCCTCTTGATCTCATTAACTCTAGATCCTTCTTGAATTGATCAAGTGAGGGGTGTTTAGCATCACTTGATCAATCCATCAAGGATCAAGTGGCTAGGATGACTCAAGGCCAACCACACACAAGGGGTCTTATAACTTAGGAAATTTCCATTTTGTAATCACTTTGGTCATTTATGAAAAGAGAATTTCTAAGACTAAAGTCTTGAGAAAAGGAGAGAGCTCTCCTAGGGTTTCTTCCAAGAACCTTGAATCTTATCATGGATCCATGATCCAAGTGGCGATTCTTCTACTTAGCTTATTGGTTCATTGAATCATGGCGCTACCACCCTTCTCAATCTACATCCATTTTTGATTTCTTCTTCTTTGATTCCATAACCGAAATACCATCCATTTTACTTAGCCTATTCCGCACCTTTTCCTTTGTTGATGAGTGATATCACTTGGTGAATTGAAGATTGGGCAAAGAAAAGTGTTAGATCCGTGGAGCATCTACTTAGCTTCATGGTCTTGCATCAGCTTGTGTGTGTGTGGGGGGGGGGGGGAGGGGAGTTTGGAACAATGAGGATCACTTCACTCATGATGATCACATGTTGTGGTGAAGTTCTACGCAACTCTATGAAATCTTGACTATTCAGTAAAGTTCGACAGTGGTGATTGGGTTATTAGATAGAATGGTACCTATTTTTCGTAATTATGATAACTATTTACATTAGAAACGTAGTTAGAACGTTTATCGCAGTTTCTGTAAAATTGTTTGTTGTTTACAAGTATAATTTGTTTGTTGTAAACTAAAAACATATCTTTGTTGATATGTTCTAATAAATCTAGAGCATAATGTAATTTTACTTGTCGACATCTTAAATTGTTATTTGACTTTGTTATTGTTGTTTGATGTTGTTGATTGTCTATATGATCTCTGTTTCAATTGTATTATTTATTGTATAATTTTTTTTTTCTGTATTTAGTGTATAAAATTTGTTAAGAACTCACACATAGAAATATATAATTTTAAACGCAAAAAAAATTGATTTTAAAAATATTCATTTTTTCGATAATTTTAATTATTAGCATAATAGTAAATTTTTGTATAATGTAAGTTGAATTTTTCTAGTAGATACATAATAAGATAAATAAAATGGATGAGATAGAGAATTAAACGTAGAATAAAGAGACATACAGTTTTTGGGAAAATTCAATTGTGTCTCAAATTGCATTTAAATACAATATAGGTTGAGAAATTCAAATAGCGGGTAAATAAAAGAAAATAAGGTTCATAAGATACAAAATTAAATGTAAGATAAATAAATGTACTGCAAGGAATAAAACTCTATATAGTGAATTTTATGAAAATTAAACACAACAAAATCCATAAAAATTTAGTTAGAAAAATTTGTAAACCATAAAATTGTGGAAAAATGATATTTAGAATCCTTAGAATTTTGTCTTAGGAATTATGGCATAATTATAATATAATATTTTAAGTTTAAATTCAAAATCATAAAATAAAGAATAAAATTATGATTTCAATTATTATAGAATTGCAAAAATATGTAACTTTTGAATTACAATTGTGTAAAAATTGTGCGAGATTGTGTTTGTTTTGTTTGAGAATCATGTAAGTTAGTTTAAAAATGAAAAATATAAGGATATTTGCATGATAATAGTCATTCCACTTTACAATAAGGTAAGAAGGAAAATTTGTCAAAGTTTGCAAAAATACTAAAAATGATAATATTTTGCAATTTCGGCACCTTGCAATTTTTTCTTTTTTAATTTTATTATGTGAGCAAAAGAAGTACACGATGAAAGACTAAGAATAAGACAAGGTAAGGAAGAATTAATGGAGTCAAGATAAATCAACAATCTTATCTTAAACATTAAATGACATTTAAGGAAAAATTTCTAACTAATACTTAAAGTAACTAAACTAAATAAACTAAATGATTACATGTAATATTTTAATAATTCTTGTCACCTATAAATAAGATATTTTGAGATCGCTTTCAACTCACAATAGTTGTGACTTACTTTCATCCAAAGTCATCGAATTTTCTTTTTTCTAAATTAGCCAAAGTTGTGAACAACATAAAGTCAAAATTGCAAAACATTCCAAAATTCACCAAATCCTGTACCATTGAGTGGGAATTGGGATCAACCTCTTTCATCTTTAAAAAGCCTTTTCAGAAACTTTCCCAAAAGGAATGGAATAAAGGTGAGGGAAGTTTCTAAAATATTTTAAGTTTCTAAATATTTCAAGTTTTATGAATTATATGTCCTAAAACTTCTAAGTTTCTTAATTTTGATTCTTGAATTTTTTTAAGTATTAATGAAATTTCAAAGTAATAAGAGTATTAAAGGAAGTTTATAAAATAATCCAATTTTCTAAAGGTGGTTAATATAATATAAAAGTGAACTTGTACTAAATTTATTTGGTTGATAATTTGTGTTGTGAATTATGGTGTGTGGTAACCGATGTTGTGGATGATGATGATTTATAACTTGTATTGTGTATTGATAATTTGTGATGTGGATAATCTATGTTGTAAATTATGGTGTTTAATAACTTATATTGTGAACTTGGGTGATGAATTAAACTTATTAGTTTATGACCTATATAATGGATTTGTGAAGACTAAACTTAATAATAATTATACATGTTTTGATGAAGAAGAAAAGATCATGTTCATACATGCATGGCTTAAAAATGAAGTAACCTCAATACCAGGTGCAGATAATAAATTAAATTTGTGCATCTAAGTGTGATGCTTAGTATTTGGGGGATCTTTGAGACAGTGAGAAATCATTTTTCTCGGGATGGTCATATGTTTTTTAATGATATTTTGTGCACCACTAGGGGATCCAAATTGGTTGGTATGTTTTACGATGATGATGTTGTATTATTTAAGATAAGGAGTCGAGAAAGAAACATGCATCATATAGGAAATTCTTATCTAGTTATCATTTAAAAGAAAGATTTATTTATTTACTTGATGTATGTATTTGTTTAAAGATTGATTATTTGTAAGGAACTTACCCTTGTTTGTTTGTGTCTATGGTTTTGACAGTTATGATAATCTCAAATTTTATTTGGGGACCAAATTAACAAGTTGGTTACATATGTACAGAGAAGTGGTGGTCTGAAGAATGAATGTTGTTTAAAGCTTAATTTTAAGTTTTACGTGATAAACATTATGTATATTCTTTTTATGGCATTTTGCTAGTAACGAGCGTAAAATAATTTATTTTTATTTTTTTGTGAAGGAAGGAAGCTTACCCAACACCATTGGTATCAAATAGCATGAAGTTTGGTGTGCTTAATACCAAGATTAGGATCCCTAAAATCTAGATTTGGAGATTTTTTATGCTAAAAAATTTGCTCAAGTGATTTTTCACATATGCAAAAAAAACTCGTTATGTTGAATTTTTGTTGTGCTATCAAATTTGCCCAGGCGAGAAGAAGTATGCTCAGACAAATCTTGTTGAACAAAAACTTGATGCTTTTGTTGTGTGTTGTTCTTGGAAGTGTTTTGGGGTATGTTTTCCATTTCTTTTGATATATGTTTCTTGTTGGTAAGTGTTTGGACCTCAGAGGTAGGATTAGATGATGTTTGTATGTATGTTATTTGTTTTCTCTATGAGCTTTAGTGTTGTATTAAAGTTTGTTCACAAGGTTCCTCTTAGGGAACTTATGAGACTTATTGACTGGTCTATGACTTGTATATGTATTCACATAGCTAATACTATATGAATAACTAAGAGCCAAGATAGAGCGAGGTACTCCGTAATTGAACATTAAACTATTGTGATGTGTGGTGAGTATGAGTATGGAGTGTGTAAACATGGAGGAGTTGTGCTTAATGATTGACTACCTGGTTCGAAGCATGGTTTCGTGAGCAAGATGAAGGTGCTTGAGCAACATGTACCAAGAACAAACATTGTTAGGAGGCCCAAGGTGGTCTTAGTGAAAGGACATTGCTGAAGGGAAATCGATGGGGACAAATTATATGTATGCTGCTTTTAAAGACATATGATTGTGGACTAAGAGGTACATTAGCTTTATCCCTCTGGTGCGAAGAGGTGATAGGAACAAAGATTCTGAAAAGTGTTTTTTGTATGGTGACTACATAATGTCACAAAGTATAGTTACTTGGCATCTGTCTCGACTGCTGTCTAATTCCATGTGTACTGAGTTTCCCTGATGTAATTGTTTAACCTTGTGACAGAGTTGATGGAGGTCCATCCCAAGCTCCTACAAGAAGAAGAATGACAAGGTCTTACTTAAAGAGGTTAGAGAGGAGGTCCAAGAAGAGTTAACCTAAGTCAAAGTCAAAGTTAACTATTCAAGACACTACTCTTATATTAAAGCCTTGAATTTTTCTTATTAATTTGTAAATAATTTTAATTAGGATTCCTTAAACTTGTAACTATTTTGGTTGTAAATGTTGAGCCAAGGTGAGATAGCTAGAATAGCTCACGGCCAACCTTGGTGTTTGTGTTTGGACTTTTAGCTTTAGTAGACTAGATATCTTAGAGAGTAAGGATAAACAAGTGTAAATGATTGGACAACCTCAAATTTAGAATTTAATTCTAATTTTGATTTAAATTTGAAATTCAAATTAAAAAATTAAATTTGAATATTTTATAATTTGAATTTTTAAATTTAAATCCAAATAGTTAAGATTCATTTTTTTTAAATTTGAAATTCAAATTAGAATCTAGGAGAATCCTATTTGAATTTCAAATTTAAAATAAAATCTAATAGAATCTTTAGAATCAATTTTCAAATTTAAATTTGAAATTTGAAATTAGAATTGAAGGGAATCTTATTTGAATTTAAATTTTAAAATTAGAATCTAATTTGAATTTCAAATTCTAAATCCAAAAGTGATTCTAAACCTTTAGATTAGATCTAATCTAAAGGTGGGGAGTGCACATATGTTTCATGCCTCCTTAGTTTAAATTTAATCCTTGTGGTTGGATCTAATCTAAGGGTGGAGAGTGCACACATTTTTTATGCCACCTTTAGTTTAATCTAATCCATGTTATTAGATCTAATGTAAATTAAAGGTTAGAAATGCACACATGTTCCTTGCCACCTAAGATTGATTTTGAGCCGTTAAATTCAAACTTCATCGGACGGTTAAGTTTGAATTCATTTTTATACTCTTGGAAGTGCAATCCTTGCCATTTTCAAGAGTTAATCAGGTTCATCCATGCTAAAACTCAATCAAGGGATAAGATTCATCCTTAATTTGAATTTTGGCTCCAACTTTAGCTAGTATATAAGGTGGAAAACGAAATTATAAGGGAACTTTGGACAAATTATTGAATGAAACTCTTGTTTCTTGAGAGCATTTCTCTCTAGGTTTTCTTGTGGAACATTTGAATCTTATCAATAGACCTTGTTTTCTTTGTGGCGATTCTATCTTGAGCTTATTGGTTTATTCATGGCGCTCCACCATCTCTACCTTATTCTGCTTTCTACTTTTTGTTCTTTTTGGTTCCAATCTGAGATTTGTATGTGTTCTTAACAAAGTTAAATTGAAGAATTCAAGATAGGTGAAATCCTTGGAAGTAGTCGTGGAGATTTAAATCCTCTTCAAGGAGCTTGCATCAAGAGTGGTAGAAGAATTAGTCTCATAGGTATTGGTTAACCATGAAGTGGTACTTGGAGAGATGACACGTGAGGTTTACGTACCTTGAAGGTGTCTTGTTAAGTGGGGTAATTGTCAAACTTTGTCAATGATTGCTTGTCATCATTAGTTAGTGAGTTCCCATTGATACACCCATTTGGGAGAGCTCTTAGAAGTCAACATGAACCAATTTGTAAGTTCACAAAGCATATGGTGATTCCTATATGGCATAATGAGAGTTATGAAGTTCCTACATTATAGTTGGGTGGTTGTATTTACTTAAGTTTAATTGCATTTATGACATTCTATATTTCATTATTATCTTTAATTTTGTGGGCTATCCTTTCTCTGTATCTATGTAGTTTATATACGTGATAACCCTGGTTGTTTAGGCGAGCATATGATCAACAAGTGGAGTAGAGTACCAAGAAATTCTAGAAAAGGGTGCTTTCGAGTTAAAACATTCTTGCCCCTTTGAAGACCTATTTTACATTTTACTAGTATTGTTTTAGCTTTTTATCTTTCTTGGGAGGAGAACCTATGTCATGTTTTATTATTTATATTTTAGTGGAATTTTTATAACTTTGACAAATTTGAGATAGTTGTAGTAATCATAATTGACTTATGATCCGATGTTAACGTTGAATTTTCATTGTTTACTTTATTTATGATCTCTTGCATGTAATACTTGATCCCATTATTTTATAATCAAATTAATAAATGCTATCAAAAGAACCGTGATTAAGATTATCTTGTGTGGCATCAGATCGAATCAGTGTGTTACACATGATACAATAACTATCGCTCTATCGTTGCTACTTATGCAATAATTGAAAAGCACCATGTATGTACTTTATGCTTAATCTCTAAATTGTTTTTGGTTGCTCCAACATGTTACAATCTAGTCATGTGTCCAATGCTTATTAGTTGCTACTCGTAGTTACAATCATATGTGATAGTAAACATAATGCGATTCAACTTCTTATGATGTATCTGTGTTATCTCTTGAAAGTTTTGAGGTTGGTTAATGTTTTGAGAACTATGGGTGTGGCTACCAAGTTTTACAGGGTTTGAACTAGTGTATGGTTTATGCTTAATGCTTATTAGTTGTAACTCGTAGTTACAATCATATGTGATAGTAAACATAATGCGATTCAACCTCTTATGATGTATTCGCGTTGTCTCTTGAAAGTTTTGAGGTTGGTTAATGTTTTGAGAACTTCAGGTGTGGCTAACAAGTTTTACAGAGTTTGAATTAGTGTATGGTTTATGTTGTTATATGTATATTTATATATATATATATATATATATATATATATATATATTATGTTTTTAGCTTTATGTTATATCTGTTATTGTATGTATACGTGTGGACCACAATTTTATTATATACCATTGTTATGAGTTTTGTTGGATTAACCAAAGAGGATTTTAAAGAGCTTATAAAGTTTTCAAAATATATTCATACGAGTGCAATGCTAGCCTAGAATTTAGTACTTGGTCAATGACCTTAAGTTAAAGGAAAATTTTAATTTTCCCTGAGAATTTGTAAAAGGAGTTTTTCAATAATAATGGTTAAAACACTAAAGCAAATTTTAAGCGTCACGCTAGTCTTGTGAATGGAAAATACTAAACTATGGAAAAAGATATGTCAATATTGCATTCCTTGTACAACTTCTAATTTAATTTAAACCCTATTGTTTCCTTGCATCACATTATCGACAAGTAGCTAGTAAGATTTAACTATTTTTTGCTACTTTATGATTTGTTCATGCTCTTTGTTGCTTTCCCAATCACTGCAAGTCAATCATTCCAACATCCTATCATGTTTCATGATACAATAACTATCAAGCACCATTGCTTCGCATGATACAATAACTAACAAGTGTTATGCATGTACTTTATGCTTAATCTCTAAATTGTTTTTGGCTGCTTTAAGCTCTTACAATCTGGCCAACTCCAATGCTTATTAGTTGCTACTCCTAATTAAAATCATCTGTGATAATAATCATAATGTGATTCAAACTCTAATGATAGAATCTAACTGATATAAATATCAAATCTTGTTTGAAGATGTCATTATGAATTCCTTGCAAGTTATATCCAGGAAGACTGAGTAAGCATGGTGAATTTCTACAACAGTGTTGATTTCTTGTACTTTCCTATCTATTATTTAGGAAAAAACAAATTTCTATAAAATTTGTTTTTTCTTTTTACCATGCTTTTCGTATCATATTTTTGTGTAAGAAAAATATATTTTCGTTATTCATTTACCCCGTCAAAGTGACTATTTCTTAATTTTGACAAAACAAAATAAACAGTTGAGTGCCAATTATATACCATAAACAGTTGATTCTTATTAGTGAATTCTAGAGTCCATACACAAAATAAACTCCCATGTAAACAAATGATGCAAAATTACTGATAAGATAATTGTTTGGTGCCTACGGGCCGGGCTTTTTAACCTCCCTAGTCTTTTTAACCTTCTTTCTCTTTCTTTTATCTTTCTCCTACATCATATATCGAAATTCAATTATTAGATATTGGCAAATAAGATATAAAACCAGAGATACAACTTACTACTATATTACTCATAGTCATGCGTATAATTTTCGCTTAAATTCAGAGGGGTTTGTTTTAAATACTTTCAATTTTGATAAGGCTGATCATAGTTTTCCACGTCATTTTATTGTTAAAAGAAGTCACGTGATAAAGATGATAAATATCTACGTAATTTTATGCATAAAAGAAGAGATAAGAAGAAAAAAGAATATCCTTTAAAGTTGTAATAACTGTTTACATTTAATGTCTATCTGATTTTAAGGTGAAAAAAATATATTAAAAGAGTCATGATAAATGTTCACATTCAACAACAAGAAGAAAAATGAAAAGAAAATTTCACAAGTAAAGGGAGATTATCAAATAAATAATGTAATCGAAAAGAAAAAAAGATTAAAAATTAGATAAAAAAAATGAATTTTTATAATTTCATGAGAACACTATTCTCTTGTTTACCGGGGATGAGTTTGATTTTTGGGCAAGGAAAAACTCATGCATCACCCAATTTGTTTTGGTGAAAGAATCACCATTGGTTTCCCAATAAGCCAGAATGTTCTTCTTCCCAACCATATTTTTGTTGCAAGAGAGTTCAACCTCTTGATCTTTCTCCACTATTCTCCACTTCCCATTTCCAGCACCTCTCTTGTCTGGCTCTTCAAACACACGGCTGCTAGCATCATGAAATACAAACCTCTGCCAGTTCAAATGCTTCCCACCTACAACCAAAACAAAAGTCCAAAAAAGAACCAAACGCATACAAACATTTAATTCAAAATCAAAAAGAGGATTTTTATATATATGTTTTTGACCAACCTCCTGGTATGTTCCAAGGCACGGTTTGAAAAACATCAAAGTCTTTGATGAGATCATTGGGGAGTGGTTGATCAAATATCTTCTTCTTCAGGTAGTAACCAACGAGAATATCATCTGTTGGTTCAAACCTGTATCCAACTGGCATCTTGTATTTCTTACCAGTGATTTCGTTCATGATCTCCATCTCAAACACTCTCACACAGAGATTTGTTGTCTTTTGGAGAAAAAGAAAGGACTTGTCTCAACTTTTTGAGTGAATCACAGTGACAGAAGTATGATGTAAGAATTCAATTTATAGACACAACACATACATTGTGATAGATGTAGCTGACTAAGAGAGAGACAGAGAGGATGAAAAAGAGACAAAATGTTTTTCCATATGTATTAAATGTATAATTATTAACATTGTATTAATTTATTAATTAATTTTATAATTAATTAAACAGTATTGAGTAGATACCTAATTAGGATAAATTTATTAATTAAGTTTATAATTAATTAAACAGTATTAAGTAGATACCTAATTAGGATGAAAGAGCTTATGATTAATTATTTTGAAAAAACTTAATAATAAAGAGAATATTAATTATTTTGAAAGAGCTTATTCTTATTAGGATGACAATTAACAGATGCTTAACATGTACAGCGAAAAGTTTACATCTTGATTAATAGATATGTACAGTGGTGAGACTAAATTTTTGTTCTCGTTCATTTGAAAATGGTGGTCTCAATGTCTTAGTTATAATATTTTTTTTAAGGATGACGAGGAGTTCAATTGAATTTTATAGAAATATACCGAAGAATATTAAATTTTATTTAATAAATATTAAAAAAGTAGTTTAATTTTATCGCTAATTATAATACACAGTCAACTCATTTATAATATATATTTTTTTATTATATTTTATAAATATATATATTTCTCTCTTTTCATATTAGAAAAATTTTAAAAAGACTCGTAGAAGAGGAATATCTCGTTGGAATGACATGCCGGCTAAGTCAAAAGGGTAGATGATAAAGTAAAATATAAAATTCGGTGAGAAGAAAAGTAAGCAAATTGTTATGTACTATCTTATATATATTTTTTTTGAAATTGGTCTTTTATTGTGAAATGTCTGTTTTATCCTTTACCTCTTCCTTAATCACCAAAAGAAAAAGAAAGATACGCTCATGCCCATTCCAATTAATATTGAAACCTATGCTATTTTTAAAAAATCGGCTCATAAAATTATTTTTAGAATAGTTTTATCATTTATTTAAAAAAGACCTACTATAATGTGATTCAATTGAAAAAAAAAAAAACATTGACAAAGGAAAGTTACAGCTTAGAGGGGCTCATGACAATTCCATAGAAGCTACATGTTTAAAGAGATTAACATAGAAAAAATTAAAATTCAGAGGTGGTAACAAAAGATAGTGGAAAACCAAAAGTCATAACTATTATATTTTAATTAGAAAAACAACTTTCTACTACATCAATCATAGTGTACGTAATTCTAATTCTTTTTAATGCTAAAATAGGAATAGATATTAACTTATTTTGTTAATTTTTTAAAATTTTTAGGTATATTAATAATTAAAAAATAAATTAATTTTCACAGATAATATAACAAAATTTTTAATTTAGTCCTCACAATTTTGACATTGTCTGATACCTTGTGACAAATCACATTTTATACCTCCAGGTGTATGTGCCTAGCTTTTGCATAATTTTTTTTTATTATAATTGCAATACATATTACAACTTTATTTTATAGATAAAACTATTTATAAAAAAATTAAAAAAGAAACCTATGAATTAGGAGATACTCTATTTTATAGAAATTTCAATGAAAATAAGCTAATTTCCCAAGTCATAACGGTAGGATTAATTTTCCTGAGGCAGGTTGACGAAAATGGTTTTTCCAAACGGATCTGGTTTAAAATATATTATAGTCGAGGAGTTTGTTTTATCGGAGGCGTCAGCTTGGGTGACGTCTTTCATCAGCAATCATTCGTTGAAAGTGAAAATTTGGTGGAATCACTCACTAGGAGTTGACACGTGACAACCATTCATTGAAAGTGTAAATCTGGTGGCACCTCTCACCAGGGAGCTACTGACTTCTTTCTTGTAACAAAATATACATTATGGTGAGGCTTGTATGCTTACCCATATGTTATTGCACATTTTCATTATATATTCAAAATGAATAATTATTAATAATGTATAATAAATTAAGGTGATAATTAATTAAATAGTGTTAAATATATATTTAATTAAGTTTTGGTTTGGATTGACATTAAAAATAACATTTTGAAAGAGATTATTCTTATTACCATGGTAATTAATAGATGTTCAACGTGTACAAAAATTACATATAGATTAATAGAGATGCAAAAGGGTAAAAGTAAATCTCTACTTTCGCTTATCTGAAAATGGAGGTCTCACTATCTTAATTAATTATGATGTATTGTTTTCTTTTCAAAGAATAATAGGGTGTTCAATTGAATTTTACATTTGAATCAATAAAAGTGCAAAA
Source organism: Hylodesmum podocarpum (assembly GCA_026586105.1). Taxonomy (NCBI): domain Eukaryota; kingdom Viridiplantae; phylum Streptophyta; class Magnoliopsida; order Fabales; family Fabaceae; genus Hylodesmum; species Hylodesmum podocarpum. The sequence goes on from JALJEV010001349.1 coordinate 91,729, forward strand.
AAGAGGGAGAAGTTAAAGTAGAAGATATGTAGAAAAATCCGTAAGAAGAAAAGTAAGGAAATTGTTGTGTTCATTCTTATAAATTCATTTTCTAATTTCACCCCTTTTATTGTGAAATGTATGTTTTACCCATTTTACTTAAAAAATTCTTGTAGCTCTTGCCCTTCCTTTCCTCTTCTTCCTTAATCCCGATGAAAAAAGAAAGCTATTTATGTTGAGTCCTTTCGCAATTGATATTAAAACCTTGTACTATTTTTAAAAGTGCGACTCATAAATGAATTATCTTAGATAAAATAACAAAAAAAAAAATAACTAGGGATTTAGAAATTTTAAAGCCCACACTGGTGTTTTCTTCCAACACCTTACAAAATTTCCTCAGGCACCCTCTTTTTAATTATTGGAAAGCGTATTCCAGAAGATAAAACACGAGGGTGTAGGGATTAAAAGCTTATCACCTTTTATACCTCATAATGGCCAAGCATGCTTCCGCGTATTTTTTTAATTTTATTAAAATTAAAATTTCTCCGCTCATTCTATTTTCAAGTTACGTTTAATAAATTTTAAAATAACTGATACGGGCTTATTTTGATAAGATTATTTTTTAAGAAACAATGAATCCTTTTAAATTTAAAATAAAATTTTAGACAAGATCAAAATATTCAAGATCTTATTTAAAATTAACTAAAGATACACCCACGAACCACTTGGATTAAGTTGTTAAGTAAAATTCAGTTAAATAAAATTCAAAAGTCAAATAAGATATATTTTCTTAACATTCCAAAATAAAAATAAAAATAAATAAGATTTGCACTTAAATATTTATCAATCTTCTTCTCTCTTCAATTTTCTCCTCCCATTTTCGTTGTAAAATCACATCTATATTCATGTATACAACATGAGTAGTTTTCTTAAAATATATCTTTAGAATTTGTTCATCGTTGGATGGACTAGATTTTTCAGCAGCAGCCTCCTAACACATGGGAATTCATATCCAACGGTGAGTTTTGTGAAAAAACAACTGAAGCACGAGATAATGAGCCCGAACAGAGACCTCTTTTCTATCAAATTCTCTCATTTGCACGCATAATTCCTCGTTTTAGGTAAGGGTAGTTCTCATTTTAATGATAATAATGAATTGTTCCCCTTTCCATTGTTTTATGTATTTGGTTTGAATATTTTGGCTCATGCTTGTTTTCATTAATACCCCTTCTCTTCTTCATTGTGCATTGTATGGTTGGATGCTCGTTATTTTATGTCATCTTTTGATACAAGTTCGCTAGAGACGAAGCTCAAATTTGGACCGATCGTCGTCTGCAATTGAAATCTCCACGAATGCGTTAATGGCGGAAGCTCGAAATTGACTCAAGACTCAAGGACTTAGAAGAAAGAATGAAAGTGGAGTAGATTTAGAAGATGATGGCGCCATGCATAAGCAATAAGCCTAAGGGAAAATCGCCACAAGGAAGAGTTTCCATGATAAGATTCAAGGTTCTAGAAGAAACCTTAGAGAGAAATCCACTCTCAAAGAATTAGCTCGTGCTAAATTCAATTCATTCAAAATTTCATCCAAAGGTTCTTTTACAATTCAAAGTGTTACGTATTTATACTAGCGGAAGTTGGGATAGCTTGTGACGGCCCAGACGGAACCAGCTTCAGACGGAACCAGCTTCAGACGGAAGAGCTCAGCATGTAAAGGCCCAGACGGAACAAGCTTCAGACGGAAGAGTTCAACATGTGAGGGCCCAGACGGAACAAGCTTCAGACGGAAGAGTTCAGCATGTGAAGGCCCAGACGGAACAAGCTTCAGATGGAAGAGTTCAACATGTGAAGCATCAGACGAAAGAGCGTCTTTGGTATCGTCTGTGGTAGCGTCTGTGGTAATTGTCTGTCGTGTCTACAGACGGAAGCATCAGACTGAAGACTCAGGCGCGGTATCGTCTGTCTGTAATATCGTCTGTCGGTCGGTGTGGTATCGTCTGTCTGTGGGGTATCGTCTTTCGTGTCTACAGACAAAGATCATTCGTCTGTGATATCGTCTGTGACATCGTCTGTCTCCAACTTTCTCACAAAAACACCCTAAACTTTGGTTCAATTACAAACATAAGGGCGTGCACTTATTCACCAAGCAAGGCCCCAATTAAATGTTCCTAATCTAATTATAACTTTACAATCTTTCTAGAAGGTTATATGTCCTATTACAAAGTAAAGAGAAGTCTTGAGAATCTTGGCTTTGATTTTTGAGCTGACTCTCAATTTCTTCTTGAATCCTTTTGTGCATGGCTCTTGTAACTCTTCTTGTCAAGGATGGTCCTCCATCAAACCCTCCTTCTTGATGGCAACTTGTCCTCAAGTTGATGTGATCATCATCTTTATCACCTACACACAAAGTAAGATCACAAACATTAAAAGAGTTGCTACCACCATAATCATTAGGAAGATCTAACTTAAAAGCATTGGGACCAAGTTTTTCTATAATAGTGAAAGGTCCATCTCCTCTGGGAAGCAATTTGGAGCTTCTCAAATTAGGGAACCTCTCCTTTCTAAGGTGTATCCAAACTTTATCCCCCACTTTCAATTCCAAATGCTTGCGGTGCTTGTTGGCATGTTGAGCCACTTGTGCATTTCTTTGTTCAATTCGCTCCCTTACCTTGGCATGCATGGATTTGACTCTCTCGACCCTATCAATTCCACCTTGATTAGAAAGTTCATTAAAAGGAAAAGCACATAAATCAAGGGGGGTTAAGGGATTAAAGCCATAGACAACTTGAAAAGGAGAAAGAAGAGTAGTAGAATTCATCACTCTATTGTAGGCAAATTCAACATGTGGCAAACAATCTTCCCAACTTCTCAAGTTGCTCTTTACAAAGCTTCTAAGCAATTGACCAAGAGTCCTATTCACCACCTCGGTTTGGCCATCGGTTTGAGGGTGGCAAGTAGTAGAAAAGAGGAGCTTGGTGCCAAGCCTTCCCCATAGGGATCTCCAAAAGTGGCTAAGGAACTTAGAGTCCCTATCACTCACTATGCTTTGGGGAATACCATGTAGACGCACTACTTCTTTGAAGAACAAGTTGGCAACATGTGAAGCATCATCACTTTTGTGACATGGAATGAAGTGTGCCATCTTGGAGAACCTACACACCACCACAAAAATAGAGTCCATACCTTTCTTTGTCTTGGGTAATCCGAGAACAAAGTCCATGGATATATCCAACCAAGGAGAGGTAGGTGGAGGTAAAGGCAAATAAAGGCCATGGTTAGAGAGCTTAGACTTAGCCTTATGACATGTGAGACATTTGCTTATAAATTTAGCTACTTGAGCTTTCATTTTTGGCCAAAAGAAGTGTTCATGTAATATGGCTAAGGTCTTCTCAATACCAAAATGACCCATGATGCCTCCTTCATGAGCTTCACATACTAGAAGATCTCTCAATGATGTCTTAGGCACACACAAACATTTTCCTTTAAAAAGGTAACCATTGTGCCTATAGAAATCATTGTGAGAACCTTTGTCACATGCTAAGAACTCACGGCTAAAGTCATCATCATCATTGTACAAGGCCTTTATGTGTTCAAATCCCAACAATTTAGATTCAAGAAGAGAAAGAAGTGTATACCTCCTACTAAGGGCATCCGCTACTATGTTAGTCACTCCTTTCTTATGTTTAATGATGTAGGGAAATGTCTCCACAAACTCCATCCACCTTGCATGTCTTTTGTTGAGCTTGCCTTGAGATCTCAAATGCTTCAAAGCTTCATGATCGGTGTGGACTATGAACTCCTTAGGAAAGAGATAATGCTGCCATGTTTGTAAAGCCCTCACCAAAGCATATAGCTCTTTATCATATGTGGAGTAATTGAGTTGTGCTCCTTTTAGCTTCTCACTAAAGTAGGCTATGGGATGATTCTCTTGTTTCAAAACAGCACCTACACCAAGGTTAGAAGCATCACATTCAAGCTCAAAAGATAATTCAAAATTAGGCATAGATAAAATAAGAGCATTGGTAAGTTTTTCTTTCAAAAGAGTAAAAGCCTCCTCTTGTTTTGGCCCCCATGTGAAGGGTACTTCCTTCTTCACAAGCTCATTGAGAGGAGATGCAATGGTGCTAAAGTCCTTCACAAATCTCCTATAGAAGCTTGCTAGTCCATGGAAGCTCCTTACTTCTTTCACATTGGTAGGTCTCGGCCACTCAAGGATTGCTCTCACCTTGCTCTCATCAACTTGCACACCCTTGGAACTTACCACAAAACCGAGGAACACCACTTGGTCCATGGCAAATGTGCATTTCTCCTTGTTAGCATAGAGCTTCTCCTTTTTAAGTACTTCCAAAACCAATCTCAAATGTGTTAAGTGGTCAAGGAAAGAAGTGTTATAGATAAGAATATCATCAAAGTACACTACAACAAATTTTCCTAAGAACTCCCTAAGCACATGATTCATAAGTCTCATGAAAGTACTTGGGGCATTTGATAGCCCAAAGGGCATGACTAACCATTCATACAAACCAAATTTGGTCTTAAATGCGGTTTTCCACTCATCTCCATGTTTCATTCTTATTTGGTGGTAACCACTTTTAAGATCAATTTTAGTGAATATGGTTGAGCCATGAAGTTCATCAAGCAAGTCATCCAATCTAGGAATGGGGTGTCTATATCTAATGGTTATGTTATTGATAGCCCTATAATCGGTGCACATCCTCCATGTGCCCTCCTTCTTAGGGACTAAGATAATCGGTGATGCACATGGTGATAGACTCTCTTTCACCCACCCTTTGCTCACTAACTCTTGGACTTGCTTCTCAATCACATGAGTTTCTTGTGGAGTAGTCCTATAAGTTGGCCTATTAGGTAGAGGAGCACCGGGTATCAAATCAATTTGGTGCTCAATGCCTCTCAAAGGAGGTAGGCCGTGGGGTATCTCACTAGGAAACACATCCTTAAACTCATCCAATAAAAGATCTATGCTCACTTGATCTCCCACAAAATTTGAATTTAGAAAACAAGGAGATGGTATGCATAAGAACATGGATTTCCTAGCTAAGAACTCCCTCTTAATTTCACTCTTACTCACAAGCAACCCTTCCTTAGACTTGGCAGCCCTTTGTCTTAGCTCTCCCACCCCTTTGAGATCACTCAAATCGGACTTGTCTAGCCTAAGTTTCACTTGTTTTTGTGCAGTGGCAGTTTTGGTAAATATCTTTGAAGTCTCGGCCAGAGCACTCAAATTCTTGGTTTTGGGTGATTTTTTCAGATTTTGGCCCTCCATGACCTTCCTCTCACCCTCTCTTTTGACCTTCATCCTAATTTGGTCCTCACATACTTCTCTAGGTGTCAAAGGCTTAAGAGTAATTTTCCTACCACCATGAGAAAATATATAAGTGTTAGACACTCCATCATGTATAGCATGTTTGTCAAATTGCCATGGCCTTCCTAACAAGATATGAGATGCTTCCATAGGTACTATATCACATAAGACTTCATAATTATATCGGCCTATTATGAAAGCAATCAAAACTTGTTTATTAACCAATAATTCTCCTTTTTCACTTAGCCATTGCAATTTATAAGGTTTAGTGTGTGGAGTGGTCTTGAGACCAAGCTTATCAACAAGCCTAGTGCTAACAACATTGGTGCAACTACCACTATCAATGATTAGGGAACATACCTTGCTTTGGATGGTGCACCTTGTGTGGAATATGTTTTCTCTTTGGGTGTCATCAAGGTCCACACAAGCACTTCCTAGCATCCTTCTAACCATCAATAGATCTCCATCTTCTGGTTGCTCCATGCTTGAATGTTCACTAGCACTAGCTACCTCTTCCTCACTAGAAGAGTGAGTGGACTCCTCACTTGTTACTTCTCCATCCACTCTCATTATCATGGCCTTCTTGTTGGGACATTGGGAGGCTATGTGCCCATGACCTAAACACTTAAAACACTTAATGTTAGAAGGTTTAGAGATAGATTTAGCAACTTTTTTACCCTTAGACTCATCTCAGTTGGACTTGTAAAAAGGCTTGGAGTTTCCCTCCTTCTTTTGCTTGTCCTTCCAACTTGAAGACCCATACGTGTAAGGCTTCTTGAAGGTGCCCTTTCTCTTGAGTTGGCCTTCAATTCTTTCGGCCTTATGTATGGCATCCTCCAAGGTCCTATAGTTTTGGAGCTCCAAGACATCTTGGATCTCCCTATTTAACCCATTGGTGAACCTAGCTATGGTGGCCTCTTTGTCCTCTTGGTAATCTGCCCTCAAGAGTGTGAGCTCCAAGTCCTTGTAGTATTCTTGTACATTCCTCCCTCCTTGAGTTAGTCTCTGAAGTCTCACATGTAGATCTCTTGTGTAGGAACTAGGCACAAAACTTCCTTTCATTGCATCCTTGAGTTGGGTCCAAGATGTTATATGTGGCCTCCTCCTCTTCTCGGCATCCACTAGCACTTGGTTCCACCAAACCAATGCATAGCCTTCAAACTCTAGAATGGCCATGTTAAGCCTCTTCTCCTCACTCAAGCTAGGATAACAAGAGTAGACTTGGTCTACCTTCATCACCCAATCTAAGTAGGTTTCGGCATCTCCATCTCCAAGGAATTTAGGTAAGGTTATTTTGGTGTTTCCCTCCCATGTTCTCGGTTCATCCTCTCCAAAGGGTCTCCTAGGTGTGTGAGGTTGGCTCCTATGGTGAGGGGTTCTCCTTCCTCTCTTTTCATTCTCAAAGGCTCTAAAGGTTTCATCCTCCTCATAGTTACTTCCCCAATCACTCTCTCTAGGAGTCTCTCTAGGGTGTCCCCTCTCACTTCCACTTTCCCTTTGATTATTCCTCCTACTTCTGTATTCCTCATCACTATCTTTCCCTCGGTTCCCACTATATCCAGCACCTCTATTATGGTGATCCCTACGGTTGCCACTAGTTTCTCCAAGGATTTTCCTTTCTAACTCCTTCCTTATCTTCCTTTCCTCCTTCAACCGCCTCTCTTGATCAAACCTCTCTTCCAAGCTAGTATTTAGCATGGATTTCATTAAGTCCACCATTCTCTTTGACCTTGGTGATAATTCATTTCCCACACTAGGAGAGGTGTCCATGGCTGCACAAGAAAAGGTTAGATAACAATTATAAGTATATAGAAGATCCTTGCCACTCACTAAGTGTGTCTCTCTAGTAGCACTCGTGTATCTCTCTTAGAAGGCTCTCTATATGATGTATCACTCTAGTCTTTTTTTCCCCTCAATTCCCTGCCAAAGTTTCTAATTAAACCTCTAATCAATTATATAGAAATTTCCTTGTGAAAGAGGCACAATTCTCGGGTAAGCTCAAGAATTCCAAGGGAACAAAACTTCTAAGACAAAACCAAGGATTTCAATTAAATGACAAGCAATAAAAGGCACAATTGAAATAACAGGCTACTCAAATCAAGGAATGGACGTGATATGACATAGGCATAAAACTGGACAGCAAAGGAATCAAGTTTGCTGGTTCGATTACTAAGCCAATCAATTTGAACAAGGCACAAAAACTCAACGTAGCATAGTAATCAAATTTTCAAGACCTCTTTTGTAGGTAAATTTATCAAGTAACTTATGAACAAATAATTCACTCCAAACTGCAGTAAAAATGGTTGGACAAGTATCAAATACAACAAGTTTCACTTATGCAGAAATTTGAGTCAAAAACAAGCTAGTCACAAGTACACACTACTAGACTAATTTCCAAGCTACTAGTAATTTTACTAGGTGAATGAGTGTGCTATGTCTTAGCTCTAAGTCCGATTTTTCTTGCTCAAATTACTTAACACTTCTTTAACACTTTGATAGCTTGTTGGACAGAATTTACAAGTCCACTAAATTTACTTCAAGTACTCTTTAAGGCTCTTTTCTAGCTTTCTTTGAATTTTCTCACTTGTTTTCTTCTTGTTTCAATTTCCTTTCACTTGACTTCTTTTCTATCACTTTTGTTTAAGCTACTGGACTGAGATATATCTTGCCTAAAACAAGCATTCCAAGCTCAAGTACTAGTGCTAATGCTACTACAAGGTGTAATAGGGATTTAGATCTATAGTAAGCACTCTACTAGCATGTAATGATGTTGATTTCTCAATTTTTGCATGTATGAACTTGAATGTCCAGAATTATAGGCTCAAGTGCAGTACCAAAACAGAGGAAACAGGGCATACAATGACAGATAACTCCAGGACACCGAATTTCACCAGAATTAGAAACAAAATTGATACTAACACATGGAAACAATTACTACTGGACAAGTAATTCAAGGAATTGAAAATTATTACGAATTAACACAATTTGACCGAACAAATGGAAGAAACATATGATAATTTTCCGGATCTGGACTCAGACGCAAACATCGAATACGAATCTATGCATAACGATACAGATCAAGTCATGAACAATATGATTTGCATGATTTTCACCGAACAAAAAGACTTAAACAAAAAATTGACAAAACTACTAGACAGTTAAGGAAACCTAAAGATGAATCCTCAGCACACTAAAAGAATTAGACGAAGAACTCGAGAAAATTCAAAATGACCGAAGAACTTACTAGACTTGTGGAGTAGAGATCCAATCTTTGAAGAGAATCAAAACAAGCTCTGATTATCACTTGATATGATAATCAAGAGAACAAGCTCTAAATACCACTTGATACGAGTTCGCTAGAGACGAAGCTCAAATTTGGACCGATCGTCGTCTGCAATTGAAATCTCCACGAATGCGTTAATGGCGGAAGCTCGAAATTGACTCAAGACTCAAGGACTTAGAAGAAAGAATGAAAGCGGAGTAGATTTAGAAGATGATGGCGCCATGCATAAGCAATAAGCCTAAGGGAGAATCGCCACAAGGAAGAGTTTCCATGATAAGATTCAAGGTTCTAGAAGAAACCTTAGAGAGAAATCCACTCTCAAAGAATTAGCTCGTGCTAAATTCAATTCATTCAAAATTTCATCCAAAGGTCCTTTTACAATTCAAAGTGTTACGTATTTATACTAGCGGAATTTGGGATAGCTTGTGATGGCCCAGACGGAACCAGCTTCAGACGGAAGAGCTCAGCATGTAAAGGCCCAGACGGAACAAGCTTCAGACGGAAGAGTTCAACATGTGAGGGCCCAGACGGAACAAGCTTCAGACGGAAGAGTTCAGCATGTGAAGGCCCAGACAGAACAAGCTTCAGATGGAAGAGTTCAACATGTGAAGCATCAGACGAAAGAGCGTCTTTGGTATCGTCTGTGGTAGCGTCTGTGGTAATTGTCTGTCGTGTCTAGAGACGGAAGCATCGATCAAGACTCAGCGCTCGAGATCGCGGTATCGTCTGTCTGTGATATCGTCTGTCGGTCGGTGTGGTATCGTCTGTCTGTGGGGTATCGTCTGTTGTGTCTACAGACGAAGATCATTCGTCTGTGATATCGTCTGTGACATCGTCTGTGACATCGTCTGTCTCCAACTTTCTCACAAAAACACCCTAAACTTTGGTTCAATTACAAACATAAGGCCGTGTACTTATTCACCAAGCAAGGCCCCAATTAAATGTTCCTAATCTAATTATAACTTTACAATCTTTCTAGAAGGCTACATGTCCTATTACAAAGTAAAGAGAAGTCTTGAGAATCTTGGCTTTGATTTTTGAGCTGACTCTGAATTTCTTCTTGAATCCTTTTGTGCATGGCTCTTGTAACTCTTCTTGTCAAGGATGGTCCTCCATCATCTTTTCCCCATTTCTATACATCTAATTGTTTTACTTCATTATATGGTACATGTTATGGTATGTTGTGATTGGGTAATGTTGTGGGATGAGAAATCCTATGGTGGTGAAATAATGAGTGTGGGTTGAGAGGTAATATCGTGGGGCATATTGCATTGATAAGTCACTAGATTCATGATAATTAGTTGTAATTGTGTTTTATGTTTATGAAAAGGATTAATGCCTACTGTTGTAAAAGAGTAGTGAGGTTGCCCTTAGTGGACATGCTTGTTAGCATGGTGTTTTGGAAAAGAGATGAGTATTATCATGAATGCTAGGTGAATGAAAATGTTTGTAAAAAGTAAGGATGAATGGAACTAGGAAGATTGGTCCCTGACGGATTGATATAATGGCCTAAGACTCGAAGGGTATTTGTGGTGGGGAAAGCTTCCACTATGACCGATCACCATAAGTGAGAAGTGATTCCTGTTGCAATACTAGTTACCCTGACTATAACTGTCTAGTTTCTGTAATGAGAGTGACAGAGGTCACATGTACTCATAAACATCATTCAGTTATTTTTTATGGTACTACATGACATGAGAGTGAATAGTGAGTGACATACATCATACCGGGTTGTATAACATGGTTGATTGTGATTAATTATGAATGTTCTCCTTATATTAATTGTGTTATGTTGATTTTGTTGTTCTCATTATTTTTATTAATATGTGAACTAACCATGTGGTGGTGTTTGTAGTTTGACACTTGTCTTGTGATGAGCCCAGAAATGAGTGAGCAGACGAGTAGTTGAATGGAGGCTGAAAGACATTAGATTAGGAAAGCAAGCCGACTAATTGAAGACTTGAACTTGTCCTTTTTCTTCCCTTGTGTTTTGACCTAGTAGTCATTAATTATGGATTCTACAGCTCATGGAATCTTGTAAAATATAAAACATAAGAAGGGGATTGAATTGCGTTAATTAATGAAATTTCTTTTCAGACGATGCGATTTGCGTCTGTGATTTTCAAACTCAGGATAGACGCAAGTTTCCTTCTATTATAAAGATTGATTTTAATGAAACCTTAGTTAAATTATTTATCCCCGGTTAGTCAATAAACAAGCAGATAAGGAAGTTATGTTTTTATACTAGTTCGTCTATGAAGACTACGTCCAGTTACTTAACGACTTGCTAAGTTTTCACTAAAAGTATTCTTTGAACCCAGCCACTTCTGACTAATTTACGGATATTCTTTGGACCCATCCTTCTCAGGCTAAACAAGGTATTCTTTGGACCTAGCCTCCACAGGTTAAACAAGGTATTCTTCGGACACAACCTCCACAGGCTAAACAAGATATTCATTCAACACTCAGCCTCTTCAGGCTAAAACAAGGTATTCTTTGGAACTTAGTCTCCTTAGGCTAAACAAGTATTCTTTCAACACTTAGCCTCCTCAGACTGCTGATAACTCACAAAAGTGAGCTATTTTTATATTCTTTTTATTATATAATTGTCATTTTCACGCTCTCAATCCACCTAAAATAACTGTAAACTGATCTTAATTCACAATAATTCGTATTAGAGCTTGTTGATCGTGTGTTAAGTGTTTCAAGGAGAAAAATAGCCAAAAACAAGTGAAAATGTACTTAGGAAAGCATCTCTCTAGAATAAGAGAAGCTCCAGTAAAGAAAAGAAGCTCTCTGGAACCTCATCTCGCGCTCATCTCTTCTCATCTCATCTCGTGCAAAGTTACCTTTCTTGAAGAGTAAGTTAACTCTCTGGCACCTCATCTCGCACTCACCTCGCATTCAACAACATCATCTCACGCGAGGTGGTGTATCTTCAAGAAGAAGTTAACTCTATGACACTTCATCTTGCACTCATGCTGCGCCTAGTTCCTTTAGCTCACGCGAGTTGACTTGGAGTATAACACAAGGTTCCTTTCTGGAACATGAACTCGCACGAGTTGTTTAATACCTCGCGCGAGTTGGACTCGCAACAGGCCCAAGTCCAAGGCTATAAATACAATTTATTCAGAAATTCTAAGCAACGCCCAATTGCAGAGACCTAATTTCAGCCTCTTGACGGAAGACGACGATAGCAGCCATAATTCAGAGAAAGGAATTTTAATTCGTGAACGACAACGAGATCCAACGCTAGAACAAGAGAAGGAGATTTTGACTAACATCATGTATTCTCTTTCAATCCATTGTATCAATTTCCAGTTAATCATGAACTAAAATCCCTCTAGATTGGGGAACCGATGTAACCCTAATTCATTCTAATGTCATACTCGATGTTGTTCAGTATATTATTGGGAGTTTATTTCTTCTGTTCTTAATGTTGTTTATTAAATTGACAACCTAATAAATTGATTGTAATCCTAGGAGAACTTTGAGAAAAGAAACTTAGGCAATATTGGAGAAATAGGTCATTGCTACGCTAGAGTCCTAGAGATAGGAGTAGATAATAATGTGGACAACATCTAAGTTTTCCCTTGGATTCATGGAACTAATACCCTAATTAATTTGGTGTTAACTTTAGAGATTAATTAACCCGGTTAACTTAGGCGGTGAGGGCGATCCTGAGAGGGGCGCTCTCGAAGGTAAACCAAGAATAGAATTTGAGTAACAAATAGGAAAGTGATAGAGTAATTAGTGGTGAAATCGGGAACTCAATCACTCTTTGAATTATAATTCATTCGCATAATTAACGCTATTTCATATTTACTTTCTCATCAAACTTCCATAATCTTGGTCATTAAAGGGATCATAAATAAAATTGATCACACTGTCTTATCCTCGTGGGATTGATACTCTTTTCTAAATATTTATTACTTGACGATTGTGGTATACTTGCCATAACAAGGTATGCGTTTGGTGTAATTATCACACGCATATTTTACGTATCAGTTGCAACACCACAACAATGGTCTTACAAAGATTACAAAGAAGATAATTCTCTACGCAGAAAGGTGTTTTACAATGAGGTTTAGGGCTAATGAACTAAGTTCAGAGCTTGTAGTGAAACTTCGAATATGATAGCTTTTTCGGCGTAAGTTCGCTAACTTCAAAGCGTTGAAGTGAATTCCTTATATAGGTAGCTTCTTGAAGTATCCGTTAGATTGATGAATTTGAACGTTGTCTTTGTCTTGGGTACTTCAACACTTGGTAGAGTGAGCAATCAGAATATTTAATGTTTCCGTAGCGGAAGTCAGCGCGTGATCAGACTTTGACTGATTTGCTAAGAGATTTCACCAAAAAGTGCAGTTTACTTTTTGTGTTGTAGAGGTTTAGACCATATCTTTTTCTATCTTTAGAATCTTTTGAGCAACGACTTGATTTGATAGATGCACATGTTACTCTTTGTCTTAACTTCATTAATCTTTAATAGACGAATGAATATGACTTAGTCTGTTTGCTGTCATTCATCTATCTTCTTTCTTCTTCAACTTCAGTTCTCATGTCTTCATACTTATGCTTTTCTCAATCATAGCAACTTGAAGTTGAGTTCCATTGTTGAGACTTCGTCTTAATCTTTTATGAAGGTTCTTCATTTGATGTAGTTGCTTTGAACCTTGATGACTTGAACACTTTGTCTTGGGCTTGTGCGTTTATGTTTGATGATGCTTTCTTCAATTGTGCTCACTTATGATTCGTCTAACACTATTTTGTTTGTGTTTGATAATTAATCCGTCTATTTTTTAATTATCAAAACTTAAGATGCTAAGTCATTTTGACTTAACAAATCTTATGTTAGTTTACTTTACAAGAAGATATACTAGGGTTTTCTGTTTACGAATAATTATAGACATAAATTTGAGTTTATTTCTTTTACATATTCGATTCTCTTTATTAAATAATGTATTCATTGGCCTCAAGCCCTAAAGAAGTAGCGTGTTATCGGTGTAAAAGTTGAGGTGTTACAAAAATTGCAATAGAGATTACAACTTTATTTATAGAAAAATTAATTTCGAAAAGTAATTAAAAAAAACCTACAAATTAGGAGATACTCTACTGTGTAGAGATATCAATCTTCAGAAAATTTTCATCTTTCTCCTATGCTTCTCTTACAAAATTTTCATCACAAACAAATTGGTCACTGTATCTTGCGACAGCCAAGCTGTTCAAGATCGTAGGATTTTCCTCTAATTCTTTTGACCCTACTGACTTTGTCAGTGTACCTTTTAGATCTTTGTTGTCACCGCTGCTAGAGCCCACTTTGACATCCTCGCCTAAAGCTATACTAGTTCCTTCTAATGTGGATAAGCATATGCCGAAGGTAGTTATTGTTGGACCTAAAGCTTGATGATGCTTTGGTGTCTCTCTTGGTGTTTTTGATTTTGATGTAATGTAATTTTGGTTTTCTTAGTTGGAATGTATCTAGGAGTTTTCTATGTATTGAGTGTTTAGACTAGGCATGTATGTGTTGTTCTTTGTTTGAATGCCTTGGAGAAGCTTGGCAATCTTGTGTGATTACTCATGTGTCAAGTGTTTGATTTCCCTCTCTAAAACAGTTTGAAAAACCTTTGGTAACCAACTGAGGTAATAGATTACCAACAGTAGGTAACAAAGTGTGGAAATCCACTTGTTGCTTAATTTCACCCTAGATGCACTCCGAATTGGCTCTTCGTGTCTTCATAAGTTTTGTAGCTCTACCAATCCTCTTTCATTTGCAACAAACCAGATCTCAAAATGATATCTGTAGAAGAAGTTATGCCAATTTTGGTGAAAGTGCTCAAGCAGTGCGCCTGGTGCAACGAGAAGCATTACTCACGGGCGATGTCGATTACCAAAAGTGGTAATCGATTACCACAGCAAAAATCACCAAAATGCATTCTTCTCTGGTGTAATCGATTACCATAAGGATGTAATCGATTACCATGAGCAAGTAATCGATTACCATGAAGCAGTAATCGATTACCTCAAGTAAAAATCACCCAGAATGAATTTCATCTCGGCAGTAATCGATTACCACAAGCTGTAATCGATTACCACTGCAGAGAATGTTTAAAAGTTGCCTGAAATGAGTTTTCTAACATCCCACTTGATTCCCCACTTGTTCTAATCAATTTTAAAATTCCAGAAAGTCAATTTTTGAGGCTCCAACGTTCTGAAATTAAAAGCTCCAACGGTTCATTTTATGAGGCTCCAAAGGTTTGAAATTTGAGGCTCCAACTTTCAACAATTGAGGCTCCATATGAATCTATAAATGGAGGCTGTTTTGAAAATCAAAGAACATGATTTTAATACACTCTTGAGATACTTGGAAAAGATTTTCAGAAAAGCTCTTACACTTTTAAATCCTCTCTAAAGAGAGTTTATCATTTTCTCCAAGAGAAAGAACTTCAAGAGTTCTTGAAGAAGTTTTAAGAAAAGGCAACTTGATTCATTTCATTGATTGGGTGGTATTCACTGTTTTATTGATTGTGATCAGAATCTACACTCCAAGTGTTTTCTAAACTGATCTCTTGTTTATCTATTTGATTGTTGGGTTATTACTCTAGGAGAGAGGTCTCTCTGGATAGAGTAAGAGTTTGAGAAGTGTTTTCTCAAAGGTTTGATCTTGGGTGTGCCAAGATGGTGAAGAACGATTCTTTGGGTTAAAGAACTGGTTTGGGTGTTTTGATTTCGTTTTTGTGTTGCTTGTTGCAGAGTGAATGTAAAAGAACACAAAAAGGATCATTTGATAGTGGAAAACCAATTACAACAGTTGTTGGATTGGGACTGGATGTAGGCAGTTGGCTGAACCAGTATAAATCACTGTGCACTCTTCTTCTTCCTTACACTCATTACCATTTACCTTACACTGCTATTATCATTGTTAAATTTTGCAAGTTGTTTGGTAACTGAATTGGTAATTAACTCAGTAATTAACTTGGTAATCAACTTAAACTGGAAAGGGTAGATACAAACATTGTATAAACTGAAAATTGATTACAAACTTGATTTTGATTATTCCTTTGTTATTTCTGCTGCATAAACTTGAATATACTCTGTTTGAATTAAAAGGAATTCGAAACTCAAAAAAAAAAAGGCCAAAGTGAACTAGAATCTATTCACCCCCCCTCTAGATTCACTCCCAAAGGGACCAACAGTTATGTTAGACTTATCAAATGAGGAGTAGGACCTTACAGAAGAGGATCCTTTGATTATTCTTTCAGACTTTTCGGTGGACAGGTAAAGTATTTAAGACTTGAGTGTTTTGTGAGGGATATTTCATTTTGTAGCACCTACTCTAAGACTAGGCTAGATGATGCGAATATGTGGTGGGAAAGATTGCCTTGAAGAGTTCAAATAGGGGAATTTAATTTTAGTTTTCTTTTTTGAGAAGGATATTGATGTCACACTCAAGAAAAAAAGGGTGAGAGCGTGAATGATAAGTCATGGATTTGATTACCACAATGAAAGATTGATAAGACCAAATTTAGTTCTTTATCTTAGAACGATGATAAACTCTCACAATGGGGAGAAAACTTATATTTTGTTTAATGCCAAATTTGTCCTAGAAGCTTAAAAGAGGATCATATTTATAGACTAAGAAAAATATCTATTGGAGTACCTGTAGTGCATTCCTAGTGGGCATTAAATTTCCACTAGTACTTATTTCCCATTTAGCAATAGATTCCCACTCACATGTGCTTCCCACTAAGTATTAATTTTCCCTAGAAAATACTCGCCCAACAACAATCACAATGACTTATTAATTTCCAAGTCATCATAATGAATTAGGATGATAAAAGACATTAAAATTATAACACTCTAATCCTAATCATAACTCAATTGTAATATTTGAAAATAATCCTTTTATTTTGATTTATTAAATAGTGAGGTCAGCGAAACATACAAGGAAATATCCAAACGAAAGAAAATGAACTAAAGATAACATCATGATTAATTATAAGCAAATAGAACCAACGTTCATTACAACGATATGAAAATTTAAGTAATAAAATATGAAGGTTTTCTAACTCGAAAAGACATTAACATAAAATAAGATCCAAAACGTCAACACATAAAGACTATGTACATCAACTAAAAATAAGAGGATGCCATTTGTAGTCTGTAATGAACTTGTCACCTTTTAGAGGTGAATGGCAAGCATCGTCTTTGACATTTTAGAAGAGTGCATGGAAGTATTTATTTCTAACTTCTCTGTTTATAGACTTCGTTTTGAAGATTGTTTGAGTAGTTTAGCGAAGGTTTTAAATAGGTGTATTGAAAGAAACCTTGTTTTTAATTATGAAAAGTGTCATTTTATGGTCGATTATGTTATTGTGCTCGGTTATGTTATCTCTAGGAAGGGTATTTCGGTAGATCCTACTAAGATTGAGATTATATCTGTTTTGCCTTACCAGAGAATTTTGGCTTGAAGTTGACATCAAAATGTTGGACTAATGCTGATGGAAATTTTGGGCCCAACTCACATTTAACTGCCATAATTAATTTTTATTGTAGCTAGGACTCGGATAGGGGCTCTCATCCATTTAAGTGAGCATGCGCCTAACACATTACTCACTCAATGTAACTAACTTGATGGCTAAAACACATTGAGATTGAGTTTTTTCAATTTTAATTTACATTTCATATTGCTTTCTCTCTTCTCTTCGTGCTCACCCTTTCTTTTTTCTAGCCATTTCTTATCTTCCTCATTTTAATTCTACAATTTCATTTTTGAATGATGAAGTGCAATGATGAGTAGCTAACTTCTTTAATTCAATCTGGTTCTTGTAGGCTTCTCTTATTCCTTAGGTTTTTGTTCTTCACATTTGGAAATTTCATGAACAGATTGGGATTTTGTTTTATCGATGTTGATTGCCTGAATTAGAGTTAATTTTGTGTTCTTTGTTGCTATTAATTGATGGTAATTGCATGAATTCTCGAGTTGAGCATGAATAAGACCATGTGTGCACTCATGCGATTGTGTGAATTTTTATGCTCCAAGTGTTTGATGAATATACTCTAATGATCATAGAGTGTCAGGATGTTAATTAATTCATAGAATTCTAGTTTTAATTGTTATGCACATGTATTCTCTATCAATATTTGAACTAGTGAAGGAGTGAGGAGCTGAAAAGACTCGAGTTGAATATTTACTTATCGCATTATCTTTTACTTCGTTTACACTTGTTTGTTTACTCTTTTTTGATCCATTGTTATTATTGCGATTGCTTTTGATTCCTACACTAATTTACCTTGGTTTAGGTTTGATTTTGGTTGAGAGAAGTGTAGAGTAATCCATAGGAATAATGACCTAGGTTGACACTATATTGCAAATTTTAATCACCTACTTTAATTTTATCATGCTCGATAGTGCCAAAAGGGATGCACATGGAAAACTCAATATTATTGTACAGAAACCATTACATAGTTAGAATCTAAGGGAAAAAGCCTAACTAATCCTTAGAGTAACCAAACAAGAGTAACTAACTTAGTTGGAGGAATATTTAGTTAATTTATTACTAATATTAAAAGAACTTTAGGAACCACTTCTTGGAGAGTGCACGTTGGAAGAATCTTGGAGCAAAACTAGCTAAACACTCACCTAGTTTTTGTTCAAAATCGTGACACCTTTAGGCACCTTTTATCCACTTTAAAAATTTTCAAACACCTTAAACGCTCTTGCACCTATCACATAATAACAAGGAGAAGTGAGTCCATTTGTTATCAAAATTATTTTCATCCTTTTATAAAGGAACAAAAACCATGATGTTTGTAGGGAGTTTTTTAGAAATTTTAAGCTTAAAAATATATCAAAGGCAAGGGAAGTTAAAATATAAAATTATTTAGAAATTATCACTTTTTGTGATTATTATATTTTAGTAAGACATTTGATTGAATTTTTAACATATTATTTTGTATAATATAATTTATGTAACTCTAGGGAATTTTGTTTATAAATGATAAAGTTTGAATTTCTAAGTATAAAATTAAGTATGAAAAAGGAATAATTTAATATTTAGAATTTAAAATTTAAAATAAAATGAAATGAATGTTTATTGATTTTTGAGTTATAATAAAGTTATAAGAAAACTAGTTCTAATATAATGATTATGAGTTTATGATAAAATAAAAGATTTTGGAATGGGGTGTGACGTGTTCTATATCGAGGGAGTTAATGTTTCATGTGTTGTACTACCTCATTTTGGAGGTGTTGGCCTTAAATGGATGTCAATTAAATATGTACATCTAAATGTGAGATTCCAACTTTGGGGGGAGGGTTTGGAACAATGAGGAATCATTTCACTTATGGATCACATGTTGTGGTGAAATTCTATGTGACTCTATGAAACCTTGACTATTCAGTAAAGTTCGACGGTAGTGATTGGGTTATAAGTTAGAATGGTACCTATAACACTCTCAAAAATTAGTTTTCGTAATTATAATAACTATTTACATTAGAAACGTAGTTTGAACATTTATCGTAGTTTTTGTAAAATTGTTTGTTGTTTACAATTATAGATTGTTTGTTGTAATCTGAAAACATATTATTGTTGATATGTCCTAATAAATCTAGTGTGTAGTGTAATTTTACTGTCTGACATTTTGAATTGCTAGTTAACATTTGTTATTGTTGTTTGATGCTATTGATTATCCGTATGATCTTTGTTTGTATAATTTTTTTCTGTATTTAGTGAGTAAAATCAGTTAAGAATTAATATGTACAAAATATATAATGTTAAACGCAAAAAAATGATTTTAAAAATATACGTTTTTCTGATAATTTTGATCATTACCAGAATAGTAAATTTTTATACAATTTAAGTTGAATTTTTCTACCAGATTCAGAATAAGATAAATAAAATGGATATGATAGAGAATAAATCGTAGAATAAAAAGACATACAGTTTCTGAGAAAATTCAATTGTTTCTCAAACTACATTTAAATACGTAGTATAGGTTGAGAAATTCAAACAGTAGGGAAATAAAAGAAAATAAGGTTCATAAGATAAATAATTAGGTATAAGATAAATAAATGTACACTAGGGAATAAAACTCTGCATAGTGATTTTTTTTTTTGAAAATTTAACACAGAAAAAGCCATAAAAATTTAGTTAGAAAAATTTGTAAACCATAAAATTGTGGAAAAATGATTTTTAGAATCCTTAGAATTTTGTCTTAGGAATTATGGTATAATTATAAAATAATATTTATGGTTAAATTCAAAATTATAAATATAGAATAAAATTATGAATTCAATTATTATAGAATTGCAAAAATATGTTACATTTGAATTACAATTGTGTAAAAATTGTGCGAGATTGTGTTTGTTTTATTTACGAATCATGTAAGTTATTTTAAAAATGAAAAATCTAAGGATATTTGCATGATAAAAGTCACATCACTTTACAATAAGGTAAGAAGGAAAATTTATCAAAGTTTGCAAAAGTACCAAAAATGATAAGATTTTGCAATCTCGCCACCTTGCAGATTTTTTTTCTTCTATTTTTATCATATGAGCAAAAGAAGTACACGGCCAAAGACTAAGAATAAGTCTAAGAAAAAGAAGAATTAATCGAGTCAAGATAAGTCAAAATCTTATCTTAAGCATTAAATGACATTTAAGGAAAAGTTTCTAACTAATACTTAAAGTAACCAAACTAAGAAAACTAAATGGTTACATGTAATATTTTAATAATTCTTGTCACCGATAAATAAGATACTTTGGGACCACTTTCAACTCACATTAGTTGTGAGTTTCTTTCATTTAAAGTCACCAAATTTTCTTTTTTCCAAATTAGCCAAAGTTGTGAACAACATAAAGGCAAAATTACAAAACATTCCAAAATTCACCAAATCAATACTTACATATCATTGAGTGGGAATTGGGATCAAACCTCTTTCATTTTCAAAAAGCCTTTTCAAAAATTTTTCCTAAAGAATTAAGGTGAGGAGAGTTTCTAAGTTTTTAAAATATTTGAAGTTTCAAAATATTTGAAGTTTTATGAATTTGTATGTTCTAAAACTTCTAAGTTTCTTAATTTTGATTCTTAATTTTTTTTTAAGTATTAATGAAGTTTTAAAGTAATAATAATATTAAACGAAGTTTCTAAAATAATTTAAGTTTCTAAAGGTTTCAAGTATTCAAGTAATTATTGAAGAATTTTATAAAGAAATGTGGTTAATATAATGTAAAAGTGAACTTGTACTAAATTAATTTGGTTGATAATCTGAGTTGTGAATTATGGTGTGTGGTAACTGGTGTTGTGGATGATGATGATTTTTTAACTTGTAATGTGGATTGATAATTTGTGATATGGATAATCTGTGTTGTGAATAATGATGTTTAATAACTTATATTGTGAACTTGGATGATGAATTGAGCTTATTAGTTTATGACCTACACAATGGATTTGTGAAGACTAAAATTAATAATAAATATACATGTTTTGAGGGAGGAGAAAAGATCATGTTCATACATGCATGGCTTAAAAATGAGGTGGTCTCAGTACGATGTGCAGATAATAAACTAAATTTGTGCGTCTAAGTGTGATGCTTAGTACTTGGGGAATCTTTGAAACTGTGAGAAATCATTTTTTTAGGATGATCATATGTTTTTTAATGATATTTTGTGCACCACTAAGGGATCCCAACTGGTCGGTAAGTTTTACGATGATGATGTTGTATTATCTAAGATGGTACCACGTTGCATAATGAAAGAGTTGAGGAAGGAACATGCATTATATAAGAAATTCTTATCTAGTCATCATTTAAAAGAAAGATTTATTTATTTACTTGATGTATGTATATGTTTAAAGATTTATTATTTGTAAGGAACTTACCCTTGTTTATTTGTGTCTCTGGTTTTGACACTTATCATGATATCAAATTTTATTTAGGGGACCAAATTAACAAGTTGGTTACATATGTACTGAGAATGGGTGGTCTGAAGAATGAATGTTGTTTGAAGCTTAAATTTAAGTTTAAGTGATGAACATTATGTATATTATTTTTATGGCATTTTACTAGTAACAGAAGTTAAATATTTTTTTTATGAAGACCTGTAAGAAACTTTTAATTCAGTGTGATATTAAATATTTTTTATGAAGATTAGTAAGAAATTTTTAATTCAGTGTGATGACGTAGTAATTGATGATATGATTGATATAGTTTATTTATAAGAAAGAAGAAATGTGGTGACATTTTTATAACAGAAAATGTTATTTTTATCATGAAATTTACTCAATTAAATTTAAATGACATTTTAAGCGAATATACGTTTTATTAAAATTAATAAAATAAGAAAAATCAAAATATTTTAGTAATGACAAGTTAGGTCATTACAATACCACATTATATTTTGAGGGAGAATGTTGAAGGAACATATGTCATAAAGTAATTAGCATTTGTGGTTCAAAAGTTACATTTTCTACTAATTATTTGAGGAAGAATGAAGTTTTTGGATTATGGTTTAAAATCTAATTATGCATATTATTTAATAAATAATTATGTTGTTGAATATGGAATTGTAGAATCTAATGTGGTGTATTGTGTCAAGAATTAATGTTTTTGTGTGTTTACATAATTTTTTTGATAAAGAATAAATTTTCTGTATATAATTTCTACTGTAATTTTATTATAAACTTACCTTTTGTGATAATCTTAAACATTTGCTCGTGGGAGTAGAATAACAGGATAAATTTTTGTATTCTGAGATGTTGTGCTAAGCACAGTAAATAAATAACTAGAATGAAGTTATGATAGACATTACCAATAGATATTTTTATTATGAATGTTATTTAAAATAGATATTATTATTTCAATGAAGTGTGCTCACTTTTATTTAAATTAATATAAATTTGTATGGTGTTATTTTGCTTAAAAATGTGATATTAATTTTTTAAAATAATAAATGACATTTTTTATTATTCAAATTAAATTAAATTAAATTTTTTAAATAAACATTTTTCTTTTAAAAATAGATAGATTGAGATTTTTGAAGAATTTTAGTAACAACAGAGTTTGTTCATTACAATGGAAGACATATCACTCACAGCTAGTATAACATTTTGAAATTTCAATCATTAGAGTTTAAGTGTTTTATGTTCTTTTGTTTATTTGTGTTGTTGCGTTATAAAATTTAATTTATAATTTTTAAATTGGAAACTGAATTGTAGTTTGACAATGTCACATTATGTTTTGAGTTGCAGTCATGAGGTTCACCATGTGTTGTTAATTTTAGTGTTTGGGAGTTATTAGGAAGTAGAGCATGTCTTGGTGCTAAGTGTAGTTTGTTTGCTTAGTTTCTTGGTTAAAGGTGGGGTGGAGTCGTGTTGGTGGACTTGTGTTGATGTAGGTGGCATATGGTTTGTGTTTTGAGCTTAGTTGGGTGGATTTGAGCGTGTGCAGATTTGGAGTAGTTATGTTAGGAATTTTGTATATGTGGGAGTTGTCGTGAGTGTGGGTGAGCGTGATGTTTTCTTTTTATAGCTAGGTGATTTTGGTTGGGACTACTATAGAGTGGTGTGCATTCTTTGGAGGAGTTGTTGTTATGTCATTGTGGTGTACCCGGTGTCGCTTTAGCCTTGGCTTGATGTTAGTTTAGGCAAGAATGTGGACTAGGTTCAGTTTAGGTCGATGTGGTTTGGGTATGTTTGTTTGTATGCTTTACATAATTTTCTATGGCTTAGATTGGGAACTCTTGTAAGCCTTAGTTTGTGATTTCGTGTTTGAACTCAATGGTGGGAGCATTTGAGAAATAAGTATTGAAAACTCAAGGGGAAGTCATAAGTTCCAATTGAACCATCTCAACAAGGATACTTGTTTGGAATGAAGAAACTGGTTTACAAATGGATTGTGGAGGAAGGAAGCTTAGCCAACACCATTGGTATCAAATAGCATGAAGTTTGGTGTGCCTAAAACCAAGATTAGGAGCTCTAAAATCTAGATTTGGATATTTTTTACGCTGAAAAAATTGCTCAAGAGTGATTTTTCACCTAAGAAAAAAAAACTCGTTGTGCTAAACTTTTGTTGTGTTATCGAATTTTCCCAGATGAGTAGAAATATGCTCAGGCGAGTCTTGCTTGGCAGTGTTTTAGGGTATGTTTTCCGTTTGTTATGGTATATGTTTCTTGTTTATTAGTGTTTAGACCTCAGAGGTTGGATTAGATGATGTTTGTGTGCATGTTATTTGTTTTCTCTATGAACTTTAGTGTTGTACCAAAGTGTGTTGGCAAGGTTCCTCTTAGGGAACTTGTAAGACTTGTTGATTGTTCTATGACTTGTACATGTATTCACATAGCTAATAATATATGAATAGCTAAAAGTCAAGATAGAATGAGGAACTCCATAATTGAACATTAAACTGTTGTGATGCGCGATGAGTATGAGTATCAAGTGTGTAAACATAGAGGAGTTGTGCTTAATGATTGAGTACCTGGTTCAAAGTATGGTTTGGTGAGCAAGATGAAGGTGCTTGAGCAACATGTACCAAGGAAGAACATTAGTTGAAGGCCCAAGGTGGTCTTAGTGAAAGAACATTGCTGAAGGGAAATTGACGAGGACAAATTATATGTTATGCTGCTTTCAAGGACATGTGATTGTAGAATGAAAGGTATGTTAGTTTTATCCTTCTAGTGTGAAGAGGTGATAGGAACAAAGATTCTGAAAAGTGTTTTGTGTGGTGACTACATAATGTGACAAAGTATAGTTACTTAGCACCTGTCTCGACTGCTGTCTAGTTCCATGTGTATTAAGTAGAGTTGGTGAAGGTCCATCCCAAGCTCCGGAACTTGGTTAAAGAGGTTAGAGAGGAGGTACAAGAAGATTTGACTTAAGTCAAAGTCAAAGTCAACTATTCAAGACACCACTTTTATATTAAAGCCTTGTATTCTTCTTATTAATTTGTAAATACTTGAAATTAGGATTCCTTGAACTTGTAATTATTTTGATTGTAAACGTTGAGCCAAGGTAAGATAGCTAGAATAGCTCAAGGCCAACTTTGGTGTTTGTGTTTGGACTTTTAGCTTTAGTAGGCTAGGTATTTCAGAGCGCAAGGATAGATAGGTGTAAATGAATGGATAGCCTTAAATTTAGAATTTGAATATAACTTTGATTTAAATTTGAAATTCAAATTAAATTTGAAATTTAAATTTTGAAATTCAAATTAAATTTGAATTTTCAAATTTAAATCTAAATAGTTAAGATTCATTTTTTTAAAATTTGAAATTCAGATTATAATCTAGGAGAATCCTATTTGAATTTCAAATTTAAAATTGAATCTTTAGAATCAATTTTTAAATTTAAATTTGAAATTCAAAATTAGAATTTAAGGGAATCCAATTTAAATTTCAAATTTAAAATTCAAAAATTAGAATCTAATATGAATTTCAAATTCTAAACCGAAGAATGATTCTAAACCTTTATATTAGATCTAATATAAAGGTGGAGAGTGCACACATGTTTCATGCCATCTTAGTTTAAATCTAAGCCTTGTGGTTAGATCTAATACAAGGGTGGAAAGTGCACACATGTTTCATGCCACCTTTAGTTTAATCTAATCCATGTGATTAGATCTAATATAAAGGTTAGGAATGCACACATGTTCCTTGCTACCTAAGATTGATTTTGAGCCATTAAATTCAAACTTCATCCAAGGGTTGAGTTTGAATTCGTTTTTCTACTCTTGGAAGTGCAATCTGTGTCACTTTCAAGAGTGAATCATGTCCATCTATGCTAAAACTCAATCAAGGGATAAGATTCATTCTTAATTTGAATTTTGGCTCCAACTTTAGCTAGTATATAAGGTGGAAAATGAAATTATAAGGGGACTTTGGACAAATTATTGAATGAAACTCTTGTTTCTTGAGAGCATTTCCCTCTAGGTTTTCTTGTAGAACCTTTGAATCTTATCAATTAGCTTCCTAGGTATTGGTTAACCATGAAGTGGTACCTGGAGAGATGACACGTGAGATTTACGTACCTTGAAGGTGTCTTGTTAAGTAGGGCAATTGTTAAACCCTGACAATGATCGCTTGTCATTATTAGTTAGTGAGTGCCCATTAATATACCCATTTGGGAGAGCTCTTAAAAGTCAACATAGAACCAATTTGTAAGTCCACAAAGCATGTGGTGATTCCTACATGGCATAATGAGAGTTATGAAGTTCCTACATTAAAGTTGGGTGGTTGTATTTACTTAAATTTAATTGCATTTATGACATTTTATATTTTTTTATTATCTTTAATTTTGTGGGCTAACCCTTCTCTGTATCTATGTAGTTGATACCCGTGATAACCCTGATTGTTTGGCCGAGCATATGATCAAAATGTGGAGTAGAGTACCAACAAATTCTAGAAAAGGGTGTTTTCAAGTTAAAGCATTTTTGCTCCTTTGAAGACCTATTTTACATTTTACTAGTATTATCTTAGCTTTTATCTTTCTTGGGAGTAGAACCTTCATATGTTTTATTATTTATATTTTAGTGGAGTTTTTATAACTTTGACGAATTTGGAATAGTTGGAATAACCATAATTGACTTATGATACGATTTTGGTGTTGAATTTTTGTTTACTTTATTTATGATCCGTTACATGCACGTGATTAAGATTATCTTGTGTGGCATAAGATTATCTTGTGTTACACATGATACAATAATCTCATGATACAATAATTGAAAAGCACCATGCATGTACTTTATGCTTAATCTCTAAATTGTTTATCATGCATGTACTTTATGCTTAATCTCTAAATTGTTTTTGGCTACTCCAACATGTTACAATCTAGTCATGTGTCCAATGCTTATTAGTTGCAACTCGTAGTTATAATCATATGTGATAGTAAACATAATGTGATTCAACCTCTTATGATATATCTATGTTGTCTCTTGAATGTTTTGAGGTTGGTTAATGTTTTGAAAACTATGGGTGTGGCTACCAAGTTTTAAAGAGTTTGAACTATCTTTATGTTATATCTGTTATTGTATGTGTACGTGTGGGCCACAATTTTATTATATAGCATTTTTATGCATTTTGTTGGATTAACCAGAGAGGATTTTAAAGAGCTTATAAAGTTTTTAAAATATATTCATGCGAGTGCAATGCCAGCCTAGAATTTAGTACTTGGTCAATGACCTTATGTTAAAGGAAAATTTTAATTTTCCCCTGGATATTGAGAATTTGTAAAAGGAGTTTTTCAATAATAATGATTTAAAAACCAAAGCAAATTTTAAGCGTGACGCTAGTCTTGTGAACGGAAAATACTAAACTATGGAAGAGATGTATATGTCAATATTGCATTCCTTGTACGACTTCTAATTTAATCTAAACCCTATTGTTTCCTTGCATCACATTATCGACAAGTAGATAGTAAGATTTAACTATTTTTTGCTACTTTATGGGTTGTTCATGCTCTTTCTTGCTTTCCCAATCGTTGCAAGTCAATCATTCCAACATGCTATCATGTTTCATGATACAATAACTATCAAGCACCATTGCTTCGCATGATACAATAACAAACAAGTGTTATGCATGTACTTTATGCTTAATCTTTAAATTATTTTTGGCTGCATTAAGCTCTTACAATCTGGCCAGGTCCAATGCTTAATAGTTGCTACTCCTAGTTACAATCATATGTGATAGTAATCATAATGTGATTCAAGCTCTAATGATAGAATCTAATTGATATAAATATCAAATCTTGTTTGAATATGTCATTAATGAGAACATGAATTCCTTGCAAGTTATAACCAGGAAGACTGATGTAAGCATTGTGAATTTCTATAACAATGTTGATTTCTTATACTTTACTATTTATTATTTAGTGGCTTTTTTTATTTCTTAAAAGTTCATTGGGCCAACATAGTATTCCATTAGTCAATTAAGGTAATTCTTGTATAAATTAATTAGCCTAGTTTGGAAAGACTCGTACCCTTGTCCAAACATTATATAGACCGTGAAAGGATAAAAATTAGATCTCATTTCATTGGTAAACTTTTCTAAGATTGGAATTGAAGATTTTCCTAAATAATGTACATAATATCTGTGACGAGTATAAATTGTAATAAAATAAATACTTTGAAGTTTCTGCATTAGTTAATGAAAAATAATGGTGCAGTCAAATATGCCAAAAATCTGAATTAAAACTAGTATTTCGCTTTTATGTGAATTCTTATATCTTTACGTTGAATTACTAATTTATCTACACATAAGCCCCTATTCCTCACTACGATGTCTCTTCCTTTCTCATTCTTCTCTGAAAAAATCTAAATTTGTGAATTTTCAACCTTTAATCTTTGTAGTTCTAGTAATCTTTGCTCACGTAGGTAATTTTTAAAAATAGTTTGAGCTACCTTGGCATTTTTATTTTATTTTATATCATTAAACAACTTTCACTTGTTCATAATTTTCATCAAGTGAACATAATTTTCATCTAAGACAATGTATTTTTTTTTTTTTGTAATAATCAAAGAATTTTATTGAGAAAAATAAAGTTGACCAAAAGCACTAGGTCACCTATTACCCAGTAAAGAATACAAATAATTTCAATGTATAGGAAAAACACCAAACCACCCTTGTGATGCTATAAAAATGCTACCGATAATCTAAGTATAAAGCACCTATTCTGAACCAATACCATTGCACAAAATTAGAAAAAACAAAAATGCCCTTGGAACTACAAAAGAATCAATCAAATTGTTTAAAGAAATACCAATCAAAACATGACTTGTTTGAAGTTTTTATATCATACAAGTACCCCAAGTTCAATGTTTTCTAGTAGCACTTACCAAAGTTTCTAAATAATTGTGCAAGTATTTCTTGTTAAAATTTTGTATACGGAAAGCATAAGTAAAATATGTTAATCTACATCAAACCTCAATATACTCAGTTACATCTCTTGAGCTATTTTTAGGATCTAATTCATCGATATCTAGAGTGCATAGTAGCTTTTGGAAGTGTGGCATTCACGAACATCATGGCAGGTGATGCTAGGAAATATTCCAACTAAAGATTATCTACTCAAAATGGGAGTTTAACTTGGTGTCAATGTAGTTTGATCGAGTATTTAACAATGTCATCTAAAAGTGGTTTTTAGCCAATTTTCAAATCAATTATTGTCTGATTTGTGTGTGATCAAATCCCTAGTATTGCATCTAGTTTTGAATAGCGTGTTTACTAGGAATTTATTTTCTGTTGTTTTCCCTACTACATTGTTATTTTATTTTATGTCTACTTGTCTCCTTGTAAAAATAATTTAAGACGATTATCTCTGGTCCACTTTATAAATAATATAATGCTTGCCCTTACAATAAAGGCTTTTATATATTAAAAAAATTATCATCATACATGGCACAATACATTTATTTTATTCTGTTGCTCTGAAAATTTATATTAACGTGATTAAAAATATTATAAATTAAATATTAAATATTAAATATTAGAAATACATTAAACCTATTTCTCTTGTTTTAAGTGTCTTTTACAAAAATTTACTATTTATTCACTTTTAAAAATAAAGGTAATCTTGTTCTTTCAAAGCTAATAACTTATCAACTTAAATTTGATTCTCATATTGATAGTATAGAGATAACTCGACAAAATAAAACCTGCTTGTTATATGCTTTTATGATACACTTTATTAAGTATATCTTTCTCAAAACCAATTCGATAATATACAAGTGTGATCATAATAAATTACTTCTAAAATTACATGTTATTTTTTTAATAGTTTGTATCATAAGAAGTCATTAAAGCGAACTTGTTATTGATAAAGCGAACTGTTTTTTTAATAAAAATATTATATTAAATTTATATATTATAAAGGGTGTTTGTAGTGTAGTTTGATTTGCTTTTTCCTTAAATTTATCCGAACAAAAAATAAAGATTAAGTTCAATTTGTTATGATTCCGTTTAAATTAATTATGAAATTTTAACCAAATCAAATCAATATTTTTTTTGTTTAGTTTGAATCCGATTTTTATTTTTAAATTCTTCTTATAAGCGTTAAAAAATAAAAATACATTAAAATATTATATTTTTCTTGGAAACAATTCAATTGTATAAATTATTCTCAAATTGTAAAATATATAAAGTAAAATAACTGTAAAATAAAATTAATTTATAATTATGTAGTTAAAAATATGAAATAAATAAATAAATAAT
This sequence comes from Hylodesmum podocarpum, assembly GCA_026586105.1. Taxonomy (NCBI): domain Eukaryota; kingdom Viridiplantae; phylum Streptophyta; class Magnoliopsida; order Fabales; family Fabaceae; genus Hylodesmum; species Hylodesmum podocarpum. The sequence continues at coordinate 121,508 of JALJEV010001349.1, forward strand.
ATTGATTATAGAAACATTATAATATTTAGAGAAAATATAAATACGGTACGGTCTATTTTAGTTCAGATTATATATATATGAGAATGACAAAGTTTGAATAAAGACTACTTAAAAGAAACATGCACAACTGTAATCCAACATTCAAGGTACTATATGATATCATATTAATAGGGTGCTAAAATGGAAAAATTAGATATTTTTTTTCCCGATGATGATAGATTAGATGAAAATAATTTATTTGAATTCATTTCATAAAAGTCTATCAAATCCAACTGTTAATAACTTTTTTTCATGAATAAATATTTATCTATCCACCAAAATAACTTTGTTAAAAAATTATATAAATATATTTTATTAATAAAATATATAATATAATATATGATATAAATATATAATGTACATAGACCTTTTAGATAAAAAAAAAGTGAGATGAAGTCACTTTAGTTAATTTTACCTTTAATGCGCCATTAAATTTTATTTTAATGAATTTAAAAATTATTAATACAAAAAATATATCAGTTTGATTTTAATCCGATAAATTCTAGTTAATCCGTTGAATTTTAAAAAAAATACTAAATTAATATTTATAAGAAAAAAATGAAAAATGAAAGGAGGCAATGCACGTATCCAGGACAAAAAAGATATATAATTCAACACAAAGTACTTTGATTTAAAAAATATTAATATAAAAAACATATTACTTTGATTTTAATCCGGTCAATTCTCTTTAATCCATTGAATTTCAAAAAATATATTAAATTAATCATATTTATCAACAAAAGTAAAGTAAAGGGATGAATTAGACTAATATATTATTTTTTTTTTACTTTTTTATTGAAAAGATTAGAAAAATCACGTGTAAATAGAATGTTTTGCTGCCGATACTCATTAACGTCACTAGTGAAATCCATGAAGGCAGTGAAAAAGGGAAAAAAATGAAAAATAAAAGGAGGCAATGCACGTATCCAGGACAAAACAGATATATACTCAACACAAAGTACATGTAAGGTCGTCGTCATACACATATTGTGGATACTTGTCAGCAACTCTATTAGCATAGGTTTCTGTGGTTTCTCCCTTCTTCTCAGCTATGGCCCTCTCTATTACAGCCTTAAGAGCGACCACCTCTCGATCACTAACCTCAATCTCGGACAAAAGTAACTAAAAATATTAATAAAAAGAAACAAATGTTATGACTATAAAGCAAAAAAATCATAAAAATGTTAAACGAAGGGGTATGAAAGATAGGTTTTGATATTATCTTCATTTTTTCCTTAAATAAAAGGGTATAAAAATGTTAATACTCTAAAGTTTTTTCCTTAAATATCTTCATTTTTTTTTTTAAAAAAAAGTGTGTCATTATTAATCACGAAACCATTTTTTCTTTTTCAGAAACTTATTCAATAATATTTTAACAATTTCTCGACTAAATCTTTTAATAAAATTAATTCAATTAAGTTTCTTATGATTTAACTTATTTAAGCAGCGAGTGAATAACTATTAAATAAATAATTAACTATTAAATCATTATTCATTAAAGACTTTGTAAATTTTCGTGGAGTATGCTCTTGTTATAGAATAAGATGAACAAGTGAATACAATTAATATTATATAAATATATCAAATTTGCATCATTTTAAGAAGATGAAGTTTTGACTCTCATTTTAAAAAAATTGATGTTAAAGGAAGGGGCATGAAAGATAGGTTTTGATATTATATTATGGACTAACCTCCTGATAGCTTGCAATGTTCAGATTGAAAAACATCATAATATTTGATGAGGTTATGATAGAGTTTCTCACCTAAGATCATAATCAGTTGCGTCGAAAATCCACCCAACTGTGACAGAAGTGTGTGTAAGAATAAGAGAGACGAAGAGAAATAGGAGATAGATAGAAAAAAGACAAAAAATGGAAGAATGTAATAAATTATATTATCCTATAAAATGATAAATTCTATTTGACTTGGAAAAAATTTAATTTTTTATTTTATATCATATATTTAAGTTTTTAAGAGGTGAATATTTTTGTATTTCACAACTGACAATAAATATGCAGATAGAATTGATAAATGATTAGATTTAAGTAAATAATTTATTAATTACATTCGACCTATTAGAATCATAAAAAATACTTGGTGCACATAAACAAATAACAACTAAAGTAATAAGTATGAATAGAGGAGAGTCATTAGTTAGGAATAATTTGGTAATATTACACTACCAATTTTTTCCATTTGAAAAAGAAGAATTACAATAAAATATTCGAAAATAATTAAATTAATTTTAGTAAATTAAGTCAGTAATTTTTTAAATATTATTGAGCGAGATTTTTAAAGAGAAAAATCCATTTATACATTAGTAATATTACAAATAGAAAAATTACTCTTTTCACTCTACATCTTTTTTAAGAATATTATGCAAATCAATCTATCATCATTAGACTATTTTTTTTAATTGCCCGTGGTATAAAATTTCTAGCACCAAATCATCAACTTAACTTCGTTCCCCCAATAATATTAGACTATTTTTTTTAATTGCCCGTGGTATAAATTAAATTTCTAGCACTAAATCATTAACTTAACTTCGTTCCCCCAATAATATTAGACTATTTTATATGATTGGAACAACGGACAACTTTTTTAAAAAGTACAAGTCCCACACTATTAATGCCGATTGTTCACTGTTGGATTGATTCTAATGATTCTCTTTTGCGACACACTTCTGTTATTTGTTGGGTGTGCGCCGACTAACTACCATACTAAACTACATCTTGCTGGCTTTCTTTGTACCTGTAATTTGTTTTTTCTTTTTACCATGCTTCAGATCGTATTTTTGTGTAAAAAAAAAATCATTTTCGTTATTCATTTACCCGTCCAAGTAACTATTTCCTAAGTTCGACAGAACAAAATAAAGTAATTTGAGTACCAATTATATACCATAAACTGTTGATTCTTTTTAATAAATTCTAGAGCCCATACACAAAATAAACTCCCACGTGTAAACAAATGATGCAAAATTACTGATAAGATAATTGTTTGGTGCCTACAGGGCTTCACAATTGATTTCTGATACTATTGAAAATTAGGAGCAATTTCTAATCTAACTAATTGAGCAATTTCAATGGGTTTCTTCGGACACACGAGAGGGAGGAGCAGTCATATTGTCATTCTTGACTATGAAATCGATCACAGTGGGTGTGACATCCATAGCTTCTTCACTGTTGATATTGTTTGAGGTCATCTCCTTACTTCTTTTAACCTTCTTTCTCTTCCTTTTATCTTTCTCCTCAAAAATGCGGTATACAGCCAAAGGTGACACCTACATCATATATCAAAATTCAATCATTAGATATTTCCAAATAAGATATAAAATTAGAGATACAACTCACTACTATACTACTCATAGTCATGCGTATAAATTTCGCTTAAATTCAATGGGGTTTGTTTTAAATACTTTCAATTTTGATAAGGCTGATCATAGTTTTCCACGTCATTTTATGGTTAAAAGAAGACACGTGATAAAGATGATAAATATCTACGCAATTTTATGCATAAAAGAATAGATAAGAAGAAAAAGGAGTCTCTTTAAGGTTGCAATAAATGTTTACCTTTAATGTCTGTCTGATTTTAAGGTGAAAAAAAAAAATTAAAAGAGTCATGATAAATGTTCACATTCAACAAGAAGAAAAAGAAAAGTAAATTTGAAAACTAAAGGGAGATTATCAAATAAATAATGTAATGGAAAAGAAAAAATAGATTAAAAATTAGATAAAAAAATTAATTATTATAATTTATTGAGAACACTAACCTCTTGTTTACCGGAGATGAGTTTGATTTTTGGGCAAGGAGAAACTCATGCATCACCCAATTTGTTTTGGTGAAAGAGTCACCATTGGTTTCCCAATAAGCCAGAATGTTCTTCTTCCCAACCATATCTTTGTTGCAAGAGAGTTCAACCTCTTGATCTTTCTCGACTATTTTCCATTCCCCATTTCCAGCACCTCTCTTATCTGTCTCTTCAAACACACGGCTACTAGCATCATGAAACACAAATTTGTATATATATATATATATATATATATATATATATATATATATATATATATATATATATATATATATTCTAATTTGATTCTTTTTATCGTGAAATGTTTGTTTATTCTTCTTACTTAAAAATAAATATAGGGAAGAAAGAAAAAGAATGTACAATAAAATTAACGTAATTTGGTGTCTCAAGATCTAGTTACCGGTTTCACTAGAATAAAATTCACTATTTGTAATCATTTCCTACATATAATTGTTTGTACGAAAAATTATAAATCATCCCATATGTAATTTTTTTGGTACAAACTCTTCCACATGTAATTTTTTCATGGCAAAGTTTACAAACCCTCCCTGCAGTGGTTCACACACTACTTAAAACTTAATACACTCTTTCATTATATAGGATGTGGTGCAAGTGAAAAACCTATCACTCTACCGTATATATAGGTATTTCACCTCCTCTCTCTTTCTAATGTTGTTCGACATGCACTAATACAGAAAAGATAGGTAACGACGGTTCAAATAGACAGTCTACGACGGTTCATGAACCGTACTTGCATCTGGTGTCGTAGTCTGTTTTTGCAGACTAAGACGGTTCGCACTAACACCGTCGTAGTTTGAAACCATCGTAATCTGTTTTATCAGACTAAGAAGTTTTAGTTTAAACCATCGTAGTCTGTAAGGGTAATTAAGTAGATTACGACGGTTATTGTTAAAACCGTCGTAGTTTGCTTAATTTTTTTTAAATATGTTGTTCGTTTTTTACGGTTTTCCCATAATTTGTGTATCTGCTTAGAAACTATTTCTTAGACAGTCCACACAAACAGTCCATATATATATTTCCCAATAATTTAACAATTGACAATAAATATAATGGTTCATAAACCAAAAGTTATACTTTAACTTAGAAATATTCTAAATAACAAATTTGTATTTAATAGGGCTGTAATTAACTACTACTCAGTGAAATGATGATATAATCCAAATACTTAACTAAAAATTATTAAATTCAAAACTTTACATGTATATTTCTAATTATCAGCTTTAGAAGACTCATCTATGTTCTGTTTCTTACTAAAATACACTAAAAATGTCGCACATTGCTAGCGAGTGTAGTCGATGGCTTCTTCAGCAAATGATATTGAGTCATTAAAGGTCTGAAAAATAATTAATAATTATTAACAAGTATATATCATTAATTAAATTACCAAACGGATGTAGAAGTGTACATAATGTTGTAATTGTGTTTCCTAAGAGAAACATTTTTACCTTTGTTATTACAAATCAAGTCTTGGTCTAGAACGACTATTGCTCGTGAGCATATGATGTCCAACATGAATACTGGTTAAATTAAATTATACATTAATGTCACACTATAATAATTAAATATAAGTCAAATTAAAGTTAACAATTAAATAACATTTACATACCCTTCAATCACTTTCTTCAACTTCAGAGGGAGAGGTTTGTGCAAGGAACAAAAGAAGACCGCAAAATGATCCATTAGGCAAAGAACAATAAGTTGCCAATTCCCACTACATGTAACATAAATGATTTTTTATAATTTTTGTTTAAATTTTATTATATCAATATAAATTATACTTACTTGTGAAGGTATGGTACAAGGTAGATCCTCTTGTTCGATTGGCCAATCCAATCCATGATATATGACTTGGCATTAGATGAATTATCTGCCAAGCTCAATATGGATTGTGGTTCAAGGAATCAATAGACATTGTTGTTGCCCATTTCAATAGATATATTATTCAAATACCTGAATCATATTGGAATTCATGTTAGAAAATGTAATAAATTTGAAAACTAACATATTTATTTAATATTTAAAGTACCTACATTGATGTAAGCCTTCCATGGAAGTCTCACTTGCTTTGCCCAATCTTCATTTCAACAAGCATGAAACTCACGGTGGAATGGAGTAAGATGTGGAATGTAACACTAAAAGAAGAAGAAAGATACAAATTGGAGAAGGTAAGAAGGTGAGGAGCGCCATGCCTAAGCAATAAGATCTAGGTAGAATCGCCACATGGAGAATGCACCATGATAAGACTCGTAAGAGGTTTACTCAAGAAACCTAGAAGAGAAACTTTCTCTCTCAAGCAATTTAGAAAATTGCCTACTTATACTAGGAGATTTGGCGCCACCTTGCTAATCAAGGTTCAAATGCTAACCTTTGGATTATGAGTTTGATTAATGCATGGAAAACCTTGTGAGGCACCTCATACGGATCAATACTCATAACCTTCGGATCAAGGAGTGATCACATGGTGAAGCCAAGGGAGGCATGGAATATGTGCTTGCAAGTTTGAATTTCCACCTCTTGATTGGATCTAGATCATGAGGCCGAAATTCAAACTTGAGAGGCATGAGAAATGTGACTAAAGTTTGAATATTAGCCTCTTGATTAAATCATAATCAAGTGGTGTTAATTCACTCTTGGAGTTGCCATAAGCATGCTTCCCATACGGTTTCATCTCCTCCCTTGATGGAGATTTAATCACACGGCTATATTTGAAAAGGAGTTAGTGAAATTGCCACTAACTTCCCTCCAAAAATCTCTCCACTCTCTCTAGGGAGAGTGTGCGCCACTCTCTAAAATTGAAGTGTAAATTCATGTTCTTAACCTATGCATGGCCGTGGCACACACTTGCCAAAACAAGGCTAAAATATTAGTCTTAAATCCTATTTACAAATTAAAATAACCCTTAGATTATTACATGGTTTGTTGACCAAGAAAAGTCCATCAGGAGTTGACTGTTGACTTTCATGTTGACTTTGACCTCGAGTTAACTTCCTCTCTTCCTCTTTTTTGTATTCTTTTAAGAATAGACCTTGTTAGTCTTCTTGAGTTTTTGACTTCCATGGTTAGAGTAGATGGACCTCCATCATACATGATCCAAAATTTCATGTGACTTACATCTCCATCATCTCGTCCATGCCTGAATACATCTCCATGCAATCTGACATGTGAATGTATAGAGGCATGTTGTTGCCTCTACCAAAGACATTTCAATCCCAATATAGCTCCAAACTTTTGCTCCAAATCTTATTAGCCAACTCCATCAAGCACTATAGAGGATCATCAATTGGCTCTAGCTCTGGTGGTGGTTTCTTGGGTGTAAGTTTCTTCTTTGGGGATTTGATCTAATAAAATAAATTGTTAGAAACATGATCAATATATTATAAGTTAATAATAAATATAAAAACAATATATACCTTTGCACCTAATTTCTTAACAAGATGTTTTGGCCATGCAATGAAAGTACCAAGAGCTTGTCCTACCACCTGCACCTCTTAGTTTTTTTTAATATCCTGCTTGTTTTTTACGGTTTCCCCACATTTATCATACTTGTTTATTCAGTCCACACAGACAGTCCATACATATATTTCCCAATAATTTAACAATATATAATTCAGCTAAATAATTAAATTAAAAATTGACAATTAATACAATGATTCATAATTCCAACTTCAAAATAAACCAAAAGTTAAACTTTAACTTAGAAACTATTTCAAATAACAAATTTGTATTTATTAAGACTGTAATTAACAAGTACAAATTGAAATGATGATATAATCCAAATACTTAACTAAAAAATATTAAATTCAAAACTGAATATTGATAAAATGACTTATATGTATATTTCTAATTATCAACTTTAGAAGACTCATCTGTATTCTATTTCTTACTACAATACACTAAAAATGTCACTCATTACTTGCGAGTGTAGTCGATGACTTCTTCAGCAAATGACATTGAGTCACTAAAAGTATGGAAAATAATGAATAATCATTAACAAGTATGTATCATTAATTAAATTACCAAATGAATGTAGGTAAAAAATATGTAACTCTACCCAATAGTTTGTTATCCCCATCCGAATTATGCTTTCCATCCACTGCATGACATAGAAACCGCATTGCGGTCGATCCATTTGTTTATTAGCCTACAAAGAATTGAATGATATATTGTAACACCTTAATTGTAGTAGAAATGTACATAATGTTGTAATTGTGTTTCCTAAGAGAAACATTTTTACCTTTGTTATTACAAAATCAAGTCTTGGTTTAGAACGACTATTGCTCGTGAGCATATGATGTCCAACATGAATACTGGTTAAATTAAATTATACATTAATGTCAATTATAATTATTAAATATAAGTCAAATGAAAGATAACAATTAAATAAAATTTACATACCTTTCAAGCACTTTCTTCAACTTCTAAGGGAGAGGTTTGTGCAAGGAACAAAAGAAGATCACGAGATGATCCACCGGGCATGGAACAATAAGTTGCCAATGCCTACTACATGTAAAATAAATGATTGTTTCAACTATTTCTTTAAAGTTTATATATCAATTTAAATTATACTTACTTGTGAAGGTATGGTGCAAGGTAGATCCTCTTGTTCAATAGGCCAATCCAATCCATGATATATGACTTGGCATCAGGTAAATTATCTGTCAAGCCCAACAAGGAATCCATAGACATTGTTGTTGCCCAATTCAATAGATACATTATTCAAATACCTTAATCACATTGAAATACATGTTAGAAAATGTAATAAATTTGAAAATTAATTAATTAATAGTTAAAGTACTTACATGATCCAAAATTGCATGTGAGTTAGGTTCATCTCATCCATGCCTGAATACATCTCCATGCAATCTGACATGTGAAAGTATAGAGGCATGTTGTTGGCTCTACCAAAGAGTTTTGGATTCCAATAGAGCTCCAAACTTTTGCTCCTAATCTTATTACCCAACTCCATCAAGCACTGTAGAGGATCATCACTTGGCTCTGGCTTTGGTGGTGGTTTCCTGGGTGTAAGTTTCTTCTTTTGGGGAGTTGATCTAAGAAAATAAATTTTTAGAAACATGATACATATATTATAAGTTAATATAAAATATAAATATAAAAAGAATACACACTTTTGTACCTAATTGCTTAACAAGATGTTTTGGCCATGGAATGAAAGTACGAAGAGCTTGTTCTACCACCTACACCTCTTCAGTGGGCAAGGGTAGTGGAGCACCAGGGTCATGTGCTTCGTCAACGGTAACCATTAGCTTATTATCTCGCATGGGCTTCCCATGTATGGTTGCTCCGCCCCCTACAACTCTTCCAATGGCCACCAATCTAATTGGGTTTTCTTCAACATACAACACACATTGAGCTTCATCTTCGGAAATGCCCTCGTCTGGTGATCAACTAAAGTTCGTGCTAACACGAACAGTCTACCTCACCTTTGTAGCAGTTCTATATTCATTCACACATTTTCAGCCAACTCTTGTGTTATTTGTTCCCTCATCGTGGCGGTAACCTCTTCAATGATACTTTGCCTCAAGGACTCAATTGTTCGTTGGTTGATTGTAGTGTCAAAACATCAATGGTGTGAAGAATTTCTAAATTATGAAACAATCCCCACACCTTGACCAACGCCACGAACACGCCCTGGGTGTTCGGGTTTGCCAATGGCAGATGAAAGTATATTATCCCTTCCCTGTGCCACAAATGATCCTTGAGTCCGCTACTCAACTAGAGAATCCTGCAAGTAAGGAATAGCTGTTATTATTACTTTAATTAAAACATGGAAAGTTTTCAAATAAGAATGTCATCAATTAAGAATACAAATAAACTTACAATCTTTTCAGCAATACACTTGGAAGATGATGATGTGAACTCGCCTGACTTTTTAATCCTAGCTAACTTTCATTTTTCATGCCTCTTTGGTGGGGATGGGGGACCTTCAAATGATAAAGAAGGATCTATTGCAGTTGTTTCTTCTCGCAGCCTGGTGCTTCTAAGTCAAGACCTTTCCTCTAACACTTTAGAACCCCCTCGAGACGAAGTATGGGGATAATCATTTGCTGCTTGACACTCCTTTGCCTTGTTCCTCTTTGCCTGTAACAAAAATTAAACATTTAGTAATTATTCAATGCTGGAAAATATCATTTCAAACTAACCTGCCACTCAAGAGACAATCGTATCTGAACAAACTTCTCCCATGTTTTTTCATCTATGCCCCTATAATTAGGCGTAGGAATGTTGCCATCTTCTTTATTATATATGTACCGGTCAGTTGAAACTTCCATTGCCTAAACATGGTAGCCATGGATGACATGACCTTTAGCCTCAGGGACTCCACATTAGGAATATCAAAAGTGACCTATAAAAAGAATAAAATTGTTATTATTTTGTAATATAATTAAGATTTAATATGCCGAAATGAATACCAAATAATTATCAGCAAAGAAATTACTAGAAGATTCTGCCATAGCATGTTCTGTTGAGTCATCGAAACATCATCCCAAGTAGGGGTTAGGATAGATACGTGCTTATGGACAAGGAAGCCCAAATAACTTCTGAATATGGGCCCATTATCACCAGTAGCAATGCCCGTGTGAACATTTACGTCAACGTGAGTTTGTTGACCTTTGTCACATCTAACTGTTAATTCCTTCAGGCGTGTGGTCTTTCGATATACTATGTTAGGGTCAGGTGACTGATCAGCCATGTGCCTATTTAAAATAAATTGAAAGTCAATAACTGGATAAACAACAAATTGACATTAAGAATAAAAGTAAAACTTAAAAAAAATGATATTACTTATTTATTAGCACGGCCAAATATATATTCCTTCATTATGATCATGATGAACTGCATGTACATCGTCAACATCAATTTGTTCAGATATAACTGGGATATGAGATGAAAAACCAGGAATGTGATCAATGTTATGATTGTCAACTTCAGGCTCCTTTTCCCGTGCATTACGACAAATAACATCTCATTTGAAGGATCTTTGACATAGAAAACTTGTCTAGCCTATTGTGTCATTATGAAAGGTTCATCCTGGTAACCAACTCTAATAAAGTTAACAAAGGTTTAACCTGAATCATCAAAGTGCACCCCTATCTTGTTATCAACCCATTTACATTTAAAAAGAGGCACATGAAATTTACAATACACAACCTCCCAAATTTCCTCAATGATTCCATAATAAGGCATGCATCCCAATAACGGATTGTTGTCTTTGGAGGTGGAGAAATGCATAGACTCGACTTCTACCATAACTCCACTATTTTGTAACACACTTATATCATCTAGTGACTTTGTGTAAAATGAATAATTATTTATGTAGTACCCATTACAAACAATAACATCTTTCTTAAGGGCACATGCAAGCCATTTCAAGGTCTCTGAAATTGTTTCATCACTCAAGATTTGATTTTTAAACCATTTCCTGAAAGTACTGTTATGTTCTTTCAACAACCACTTCTTTGATTGTCTTGGGTTTTGCTTCCTTACAATGGCCTTGTGAGCAGCCAAGTATGATTGAACTTCTTCAATGTTGTTCAAAACATACAAATCAACTTACTGCACTAAATCTCAAGGTTTTTCCACACATTGTCCACCCCAACAGCAAAGGTTGTAAACATATATTCTGAACAAAACTCAATCACTTCTTCAGCAAGGTACCTCTCAATAATTGACCCTGATTGACATATCCTTTTAAGATTTTCATGTAATGCTTGATGGGATACATCCATCTTAAGTATACGGGCCCACATAATCTAATCTCTCTAACAAGATGGACAACCAAGTGTACCATAATGTCAAAAAAAAGATGGAGGAAAAAACATTTCCAATTCACACAATATAATAGCAGCCTTAGCTTCCATGTCATCTAGCATGTTAGGGTCAATCACTTTGGAACAGATTCGTTTGAAGAATCGACACAATCGGGTAATGGCATTTCTGACCTTTTTAGGCAAGATGCCACGGATTGCCATAAGAAGGAATTGTTGCATCAACACATGAAAATCATGTGATTTTAATCCAATTAACTTCAAATCTTTCATTGAGACAAGTCTCTTGACATTTGAGCAGTATCCTTGTGGCACTTTTATTCCATGTAAACATTGATAAAAATTGGTTCTCTCTTTTTTACTTAATGTGTAAGCTACCGAGGGGAAGTACGTGTGATTGGTTACCTACAACACATGGATTTAATTGATCTCGAATTTTCATCTCAACCATATCCAACTGAGCATTCAAACCATCTTTTGTCTTACCTTTAATGTTCAACAGTGTTCCTATCAAATTATCACAAACATTCTTCTCAACATTCATAACATCTAAACAATGTCTAACATCAAACTTGCACCAGTATGGGAGATCAAAGAATATAGACCGTTTCTTCCAAATGTTTGTCACAGTTTCCTTCTTTGAAGACTTTCCAAACCCAATGTTGATGTCTTTAACCCGCTAATAAACTTATTTACCAGTTTAGGGGGTAGGTGCTTCCTCATTCTCTGGATGACCATTAAATGCCCTTTTCAATTTACGTTATGGGTGATACTGTCTTAGAAATCTCTTATGACCAATATACATTGTCTTTCTTCCATGTTGCAATTGTTGGAAACATGTCCCTTCTTCACATATCGGACAAGTTTCCATAGGCTGGGAAGTCATTGATAGTGCAAAACAACATGGCATGTCACTTGAAGGTTTCGTTGGCGAACCCGTCATACACATTAGAACCTTCATCCCATAATAATCTTAAGTCTTCAATCAAGGGAGAAAGCTAAACATCAATGTCATTTCCAGGCTGTTTTGGGCCCAAGATCAACATAGACAACATCATATAATTTCGCTTCATGCACAATGATGGAGGTTAGTTGTAAATCATCAACAACACAGGTCACGAACTATGAATACTGGTTAAATTACCAAACAGATTCATTCCATCTGAAGCCAGACCAAGGCGGAGGTTTCTTGAATCATTGCCAAATGAAGGAAACTCTTTATCAATCTTCTTCCATTGCAAGGAATCAGCCACATGTCGAAGCTTTCCATCATGTATCCTTTCATCTGCATGCCATATAAGATTCTTAGCGTCGTTAGCGTTTGCAAACAGTCGCTTAAATCTTAGAATTATTGGAAGATAACATACCACCTTCGCAAGCAGCCCTGCTTTGTTCTTTCTTCACTATCACAATCACCCTTCTTTACTTTGTAACGTGAGAGCGCACACCTAGGACACTTGTGCATCGCTTCAAATTCTTTTCTATATAAGATGCAGTCATTTGGGCATGCATGAATTTTTTTATACTCCATACCCATTGGACAAAGAATCTTCTTAGCGTCATAATTGCGGATTGACAATGTGTTATCTTTTGGAAGCATTTCACTCAACAACTCTAGCAATTGAGTAAAGTTTTTGTCAGTCCACACATTTGTCGCCTTTAGATGAACCAATTTTAAGACCGCAGACATACAAGTGAAGGTAGAGCACCCTTCATACAAAGGTGTCTCTGCATCACTATGCAACCTGTCATATACGTGGGCTTTAAAAAAGTTATCCGGATCAACATCTCGAATCATGTCTTTCAGTCTGTCATCAATTTATGTTTCCAACTCCGGTGCAGACAAATTAGATGTTGTCAATGTGTCTAATAACTCACCATGCCAGGTCCATGTTGTATAACTTCTCAGAATCCCATCACACAACAGGCGTTCTAGAAGTTCTTCAACTTCCAGTCATACATCGTTCAAACAATTGACATAAGGGTAACAAAACTTCCAACCACTACTAAAGCGATCATGTCGCTTAGCAAATTTCAAAATCTCTTCAACTCTAGTCTCATACTCCGTACTAATTCGACTTGCATTCATCCAACTATGATCTATGCCCTAATCAAAGGTATGGTCAACAACATCAATATTCACCAAAGCTAAATGAAAGCAAGTACTCACACAATCATTATTCATATATGTCCTAAGTATTCTAATCTTTGTAAGTTAATGAAAAAATACTCCAAAATTGCATGTTTTGTTTTCTTTATCTTCTTATTTTTATTTTTTTTAATTATTCTCTCCTTTAATAGTTTCCACTCATACTAAGATATTGTGTAACAAAATCATTCCCTAAAGAATAAAATATCATCTTATCTATGATTAGGAATGATATTATTTTAGTATCTATTTTTAAAAACTGATAAAATTTTCTTTTATTTTTAATTTTATCATTCAATTTGATCTTTTGAGTACTATCCAAATTATTGTGAAATTGGATAGTTAAATTAAATTTCAAAAATTAAAGACTAAAACATACACATTAAAATCAAGATTAAAATAATATTAAAGAAAAGTGTTAAAATACAGCACATTCAACTTCAAAAGAAAAATGGGTCGCCAGGGATAAATCTTGTATTTGGAATTGTTTTTATAAATATTTGATAAGTTCCAAGACTTTAATGGTCTTCGTCATCCCTAGCTCCTAGGCTGTAATGAAGTTTGAATCCAGATAAAGGACAAATTCAAGTTTATTTTGACATGACCAATTCATTTCTTAAATTCAATATACAAAATAAACCACAATAAAAAAATCAATAAGCAAAATTTGGCGCATCTTTTGGAAGTGTATTCACGGATTGAGGGATTGGAGGTGACGGAGAACGAAAGGGAGCTTGGATGGGATTTTGCGTGGCAATGCAGGAGTTTTGAGAAAGGAGGTTCGTTGGTAATGGAGTTCGCCGGTGACGGAGACGATGGAGGAACGCCTTCGCCAGTGACAGAGATGAAGGAGCAAGGCGCCGATGACGGAGGAGTTGTGCTGCAAGGGTTTTTCGCGAAGGATGAGAAGACAAGTGCAAGGTTTTTCATGACGTTTGAATAGTGCTCAGGGTTTATAATTAAAAGACAAATTACAACAGCTTAATTTGAACTGTCTTTATCCGTAACTAAATATTACAAAAATGTCACCAATACCACGATGGTTATCTATAAACTATAGTGGTGTGCGCGTTGTTGTTTGTCATTTTTGTACTAGTGAATATTTTATACTATAATTGCAATACATATTCCAACTTTAGTTTATAGATGAAACTATTTACTAAAAAATAATTAAAAAAACACTATGAATTACAAGATACTCTATTGCATAGAAATATCAATGAAAATAAGCTAATTACCCAAATCATAACTGAAGAAAAGATTTTATTTGTTGATAATTATGTAACGGTAGATTAATTTTTCTAATTGTGCCATTATCAATCCATGAGTTTTTGTGGAGCATTCTATATTAAAACAAGATAAACAAGTGAATATATTTAATATTGTATAAATATGTCAAATTTCCATCAATCTAATAAGATGAAGTTTTGCCTCTTATTTAAAATGTTAATGTTATACTGGAATTTAGGAAGGAAAAAAGAAGATCGTGGGTTTGAACTCCCTCGCTTTTAAAAAAGTTAACAATATAACAAATAACATTTGCGATTAAAAAAATATGTTACATTATCCTTTCTTCCATTTACGTGAAGGTAATTATCAAATTTGTAAAAGAAGAATTACAATAAAACATTATAAAATAATTAAATTAATTTTACTAAAAAAATTTAGTCAGTAATTTTTTAAATATTATTGAATGAGATTTTTAAAAAGAAAAAACCATTAAGGCATTGATCATATTACAAATAGGAAAATTACTTCTTCCAATAAACATCTTTCTTAAGAATATTATGCAAATTGATCCGTCATCATTAGGTTATTTTTTTATTGCCTATAGTAATGGTATAAAATTTCTACCACCAAATTACTAACTAAACTTTGTTCCCCCAATATTATTAGACTATTTTGTATGATTCGATTGTTGGAGAACTTTATTAAAAGGTACAAGCCCTGTACTATTTATGCAAAATAACACTATAATTCACTATTCGACTGATTTTAATGCAACACACATTTCTGTTAGTTTTTTTGGTGTGTGTTGACTATTATACAGAACACTTTTACAGTAAATATCAATATGTAGACCTCACTACGAAACTTTTCAAAGCATATGATTTTGATGCGAAATGCAACAACAGGTTTTTGGTGAGAAAAAAGTGATTTCGTAGGGACTTTTGAGGTCTAACAACAAAAACATGCTGCTACTGACTTCTTTCTTGTAACAAAATATACATTATGGTGAGGCTTGTATACTTAGCCATATCACATATGTTATAGCTCATTTTCATTATATATTCAAACGAATAATTATCAATAATGTATAATAAGTTAAGGTGATAATTAATTAAATAGTTTTAAATATATATTTAATTAAGTATTGGTTTGGATTTTAAATCTGGATATTAAAAAGAATATTTGAAAGAGATTATTCTTATTGCCATGGTAATTAATAGATGTTCAACATGTACAAAATTAAATTATATCTAGATTAATAGAGATGCGAATTGGTAAGAGTAAATTTCTACTTTCACTTGTCTGAAAATGGAAGTCTTACTATCTTAATTATGATGTATTGGTGTTTTTTCAAAGAATAATAGGGAGTTCAATTGAATTTTACATTTGAAAAAAATAAAAGTGCATTGAAGAATACGTAAAAAATGAGGGAGAAATTAAAGTAAAAGATATGTAGAAGAATCTGTGAGAAGAAAAGTAAGGAAATTGTTGTGTTCATTCTTATAAATTTTTTTCTAATTTCACTCATTTTATTGTGAAATGTTTGTTTTACCCATTTTATTGGAAAGCCTATTCCGGAAGGTAAAACACGAGGGTGTAGAAAGTAAAAGCTTAAATACCTCGTAATGGCCAAGCATGCTCATGTATATTTTTTTTTTATTAAAATTGCAATAGAGATTACAAGTTACAACTTTATTTTATAGAAAAATTATTTCCCAAAAGTAATTAAGAAAAATTCTATGAATTAGGAGATACTCTACTATGTAGAGATATCAATCAACAAAAGCTAATTGCCCAGATAATAGTTACTAGCAGAAGATTTTGTTTCGTAGTTACGTAAGGACAAGCAAAATATTTTGTCCTTTATTTTTCTTGATAACTCTGTCAAAATAAATAACAATTTTTTTCCCTTGTTCTAATATTTCCCTCAACACTCCTCCTCAACCTCGATAAAGGATCGATTAATCCATGTTTTCACAATAAAATACAAAAATTGCATGCTAGGTAACATTTTAGTAAATATGTGAGATGTAACACCCTAAAATTCTTATGGAAGACCATCTCCAAGAGCTCAACAATCTTTCTAAGTAGATGGTAGAAGAGGAGGTCAATGTTCAAATCAAAGTCAAGGAATAAGAGTCAAAGTCAAATGAGTGAAAATCAAAGAAGAATCAAGACCTTACTCATAAAATTTGAGCTTGTAATTTTTCATTTGAATTTGTAATTTAAACTTGTAATAATTTTCCAATTTAGGGACTTGTAAATTCGGCCTAGATAGGTTTACTTGAGGTTGGGCCGAAAATTGCTAAGTGTTAAGTGGAGAGTGTCATACACTCTCCAAGGAGAGAGTGGGAGAGAAATTAGAGGGAAAGTTAGTGTTTTCTCCATTAACTTAATTTGAATCTTAACCTTAAGATTAAATCAGATCCAAGGGATAAAATTCAAATTAAACTAATCAAATTTTTTACACTAATTTAGTTTGAATCTTAACCTTAGGATTATATCTAAATCCAAGGGTCAAGTTCAAACTAGACTAGTCACATGTTTCACATCTCTCTCATTTTGAATTAAGACCACTAGATTAAATCTAACATCCTAAGGTTAGAATATCCTTGAATGATGATCCTTGTGACTTAGTAAGAAGACTTGTCATCCATTGATCAATTTCTAATCCAAGGATGGAAATTCAATTTGGCTTTTAGCTTCTTAATTCAAAGACGTACTCCTAGTTGGCGCCACCTACTATTATATATATAGGCTTGATTTTCCATTTGTAAGGACTTTTGGCAAATTTTTCAGAAGTTGAATATAGCTTGTGCTATTCTATTGAGAGAATTCTCTCTTAGGTTTCTTCTTAGAACCTTAGAATCTTATCAATAGAGATTACTCCTTGTGGTGATTCCTCACTTGGTTTATTGCACTAACATGATGTCTTCCATCTTCTACTCCACTCTATTTTCTATTTTCAATTCTTGATCTTGAGTTTTGAGTTAGCTTCCACATCATATACTTGTGTGTCATGGAAATTATTAGTTGAAGAATGAAGATTGGGACTAATTCATGCAAGTTTGCAAGCAAACTTATAACAAAATCTAACTATTTTTAATTTATATTTTAAATAATCTTCATAAAACATTTTATACCTAGAATCTAAAAATAAGGAAAATTTAAAACTTTTTCTCGAACACATGATTCATAACTAGTTATAAATTTCTAGGTATTACTTTGGATGCTTGAGTTTCAAATATGGTGCCATTTTTTATCCATATCATATAGCTAAAAAAAAGGATTCGGAGTTGACTGTCTCCATAATTCTCTTTAATGCATTAATAAAAACTTGACACCATTTTTGACAAAAGGAAGTTGATGTGAATTTCACACATACACACATCAGTATAATGTATACAGGATATATGAAAAAATTTGGATTAACCTAACTCAATTTATAAATCAAAAGAAAACACTAATCCTAGAGAAGCTTACACAACATAACACATTATCCCACTAATTCCACTAGCAGCATCCTTCATAAGCTCTTTAAAACTTCATTACATCTGATTGTTGGTTCGTTTTTCATCTTTCTCTTATGCTTCTCCTACGAAATTTGCATCACATACAAATTGGCCATTATATCTTGCGACAGTTGAGCTGTTCAAGATCATAGGGTTTTCCTTTAATTCTCCTGACCTTACTGACTCTGACAATGTACCTTTTGGAACTTTGCTGCTACTAACGCCAACTCTGACATCCTTTCCTAATGCTATACTAGTTCCTTGAATGTGGACAAGCATATATCGAAAGTAGTTATGTTAGACTCATCAAGCGAATAGGAGGACCTAGAGGAAAAGAATTCTCTGATTATTCTTTCAGACTTGTCGGTAGATAAGTAGTGTTTAGGACTTGAGTGTTTTGTACAAGAAATTTCTTTTTGTAGCACCTACTCTAAGACTAGACTATATGATGTGAATCTGTGGTGGGAAAGACCGCCTTGAAGAGTTCAAATAGAGGAATTTATTTTTAGTTTTCTTTTAGAGAAGAATATTGATGCCACACTCAAGAAAAAATGGTGAGAGTGTGAGTGATAATTCATGGGTTTGGTTACCACAATCAAAGATTGATAAGACCAAATTTAGTTCCTTATCTAAGAACTATGATAAACTCTCACAATGGAGAGAAAAATTATATTTTGTTTAATCTCAAACTTTTCTTGGAAGCTTACAAGAGGATCATATTTACTGACTATGCAAAATACCTATTGGAGTACCTATAGTACATTCCTACTGGGTATTAAATTTCCACTAATAATTATTTCCCATTTAGCAGTAGATTCCTACTAGCATGTGTTTCCTACTAAGTATTAATTTTCCCTAGAAAATACTCCCCTACTAACTATCACAATGACTTGTTAATTTTCACAAGTCAACATAATGAATTAGGATGTTAAAAGACATTAAAGTTATAACACCCTAATCCTACTTGTAACTCAATTGTAATATTTGAAAATAATTCTTTTATTTGGATTTATGAAATAGTGAGGTCAATGAAACATATAAGGAAATACCCAAACGAAAGAAAATGAACTAAAGATAACATCATGATTAATTATAAGAAAATAGAACCAATGTTCTTTACAGTAGTCGGAAAATTTAAGTAGTAGAATATAAAGGTTTGCTAACTCGAAAAGACATTAACATAAACTAAGATCAACAATGTCAACACATAAGGACTGTGTACATCAACTAAAAACAGGCAATAGAGAGATCTCCAACATGGTAGAAATGCTTTAGCCTGAAAGCATCCTTTCCAAAGACTCTTTAGAAAACACTACTCCAGCTATTGATTGTGTACTCGCCCAACAACCGAGTCATTAGAGGTGTCAAAACACACGAGGCACACAAAAGAGTTAGCTGACGTAATTAATGATCATAACAGAAAAATCCAAATGATGGAGGAAAGCCATTCAATAATAACAGATAACAAATGCAGAAACCCTATCTGATGCATAAATATTCAAAGTTTCTAAATATTTTAAGTTTTATGAATTTCTATGTTCTAAAACTTCTAAACTTCTAAGTATCTGAATTTTAATTCTTTAATTTCTTTTTAAATATTAGTGAATGTTTTAAAGTAATAAGAGTATTAAGAGAAGTTTCTAAAGGTTTCAAGTATTTCAAGTAATTATTGAAGAATTTGATGATGAAATGTGGTTAATATAATCTAAAAGTAAACTTGTACTAAATCAATTTAGTTGGTTACTTGTGTTGTGATCTATGGTGTGTGCTAACTTGTGTTGTGGATGATGGTGATTTATAATATGTACTATGGATTGATAATTTGTGCTATGGATAATCTGTGTTGCGAATTATGGTGTTTGATAACTTATACTATGAACTTGGGTGATGAATTGAGCTTATGACTTTATGATCTATACAATTTGTGAGGACTAAAATTAATAATAATCATACATGTTTTGAAAGAGGAGAAAAGTTCATGTTCATGCATGCATGACCTCAAAATGAGGTGGCCTTAGTACGAGGTGTAGATAATAAACTTAATTCGTGCATCTAAGTGTGATGCTTAGTACTTGGGAGACCTTTGAGATATTGAGAAATCATTTTATTCATGATGATCACATGTTTTTCAATGTTATTTTGTGCACCACTGAGGGATTCCAAGTGGTCCGTAAGTTTTATGATGATGATGTTGTATTATCTAAGATGATACCACATTGCATAATGAGGGAGTTGAGAAAGGAACATGCATCATATAGAAAATTATCATCTAGCTATTGTTTAAAAGAAAGATTTATTTATTTACTTATTTACTTTATGTATGCATTTTTTTAAAGACTGATTATTTGTAAGGAACTTACCCTTGTCTGTTTGTGTTTGTGGTTTTGACATCTATGATAATCTCAAATTTCATTTAGGGAAGCAGATTAACAGGTTGGTTACATATGTACTGATAAGTGGTGGTCTGAAGAATAAATGTTGTTTGAAGCTTTAATTTAAATTTTAAGTGATGAACATTATCTATATTCTTTTTATGGGATTTTGATAGTAACAAACGTTAAATATTTTTTATGAAAATCTGTAAGAAATTTTTAATTTAGTCTGATAACGTAGTAATTGATGATATGATTAATATAGTTTATTTTTAAGGAAGAAAAAATATGGTGACATTTTTATTATGGAAAACGGTATTTTTATCATTAAATTTAGTCAATTAAATTTAAATGATGTTTTAAAAAGATAAATGTTTTGTTAAAAATAATAGAAAAAGAAAATTAGAGTATTTTAGGAACCACAAGTTGAGTATTACAATACCACATTACATTTTAAGGGAGAATGTCGAAGGAATAAGCATCATATAATAATTAGCATTTTTGGTTTAAAATTTACATTTTCTGCTAACTTCTTGAGGAAGAATGATGTTTTCGGATTATGGTTTAAAAATCTAATTTTACATATTATTTAATAAATAATTATGTTGTTAAATGTGCAATTGTAGAATTTAACTTGGTGTATTATTTCAAGAATTAATGTTTTTGTGTGTTTACGTGTTTTTTTTTTTTTGAAAAAGAATAAATTTTTTGTATATAATTTCTATTGTAGTTTTATTGTGAAACTTACCTTGAAATTTTTTGTTGCTATGGTTTTGACACCTACGACGTTATTAGACATTTGCTCGTTGGAGTAGAATAACAAGATCAAATTTTAGTATTTTTAGAAGTTGTTCTAAGTAGAGGAAATAAATAACTTGAATGAAGTTACAGCGGATATTGTCAAATACATTAAGATAAAAACTAAAATTAAACACAAAATTTTTCATCTAAAATAGAGTGAATTTCTATCTCTAATGGTTTAGAGACAGAATTAGAGACAAACTCTATTTTGTGTCTAATACATGTGTCCTATTTAGAGATGAAATTTTGTATTTAATTTCATCTCTAATTAGAAACAAATATATTTCATCTCTAATTTTACATCTAAATAGAGACAAATAATTATGTCCCAATTTCGTCTTTAGTTAGACATAGAAGCAATTTGTACCCAATTCCATTATTTGATTGTTTCCAATTCACAGAATAATTGACTCATCTAATGTCTCTATTTAATTTTGTTAATGAAATCAAAATTAATTTTGACGCTATAATCCTAAAATTTAATTATCACCCACATTTGTTTCACTTAATAATGAAGTTGCGTTATCCAGAACTGATATCATTCCTACAAATGAAACAAGACAAGTAAAAGCAATTGACCGGAACGAGCATGACGAAGCAAAGGGAAAACCACGATTATAATTAACATTTTAAAAATTTTAAAAAATTATAATATTATCATATATATAATAATATAATTATTATTAAATTATAATATTTTTTTAAGTTCTATTCATTATAATTTATGATTATCACATCTATTAAATTTAGTAAATATTTAATTTATACATAATTAACATTTTAAAATTTTTAAAACTTATTATTATTATTATTATTATTATATATATATATATTATAATATAATTAATATTGAATTATATATTTTTTATTTTCCTAAAAGAATCATTTATTATAAATTTATTGAGAAATATTTAAAATTTCTTTTTAAAATTTTAAAAACTTATGATTATTATTATATAAAATATAATTAATTAATATTGGATTATAATATATTTTTTTGTTTTCTAAAACAACCATCTATTCCAAATTTATTGAAAAATATTTAAAAGTTTGATTTCTAGTTATTTATGATTATCAAATCTATTTAATTTAATAAAAAATTTATTTATTTATAATTAATATTTTAAAATTTTAAAAAAGTTTTGAATATTATTATATAAAATATAACATAATTAATATTGAATTATAATATCTTTTTCCTACAACAACCATCAATTATAAATTAGTTGAGGAATATTTGAATGTTTTATTTATAGTTATTAATGATTATCAAATCTATTTAATTTAATAAATATTGTTTTATACATAATTAAAATTTTAAAAACTATAAATTAATATTGTAGACGATAACTCATTTTATGTCTTTTTTCCTAAATTTTTTTATAAAATTTTAAGTATATTTTATAAATAAAGTATATTCAATATAAAAAATATATATTTTATTAAACTTAAACGAAAATATTTTTAAATTCTAATATAATATTAATTATATGAAAAAATAAATATAAATAAAAATTATAAGATTAAAATAGAAATTTTAAAATTTATCAAGATTTAATTACATTTTGTATACCCCAAACTTTCACTATCTAACAAATATATATCATTCTCAATTTTTCTTCACAAATTAAGTCTCAAAGTTTTATAATCCCATCATTTTAAAATGAGAAGAAATATAATAGAAACACTAAATTTATCATATACAATTAGTAAATCATGGAAAACATTCGTGTTTGAAAAGGAGTAGAAATATAACGAGAAACAACTATTTCTAATTTTTTTGTTTGTTACTTGAAAATATTTGTTTCACTATTTAATAAATAAGTTTTGAATAATTTGTGACTAATGTCGTGTCTAATAAATATTTTTTTGAAAAAATTTCCAAATTTTGATACAGGAAAACTCGTTTCTAATTTCATCTCTAAATTATTGAAAAAATTATAATAAAGGCTAAAAAAAATTAATTTTAACACGTATTAGACACGAAATTAGAAACGAAATTTTCAATTAATTTAGATAAAAATAGAATTATGTGTTTAATTTTATATCTAATTTATATTTTGGTATACATCTAAATCACAAGAATTTGACATAGATTAATCTATTGTTTAGATACGAAACACATTTCGTCTCTAATTCTGCCTTTAATATTTCAGAAAAAATAATTACTTTTACATGACACAAAAATGGCATAGGTTAGGGACAGAACTTTTTGCGTCTTTAAATTCCGTCTCTAATTCTTGTTTTTTTTATAGTGATAAATATTTGGATTGTTAATGTTAATTAAAATATATATTATTATTTCAATGAAGTGTGCTCACTTTTATTCAACTTAATATAAATTTGTATGGTGTTATTTAGTTTAAAAAATGTGAACTTAATTTTATTAAATAGTCAATGACATTTTTATTATTAAATAAACATTTTAATTGATTCAAATTAATTATATAAATTTTTATAAAATAAATATTTTTCCATTAATTAAATGAACATTTTAGTAACGACAGAGTTTGTTCCTTACAATGGAGATTTATCACTCAGCTAGTGTAACATCCTCAAATTTCGGTTATCAGAGTTTAAGTGTTTTATGTTCTTTTGTTTATTTATTGTGTTTTGTTGTGTTAATGTAATCTCCTATTTAACCAATTAATCGAGTTCATGAAATTTAATTTAGGATTTTTAAATTAGAAACTGAATTCTAATCTCAGAATGCTACATTATGTTTTAAGTTGTAGTCATGAGGTTCATCTTGTGTTGTTAATTTTAGTGTTTGGGAGTTACTAGGAGGTTGAGGATGACTTGGTGCTAAATGTAGTTTGTTTGCTTTGTTGCTCGGTGAAAGGTGGGATCGAGTCGCGTTGGTTGAGTTTTGTTGATGTAGGTAGCATATGGTTCGAGTTCTGAGCTTGGTTGTGTGGGTTTGAGCGTATGCAGATTTAGAGTAGTTATGTTGGGAATTCAGGTTTTTTTAGGTTATGTGTACGTGGGAGTTGTCATGAGTATGGGTGAGCGTGAGGTTTTCTTGGTATAGCTAGGTTATTTTGGTTGGGGCTATTGCGGAGTGGTGTGTGTTCCTTGGAGGAGTTGGTGTCATGTCGTGTTAGTGTACCTGATGCTGCTTTGGCCTTGATTTGATGTTAGTTTAGGCAAGAGCGTGGAGTAGGTTCAGTTTAGGTTAATGTGGTTTGGGTGTGTTTGTATGTGTGCTTTGCATAATTTTCTATGGCTTGGATTAGGAACTCTTGTAAGCCTTAGTTTGGCATTATGTGTTTTAACTCAATGGTGAGAGCATTTGAGAAATAAGTATTGGAGTCTAAAAGATGAACCCAATTAAAAACTAAGGAGTTGAATTGGTTCCTATTTGTTGAGAACTCACAATTTTCAATTGAACCATCTTAACATGCACACTTGTTTATAATGAAGAAATTGGTTTACAAATGGAATTATGGAGGAAAAGGAAGCTCAATCAACACCATTGGTATCAAATAGCATGAAGTTTGGTGTGCCTAAAACCAAGTTTAGGAGTCATAAAATTTTGATTTGGAGGTTTTCTATGCTGAAAAATTTGCTCAAGCGAGTGATTTTTCACCTAGGCAAAAAAAACTTATTATGTTGAATTTCTATTGTGCTATGGAATTCGCCCGGGCAAGTAGAAGTATGCCCAGACGGATCTTGTTGAACAAAAATAATGTGTGATGTCCTTGGCAATGTTTTGGGGTATGTTTTCCCTTTCTTTTGGCATATCTTTCTTGTTGATAAGTGTTTGGACCTAAGAAGTAGGATTAGATGATGTTTGTATGTATGTTATTTTTTTTCTCTATGAACATTGGTGTTGTACCAAAGTGTGTCCACAAGGTTCCTCTTAGGGAACTTGTGGGACTTGTTGATTGTTTTGTGACTTGTATATGTATTCACATAACTAATAATATATGGTTAACTAAGAGCCAAGATAGGGTGAGGTACTTCATAATTGAATCTTAAACAATTGTGATGTGTGGTGAGTATAAGTACTGAGTGTATAAACATGGAGAAGTTGTGCTTAACGGTTGAGTACCTGTTGGAATCATGGTTTCGTGAGCAAGATGAAGGTGGTTGAGCAACATATACCGAGGATGAACATTGTTGGGAAGCCCAAGGTGGTTTTAGTGAAAGGACATGGATGAAGTGAAACTTATGGCGACGAATTATGTTATGTTGCGTTAGCTTTATCCTTTTGGTGCAAAGAAGTGATAGGAACAAAGATTCTGAAAATTGATTCGTGTGGTGACTACATAGTGTCACAAAGTATAGTTACTTGGCACCTGTCCCGACTGTTGTCTAGTTTCATGTGTACTGAGTTTTCCTGATGTACTTGCTTAACCTTGTGACATAGTGGTGGGAGAGTTAGTCTCCTAGGTATTGGTTGACCACGAAGTGATATCCGGAGAGATGACATATGAGGTTTACGTATGTTGAAGGTGTCCTGTTGAGTGAGGCACTTGTCAAACCCTGACAATGATCATTTGTCATCATTAGTTAGTGAGTGCCCATTGATATACCCATTTGGGAGAGCTTTTAATACTCAACATGGAACCAATTTGTAAGTCCACAAGGCATATGGTGGTTCCTACATGGCATAACGAGAGTTATGAAGTTCCTACATTATAGTTGGGTGGATGTATTTACTTAATTTTAATTGCATTTATGACTTTCTATATTTCGTTATTATCTTTAATTCTATGGGCTAACCCTTCTGTGTATCTATGTGGTTGGTACCCGCGGTAACCGTAGTTGTTCGGGCGAGCATATGATTAGTAGGTGGAGTAGAGTACCATGAATTCCTAGAAATGGGTGCTTTCGAGCTGAAACATTCTTACCCCTTTGAAAACCCTATTTAAGTTTTACTAGTATTGTCTTAGCTTTTTATCTTTCATAGGAATGGAACCTTTGTCATGTTTAATCATTTATATTTTAGTGAAATTTTCAAAACTTTGACAAATTTAAGATAATCTAATAACCATTGTTGAATTATGATATGATGTTGATGTTGAATTTTCATCGTTTATTTTGTTTGTGATCACTTACATGTGATTCTTGATCCTATTATTTTATAATCAAATTAATAAATGTTATCAAAAGCAAAAATTGACCAGTGACTAATATTATCTTGTGTGGCATGAGTTCAAATTAGTGTTTACACATGATACAATAACTATCAAGCACTGCAATTGCTTCTCATGATACAATATTAAAAAGCATCATGCATCTACTTTATGCTTATCTCTAAATTGTTTTGGGCTGCTCTAACCTCTTACAATCTAGTCATGTCCAATGCTTATTAGTTGCAACTGGTAGTTATAATCATCGATGATAGTAAACATAATGTGATTCAAGCTCATATGATGTATCCATATTGTCTCTTGAAAGTTACGAGATTGGTTAATGTTTTGAAAACTATGAGTGTGGCTACCAAGTTTTACAGAGTTTGAATTAGTGTATGGTTTACGCTTCTATCACATATATGTAACATCAAGCTAAAACCATAAACTTATGCATATATGCATATGTAAGAGTACGTGTGCGTCACTATTTTATTATATACCATTGTTATGCATTAACCAAAAAGGATTTTAAAGAGTAAGATTTAACTATTTTTTGCTACTTTCTAGGTTGTTCATGCTTTTTGTTGCTTTCCCAATCACTAGAAGTCAATTATTCCAACATGATATCATGTTTCATGATACAATAACTATCAAGCACCATTGTTTTGCATGATACAATAACTAACAAGTGATATGCATGTACTTTATGCTTAATCTCTAAATTATTTTTTGCTGCTTTAAGCTCTTACAATTTGGGCAAGTCCAATGCATAATAGTTGCTACTCCTAGTTACAATCATTTGTGATAGTAATCATAATGTGATTCAAATCTTAATGTGCTCTAGTTTTGGAATCTAATTGATATAAATATCAAATCTTGTTTGAAGATTGGATTGATGAGCACATGAATCCCTTGCAAGTTATAAGCAGGAAGATTGATGTAAGTATTGTGAATTTCTATAACAGTGTTGATTTCTTGTACTTTCCTATTTATTATTTAGCGGTTTTTCTTATTTCTTAAAAGTTCATTGGGCCAACATAGTATTGCATTAGTCAATTAAGGTGATTCTTGTAGCAATGAATTAATTAGCTTGGTTTAGAAAGACTTATTCATGTCCAAACTTTATATAGACTGCGAAAGGATAACAATTAGATATGATTTCATTCGTACACTTTTCTAAGATTGGAATTGAAGTTTTTCCTAAAGAATGTACATAACACTTTCTGTTACAATGAATATGATGTATTATATCTGTGACGAGTATAAATTCTATTAAAATAAATACTTTGAAGTTTTTGCATTAGTTAAATTCTTACTTTGTCTTGAAAATAATGGTGACAATCAAATATGACAAAAATTTGAATTGAAATTAGTATTTTGCTTTTGTTTTCACAAACGTTATATTGTCAAATTAATGATGTGAATTCTTATATCTTTACGTTGAATTGCTAATATTATCTACACATAAGCCCCTATTGCTCACGACGTCTCTTCCTTTCTCATTCTTCTATGGAAAAATCCAAATTTGTGAACTTTAAACTTTTAATCTTTGTAGTTCTAGTAATTTTTGCTCAACGTAGGTAATTTTTAAAAATAGATTGAGCTACCTTGACATTTTTTTTCGATTTTAAATCATTATACAACTTCACTTGTTCATAATTTTCATCAAGTAACCATAATTTTCATCTAAGACAACATATCTTTTTTATAATAAGCAAAGTTTAAGTGTGACGCTAGCTAGTCTTGTGAACGAAAAATACTAAACTATGGAAAGAGATGTATATGTCAATATTGCATTCCTTGTACAGCTTCTAATTTAATCTAAACCCTATTGTTTCCTTGCATCACTTTATCGACAAGTAGCTAGTAAGATTTAACTATTTTTTTGCTACTTTATAGGTTGTTCATGCTCTTTGTTGCTTTCCCAATCACTACAAGTCAATCATTCCAACATCCTATCATGTTTCAAGATACAATAACTATCAAGCATCATTGCTTCGCATGATACAATAACTAACAAGTGTTATGCATGTACTTTATGTTTAATCTCTAAATAGTTTTTGGTTGCTTTAAGCTCTTACAATCTGGCCAAGTCCAATGCTTAATAGTTGCTACTCCTAGTTACAATCATCTGTGATAGTAATCATAATGTGATTCAAGCTCTAATGATAGAATCTAATTGATATAAATATCAAATCTTGTTTAAAGATGTCATTGATGAGAACATGAATTCCTTGCAAGTTATAACCAGGAAGACTGAAGTAAGCATGGTGAATTTCTATAACAGTGTTGATTTCTTGTACTTTACTATTTATTATTTAGTGGTTTTTTTTTTATTTCTTAAAAGTTCATTGGGCCAACATAGTATTGCATTAATCAATTAAGGTGATTCTTGTATAAATTAATTAGCTTGGTTTGGAAAGACTTGTACCCTTGTCCAAACTTTATATAGACCGTGAAAGGATAAAAATTAGATCTCATTTCATCGATAAACTTTTCTAAGATTGGAATTGAAGATTTTCCTAAATAATGCACATAGTAACACTTTCTGTTACAATGAATATGGTGTATTATATCTCTGACGAGTATAAATTGTAATAAAATCAATACTTTGATTTTTCTGCATTAGTTAAATTCATACTTTGTCTTGAAAATAATGGTGACAGTCAAATATGCCAAAATTTCGAATTGAAACTAGTATTTCGCTTTTGTTTTCACAAACATTATATTGTCAAATTAATAATGTGAATTCTTATATCTTTATGTTGAATTGCTAATTTATCCACACATAAGCTCCTATTGCTCACTACTATGTCTCTTCCTTTCTCATTCTTCTCTGAAAAAATCCAAATTTGTGAATTTTCAATCTTTAATCTTTGTAGTTCTAGTAATCTTTGCTCACGTAGGTAGTTTTTAAAAATAGTTTGAGCTACCTTGGCATTTTTTTTTCGATTTAAAATCATTATACAACTTTCCCTTGTTCATAATTTTCATCATGTGGCCATAATTTTCATTTAAGACAACGTATTTTTTTGTAATAAGCTAAGAATTTTATTGAGAAAAATAAAGTTGACCAAAAGCACAAGCTCAGCCTATAGCCAGTAAAGGATACAAATAATTTCAATGTAAAGGTAAGACACCAAACAACCCCTATGATACTATAAAAAATGTTATCGATAATCTAAGTATAAAGCACCTATTCTGAACCAATACCTTCGCACAAAATTAGAAAAAAAAAATGCCCTTGAAACTACAAAAGAATCAATCAAATTGTTTAAAGAAAAACTAATTAAAACATGACTTGATTGAAGTTTTTATATCATACAAGTACCCCAAGTTCAATGTTTTCTGTTAGCACTTTTCAAAGTTTCAAAAGTATTGTGCAAATACTTGTTAAAATTTTGTATACGAAAAGCACAAGTAAAATATTTTAATCTACATCAAACCTGAGTATACTTGGTTACATCTCTTGTGCTATTTTTAGGATCTAATTCATTGATATCTAGAGTGCATAATAGCTTTTGGAAGTGTGATATTCACGAACCTCATGACAGGTGATGCCAGGAAAAATTCCAACTAAAGATTATCTCCTCAAAATGGGAGTTTAACTTGGTGTCAATGTAGTTTGATCGAGTATTAACAATGTCATCTGAAAGTGGTTGCTATCCAATTTTTAAATCATTTATTGTCTGATTTGTGTGTGATCAAATCCCTAGTATTGCATATAGTTTTGAACAGAGCATGTTATCGAATTTATTTTCTATTTTTTTTTCCTACAACATTGATATTTTATTGTGTGTCTACTTGTTTCCTTGTAAAATTAATTTTAGACCAAGTATCTCTAGTGCACTTTATAAATAATATAATGTTTGCGCTTAATAAAAAGGCTTTTATATATTACAAAAATTATCGTCATCTATGACACAATACACTCTATTTAACTAGTTTGTTTTATTATGTTGCTCAACATTTTTAAATTTTATATAATGTACAAAGACTTTTGGATAAAAAAAGTGAGATGAAGTCACTTTAGTTAATTTTACCTTTAATGTGCCATTAAATTTTAATTTAATGAATTTAAAAATTATTAATATAAAAAATATATCAGTTTGATTTTAATCCGATAAATTCTAGTTAATCCGTTGAACTTAAAAAATACTAAACTTATATTTATAAGAAAAATAAAGTAAATGGATGGATTAGATTAATTTATCTATTTAATTGATTTTCTTATTGGATAATTTAGATAAATCACGTGTAAATAGAATGTTTTGCAGCCAATTCTCATTAACATCACTAGTGAAATCCATGTCAGAAAGGGAAAAAAATGAAAAATAAAAGGAGGCAATGCACGTATCCAGGACAAAACAGATATATACTCAACACAAAGTACATGTAAGGTCGTCGTCATACACATATTGTGGATACTTGTCAGCAACTCTATTAGCATAGGTTTCTGTGGTTTCTCCCTTCTTCTCAGCTATGGCCCTCTCTATTACAGCCTTAAGAGCGACCACCTCTCGATCACTAACCTCAATCTCGGACAAAAGTAACTAAAAATATTAATAAAAAGAAACAAATTTAAAACAATATATATTTCCACGATAGCCACCAAAGAACCAAACAAAGATGCAATTTATCATTAGAGACATGCAAGATATGCTCGTGGGCCACGTAACAAACAAGATATCGTTTTTGTTGGATTAATCCACTACTTTAAATGTCTCTTCTATATCTATCCTCTTTAGCCTCTTCAATCCGATGTATGGGGTAAATAGCAACACCTGACATGTATATTAAAGTTCTTAATTTAGTTATTAGATTCCTAACAAATAAGAACCCAAAAAACTAGATTAAAATGAAAGTCGGCACCATACCACTTACAGGCTTATTAATTTACGTTGAAAATAAAAAGAAATTTACTTTAAATGTGCTCAATTTTGATAGGACCTTTATTTATTATATAAGTCTACATACACAGCACAACCACGGTTCAATTGGATCTTGGCAGCCAAATTCTCACTCTTATGGGTACTCACACCCGCCGATTGTAGAAGCTCAATTCCACCATTGAATTTGATTGCAAAACACACCCATTTTAGACAAGAAGAAGAAACATGTCCCAAACGAGAATGTTATAAATAAAAATTAAAGGACGAGGAATTCAAACGAAATAGGTCAACACTAGAAGCTGCAACATCTGGAAGTCTCAATTCATCCAAAATATAAAGTACCCCTGCCAACTACCTGTCCTAATCAGCCTCCTAGATTGAGGATCCTGTACAAACCAAGAGGTGGAAGAAAATAAAACTGAGTAATCAGAATCACATAATTGACTAACCGAAACAAGACTTAAAGTGACATTAGGAATGTAGTAGACATCTGAAATGGACAAATGGGATGCGGAAACAGATCCAGTGCCTGCTAATGGCATATAAGTGCCATCAGCAGTCATGACGAAAATAGATGGGACAGGATACAAAGACACAAATGATGTAAGATCAGATGACATATGATGAGAGGCTCTAGAGTCAAGGATCTATATAGGTGAAGATGTATCTGATGAGTCAGAGGAGGACAAACCTATGTTGGATTGGATAGACATAGCATGTGGTTGTGTGGCAAGAAACTTTTGGAATTGCTTAGCAAAATCAAATAATGTAGGACTAGAAAAGGATGTACTCTTAGCTGACGGAGGAGCAACTTTTGCAACATTTGAAGTCGAAGACTTAAAGCTTCGTTGGCCAAGGTGACTGGGAGGTCTCCATTGAGGTGGTTGTTGTGCCTGTTGCGACATATTCAACAATTTTGGACATTGAGCTTTTCAATGACCCTTATTCTTACAAAAACTACATTCATCATAACCAACCTTTCCTTGAGAGTTTCCTTTGTTAGAAGGAACAACAAAAACAGATGGGTTAGGGAGGATTCCCTTGTTAACATTCCTTTTATCTAATTGAGACTTTAGTTGAATCTCTTCAGCTAACAATTCACTAATAACCGAATCAAAAGTTGGGAGAGGATTACGATGCAAAATTGTTCCACGTAACCCTTCAAAATCTTCTCAAAGATCCATCAAAAATTGAACCAGACGTTGTTCTTCTCTATGGTCATTATAAGGCTTAAAAGCTTGCAACTCAACAAATTTAGTAAGAGCTAACTAGTCCCAAAGATTGCTCATGGCAGAGTAAAATTCCTGTATGCTCATATTGTTTTGTTGAAGAGCTCGAATTTCTATCTTCAGTTGATATTGCTTTGCAAAATTAGACTAAACATATAATTCTTTTAAATGATCACATACCTCTTTTGCAGTTTCATATTTAGCCAGTTGGACCCCAGAGTGAGAAACAGAGTTGTTGATCCAAGTAATAATTTTAATTTGAATTATTTACTTCCCAAGAATCGAGTTCTATTGCATATTTCCCATCATTTTTATTTTCTAGCTTAACAGATGTTCTAGAGACATAACCCCACATTCTCTTTCCTTTCAAGAAATTCTTGAACATACAACTCTAGTATTAATAATTTTGAATTCAATTGCACACTAATGGATTGAAGGGAATCATCCATTTCCCTAGCCATTGCAAACAATTACAAAACAAAAAGAATAAAACCCTAAATTTTGCAAACTTTAAAAGAGATCCCAAAAAGTTGAACAAATACAAGAGCAAATCACCTTGCCAAATCAAATGGATTCGGGTGATTGAGTCTAACTCAACCCTACAAAACCGTTTTGTAAGATAAAGACTGCTCCGATGTGAGATTTTCAACATTTCTAACAGCCCTCCCCAACTGCTTCACCTTTCAAGCAACTCTTTCTTTCACAATTTCAGACAAAAAGAAAAGAAAAATAAAAGGATTTTGATAAGAAATGTACTCAATTTTAATAGAAATCAACATGAATATCGTCATAAATGTTCATTGTGTTATTTTGTTTATATAAAGAAGATATAATCAAATAGACATAAATTAAATTCAAAGTCAAGTAAACATCATTTTGGTCAAGCCATTAGTCCATTTACGGGAGGTGAAAAATTGTACATTTCTTGAGATAAGTCTTCAACTAAAGATTAACTTTATTTAAGTGGCAGAAAGGACTGAAGCTTATACAAAATATCTTACCATCTTAGTTAAAGAATCAAATCTAATTATGACTATAAAGCGAAAAATCATAAAAATGTTAAAGGAAGCATGAAAAATAGGTTTTGATATTATATTATAGATTAATTAACCTCATGATAGCTTTCAATGTTCAGATTAGAGAACATCATAATGTTAAATGTTAAATTCTATTTGACTTATGGAAAGAATTTAATTTTTATTTTATATCATATATTTAAGTTTTTAAGAGGTGAATATTTTTATAAATCGTATTTTGTACTTCACAACTAAAGTACCAACAAATATGCATACAAAATTTATAAATGATTAGATTTAAATAAATAATTTATTAATTACATTCAACCTAATTGAATTTTGAATCCTGCTATTAAAATTAAAAAATTAATAAATATTTTTCTAATGATATTAGTACTATAATCATCAAATATACTTGGTCCACACAAACAAATAACAACTAAAGTAATAAGTATGCATAGAAGAAAGTCATTAGTTAGGAATAATTTAGTACTACATATTTGGGTAATACTAAAGTATATTTTTCTTAACTATCTTCATTTTTTTTAAAAAAAAAGAAAAAGTGTGTCATCCCCCAAACCATGTTTTCTTTTTCAGAAATTTATTCAATAATATTTAACAATTTCTCGAGTAAATCTTTTAATAAAATTAATTCAATTATGTTTGTTATGTTTTAACTTATTTAAGTAGTAAGTGCGAATAACTATTAAATAAATTTAAAAACTTTCGTATTTTTTCGTGGAATATCCTCTTGATATAAAATAAGATTAACAAGTGAATATCCTCTTGATATAAAATAATATTATATAAATATATCAAATTTGCATCATTTTAAGAAGACGAAGTTTTGCCTCTCATTTTACAAAATTTACGTTACATTATAATTTAGGAAGAAGGGTAACAATTATTAACAAATAGCATTTGTTGATGAAAATATATTACATTATCATTTTTTCCACTTGAAAAAGAAGAATTACAATAAAATACTAGAAAATAATTAAATTAATTTTAGTAAAAGTATTTAGTCAGTAATTTTTTAAATATTATTGAATGAGATTTTTAAAAAGAAAAAAACCATTTATATATTAGTAATATTACAAATAGAAAAATTACTCTTTTCACTAACATCTGTTTTAAGAATATTATGCAAATCAATCTATCATCATTAGACTATTTTTTTTTAATTTCCCGTGGCATAAAATTTCTAGCACCAAATGATTAAGTAAACTTCGTTCCCCCAATAATATTAGACCATTTTATTATTGAACAACTTTGTTAGAAGGTACAAGTCCCACGCTATTAATGCCAAATAATACTATAGTTCACTGTTGGATTGATTCTTATTGATTCTCTTTGGCGATACACTTCTGTTATTTGTTGTGTGTGCGCCGACTAACTTACATACTAAACTACCTCTTGCTAACTTTGTTTGTACCTGTAATGTGTTTTTTCTTTTTACCATGCTTCAGATCGTATTTTTGTGTAAAAAAAAATTCATTTTCGTTATTCATTTACCCGTCAAAGAACTATTTCCTAAGTTCGACAGAACAAAATAAAGTAAACAGTTGTGTACCAATTATATACCATAAACAGTTGATTCATATCAGCAAATTCTAGAGCCCATACACCAAATAAACTCCAATGTACACAAATGATGCACACTTAATGATAAGATAATTGTTCGGTGCCTACGGGGCTTCACAATTGATTTATGATACCATTGAAGATTAGGAACAACTTCTAATCTAACTAATTGAGCAGTTTCAATGGGATTCTTCAAACACAAGGAGAGGAGGAGCAGTCACATTGTTATTCTTGACTGTGAAATCGATCAGTGGGTGTGACATCCATAGCTTCTCCACCGTTGATATTGTTTGAGGTCACCTCCCTACTCCTTTTAACATTTCTCTTTCTTTTATCTTTCTCCTCAAAAATGCGGTATATCGCCAAAGGTGACACCTACATCATATATCGAAATTCAATCATTAGATATTAGCAAATAAGATATAAAACTAGAGATACAACTTATACTATATTACTTATATAGTACTCGTAGTCATATCTATAATTTTCGCTTAAATTCAATGGGGTTTGTTTTAAATACTTTCGATATCATAGTTTTCCACGTCATTTTATGGTTAAAAGAAGACACGTGATCAAGACGATAAATATCTACGCAATTTTATGCATAAAAGATGAAGAGATAAGAAGAAAAAAAGAGTATTTTAAGGGTGCAATAAATATTTACCTTTAATGTCTGTTTGATTTTAAGGTGAAAAAAATAAATTAAAAGAGTCATGATAAATGTCCACATTCAACAACAAAGAAAAAAAAAAAGAAAATTTAAAAAGTAAAGGGAGGTTATCAATTAAATAATGTAATGGAAAAGAAAAAATAGATTAAAAAATGAATTACTATAATTTACTGAGAACACTATTCTCTTGTTTAACGGAGATGAGTTTGATTTTTGGACAAGAAAAAACTCATGCATCACCCAATTTGTTTTGGTGAAAGAGTCACCATTGGTTTCCCAATAAGCCAGAATGTTCTTCTTCCCAACCATATCTTTGTTGGAAGAGAGTTCAACCTCTTGATCTTTCTCCACTATTCTCCACTCCCCATTTCCAGCACCTCTCTTGTCTGGCTCTTCAAACACACGGCTGCTAGCATCATGAAACACAAACCTCTGCCAGTTCAAATGCTTCCCACCTACAACCAAAACAAAAGTCCAAAAAAGAACCAAACGCATACAAACATTTAATTCAAAATCCAAAGACACCATTTTGGTTCTACTTTCAGTCCATCATGGGGAATGGAAAAAAAAAAGGGGTTTCTTGTGCGTAACTCAAAATCATAAAGAAATTGACGGAAACTGAGAAAAGAGGATTTATATATATATATATGTTTTTGACAAACCTCCTGGTATGTTCCAAGGCACGGTTTGAAAAACATCAAAGTCATTGATGAGATCACTGGTGAGTGGTTGATCAAAGATCTTCTTCTTGAGGTATTAACCAACGAGAATATCATCTGTTGGTTCAAACCTGTACCCAACTGGCATCTTGTATTTCTTACCAGTGATTTCGTTCATGATCTCCATCTCAAACACTCTCACCCAAAGATCTCTGCCTGTTGGAGAAAAAGAAAGGACTTGTTTCAACTCTTTGTTGAGTGAATCACAGTGACAGAAGTACGATGTAAGAGTTTAATTTATATAGATACAACAATGTGATAGATGTAGCTGACTAAGAGAGAGACAGAGAGGATGAGAAAGAGACAAAGTGTTGAGCGAAAAAAAAGGAACAACATAACTCAAAGTCGAAAATGTATATGACCGTTTTTCCCTATGTATTAAATGTATAATTATTAACAATGTATTAATTTATTAATTAATTTGATAATTAATTAAACAGTATTAAGTAGATGCCTAATTAGGATAAATTTATTAATTAAGTTGATAATTAATTAAACAGTATTAAGTAGATACCTAATTAGGATGAAAGAGCTTATTAATTATTTTGAAAAAGCTTAATTAGGATGACAATTAATAGATGCTTAACATGTACAGCGAAAAAATTACATCTTGATTAATAGATATGTACAGTGGTGAGACTAAATTTTTGTTCTCATTCATTGGAAAATGGAAGTCTCACTGTCTTATTTATAATATATTTTTTAAGGATGGCAAGGAGCTCAATTGAATTTTATATTAAAAAAAATAGAAATGTATTGAAGAATATTAAATTTTATTTGATGAACATTAAGAAGGCCCCACGTAGAGGAGTATCTCAGAGGAATAACTCCCCAACTCCAAAAGGGTAGATGGTAAAGCAGAAGATACAATTCGGTGAGAAGAAAAGTAAACAAATTGTTATCTAATACGTTATATTTTTTTCTTTTCGAATTCAGTTATGCTACGCTAATAACCAGGATACCAACTAGCCACTGTATCCACAGCGTATTTCTATTAAAAAAGAAAAACTAAAAGTAAAACGACGTCGTTTGTTATGTTTTATTAAAAAAAAAATTACTTTCATAAAATTTGGAGCGCAATCCGCGAAGTTCATTTTTTTCCCCAAAATTTTTCAGAAACTATTCATCATCTTTTTTCTATCTCAATCTGCAACTCTTCTTCATTTCATTCTCTGCTTCCCTGAAATAGAGAAACCAAATAAGTAATTTTTTATTCTTGTTCCTTTTTGTAAAACATAAGAAAACCAAAATTAGATTTTTATTGTTGTCCTTTGATTCGTATTATGTCAGGCATGGAGAGATTCCAAAGAATGTTCGCAGAGATGCAGGAGGAGCCCTAGGCCATCCCCTGCCTGATTCCCCTTTAAGGCATGCACAGATAGAAAAACCAAGAAACCACATGGTCAGAAATTTATAGAGGAGAACACAAGTATCATTCATCTGATAACTTCAATTCAGAGCCATGATGTGCAAATGATGTTTAATCATAACATTGGATACAAGATGTAATTAAAAAATAAAAATAAAAAATAAAATTAAATGCAACACCAATCAAAACTCAAGAAAATTGATGATGTATTGGCCTTCAAATCTTATTCATGTTACTAACAAGAATGTAAAATTATCTTTCAGGATCATTTTTCATTTACTAACCTTCCATGTTCCAACACAATATAATCAATTCCTTTCAAATTAACAACCTAATATATGAAGTACAAATATAGTTCTTCTAAACATATATAAGTACTCAAGTAGCACAAGAATAATGGTTAAGCATGAAGCCATAAATCCATCAGATAAAGTTTCATTTGATAAGCAAAGTTTGCAATCCTGTAACACCACACATTAGAAAACATTTAACTAAGATGATAAATTACAATAATAATCATTGATTAGCATGACAAGCCCAACGATTAGTAAGGCTTAAAGCAAAATTTTAGAAAAACTTTTTTTTTACTTAAAATGAGTTATATAATGAGCCATTTGACTAACCTTTTGACAACTTTTTTTACACAACACCCATAGTAAAGTACACAACACCCACATTAAAAATGCCTAACACTTATAGTAAAATTTATACAACATGTATCCTCAAATTACAGAATATATTTTCACCAATTACTTGTATCACAACGTTCCCCAAATCTTTTACCATGATAATCCATTACTCCTGCCCTGAGTTGTAGGGTTTGTTACATTATACTATGATAATCGATTAATAAGAACAATAATTGATTATTGTATACATATTTTTTGGGGGGAAACCCTTTTTAGAGTTACAGAAAGCCATTTTTGGCCAAAATTTTTCAGAAACTCAAACAAAATCTTTCACCCTAAACCCTAAACGAAAATAAAATTTTCATCAGTTAATTAAGACACATGAATAGGGAACAATAGACCAACCTAAAACGTATAATAGAGTTGTTTGAGAGTGTTCCTTCACACACCACCGTCATTGAGAGATGACCGCCATTGACCCATCACCGTCGTGTTTGAGATTGACCATTCACGGGATTATATCGCGTTTTGGTTGAAGCACGAGAGAGGGATTGAGGGAGATAGAGAGAAAGAAGAAAGTCGTGA
Source organism: Hylodesmum podocarpum (assembly GCA_026586105.1). Taxonomy (NCBI): domain Eukaryota; kingdom Viridiplantae; phylum Streptophyta; class Magnoliopsida; order Fabales; family Fabaceae; genus Hylodesmum; species Hylodesmum podocarpum. Next base: position 161,001 of record JALJEV010001349.1, read on the forward strand.
TAAATTTATGGAGATTAAGGGAAGGAAGATTTGAGGGGTTAAGAGTGAGAAGTAACATAATAGAAAATGAAAGTCTAAAATATTTTACAGATTTCAATTTCAAATTTTAACCCTTACCTGCAATTCTTTTTTAGTTTCTTAACTGCTGTGCAAATGTTTTATCCTTCTTACTTAAAAAACACTCTAACCTTTACCTCTTTCTTTCCTATTCCTTAATCACCAAAAGAAAAAGAAAGCCAGATACGCATACCCGTTCCAATTAATATTGAAACCTATACTATTTTTAAAAAATCGGCTCATAAAATTATTTTTAGAATAGTTTTATCATTTAATTAAAAAAGACCTGATATAATGTGATTCAATTGGCGAAAAAGAAAAAAAACAATTGACAATGGAAAGTTACAGCTTAGAGGGGCTCATGACAATTCTATAGATCGAAGCTACATGTTTAAAGAGATTAACATAGAAGAAATTAAAATTCAGAAGTGGTAACGAATGATAGTGGAAAACCAAAAGTCATAACTATTGTATTTTAATTAGAAAAACAAAATTCTACTACATCAATCATAGTGTACGTAATTCTAATTCTTTTTAATGGTAAAATAAGAATAGATGTTATCAAGACTTATTTTTGTTAATTTGTTTAAATTTTTAGGTATATTAATAATTAAAAAATAAATTAATTTTCACAGATAATATAACAATTTTTTTAATTTAGGCCTCACAATTTTGACACGGTCTGATACCGTGTGACAGATCACATTTTATACCTCCAGATGTCTTTGCCTAGCTTTTGTATAATTTTTTTTTATTATAATTGCAATACACATTACAACTTTATTTTATTGATAAAACTATTTCTAAAAAATAATTAAAAAAAAACTTATGAATTAGGACATACTCTATTTTATACAAATATCAATGAAAATGAGCTATTTGCCCAAATCACAACTGTGAAAAAAAAAGATTTTGTTTATTGATAACTATGTAATAGTAGGATTAACTTTTCTTAGGCGGGTTTCAAAATCATTTTCCAAATTGGGTTGGGTTCAAGACATATTAAAGTCAGGAGATCTGTTTTATTGGAAGTATAGTGTGAATGGTGTCTTTCAATCATGTTTTGTTGTTACGTGGCAATCATTTGTTAAAAGTGTAAATTTGGTAACACCTTTTATTAGAAGTTGACACGTGACAACCATTTATTAAAAGTGTAAATTTGATAACGCCTCTCATCAGGAGGAGCTGACACATTCATTCAAAACATGTTAAAGTCGGGAGGTCTGTTTTATTGGAAGTGTAAGTATGGGTAATGTCTTCCACCATGTTTTATTAACTCGCGGCAACCATTCGTTAAAAATGAAAATCTAGTATCATTTCTCACCGGGAGCTGATATGTTGCAACCATTCCTGTTAATCTCATTTTTTTTTTCCACTACCAATTCATAAAATTTTTGTAGAGCATTTTCTCAATATTAAAACTAGATAAAACTATTTCTAAAATATAATTAAAAAAAAACTTATGAATCAGGAGATACTCTATTGTATACAAATATCAATGAAAATAAGCTAATTGCCACGGTGAAGAAAAGATTTTGTTTATTAATAATTATGTAACGGTAGGATTAATTTTTCTAATTGTGCCATTATCAATCAATAAAATTTTGTAGAACATTTTCTTAATATTAAAACTAGATAAACAAGTGAATATATTTAATATTATACAAATATATCAAATTTCCATCAATCTAATCAGACGGAATTTTGCCTCTTCTTTTAACTTGTTAATGTTACATTATAATTTAGGAAGGGGTAAAGAAGAGTGCGGGTTTGAACCTTCCTACTTTTAAAAAAATTAATATAATAAATAACATATGCTAATAAAAAAATGTTACATTATCCTTTCTTTCATTTACATGAACGTAATTATCAAATTTGAAAAAGAAGAATTACAATAAAAAATTATAAAATAATTAAATTAATTTTACTAAAAGAATTTAGTCAGTAATTTTTTAAATATTAATGAATGAGATTTTTAAAGAGAAAAAACCATTAAGGCATTGATAATATTATAAACAAGTAAGTTATTCCTTCCAATAAACATCTTAAAGAATATTATGCAAATCGATCATTGGTTATTTTTTTTATTGCCCGTAGTATTGGTATAAAATTTCTACCACCAAATTACTAACTAAACTTTGTTCCCAATATTATTAGACTATTTGGTATGATTCGATTGTTGGAGAAGTTTATTAAAGGGTACAAGCCCTGTACCATTTATGCAAAATAACACTATAATTCACTATTCGACTGATTTTAATGCAACACACATTTCTGTTAGATTTTTGGTGTGAGTTGACTAACTATTATACAAAACAATTTTAAAGTAAATATCGATATTTAGACCCCACTACTAAACTTTTCAAAGCATAAGATTTTGATGCGAAATGTAACAAGAGGTTTTTGGTGAGAAAAAAGTGATTTCGTAGCGACTTGTGAGGTCTAACAACAAAAACATGTTGCTACTGACTTCTTTATTGTAACAAAATATACATTATGGTGAGGCTTGTATGCTTACCCATATATTATTGCACATTTTCATTATATATTCAAATGAATAATTATTAATAATGTATAATAAATTAAGATGATAATTAATTAAATAGTGTTAAATATATATTTAATTAAGTACTTGTTTGGATTTTAAATCTGGATATTAAAAATAACATTTTGAAAGAGAGTATTCTTATTACCATGGTAATTAATAGATGTTCAACATGTACAAAAATTACATCTAGATTAACAGAGATGCAAAAGGATAAAAGTGAATCTCTACTTTCACTTATCTGAAAATGGAAGTCTCACTGTCTTAATTATGATGAATTGTTTTTTTTTTCTTCAAAAAATAACAGGGAGTTCAATTGAATTTTACATTTGAATCAGTAAAAGTGAAAAAAAGAGGGAGAAGTTAAAGTAGAAGATATGTAGAAAAATCCGTAAGAAGAAAAGTAAGGAAATTGTTGTGTTCATTCTTATAAATTTATTTTCTAATTTCATCCATTTTTATTATGAAATGTCTGTTTTACCCATTTTATTTAAAAAATCTTGTAGCCCTTGCCTCTTCCTTTCCTCTTCTTCTTTACTCCCGAAGGAAAAAGAAAGCTATTTATGTTGAACCCTTTCGCAATTGATATTAAAACCCTGTACTATTTTTAAAAGTGCAATCCATAAATTAATTATTTTAGATAAAATAACAATTCGTTTTTTAACTAGGGGTTTCGAAATTTTGAAGCCCATATCACATTGAAGTTTTCTTCCAAAACCTTACAAAATTTCCTCGGGCACCCTCTTTTTTTATTGGAAAGCCTATTCCGGAAGATAAAACACGAAGGTCTAGAAAGTAAAAGCTTATCACCTTTTATACCTCATTATGTTCAAGCATGCTTCAGTGTACTTTCTTAGTTTTATTAAAATTGTAATATCTTAAAATTTCTTCACTCATTTCAGTTATAAGTTATATAATTTAAGTTAACAAATTTACCGAGTTAATTTTAATAAAATTATCTTTTGAATCCAAAATAAAATGTTGGATAAGATAGAGATATTCAAGATCTTATCTAAAAAGAACTAAATTTACATTCGTGAATAATTTGGATTAAGTTGTCAAGTAAAATTCAAAAGTCAAATAAGATATATTTTCTTAACATTTTAAAAAAATAAAACTTACACTCAAATATTTACTCTCTTCCTCTCTCTTCACTTTTCTCCTTTCACTCTCCTTGTAAAATCACATCTATTTCTGTATACACCATGAGTAGTTTTCTTAAAATGTGTCTTTAGAATTTGTTCACAATTGGATGGACTAGATTTTTTTGACAGCAGCTTCCTAACACATGGAAATTCATATCCAACGGTGATTTTATGAGAAAACAACTGAAGCACGAGATAATGAGCCTGAACAAAGATCTTATTTTCTATCAAATTCTCCCATTTGCATGCGCAATTCCTCATTTCAGGTAAGGCTAATTCTCATTTTAATGATAATAATGATTTGTTCCCCTTTTCATTGTTTTGTATATTTAGTTTGAATATTTTGGCTCATGCTTGTTTCATTAATACCCCTTCTCTTCTTCGTTGTGCATTGTATGATTGGATGCTCGTTATTTTATGTCATCCTTTTGTTGTTTGGTGGTATGGAGTTCTCTTTTCATCCACTGATTTTGGGTGTTCGACTATGGGTGTTGATTAATGCCTTAGGATTGTTTGGTATTGTCTTTCATTATCAGTTAGGGATAGTTTTATCATTAGTGATAGTGATGATAGATTTTTTGTTGGATTATTTATTTATAAGACTCTCATGGTAGAAATTGATTAGGGTTTAGTGTCAGCCTTGTTTTACATGATTAATTGTGTAATTGTGTTATGAATTGGTATTTTGTTGTCACTGGTGCTTTATCTTAATAATTATGATGTCGTTATGTTTTTCATCATTTCTACACATCTAACTATTTTACTGCATTATGTGGTACATGTTATGATATGTTGTGATTGGGTAATGTTGTGGGATGAGAAATCCTATTGTGGTGAAATAATGAGTGTGGGTTGAGAGGTAATATGGTGGGGCATATTGCATTGATGAGTCACTAGATTCATGATAATCATTTGTAATTGTGTTTTATGTTTATGAAAGGGATGAATGTCTATTGTTGTGAAAGAGTAGTGAGGTTGCCCTTAGTGGACATGCTTGTTAGCATGGTGTTTTGGAAAAGAGATGATGATTATCATGAATGCTAGGTGAATAGAAATGTTTGTGAAAAGTGGGAATGAATGGAGCTAGGAAGATTGGTCCTTGACGGGTCGATGTAATGGCCTAGGACTCGGAAGGTATTCATGGTGAGGAAAACTTCCACTTTGATCGATCATCATGAGTGTACAGTCCATCATGAGTGTACGGTGGGAAGTGACTTCTGTTGCAACACTGGTTACATTGATTGTAACTGTCTAGTATCTCTAGTGAGAGTGTTAGAGGTCACATGTACTCTTACATCGCTCAGTTATTTTGATGGTATTACATGACATGAGAGTGAACTGTGAGTGACATACATAATACCGAGTTTCATAACATGGTTAATTGTGATTAATTATGAATGTTCTCATTATATTGATTGTGTTGTGCTAATTTTGTTGTTCTCGTTATTTTTATTAATATGTGAACTAACCATGTGGTGATGTCTGTGGTTTGACACCTGTGATGAGCCTAGAAATGGGTGTGATGACCCTAGAAACGGGTGAGCAGACAAGTAGTTGCATGGAGGCTGAAAGACATTAGATTAGAAAAGCAAGCTGAATAAGACTTGAACTTGTTGTCTTTTTACTTCCCTTATGTTTTGATCTAGTAGTCATTAATTATGGATTCAGCCTGTGGAATCTTATGTTAGTTTACTTCACAAGAAGATATACTAGGGTTTTATGTTTACGAATAATTATAGACATAAATTTGAGTTTATTTCTTTTACAAATTCAATTCTCTTTATTAAATAGTGTATTCATTGGCCCCGAGCCCTAGAGAAGTAGCGTGTTATCGATGTAAAAGTTGGGGTGTTGCAAAAATTGTAATAGAGATTACAACTTTATTTATAGTAAAATTATTTTTGAAAAGTAATTAAAAAAACCTACAAATTAGAAGATACTCTACTATGTAGAGATATCAATCAACAAAAGCTAATTGCCCAAATCATAGCTACTAACAAGAGATTTTGTTTCCTGGTACCTCTGTAGGCATAAGTAAAAGATTTTGTCCATTATTTTTCTTGATAACTATGTCAACATAAACAACAGATTTTTTGTCTTGTTCTAATATTTCCTTCAACACTCCCCCTTAACCTGGATCAAAGGGATCAATTAGTCCATGCTTGCATAGTAAACTCCAAAATTGCATGCTAGGTAGCATTTTAGTGAATATGTTAAATGTAACACCCTAAAATTATAATTGTTTTTAATTCATAATTTAAATAATTTTCATAAAACATTTTAAACCTAGAATCTAAAAACAAGGGAAATTTAAAACTTTTTCTTAAACATATGATTGTAACTAGTTATAAATTTGTAGATATTACTTTGGATGATTAAGTTTCAAACATGTTGTTGACTATCTCCTTAATTTTCTTTGATGCATTAATAAAAACTCAACACACTTTTTGACTTAAGGAAAGTAATATGCATTTCACATATGTGGTGTGCACGCAATACACAAACACATAATGTATATATGATATATGAAAAAAGTTGGATTAACCAAACTTAATTTATAAATAAAAAGAAAACACTAATCTTAGAGAAGCTTATACAACATAACCTGCCATCCCACTAGCATCCTTCATAAGCACTTCAAAACTTTATTAGATATGATTGTTGGTTCGATTTTCATCTTTCTCCTATGCTTCTTTTACAAAATTTGCATCACATACAAATTGGTCACTATATCTTGCGACAGTCGAGTTGTTCAAAATTGTAGTGTTTTCCTCTGATTCTTTTGACCCTACTGACTTGACAATATACCTTTTAGATCTTTGCTGCCACCGCTACTAGAGCCAACTTTAACATCCCCACCTAATGTTATACTAGTTCCTTCTAATATGGATAAGCATATGTCGAAGGTAGTTATGTTACACTCATCAAATTAGGAGTAGGACCTTGCAGAAAAGGATCATATGATTATTCTTTCAGACTTTTTGGTGGATAAGTAGGGTGTTTAGGACTTGAGTGTTTTGTAAGGGAGATTTCTTTTTGTAGCACCTACTCTAAGACTAGGCTAGATGATGTGAATCTATGGTGGGAAAGATTGCCTTGAAGAGTTCAAAATAGGGGAATTTAATTTTAGTTTTCTTTTTTGAGAAAGATATTGATATCACACTTAAGAAAAAAAGGTGAGAGTATGATAGAGGTTTCCTTAGAGAATACTTTAACAAAGCCTTAAAGTTCCCAATCTAGCTTCTTCAATAATCCTTCAAAGGAAACCTTAGAGGGTTTCGGTCAAGACACGAAGAAGAATTCAAACAAAACGAAAAAAGGAAAAGGTGGAGGGAGGAAGAAGATGAAAAGAATGGCGTCATGGAAGATCCAATAAACCTAGGAGGAACCGCCACAATGGAGACAAGGGTTCATTGATAAGATTTAAGAAACTTTCCTAAGGAAGACAAGATAACTTGTTCTTTAAAAAAAACCCTAAGTTTTTATTCAATTTTTACCAAAAAGATCCTCACAATTTTGGCTCACATGTTTTTATACACCTAAGCTACTTGAGATGCAAGTAAAACAAAAACTAAACTAACTTGGGTGGCAAGTTTAATCTAAACCTAAACCTAAAATTAAAACTAACCTATACTAGCTTTTTATTAGCCCATTAACGACCCAATTACTCTAAATACTAAAGCTAGTTTCTTATTAGCCCGTTAACGGCCCAATTACTATAAACACTAAACAAAACATCCAAAAACAATAAAGAGTTCTTGGCCGTTAGCTTTGGACTCACTTACAAGGCCTTACAAATATGATTTACACTTTAATTACAATTAAAAGAAGATTATAAGAACTATAAATGTAAGAAGGGTCTTGAACATGAGCTTCCATCTTGATGAGCTTCCTTCCAACCTCTTCTTCCATCTTCTTAAGCATACTTCTATTAATTCTTCTAGCTGAATGATTTCACTTAGATGTTCCTACATCAGAGTGTGAGTGATAAGTCATGGGTTTGATTACCATAATCAGAGATGGATAAGACCGAATTTAGTTTTTTTATCTAAGAACTACGATAAACTCCCACAATGGGGAGACAACTTATATTTTTTTTAATCCCAAATTTGTCGTGGAAGCTTACAAGAGGATCATATTTATAGACTAAGAAAAATACCTATTGGAGTACCTGTAGTGCGTTCCCACTAGGCAATAAATTTCACTAGTACTTATTTCCCATTTAGCAATATATTCCCACTCACGTGTGCTTCCCACTAAGTATTAATTTTCCTTAGAAAATGCTCCCCACCAACTATCACAATGACTCATTAATTTCCACAGTTCATCATAGTGAATTAGGATGATAAAAGACATTAAAATTATAACACCTTAATCCTACTCATAACTTAATTGTAATATTTGAAAATAATCTTTTTATTTTGATTTATTAAATAGTGAGGTCAACGAAACATACAAGGAAATACCCAAATGAAAGAAAATAATCTAAAGATAACATCATGATTAATTATAAGCAAATAGAACCAACGTTCATTACATCGGTCTGAAAATTTAAGTAATAAAATATAAAGGTTTGCTAACTCGAAAAGACATTAACATAAACTAAGATCCAAACTCAACACATAAGGACTATGTACATCAACTAAAAACAAGAGGATGTCATTTGTACTCTGCAATGCACTTGTCACCTTTCAGAGGTGCATGGTAAGCATCATCTTTGAATTTTTAGAAGAGTGCATGGAAGTATTTATTGATAACTTCTCTGTTTATAGACTTTGTTTTCATGATTGTTTGAGTAGTTTAGCGAAGGTTTTAAATAGGTGTATTGAAAGAAACCTTGTTTTTAATTAGGAAATGTCTAATTTAATGGTTGAATCTGTTATTGTGCTTGTTTATGTTATCTAGGAAGGGTATTGAGGTAGATCCTACTAAGATTGTGATGCAATCCTCAAGGAGAATAGCATAGAAGTCACGGATCTTCATGCTTCAATGGAGACTTAGGTGTTTAGGAAGAAGAAGTTTGCGCCTCAAGGAGAAAAGAAATGGAGAAAACGGATTAGAAGAGAAATGGAAGCGCCATGGCAAGTGCCAATAAGCTTGAGGTGGAACCGCCACAATGGAGCAAGGAAGCCATTGATGAGATTCAAGGTTCTTCACAAGAACACAAGAGAGAAAAGACTCTCAATTTTCTGAATTCAATTCTCAATTAATCAAAAAGTGTTTGAATTACAAAGGAAATCCTATTTATACTACTAAGGTGTGGAGCTAGCTTGCTATGCAAGGAACTAATGTCCACCATTGGATTAAATTCTAATCTAATGGTCACGGAAGGAAGCTTGTGGTGCAAGTTTGATTAACTTGGAGAACAAGGATCAATCCTCCACCCTTGGATGTAGATCCTCATCCAATGGTCACGGCGTCAAGCTTGCACTCCAAGCTTCTAAGCTTAGCCCTTGAATTAGTATCCTCATCTAATGGTCATGGTGCCAAGCTTGCACTCCAGGCTTCTAAGCTTAACCCTTGGATTAGAATCTTATCTAAGGGTCACTAATTATTTGTTTATTACAAGTTTAGGCCCAAATTAAATCCTTAAAAAAATTACATAATTGAAAGAAAACTACTAATAAGCCTAAACATTAAAACATTTCGCTGAAAATTCCTGGAAGCATTCCAACGCTAACTTCAAGCTCATTTTCCAACTAGTTGCAGTTCGAACTGGGTTTTTGTGTCTTCATATCTTTTGTAGCCCTTGAAGTCTTCTTTAATTTGGCACCAAGATCACTTCAATTGTATTTGTGTAGCTCGAGTTATGATCGAAATACTGAAACAGGTCAGACAGTAAAAATCAGCAGCGAATTTTATTAGAAGCCCAAAATTGAAAAGTAAGGTTGGAGAGTTTGGTTGGGCTTTTGGAGATGGTCCTCCATCAAACCCTCCTTCTTATTGTCAACTTGTCCCCAAGTTGACTTAGGTTCTAACCTACAAAAAAAAATTCCACCCGGATCAAAGATTAAACACACTTTGTCAAGTTTTATATTTAATATCAAAGTGTATTTCCAACTCATTTTATTAACACAATCATGAGAATAAAGGAAAGCATATAAATGTTGTTTCTCGGTATGATAGAAATTCCAAATGATTCCTAATTTCTCATTAAGGTGTGGTGATATTAGGAAGCTTCCTTTAGGTGTAGGACTTTGTGATGGTCCCTCCTTCTTAAACTCCTCCTTCCACCTAAAAAAATACCTATGAGAATAATCAAACAAGGTACCTAACTTAGTATTTTCCCATACTTTCCAAGACCTAAGGTCTTGAAAACCTATTGTGTCACAATTATTTTTGTGCATAGTAGGAATAGCAAAAGGAGTAAGAGTTAAAGAAGTTTCCCTATTTGATAATACACAATTCCCTTGTACTTCTCCTCCTCTATCCATGTTGTTCCAAGGTTCCTCCACACACAACACTTCATTTGGAATAACATCAAAAGGAAGTTTGTAAAGATGATCACAAGAATCTTTGATTAAAGCATTAAGTACATTCCTTTCAACATCTTCACACAAGAGGTGATCAATTTGCTCTTTGGAATCCTCCTTTGGAACAACACCTACAACTTCCTCAAGGTAAGAATCAAAAATGTCAAATGAAGGGTTAGTATTAACAAGTAAAAAATCATTTTTCTCCTTCATTTGTTTTTCCATCAACTCTATTTCCTTATCTTCTTTTTCTCTTAATTCTTTTTCTCTAAATTCATTTTTCTTTCTCACAAGCTCGGTATAAATCCTTTCATTTTGTTCTATCAACTTTCTTTCTTTTCTTTCCCTTCTCTCATGCTTTTCTCTCAAGGTTTTCTCCTTCCTCCCATGATGTTCACGATTTCTACTAGCCTTCTCAAGGATCCTCTTATCATGCTCCTTTCTCAACCTCCTTTCCTCCTTTTCTCTCCTTCTTTGGTCGAATCTCTCTTCCAAAGTTGTGTGAATCATGGTACTCATCAATCCCACCATCTTCTTTTCTTTAGGTGAGAGATCATTCCATACACTAGGAGAACTTTCCATGGCTGCACAAAGAAAGGTTAGATAACAAGTACAAGCATATAAAAGATCCTTGCCACTCTCTAAGTGTTTCACTCTAGTAGCACTCGTGTATCACACTTTCAAGACTCTTTCTCAAATGTTCACTCTTGTCTTTTTCCACTCAACCTCTCTTTTTACTCTTGTTTAAACCTCTAATCAATTATTCAAGGTTCAAGTATCCAAAGTGAAAGAGGAACGGTTCTAGAGTCAAGCTTAGGAATTCCAAGAAATACAAACTCAAGACAAAACCTTAGGAATCCAATAGAGACAAGCAATAAAAGGTACTCAATGAAAGGAAAATTAGGCTACTCAAATGAAGAGTTTAGTATGAGACAATGACAACTAAACTACTGCACAAAATATGCTTTCAATTTAAGGCACAAATCTGGAAAAATTGGACAGCAACTCAAGTACACAATTCAAGCCAAATTAGAAGTAATTTGAAGCCGAAATAGAGACCAATTTTTGGGGTAAATTCCAAGTGATTTTGTGAAATGATTTTAGGCAATTAGGTGCAGTTTCTCACCACTGTACAGTCAATAATAATGTTCAAAATACAGGGTAAAAACAGAGTTTCAAGTTACCAAGCACATCATACACCACAAGTTCAAGAATCTAGGCTACTAGCAATCTAAACTCAAGTTTTGGTGATAATGCTTAGTCCTAAGTGTCTCTAGTACTCTAAGTCCTTTGAACCACTAATTTTGGGAGTGTTTAGAGGCTCAATTAGTCAAGGTATTGCACTGCACAATTAGGCTTTAATTTCATTAAATTCACTTTTCATTTGTTCTTTTTCTAGTCACTTGAATTTTCACTAGAATTTCACTTTTCTTGTTTTCTCTTCTCTTTGATTTTTCTTGTGATTCTTTTTCTTGTAACCTTTCTTTTGATTTTCTTTTTCCTTTGACTTTGTACTTCTTTTTCTTGACTTTCTTTTGCTGGACCGAATTGAGAAAAACCTAAGACTAAAGCAAAATTATGTCTAAAATTACTAGTAAGCTAGATTAAGCATGGTGAAAGCTACTTGAACTTGTAATGCACAATTCTTAGCACTTAAAACATGTGAACAGCACCTTAAACACATTCAAATCATGGATTCACAGATTGACATGGATTTGGCATGGTTCATATGAAGCAAAAGCAAGAACACATGTGCAAATTACTAGAACAAGCTTAGAAGGAAAATTAAACGGTGAAAACACAAGGAATTGATAGGAATTTTAGATCTAGGAATTTTTTTAACATGAAAACTCAAATTCAAGATGAAGACAACTCAAGGAACATGTAAAGAACTCAAGCAAGTTCATACAACACGAAACTACACAAGAAATTGAAGAGAAAAACGAAAATTCAAGGTAAGGAAATTTCAAACCGATAGAATGCTCCAATTGAAGTAGAACAAGCTCTAGATACCAAATTTGATGCAATCCTCAAGGAGAATAGCATAGAAGTCACGGATCTTCATGCTTCAATGGAGACTTAGGTGTTTAGGAAGAAGAAGCTTGCGCCTCAAGGAGAAAAGAAATGGAGAAAACGGATTAGAAGAGAAATGGAAGCGCCATGGCAAGTGCCAATAAGCTTGAGGTGGAACCGCCACAATGGAGCAAGGAAGCCATTGATGAGATTCAAGGTTCTTCACAAGAACACAAGAGAGAAAACACTCTCAATTTTCTGAATTCAATTCTCAATTAATCAAAAAGTGTTTGAATTACAAAGGAAATCCTATTTATACTACTAAGGTGTGGAGCTAGCTTGCTATGCAAGGAACTAATGTCCACCATTGGATTAAATTCTAATCTAATGGCCACGGAAGGAAGCTTGTGGTGCAAGTTTGATTAACTTGGAGAACAAGGATCAATCCTCCACCCTTGGATGTAGATCCTCATCCAATGGTCACGGCGTCAAGCTTGCACTCCAAGCTTCTAAGCTTAGCCCTTGAATTAGTATCCTCATCTAATGGTCATGGTGCCAAGCTTGCACTCCAAGCTTCTAAGCTTAACCCTTGGATTAGAATCTTATCTAAGGGTCACTAATTATTTGTTTATTACAAGTTTAGGCACAAATTAAATCCTTAAAAAAATTACATAATTGAAAGAAAACTACTAATAAGCCTAAACATTAAAACATTTCGCTGAAAATTCCTGGAAGCATTCCAACGCTAACTTCAAGCTCATTTTCCAACTAGTTGTAGTTCGAACTGGGTTTTGGTGTCTTCATAGCTTTTGTATCCCTTGAAGTCTTCTTTAATTTGGCACCAAGATCACCTCAATTGGATTTGTGTAGCTCGAGTTATGATCGAAATACTGAAACAGGTCAGACAGTAAAAATCAGCAGCGAATTTTATTAGAAGCCCAAAATTGAAAAGTAAGGTTGGAGAGTTTGGTTGGGCTTTTGGAGATGGTCCTCCATCAGATTGAGATTACATCTATTTTTCCATACCAGAGAATTTTGGCTTGAAGTTGACATCAAAATGTTGGACTGATGCTGATGGAAATTTTGGACCTTACTCATATTTAACTGGCACAATTAATTTTTGTTATAGCTAGACTTGAATTGGGGCTCTCATCCACTTAAGTGAGCATGCGCTTAACACATTACTCACTCAATGTAAATAACTTAAAGGCTAAAACACATTGAGATTGAGTTTTTTCAATTTCAATTTACATTTCATTTGCTTTCTCTCTTCTCTTCGTGCTCCCGCTTTCTTTTTTCTGGCCATTTCTTATCTTCCTCATTTTAATTCTACAATTTCATTTTTAGTTGATTAAGTGCAATGATGAGTAGCTAACTTCTTTAATTCAATCTAGTTCTTGTAGGCTTCTCTTATTCCTTAGGTGTTTGTTCTTCACATTTAGGAAATTCATGAATAGATTGGGATTTCGTTTAATTGATGTTGATTGAATGAATTAGACTTAATTTTGTATTCTTTGTTGCTATTGATTGATGACAATTGCATTAATTCTCGAGTTGAGCATGAATAACACCATGTGTGCACTCATGCGATTGTGTGAATTTTTATGCTCTAAGTATTTGATGAATATCCTCTATGATCATAGAGTGTTAGGATGTTAATTAATTCCTAGAATTCTAGTTTTAATTGTCATGCACATGTATTCCCTATCAATATTTGAACTAGTGATGGAGTGAGGAGCTGAAAAGACTCGAGTTGAATCTCCTACTTTGTTTACACTTGTTTGCTTACTCTATTTTGATCCATTGTTATTATTGTGATTGCTTTTGATTCCTACACTGATTTCCCCTGGTTTAAGTTTGATTTTGGTTGAGAAAATTATAAAGTAATCCACGAGAATAATGACCTAGGTTGACGCTTTACTGCAAATTTTAGTCACCTAGTTTAATTTTATCATGCTCAATAGCGCCAAAAGGGATGCACATGGAAAGATCAATATTTTTGTATAAAATCCATTACGTAGTTGGAATCTAAGGGAAAAAGCCTAACTAATCGTTAAAGTAACCAAACTAGAGTAACTAAGTTAGTTTGAGGAATATTTAATTAATTTATTACTTTTATTAAAAGAACTTTGAGAACCACTTCTTGGAAAGTGCTAGTTGTAAGAATCTTGAAGAAAAACCAACTAAACACTCACCAAGTTTGTCTTCAAAACCGTGACACCTTTAGGCACCTTGATGCAAACCCATAAGGAAAATAGAGGTGATCTTCACGGATTCTCAAAGTGTTGCCCAATCTTCATTCACCAACCTTCATTCACTCACTAACACTATATTTTCACGGAAGCAAGCTCCAATTGATGGATCATGAGTGTTGGACTCAAGGAACCAAGAACAAAGGAAGAAGAAAAAAGAAAATGGATTAGAAAAGAGATGAGAGTGCCATGAATTAGAAATTCAATAAGCTCTTAGGAAGAATCGCCACTTGGATACAAGAATCCATGATAAGATTCAAGTTTTTAAGAAGAAAACCCTAGGAGATCTCTACTCCTTTTAAGAGAAACAATTCTCAATATTCATTCATTTTGACTAAAAATGAGTACAAATGAAAGTATTGACCAATATAAGTGGCAAGGACTTTTCCTAAGCGCTAGGCCATGAATAATTCAACACCTTTAGATCCTTGATTAATCAATCAAGTGAATCAAGGCACTCTTCACAATTGATCAATCAAGAAGGATTTAGAAATGTGTGACCAAAAGGCTTATAATTCAAGCTAGGAGTGATGATCATGGGAGAAGCGAGATGGAATTCTATGCCTTGGATTAGAATTATTTTTAAGGCTAGAATTTCATCTTGAATGAAAGATTAAATCCTAGAAGATTTATTTAAATTTACACCTTTAATTATGAATTGATCAAGTGGTGGAGATTTAAATCAAGTTAGTGGAAATTTCACTAACTCACTCTTTTTTCCCATCCACTCTCCTGTAAATTGAGAGATGAGCAAGAGAAGGAATTGTGTGATACTTTAGTTGTTTGTACTAATCTTTGCTTTGTTTTTGATGATTCTCATTTGAAGGATGATGTAGAAATGACACCAAAGGAAGAAATACAAGACAACAACTTCTTGTGTGAGGATGTGGAAGAGATAGAACTTAAAGAACATGGTGAAGTTGTTTGTGACATTCCTTACAAGAATCCTTTTACCTCAGTACCTAGTGGTGAATTGTGTACAAAGTTTCCATGGAGCACACATCATGAAGAAAATGAAGCACCCATGGAATTGGAGCAACCACTAGAGAAGATTTACTTGTCACTTGATACTCTTTCTACTTCTAATTTGAATAACATGGATTTCTCCAAGTTCTGATCTCGGAGCATGGATTGAAAGGTAAATCCTTCACTGTCTAACCATCTGAAGTTAACAATCTTTGGGGGTACGAGTTCCCGGTTTGCAAAATCAGTGAAGAAACGAGTTTCTTGTTCCTTCGAGGTGAACCAAGGGTTGTGACGCACGGATTCTTCAGGAGCCTTCCTTTTGGAGGAGGTTTCTTGTCTCTTTTTAGTACGTCTTTCTTCTTGAATATCACGGTTAGCCCTAGCTTTCATTCTTTTGCTGCTTCCTTGTCCGTCCATGGTTTGAAGGTTGAAGATGAGTGTGGGATAGAGAGAATGGAGGCCGTGAGAGATTTAGGGTTTAGAAGAGAATGAGAATGTGAATGTGAAGGAAAAACCCTAATACAACACTAATAAAGATCACAAAAGACTAGGTTCAATGAATGTGTGCAAATGGGCTTCCAAAACATGGAACACAAAGCCCAGAAACGAAGAACAAAGCTCTGAAAAACACTTCCAGAGCTCATGTAATCAATTACATTCGTGATGTAATCGATTACATCAGAACCAAAACACCCTGTAATCGATTACATTGGGCCTGTAATCGATTACATCAGAACCTCTCACACATGTAATCGATTACATTGTTGTTGTAATCGATTACATCAGAACCAAAACCTATTGTAATCGATTACATGCATGCTGTAATCGATTACATCCTATAGAAAATCAAAAACAAGTTGAAATAAAGCTATGAACTGCAATGTTAAAGATTTTCACATATAGAATGATTGAAAAACATTTGATTCATCATATAAAAGGTCAAGATCATGTTATGCAATGAATTCATATCAAGTTTAAGCACAAATGAATGATTAAACTAACATACTTACAACACTTTATGTGAGATGTTCTTCACTTAGAATACCAAGATTGGTTCTAAGTTTGAAGAACCTCTCCTTGGCGAAGGTTTTGTGAAGATATCCGCGAGTTGATTTTCTGTGTCAATGAATTCCACCTCACAATCTCCTTTCTCAACATGATCTCTAATGAAGTGATGACGCACCTCGATGTGCTTTGTCCTTGAGTGTAAAACTGGATTCTTCGTGATACTAATGGCACTTGTGTTGTCACACTTGATTGGAATATGATCAAGCTTAAGTCCAAAATCCTCCAGTTGTTGCTTGACCAAATGGTCGAGCACAACAGACTACTGTGACTACATACTCTGCCTCTGCAGTTGAAAGAGCTACACAGGCTTGCTTCTTGCTATACCATGAGACCAAGCTTCCTCCAAACAAATGACATACTCCACTAGTACTTTTTCTATCAATTTTACAACCAGCAAAGTCGGCATCACTAAAACCAACCAATGTAGGATACGTACCTTTTGGATACCACAAACCACAGTTCGTAGTTCCTTTGAGATACTTCAAGATTTTCTTCACAGCTGCCATGTGTGACTCCTTTGGTGCAGATTGGAATCTTGCACAAACACACACACTGAACATGATGTCGGCCTACTTGTTTGTGAGATACAAGAGTGATCCAATGATCCCTCTATATCTTGATTGGTCTACACTTTGTCCAGCTGCATCATTATCCAAGTAGAGATTAGTTGACATAGGAATGTTTGAGATCTTACAACTCTCCATGTTGAATTTCTTCAGCAATTCCTTAGTGTACTTTGCTTGATGTATGAAGATTCCATCTTTCAGTTGTTTGACTTGCAGTCCTAGGAAGAATTTGAGTTCTCCCATCATAGACATGTCAAACTCCCCTTGCATGCTATTCACAAACTCTTCACACAGAGATTTATTAGTTGATCCAAAAATAATATCATCAACATAAACTTGAACCAACAAAATACAGTTTGACTTCCTCCTTATGAAAAGAGTTTTGTCAACATTACCTCTGAGAACCCTTTTGTGTTAAGAAATTTACTTAGCCTTTCATACCATTGTCTAGGGGCTTTTTTAAGACCATATAGGGCCTTCTTGAGTTTGTACACATGTTCAGGGTATCTGAAATCAGTGAATCCAGGAGGTTGTGAAACAAAAACTTCTTCATTGATATAGCCATTCAAGAAAGCACTTTTAAGATCCATTTGAAACAACTTGAAATCATGTATGCAGGCAAAAGCAAGTAAAACTCTAACAGCTTCTAGTCTAGCAACAAGGGCATATGTTTTACCAAAATCTATTCCTTCTTGTTGATTATATCCCTTAGCTACTAGTCTAGCCTTATTCCTAACCACAACTCCATTCTCATCTAACTTATTTTTAAACACCCATTTTGTTCCAATCACATTCATATCTCTTTTAAAAGGTACTAACTCCCATACGTTATTCCTTTTAAACTGATTCAATTCTTCTTGCATAGCATTCATCCAATATTCATTATTTATAGCATCATCAACACAAGAAGGTTCAAATTGAGACACAAATGCATAATCATCACAAAACATGTTATGAGTAGATCTAGTAGATACTCCCTTATGGATGTCACCAATGATGTTGTCAAGAGATAAATCTCTTGGTTTCCTCCATTCTTTTGGAAACTCATGAGAAGTAGTTGGTGGTTCTTGCTGTTCCTCTTTGCTTATGCTTTCTTCACCTACATGCTCATCATCATCAACAAACACACTTCCCTTTTTGGGATTGTTAGTTTCATCAAACTTAACATGCACAGATTCCTCAATGCACATTCTTCTTTTATTAAATACTCTATATGCTTTACTTGATGATGAATACCCAATAAACACACCCTCATCAGCCTTGGCATCAAACTTACCAATAGGCTCTTTGCTATTATTCAAAACAAAACACTTACACCCAAATACCCGAAAATGAGAGATATTGGGTTTCTTGCCTTTATAGAGTTCATAGGGGGTTTTCTTTAAAATAGGTCGAATCACAATTCTATTTAGAACATAGCATGCGTGGAAACTGCATCAGCCCCAAAAATATTTAGGCAAATCACTTTCATTCAACATAGTTCTTGCTAGTTCTACTAAAGATCTGTTTTCCTCTCAACAACCCCATTTTGTTGTGGAGTTCTTGGAGCCGAAAAATTGTGATCGATTCCATATTTTTATGCAAAACTTTTCAAAATGTTCATTTTCAAATTCCCCTCCATGATCACTTCTAATGGACTTGATTTTCAAATCTTTTTCGTTTTGAATCTTTTTAGCAAGTATTTTGAAAACTTTGAAAGTGGTGTCTTTACTTGGTACAAAAACAACCCAAGCAAAACGAGAGTAGTCATCTACAACAGCTAATCCATATAGATTTCCACCTAAACTAGCAGTTCTAGATGGACCAAAGAGATCCATGTGCAGCAATTCAAGCGGTCTAGATGTTGAAACAACATTTTTAGATTTGAAAGAGTTTCTAGATTGCTTGCCTTTCTAACATGCATCACATAGGCCTTCTCTTTTGAACTTTAATTCAGGTAGTCCTTCTACTAAGCTCTTAGATGACAGTTTATTAAGTTGATGAACATCAATATGTGCTATACGTCTATGCCAAAGCCAAGATAGATCATCATTAGACGTAAGACATGCATGATATGATGATGAATGATCAAGTTCAAGTGTATAGATGTTACCTCTTCTCTTACCTACCATCAATGCCTCATTCGATTATTGTTATTGATCTTGCGGAAATTTGACCTTTGTCGAATGAAACTTGATAGCCTTTGTCGCACAATTGGCTAATATTCAGAAGATTGAACTTCAAACCTTCTACAAGTAGTACATCTTCAATCACGGAGTTGGATTTGTCTCCAACATCACCAATACCCAGAATTTTGCCTTTGTTGTTATCTCCATATACTACTGAACCAGATTCTTTGGATTTGAAGGAGATAAAGTTACTCTTGTCACCTGTCATATGTCTTGAGAGCCACTATCCAAATACCATGTTGAGTGTTTGGCTCTCAAGCACACCTACACATAGAAAGATATCATTTGGTTTTGGTACCCAAATCTTGTTGGGTCCTTTCATGTTAGAACTGTGACTATCTTTCTTTATCCATTTAAACAATCCATTATCTAGGCCTTTCTTTCTAATCATGCGGTTATAATGATTATGTCAGATTGCATACAATAACTACATGAGAAGTTTCTATACTTACTTGGTTTGTTTAAATGTATGGAACTTCTTGTTATTCTTTTTCAAAGGGGCGTAAAAGATTTACACTTTGAACAGGCAATTTCAATTTATCATTTTCATCTTTTAATTCTTGATTATTGGTTTTCAAAACAGAAATTTCTTTTTCTAAATCAAGCAACTCTGTTTTTCAAAACCTTACTTAGTTTTTCAAATTTTTCTCGCTTCTTTAAATAACTCACAAAAAGCAAGTATATAATTCATCATAATCATTATCATTTTTGGAGGAGTCAGAATCACTTACCTCATCATCCGATTCAAGTTTAGCCATAAGACATAAGTTGGCCTCCTCATTTTCGCTTTCACTAGATGATGAGCAGTCATTTTCTTCCCAAGCAATGTAGGCCTTTTCTTCCGATCTTGGTCCTTCTTGGGTTTTTCTTCTTGCTCCACTCTTCTAGCTCTCTTTCTTTGTTTGATTTCTTCAAGTTAGGACACTCCGATCTATAGTGTCCAGCCTTGCCACATTCATAGCATGTGACCTTTGAAGATGATCCTTTTCTAGCATTGTTGAATCTCTTCTTGTTGTTGTTCTTCCTCATGAACCTTTTAAACTTTCGACCATGAGATTCATTTCTTGCTCGATTCGTTTCCACTGACTTGATGATGCATCACTATCACTAGCTGTGTCCTCCATTTTTAGTGCCAAACTCTTAGCCTTCTTGTCTTTTTGCTCTTCATCACCATACGTGACATATCCATCTCATATTCTCTCAAACTTACCAAACAACTCAAGACTTGTCATTAAGGCCAAGTTCTTTGATTCTGTAATGTCATTTGTGGATGTTGGTTGCCATTTTTCGCTTAGAGACTTCAACACTTTTAT
Organism: Hylodesmum podocarpum; assembly: GCA_026586105.1. NCBI lineage: Eukaryota > Viridiplantae > Streptophyta > Magnoliopsida > Fabales > Fabaceae > Hylodesmum > Hylodesmum podocarpum. The sequence continues at coordinate 181,567 of JALJEV010001349.1, forward strand.
GTTTACCTCTTCCTCAACAAAGACCTTACCGAAGTCCTTTGAGGTGATTCACAATGTGTGTGAATCGTTTACGCATGTCCATGATAGACTCACCTTGTGCCATTCGAACATTTCATACTCTTGGATGAGTGTGTTCTTTCTAGCTCTTCTCACCTCAGGAGTACCTTCATGAGTCACCATGATGAGATCCCATGCTTCCTTTCTTTGTTGTACAAGCTGAAATTCTAAAGAATTCATCGAGTTTAATGCAGAATGTATAATATTTAAAGCTTTAGCATCATTTTTCGCTCTCCTAATTTCTTTGGTTCCCACTTCTCAAATGGTTTTTCTAATTCATTTCCATCAACTATATATGTGGGGATTTTAAAATCGATAACAATGACTTGCCAAATGTTTCTATTTATAGACTCCATAAAGATTTTCATTCTAACTTTCAGAATGGATAGTTATCTCCACGTAAGAGAGGAGGTCATTAATAGAGGCACCTTCAAGAAATGGTAATTGATTACTTGCCATTATGGATCAAATTCTAGAGCAACTTACTAGAAGTAGCTCGATACCAATTGTTGGTCCCTATGTATGAATCTAGAGGGGGTGAATAGATTCTTGCTAAACTTTACCCCAAATTCGCGTGTTTCTAATTCCTTTTAATTGACCAAAAAGCTAATCTTGATTACCTATCAATTACCTTTCAATTACAGATTCAATTACAGGTTCAATTCTGACTTATTCCTAAACCAATTAATGAGTTGATTATCAATACGGTTTCCAAATACGAAGCAGAATATAATCAATAACAATATAGAGAAAAGCGTAAAGAGAGTAAGGAAGAAGATGAGTGCACAACGATATATCTTTGGTTCGCCTAATCGCCTACTTCCGGTCCCAACCCAACAATGTTGCGATTGGCTTTCCACTATCAAATGATTTCTTTTGTATCCTTTTACATTCACTCTGCAACAAACAATACAAACAGAAATCAAAACACCCAAAACTGTTCTTCAACCTGAAGAACAGAACTTCCTGCACCTTGGCACCTCCAAGATCAAACTTTGAGAATCACTTCCCAAATACAATGCTCTATCTAGAGAGACCTCTCTCCTAGAGCAACAACCCAAAATTGGAAATACAAAAGATCAGTAAAGAATACACCTTAAGTGTAGAATCGATCACAAACAAGCTCTATGAAATTCACCCAACAAGGATATGGATCAAGTTTCCCCTTGTCTTTGAAAACCTTGATGAACTCTAAGTTTAGAGCATATGAAAGTGTAGGAGCAGTTGCAAATAATTTGGTTATCAGCAATCTCATATGCTTCATCAAGGATATACTTATAGAATCAATTTGGAGGGAGAAAACGTGCAAATCTGAGCTATAACGGTCCATGTAATTGATCCCAAATGCATGTAATCGATTACACTAGCCGTTAGAACCCTCCAATTTGATTTTTCCAGGCATGTAATCGATTACCACGAGCATGTAATCGATTACATTGAAGAGGGAAACCCAGAAAAGGTGAATTTCAAACCATGTAATCGATTACACTGGGGATGTAATCGATTACACCAGAGAGCTCTCAGCATGTAATCGATTACATCAACCATGTAATCGATTACACCAGAGAGCATGATCAATGTAATCGATTACACCAAGCCTGTAATCGATTACATCAGTGAAAAATGGATTTCCAAGGTTTTTCAAACTGTTTTTCTCAAATGGAAATCAAACATTCTTCACATGATCAAACATACACTAGTTTTACATATCTCTGGGGTCTTAAGCAAAGAATACAACACATATATGCCTATACTCAACACACAATACATAGTTATATCCTAGTTACATTCAACTATGGAAAACCGAAAGATACATTCATCAAAACCAAAACACATAAGAGAGACACAATCAGCTTTCTTCAAGCTTCAAGTCCAACACTTTCCCCACCACTTTTCCTAGGTGAATAATGGTTTCCCCTTTGCCTTCCTTTTCACTTCTCTTATGGTTTTCTCTCAAGGTTCTCTCTTTTATCTCATGATACTCCTTTTTCACCATTCTTTCAAACTCAATCCTCTTATTTTGTTCTTCCCTAAACCTTCTATTACTCTCCTCCCTAACCTCATTCACACTCTCCTTGAGATCATATTGCAAATGGGTGAATCTCTCCATCATTGCATCCATCAATCTCTTTGTCCTAGGAGACATGTCATTTACAACAATTGGAGAGCTATCCATGGCTGCAAGAAAGATATTAGAAGCAATAAAAAATATAAGAGAATATATTCCTTTCCACTCACTAAGTATTTACACCCCATAACTCGTGTTTACACTCTTGGAAGCTTTTTCTATGATGTGCACTCTAGCCTTTTTCCTCTCAACTCTTAAGAGCTTTCTTAAGAAACTTTTATCAATTACCAAGTCTTAATTTTCTAGGTGAAAGAGGAACAATCCTGCCAAGAACTTAGGGAAATCTAAAGAAGACAAATACTCAAGACAAAACTATTAGGAAGTCAAAGAAGACAAACAATAAAAGGACACTCAATGAAGAAAATTTAGCTACTCAAAAGGAGAATTAATATGAGAAAATGACTACTTTATCTACTGTAGCTAAAATGAAGGAAAACAAAAATTTAAAACTGGAAAAATTTTCAAGACAAAGAACTCAAAAATTGGACACAAAAGCAAGTACCAATGCTGGAAAATTTTTTAGACAACCGTTACTAATTTTCCCAACTTGTGAGCACTCAAAAGCATATTAAATGGTGTTGTAAAATTATAAAACCTTCCAGTTGAGCTTATATATGTATATACTATCAAATCAAATTCCCAGCAGCCATCAAAACCCAGATTTACACGTTGAACAAGAAGCAAAACAAAAACTGACACAGATTCACTGCAACCGTCACTAACAACAGGAAATTTTGCATAAAACTTGTCCAATTTGTCACAAATTTTTGGAGGGTGTTTTTCTATGAATTTAAGGCATGAAATAAGCTTAAAATAGGTGCAGGGCAACCACAAAAAAGAGGTCCAAAACAGGGCAAAAATAAGGCTTATATATATAGGCACATGCAAAACACACCACAAGTTCAATTATCAAGCTATTAGCAAAATTGATCCAATTTATGATGCTGATGCTTGAGCTTATTGAGCAATAAAGCCAATTTTGTGTTAATTTTGTGGATGTTTAAGTAGCCCAATTTTGTGATTCTATAAAGGGTAAGATTCTTGGGATTGGGACGATTGGTATTGCACCCAGTCCACTTATACATAATGTGTCGTACGTTGAAAGATTAAACTTTAATCTGCTTAGCATAAGTCAATTTTGTGATAGCAGATATGAAGTCCCCTTTAACTATGATGAGTGCATAGTTAGAAACAATGATAAATTCATTCTGTTTAAAGGTAAAAGAAAGAATAATCTCTATGAGGTTTGTCTTTCTGATCTTAGTGATTAGAATGTAACATGTCTACTCGCAACAGACGATGAGAGAGAAATATGGAATAAAAAGCTTGGACATCTAAGTCTGAAATATATTTAAAAAATATCCAAGAGAAATCTTGTGAAAGGCTTGCCAAATGTTTCTTGGTAATGTAATCGTTTGTGTGAACCTTGTCAGCATGGGAAACAACTTAAATCATCTTTCAAATCTAAAGATGTTGTTTCTACGACAAGACCACTAGAGTTATTATACATTGATTTCTTTGGTCCTACCCAGACGCAAAGTCTTGGAGGCAAGAGATATGGATTTGTCATTGTAGATGACTACTCTAGATTTACATGGGTATACTTCCTACTCTAGATTTGTTATTGAACCTAAAAGCATTAAAGAAGCACTTAAAGAAGATGATTGGATACTTGTCATGGAAGAAGAATTAAACCAATTCACAAGAAATGATGTATGGGCGCTGGTAGGAAAGCCTAAAGACAAAAGCATCACTGGAACAAGATGGGTTTTCAAAAACAAGCTAGATGAAGTAGGAAAAGTCATCAGAAACAAGGCAAGGTTAGTGGCTCAAGGGTATAATCAGCAAGAAGAGGTTTTTTTAAAACAACCACCTGGCTTTGAACATCCATCTTTGCCAAATCACGTTTTTAAGCTAAAGAAAACCTTGTATGGTCTAAAACAAGTTCCAAGAGCTTGGTTCGACAGATTAAGCTCTTTTCTGCTTAAAAATGGTTTTTCAACAGGAAAACTTGATACTACCTTATTTAAGAAAAACCTCTTAAAATATTTCATTGTTGTACAAATATATGTAGATTATATTGTTTTTGGTACAACTAATGAATCTCTGTGTCAAGATTTCTCTAAGCTTATGCAGAATAAGTTCGAGATGAGCATGATGGGAGAGTTAAAATTCTTCTTAGGGCTGCAAATTAAGCAAATGAAACAAGACATCTATATCCATCAAGAAAAATATACAAAAGAACTCTTAAAGAAGTTCAAAATGGATAATGTCAAACCTATGAAGACTCCCATGCATTCATCTATAGCTAGTTTAAGTAAAGATGAGATCGGAAAGTCTGTTGATCAGACTGTATACCGAGGTATGATGTCTACTTAACTACTAGTAGACCAGACATTATGTTTAGCGTCTGTCTTTGTGCTAGATTTCAGTCTCACCCAAAGGAATCTCATCTGCAAGCTGTAAAGCATATATCAAGATATCTAGTTGGGACAACTACTCTCTCTTTGTTTTACAAGAAATATGATGATTTTAGTTTGAGTGGATTTTGTGATGCTGATTGCGCTGGTGATAAAGTGGAGAGAATGAGTATAAGTGGAGGATGCCAGTTTCTGGGTTCATCACTTATCTCTTGGTCTAGCATGAAACAAAACTCCATAGCATTGTCTACAACAGAAGCAGAATGTTTCTGCTACTGGATCTTGTTCACAATTATTATGGGTAAAACATCAACTGGAAGACTACTCCAGGTTTGGAAATCGTATACCTGTATATTGTGACAATACTAATGTAATCAATCTAAGCAAAAATCCTATTCAGCATTCAAAAGCTAAGCATATTGAAATTAGATTTCATTTCATCAGAGATTATGTTCAAAAAGGCAGCTTTGATATACAATTTGTGCAAACTAATTTCCAATTGGCTAATATATTTGCAAAAGCTTTAGACGAAACAAGATTTAATTTCATAAAAGAAAATTTAGGAATTGTTCCCCTAACTGAATAAGTTTTTCATCTGATAAATCTTTTCGTCTCTTTATTGTTTTCGTCTGCACTTTACGTCTATATTATTTCGTGTTAAGACGAAACGTTGCGTCTGATCAAAAGTTGAATTAGTCGATCTGACTCTTCAACAAACGCAACATTATGTTATCTTTTAACATATTTTATTGAGTGTGAAGGACGTAGCATTTAATGCAACATTTAATGTGTCTGACATTTATGGAAAAAATTCTTAAGAGAATGAGACACGCGCATGATTTATAGAGTCAAGTCAATCATTAGAGAGACGATGATGAAAAACGTCAAATCAGGGACAATTACTTTTCTTTCGTCTACTCTTTAACCTAAATTTGTTTCATCTTTATATAAATACATGAAACTGTTAGTTGTTTCCATTACTTTCTAGTCTCAAAAATCTTATTGTATAAGATAAACTATCATACCATTCTCCCTTCATTTTCAAATACTAAAATGGCTGCCAAGAATGTGAAGACTGTTGATAGCACAAAAACCTTCTGCGCCGAAGAAATGTTCCTGATGGAGGACCATCCTTCACTAGAAGAGTTACAAGAGCAATGACAAAGAGAATACAAGAAGAGGTGGAGAGTCAACTTAAAAGTCAAAGTAAACTCTCAAGTCAAGAGTCAACTCAAGACTTCTCCTTGTATTGTAATAGGACTTGTAATTTTTCTAGTATCTTGTAATATTGTAATTAGGGTTAAACAATGAATAATTAGGACCATGTCTGCATGAAAGGTCCATGGTTTAGGCTTGGTTAATTAGGACCAAAAATCTCTCCAAACGAGAGGGAGAGTGGCGCACACTCTCTTAAGAGAGAGTGGGAGAGAATTGGAGGGAAAAGCAATGGGAAAAGCACTAACTCAATTTGAATTCCAACCCTTAGATGAGATCTAGAATCTCTAATCCAAGGGTTGAGTTCAAATTCAGCTAGCACATGCTTTTGGCACCAATTCTGAAGTGAACTTTAGCCACTTGATTAAGATCTAATCAAGAGGCTAGAATTCAAACTTACGTCACACTTTTGCCACCACTTTTCTACTTCACCGTAGCCTTAGGATGCATATCTCATCCAAGGATCAAGATTAGTGATCCATGTGATGTGCTTGAGAAAGCTTCCCACACGTTGATCCTAATCTAGATCCAAGGGTGAAGATAAGTTGCTTGCTCTCTAAGGTGGTGCCAAATGCTAGTCCTATAAATAGGAGAAATTTTGAATTGTAAACACTTTTGAATAATTGAGAATTGAATTCAGAAAATTGAGAGTGTTTTCTCTCTTGTGTTCTTGTGAAAAACCTTGAATCTCATTAATGGTTTCCTTGCTCCATTGTAGCGGTTCCACCTTGAACTTATTGGCACTTGCCATGACGCTTCCATTCCTTTCTTAAACTGTTTCTTCATTTCTTTTCTCTTTGAGGCACAAGCTTCTTCTTCCTAAACACTAAAGCCTCCATTGAAGCATGAAGATCCGAGCACATGAAGTTATTCTCCTTGAGGATTGCATCAGTTCCTTTCATGCAAGTGGATCAAACGAGAAACTTTCAAGGTTCTTTTTGAGATTACTCTTGAGATGCTTGATGCTGTTGGGTGGATGGACATCACAGAATGACAAGGGGCATGGCTGATGGAACCCTATTATGAGTTCTGGAGTGAAGCTCAGGACGTTAATGGCACTATATGTGGATTTTTATCAGAAAAGGAGTTTCTGATAAATCCATATGTCATCGCTGTTGGAGGAAGATGCAAAGTTGAAGGAGTTATCTTTCATTCCAACTGGAACGCGCAGTTGGACGAAGAATCAATAGACAGAGCTTTGTATGGTAGGGCTTGTGTCTCTGAAGACAACAAGTTTTTGAGAGCTGGAGACCTGATTCCTTAGTGCAAAATATTGTACAATCTTTTCTTCAACATCTTAACCCCTAGGACTGGGTCTAGGGACAATGTAAGCAATAGAGATAGATTCTGTCTCTATCATCTATTGAAGAAGGAGAAGATAAGCCTTCCTCACATCATCTTGGACCACTGGCAGAGTGCACCAAGAAGCAGGAACTTGAAAAGAAAATTAAGTGTTCCTTATCCTGCCCTTTTCTCCAACATCATCATTAACCTAGGGTTCAAGGTTAATGACGATAAATGGTATCATTGTGGCCAAGAAGTCAAGCAAAGCACATTCTCCAAGATGCTTCTACCATCTGAGTCTTTATCAAAATAAGATATGTCTAAACAGAATCCTTCACCTTCAAAACAAACCAAGAGAATCAAACTCCCCATCAGAAAAACCCAAACAGAATAGCCACCTCCACCATCTCCTAAAATAAAACCTCAACTCTCCATTAAACTCACCAGATCATCCCAAACACAAGCCCAAAAACAGAGAATCAAATAAATGAATCACTCACTAATCATTTACCAGAACAACCGCCTGCACCGAAATGTCTTCGCTCTTTCATTATTGATCTCAAACAATCATTCGAGTCTTAGAAAGAAGAAACCAAGAAAAAAAAAGAGATTAGATGCACACTCTGAAAGGAGAATAAAGAGGAAGACTGATAAATCTGAGTCTGCAAGAAGAATAGATGAAGCAGACACTGTCAAAATGACAGACGCAGTTGAGGCTGCTTAAAATATTGAAGAAAAGCAAAGTCTACCATCTGCAACAGTACCTGAACCCAAACAGACTGAGCAAGATAATGTTGAATCTGCTCAGATTCAAAGAGATATTGAACTATTGTCAGAACAAGTATCAATTATGCTAGATGATAACCTTCACACATCTATGCATTTGGATGTTGCTGAAGAAAGGATGGAGACCAGACCAGAAACAAAAGCAAAACCTATTGTGGTACCTTTTGAGTCTGCTTCACCAAGAATTCAACAGACGGAAGATGTTGCGTCTGCTGAACCTACCTCTATTCAGAAGGAAGTATCTACGTATGAAGAAACTAAATTTGTACAAATGGAAGTTGTCCATTGTGATGTACATCCGCATCCATTAACTGTATCAATGTCTAATGTGCCAACAATAACAACATACACTCGAACAAAGTCATTGCTATATTCAGAGATTGTTGCTCCTGAAGATCTTACACCCCCAATGATGTAGGAAAATCTAGAAGAGTTACTAGAAGCATGCAAAGGAGGCTAGAGGAGAAGGTAGGAAGACTCCAAGACCATGAAGCTAGTATAGGACTTATCACTTGTAACCTACTTGTAAATTCCTTTGAACATGATTAAGTCCTATGTTGTAATAGCTCTAGGGTAAGACTTGGGTTAAGCCCATGGGTTCTTAGGGCCAAACCCACGGTTTCCGTAAACACCTACACATGCCATGCTTTCCTAGTCAAGGCTACAAAAGGTTTTCAAAAAGCGGCTAAAATCATTTTCGGTTCAAAAACTTGTGTGAAGCCTTGAGACACTTGCTAATTAGGAAGGAGTTCCTTGATTAAGCATTGGATCCATGGCAACACTTAATCAAGGATCTCCACCCTTGATTAGGAAGTGATCAGATTGATGACATGGCTAATCACATGGGCCACAAGGGGAGACAAACCCATGTGCACCCATGTGAAGGCCATGTGAAGCCATGTGCTTCCTTAACTACCAAGTAACCCACATGGTTACTTGGCTTGCAAGGAAGCCCACATATTGGTGCAGCCCTAACCTTGGTTAGTGGCTCCTAAACCGTGGTTAGGCTTACTTGGAGGCCAAGCTTGGTGCCCTATAAATGCCATGGCCGAACCCAATGTAAGGACCTTTGATGAATTGTTGAATGAATGAGCTTTAAGCTTCTTTTGAGAGATTAGTTCTCTTGTTCCCGTAGGGAATTCTCTTTGAATCTTATCAATGGTTCTCTACACCCATTGTGACGGTTCCTCCTAGGCTTATAGGTTACTAACCTTGGCGCCACCACCATTCCTTTCTTCTCCACATTTTTCCTTTCAATTCTTAACTCCAAAACACCCTAAACAATCCTAGGCCGAGAGCTTCTCTTGGGTTTCTACCGTGGGCATTGTTGAAGAATAGATCAGGGCAATACTTGCAACTTCATTGGAGCACCTTCCATGGAGCACCTACATCAAGTGGTATCAAGAGCATAATTTTCTTCACCATTGGTTCATCTTCAAGGTTAGTAGTTGAGTCTTCCTTGAGTCTTATTTTTCTTCTTTGAGTCTTCTTCATATCTAGAGTCTTTCTTCCATAGAGTAGCCTATTTTGAGTTCCTTGAGTTGTCATGTTCTTTAGTTTTGAGTTGGGCATGCTTTAATTCTTTTAGTTGCTGCATTAGGCCGTGATTCATATTGGCATGTTCATTCATATGTTTCTTGAATTCATGATTTTCTAGCTTGCAATTTTGACTCACATGATCATCTAGATTTTCTTTTGCAAGTCATGATTCATGTATGCCTCTAGGATTTCTATTTAGTCTTGAATTCTTTGCTTCACTTTATGGTATGCTTGCTGGATTGTACTGCACTTAAGCTTTGGTTACATATCTCACATGAATGCTAAGTGTTAGGAGCAATTCTAGTGTATGCTTACATGTTACATGAATTTTTAGTGATTTTTAGTTTACCCTTTGATTTGTCATTTCGGCTAGATATTGTAATTGCTATGATAAGCCAGATTTGAACCTAGAAAGTGGCTCTTAGTTCCCTTAAGGTTTCAGTCCAACCATAGTGAATCAAAAGAAAAGAATCAAAATCAAAAGAAAAGAAAAGAGAAGGGAAAGAAAACAAGTGGAAAGAAAACAAGTGGAAAGAAAAAGAAGTAATGAATAGTAGTGGTTCTAAAACTAGTAGAAAAACTCAAGAACCATAGAAAGTGAAAGGAAAAGAAAGAGTATAGCAAGATAATAGTTAAAGAAGTGAAAAAGAAAAAGATTTACACAAAAGAAACACCATTAGACCTAGGAAAGAGCCTACACATTCTAATGAATTTTCTAGTTTTGAGCTTCCCAAGTGCTTTGTGTATCTTTTATGTTTCCTTGTAAATTTGTACATTTCTTTATTGTACTGCACCTTGCTGGATGTGTGAAATACTGCATATTAGAATTGGACCTTGAATTGAACCTAAGAAGCATGATAGTAGCCAATTAGAGAACATAGCTAGAATCGGTCTCTAAAATCTGTTTCGCTAATTTTACTGTTTCGATTTCTAATTTTCGGTTGCTAATTGCTTTGTGCACTTGCTATCCAGTTTTGTATGCCATACTTGTGCCTCTGTTTTGGATGTGTTTTCTTGGGAAATTTTTTACTATTTCACTGCCCTAGTACATGCCTTTGTCTCATAAAAGTTACTCCACAATTTAAGTGCCTATCATTTCTATTTTAGCTCTTTATTACTTGTCTCCTTTGGATTCCTTGGTTGTGTCTTAGAGTCCTTTGTCTTTCTTGGCCTCTTAAGCCTAGTCTTTGTGCTGTTCTTCTTTCATGATGGTGTGATAAGGCCTTGATAATTGATTAGAAGAGAGTTTACTAAGAGAGCTTAGAGAAAAAAAGTGGTAAAAGGCAAGAGAGAACATTAGAGAAAAAGCCATAATTTTGTGTGATACACGAGTTGATTGAGTGATACACTTAGTGAGCTTGTGAGGTTTTATTTCCCTTTGTATTTTCTGTATACTAACCTTTCTTTGCAGCTATGGCAAGTTCCCCAAGTGTGGGTAATGAGCACTCACATAGGACCCAAGCTTTGATGGACAAAATGATGGAAAGAATGAATGAGATCCAAATAAGTTTGAGGGAGAGTGTTAAGGAGGGTGTGAGGGAGATAAAAGAGACACATGAGAAGGAGAGGCAAAACAATAAAGAGGGATGAAGGAGAGGTAGAAGAGGGAATGATGAGGATAGTGGAAGAGAAAGTGAGAGAAGAGGTAGTAGGAGAGGTGAGCACATGAGTTCTATTGGTAGTGATGGTGGGAACTTCTTTGGGCATGGAGCACATGGTGGGAACCCTTTTGTGAACGATAGGAGGGGTGGAAGAGGTGTTGGACATGTTGGAGGGAGAGGAACTCGAGGCTATGGTAGACACCATTGGGAAGATGAGGACCGGTTTGATGAAAGAAATCTTAAGTTTTTCATACCCAAATTCAATGGAAGTGGTGGTGCGGATGTGTACTTGGTATGGGCAATGAAAGTGGACCAAATACTTAGTAGCTACCTTATGCTTAGTGAGGAGAGGAAGCTTCACATGGTCACCCTTGAGTTTGAAGTATATGCACTAGTTTAGTGGCATCAACAAGAAAGAGGTAATGGGTACTTGAGACCTAAGATCACTACATGGGAAGAGTTGAAACAAGCCCTCAAAGAGAGGTTTGTGCCGCCAACATACATGAGGGATTTGCATCACAAACTACAAATACTTGTGCAAGGTAGTAGGAGTGTGCAAGACTACTACAAAAACTTGGATGTTACCATGCTTATAGCCCAAGTTGAAGAGAGCCTAGAAGCTACAATGGAAAGGTTTGTACATGGACTCAATAGAGAGATCCAAGATTTCCTTGAATTGCAAAGATACTTCAACCTTGAATTGCAAAGATACTTCAACCTTGAAGAAGCCATCAACTTGGCCGAGAGGGTAGAGTCACAATGGAGAAGGAAAGCTAGCTTCAAAAGGGTCTCCAATACTAATGCATCAACTTGGAAAGGTAAGAGCAACAAAGACCATTCACCTAGGCCTCCATTGAAGAGTAACCGAGAGATCACTAAAGGTAAAGAGGTAGTTCCTTCATCTCAACCTTTTAAACCAAGTAACATCAAATGTTTTAAGTGTTTAGGAAGAGGCCATATTGCATCTCAATGTCCAAACAAGATCACAATGGTGATTAGGCAAGATGGAGGGATTACTCGTGACGAATCAAGTGAAAGGGAAGATCAAGGTGAAGCTCACTCCACCTTTAGTGAAGAGGCCGACGAGGGGGATTTGTTAATGGTAAGAAGGTTATTAAAATTTAACCATGATTTGGATGAAACTCAAAGGGAGAATATCTTCCATACAAGGTGTAAGGTAAAGGACAATGTTTGCTCCCTTACCATAGATGGTGGTTCATATACAAATGTAGTTAGTGAAAGACTTGTAAATAAACTTAACTTGCCAACTTTAATTCATGCTAAACCATACAAGTTGCAATGGTTAAGTGAAAATGGGGAAGTAAAAGTAGATAGGCAATGTATGATCACTTTTTCTATTAGTAAGTATTGTGATAATATTCTTTGTGATGTTGTGCTCATGGAAGCTACACATATGCTTTTAGGTAGGCCATGGCAATATGATATGAATGTTATACATGATGGACTTTCTAACACCTATTTGTTTACATTTGAAGGTAGAAAAGTGCTCTTAAAGCCTTTAGCCCAAAAGGATGTATGTGAGGACCAAATCAAAATGAAGATCAAGAAGTCCCAAGAAGAAAAGGTGGACATGGCCGAGAACTCCAAGCACTCCAAGGCTTTGGCCGAGAGCCATGCAAAGAAGAAACATGTAAAAAGTAGTGTAAATAATTCTAAGTGTAAAGTAGATAGCAAAAAAAATTGTAAAGAGACTTTGCTTATTACTTGTAAGGACATTAAAAGGGAGTACCTTGCTAGAAGGTCTATGTTTCTATGCTTACCAAATCCGATGATATTAAATGCATGTATAAACGAGTCCAAGGAAATAGAAGAAGTACTTGAAGAGTACAAAGATGTTTTCCCTTTGAAGCTACCTCATGGGTTGCCTCCTATAAGAGGAATAGAACATCACATCGATTTTATTTCGGGTTCGCAGTTACCCAACAAGCCATCCTATAGGAGCTCACCATAAGAAGCACACGAAATTGAAACGCATGTTCAAGATCTCTTGAACAATGGATAGGTCAAAGAAAGCCTCTCACCTTGTGCATCTCCAATCATCTTGGTTCCTAAGAAGGAGGGTACATGGCGCATGTGCACAGATTGTTGAGCGATAAATAATATTACTATTAGATATAGACATCCTATCTCTAGATTAGATGATCTATTAGATGAATTACATGGATCCACCATATTCTTTAAAATAGATCTTAAGAGTGGTTACCACCAAATCCGAATGAAGGAATGGGATGAGTGGAAAAGTGCCTTTAAGACTAAGTTTGGACTATATGAGTGGCTAGTAATGCCTTTTGGATTATCTAATGCTCCAAGCACATTCATGAGACTCATGAATCATGTCTTGAGGGAATTTTTAGGTAAATTTGTAGTAGTGTACTTTGATGATATCCTAGTATATAGCTAGTCTTCTCAAGAACATGTAATCCATTTGAGACTTGTCTTAGAAGTACTTAGGAAAGAAAAGCTATATGCAAATAAAGAGAAGTGTATCCTTGGAACCAAGAAGGTGATCTTCCTCGGCTTTGTGGTAAGTGCAAAGGGTGTGGAGGTTGATGAAGCCAAGATTCAAGCAATCAAGGAGTGGCCAACCCCAACATGTGTGAAAGAGGTAAGGAACTTTCATGGTTTAGCTAGTTTCTATAGAAGATTTGTTAAAGATTTTAGTACTATAGCTAGCCCATTAAATGAACTTGTAAAGAAGGACACTATGTTTACATAGGGCCCTCTCAAGAGGAGGCCTTCAAGGTGCTCAAACACAAACTCACACACTCACCTATACTTGCTGATGCAAACCCATGAAGCTAGGATGTAGACTCCACAGATCAACACCTTGTTTGCCCCATCTTCAATTCACCAAGTGATCCTCACTCACAAATTAAGTCAAGCTTGAGTAATAGGCTAAGAAATGGATAGTGTTTCGGTTTGGCACCAAAGAAGAATGAAATCAAAAATGGATGAAGAACTAGAAGGGTGGTAGCGCCATGATTCTAGGAATCAATAAGCTAAGTGATGAATCGCCACTTCAGTCATGGATCAAGATAAGATTCAAGGTTTTTTTGAAGAAACCCTAGGAGAGCACTCCTTTTTAAAGACACAAGTCTTAGAATTCTATTTCATTCAATATTCAAAAAAATGAGTCTTACAATGAAATTTGCCTAAGTTATATGACTAGAGGTGTGTGTTGGCCGTGAGCTTCTCTAGGCCTTAGGATCCTTGATGGATTGATCAAGTGATGCTAGACACCCCTCACTTGATCAATTCAAGAAGGATCTAGAGTTAATGAGATCAAGAGGCTCAAAACTCTCCTAAGCATGTGGTGATCATGGACTAATTAAGATGGAATTCTAGTCCTTAGATTAGAAGCTAATCTAAAGGCTAGGATGCCTTCTTAGATGAGAGTCAACACTTTATAACTTGACTTAAATTTACACCTTTGATTATGGTATAATCAAGTGGTGGAAATTTAAATGAAGTTAGTGGAATTTCCACTCATTCTCTCACATAATTCATCTACTCTCTTTTAAGAGAGTGTAACACACTTGCTTATTTGGGTCATAAGACTCTTAAGCCCACAATTAGAGGCTTTGACCAATCAAAACACAAGTCAACATGTCCATTACTTAGCTTGGCCGAAACTCACTAAACAACCATGGTCCAAGCTTTATACAAAATTAAGCCTAAACTAACTACAAGCTAATAAGAAGATTACAAGGCTTCTTTTGCCCAATTTGTTGACTTTGAGGAGTTGACCATTGACTTTGACTTTGACCTTGATTTGTTGACTTTGACTTGGTCAACTCTTCCTCAACTTGAGCTTCTAATCTTCTTTGCATAGCTCTTGTTATCCTCATGCTTGGAGATGGTCCTCCATCAATCCCTCCTTCTTGAGGCAAACTTGTCCCCAAGTTGCTTGCATCACCACCTACATCACAAGGAGATAAATCACTAACATTAAATGAATTACTATCAATGAAAGATGAAGGAAGGTCAAGAGAATAAGCATTGGGTCCAAGATTCTTTAAAATCTTGAAGGGGCCATCCCCTCTTGGAAGAAGTTTAGATTTCCTAAGGTTGGGAAATCTTTCTTTCTTGAGATGAAGCCACTTGAACTCCACATTCTTCTTGTGTTTGTTCACTTGGGCCGCCACCTTGGAATACCTTTTCTCAAAGTGATCTTTGATTTTGGCATGAAGGGACTTCACTAGCTCGGCCTTGGCAACTCCATCTACATTTAAAGCAAACTCAAGTGGCATAGGCACAAGGTCAAGAGGTGTTAGAGGGTTAAAACCATAAACAATCTCAAATGGGGAATGGGAAGTAGAAGCATTCACAACTCTATTATATGCAAATTGAACAAAAGGCAAATGTTCCTCCCATGTCTTAGTATTTCCTTTAACAAAGCATCTTAACAATTGGCCTAATGTTCTATTAACCACTTCGGTTTGGCCATCCGTTTGTGGGTGGCAAGTGGTTGAGAATAAAAGCTTGGTGCCTAACTTACCCCATAAGGTTCTCCAAAAGTGACTCAAAAATTTGGAGTCCCTATCACTAACAATTGTCTTAGGCAAGCCATGCAATCTAACCACTTCTTTAAAGAAAAAATTTGCAATGTGTGTAGCATCATCAACCTTGTGACAAGGGGTAAAATGAACCATTTTTGAAAACCTACACACAACCACAAAAATGGAATCCATTCCTCTCTTGGTTCTCGGCAATCCAAGCACAAAATCCATAGATATATCAATCCAAGGAGAAATGGGAATAGGTAAAGGAGTATATAATCCATGATTCATGCTTCTAGATTTAGCCTTATGACATGTTATGCATTTTTGTACAAATCGGTCCACATCTTTCTTCATGTGTGGCCAATAAAAATGTTCATGTAATATGGCTAAAGTCTTATCAATTCCAAAGTGTCCCATGATGCCTCCTTCATGTGCTTCACAAACCAAAAGCTCCCTTAAGGATGTCTTAGGGATGCACAAACATTTTCCCTTAAAAAGATAACCATCCACCCTAAAGAAATCCTTATGAGCACTTTGAGCACACATCATGAACACTTGGCCGAAATCATGATCATGTTCATACAATTCTTTAATGTGATCAAAACCAAGCATCTTAGTTTCTAGCATACAAATCAATGAAAATCTCCTACTAAGAGCATCGACTACCACATTAGTGCTACCTTTCTTATATTTAATCATGTAAGGAAAGGTTTCAAGAAATTCTACCCATCTTGCATGCCTCTTGCTTAACTTGCCTTGGCCCTTGATATGTTTGAGTGCTTCATGATCGGTGTGCACCACAAACTCCTTGGGAAGAAGGTAGTGTTGCCACACTTGAAAGACCCTCACAAGTGCATACATCTCCTTATCATAGGTGGAGTAGTTGAGTTAAGCACCCTTGAGCTTCTCACTAAAGTAGACAATAGGATGCCCCTCTTGCATCAACATGGCTCCAACACCTAGGTTAGAAGCATCACACTCTACTTCAAAAGAACAAGCAAAGTTAGGTAAGGCAAGAATAGGTGCATATGTAAGCTTATCTTTAAGTAGATTGAAAGCATGTTCTTGTGCTTGACCCCAAATAAAAGTAGAATCCTTTTTAACTAGTTCATTAAGAGGTGAAGCAATAGTACTAAAATCCTTAACAAACCTCCTATAAAAGCTAGCTAAACCATGAAAGGATCTTACTTCCTTTGTATTGGTGGGTCTCAGCCACTCTTGGATGGCCTTGATCTTGCTTTCATCCACTTGCACACCTTGCTCACTCACCACAAAACCGAGGAATATAACTTGATTGGTGGCAAAGGTGCACTTCTCTTTGTTGGCATACAATTGTTGTTCCCTAAGCACTTTCAAAACAAGCTTCAAGTGTGTTAGATGTTCTAAGAAAGATTTGCTATAAATCAAAATGTCATCAAAATATACCACAACAAATTTTCCTAGAAACTCTCTTAGCACATGATTCATTAATCTCATAAAAGTGCTAGGTGCATTTGATAAGCCAAAGGGCATGACAAGCCACTCATATAGTCCAAACTTTCTTAAAAGCGGTTTTCCACTCATCACCTTCTTTCATTCTAATTTGGTGATAGCCACTTTTAAGATCAACCTTGGAGAATATCTTAGCTCCATGTAGCTCATCAAGCAAGTCATCTAGCCTAGGAATGGGATGTCTATACCTTATAGTAATATTGTTAATGGCTCTACAATCGGTACACATCCTCCAAGTTCCCTCCTTCTTAGGCACTAAAATAACCGGTGAAGCACAAGGAGACAAGCTCTCCTTGACCCAACCCTTACTCATCAAATCCTCAACTTGCCTTTGCATTTTATGAGTCTCTTGAGGAGAACTCCTATATGTAGGCCGGTTGGGTAAAGGTGCACCGGGTACTAGATCTATTTGATGCTCAATCCCTCTAAGTGGTGGAAGGCCATGGGGAATCTCTTTAGGAAAGACATCATCAAACTCCATTAACAATGACTCAAGGTCTTCTTGCTTGCCTACCAAGTTAGTGCTCAAAACTAATGGTGTAGGCAAACATAGAAACATGCTCTTCCTAGCTAGGTACTCTCTTCTTAACTCACCTCTCTCCATAAGCAAACTCTCACTAAGTTTTCCCTTATCTATAGTCTCGATTTGCATAGGATCATGGGTGGCTACACACTTTCCTTTCATCCTAGAATCACTAGTGGCATGTTTGGTAATTTTCTTGCAACTCTCGGCCAAGGCTAGCTTCCTAGGATGTTTGGTTTCTTTTTGGCTTTTCTTGGAGGAGCTCTCGGCCACACAAGGTTTGGCACTTGAACCCTCACTTTTCTTCTCACTTTCCCTCTTTAATATCATTTTTATTTGATCCTCACACACTTCCTTAGGTGACAAAGGCTTAAGGGTGACCTTCTTGCTCATATGAGAGAAGACATAGGTATTGGAAACACCATCATGAATGGCATGCTTGTCATATTGCCAAGGTCTCCCTAGTAAAAGGTGAGTGGCTTCCATAGGCACTACATCACACAACACATCATCTCTATACTTGCCTATGGTGAAGTTAATAAGGACTTGCTTACTAACTACCATCTCTCCCTTATCACTTAACCATTGTAGTTTGTAAGGTTTAGGGTGTGGGGATGTCCAAAGCTCTAATTTATTTACTAACCTAGTACTAACAACATTTGTACAACTACCACTATCTATGATAAGAGAACATACCTTCCCTTCCACTAGGCATCTAGAATGGAAGATATTTTCCCTTTGTGAGTCATCCAACTCCTTGAGGGCACTTCCAAGCATCTTCCTCACCATGAGGAGATCTCCATCCTCCGGTTGCTCCATGCTTGAGTGTTCACTAGCACTAGCTTCCTCTTCTTCACTTGAAGAGTGAGTGGACTCTTCACTAGTGATCCCTCCATCTACTCTCATGATCATGGCCTTCTTGTTCGGACATTGGGAAGCTATATGACCATGTCCTAAACACTTGAAACACTTAATGTTAGAAGGCTTAGAAATAGGTTTAGAGACTTCCTTACCTTTAGGGTCATCTCGGCTAGACTTGTAAAAAGTCTTGGATGATCCCTCCTTCTTTTGCTTGTCCTTCCAACTTGAAGATCCATGTGTGAAAGACTTCTTGAAGGAGCTCTTCCTCTTCAATTGGCCCTCAATCCTCTCGGCCTTATGGATTGCATCCTCCAAGGTTCTATAATGTTGGAGTTCCAAGACATCTTGGATCTCTCTATTCAATCCATTAGTGAACCTAGCAATTGTAGCTTCCTTCTTCTCTTCATAGCCGGCCCTCATCAAGGTCAATTCTAGGTCCTTGTAGTACTCTTGCACACTCCTCCCTCCTTGAGTTAATCTTTGGAGCTTCACATGGAGGTCCCTTGTATAAGATTTAGGCACAAATCTCCCTTTCATGGCATCCTTCAATTGGGTCCAAGAAGTGATGTGTGGCCTTCTCCTCTTTTCGGCATCTACAAGGACTTGGTTCCACCAAACCAAGGCATAACCTTCAAACTCCAAGATGGCTAAGTTAAGCCTCTTCTCTTCACTCAAGTGTGGATAGCAAGAATAAACTTGATCAACCTTCATCACCCAATCTAGGTAACTCTTAGCCTCACTATCTCCAAGGAACTTGGGTAGCTTAATCTTGTTGCTTCTTTCCCACTCTCTAGGCTCATCCTCCTCTACATGTCTTCTAGGGGTGTGATTTGGCCTTCTAGGTTGAGGATCTCTCCTCCCCCCCCCCTTGCATTCCTATGGCCTCTAAAGGGTTCATCCTCATCATAGTTGTTTCCCCAATCACTCTCCCTAGGTGTGCTATAGTCCCCTCTTGGAATTTCTTCCTCACTTCCACTACCTCTATAGCTATTTCTCCTACTCCTAGGTACTTCATTACTTAAGCTCCCACGACCCTCCGTAGGTACAGCCCCTCCTCCATTGCGACCACCATGATTGCCACTAGTATCTCCAAGGATCCTTTTCTCCAATTCCTTCCTTATCTTCCTTTCCTCCTTTAATCTCCTTTCTTGATCAAACCTCTCATCCAAGCTAGCACTTAACATGGATTTCATCATTTCCATCATTTTTTTAGACCTTGGTGAGAGATCATTCCCAACACTAGGATAAGTATCCATAGCTGCACAAGAAAAGGTTAGATAACAAATACAATTATATAAGAGATCCTTGCCACTCTCTAAGTGTTTCCCTCTAGTAGCACTCGTGTATCACTCATGAGATGGCTTTTTTTATGATGTGCACACTCGCCTTTTTCCTCTCAATCTCCTTAAAGTTTCTTGAGAAACCTCTATCAATTATCAATGTCCAATGTACTCAAATGAAAGAGGAACAATTCACTACAAGCTTAAGGAAATTCAAAGGAGACAAATACTCAAGACAAAACTAGTAGGAAGCCAAAGAAGACAAGCAACAAAACAAAACTCAATGACAAAATTAGCTTCTCAAAATGGAAATTAATGATTAAGACAAAGGCTAATATATTTACTGCACTAAAAATGAAGGAAAACTAGTATTTAACAACTGCAAAAATTTTGAAACAATATCTCAAAGAATAGTAGAAATCAAGATGCAATTTGCTGGAAAATTTGACAGCAACCGTCACCAAAATTTCCCAAACTTGTGAAATTTTTTTAGCATAGCAAATGAGCTTGGAAAATTATGAAACTTTCCAGTTGAGCTTATATATATGTATATTGAATGACCAAATGCCCAGAATTCAATAAATCAACGTTTAACCCCTTGAACCAACTGCAAACCCGAAACTGCCAAAGCAACAGCAGAACCGTCACTAAGCTGGAAGTTAGGCTTGAAAATTGGCTCAAATTGACTTGAAATTTTGGGGAATGGTTTGGGTGATCTTTATGCACGAAATAAGCTCAAAATAAGGTTCAGGGAAGCCACAATTATGGGTCCAAAAACAGGGCAAACACAGGGCAAATATGTCTAGGCACATGCAAAACACACTACAAGTTCAAATATCATGCTATTAGCAAATGTGACACAATTTGTAATATGATGCTTGAGCCTAATGAGTAATGATGCCTAAATTGAGCTTGGACACTAAATTTGTGGGTGTTTAATGACCCAATTTACCAAGGTACTGCACTCAATTTTTCCCAAAAAATTTTATATTACAAGAGCTACTCAATTTTCACTCTAATTTTTCTTCAATCTTCTTTTCTTGTATTTTTCTTTTCTTGAATTTTTCTTTGACTCTTTTTCTTGTATATTTTCTCTTGCTCTTTTCTTTTCTTTTGTTTTTCTATATTTTCTTTTGGCTATTCTTTGTTGGACAGTCCAAGTATAGGCTCAAATACTCAAGCAAGTCAAGCCAAACTTTGCTAACAAGCAAGATAATGCATGGTAGTGGTAACTTGAACTTATAATGAGCAATGCACATAGTAATAACACATATAAGCACTAATCAAGCCACATAAGATGCAGGGGATTAAAATTCCAGCAAATAGACTCAAAATACATATTGAGAATATTCATCAAACACATGGGGGCTATCAACTAGAATGTGTCTAGCATGTAAAATAGGCCATGTATGATCAACCATGAGTGTTTGAACATCTCATCTATGTATTGGACAGCCAAGACACACAACAAAACTCAATTAAAAATTCAATTGAATCAAAAATTGAAATAAAAAAGATAGGATCTAGACTCAATACCACAAGTGAAGAACAAGCTCTTGATACCAAATTTGATGCAAACCCATGAAGCTAGGATGTAGACTCCACGGATCAACACCTTCTTTGCCCCATATTCAATTCACCAAGTGATCCTCACTCACAAATTAAGTCAAGCTTGCGGAATAGGCTAAGAAATGGATAATGTTTCGGTTTGGCACCAAAGAAGAATGAAATCAAAAATGGATGAAGAACTAGAAGGGTGGTAGCGCCATGATTCTAGGAATCAATAAGCTAAGTGATGAATCGCCACTTGAGTCATGGATCAAGATAAGATTCAAGGTTTTCTTGAAGAAACCCTAGGAGAGCACTCCTTTCTAAAGACACAAGTCTTAGAATTCTATTTCATTCAATATTCAAAAAAATGAGTCTTACAATGAAAATTGCCTAAGTTATATGACTAGAGGTGTGTGTTGGCCGTGAGCTTCTCTAGGCCTTAGGATCCTTGATGGATTGATCAAGTGATGCTAGGAACCCCTCACTTGATCAATTCAAGAAGGATCTAGAGTTAATGAGATCAAGAGGCTCAAAACTCTCCTAAGCATGTGGTGATCATGGACTAATTAAGATGGAATTCTAGTCCTTAGATTAGAAGCTAATCTAAAGGCTAGAATGCCTTCTTAGATGAGAGTCAACACTTTATAACTTGACTTAAATTTACACCTTTGATTATGGTATAATCAAGTGGTGGAAATTTAAATGAAGTTAGTGGAATTTCCACTCATTCTCTCACATAATCCATCTACTCTCTTTTAAGAGAGTGTAACACACTTGCTTATTTGGGTCATAAGATTCTTAAGCCCACAATTAGAGGCTTTGACCAATCAAAACACAAGTCAACATGTCCATTACTTAGCTTGGCCGAAACTCACTAAACAACCATGGTCCAAGCTTTATACAAAATTAAGCCTAAACTAATTACAAGCTAATAAGAAGATTACAAGGCTTCTTTTGCCCAATTTGTTGACTTTGAAGAGTTGACCATTGACTTTGACTTTGACCTTTATTTGTTGACTTTGACTTGGTCAACTCTTCCTCAACTTGAGCTTCTAATCTTCTTTGCATAGCTCTTGTTATCCTCATGCTTGGAGATGGTCCTCCATCACTTGCTTTATCGAATTTTGCTCTTTCATTTGAACTTGAATGTGATGCATCCAACATAGTAATAGGCGTGGTCTTAATGCAAGGGAAACACCCTATAGCTTACTTTAGTGAGAAGTTGAAGAGGGGCACCTAAACTACTCAACCTATGATAAAGAGTTGTATGCTTTAGTTAGGGCTTTTCAAGTGTGGCAACATTACTTACTACCTAAAGAGTTTGTAGTTCACACCGACCATGAGGCCTTAAAATATTTGAGAGGGCATGGAAAATTAAATAAGAGACATGCTAAATGGGTAGAATACATAGAACAATTCCCTTACATAGTCAAGTATAAGCAAGGGTCTAGTAACATAGCTGCCAACGCTCTAAGTAGAAGGCACACCTTGATTAACATGCTTGAGTGTAAGATGTATGATTTCGATCATGTTAAATCTATGTATGCCCATGATGAAGACTTCGGTCTTATTTGGGAATCAAGTACCAAAGGTGCATTCAAGGACTACTTTAGGCATGATGGGTATCTTTTCTAAGGCCAAGCAATGTGTGTGCTTAAATCTTCCTTGAGGGACTTATTGGTGATTGAGACCCATGAAGGAGGTTTGATGGGTCATTTCGGTAGGGATAAGACTTTGGCTATGTTACAAGAGAACTTCTATTGGCCTCACATGAGGGTCTAAGTAGTAAAGCACATTTCTAGGTGCATCACTTGTAACAAAGCCAAATCTAAGGTCTCCCCTAATGGCTTATACCAACCCCTTCTGCTTGCTACCACTCCTTGGATGGACATCCCCATGGATTTTATCCTTGGTCTCCCTAAGTCCAAAAGAGGAATGGATAGTATCTTTGTAGTTGTATGCCAGTTTTAAAAAATGGCTCACTTCATAGCTTGCAAGAAGGTTGATGACGCTTCAAATATTGCAAGGCTATTTTTCAAAGAAGTAGTGAGACTCCATGGAGTACCCAAGACAATTGTGAGTGATCGAGACTCAAAATTTCTTGGGCACTTTTGGAGAACCCTTTGGAGTTGTCTTGGAACCAAGCTTCTCTTGTTTACCACTTGCCACCCACAAACGGATGGGCAAACCGAAGTTGTCAATAGGACCCTAGGTCAACTATTGAGGACTTTCGTTGGTGAGAACGTTAAGAGTTGGGAAGATTGGTGACAAGTGCTAGTTTATACATGTTTTCCTAGGTGTTTTCAGTCCATTTTCATCCAATTTTAATAGGTTTAGTTATAGTTTAGACTAGAAAACAATGAAAATACCATGTTTGTTTAATATTAGTACTTGATTTGGTGTTTCATTAGTTTTATAGATCTTTCTTGTGTTTTTAAGTCATTTTAATCTCTTCCTTGTTAATTTCTAGGTTCATTGAAGGAATGAAGAAGAGATAGGAGCAAGGAATGGATTGAAGACACAAAGTGAAGCTTAGAATGAAAACCCATGGACCTAAGCTAAAGACTTGGAGTGCAAGCCATCAAGAAGAGGGAAGTTGAAGCTCAAGCCATGGACACATGCCAAGGTGCGCTGGGGCGCAAACCAGAACCAAGCTGGGCGCAATTATCCAGCCCCCTCTACCAAGTTGCTCCAGGGCGCAATTTAAACTCACCTTCAATTGCTGGTAAGGTGCGCCCAGGCACAAAACATGTTCAAGTTGAGGCGCAAATTCACCATTTCACTCAGCAAGGTGCCGCTGGGGCGCAAATGAAGCTCATGCAAGGCGCAAATCAGTCTTCTTCTCTGCCAAGGTGCGCCCAGGCGCAAATCTACTAAGAGTGAGGCGCAAATATTGCAGTATATATAGGACTTTTGGGCGCAAAATGGGTGGAGTGGAATTCATTCTTCTTCTACACGCTATCTCTCATGATTCTCTCTTCTCCTACCTCGTTCTTCTCCTCATTCTCCATCTCATTCCTCATCCTTCACCAAACCGAGAAGATCTCTGAAGCTTTGGAGCTTGTGGAAGCAAGATCCAAGCATTCATGGAGTCAATCTTGTGTTTGAATTCATTTTCTCTTCTTCCATTTCTCATTTCCATGTTAGGCTAGATCTTTAGGTTAGGGATTGGGGATTTTGATTCTGTAACTCTTGTAAAAACTTCTTCATGTTAATTCAAGTGTAATTTCTTTCAATTGATTAATCTCTTCTTGCTTATTGCTAATTCTTGAGGTTAATTCATGAAATTCAAATAGATGATAGGAATATTGGTGTTTGAATTGGATTGAACTGTTCCTTAAGGATTCGTTTCTCATTTCAATTGTACGATTGGAAAATTGATAATTGAATTAGGAGAGGAAGTAGATCGCTATAGTCATGCATGCGTCTAGGGATAGAACTTGTATGCTATGAGATGTTAGGAATTCATCTGTTTCGCTTCTTGAATTACTTTCTATCTTCATCTAAGGGATTAGAAATTATAGGAGCAATTCAAAGGGACTGAATATCTAGGAATAGGATTAGTCTTTGGTATCACGAATTCTATCTCCACCTGATTGAATCTCTGTTGAATTAACATAGGATGTGGTTACTTGAGGAAAGAATCAAATGAACCGTTTCCCTAACTGTCTTCACTATCTTGTTTGGAAACTTAAACATTTACTGCTTTCTTTAATTGTTTACATTGTATTACTTTTACCTAGACACTTAGTTTCACATAAATGATTAATTCACCGGTTCGTCTTAATAGTAAAGCATGTAAAGTAATTGGTAATTCATCAACTAGTCTCTGTGGTTCGACAACCTTTACTCACTTTTTCTAAACTTGTAACGATCGGTACACTTGCCGTAGTGTGACTGAAATAAGTCAACAAGTTTATGGCGCCGTTGCCGGGGACTATTGAGTGAATATCGATAGTCTTGTCATGCTCACTACTTAGGACATTTTATTTTTTTTTTTTACTTTACTCATCTGTTCATAGCCATACTTGTTTTGTTTTGTTTTGATTTTCCTTTTTGAATACTTGTATATTTTTCACTCTATTTTTTTGGTGTTTCTTGCTTTCGCTATATTTTAGTTTATGCGAAAAGCCAAGGAAATTAACCTTTTGTTTGAACCAGAAATTGAAAGGCTTTGTAGGAGGAATCTGAAGGCCAATAAAGAGAATAAAGAGAACAAGGAAAACAGAGCAGAAAACTCTACAGAAAATATGGATAATACAAGACGCATGACACTTGAGGAGTTGTATACTCCTAATGCTATGGGCTGTGGATCGAGCATTGCACCACCTATTGTTGCAGCCACTAATTTTGAGATCAAACCTGCTCTCACTCAACTAGTGAGGCAGGAGCAGTTTGCTGGTCTGGAAGAGGAGGATCCAAATCAACATGTACATAATTTTCTCCAGATTTGTGGTACAATCAAGATGAACGGAATGTCGGATGATGCAATTCGGATGAGGTTATTTGAATTCTCTCTTAAAGGAGAAGCTAAGATGTGGCTCCAGAGTTTTCCTCATGGATATTTTACTGCATGGGAGGACTTGGTGAACACTTTCCTTGCTCAATATTTTCCGCCAGAAAAATACAACTACTTCAGAGTAGAGATTTCTTGCTTCAAATAGAAGGATGGAGAGTCTATCAGTGAGGCATGGAGAAGATTTAAATCCTTACTGAGAAGGTGCCCTCACCATGGATTTTCTGATCTTCAACAAGTCCATATCTTTTACAATGGACTTAGATCGCATACAAGACTGCTAGTGGATGCTTCTGCTGGAGGTTCACTAAGGAAGAAGGATGCAAATGAAGCAAGATTGATCATTGAGACGATGGCCTCAAATAGATATGATGCTCCTAGTGATTTTTATGGCGAAAGAAGAGGAGTAATTGAGCTTGGGGCTAATGATGCTCTGTTAGCTCAAAACAAGCTAATGACCCAAAAGATGGACCAAATTATGAAGCAACTTCAAGTGGTTCAGCTCAATGCTATTCAAGCACCTCCAGTCATCTGTGATTACTATGGAGGAGGACATCAAGCAGAGTATTGTCACGGTTCAGGGATGAACATTGAGGAGCAAGCTCAAGTGATTTACATGGGAAATCCTCAAGGTAACACCTATCCCAACACAAACACCTATAATCCTCACCAAAGAAACCATCTAAATCTGTCATATAGGAGCAATAATTTTCTGCAACCTAACTCTTCCCCATATGACCAGAATTTTAAATCACCTTTCAATCCTAAACCATTCAACCCAAACCTGCCTTATAACCAAAATTTCAACCAGCATCAAAACCAAACTTCTCAATCTAACCAACATTTCACCCAAAATCAACCACCTAATCTACCTTTCCACTCAAACCAGTCTAAATTCATTCCCAACCAATCTAGAAATGCTCCAACAGGTTCCAATGTAAATTCTGTTCCTAGAGAAGGCCCCTCAAATTTAGAAAATATGTTCATGTCTTTTATGCAAAGGACTGAATCAATGTTTACAAATCAAGAGGCCTCCATTAGGAACCTGGAATCACAGATTGGTCAGCTTTCTAAGCAACTTTCGGAAAGAAACCAAGGGAATCTGCCAAGTGACACCATAGTAAACCCAAAGGAGCAGTGCAAGGCAATTACCACAAGAAGTGGTAAAGTGTTGGGGAAGGAAGATGAGGAGCTGAAAGAAGATGAAGTGGAAGAAAGAAATGAACCAAAGACTGAAAGGCAAACACCTTTGCCTACAGTTCTTACTGAGGTGAAAGACTCGCCTAGAAAAACAAAGAGACAAATCATAGAAGAGGCTAGTCAGCATGAGCACATCTCTCCCTATTGCAAGCTTCCCTATCCACAAAGAGTAAAGAAGGCCAATGATGACAAGCAGTTCTCCAAATTCTTTGACATATTGAAGAGTTTGAGAATTAATATTCCATTTTCTGAAGCAATGTAGAAGATGCCTTCTTATGCCAAATTTATGAAGGAAATCCTATCAAACAAGAGGATGCTCCTGGATGATGAGACAGTAGCAATGACAGAAGAATGCAGTGCCATCATTCAGCGAAAGCTACCTCAGAAACGGAGGGATAGAGGACCCTTCACCATTCCATGCTCCATAGGCGAAGTGCCAGTAGGTAAAGCTTTGATTGATTTAGGAGCCAGTATTAATTTGATGCCTCTCTCTGTTTTGCAGAAACTGAACATACAGGATATTCAGCCCACAATGATGACGCTGCAACTAGCGGATCGATCCACCAAACGTCCTTGTGGAGTAGTGGAGGACCTCCTAGTGAAGGTGGACAAGTTCGTCTTCCCTGCAGATTTTGTGGTGCTGGAAATGGAAGCCGATGAAGAAGTTCCAATTATCCTAGGGCGACCATTCCTAGCCACGGGAAGAGTTCTCATCGATGTGGCACAAGGCGAGTTGACCTTGAGGGTAGATGAAGAGAAGGTATCATTTAACATCTTCGATGCAATGAAATTCCCTGCTGAAAAATCCCAATGCATGATGATAGATGTGTTAGATCCTATAGTGGAAAGTATTTTTGAAAACGAAATTTTTAACTTCAAAATGGATGAGGAAATTTCCAGTACCTCAAGTTTTGAAAATGAAAAACAAGAAGTTAAAAATTTCGTAGTTCTTGTAGAGGCCAACATTTCACTTCCATCATGTATTGAGCTACCGAAGGAAACACCTAAGGTGGATAGAAAAATCGAAGATGTGAATTATGAACTCAAGCAACTTCCTTCTCATTTACAATAACGTCAAGCTAATGACGTTAAAGAAGCGCTTGATGGGAGGCAACCCATCCGATTAGGAAAAGCTGTAGATAGTCTTCTTGTTATTGATAGGACTGTCAATTCTTTAGAGTTTGTAGTTTAATTGCATATTTGTCAATAATAAAAATAAAATTTGAAGTTAGATAGAAATGCAATGGTGGTATTGACAAGAAATAAGAGAAGGTTGAGAGATGTAGTGATATTGTTGGGAATTTTGAAGTTCCAATGCATGACTTAGAACATGTGCACAAACTTGAGTGAAACATTGTGGAGAAGGTGCAATTTAGTTCCTTCTCTGTCAAAATGCACCTAGGCGCAAGCATGCTAATGAGTTAGGCGCAATTGCATTGATTCCTTCTGCCAGATGGCGCCAAGGCGCAAGTGAAGGGAGAAGCAAGGCGCAATTTGTTGGCCCTTGCTGGACAAACGCGCCCCGGCGCAAATCAATAGAGGAGCAAGGCGCAAATTGTGAAGACTTGCTGGACAAATGCGCCGCAGCGCAAACCTCTTAGGGGTGAGGCGCAAAACATGCGCCAAAGCACAAAAGGGGGGCGCAACCATCTCCCCTCTTCGTTGCAACTCATCTCCTTTCACTTAGGTGCCAAGAAACCTCAAGAGAACTAGGCATTCCCACTCTACATCACCTCACACTCTCACCATCTCACATCACAAATAACTCTTAAATAATTTCTTCATTTCCATCATCTTTATTATTCATCTCATTCTCCATTGTTCAACATTTGCAACATCTTTTCACTTTGTGCATTCAAATCTATTGAGCTCATACAAGGTATGCCCATCTATCCTTTAATTATTAATTGTTTCCTTCATTTTCTAAGCTCCAATTGCATGTTTAACATGAATCATTGAAATGGGGGTTCAATTTTTCCTTGTGCGAACCCTACTATGCTATGTGCCAATGTTGAGTGCCAGTGGACGATTTGGTGCCTTTTGAAGCCTTCAGTGCTGAATTCATAGAAGACTTGATGAAATTTGAAGAGTTTTCTGAAGATGAAGAAGCACAAGCAGATGATGTTGAACAAGATGATGATGAACAATCTGATGATGATGATTGATGATGATTTGGTTTTTAAATATGTACATTACTGATGTAGAATAATTAGCTTATGTTCCTATTCTGTTAGTCTCTTTACTGTCATTTTGATATTCTAGATACTATTAGATTTTACTGTTCTGTTAGTTTTCGAGTTGTTATTTTGATATTCTAGATACTTGGCACTTGTGGAAAAATATGGAAAGGTGGCACTTGCTGCAAGCTCCTTAATCATCAGTGCTAGTCTTCAAAGGGGAGTCCTCTTACCTTCTGTAGTTCTAATTGCTGATTAAATTTGTGTTTAAGAGATACCCCCATTATTGTTGCATTCTCTAGTGTTTCCCTGGAATAGCATTATCTTTTTAGTTTAAGTAAGGATAATATATGCAATTTGTGGCACTTAGGTTCAGCTTAATGTTTGATGATAAAGTTGCATGAGCTCTCAATGTTTGTAGGGAATTGTATAAGAATTCGAGCATGACAATGTTTCTAGATTGCGACATGACCAATGTAATTTAGCAATGTTATGCAATGATTAATCCTAGATAGCAATTGAGCCTTCAACTGTTTCAATTCTTGAGTGCTTTTTACCATTTGAAGTGTTCTGTTCTAGAACTTGCTTTAACTCTTGATCAAAATTGCATTTTTTGTGTGATTGGACACAGATGATAAAGGCATATTTTTTTTCTTGTACCTCTGAGCCAAATAAGCTTTAACCTTAAAATTTTCCATTGCTAGCCCCTTTGAGCCTTAATTACCCCTTTCTTTCTTGGAATTCAAACTCATTACAAACCTAAATAAGTGAAAAACCAAGTGTCCTACCATTGGAACTCTAAGAGTATTGGTTTCTCTACTTAGATGATAGGTTTTAGTTTTAAGTTTGGGGTTGCAATTTTGGGGTGTACATGTGGCTTGTGACTTGAGGACAAGTCAAAATTCTAAGTTTGGGGTTGGGTTATTCTAGTGCATGCATTCTTTTTTTTTCATTCATACCATTCAAATTTTTCTTTCTCTCCTTGTTTTAGTAATTAGTGAGACCAACTTAAAGAAAACAAAGTGCAAAAATAAAGAGAAAAACAGAAGAAAAAGAAAGTGCAAAAGAAAGAAAAGGAAGAAGAGAAAAATGCCAAAATTTACAAGGAAGTCTAGAAAAAGGAAGAAAAAGAAAATATCAATTAAAAGCAAGAAGAAAAGAAATCTAGAAAGAAAAGAGAACAAGGTTGGTCTCATTAGTTGTTTATGTTGTTGTATTTTAATCTTTGTTCTTGTCGATAATTTTCCTTCTTCCCATCATTATCTCATGCATATCATATAGGTTAAAACTTTTACTCTTTGAGTTCCTTTGGATTTTTAGCTAATTTCCTTCTCTTTTATCCTACCTTTACCTAAGCCCCATTACAACCTTGATAAGACCTTTTGAGTGTCCAACTCATACTTGAAGGCAGTGGAGATTTTGAGAGCCATTGCAAGCTTATGGTAACATGACCTTTGATTGGTAACATTGAGAGAAAACACAAGCCTAAACACCTGAGAGATTGAGTGTAAACACCTGACTTGTGAGGACTGTTTTGATATTGCTAAGTTACATTCTGAGTGCCAATCTATAGTTAATTGCTTATGCTTGATGAATTGTATAGTTGCTTGACAATGTGTGAACACATGTTCAACTTTCATTGATGAATTGAGTTTGACTTAAGGAGTCAAGAATTGGATACTGCATTCTGAACAAGCTTTTGAGCTAATGCTATACCATAATTCTAGGTTTGCTTGAGCTCACTTCATAGCTTGCAAGAAGGTTGATGACGCTTCAAATATTGCAAGGCTAGTTTTCAAAGAAGTAGTGAGACTCCATGGAGTACCCAAGACAATTGTGAGTGATCGAGACTCAAAATTTCTTGGGCACTTTTGGAGAACCCTTTGGAGTTGTCTTGGAACCAAGCTTCTCTTGTTTACCACTTGCCACCCACAAACGGATGGGCAAACCGAAGTTGTCAATAGAACCCTAGGTCAACTATTGAAGACTTTCGTTGGTGAGAACGTTAAGAGTTGGGAAGATTGGCTACCTCATATTGAGTTTACCTATAATAGGGTTGAACATTCCACTACTAAGTTTTCTCCTTTTCAAGTTGTTTATGGATTTAACCCACTCACCCCACTTGATCTAGTGGCTTTGCCTATTTAGTTTTCTTGTAATAGAAGTGGTCAAGAGAGGGCTAGAAAGATCCAAGAGTTACATGCTCAAGTAAAGGAGAAGATAGCAAAGAAAAATGAGCAAATAGTGAAAGCCTACAACAAGCACCATAGGGCTATCGAGTTCCAAGTAAGGGACATGGTTTGGGTGCACTTAAGAAAGGAGCAGTTCCCTACCTTGAGGAGTTCCAAGCTTCTTCCAAGAGGAGATGGACCCTTCAAGATCTTGGAGAAGTTGGGCCCAAACGCCTACAAGCTAGACCTTCCAAGTAAGTATGATGGTAGTAACTCTTTCAATGTAACTGATCTTTCTTTGTGTGATGTAGGTACTAATGATAACCTCAACTTGAGGATAAGTTCAAGCAAAAAAGGAGGGTTTGATGTAGGAACATCTAAAAGAGTTACTAGAAGCATGCAAAGGAGGCTAGAGGAGGAGGTAGGAAGACTCCAAGACCATGAAGTTAGTATAAGACTTATCACTTGTAACCTACTTGTAAATGCCTTTGAAAATGATTAAGTCCTATGTTGTAATAGCTCTAGGGTAAGACTTGGGCTAAGCCCATGGGTTCTTAGGGCCAAGCCCACGATTTCCGTAAAAACCTACACATGCCATGCTTTCCTAGTCAAGGCCACACAAGGTTTTCAAAAAGTGGCTAAAATCATTTTCGGTTCAAAAACTTGTGTGAAGCCTTAAGACACTTGCTAATTAGGAAGGAGTTCCTTGATTAAGCATTGGATCCATGCCAACACTTAATCAAGGATCTCCACCCTTGATTAGGAAGTGATTAGGATTGATGACATGGCTAATCACATGGGCCACAAGGGGAGACAAACCCATGTGCACCCATGTGAAGGCCATGTGTAGCCATGTGCTTCCTTAACTACCAAGTAACCCACATGGTTACTTGGCTTACAAGGAAGCCCACGGATTGGTGCAACCCTAACCTTGGTTAGTGGCTCCTAAACCGTGATTAGGCTTACTTGGAGGCCAAGCTTGGTGCCCTATAAATGCCATGGCCGAACCCAATGTAAGGACCTTTGATGAATTGTTGAATGAATGAGCTTTAAGCTTCTTTTGAGAGATTAGTTCTCTTGTTCCCTTAGGGAATTCTATTTGAATCTTATCAATGGTTCTCTACACCCATTGTGGCGGTTCCTCCTAGGCTTATATGTTACCATTCCTTTCTTCTCCACATTTTTCCTTTCAATTCTTAACTCCAAAACACCATAAACATTCCTTGGTCGAGAGCTTCTCTTGGGTTTCTACCGAGGGCATTGTTGAAGACTAGATCGGGACAATCCTTGGAGCTTCATTGGAGCACCTTCCATGGAACACCTACATCACCCAATGAAGATGGACTACTCCTTCCTTAATGAGTTTTATATGAAAAAAATTTGTGAAGAAGAGAAGCCAATCAAGCTTGATTGGATTCTTGAAGATCCATCACCTCAACCCTCTACTCCTCCAACAGAAGAAGAACAATTAGCAGTTAATCAGGAAGACTTAGCTAATGAAGCTGCTAAAAAAGAGGAAGAAAAAGAAGATGGTGAAAATGATAAAGAGAAGGAATCAATTTTCATAGAACCATCTCCCTTCTTTGAAACTGCTGATCCTTACATCTTCAAAGGGAAAAGAGGATTCTCAAAGAAGTGGACTCCAAATCCTTTTCTTTTCTATCACTCTCTCAAACCAGTTCATCTAGACACTTAGAAGATATACTCTGTTGAACAACAAAGAACTTGGCTGAAGAATCTCGATTGGGATGGGTTTATTAAGCCAACATCAAAGGCCTAGAAGGAGCTTACGCCTACGAGGAATATCCGGAAGACTCCCTGATTGAAGGACATGTGCTCAAATATGAGCCCTTCATCAGAACTCGCGAAGCTCAACCTCTGGTGACTCCAAAGAATATTGGTTCAACCATCTTCTTTCACTCCTTATTTGATGCTAAAAAATGGAGTCCCTTTGTGCCAAACGATTGTAAATGGTGGTCACTGGATGCTATTGATGATCATGACCCCATTACCTTCACCATTCCCATGAACAAAACTAAATATCTCGTACTTGGATATTCACTTGGGATCACTCTTCCCTGGACAAGACCACATTTCTCAGGAGTTCATATTACTCAGGAGATAATCCTCAAGGAATTTGAATCCCCAGAAGTCAACCTCATGCTTTGTCAGTTGATCACGATCATACGTATCATAATATGGCAAATGCATATAGAAAGGAGGGAAAAGGTCAAGTCATCTCTCTCAATCATATCAGACGCAACTGTGAAATAGAAGAAAGGCACTTGCCTCGCTATCTTGGAACACAATTTTCGTCTATCTCCTCAACAAAACCTAAGTTCTTTGTTCACTGGACAGGCCACGTCCACGTAGAATAAAATTTTTGGCTAAAGGCAAGGAGAAGAAGGAATATCCAGAACCCAAGAAGTTCTTGTGGGCACGCCACATTCCAAAGTTGTTGTCTCAATCTAAATATGATCGTCTGCTCATCGACGACCCTTTTGATAGTAGAACTCTTACCAAGAAAGAAAACCATGAAGCCACCTTGGCTTATTCTTCTGGTAAGAAATTGGGGATGCAAGACGTTGTTATCTATGGATGCGTCTACCCTGGAGCAGGGTTTTCTTATACAAATGCTACCACTCTCCAAGACCTTCAACTGACTCCTTATGTGTGTGAATTTAGTTGGAGATGGGATGACCTCAGGCTGCTACAACCATTCTCCCATACTTAACTATCCATTTTCTGGAGGCTGAAGGTCCATCTGTTGTTGCTTACAATAATCTCAAGCATAAATGCTCTGCTTTGGAACAATCTAATTTGGAAAACAAGACCAAACATGATGTTCTTGAAAGCAGACTTGAATCTTTGGAGGCAATGATGAAGGCTTACTTGGCTTAAAAGCCACCCTCACAAGGGCCTTCACCTGGTGCATCATCATCCTGACATTATATGATTCATCTGTTTAGATGATTTTGATGATTGCAACCCAAGGGGGAAAAATTTGAAGAAAAGATAAGGAGAGGAGAAAAAGAGCTAAAAGAGAATAGAAGAGATTAGATGGAAAATAATGGACTGAAGAGGAAGAAAAGAAAGCAAAGTTTGAGGGGGAGCACAGACTGAAGAGGAGCCTAAGTTGAAAAATGATTATTCTGAGCGAGAGCTAGATGCAAAAGAGAAAGAAAAAGAAATGAAGAACTTGTTGAGGGGGAGTGCAAGATTTTTTTTTTTTGTACTATTATTCTTTATTCTTTATGAAAAGAGCATGTGGCTTTGATAAATTTTTTATTATTTTGGTTATGCTCTGATACATTGGGATATCTCTGGAAGTTCATATTGTAATAATGCTCTGGTATAAGTTACATCACATTGATGTAATGATTTATTTGAAAGAAGGACTTCAAAGAAACATCATTTTGATGTAATTTTGAAATACTCATGCTCTGGTATTTGCTTTGATATATATAAACATTGTGTATTTTGATCTAACATGTCTTATGCAGACTTTGATCTAATTTTTACACAAGTGGTATAAGTATGCTCTCATCAATCTAAAGAACTCAAGCTTAAGGGAAGATCTTTGCATCAAGTTCAGCCTGATGAAGATCAAGTTGTTGCGTTTACATCTTTCTAGCTCTGATACATCCTTCAGAGAGCAATAAGAAGATCAAGCATAAGGTGGTCTGTAATCATCAAAAAGGGAGAGATTGTTAAGTCAAAATGACTTAGAATCTTAATTTTGATAATTACATGACAGACAAATGTATCAACAGACGAAGAGGGAAGAATGATTAGACGGATCATTATCAGCATAGATGAAAGATGCACCCTCAAACAAGAAGACACAAAAAAGGAAGTGTTCAAGTCATCATGTTTCAAGGCAACCTCATCAGATGAAAGAACCTTCAAAGATTAGACGGAGAGCTTATCTCAACTACAAGTCATGCGCTCAAGAGTGAACATATGAAGACTAAAGTTGAAGATGAAGACGGAAGATAGACGAATGAATTCAACACACAATTCATCTATTTGTTCATTCGTCTATCAAGTTAATGAAGTTCAGACGTTGAGTAACATGTGCCTTCGTTCAAATCAAGTTCTTACTCAGAAGCTTCTAAAGGTGGAAAGAGATTTTGAAATAAACTTCTACAATACGAAAAGCAATTGCACGTTTCTATGAAATCTCTGAGCAAATCAGTCAAAGCCCGATCTCACATTGACATTCGCTGACTTTGCATTAATTGTTCTGATTGCTTACTCTGCTAGATGTGCAAGTACCCAAGACAAAGGACTAACATTCAAATCTTCAGTCTAACAGATACTTCAAGCAAACGTCTATAAAAGGACTTCATCACAGCGAGTTAAAGTTGGCAAACTACTCTACAAAGATCATATTCAATCTCGCTCAAAGATCTTAAGTTTAAAGTTCACTCGCTCTGAACTTAGTATAGAACTCACATTGTAAAATCTCTGCGTAGAGGATAATTTTTATTGGTCTTCATTGTAAACCACTGTTGTGGTAATTTGTAGCTTGAGGAGGCTAATTGTTTAAAAGAATACCTTGTGTTTTAGCCTGAGGAGCTAAAGGTCCAGAGAATATCTGTTTTAGCTTGAAGAGACTAAGTGTTGAAAGAATACCTTTGGTTAGCTTGAGGAGGCTGGGTTCAAAGAATACCTGGGTTTAGCCTATGGAGGCTGGGGTCAAAGAATACCGGTTTAGCCTGAGAAGGTTGTATTCAAAGAATGTCTATAATTAGCCAGGAGTGGCTGGGTTTAAAGAATACTCACAGTGGAACCTCAGCAAGTTACTGGGTAACTGGACGTATTCTTGAAGAATAGATGAACCAATATAAAAATATTATTGCTTTCATTATTTTTATCTGCTTACTAACCAGGATTAAAAACTTAAACTAAATCTTTAATTAAAATCAATCTTTAAAAGAGAAATATAAGTTTGCGTTTGACCAAACCTTTCTAACACAGAAGCAAAACGCATCGTCTGAAAACGTTTTAATTGAAAAAAACAATTCAACTCCCCTTCTTGTGTATTTGTTTTTTACAATGGTGTTTAAGGCTTAATTTTAAGTTTTATGTGATTAACATTATGTATATACTTTTTATGGCATTTTGCTAGTAACCAACGTTAAATATTTTTTTTATGAAGATCAATAAGAAATTTTTAATCCAGTGTGATGACGTAGTAATTGATGATATGATTGATATAGTTTATTTATAAGAAAGAAGAAATGTGGTGACATTTTTATAATAGAAAACGTTACTTTTATCATGAAATTTACTCAATTAAATTTAAATTAAGTTTTAAGAGATTAAACATTTTATTAAAATTAATAAAATAAGGAAACTTAGAGTATTTTAGTAATGACAAGTTTGGTCAATACAATACCACATTACATTTTGAGGGAGAATGTCGAAGGAACATATATCATAAAGTAATTAGCATTTGAGGTTTAAAAGTTACATTTTCTACTAATTATTTGAGGAATAATGAAGTTTTTGGATTATGATTTAAAATCTAATTTTATGAATTATTTAATAAATATTTTTGTTGTTGAATGTGGAATTGTAGAATCTTAAGCAGTGTATTATGTCAAGAATGAATGCTTTTGTGTGTTTACATAATTTTTTTAAAAAAAGAATAAGTTTTCTGTATATAATTTCTACAATAATTTTATTATGAAACTTACCTTGAAATTTTCTATGTCTATGGTTTTGATATTTGTGATGATCTTGAACATTTACTCTTTAGAGAAGAGTAACAGGATAAATTTTTGTATTTTGAGAAGTTGTGCTTAAGTATAAGAAATAAATAACTAGAATGAAGTTATGATGGACATTGCCAATAGATATTTTTATTATGAATATTATTTAAAATAGATATTATTATTTCAATGAAGTGTGCTCACTTTTATTTAAATTAATATAAATTTGTATGATGTTACTTAGCTTTAAAAATGTGATGTTAATTTTTTAAAAATAATAAATGGCATTTTAATTATTAAATGAACATTTTAATTTATTCAAATTAAATTAAATAAAATTTTTTAAAATAAACATATTTCTTTTAAAAATAGATAGATTGAGATTTTCGAAGAATTTTAGTAACAACGGAATTTATTCGTTACAATGGAAGATATATCACTCAGCTAGTTTAACATTCTTAAATTTCAATTATCGAAGTTTAAGTGTTTTATGTTCTTTTGTTTATTTGTGGTGTTACGTTGTGAAATTTAATTTATGATTTTTAAATTGGAAACTGAATTGTAGTTTGACAATGTCACATTATGTTTTGAGTTGAAGTCATGAGGTTCACCTTGTGCTGTTAATTTTAATGTTTGGGAGTTATTAGGAGGTAAAGGATGTCTTGGTGCTAAGTGTAGTTTGTTTGCTTAGTTTCTTGGTGAAAGGTGGGGTGGAGTCGCGTTGGTTGACTTGTGTTGATGCGGGTGGCATATGGTTTGTGCTCTAAGCTTAGTTGTGTGGATTTGAGCGTATGCAGATTTGGAATAGTTATGTTGGGAATTTTTGTTTTTTTTAGGTTGTGTGTATGTGAGAGCTATCATGAGTGTGGGTGAGTGTGATGTTTTCTTGATATAGCTAGGTGATTTTGGTTGGGACTACTATAGAATGGTGTGCATTCCTTGGAGGAGTTGTTGTCATGTCATTATGGTGTACTTGATGCCGCTTTAGCCTTGGCTTGATGTTAGTTTAGGCAAGAATGTGGACTAGGTTCAGTTTGGGTCAATGTGGTTTGGGAGTGTTTGTTTGTGTGCTTTACATAATTTTCTATGGCTTGGATTGGGAACTCTTGGAGCAATTGAGAAATAAGTATTGAAAACTCAAAGGGAACTCACAAGTT
Organism: Hylodesmum podocarpum; assembly: GCA_026586105.1. Taxonomy (NCBI): domain Eukaryota; kingdom Viridiplantae; phylum Streptophyta; class Magnoliopsida; order Fabales; family Fabaceae; genus Hylodesmum; species Hylodesmum podocarpum. The sequence continues at coordinate 219,767 of JALJEV010001349.1, forward strand.
CCAATTGAACCATCTCAACAAGGACACTTGTTTGAAATGAAGAAACTGGTTTACAAATGGAATTGTGGAGGAAGGAAGCTCAACCAACACCATTGGTATCAAATAGCATGAAGTTTGGTGTGCCTAAAACCAAGATTAGGAGCCTTAAAATCTAGATTTGGAGATTTTTTATGCTGAAAAATTTACTCAAACGAGTGATTTTTCACCTAGACAAAAAAAAAACTCGTTGTGCTGAATTTTTGTTGTGCTATCGAATTCGCCCAGGCGAGTAAAAGTACGCTCAGGCAAATCTTGCTAACAAAAACTTGTTGTTTTTGTTGTGTGATGTTCTTGGCAGTGTTTTAGGGTATGTTTTCCATTTCTTTAGGTATATGTTTCTTGTTGATAAGTTTTTGGGCCTCAAAGGTAGGATTTGATGATGTTTGTATGTATGTTATTTGTTTTCTCTATGAACTTTGGTGTTGTACCAAAGTGTGTTCGCAAGGTTCCTCTTAGGGAACTTGTGAGACTTTTTTATTGTTCTTTGACTTTATATGTATTCACAAAGCTAATAATATATGATTAACTAAAAGTCAAGATAGAGTGAGGTACTCCATAATTGAACATTAAACTGTTGTGATGCGCGGTGAGTATGAGTATCGAGTGTGTAAACATGGAGGAGTTATGCTTAATGGTTGAGTTCCTGGTTCGAAGCATGGTTTCGTGGAGCAAGAAGAAGGTGCTTGAGCAACATGAACCAAGGACGAACATTGTTAGGAGGCCCAAGGTGGTCTTAGTGAAAGGACATTGCTGAAGGGAATTGATGGGGACAGATTATATGTTATGTTATTTTTAAAGACATGTGATTGTGGACTGAAAGGTACGTTAGCTTTATCCTTCTCGTGCAAAGAGGTGATAGGACCAAAGATTCTAAAAAGTGTTTTGTGTGGTGACTACCTGATGTGACAAAGTATAGTTACTTGGCACTTGTCTCGACTGTTGTCTAGTTCCATGTGTACTAAGTTTCCCTAATGTAGTTGCTTAACCTTGTGATACAGTTGATGGAGGTCCATCCAAAGCTCCTAAAAGAAGAAAAATGACAAGGTCTTGCTTAAGAGGCTAGAGAAGAGGTCCAAGAAGAGTTGACCTAAGTCAAAGTCAAAGTCAACTATTCAAGAAACCACTCTTATATTAAAGCCTTGTATTCTTCTTATTAATTTGTAAATACTTGTAATTAGGATTCCTTGAACTTGTAATTATTTTGGTTGTAAACGTTGAGCCAAGGTAAGATAGCTAGAATAGCTCAAGGCCAACCTTGGAGTTTGTGTTTGGACATTTAGCTTTAGTAGGCTAGGTATCTTATAGAGAAAGGATAAATAAGTGTAAATAAATGGCTAGCCTCAAATTTAGAATTTGAATCTAATTTTGATTTAAATTTCAAATTTAAATTAAAAAATTAAATTTGAATTTTCAAATTTAAATCCAAATAGTTAAGATTTAATTTTTTTTAAAATTTGAAATTCAAATTGGAATCTAGGAGAATCCTATTTGAATTTCAAATTTGAATTTGAAATTTAAAATAGAATCTTTAGAATCAATTTTTAAATTTAAATTTGAAATTCAAAATTAAAATCTAAGGAAATCCAATTTGAATTTAAAATTTAAAATTCAATAATTAGAATCTAATTTGAATTTCAAATTCTAAATCTGATGGATGACCATCTCCAAAAGCTCAATAAACTCTTCAACCTTACTTTTTAATAAATTGAGCTTCTAATAAAATTCGCTTTGTGTTTGACTGTCTGACCAGGATTAGTATTCAGAGCATAACTTGGGTTACACAACTCCAATTGAGCTATTCTTGGTGTCAAATTAAAGAAGACTTCAAGGGCTACAAAAGCTATGATGACACCAAAGCCCAGTTCGGACTACATCCAGTAGAAAAATGAGCTTGAAAGTAACGTTTGGATACTGCCAAGATGTTCCAGCGGGGTGCTGACCAGGTTCAGTATTTCGAGCATAATGTGGGCTACAAAACTCCAATTAAGTTCGTCTTGGTGGCAGTTTAAAACTTACTTAAAGGGCTACAAAAGATATGAAGACGCCAAAGCCCATTTCGGACTACATCTAGGAGGAAATGAAGCTTGAAGTTAACGTTGGAATGCTACCAGGATTTTCCAACGAGTTGTTTAATTGTTTAGGCCTATTAGTTTCTTTCAATTATATATTTGTTTTAAGACTAGAATTTAGGCCTTGTAATTGTGAAGTGTGCTCAACCTAGGGTGTCTCTCATCTCACCATTGATCACTCATTTCATCCTAGGGTGGAGAACATTTCAGATTTCTAACCTTAGGCCCATTGCACTTTCATTAAATGAGTCAACATTTCTATTGTACACACTTTTAGTCAAAAAATGAATGAAAATTGAGAATTATTTCTCTTGAAAGGAGTAGAGCTCTCCTAGGATTTTCTTCTTGAAACCTTGAATCCTATCATGGATCCTTGCATCTAAGTGACGATTCTTCCTAAGAGTTTATTGAATTTCTAATTCATGACGCTCCCACCATTCTTGTCTTCTCCATTTTATCTTTTCTTCTCCCTTTGATTTAGTTTCATTCTTAATTTGAATTTTTGCTCCAACTTTAGCTAGTATATAAGGTGGAAAACGAAATTATAAGGGAACTTTGGACAAATTATTGAATGAAACTCTTGTTTCTTGAGAGCATTTCTCTCAAGGTTTTCTTGTAGAACCTTTGAATCTTATCAATGGACCTTGCTTTCTTTGTGGCGATTCTACCTTAAGCTTATTGGTTTATCCATAGCGCTCCACCATCTCTATCTCATTCCGCTTTCTACTTCTTCTTCTTTTTGGTTCCAATCCGAGATTTGAATGTGTTCTTGACGAAGTTGAATTGAAGAATTCAAGATAGATGAAATCCTTGCAAGTAGCCGTGGAGATTTGAATCCTCTTCAAGGAGCTTGCATCAAGAGTGGTTGGAGAATTAGCCTCCTAAGTATTAGTTAATCATGAAGTGGTACTTGGAGAGATGACATGTGAGGTTTACCTACCTTGAAGGTGTCTTGTTAAGTGGGGCAATTGTCAGACCCAGACAATGATCGCTTGTCATCATTAGTTAGTGAGTGCCCATTGATACAACCATTTGGGAGAGCTCTTAAAAGTTAACATGGAACCAATTTGTAAGTCCACAAAACATGTGGTGATTCCTACATGGCATAATGAGAGTTATGAAGTTCCTACATTAAAGTTGGGTGGTTGTATTTACTTAAGTTTAATTGCATTTATGACATTCTATATTTCATTATTACATTTAACTTTGTGGGCTAACCCTTCTCTTTATCTATATAGTTCATACTCGTGATAACCCTAATTGTTTAGGTGAGCATATGATCTAAGCCTGAGCAAGAAATCCATATTTCCAAATTGATGGAGGACCATCCATGGAAAGAGAGCTTACTATATAGACAAGAAGCATGGTGGAGAGGGAACACTTGAAGGATGAGAGGACCCTTGAAGACATGCCTTAGATAGAAAAGTCTTGTAATCTTCTAGAGATAGCTTTGTAAATATTATTGTGTTTCCTTTTTCTTGGTTGAGACCTTCCTTTAAGAAGAGAGATAAGAGAATAAGCTCAAGTGAAGAGGAAGGAAATAGACATTGAACCCACTTAAGAAGTATGGGTTTCATGATCCAATTTCTTAAGCTCAATTTGGTCCAAGGCCCATTCCCTTCCAACCTTCACTTTAGAAGCCTTCCCTTTTCCCTTGGTTCCCTTATCTATATAGGGGCTCAAGTCATTCATTTGTACAAGTTGATTCTTGATGAAATAAAAATAGCCTTTGTGCTCTTGTCTAAAGGAGAAGAGTCTCTTCTTTAGGATTTTTGGGGTCTTATCAAAGTTCCTACTTTGTGGCGATTCTTCTTCCAAGACTTATTGGTGATTCTCACCATGGCGTCCTATCACTTCTAATCTTTCCACTTTTGTATTTTCCTTCTTAGTTACTTGTTCTTGTATTTTTGGTTAACCTTTGTTGATGATTTCTATTGTAATTGGCTTAAGAAATTGTGGAGTCCTTTCTTAGAGAATGAAGATTGTTTTGGATTGATCAAAATCTATTTTATTGAATAAGGTTTTTATCCAAATCCACTTTTTATATTTTTATTTGGATATGGATTTCTACTACAGTATCTATATATAATTCAGTTAACTGAAAATGCATACCTACTGAAATGAAATCCAGATACCAACTGGAATGGAATCTAGAAAAGAAGAGCCGACGATGTCCAAATCAAAATGAAAAAGAATTATTTATTTTTTTCTTTCTTTTCCTTTTAAATTTTTATATCTAAAAAACTAGATGTATATTTACTCCATATTTATATTAAAAAAACAAATTTAGTTAATATTATTAAAAAAGATAATAATTATTTGATAGATAATATTAATTTATTAAAATAAATGAGTATTTTTCTAAAAATAATTTTTAATATAACTGCAAGCTATATAATATTTTTACTTATCTTAAATAATACTTTTACTTATGTTGTAAAAAAATATAAATCTAGAAATATTACTTTTAAAAATTCCTTGTCTTTTTACAAAAATTATAATCATTAAAGAATTATTTTTCAATTTAAATGAAAATTTATAATATAAAAATTATTTAAATTTAAAACTGGTTTTAATCTCTAAACTAGTTTTAGAGTGATTTTAAAATCAGTTTTAAAAAATCCATATTGATTTAAGAAAGAATAATTGGATATAGATTTTAAATCTAAACATATAAACTAATGTAATTTAGATATGGATTAAAAATCCAATCCATGGTCAGCAGGTGTAATAGACTACCAAGTAGAAAAAGGTGCTCTTGAGTTGAAGCATGTAGAAAAAGGTGCTTTCAAGTTGAAGCATTCTTGTCCCTATAAAACTCATTTTACATTTTACTAATATTGCCTTAGCTTTTTACCTTTCTCAAGAGCAGCAGAACCTTTATCATGTTTTATTATTTATATTTTAATGGAGCTTTTATAACTTTAACAACTTTGTGATAATTGTAATCACTGTAATTAACTTATGATATGATATGACATTGATGTTGAAATTTTGTTTACTTTATTTATGATCTCTTACATGTAACGTTTGAGCCCATTATTTTGTAATCAAATTAATAAAGATAAAACTGAATCGTGATTAAGATTATTTTGTGTGGCTTCAGATGGAATTAATGTGTAACACCTGATACAATAACTATCAAGCTCAATCCTTGTTTCTCATGATACAATAATTGAAAAGCACCATGCAGGTACATTATGTTTAATCTCTAAATTGCTTTTGGCTGTTCCAACATGTTACAATCTAGTCATGTGTCTAATGCTTATTAGCTGCAACTCGTAATTACAATCATATGTGATAGTAAACATAATGTGATTCAACATCTTATGATATATTTGTGTTGTCTCTTGAAAGTTTCGAGGTTGGTTAATGTTTTGAAAACTATGAGTGTGGCTACCAAGTTTTACGAGTTTAAACTAGTGTATGGTTTATGCTTATATATATATATATATATATATATATATATATATATATATATATATATATATAATTTTATGTTTTTAGCTTTATATTATATTTGTTGGATTAATCAGAGAGGATTTTAAAGAGCTTATAAAGTTTTTTAAATATATTCATGTGAGTGGCAATGCCAGCCTGAAATTTAGTACTTATTTAATTTTTCTATATATTGAGAATTTGTAAAAGTAGTTTTTCAATAATAATGATTAAAAAACCGAAGCAAATTTTAAGCGTGACGCTAGTCTTGTAAATGGAAAATACTAAACTATGAAAAGAGATGTATATGTCAATATTGCATTCCTTATATAACTTCTAATTTAATCTAAACCCTATTATTTCCTTGCATCACATTATCGACAAGTAGCTAGTAAGATTTAACTATTTTTTACTACTTTATTTGTTCATGCTCTTTGTTACTTTCCCAATCACTGCAAGTCAATCATTCCAACATGCTATCATGTTTCATGATACAATAACTATCAAGCACCATTACTTCGCATGATACAATAACTAACAAGTGCTATGCATGTACTTTATGCTTAATCTCTAAATTATTTTTAGCTGCTTTAACCTCTTATAATCTGTGATATATAGTAATCATCTGTGATATATAGTAATTATAATGTGATTCAAGCTCTAATGATAGAATCTAATTGATATAAATATCAAATCTTGTTTGAAGATGTCATTGATGAGAACATGAATTCCTTGCAAGTTATAACTAGGAAGACTTATGTAAGCATGTTGAATTTTTATAACAGTTTTGATTTCTGGTACTTTCCTACTTATTATTTAGCGGTTTTTTTTTTATTTCTTAAAAGTTCATTGGGCCAACATAGTATTGCATTAGTCAATTAAGGTGATTCTTGTATCTATAAATTAATTAGCTTGGTTTGGAAAGACTTGTACCCTTGTCCAAACTTTATGTAGACCTTGAAAGGATAAAAATTAGATCTCATTTCATTAGTAACTTTTCTAAATTGGAATTGAAGTTTTTCCTAAATAATGTACATAATAACACTTTATGTTACAATGAATATGGTGTTATATCTGTAATGAGTATAAATTGTATTAAAATAAATACTTTAAAGTTTCCGCATTAGTTAAATTCTTACTTTGTCTCAAAATTAATGGTGACAGTCAAATATGCCAAAAATTTGAATTGAAACTAGTATTTCGCTTTTATTTTCTAAAACATTATATTGTCAAATTAATGATGTGAATTCTTATATATTTATGTTGAATTGTTAATTTATCTACACATAAGCCCTTATTGCTCACTACGATGTTTCTTCTGAAAAAATCCAAATTTATGAATTTTGAACCTTTAATCTTTGTAGTTCTAGTAATCTTTGCTCACATAGGTAATTTTTAAAAATAGTTTGAGTTACCTTGATATTTTTTTTTTAAATCATTATATAACTTTCACTTGTTCATAATTTTCATCAAGTGACCATAATTTTCATCAAAGACAATGTATCTTTTTTGTAATAAGCAAAGAATTTTATTGAGAAAAATAAAACTGACCAAAAGGATTCAAATAATTTCAATGTAAAGGAAAGACACCAAACCACCCCTGTGATATTATAAAAATACTACCGATAATCTAAGTATAAAGCACCTATTCTGAACCAATACCATCGCACAAAATTAGAAGAAAAAAAATGTCCTTGAAACTACAAAAGAATCAATCAAATTGTTTAAAGAAAAACCAATCAAAACATGACTTGTTTGAAGTTTTTATATCATACAAGTACCCCAAGTTCAATGTTTTCTAGTAGCACTTTCCAAAGTTTCTAAATTATTGTGCAAGTACTTCTTGTTAAAATTTTGTATACGGAAAGCATAAGTAAAATATGTTAATCTACATCAAACCTCAGTATACTCAGTTACATCTCTTGAGCTATTTTTAGGATCTAATTCATTGATATCTAGAGTGCATAGTAGCTTTTGGAAGTGTGGCATTCACGAACATCATGGCAGGTGATGGTAGGAAAGATTCCAACTAAAGATTATCAGGTGATGCTAGGTATAATTATAAAATAATATTTACGGTTATAATTGAAAAATATGTTACTTTTGAATTACAATTGTGTAAAAATTGTGCGAGATTGTGTTTGTTTTATTTAAGAATCATGTAAGTTATTTTAAAAATGAAAAATCTAAGGATATTTACATGATAAAAGTCACATCACTTTACAATAAGGTAAGAAGGAAAATTTATCAAAGTTTGCAAAAGTACCAAAAATGATAAAATTTTGCAATCTCGCCACCTTGCAAATTTTTTTTCTTCTATTTTTATCATATGAGCAAAAGAAGTACACGACCAAAGACTAAGAATAAGTCTAAGATAAAGAAGAATTAATCGAGTCAAGATAAGTCAAAATCTTATCTTAAGCATTAAATGACATTTAAGGAAAAGTTTCTAACTAATACTTAAAGTAACCAAATTAAGAAAACTAAATGGTTACATGTAATATTTTAATAATTCTTGTCACCGATAAATAAGATACTTTGGGACCACTTTCAACTCACATTAGTTGTGAGTTTCTTTCATTTAAAGTCACCAAATTTTCTTTTTTCCAAATTAGCCAAAGTTGTGAACAACATAAAGGCAAAATTCCAAAACATTCTAAAATTCACCAAATCAATACTTACATATCATTGAGTGGGAATTGGGATCAAACCTCTTTCATTTTTAAAAAGCCTTTTCAAAAAATTTTCCTAAAGAATTAAGGTGAGGGGAGTTTCTAAGTTTTTAAAATATTTAAAGTTTCTAAATATTTAAAGTTTTATGAATTTGTATGTTTTTTAAAACTTCTAAGTTTCTTAATTTTGATTCTTAATTTTTTTTTAAGTATTAATGAAGTTTTAAAGTAATAACAGTATTAAACGAAGTTTCTAAAATAATTCAAGTTTCTAAAGGTTTCAAGTATTCAAGTAATTATTGAAGAATTTTATAAGGAAATGTGGTTAATATAATGTAAAAGTGAACTTGTACTAAATTAATTTGGTTGATAATCTGAGTTGTGAATTATGGTGTGTGGTAACTGGTGTTGTGGATGATGATGATTTTTTAACTTGTAATGTGGATTGATAATTTCTGATATGGATAATTTGTGTTGTGAACAATGATGTTTAATAACTTATATTGTGAACTTGGATGATGAATTGAGCTTATTAGTTTATGACCTACACAATGGATTTGTGAAGACTAAAATTAATAATAAATATACATGTTTTGAGGGAGGAGAAAAGATCATGTTCATACATGCATGGCTTAAAAATGAGGTGGTCTCAGTACGATGTGCAGATAATAAACTAAATTTGTGCGTCTAAGTATGATGCTTAGTACTTGGGGAATCTTTGAAACTGTGAGAAATCATTTTTTTAGGATGATCATATATTTTTTAATGATATTTTGTGCACCACTACTGGGATTGGTAAGTTTTACGATTATGATGTTGTATTATCTAAGATGGTACCACGTTACATAATGAAAGAGTTGAGGAAGGAACATGCATTATATAAGAAATTCTTATCTAGTCATCATTTAAAAGAAAGATTTATTTATTTACTTGATGTATGTATATGTTTAAAGATTTATTATTTGTAAGGAACTTATCCTTATTTATTTTTGTCTATAGTTTTGACACTTATCATGATATCAAATTTTATTTGGGGGACCAAATTAACAAGTTGGTTACATATGTACTGAGAAGGGGTGGTCTGAAGAATGAATGTTGTTTGAAGCTTAATTTTAAGTTTAAGTGATGAACATTATGTATATTATTTTTATGGCATTTTACTAGTAACAGACGTTAAATATTTTTTTTATGAAGACCTGTAAGAAATTTTTAATTCAGTGTGATGTTAAATATTTTTTTATGAAGATTAGTAAGAAATTTTTAATTCAGTGTGATGACGTAGTAATTGATGATATGATTGATATAGTTTATTTATAAGAAAGAAGAAATGTGGTGACATTTTTATTACAGAAAATGTTATTTTTATCATGAAATTTACTCAATTAAATTTAAATGACATTTTAAGCGAATAAACGTTTTATTAAAATTAATAAAATAAGAAAAATCAAAATATTATAGTATTGACAAGTTAGGTCATTACAATACCACATTACATTTTGAGGGAGAATGTCGAAGGAACATATGTTATAAAGTAATTAGCATTTGTGGTTCAAAAGTTACATTTTCTACTGATTATTTGAGGAAGAATGAAGTTTTTGGATTATGGTTTAAAATCTAATTATGCGTATTATTTAATAAATAATTATGTTGTTGAATATGGAATTGTAGAATCTAATGTGGTGTATTGTGTCAAGAATTAATGTTTTTGTGTGTTTACATAATTTTTTTTGAAAAAGAATAAATTTTCTGTATATAATTTCTATTGTAATTTTATTATAAACTTACCTTGAAATTTTGTGATAATCTTGAACATTTGCTCGTGGGAGTAGAATAACAGGATAAATTTTTGTATTTTGAGATGTTGTGCTAAGTACAGGAAATAAATAACTAGAATGAAGTTATGATAGACATTGCCAATAGATATTTTTATTATGAATGTTATTTAAAATAGATATTATTATTTCAATGAAGTGTGCTCACTTTTATTTAAATTAATATAAATTTGTATGGTGTTATTTAGCTTAAAAAATGTGATATTAATTTTTTAAAATAATAAATGACATTTTTTATCATTTTTTATTATTCAAATTAAATTAAATTAAATTTTTTAAATAAACATTTTTCTTTTAGAAATAGATAGATTGAGATTTTCGAAGAATTTTAGTAACAACAAAGTTTGTTCGTTACAATGGAAGATATATCACTCAGCTAGTATAACATTTTGAAATTTTAATCATTAAAGTTTAAGTGTTTTATGTTCTTTTGTTTATTTGTGTTGTTGGGTTATAAAATTTAATTTATAATTTTTAAATTGGAAACTGAATTGTAGTTTGACAATGTCACATTATGTTTTGAGTTGCAGTCATAAGGTTCACCATGTGTTGTTAATTTTAGTGTTTGGGAGTTATTAGGAAGTAGAGCATGTCTTGGTGCTAAGTGTAGTCTGTTTGCTTAGTTTCTTGGTTAAAGGTGGGGTGGAGTCGTGTTGGTGGACTTGTGTTGATGTAGGTGGCATATGGTTTGTGTTTTGAGCTTAGTTGGGTGGATTTGAGCGTGTGCAGATTTGGAGTAGTTATGTTAGGAATTTTGGTTTTTTTAGGTTGTGTATATGTGGGAGTTGTCGTGAGTGTGGGTGAGCGTGATGTTTTCTTTTTATAGCTAGGTGATTTTGGTTGGGACTACTATAGAGTGGTGTGCATTCCTTGGAGGAGTTGTTGTTATGTCATTGCGGTGTACCCGATGTCGCTTTGGCCTTGGCTTGATGTTAGTTTAGGCAAGATGTGGACTAGGTTCAGTTTAGGTCGATGTGGTTTGGGTCTGTTTGTTTGTATGCTTTACATAATTTTCTACGGCTTGGATTGGGAACTCTTGTAAGCCTTAGTTTGTGATTTCGTGTTTGAACTCAATGGTGGGAGCAATTGAGAAATAAGTATTGAAAACTCAAGGGGAAGTCACAAGTTCCAATTGAACCATCTCAACAAGGACATTTGTTTGGAATGAAGAAACTGGTTTACAAATGGATTGTGGAGGAAGGAAGCTTAGCCAACACCATTGGTATCAAATAGCATGAAGTTTGGTGTGCCTAAAAACCAAGATTAGAAGCCCTAAAATCTAGATTTGGATATTTTTTACGCTGAAAAAATTGCTCAAGAGTGATTTTTCACCTAAGCAAAAAAAACTCATTGTGCTAAACTTTTGTTGTGTTATCGAATTTGCCCAAACGAGTAGAAGTATGATCAGGCGAGTCTTGCTAAACAAAAACTCGTTATTTTTATTGTGTTATGTTCTTGGCAGTGTTTTAGGGTATGTTTTCCGTTTGTTTTGGTATATGTTTCTTGTTGATTAGTATTTAGACCTCAGAGGTAGGATTAGATGATGTTTGTGTGTATGTTATTTGTTTTCTTTATGAACTTTAGTGTTGTACCAAAGTGTGTTGGCAAGGTTCCTCTTAGGGAACTTGTGAGACTTGTTAATTGTTCTATGACTTGTACATGTATTCACATAGCTAATAATATATGAATAGCTAAAAGTCAAGATAGAATGAGGAACTCCATAATTGAACATTAAACTATTGTGATGCGCGATGAGTATGAGTGTCAAGTGTGTAAACATAGAGGAGTTGTGCTTAATGATTGAGTACCTAGTTCAAAGTATGGTTTAGTGAGCAAGATGAAGGTGCTTGAGCAACATGTACCAAGGAAGAACATTTGTTGAAGGCCCAAGGTGGTCTTAGTGAAAGGACATTGCTGAAGGAAAATTGACGAGGACAAATTATATGTTATGCTGCTTTCAAAGACATGTGATTGTGGAATGAGAGGTATGTTAGTTTTATCCTTCTAGTGTGAAGAGGTGATAGGAACAAAGATTCTGAAAAGTGTTTTGTGTGGTGACTATATAATGTGACAAAGTATAATTACTTAGCACCTGTCTCGACTGCTGTCTAGTTCCATGTGTACTAAGTTTCCTTGATGTGGTTGCTTAACCTAATGATAGAGTTGGTGAAGGTCCATCCTAAGCTCCGGAACTTGCTTAAAGAGGCTAGAGAGGAGGTATAAGAAGAGTTGACTTAAGTCAAAGTCAAAGTCAACTATTCAAGACACCACTTTTATATTAAAGCCTTGTATTCTTCTTATTAATTTGAAAATACTTGAAATTAGGATTCCTTGAACTTGTAATTATTTTGACTGTAAACGTTGAGCCAAGGTAAGATAGCTAGAATAGCTCAAGGCCAACTTTGGCGTTTGTGTTTGGACTTTTAGCTTTAGTAGGCTAGGTATTTCAGAGCGCAAGGATAGATAGGTGTAAATGAATGGATAGCCTTAAACTTAGAATTTGAATATAACTTTGATTTAAATTTGAAATTCAAATTAAATTTGAAATTTAAATTTTCAAATTCAAATTAAATTTGAATTTTCAAATTTAAATCTAAATAGTTAAGATTCATTTTTTTAAAATTTGAAATTCAGATTATAATATAGGAGAATCCTATTTGAATTTCAAATTTAAAATAGAATCTTTAGAATCAATTTTTAAATTTAAATTTGAAATTCAAAATTAGAATATAAGGGAATCCAATTTAAATTTCAAATTTAAAATTCAAAAATTAGAATCTAATCTGAATTTCAAATTCTAAACCCAAGAATGATTCTAAACCTTTATATTAGATCTAATATAAAGGTGGAGAGTACACACATGTTTCATGCTATCTTAGTTTAAATCTAAGCCTTGTGGTTAGATCTAATATAAGGGTGGAAAGTGCACACATGTTTCATGCCACCTTTAGTTTAATTTAATCCATGTGATTAGATCTAATATAAAGGTTAGGAATGCACACATGTTCCTTGCTACATAAGATTGATTTTGAGCCATTAAATTCAAACTTCGTCCAAGGGTTGAGTTTGAATTCGTTTTTCTACTCTTGGAAGTGCAATCTGTGTCACTTTCAAGAGTGAATCATGTCCATCTATGCTAAAACTCAATCAAGGGATAAGATTCATTCTTAATTTGAATTTTGGCTCCAACTTTAGCTAGTATATAAGGTGGAAAATGAAATTATAAGGGGACTTTGGACAAATTATTGAATGAAACTCTTGTTTCTTGAGAGCATTTCCCTCTAGGTTTTCTTGTAGAACCTTTGAATCTTATCAATTAGCTTCCTAGGTATTGGTTAACCATGAAGTGGTACCTGGAGAGATGACACGTGAGATTTACGTACCTTGAAGGTGTCTTGTTAAGTAGGGCAATTGTTAAACCCTGACAATGATCGCTTGTCATTATTAGTTAGTGAGTGCCCATTAATACACCCATTTGGGAGAGCTCTTAAAAGTCAACATGGAACCAATTTGTAAGTCCACAAAGCATGTGGTGATTCCTACATGGCATAATGACAGTTATGAAGTTCCTACATTAAAGTTGGGTGGTTGTATTTACTTAAGTTTAATTGCATTTATGACATTCTATATTTCTTTATTATCTTTAATTTTGTGGGCTAACCCTTCTCTGTATCTATGTAGTTGATACCCGTGATAACCCTGATTGTTTGGCCGAGCATATGATCAAAATGTGGAGTAGAGTACCAACAAATTCTAGAAAAGAGTGTTTTCAAGTTAAAGCATTTTTGCTCCTTTGAAGACCTATTTTACATTTTACTAGTATTATCTTAGCTTTTATCTTTCTTGGGAGTAGAACCTTCATATGTTTTATTATTTATATTTTAGTGGAGTTTTTATAACTTTGACGAATTTGGAATAGTTGGAATAACCATAATTGACTTATGATACGATTTTGGTGTTGAATTTTTGTTTACTTTATTTATGATCCGTTACATGTAATGCTTGAGCTCGTTATTTTATAATCAAATTAATAAATGCGATCAAAAGCTAAAACTTAATCGTGATTAAGATTATCTTGTGTGGCATAAGATTATCTTATGTTACACATGATACAATAATCTCATGATACAATAATTGAAAAGCACCATGCATGTACTTTATGCTTAATCTCTAAATTGTTTTTGGCTGCTCCAACATATTACAATCTAGTCATGTGTCCAATGCTTATTAGTTGCAACTCGTAGTTATAATCATATGTGATAGTAAACATAATGTGATTCAACCTCTTATGATGTATCTGTGTTGTCTCTTGAATGTTTTGAGGTTGGTTAATGTTTTGAAAACTATGGGTGTGGCTACCAAGTTTTATAGAGTTTTAACTAGCTTTATGTTATATCTGTTAATGTATGTGTACGTGTGGGCCACAATTTTATTATATACCATTTTTATGCATTTTGTTGGATTAACCAGAGAGGATTTTAAAGAGCTTATAAAGTTTTTAAAATATATTCATGCGAGTGCAATGCTAGCCTAGAATTTAGTACTTGGTCAATGACCTTAAGTTAAAGGAAAATTTTAATTTTCCCCTGGATATTGAGAATTTGTAAAAGGAGTATTTTAATAATAATGATTTAAAAACCAAAGCAAATTTTAAGTGTGACGCTAGTCTTGTGAACGGAAAATACTAAACTATGGAAAGAGATGTATATGTCAATATTGCATTCCTTGTACAACTTCTAATTTAATCTAAACCCTATTGTTTCCTTGCATCACATTATCAACAAGTAGATAGTAAGATTTAACTATTTTTTGCTACTTTATTGGTTGTTCATGCTCTTTCTTACTTTCCCAATCGTTGCAAGTCAATCATTCCAACATGCTATCATGTTTCATGATACATTAACTATCAAACACCATTGCTTCGCATGATACAATAACAAACAAGTATTATGCATGTACTTTATGCTTAATCTCTAAATTATTTTTGGCTGCTTTAAGCTCTTACAATCTGGCCTGGTCCAATGCTTCATAGTTGCTACTCCTAGTTACAATCATATGTGATAGTAATCATAATGTGATTCAAGCTCTAATGATAGAATCTAATTGATATAAATATCAAATTTTGTTTGAAGATGTCATTAATGAGAACAAGAATTTCTTGCAAGTTATATACAGGAAGACTAGGAAGACTGATGTAAGCATGGTGAATTTCTATAATAATGTTGATTTCTTATACTTTACTATTTATTATTTAGTGGTTTTTTTTATTTCTTAAAAGTTCATTGGGCCAACATAGTATTCCATTAGTCAATTAAGGTGATTCTTGTATAAATTAATTAGCCTAGTTTGGAAAGACTCATACCCTTGTCCAAACATTATATAGACCGTGAAAGGATAAAAATTAGATCTCATTTCATCGGTAAACTTTTCTAAGATTGGAATTGAAGATTTTCCTAAATAATGTACATAATATCTGTGACGAGTATAAATTGTAATAAAATAAATACTTTGAAGTTTCTGCATTAGGTAATAAAAATAATGGTGATAGTCAAATATGCCAAAAATTTGAATTGAAACTAGTATTTCGCTTTTGTTTTTACAAACATTATATTGTCAAATTAATTATGTGAATTCTTATATCTTTACGTTGAATTGCTAATTTATCTACACATAAGCCCCTATTCCTCACTACGATGTCTCTTCCTTTCTCATTCTTCTCTGAAAAAATCCAAATTTGTGAATTTTGAACCTTTTAATCTTTATAGTTCTAGTAATCTTTACTCACATAGGTAATTTTTAAAAATAGTTTGAGCTACCTTGGCATTTTTTTTTATTTTATATCATTAAACAACTTTCACTTGTTCATAATTTTCATCAAGTGAACATAATTTTCATCTAAGACAATGTATTTTTTTATGTAATAAGCAAAGAATTTTATTGAGAAAAATAAAGTTGACCAAAAGCACTAGGTCAGCCTATACCCAGTAAAGGATACAAATAATTTCAATGTAAAGGAAAAACACCAAACCACCCCTGTGATGCTATAAAAATGCTACCGATAATCTAAGTATAAAGCACCTATTTTGAACCAATACCATTGCACAAAATTAGAAACAAAAAATGCCCTTGAAACTATAAAAGAATCAATCAAATTGTTTAAAGAAAAACCAATCAAAACATGACTTGTTTGAAGTTTTTATATCATACAAGTACCCCAACTTCAATGTTTTCTAGTAGCACTTTCCAAAGTTTCTAAATTATTGTGCAAGTACTTCTTGTTAAAATTTTGTATACGGAAAGTATAAGTAAAATATGTTAATCTACATCAAACCTCAATATACTCAGTTACATCTCTTAAGCTATTTTTAGGATCTAATTCATCGATATCTAGAGTGCATAGTAGCTTTTGGAAGTGTGGCATTCACGAACATCATGGCAGGTGATGGTAGGAAAGATTCCAATTAAAGATTATCTACTCAAAATGGGAGTTTAACTTGGTGTCAATGTAGTTTTGATCGAGTATTTAACAATGTCATCTGAAAGTGGTTTTTAGCCAATTTTCAAATCAATTATTGTCTGATTTGTGTGTGATAAAATCCCTAGTATTGCATCTAGTTTTGAATAGCGTTTTTGCTAGGAATTTATTTTCTATTGTTTTCCCTACTACATTGTTATTTTATTTTGTGTCTACTTGTTTCCTTGTAAAATTAATTTAAGACAATTATCTCCGGTCCACTTTATGAATAATATAATGTTTGCCCTTAAAATAAAGGCTTTTATATATTAAAAAAATTATCATCATATATGGCACAATACACGCTATTTAACTAGTTTGTTTTAGTCTGTTGCTCTGAAATTTTATATTTACGTGATTAAAAATATTATAAATTAAATATTAAGTATTAAATATTAGAAATACATTAAACCTATTTCTCTTGTTTTCAGTGTCTTTTACAAAAATTTACTATTTATTCACTTTTAAAAATAAAGGTAATCTTGTTCTTTCAAAGCTAATGACTTATCAACTTAAATTTGATTCTCACATTGATAGCATAGAGATAACTCGATAAAATAAAACCTGCTTGTTATATGCTTTTATGGTACACTTAATCAAGTATATCTTTCTCAAAACCAATTCGATAATATACAAGTGTGATCATAATAAACTACTTATAAAATTACATGTTATTTTTTTAATAGTTTGTATCATAAGAAGTCATTAAAGCGAACTTGTTATTGATAAAGCGAACTGTTTTTTTAATAAAAATATTATATTAAATTTATATATTGTAAAGGGTGTTTGTAGTGTAGTTTGATTTGCTTTTTTCTTAAAATTTATCCGAACAAAAAAAAAGATTAAGTGCAATTTGTTATGATTCCGTTTAAATTAATTATGAAATTTTAACCAAATCAAATCAATATTTTTTAGACTATTTTTTTTAATTGCCCGTGGTATAAATTAAATTTCTAGCACTAAATCATTAACTTAACTTCGTTCCCCCAATAATATTAGACTATTTTATATGATTGGAACAACGGACAACTTTTTTAAAAAGTACAAGTCCCACACTATTAATGCCGATTGTTCACTGTTGGATTGATTCTAATGATTCTCTTTTGCGACACACTTCTGTTATTTGTTGGGTGTGCGCCGACTAACTACCATACTAAACTACATCTTGCTGGCTTTCTTTGTACCTGTAATTTGTTTTTTTCTTTTTACCATGCTTCAGATCGTATTTTTGTGTAAAAAAAAAAAATCATTTTCGTTATTCATTTACCCGTCCAAGTAACTATTTCCTAAGTTCGACAGAACAAAATAAAGTAATTTGAGTACCAATTATATACCATAAACTGTTGATTCTTTTTAATAAATTCTAGAGCCCATACACAAAATAAACTCCCACATGTAAACAAATGATGCAAAATTACTGATAAGATAATTGTTTGGTGCCTACAGGGCTTCACAATTGATTTCTGATACTATTGAAAATTAGGAGCAATTTCTAATCTAACTAATTGAGCAATTTCAATGGGTTTCTTCGGACACACGAGAGGGAGGAGCAGTCATATTGTCATTCTTGACTATGAAATCGATCACAGTGGGTGTGACATCCATAGCTTCTTCACTGTTGATATTGTTTGAGGTCATCTCCTTACTTCTTTTAACCTTCTTTCTCTTCCTTTTATCTTTCTCCTCAAAAATGCGGTATACAGCCAAAGGTGACACCTACATCATATATCGAAATTCAATCATTAGATATTTCCAAATAAGATATAAAATTAGAGATACAACTCACTACTATACTACTCATAGTCATGCGTATAAATTTCGCTTAAATTCAATGGGGTTTGTTTTAAATACTTTCAATTTTGATAAGGCTGATCATAGTTTTCCACGTCATTTTATGGTTAAAAGAAGACACGTGATAAAGATGATAAATATCTACGCAATTTTATGCATAAAAGAATAGATAAGAAGAAAAAGGAGTCTCTTTAAGGTTGCAATAAATGTTTACCTTTAATGTCTGTCTGATTTTAAGGTGAAAAAAAAAATTAAAAGAGTCATGATAAATGTTCACATTCAACATCATTAGACTATTATGCAAATCAATCTATCATCATTAGACTATTTTTTTTAATTGCCCGTGGTATAAAATTTCTAGCACCAAATCATCAACTTAACTTCGTTCCCCCAATAATATTAGACTATTTTTTTTAATTGCTCGTGGTATAAATTAAATTTCTAGCACTAAATCATTAACTTAACTTCGTTCCCCCAATAATATTAGACTATTTTATATGATTGGAACAACGGACAACTTTTTTAAAAAGTACAAGTCCCACACTATTAATGCCGATTGTTCACTGTTGGATTGATTCTAATGATTCTCTTTTGCGACACACTTCTGTTATTTGTTGGGTGTGCGCCGACAAACTTCTGTTTTTTCTTTTTACAATGCTTCAGATCGTATTTTCTTTTCATTTATCCGTCAAAGTAACTATTTCTTAAGTTTGACAAAACAAAATAAAGTAAACAGTTGAGTATAATTATACACCATAAACAGTAGATTCTTAATAGTAAATTCTAGAGCCCATACACAAAATAAACTCCCATGTACACAAATAATGCACACTTAATGATAAGATAATTGTTGGTGCTCCAGGGCTTCACAATTGATTTCTGATACTATTGAAGATTAGGAACAACTTCTAATCTAACTAATTTAGCAGTTTCAATGGGTTTCTTCGGACATAGGAGAGGGAGGAGCAGTCATACATTGTCATTCTTGCCTGTGAAATCGATCATAGTAGGTGTGACATCCATAACTTCTCCACCATTGATATTGTTTGAGGTCACCACCCTACTCCTTTTAACCTTCTTTTTCTTTCTTTTATCTTTCTCCTCAAAAATGCGGTATACTGCCAAAGGTAACACCTCCATCATATATCGAAATTCAATCATTAGATATTGTTAAATAAGATATAAACTAGAGATACAACTTAGTACTATACTAATCAGTCATTAGATATTGCCATATTGGCAAATAAGATATAAAACTAGAGATACAACTTAGTACTATACTACTCAGTCATGAGTAAGATTTTTGCTTAAATTCAAAGGGGTTTGCTTTAAATACATTCAATTTTAATAAGATTGATTGTAGTTGTCCATATCATTTTATGGTTAAAAGAAGACATATGACAAAGATGACAAAATATCTACCCCATTTTATGCTTGAAAGAAGAGATAAGAAGAAAAAAGAGTATCCTTTAAGGTTGTAATAAATGCTTACCCTTAATGTCTGTTTGATTTTAAGGTGAAAAAATAAACTAAAAGAGTCATGTTAATGTTCACATTCAACAAGAAGAAAAAGAAAAGAAAATTGAAAAGTAAAGGGAGACTACCAAATAAACAATGTAATGGAAAAGAAAGAATAGATTAGAAATTAGATAGAAAAATGAATTATTATAACTTACTGAGAACACCACTGTCTTGTTTACGGGAGATGAGTTTGATTTTTGGGCAAGGAAAAACTCATGCATCACCCAATTTGTTTTGGTGAAAGAGTCACTATTGGTTTCCCAATAAGCCAGAATGTTCTTCTTCCCAACCACATCTTTGCTGCAAGAGAGTTCAACCACTTGATCTTTCTCCACTATTCTCCACTCCCCATTTCCAGCACCTCTCTTATCTGGCTCTTCAAACACACGGCTGCTAGTATCATGAAACACAAACCTCTGCCAGTTCAAATGCTTCCCACCTACAACCGAAATAAAAATTCAAAAAAAGAACCAAACAGATACAAACATTTAATTCAAAATCAAAAAACACCATTGGTTCTACTTTCAGTCCATCATGGGGAATAGGGAAAAAAAGGAGTTTCTTGTGCATAACTCAAAATCGTAAACAAATTGAAGGAAACCGAGAAAAGAGGATTTTTATATATATGTTTTTGACCAACCTCCTAGTATGTTCCAAGGCACGCACCAGTGCAAAAAGATCTTTTTAACGGCGGTTGAAAAATATTTTTGTAACCGCCGTTATGTATGGGAGAGCTTAAACATCAGTTGTATATAATCACGTTAGTTGTATATAATTGCGTTAAAAATATGATTTTTTATTTAAAAAAAAATATTTATTTATTCCTTTATTTCATTATTATAACATGTATAATACACATTTTATATGAAACAATTTCATATTTCTAATATAAATTATAAATTCAATTAATTAAAATATAAATGTTCGATATCAAGGACATTGTTTTCTAGTTGGAAAACTCTTCAATAAATTAAAAACAAAAAATATAATATATTAATTATCATCAAAATATAGAACATAATTTAAATTATTAACAATATTGTTCAATCATTTTCCTAAAGTGTACATAATAAACATTATACATAGATTACATGAAAATATTTTAAAGCAAAGCATATCAATTTAAGAAGTACCATTAACTCTTAGTGTGTGAATATTACCTGAAAATAGAACAAAAAATTTAAGTAAGATTGTATCACACATTAGTTAAAAGAATTTAAAGATAAACTAACCTAACAAAAAATATTAGTGAAAATTTGGGCAGAATCTCCCTTGTAATTTAGATTATTACCAAAATCAAACCTGTCAACAATCAATTCAATTCAGCCCAAAATCACATTCAATCAATCTAAAACATTAACTATGTCATGACAATACAATCTTTATTGTAAACCTTTTGAGTATCTCTTTATGTAGAAGTGTCTGACTATGAGCCTTTCTTCATTCTAACTATATATGTTGTCCATTCTTTCCGAATAATGTCAATGTCATTAGTAACTAATGAGTCAACATTTTGGAACACCCGAAACATGTATTATAATTTAATTTTATACAAAATAATTATATGTTGAATATAATTACATAATGTAATCATTTTGCAGATGAAGTTCGTTTCATAAAAAAGAAACGAAATACATATTGTTCCTTTTCTTTTATATATATTATACACGAGTTAAGTTATTTTATTTTAATACTTTATTTTATCTTGGCAATGGTTACTTTAGTGACAATTCTCTCTTTCATTTTAATTCTTTATATTAGCTTTATTATTTAACTAATTAATTAAATTCTTGTGCGCATTATTATTATAATTGTTATATTAATAAAATTGTTTGTTTTAATTTAATTTGCAATTATCTCCCAATTGTTTGGTGTTGTATTCTAGATATTCTATATTAATTTAATTCTTGTTTTTTTCGACAACATGTATGCCATAATTCTTAATTAATCATTTTCAATTTTTTCTACTTTCATTGATTTTACGTGTGTTTATTTGTGTATGTCGACTTTAGTTCATCTAGTTATGATGATAAATAGTCTATTATGGTGAAATGAATTGTGTGGGTTGAGAGATTGATTTTGTGGGACATATTGTATCAATAAATTGCTTAGGTTCATGATAATCGATTGTAATTGTTTGAAAATTAGAGGGATGGATGCCATGGAAAAGTAGTGAGGTTACCCTTGGTGGACATGCTGGTTAGACATGATGTTTTCGAGAAAATTGACGACGATTATCATGAATACTAAGTGAAATGAAAATGTTTTCAAAAAGTGAGGATGAATGGAACTAAAATGGTTGGTCCCTGATTGGTCAATATAATGGCCTAGGACTTTGAGGGTATTTGCGGTGTGGAAAGCTTCCACTATGGCCGATCACCATGAGTGAGAAGTGACTCTTGTTGCAACACTGGTTACCCTAACTATAACTCTCTAGTATCTATAGTGAGAGTGTCGGAGGTGACATGTACTCATAGTCATCCCTCAATTGTTTTAATGGTACACATGGCATGAGAGTGAATTGTGAGTTGCATGCATCATATTAAGTTGCTCGACATAATTGATTGTGATAAGTTGTGAATGAAATGTTCTTGTAATTTTGTTAGGTATTGGTGCTGAACTGCTAGTTTTTATCTCATTTTTATAATTGAAATATGAACTAACAATGTGGTTGTGTCTGTGGTTTGACATCATGGATGACCCCGCAGACGGGTGAGCAGATGAGTAGCTTGTTGAAGGCAGAAATAACTTAGGCTAGTAAAGGAACCTGATTACTTGAAGACTTGGCATGTTGTGGCTCTTTTTTGCTTTCTTGATATTCGGTGGTTGCTTCTATTTATATATGTTAAAACTTTTTTCGATATTTCGTTATTTAAGAGCTTTGATTTGTTGAGACATTTACAGTTGTGGAAAATTAATAACAAAATTACTCTATGAAATAAAATTTAGTTCCCCCATTTAATGATGTAGTTAGTTCCTGCGAACCATAGAGAATTCATGATGTTACGATCGTAATAGTTTAGGGGTGTTACATCTAGTACCAATTGAAAGGACAATATACAAGAAGGGTGGGTTGAATTATATTTCCTATTAAAAATTTCTGCAAGACAAAACTTGTTGGATGCTTTTAACATAAAGGTAGACTTTGAAAAAGATCATCCAATGGGTTCACAAAAATAGAGTTTCAGATACAAACGTCTAGTAAATAATATAAGAAAAGGATAAGAAGAAGAACGTTCAATAGATTTATATTGATTCACTCAACCTAAGCTACGTCTAATACCTTCAACAACTATTTAGGATTTTCGCTATAACTAATTTAGTTACAAGTATTCTTTCTTACAAAGTCACTTCTACCTCAACCCAAGTATTTTTTTCTTATGAAACTATTTTTGTCTCAACCCAAATATTCTTTCTTACAAAGTTACTCCTAGCTTTCACAGATATTACAATTAAATCAAAAGAAATTGACTTTACTAAGGCAAGGATATACAAAGAATTACACTCAATTGAAACAAAGAGTTTCGGGTTACAAAAGTTCTTTTCTTTTTTAAAGCATGGTTCTCATGTATGAATATTTTTGTAACAACCCCTCTTATATTCTATATCAATTGAGTTTAACTTAATCGGTCATATAATTAAAGAACAGGGTTACAAGACCAAATAATGTTTTTATTAAACATTTCTCAAAGGTTTATTACAAAAGAATTCTAATAACTTGAATTCTAATAACAAAAGTCATCTTTGATTATCTTCTTAAACTTGCAAGTCTGCTCCTTCGGACAGAATTCAAGATCATTACTCGTATCCAAGATACAACACAAGGTTAAGCATCATTTAAATAGAACATAAAATTAGTATTTATGGATAGAGATTCATGGTTTGAAATCTCAATCTTTTTAAAGAAAATAAAAATGGATTAATGATCTTCTTTTATAAAAGCTTTTAAAAATAAGTTAAAGTGTTGAAAATCTTCAAAAGTCATATATAAGAATATTTATTCTTAAATGAATTCAGTATATGAAATTTTATTTAAAAATGTTATAACATAGCATCAACTCATATCAAGAACAAACAACCACAACCAAACAATGCGACACCATTCCCTGAATAGTTATACATACTCTGTTATGACCACTCGAGATATCTCAGTATCGTATAGGGTTCCCTTCGAAAATGGGTTGGCTTTGAGTGGAAATATTGTTACTTATTTTAAGAAAATTACAATTACATTTGTAAATAAAAACATAGTTGAAAAATAACTTCTTTGTTTGACATTTTTATTCATATTTGACGTTTCGAACGTTATTTGATATTTTTGATTTAAGATATAATCATTGTTTGAATTATATTATTAACCGTATACAATTATGTTTCTCTATTTAGTATATGATAAACCTATTAAGAATTAATATATAAAAATTGTAGTAAATGTACGTTTTTCTAAAAAATTTAATTATTTTCCGGACTGCATTTGTATACGCAGTATAAGTTGAAAATTTTATATAGTAAGGAAATAAAAGGAAATATAACCCATAATATACAAAATTAGGAGTGGGATAAATAAATATAAAGGTTGGAACAAATTCTATACAAATTAAATACAGAAAACGTCTTAAAACTTTATCTAAACTAATCTAAGAACCATAAAATTATTGAAAAATTATTTTTAGAATCTGTAAAAGATGAACACAAGAAGGGGGGTTGAATTGTGTTAAAAAAAAAATTATCCCTTTCGTCTGTGGGTTTCAAATGGGTTCAGACGAAACAACGTTTATATTGAAAGATTAGTTTTAATAAGCAAACGTTAGATTTCAATTATCCCCAGTTAGTTAATCAGACGAAACAAACAAACATGAGTATTTTTATACTGGTTCGTCTAATCAAGACTACGTCCAGTTACCCAGCAACCACTGAGTTTTCACTACAAACCGTGAAAAGGTTTACAAGTATTATTTGAACCCAGCCACTTCTGGCTATTACAAGATATTTTTTGCTCCCAGCCTTCTCAGGCTAAACAACCAAGGTATTCTTTGAACCCAGCCTCCACAGGCTAATACAAAAGGTATTCTTTGAAACACAGCCTCCTCAGGCTAATGTACCGCACAAGTGGATTTGGAAAGATGTTTGAAAAACAAAGTTTTTCCTCTTCGCTGAGAGGGTTTTACAATAAAGTTCTAATATCAGAATGAGCGAATTCTCAGAAGATGGAATAAGATAAGCGTATTCGCCAACTGATTCTTGAAGCTATGAAGTCCTTTTATAGGCATCTTCTTCAAATAGTCGTTAGACTCATTTGAATGCCGTTGAGAGTCGTTGAGAAATCTTCTTGAGAGCTTTCCAAAAAGTTTGTCAGTTGTACTTGATTGATTGATGAAGAGTCGCAGCGGATATAGCGGACTAGGTTGTGCGCAGTACTTTTTCTGACTTGTACAGAGATGTGACAAAAGGTGAAAACCTTTTTAACTTTGGTGTGTAAGCTCGAATCCCTATACTGATCTTGGATGCTTCTCATGAGTACTTCTTCAGATTTGAAATCTTGGCGCGAATGACTCAACTTGACTTCAGCTTTTGGATAGACGATATGTTTCTTCAGTCTTCAGTTGTTGTTGTTTCGTCTTATCCTATCGTTTTAAGACTTCACTCTTTGGACAGACGAAGGGCTTTAGCTTGAGTAGCCTTCTTCCGTCTGTGCATGTATCGTCTGATGGCTTGGCTTTTGGACAGACACAGAATATCATCTTTGAAGGGTCACGTTCCGTCTGTGCTGGTTTCGTCTTAGCAAGTCTTGGGTAGCTTGGTTTCGTCTGTCTTGTAATTAATCAAAATCTTGAGACGTTAATCATCCTTGATCTAACAATCTCCCCCTCTTTGATGATTACATACCATACCACGAAAATCTACACAAGACATGGTTAGACAGAAACAAACAGTCTCAATAAAGCCAGATTGACATCAAGATGATGTTTTCTGAATAATACCTCTTTATAAAAGATTGTTACATCAATGCGATGTAATCTTTGTACATTACATTGGTATAGACAGAAAACCAATAAAGAATAACCAATAAAGAATTACAATGTATTTTCTGTACTAAAAAGAATACATGAAAAGAAATACATTGATACAAGTATAATACATGGCTCCCTTATAGTTTAACTCCCCCTCAGACGATACTCTTTGCTTGCTCGCTCCCCCTGAAGCTTTATCTTGTTCACTCCCCCTCAGACAATGCTTTCCCCTTGTACCTTTCTTCTTTCCCTTAGGCTATCTTCTTTGTCTTCCCCTTGGGCTGTGAATCATCAAAACATGATCACGAAGAAGGCTTTGGCTTCTTGTTAAGCAGGGTCATCACAATGTCCTTTAGCTGCTGCACTTCAGACGATAGAGAAGCTTGATTTTCTTCAAGTTCTCTGTTCTTTGCTTTCAAGTGCCCGCAATCCTCTTCCAAGGCATCATACTTACGCTTCAGAGTCTTATACTCCTCAGCTTCTTGAATATTAGCCTCAACAACCTCAACTTTGTCATCAACCTCCACCATATCATCGAAATGTACCATTGGTGTTTGAGGTTCTTCCACGATAGGTGTAGTGTCATCAATGATGAGCACTGTTGGAGTCTTCTTCAAACGCAATGTGAAATGTGGAAGAGTGAGGTAAGCCGTGAAGTCCCGTTCCCATTGCCATGTATACAACTTTGTGGGAACAGAGAGTTCAAGATCCGGATGCTCCTGGGATGGGTGAGTGTATGCAAAAGCTTCTCCAGGAAACACCCTGCCACAGACGGTAGAATCCTCATCAAATGAGGTTCCAGAGCAAAACTGTGAGGTGGCTTCATGATCTTCTACCATCCGTTGTATCTTTGGATTGATAGGGCTTGAGGCTTGAGCTTGGATTGCCTTGAGGTGCGCATAAGCAGCAGACGGAAGAAGCTTGGCGATGTGCCTTGCATATTTGAAGGTTCTGGGGACAGACGGTACTTTCTTCTCTTTGCCCTTAGCCAAAAACTTGACCAAGCATGGTCGTTTTCGGTCTAAGACGATTGTGTACTTCGTTTCGTCTGACACCAGCGAAGAGAACTGTGATCCCACCATGAAGGGGCAGTATCTCTTATCCTTCTTAGCTTGACGATCAATATGATAGAAGAAAACCTCTCTTTCCTTGGTTTCCCTTCTATAGGCACCAGCTAACTGTTGGTCCCTATGTATGAATCTAGAGGGGGGGTGAATAGATTCTTGTTAACCTTTACCCCAAATTCGCGTGTTTCTAATTTCTTTTAATTACCTATCAATTACCTATTCACTTACCGATTCTATTACTGATTCAATTACCGTATCAATTACTGAGTTGATTATCAATACAGTTACCAAACACACTGCAGAATTTAATCAATGATAATAGCAATATAAGGTAAACTGTAAAGAGGATAAGGAAGAAAAAGAGTGCACAGCGATCTATACTGGTTCGGCCAACTGCCTACGTCCAGTCCCAACCCAACAACTGTTGCGATTGGCTTTCCACTATCAAATGATCCCTTTTGTGTTCTTTTACATTCACTCTACAACAAGCAACACAAAAACGAAATCAAAACACCCAAAACCTGTTCTTCAACCCAAAGAACAGTTCTTCCCTAACCTTGGCACCTCCAAGATCAAACCTTTGAGAAAACACTTCTCAAATACACTTACTCTATCCAGAGAGACCTCTCTCCTAGAGTAACAACTCAGTAAACAAAGAAACAAGTAAAGATCAGTTTAGAATACACCTTATGTGTAGGTCTGATCACAAAGAATGCACAATGAAATCCACCCAACCACAGGAATGTATCAAGTTTGCCCTTTCTCTTTGAAAACCTTGATGAACTCTATTTACAGAGCATATGAAAGTGTAAGAGTTGATTCAAGAAGCTAGGTTTTCAACAACTTCATATGTTTCATCAAGATTATACTTATAGAACAAATTTGGAGGGAGAAAACGTGCAAATCTGAGCTACAACGGTCAATGTAATTGATCCCAAATGCATGTAATCGATTACACTAGCCGTTAGAACCCTCCAATTTGAATTTTCCAGGCATGTAATCGATTACAACGAGATGTAATCGATTACATCAGTGTTCCCAGGCCATGTAATCGATTACATTGGAGATGTAATCGATTACATCAGTGAGTAATGCTCCTGGTTGCTCCTGGGCGCACCTGCTTGACCACTTTCACCAAAATTGGCATAACTTCTTCTACAGATATCGTTTTGAGCTCTGGTTTTTTGCAAATGAAAGAGGATTGATAGAGCTACAAATCTCATGAAGACATGAAGAGCCAATTCGGAGTGCATCTAGGGTGAAATCAAGCAGCAAGAGGATTCCAAAATATTTTCTGCTATGGTAATCGATTACCTAGTGATGTAATCGATTACAACAGAGAAGCACAACATGGTAATCGATTACCTAAGGGCTGTAATCGATTACACCAGAGAGGAAAACCAATCTTGAGTGATTTTTGAACTTGGTAATCGATTACCATACCATGGTAATCGATTACATCACTGAACAAATGGATTTCCAGGTTTTTCAAAACTATTTTTAGATAGGGAAATCAACCATTTGTCAAGTGAGTAATCACACACAAGATTCAACCATTCTCTGGGGCATCAACACAAAGAACTCAACACATATATGCCTATACTCAACAATCAATACATAGATATATCCTACTTACACTTCATCTAAGGAAAACCAAAATTACTTTACATCAAAAGCAAAAACACCAAGAGAGACACTAAAGCATCTTCAAGCTTTAAGTCCAACACTAACAACTTGAAGGTCAAGTTGTAGTCTTCCGGTAGGGCGTGAGCAAACTCCTCTGGGTCTTCATATTCGTTGAGGAGGATGGAGTAGCGAGGGTTAATCCCGGAGCAGTGGGGTCTTGTCCAAGGAAGCACAATTCCTAGAGAGTGTCCTAGACCGACATACTCTGTTTTATTGAGTGGAATTGTGAAGGGCATTGGATCATGGCGATCTATGGCGTCGAGATGCCAATGTGTGCACTCTCTTGGCTCATATATGGTAGAGTTTGCGTCTCCATATCTACAATGATGGAATACAGGCGCAGTAACCTCATACTGAACCTTCCACTTTGTGTTTTCTCTGTGTGGGATGTGAGGTTCATAGCCAAGTGCTGATCCTTCAATCACCAACACGGCAATATGATCCTTGTATTCTTGTATATTTTCTAATCCCTTGATGTCTAGGTTGGCCAGTGTGTCCCAGGGCAGACGCTTCAGCCAATTGCGTTGCTCTTCTGGGGTGTAAATAGTGTCTTCATTGAAGTTCTCTAGCTTCAAGGGTTTGTTGTAGATGATGGGATTGACGAATCTCCCTAATTGAAAACCCTTCTTGTCTCTATACTGGTATGGGTTCTTCAATTCAATATAGGGAGTGCCCTTGATATAACGGTCTTCATCATCTGCCAAGTCACCATTTTGAGCAGACTCAGACGGTTCACCATCAGTGGAGAATTCATCATTCTTCTCTCCAATAATCCAATCTGGTTTGATTGGTCTCTCAGCACAAGTGCTCTCAGCAAATTTCCTCATGACTAATTCGTTTAGAAACGAATAGTCCACCTTGTGCTTTGGGGGTAAATCTTCTGGATTAATCACCTCAGCATGTGATCTCCCCCAGGTAGCATCCACCTTTATGATTTCAAGTTGTTCTTCATCAGACGAAGAATCAACTTCTTCAATCAGCACATAGTCTTTAGACGGAATCTCCTTCGTCTGGTGGTGGGATGCTTCATCAGACGCAGCAGGTAGCATATGTGCAAGGGATGCGTTCAGCGGAGACGCAACAATAGGGGTAGCCCTATGTTCGTCTTGGAGTGATGTTGATGGAGAGACTTCTATTGTGGAAACTTCCTCACTTAGCATTGTTTCCAACTCCTCCGCAAGCTGGGCATTGTCTTTCTGGATCTGGGCAGTTTCTTCACTGTTCATGCCCTCTGAGGTTGCTGGAGCAGATGCAGCCTCAGATGATCCAATGCCACAAACGCTATCGAGAAAGATTCTTTCTCTCTCAGCTTGAAGCAAAATGGATACTCTCTTGGCCTCTTTCAGCATTCTTTCTTCGTCTGTCTCACCAACTACGACAGACGCAAGTTTTTGCTTCATCTTCTCCTTGCCTTTCGTAGCCTTTTCAAGAGCAAGCTTTCTAGGTCTTGCCTTTTCCTCTGCTGCTATCCTCTATTTTTCTTCGTCTGTGAGTATCTTCACAAACGGAACATGTTCAGACGATATGTTGACCCCTTCATCTTCACTAGGGAATATCGTCTGTCCTTTTTGCTTGGCACCAATGTGCTTGATTCTGATGGTCCTTTTCTTCTTCTTGAGGGGTTCTTCAAGAACATCCTCAAAAGGAACCTCAGAGATGGTCATTGGAGGAAGAGGTTGGGGTTGGTTTAGTGTTTGGGCTTGTGTTTGGGGTTCTGTTTGGGATGGTGTTTGGGCTTGTGTTTGTGGCTTAGCACGCTTGATGCGAGCTCTGTGTGGAGGGTCTTTGGTGATGGGTGAGAGGGGTACATCCTCTTTTTGTGAATGGAGGAGGAAGCTTGGCGTCAGATGCATCTTCGCAAAGGTGCTGGCTTTAACTTCCTTTCCCTCTTGGTGATAATCTACACCAGCAGTATTAAACCCTTGGTTGATGATGATCTTTGTGAAGAGGGTGGCGTAGGGAATGCTACTCTTCCTACGAATGTTGCGGTTCTTCCATGCACTTATCCAGTGGTCAAGGATAATGTGTGGAAGGTTCATCCTTGCTTTCCTCAAACAGTAATAAATACAGAATCTGTCTCGAGAACTCACGTCGTCGCGAGAGCCTGTACGAGGAGTGAAGATGTTGTAAAGCAAGTTGTGGATGATTCTTGCGGAGGGGCTTAGGTTCCCTAATTTGAAGAACTTGGGGTCTTCAGTGTTATTAGTCTTCCCATAAATGATCTTGTCTACATGCTCTTCAGACTCAATCTTCATCCAATCTTGACTGTAGAAACGCCCTTCGTCCTTACAATTGCCGGCCTCAGCAATGGCGTCGACCGTGATGATGTACTCCTTGTTGTCTATGGTACCAACAATACCATCTTCAAATTCCTTGGCGTCGCTCCAGAATTCGGCATAAGCCTCCATCAGCTATGGGCCTCTCATAGCAGCAAACTCCATCCAGCCAGTGTGAGTTAGAAGCTTTGCGACCCTGTCAGATACACTCTCTATGGTCTCTCTTGAGATCCACTTGCTCGGCAAGAACAAGTCTTGAGCGAAGAAAGTGGCTTCAGCAGCTTTGGTAGCTTTGGTGTTCTTGGCGGCCATTGTTGATATTTTAAAAAAGAGAGAATAAGAGTTTAGTGAGTAATAGGTTTGGAAAGTTCAAAAGATTGCAAATTGCAGTAAAGAGTAGAAGAGTGAACTTTCAAGAGTATTTATAGGCAAAGATAAAAACGGTTGTGATTCATCAGACGAAAGAGATTTCGAAAACCGCCCCTGATTTAACGTGTCCACATCACTGCCTTTTCAATGATTGATTTGACCTCTACAATTCACGGTGCATGCCTATCAATGTCCTAGAATGGTGCAATAAATGACAGACACATTTATTGCTTCTTTTAATTTGTCCCTGCACACTTGAGATAAACTTATTAAACAGTAACAGTTGCGTCAGTTGAATTTTTTACCACAGTAACTATTCAACTTTAATCAGACGCAATGTTTCGTCTTAACACGAAATAATGTACAAACGGAACAAATTTAACAAAAAGCTCAGACGAAACAATTTTCAATTATTTAAAGAAATAATTCCAAGATTTTCCTTAATTAAATTGAAACGTGTTTCGTCTAAAGCTTTGGTAAATATATCTGCCCATTGAAAATCAGTTTTTACAAACTGTATGTTGAAAATACCTTTTTGGACATAGTCTCTTATAAAATGAAAACGGATTTAATATGTTTAGCTTTCGAATGTTGAATAGGATTTTTGCTAAGATTAATTGCACTTGTATTATCACAAAATACTGGTATATGATTTTCAAACCTAGAGTAATCTTCAAGTTGATGTTTTATCCACAGTAATTGTGAGCAACATCCAGCCGCAGCAATATACTCTGCTTCTGTTGTTGAGAGTGCAATGGAGTTCTGTTTCTTGCTTGACCACGATATTAGTGATGATCCAAGGAATTGGCATCCACCACTTGTGCTTTTTCTCTCCACTTTGTCTCTAGCATCACAAAAGCCTCTCAAACTAAAATCATTATTTTTCTTATAGAACAGAGAGAGATCAGATGTTCCAACAAGATATCTAAGAATTCTCTTTACAGCTTGTAAGTGAGATTCTTTAGGGTCAGATTGAAATCTAGCACATAGACAGACACTAAACATAATGTCGTCCTTTGCGATTAAATAAAGGAGTGAGTCAATCATACCTTTGTATACCGTCTGATCAACAGACTTACCTGACTCATCCTTGTTGAGATTTGCTCCAGACGAATGCATTGGGGTCTTCATAGGCTTGGCATTCTCCATCTTGAACTTCTTGATAAGTTCTTTTGTGTATTTCTGTTGATGGATGTAGATTCCTTATTTCGTCTGCTTGATTTGAAGTCCTAGAAAGAACTTCAATTCTCCCATCATGCTCATTTCAAACTCATCCTGCATTAGCTTTGAAAAATCCTTGCATAGAGAATCATTAGTAGCTCCAAAGACTATATCGTCTACATAAATCTGGACTATAATAAATTCTTTTGAAACACTTTTCTTGAAGAGAGTTGTATCAACCTTTCCTCTTGAGAAACCATTTTTAAGAAGAAAAGAACTAAGTTTATCATACCAAGCTTTGGGAGCTTGTTTAAGACCATACAGTGCTTTCTTAAGTTTGAAAACATGATCAGGTTAAGATGAACTTTCAAAACCAGGAGGTTGTTTTACATACACTTCTTCTTCAATGAAACCATTTAGAAAAGCACTTTTTACATCCATTTGATATAAGACGATATTCTTGTGAGCAGCAAAAGCAAGTAATATTCTGATTGCTTCTAATCTAGCTACAGGTGCAAAAGTTTCTGTAAAATCAATACCTTCTTGTTGATTATACCTTTGTGCTACTAACCTCGCTTTGTTTCTTACCACTTTTCCAGTTTCATCAAGCTTGTTTCTGAACACCCATCTAGTTCCAATGATGCTGTTGTTCTTTGGTCTTTCAACTAGGGTCCAAACATCATTCCTTGTGAACTGATTAAGTTCTTCTTCCATAGCCAAAATCCAATTGTTATCTTGAAGAGCATCTTCAACATTCTTTGGCTCTATGTTTGATATAAGAGCATATCCAGACGATTCCTTTAGCTTCGATATAGTTAAAACACCTTCATTCCTATCTGAGTGTGGTTAGATGCAAACTTCCATGATCTTGCAGGGGCTTGATCTCTTTGTTGATGAATATCAGGCGAAGAGGGTTCGTATGTGCTTCTATCGTCTGCTCTTGTTTCGTCTGACCCTTGTTTATCATTTTGACCAGAAGGGTTAATCTGCAAGTTATCAAACAAGTTTTCTAGGTCTGATATTTCTTTATCAACCTTTGAGTTATCTTGGAATTTTACATGAATTGATTCCTCTACAACTTGCGTCTTAGAGTTAAAAACTCTATAGGCCTTAGATGTGTTGGAATATCTAAGAAAGATTCCTTTTACCACCTTTGAATCAAACTTGCCAAGTTGATCTTTGGTGTTTAAGATAAAACATTCGCATCCAAAAGGATGGAAATAAGAAATGTTGGGTCTTCTTCCTTTCCATAGTTCATATGGAGTCTTATTCAATATTGGTCTTATCAATATTCTGTTTTGAATATAACAGGAAGTATTAACTGCTTCTGCCCAATAATATTTAGGGAGAGAGCTTTCATGCAACATAGTTCTAGCCATTTCTTCTAAAGTACGATTTTTCCTTTCCACAACTCCATTTTGTTGAGGAGTTCTTGGAGACGAAAAATTGTGAAATATACCATTTTCAAAACAAAAGGCTTTGAACTCAGAATTTTCAAATTCTGTTCCATGATCACTCCTTACAGACGCAATACATATTCCTTTTTCTTTTTGAACACGTTTACAGAATATTTCAAAAACCTTGAATGACTCATGTTTATGGGCTAGGAAGTATACCCATGTAAATCTAGTATAGTCATCTACAATGACAAATCCATATCTCTTCCCTCCAAGACTTTCAGTCTGAGTGGGTCCAAAGAGATCAATGTGTAACAGTTCTGGCGGTCTTGTCGTGGAAACAACATTTTTTGATTTGAAAGAAGCTTTGAGTTGTTTCCCATACTGACAAGATTCACACAAACGATTGGTTTTCCAAGATATTTTTGGCAAACCTTTTACGAGATCATTTTTAGAAATTTTTGAAATATACTTGAGACTTAAATGTCCAAGCTTTTTGTGCCAAATATCTCGTTCATCGTCAGCTGAAATCAAACATGTTACATTCTGATCACTTAGGTCAGAAAGACAAACCTCATAAAGGTTATTCTTTCTTTTCCCAATAAAAAGAATAGATTTATCTTTGTTTCTGACTATACACTCATCAAAGTTAAAAGCTACTTCATATCCACTATCACAAAATTGACTTATGCTAAGTAGATTGAAGTTAAGACCTTTAACATATGATACGTTCTGGATAAGTGTATTGGGTGTCTTACCAACAGTCACAATGCCAAGAATTTTACCTTTTCCAGAACCGTAGGAGACAGACCCTTTACTTGGTCTGAGGTCTTGGAACATAGACAGGTCTCCCGACATGTGTCGTGAGCAACCACTGTCCAGGTACCAGCTTGAAGTCTTGTCTCTTCCCATTAAGGATATCTACAACAGGAACAATAAGTGACTTTGGTACCCAAATCTTTTTGGGTCCTTTCTTGTTAGTTACAAAAGGCTTCTTTTTGTTTTTAGCCTTTTTGTAGATATTAGGAACCTTGTTGTGATTCCTCTTCTTTTGAGCAGACGAAACAGGTTTGTTTTTCTTTTCGTCTGTCTCCTTAACATAACCAAGTCCACTTTTATCATTAGGTGATCTCCTATATTTTAAAATATTTTCAAGAATGGAGGATCCCTTTGTAAACTTGGTTAAGTCATTGAGTAAGGACTCATTCTCTTTCTTTAATATTTCGATTTCAAGAATGAAAATGTCCTTTTCAGACTTAGACGAAACATCATTTGATACTTTATTGTCTAGTAACTCAATTTCAGATTTCAAAACTGCATTTTCTTCCAAGGTTTGTCTCAGCTTGGTTTTGCAAGTTTTGTATTGCTGAGCAATAAAGTGGGAGTGAGCTAGAAGAGTATCATATGACATTTTTTCTGATTCTGACTCAGACTCAGAAGAAGAGGATGAAGAAGTTTCATTGTAATTTACCTCTATTGAGACATGGTCTCCAGCCATGAGGCAGATATTTGTTGTTTCTTCTCCTTCAGAGGATTCCTCTGAGCTTTCACTGTCAAGGTCTTCCCAAGTCAATAAGCTCTTCTTTCCTTTATCTTTTCTAGAGCTCCACCTCTTTTTCAGTCTGGGACATTCTGACCTAATATGTCCCGGTTTTCTGCATTCATAACACACAACCTCTGTGCTTTCTTCTTTGGTTGATGACTTCTCAGGGAGCTTCTTCTCCTTTTTCTTGAAGAAGTGTTGGCCTTTGCCTTTCTTCATCATCATCCTTTTGAATTGTCTTGAACCTTGATCTTCTCCCTTTTACATAAGAGTACCTCATGTACCTTTAGAGCTCTAATTAACTTGTCCAGAGTTAATGTCTTCATATCTCTTCCAACTGAGATAATTGTGGACATGGCTTCCCAAGGAGGTGGGAGACTGTCCAAGATCTTCATGTTGTTCTGGGCCTTTATGAAGGTGATTCCCAGAGCAGTGAGTCCATTCAATATTGCTTGGAATCTTCCAAACATCATATCGATTGACTCTCCTTTCTTCATAGAGAACATTTCATATTCTCTTTGAAGAGTAGCGGCCTTCCTCATTCTGACATCTTCAGTGCCTTCATATGAGATTTTGAGAGCATCCCATAGTTCTTTAGCAGTTTTGTAGGCACAGAATGATGCAAATCCATGTAGCTAGAAGATGCTCCACGGATCTAACACCCTTTGTTTGCCCAATCTTTAATTCACCAAGTGATCTTCACTCAAGACCAAGAAAAGCTTGCGGAATATAGGCTTAGGTATGTAATGGTTTCGGTTTGTGACCAAGAAGAAGAAGAAGCAAAATGGAATGAGACTAGGAAGGTGATAGCGCCATGATCCAAGGAGATCAATAAGCTAGGTGATGAATCGCCACTTGAGTCATGGATCAAGATAAGATTCAAGGTTCTATGAAGAAACCCTAGGAGAGCACTCTCCCTTTCTCAAGACACAAGTCTTAGAAAAATTCTATTTCATTCAATTCAAAAGTGATTCCAAAATGGAAATTGCCTAAGTTATAAGACCCCTTGTATGTGGTTGGCCTTGAGTCATCCTAGCCACTTGATCCTTGATGGATTGATCAAGTGATGCTAAGCACCCCTCACTTGATCAATTCAAGAAGGATCTAGAGTTAATGAGATCAAGAGGCTCATAACTCATCTAAGTTTGTGATGGTCATGGATTAATTAAGATGGAATTCTATGCCTTGGATTAGAAGTAAATCCTAAGGCTAGAATCCCTTCTTAGATGAGAGTCAACAATTTAGAACTTGACTTAAATTTACACCTTTGATTATGGGATAATCAAGTGGTGGAAATTTAAATGAAGTTAGTGGCAATTCCACTAATTCTCTCTCCTAATCCATCCAATCTCTTTTAAGAGAGTGTATTACACTTGCTTAGTTGGGTCATAAGACACTTAAGCCCATCTTAAGAGGCTTTGACCAACACAAATAGAAGTCAACATGTCCATAAAAGGAGCTTGGCCGAAATTCACAAACAAACATAGGTCAAAGCTTTACACAAATTAAAGCTAAACTAATTGCAAAATACTTAAAAAATTACAAGGCTTCATTTGCCCAATTTGTTGACTTCCAAAAGTTGACCTTTGACTTTGACTTTGACTTGGTTAACTCTTTTTCAACTTGAGCTTCTATTTAACTTTGCATTTCCCTTGTAATTCTCATGTTTGGGAGATGGTCCTCCATCAATCCCTCCTTCTTGTAGCCAACTTGTCCTCAAGTGGTCTTAGCTTATTACCTACAAAATCATTTTACCCGGGTCAAAGATCAAGCAAACTCTTTTAAGTTTAACTTTTAATATCAAGATGGTTTGCCCACTAATATCAATATCAAAATGTAAATAAGTGAAGAAGGAAATCAAGTGATTGTCTATGCATAAACCGAAACTCCAAGGAGTTTCTATTTCCTCCTTTAGAAGTGTAGATATTAGTTCTTCAATCCTTCTGGAATCATGTTTGAAACTCTTGTTTAAAAGTCTTCTTTTAGGTGTAGAAGCTTGTGATGTTTCCTCCTTCTTGGACTCATTCTTCCACCTAAAAGGGCAACCATTAGTAGAATCAAACAAGAATCTCAACTTGACATTTTCAAACATTTCCCAAGACCAATTTAGAGAACCTATTGTGTCACAAATTATGTTGTGCAAATTAGAAATAATAAGAGAAGTAAGAGGCAAAGAAGTCTCCCTTTTTGATAATGCATAATCTCTAAGTACTTCTTTTCCTCTACCTAGATCACTCCATGGTTCCTTTATGCATAACTCCTCACTTGGTCCTAGAACACAAAATTTCTTGGGAGTGAATCCTTTAGCTATTCCACAAGGCGCCTTTGGTATGTCAATATATGTGTAAGTTTGTAATGTGCCCTCCTTCTTTACTTCTTTCATCAACCTATATGAACAATTAATATCATGAGAGTAAAGGTTAGTAAGCACAATTAAAAATTCCACATTTCTAAATTCAATGATTTTCGAAGGCTCAATGTCTCTCAAAGGTGGCAACCCATGTGGAATGTCCTTGGGAAACACATCTTTGAACTCCTCCTTGAATGCATCCAAATCTTGTTGCTTACCTACAATGTTAGTGCTCAACACAAGAGGATTAGGTAAACAAAGAAATATGTTTTTCCTAGCTAGGAATTCTCTCTTTAGCTCACCATTCCCAATAAGCAAACTCTCACTAAGTTTCCCTTTTGTTTTAGCCTCGGTTTGCCTAGCATCATGGGTGCTTCCACACTTGTTTTTCAACCTAGAATCCTTAGTGGCATGTTTGGTAATTTTCTTGCAACTCTCGGCCAACACTAGATTCTTAGGGTGTTTGGTTTCTTTTTGGCTTTTCTTGGAGGAGCTATCGGCCATACTATGTGTGGCACTTGAACCCTCACTTTTCTTCTCATTTTCTCTCTTTAATTTCATTTTTATTTGATCCTCACACACTTCCTTAGGTGACAAAGGCTTAAGGGTGACCTTCTTGCTCATATGAGAGAAAACATAGGTGTTAGAAACACCATCATGAATGGCATGTTTGTCATATTGCCAAGGTCTCCCAAGTAATAGGTGAGTGGCTTCCATAGGCAATACATCACATAACACATCATCTCTATATTTGCCTATAGAGAAGTTAATAAGAACTTGCTTACTAACTACCATTTCTCCCTTATCACTCAACCATTGTAGCTTGTAAGGTTTAGGGTGTGGGGATGTCCTAAGTTCTAGTTTATTTACTAACCTAGTATTAACAACATTTGTACAACTACCACTATCTATGATAAGAGAACATACCTTCCCTTCCACTAGGCGTCTAGAATGGAAGATGTTTTCTCTTTGTGAGTCATCCAATTCCTTGAGGGCACTTCCAAGCATCTTCCTCACCATGAGTAGGTCTCCATCTTCCACTTGCTCCATGCTTGAATGCTCACTAGCACTAGCTTCCTCTTCTTCACTAGAAGAGTGAGTGGACTCTTCACTAGTGATTCCTCCATCCCCTCTCATGATCATGGCCTTCTTGTTGGGACATTGGGAAGCTATATGTCCATGTCCTAAACACTTAAAACACTTAATGTTAGAAGGCTTAGAAATGGGTTTTGCAACTTCCTTACCTTTAGGGTCATCTCGGCTAGACTTGTAAAAAGTCTTGGATGATCCCTCCTTCTTTTGCATATCCTCCCAACTAGAAGATCCATGGGTGTAAGACTTCTTGAAGGAGCTCTTCCTCTTTAGTTGGCCCTCAATCCTCTCGGCCTTGTGAATGGCATCCTCCAAGGTTCTATAATGTTGGAGTTCCAAGACATCTTGGATCTCCCTATTCAAACCATTAGTAAACCTAGCAATTGTGGCTTCCTTCTCTTCATAGTCGTCCCTCATCAAGGTCAATTCTAGATCCTTGTAGTACTCTTGCACACTCCTTCCACCTTGAGTTAATCTTTGGAGCTTCACATGGAGGTCCCTTGTATAAGATTTAGGCACAAATCTCCCCTTCATGGCATCCTTCAATTGGGTCCAAGAAGTGATGTGTGGCCTTCTCCTCTTTTCGGCATCTACAAGGACTTGGTTCCACCAAACCAAGGCATAACCTTCAAACTCCAAGATGGCTAAGTTAAGCCTCTTCTCTTCACTCAAGTGTGGATAGCAAGAATAAACTTGATCAACCTTCATCACCCAATCTAGGTAACTTTCGGCCTCACTATCTCCAAGGAACTTGGGTAGCTTAATCTTGTTGCTTCTTCCCCACTCTCTAGGCTCATCCTCTTCCACATGTCTTCTAGGGGTGTGATTCGGCCTCCTAGGTTGATGACTTCTCCTATGGCCTCTAATGGGTTCATCCTCATCATAATTGTTTCCCCAATCACTCTCCCTAGGTGTGCTATAGTCCCCTCTAGGAATTCCTTCCTCACTTCCACTACCTCTATAGCTATTTCTCCTACTCTTAGGTACTTCATTGCTTAGGCTTCCACGACCCTCTCTAGGTACAGCCCCTCTCCCATTGTGACCACCATGATTGCCACTAGTGTCCCCAAGGATCCTCTTCTCCAATTCCTTCTTTATCCTCCTTTCCTCCTTTAACCTCCTCTCTTGGTCAAACCTCTCCTCCAAGCTAGCACTAAGCATGGACTTCACCATATCCATCATCCTTTTAGACCTTGGGGAGAGATCATTTCCGACACTAGGAGAAGTATCCATTGCTGCACAAGAAAAGGCTAGATAACAAATACAATTATATAAGGGATCCTTGCCTCTCTCTAAGTGTTTCACTCTAGTAGCACTCGTGTATCACTCTTGAGATGGTTTTTTCTATGATGTGCACACTTTCCTTTTTCCTCTCAATCTCCTTAAAGTTTCTTGAGGAACCTCTATCAATTATCAATGTCCAATGTACTCAAATGAAAGAGGAACAATTCACTACAAGCTTAAGGAAATTCAAAGGAGACAAATACTCAAGACAAAACTAGTAGGAAGCCAAAGAAGACAAGCAACAAAACAAGACTAAATGACAAAATTAGCTACTCAAAAATGGAAATTCATGATTAGACAAAGGCTAATATATTTACTACACTAAAAATGAAGGAAAACTAGTTTTAACAACTACAAAAAATTTTGAAACAAAACTCAAAGAAGAGAAGAAGTCAAATGCAATTTGCTGGCAAATTTGCGCCTCCTGTTTGCGCCCTGGCGCAAATTTGTGCCTCTTGTTTGCGCCCTGGCGCAAATTTCCAGAGAAGGAGGTAGATTTGCGCCTCCTGTTTTGCGCCCGGCGCAAATGCTAGTGTTTCTTGGAAAATTTGACCGTCACCAAAATTTGCCCAACTTATATATATGTATATTGAATGACCAAATGCCCAGAATTCAATAAAACAAAATTTAACCCCTTGAACCAACTGCAAACCCGAAACTACCCAAGCAACAGCAAAATCGTCACTAAGCTGGAAGTTAAGCTTGTAAATTGGCTCAAAATGACTTGAAATTTTGGGGAATGGTTTGTGTGATGTTTATGTACTAAATAA
Organism: Hylodesmum podocarpum; assembly: GCA_026586105.1. NCBI lineage: Eukaryota > Viridiplantae > Streptophyta > Magnoliopsida > Fabales > Fabaceae > Hylodesmum > Hylodesmum podocarpum. The sequence continues at coordinate 260,649 of JALJEV010001349.1, forward strand.
GCTCAAATTAAGGTGCAGGGCAGCCACAAATATGGGTCCAAAAACAGGGCAAAGACAGGGCAAATATGTCTAGGCACATGCAAAGCACACTACAAGTTCAAATATCATGTTATTAGCAATTTTGACACAATTTGTAATATGATGCTTGAGCCAAATGAGTAATTGTTGCCTAATTGAGCTTGGACACAAAATTTGTGGGTGTTTAATGATCCCAATTTCCCAATGTACTGCACTCAATTTTTCCCAAAAATTCTACTACAAGAGCTACTCAAAATTTCACTCTAATTTTTCTTCAAACTTCTTTTCTTGTATTTTTCTTTTCTTGAATTTTTTTTTCTTTGACTCTTTTTCTTGTATATTTTCTCTTGCTCTTTTCTTTTCTTTTGTTTTTCTATATTTTTCTTTTGGCTATTCTTTGCTGGACAGTCCAAGTATAGGCTCAAATACTTAAGCAAGTCAAGTCAAACTTTGCTAACAAGCAAGATAATGCATGGTAGTGGTAACTTGAACTTATAATGAGCAATGCACATAGTAATAACACATATAAGCACTAATCAAGCCACATATAATGCAGGGAATTCAAATTCCAGCAAGTATGACACAAAATACATATTGAGAAAATTCATCAAACACTTGGGGGCTATTAGCTAGAATGTGTCTAACATGTAAAATAGGCCATGTATGATCAACCAAGAGTGTCAGAACATCTCATATATGTAGTGGACAGCCAAGACACACAACAAAATTCAAATCAAAAATTCAATTGAATCAAAAATTGAACTCAAAGATAGGAGCTAGACTCAATACCGCAAGTGAAGAACAACTAGGTGAAGAACAAGCTCTTGATACCAAATTTGATGCAAATCCATGTAGCTAGAAGATGCTCCACGGATCTAACACCCTTTGTTTGCCCAATCTTCTATTCACCAAGTGATCTTCACTCAAGACCAAGAAAAGCTTGCGGAATATAGGCTAAGGTATGTAATGGTTTCGGTTTGTGACCAAGAAGAAGAAGAAGCAAAATGGAATGAGACTAGGAAGGTGATAGCACCATGATCCAAGGAGATCAATAAGCTAAGTGATGAATCGCCACTTGAGTCATGGATCAAGATAAGATTCAAGGTTCTATGAAGAAACCCTAGGAGAGCACTCTCCCTTTCTCAAGACACAAGTCTTAGAAAAATTCTATTTCATTCAATTCAAAAGTGATTCCAAAATGGAAATTGCCTAAGTTATAAGACCCCTTATATGTGGTTGGCCTTGAGTCATCCTAGCCACTTGATCCTTGATGGATTGATCAAGTGATGCTAAGCACCCCTCACTTGATCAATTCAAGAAGGATCTAGAGTTAATGAGATCAAGAGGCTCATAACTCATCTAAGTTTGTGATGGTCATGGATTAATTAAGATGGAATTCTATGCCTTGGATTAGAAGTAAATCCTAAGGCTAGAATCTCTTCTTAGATGAGAGTCAACAATTTAGAACTTGACTTAAATTTACATCTTTGATTATGGGATAATCAAGTGGTGGAAATTTAAATGAAGTTAGTGGCAATTCCACTAATTCTCTCTCCTAATCCATCCACTCTCTTTTAAGAGAGTGTATTACACTTGCTTAGTTGGGTCATAAGACACTTAAGCCCATCTTAAGAGGCTTTGACCAACACAAATAGAAGTCAACATGTCCATAAAAGGAGCTTGGCCAAAATTCACAAACAAACATAGGTCCAAGCTTTACACAAATTAAAGCTAAACTAATTGCAAAATACTTAGAAAATTACAAGGCTTCATTTGCCCAATTTGTTGACTACCTTTGACTTTGACTTTGACTTGTTGACTTTGACTTGGTCAACTCTTTTTCAACTTGAGCTTCTATTTAACTTTGCATTTCCCTTGTAATTCTCATGCTTGGAAGATGGTCCTCCATCACAGAATCTGTTGTACTCAGTTCTGGAGAGAGCACACATAAGAGCATATCTTGCTTTGTTGTTCAGCTCCATCATAGAGTATTCTTCGTTTCCCCATTCTTCTTCAGGCTTTGCAATGGGGATATCTCCTGTGGTGATTATGTTCCATAATCTATATTGGGTTGACTTGATGTACATCTCCATCCTGTCAGCCCAGTATGGATAATCATCTCCAGAGAAAGCTGGAGGTTTGTTCATAGAAGCTCCTCCGGATAGGAAAGATGGTCCTTGTGAGTCCATGTTGGATCTTTTCCTCTAGCAGCTGTTAAGCGCTCAACCCTTAGAGGCTGACCTCTGATACCAAACTGTAAAAGATGAACACAAGAAGGGGGGTTGAATTATGTTAAAAAAAAATTTATCCCTTTCGTCTGTGGGTTTCAAATGGGTTCAGATGAAACAACGTTTATATTGAAAGATTAGTTTTAATAAGCAAACGTTAGATTTCAATTATCCCCAGTTAGTTAATCAGACGAAACAAACAAACACGAGTATTTTTATACTGGTTCGTCTAATCAAGACTACGTCCAGTTACCCAGCAACCACTGAGTTTTCACTACAAACCGTGAAAAGGTTTACAAGTATTGTTTGAACCCAGCCACTTCTGGCTATTACAAGATATTCTTTGCTCTCAGCCTTCTCAGGCTAAACAACCAAGGTATTCTTTGAACCCAGCCTCCATAGGCTAATACAAAAGGTATTCTTTGAAACACAGCCTCCTCAGGCTAATGTACCACACAAGTGGATTTGGAAAGATGTTTGAAAAACAAAGTTTTTCCTCTTCGCAGAGAGGGTTTTACAATAAAGTTCTAATATCAGAATAAGCGAATTCTCAAAAGATGGAATAAGATAAGCGTATTCGCCAACTGATTCTTGAAGCTATGAAGTCCTTTTATAGGCATCTTCTTTAAATAGCCGTTAGACTCATTTGAATGCCGTTGAGAGTCGTTGAGAAATCTTCTTGAGAGCTTTCCAAAAAGTTTGTCAGTTGTACTTGATTGATTGATGAAGAGTCGCAGCGGATATAGCGGACTAGGTTGTGCACAGTACTTTTTCTGACTTGTACAGAGATGTGACAAAAGGTGAAAACCTTTTTAACTTTGGTGTGTAAGCTCGAATCCCTATACTGATCTTGGATGCTTCTCATGAGTACTTCTTCAGATTTGAAATCTTGGCGCGAATGACTCAACTTGACTTCAGCTTTTGGATAGACGATATGTTTCTTTAGTCTTCAGTTGTTGTTGTTTCGTCTTATCCTATCATTTTAAGACTTCCCTCTTTGGACAGACGAAGGGCTTTAGCTTGAGTAGCCTTCTTCCGTCTGTGCATGTATCGTCTGATGGCTTGGCTTTTGGACAGACGCAGAATATCATCTTTGAAGGGTCACGTTCCGTCTGTGCTAGTTTCGTCTTAGCAAGTCTTGGGTAGCTTGGTTTCGTCTATCTTGTAATTAATCAAAATCTTGAGACGTTAATCATCCTTGATCTAACAGAATCCTTTTAATTTTATCCTAATTATGGAATGATTAGGAAGTCACTTATGAAAATTAAGACACAATCATAAAGTTAAGAATAAAAACCATAATATAAATTACTAAAAAATGCTATAGAAAATATAACTTTTACATTAAAATTTTGTAGTAATTGTATATAACTTGTGATCCTTGATTAAAATTAATTAAATGAGCTTAAGAAGAATAAAAAATGAATTTAGAAAGAATTAATGAAAGAGTGAACGGTACTTTGACAAAAAAGAAAAAATAATATAAAAAAATATTTTAAAATTTCACTAAGTTGCAAAATTTGGCAAAATTGTCAAATTTTTGTGTAATGTCACGTGAGAATTGTTTGGCATCCATCAAGTGCAGCCTTTAACATCTAGAAACCAATACCAAGTCAAGGATAAGGTGCCTTAAATGCAAATTCAAAGATAAATCAAAATTTATCTTCAAACTTAATGATTTAATTACTTTTAAAAGTAACTAATACGTAAAAAAAACTAATTTTGCTAACCAACTAGTTACATGCTTGTTGATGAGCCACTATTTTGATCATTTTCTCTCCATTTATTTTATCCTAATCCAGCATTATTAATGGTCAATTAGCATGATTTAATGCATTTATGAGTTTGGGCTCATTTAGGCCTTAAGTCCTATTTTTATTCTAATTTCACTATATTTTCCAGATTTAACTACTTTCACTAAAACAGACATATCTCCCTCTACAGATCTCCGTTTGAGCTCAACTTTATCTGGAATTATAGACGATTCACAGAGCATTCCAGTGATTTAAGCCCATTGAAATTATGCAATTGATTCATTTTATGTTTTGCTGTGATGAGTATTCGAACTTGGGACCCTTTACACTTAAAATGGCATGTGCCTTGCACATGAGGGGGGTCCCATATGTATTGGAGAACAATCAGAAATGGGGGCAAGCATTCACACTCTTTTTTTTCTTCTTCTCCTTCTTCTTCCTCTTCTTCTTTTGCAATTTTCCAGATTTGGGCATTTTCTTTTTCCTGGTTCTTAATATTGGATTGCTTCATCTTCAACTAGCATTTTAAATCATCAATTAATTCCAGTTCGTCTTCTACTCTCTTCACTATTGCAATTTCGTTTTATGCTTGTGTTCATTATCTTGTTGTTCATCCATTTTCTTGTTGTTCATTATCTTCTAGTTCGTCATCTTGTTATTCATCAATTTCGTTTTTTGACTTATTTTTCTACAATTTGAGTGTGAGAGAAAAAATGAGAGAAGAGGAAAACAAGCGAGGTATCATAGTTCATATCAAAAAAGTGATAGGGATTACTATGAATCTAGGAAGGAATATAGAGATAGAAAAGAGAGAAGGATTAGAGAAGAGTATGAGAGAAAAGAATCTAAGTATAAGAGAAGAGAAAAAGAGTTAAAAGAAAAGGAGTTAAAGGAAAAAAATTTGAGGGAAAAGGAGATAAAGGAGAAAGAATTGAGAGAAAAAGAAATTAAAGAGTTAGAGTTGTTGGAAAAACAAATGAGAGAAAAAAGTGATTCATTACTTGTTTCTACTAACCCTTCATTTGACACTTTTGATTCTTTCTTTGATGATGTTGTAGGTGTTGTGCCAAAAGAGGATTTCAAAGAGCAAATTGATCATCTCTTGTGTGAAGATGTTGAAAGGAATGAACTTAATGTTTTAATTAAAGATGCTTGTGATCATCTTTACGAATTTCCTTTTGATTTGATTCCTAATAAAGATATGTGCACAAAGGAGCCTTTGAACATTTATGATCAAGAAAAGGAAACACCTTTAGAATTTGAACTACCTTTTGAGAAAATTTCTTTATCATCTACTATTCCTTTTACTTCCAATAAAGATGAGATTGCACTAGAGTCTTATGACTTTAAGCCTTGGACAACCCTTGAAATTGGGAGTTTACAATTTTTGGTTGTGCCTATTGACCATTGTTTTCATGATGTTGAAATTGTTTTTAGGTTATTGGAAGAACCTAAGAAGGAGGGCACACCACAAAGTTCCACACCTAGCGAAGAAATATGGATCAAGGAACAAATATCAACACAAATTGAGAAAGGAGGAGAAACTCTTAGGAGTTTTGGTTATACCATAAATGAACATTTCAATTCCTTCTTTCAACTTTTAAATAGTGTTGTTGATATGAATAGAATATACACTTTGTTATTAAATATAAAATTTTATAGGGTGTGTTTGATCTTTGATCCAGGTGGTCTTCTATTGTAAGTAAGAACCTAAGACCACTTGAGAACAAGTTGGCCACAAGAAGGAGGGTTTGATGGAGGACCATCTCCAAAAGCTCAACAAACTCTTCAACCTTACTTTTTAATAAATTGAGCTTCTTATAAAATTCGTTATGTTTTTGACTGACTTACCAGGTTTAGTATTCGGAGCATAACTTGGGCTACACAACACCAATTTATCTATTCTTGGTGTCTTTCTAAATCTGACTTAAAGGGCTACAAAAGTTATGAAGACACAAAAGCCCAGTTCTAACTAAATCTAGGAGGAAATTGGGCTTCAAAGTAACGTTTGGATACTGTCAGGATGTTCCAGCGGGGTGCTGACCAGGTTCAGCGGGCTCTAATTAAGTTAGTCTTGGTGGCATTTTAAAGCTTACTTAAAGGATACAAAAGCTATGAAGATACCAAAGCCCAGTGCAGACTTCATTTAGGAGGAAATGGAGCTTGAAGTTAACGTTGGAATACTACCAGGATTTTCAGCGAGTTGCTTATTTGTTTAGGACTTATTAGTTTCTTTCAATTTTGTAATTGCTTTTAAGACTTGAATTGTTAGTCTTGTATTTGTAAGTGTACTCAGCCTAGTTGACATTAAGTGGACTTATTCTTATGATACAAGTTAAGCAAGTGTAATACACTCTCTTAAAGGAGAGTGGATGGGAAAAGAGAGAGAGTTAGTGCAATTTCCACTAACTTGATTTAAATCTCCACCACTTGATCAATTCATATTCAAGGGTGTAAATTTAAATCAATCATCTAGGATTTAATCTCTCATTCAAGATGAAATTCTATCCTTAAGATTAATTCTAATCCAAGGCATAGAATTTCATCTTACTTCTCCCATGATCATCACTCCTAACATGAATTATAAGCCTTTTAATCACACTTTTCTAGATCCTTCTTGATTGATTAATTGTGAAGGGTGTCTTGCTTCACTTTATTGATCAATCAAGGATCTAAAGGGCTGGATTATTCACATCCTAGTGCTTGGGAAAAGGCATTGCCATTTATATTGGTCAACACTTTCATTTGTACACACTTTTAGTCAAAATGAATGAAAATTAAGAATTGTTTCTCTTGATAGGAGTGGAGCTCTCCTAGGGTTTTCTTCTTGAAATCTTGAATCTTATCATGGATCCTTGCATCCAAGTGGCGATTCTTCCTAAGAGCTTATTGAATTTCTAATTCATGGCGCTCCCATCTCTTTTCTAATCCATTTTCTATTTTCTTTTTCCTTTGTTCTTGGTTCCATGAGCTTGTTCTATCTTGGTCTTATGTTTGAGCTAGCTTCCTTGCTGTCCATGTTGATTCAAGAGTGATTGAAGGTAGGTGAATGAAGATTGGGACAACTACTTACTTATCCATGAAGATCTCTTCCAATTTCCTCATGGGTTTGCATCACTAACCCTTGTGATACTAATGCCCCTATGCAAGATCGAGAAAGGTAATGTATGTTGATGACTTATGCTGTGGGAATCTAAAATTAAAGCACTTTTTATTTTATTCCTAGTACTAATAATGTGCATGTGCTTAAGAAAATAGGAAAAAGGTAAAACTCAATTAACCAAGTTGATCCTAAATAAGTTAAACCAAGTGAAACATGAACTAAAAAAGGATTTAGGTCTTCTTTGGCAGCCATAAAAAGATTTCTCGGCCAACCTTAATTTTTTTTGAGTGAATGACCTTAGTTACCCACTTTGAGCCTAAGCGGATTTTTCATAATAAGCAATCTATGAGCCAATTATTCCCATAATTTTTTATTGACCTTTTGAAAAACCCACAACACTTCAGGCCTAAAAACCTAAGCTTATTTTAAAGAACTCTCTTGGTTAATTAATGTGTTCAACAGGGAAAAATCACACATCTAGAGAAATAATCCAAAAAAAAATAAAAAGCAATAAAAAGATTATCAGTTTGTGATTACAAATAAAATAGAAATTGCTGAAAAACCACCAGTTTGTGGCAACCAAAAATATTAAAAAAAATAAAGAAGTATCAATAAATTTCCCTGAAAGCCAATATAGAGCACAAAAATAAATTTGTAATGCTAAGAGGTTATCTCAGAGAAGGTTTAGGGTCTATAGTTTCTTAAGCTGGAGAATGGTAATAAGTTTAAAATTGATTTGTCATCACACCTATACTTAAGCCGAACATTACAAGCTTATATAAAGCCCTATTAATTCTAGTAAATGCTAACTTGTGTGCAAGATAATGCAGGAAATACATGAGGTGAAAGGATGATGCAAACCCATGAAGACTTTGAGATGATCAACACTAGATTCACACAATAAGTGCCGAATCTTCATTCACCAAGTGATCCTTCACTCAAGAGCAAGCGTAGCATGCGGAAAACATCATCAAGATACCAAGGTTTGAAGGTGGTTTCTCGGCTATGTAACAAAAGGGAAGAAAAATCAAAATGGAAGGAGATTTAGAAAGATGGTAGCGCCATGGACATTGCATCCAATAAGCTATGTAGAAAAACTGCCACTTGATTATGGAACCAAGATAAGATTCAATTTTCTTGAAGAAACCCTAGGAGAGTACACTCCCTTTTCTCAAGACTAAGTCTCAGAAATATCAAAATTTCATTCAATTCAAAAATGATTGTGTGTTAAGTGTTTCAGGGTGAAAATAGACAAAAACAAGTGAAAAACGTGTCCAGAAAGGCATCTCAAGCGAGTTGGAACACAACTCGTGCGAATTAGAGCTTCAGTGAAGAAGAAAAACTCTTTGGAACCTCATCTTGCACTCATCTCTCCACATCTCGCGTGAGAACCCTTTCTTCAAGAGCAAGTTAACTCTCTGACACCTCATCTCACACTCATCTTGCGTTAAACAACGTCATCTCGCGCAAGTTAGTATAACTTCAAGAATAAGTTAACTCTCTTGCACCCAACAATCTCATCTCGCGCGAAGTGACTTGAATTGCATCACACGCTTTTTCTCGAGAACATGAACTCGCGCGAGTTACTTAACATCTCGCCGAGTTGGACTCGCAGTAGGCCCAAGTCCAAGTTCTTAAGGCTATAAATACAACTTGTTTCACAGTCAGCAGTGTGGCTTAATTTTCTAAATTTAGTTTTCACTTATCCGACGGCTTGACTTAGACGGCAGTCGCGCCTCGACTGAAAGCACTCCGGTTCATAGACGACAACGAAATTCAACCACAAGCAAGAAGAGAAGGAGACTCTAGGATCAATCTCACTATGTATTCTCTTTCAATTACTACTTGTGTTGTTTTCTATTCCATCATGAACTAACTCCCTCTTTGATTGGGAGAATGATGTAACCCTAATTATTCCCTTTATCTGATTCTAGATGTTATTCAGTATATGTTTGAGTGTTTGCTCATGTGCTTAATGCTATTTATTAATTGACAACTAATAAATTGATAGGTAAATCTAGGGTAACTCTAACAATGTATGCCTAAGTAGTACTAAAGAATTAAACCACCATTACGCTATACTTCTAGAGATAGGAGTAGGTAGTAGTGAGGACTGCACCTAAGTTTGCCCCTGGATTCATAGATTTAATTCCCTAATTAACTTAGGTAATGATTTGGGATGCTAGACATAATCTAATTAATTAGATGGTGTGGGTCATCCTGAGACGGATGGTCACAAGGGTAGGAATCCGATCCAACCATGATTATGCATGAATAACATAAGAGAAAAATATAAGGGGGATTAGTGGTTAAATCGGGATCTCAATCGCTTCTCATTCTTATTCTCAACTCCTATTTAATTCTCGCTCATTGCTTTAGTTTTATTTAAATTGATCTTTAAGTCAAGAACTGTTTCCATGCTCTTTTGGGAAATTAATAAAATAAATAAAAGTATAGCTTCTGAATTGTTTGTCCTCATGGGATCGACAACCCCGATTATAAATACTTATTATTTGACGATTGTGGTATACTCACCGTCTGCGCGCGCATCAATAATCTCTAGATTGATTGTGCTATGATTGTTTTGTTCAATTCTGATACATTGATGTCTATTTTTGAGAGTATGAATTAGCTTAGACCCGAAGAATTTTTGTATCTAAGTTCATGTTTTTCTTAGGACTTAGTTTTGCCTAAGAGTGCAAAAGAATAAGTGTAGGGAAATTTGATGAGCCATTATTTTGATCATTTTATCTCCATTTATTATATCCTAATCCAGCATTATTAATGGTCAATTAGCATGATTTAATGCATTTATGAGTTTGGGCTCATTTAGGCCTTAAGTGCTATTTTTATTCTAATTTCGCTATATTTTCCAGATTTGACTACATTCACTAAAACAGACATATCTTCCTCTACAGATCTTCGTTTGAGCTCCACTTTATCTCGAATTAAAGAGGATTCACAAAGCTACAAAAGTCATGAAGACATGAAGAGCAAATTCGGACTGCATCTAGGGTGGAAATGGTCTTGAAGTTGACGTAATAAACTAGTGACTGGAATTCCAGCGATTTAGGCCCATTTAAATTATGCAATTTATTCATTTTATGTTTTGCTGATGGGGATTCGAACTTGGGACCCTTTACACTTAAAATGGCATGTGCCTTGCACATAAGGGGGCTACCATATGTATTGGAAAACAATCAGAAATGGGAGCAAGCATTCACACTCACATTTTACGTTTTAAAATTAGTTTAGTTTTAGGTTTTCTCTATTTTCTTCTTCTCCTTCTTCTTCCTCTTCTTCTTCTGCAATTTTCCATATTTGGGCATTTTCATTTTTCTGGTTCTTAATATTGGATTGCTTCATCTTTAACTTGCGTTTTGAATCATCAATTAATTCTAGTTTGTTTTCTTCTCTCTTCTCAATTGCAATTTCGTTTTATGGCTTGCGTTCATTATCTTGTTGTTCATCCATTTTCTTGCTGTTAATTATCTTGTTGTTCCTTATCTTCATGTTCGATATCTTTTTGTTCATCAATTTCGTTTTATGCCTTATGTTTCTGCAATTTGAGCTTTAACTTTGTTTCCTGGTTCATCTTTAATTTCGTTTGAGGTTCCGGCTTTAATTCCGTTTTCTAATTTTGTTTTGTAATGGAAGGGTAGTTTTAAAGGTTTATCCTCTTGATTTGGGTTGCAATGAAGCTTTGAGGTTTCTTTTTGGTGTTGTTTTTCTCTCTTAGTGCTTAATTCTTCATCAAATATTCCAATGTTTAATGCCACAATTGATGTTCATGCTTAATGTTTTAGTTAAAAGGAAAATTATTTCTTTGTTCATGCTTAATGAGTTGATTCATAATTTGCTGGAAATGAAATGATTGATGTGTGTGGATGCTTAATTCGCATAAGGAAAACCTAGAGTTAATTTTCGCTTAGTTAATTTATTTGAGTTGGATTGAGAGTTGAGTAAATTGAGCATTTATTGTGATTAATTTTTGCTTAGTTAATTAATCTTGTAACTTGTCTTTATAATTCAGTTTTTATAATCATAACCCCCCTTGTGTCCTGTCTTTGATAGAAGCATGATGATGGTCCTTGAGAGACGACCTAGGAGTCACTTCCTAATATATTGCTTTTAATTGCATTATTTTTTATTGAGTACGACCTCTATCACTTATTTAATTAATCTATTTCACCTATAAATACAACCAAGTGTGGACAGTTTTGGAACATCTTGAACCGTAGCACACTTGCACAAAATCACCAAAACTTCCTTTGTTTCAACTTTGCAAAACCGTGAACTTCCTTTGGCACCATTTTAAAAGTTTTCCAAAATTCTACCACCTTAGTTTAACATTACATTGTGGGAGACTTGTCTCTCACTTTATTTCATCTTCCAAAGGTCTTATCAAGGGATTCTAAACCATTTTCAAAAGGAATTAAGGTAAGGGAAGTTTCCAATTAAATTAAGTTTTTAATTTTCTAAAAATTCTTGAATTCTAAATCGTATAAAGATTTGTGTTCTAAAATTTCTAAACTTTTGTGTTTTTCTTTTAATCTTATACTCTTGAATTCATAAGTATTATAGAAGTTTTAAAGTAATAAGGATAGTAAGGGAAGTTTGCAAATTTCTTAAGTTTGCAAGTTTCTAAAGGTTCTAAAATACTAACTTTATAAAGTTTTGTGTTCTAAAATTTTGAACTCTTTGTTGTCTTAATTTTTATATGATATTATATTCTTGAATTTATAAGTCAAAGAAGTTTTGAATTAATAAGAATATCAAGGGCTATTACCAAAATAATCCAAATTTATAATTATTTTCTAACAATTTTCAAGTGTAATTGGAAATTTTTTTAATAAAAGATAGTTAATATGGTTTCAAGGGGATTTTATACTTAAAACAATTTATCTAAAGTATATTAAACCATTAAAACGAAATGGACAAATAATAAATAGTAATTAAAGAATAGTTCAATAATTAAAAATATTAAAATTCTAAGTTTATAACAATTATCTTTCTATGGTTTGAGCTTGGATGTCTTGTGCTATAAATATAGATGATGATTTGGATTGTGTTTAATTACCTTTGCTCTAAACTTGGATGACCTATTCTATGGACTTGGATGATGATTGAGATTGTGATTAATAACCTATGTCTTGCATTTTGATGACTTGTGTTGTGAACTTTGACAGTTTGGACTATAAATTATTAATCTATGAATAAAATTATGGATTGAACTTGTAATACCAATGAGTTCGTGATGTTTTAATTGATAATTTTGAGAAAAGGAGATAAGAAAAACTTAATCCGTATAAGGTGCAGATAATAAACTTAATTTGTGCATCTAGGCGTGATGCTAGACTTGGGGGATCTTAAAACAGTGAGAATACATTTAATTCATGATGATCACATGTTTTTTTATGATGTTATGTGCACCACTGTGGGATCGCAACTGATCAGTAAGTTTTACGATGATGACGTCGTATTATGTAAGATGGTACAACGTGACATATTAACAAAGTTGAGGATGAAACATCTATCATTTAGAAATCAATCATTTAGTCATAATTCATGTATTTATTTATTCGATTATGGTACGTATTCTTATAGATATTTTTATCTAGAACTTACCCTTGCATGTTTTTATCTGTGGTTTGACACTTGTGATGATCCTAAATTTTATTTGGGAGAGCAGATTAACAGGTAGATTTGATAATTCTATTTGGAGGGTTGACGAAAGAATAAATGATATGTATAGCTAACAAATGGATCTTTGTGAACAACTTGTATAATTATAACTTTCATAACACTGTGTATTTTATGAAACTCTATAAGTAAACATTTGATGTGATGTGATTTTACAACACATTGGATGTCTTTATTTTTTTAGAAAGAATTTAAAGATGGTGACGTTTTTCTTTCAAAGCAAGGTAAATTATTTCAAAATTATATTCAAAGAAATTTAAAGGAAAAGAAAACACTTTCTAATAATAATAATAAAATGGAGAAAATGAAAATATTTTTAATAACGATAAGGTGGGTCATTACACCGTCCTAAAGTCACGCTGCAAAAACTATTCAACCATCATCACTAATGCAACATGCCAATCAACGCCTAGAATCATGTAATGGCCTAAAAATATCTCGGGGCATTATTCTGGCTTGATAGTTGATACACATTTCGGACATGCTTAATTTAACTAAATTGTCTATTACTTGTAGTAGTAGCGAACCTAAGTCATTCTTCCCAAGGATTTCTTTATGACTCTTGAGCCGAAAATTAAAATCGAATTAAGGGAAGATTTAGTGTATAACGTAATTAAATGCAATTAAAGGAAGCAAAACTGAATCAAAAACAAGCAATCAAAACAAGAACAAATAAAGTAAATTAAGTAAAAACTATGAGATTAAATGATTCAACTCGATTCTCTTCATTCCCTCACTAGTTCAAAGATTGATAAGGAATTCATGTGCATGATAATTAAAACCAGAATGCTAAGAAATAATTAACATCTCGACGCTCTATGATCATAGAAAATTTTCATCAAACACTTTGCGTACAACTATTCACACAATCGCATGAGATGGTCACTCAATTTGATTCGTGCTCAACTAGGGAACTCATGCAATGACCATCAGTCAATAGCAATAACAGTCATGAAATTTAATCAAATTCAGTTAATCAACATCAATTAGACTTAATCTCAAACTATTCATGGAAACCCCAAAATTAAAAAGCAAAAGTTAAGGAATTAGAGAAGCTTACAAGAATCGGATTGAAGCAAGGAGATTAGCTATTCATAATTGTAATTATATAATCAAAACGAAAATGCAAAATTGAAAAGAAAAAGCTCAAGGGAGTGGGCAACAGAAAAACGATGAAGAGGAAGGGAGGGGGGCACAATGGAAAAAGTAAATTGCAACTACATAAGTGAAAATTTTAAAGTGTAAATTGTGTTGCCACAAATCTGATTTCTACTATATAAACTAAGTGAGTCATGTGACTAGCACATGACCACTTAAGTGCCTAAGAACCACCCTTCGAATCGTAGCTAGAGCAAAAATTTAATGTATTAATTAAATGAGTAATTAGGCCACAATTACATGCAAAGTTCAATTCGTCCATCACTAGTCCAAATTTTGTTTGTCCATGTCGAGCCAGTTTTTAACCCTATTTCATTTCGAATTTGACTTTGATTTCTTCAAAACTTGTAGATCTTTGAGTTAAATACAAAATGATACCAAGATCAACCCAAAACAATGTCTATAAAAATTTTATGGCCAAAATATTAAAACTTTACAAGTCTGGTAAAATCTTATTATTAATACAACTAAGGCTCAATAAGCTCAATCAATTAAGAATGATCTTAAACATTCTAATTGACCACTAATTATGCTCTAATTATTATTATTATTAATTGTTAGGAAGGTGATTAAAATAATAAAATATTAATAATCCTAATACATCTTTCTTTAAGTAAAGCCTTTTCACCATGTAATACTCAGAAAATCAATCATTCCATCATCCATGGTCATTACACAATTCTGGTGCTCTTTTCCACATAATGCAACACATACCCATGATCAATCACATTCATGAACATATAGAGCAATGGTTTTAAAGAGAATTATTTAAGAAAAAGTGTTTCATAGAAAATACAAAATTATAGTTAAACTACTAGTTAACCTTTAAGGAAAATTTAAAATAGAATAGTTTTGAATAGGAAATTATTTAAATCTAATGGTATCCAAAAGCTTAGCACATTGAAAGTAAAACAAAGCACCATTCTAGAAATCAGAAATACTTATAACACGTTATTGAAATCTAAAAAATGTATAATAGACTCAAATTGAATAATTAGATTAAGGTTAGCTCCACTTACTATAATTATCATTCATAAAAACCAACATAGTATAAGAATAACACAATTCAATATTTGAGAAAAACAAGAATAAGAATACTTAATTAATGATAAGGAGATTAAGGTAAAGTCTCCCTTATAATTTTTTCTCAAGCTTACTCTTACTTCTCTTAACTCTTTTTTAACTTACTTCACTTCTCCTATGCTTCCCTTAATGATGCTCCAATAATTTCAATACTTAGTAACGTGGGAGTTGGTTTATAACAAGCAAAACTACTACTCTAAGCAAAATAGGTGTGGAAGAGCTTTTGAGACAATGTAGGTTTTTTGGAGAGTTGTGGTGCTTCAAATGAAGCTACCTAACCTCTATTTATAATGATTAAGGTCGGCTAAGGAAGATTTTAATCATTACAAGCAGAAAAATGGCAATTTTGGTCAAATTTTCTTGAATGTGGTGTCGTGGAAAGATCACTTGGGCAAGTTTAAATCACCTAAGATGATTTTTCATAAATCAAATTTCTGAATAATCCACCTAGGCATCATTTTGTCTCAGCCTCAATTTTTTCTAGGCGAGACTCCCTTGTTCCAAATTCTTTTCTTTTCTTAATTATTCCTATTTTCATCTATTTCTTTTATTCGTTTCTTAATCCTTTATTCTTAATCATTCAGTCTTCTACTTAGGTCTTATTTTTCTCCTCTTTAAAGGATAATTGAAATTTTGCGATGTTACATAATACATCCATGAGCATTTCAAATACATGTTTTTGATAATACTTGATGTTCTTTTGTTTTTATTTTTTAATTGTTTCTTTTTGCTATTTTCTTGTTCTTTCTTTTTGTTTCTTTTCTTTTCTTTTTGTTTCATTTGATGTTCTTTATTTCTAATTGTTTTTAATATTTCTTTCTTGTTCTTTCTAATTGTTTCTTTTTGCTCTTTTCAGTGTTTTTCTTTTGCTTTTTCTCACTATCCAAGCATGAACTGAAACCAACAAGCTTTCTTGGAAGCACGCGAAAATTTCAATTGTTATAATAGTGTCCAAATCTAATGGAGAAATAATGTTTTGAATTAAATTGAGTAGTTATACAACAAGAAAACAACAAATAACACTTGAATTTATAAATCAAAGCCTCAAATTAAAAAGAATATATGAAGAACACGATGAACACATGGAATTCCAAGAAAAAATTGAAATCCATACACAATTTGAACTAACAACTCTAAGGAACAACAAAAACACATGAATTTAACAACAAGAACAAGAAACTTGTATCAAACACCATGTTTTATCCGTAATTTTATTAAATATGTTTTATTTGTTAGACAGTGGTTTCATATAGTCAATAATGTTAATTGATGGTTGGTTAATCAGTGGGTTAATGAGTTACTGTTCAAGTAGTGGAAGAGTCTTTTGTAATTCCTATTTAATAGGTTATTTCTTATCAGTTTAATATAGAGTAAAATTTCTATCTTACTGACAGCTCTGATTAACAGTGGTATCAGATTTGGTTCGATCTGGAGAAAGGGAGAAACGCGTGAGGGAGAGAAACACGTGAGAGGGAGAAACATGCGAGGGAGAGTTCACCCAGAAAAAGGCGTAGCTTTGTAATTGTTTTCTTCTCTCTTTTATCACCCATGACTTTAGAGAGCAGTTTTGTGCAACTAGCTATTCTCCGTTTTGATGGTTATTATGACCATTGGAGTATGCTGATGGAGAACTTCCTACGATCAAAGGAGTGTTGGCCAATTTTTGAGTCCGTCATCGGAGCACTGACGGAAAGTGCAACGGATGCTCAGAGACCAGAGTTTGAGTCAAGAAATCTAAAAGATTTGAAAGCGAAGAATTTTCTTTTTTAGGCTGTTGATCGTTCCATCTTGGAAACTATTCTTTGCAAAGATACTTCCAAGGATATTTGGGATTCAATGAAAAAGAAGTATCAAGGCTCTGCTAGAGTAAAGCGAGCCCAACTTCAAGCCTTGAGGAGGGATTTCG
Source organism: Hylodesmum podocarpum (assembly GCA_026586105.1). Lineage (NCBI taxonomy): Eukaryota > Viridiplantae > Streptophyta > Magnoliopsida > Fabales > Fabaceae > Hylodesmum > Hylodesmum podocarpum. The sequence continues at coordinate 277,602 of JALJEV010001349.1, forward strand.
AGACTCTACAAATGAAGGATGGGGAATCTGTCACTAACTATTGTGCTAGAACCATGGAGATAAGCAACAAGATGAGGTTCCTTGGAGAGAGGATGGAGGATGTCACCATTGTGGAGAAGATTTTACACTCCTTATCACCAAAGTTTGACTATGTTGTTTGCTCCATTGAGGAGTCAAAAGATATAGATGTATTCTCTCTTGATGAATTGCAAAGCTCCTTGCTAGTCTATGAGCAGAAGATGAACCATAGTTTATCTTCTGAGGAGCAAGCTTTGAAGGCTTCTACTAATACTCATTTATCTAACTCTAGAGGAGGAAGGGGCAGAGGTAGAGGAAGAGGAAGGGGAGATCGTGGAAATAGAGATGGAAGTAGTAGAGATAACAACAGGAGTTTCAAAGCCAATGATGATCAAGGTAAAGGCAGAGGACGAGACTTTGACAAATCAAAAGTAGAGTGCTTCAGATGCCATAAATTTGGTCATTATCGTTCTGAATGCTATGCTAGGCTACCTAATAATAAGGAAGAGAGTCCAATTTTGTTGAGAATAAAGAAGAAGAGACTTTGTTGATGGTGGTTCAAGCTGAAAAGGAACCTGATGAGTAAGACGTTTGGTACGTCGATACTGGTTGCAGTAACCACATGAATGGAAGTAAGTCTTCTTTTTCTCATTTAGTGAAGGATTTCGTTCTACGAACTGGTGATAGCTCTACTATGAATGTAATGGGAAAAGGTGACATTAGGATTAGAACCAAGAATGGCTTAGTGAAAATAATCTCTAATGTCTTGTATGTTCCTGCTATGAAGAGCAATTTGCTAAGCGCTGGTCAATTGCTAGAAAAGGGTTATATTATCACCATGAAGAATGGTGCTTGTGAGATTTCTGACCCTACAGTTGGAACTATAGCTATTGTACAAATGAATTCAAAAAGATTGTTCCCATTAAAGATTGAGATTGATCAATCATGCTTAATGGTGGAAGTAAAAGACCCTTCATGGTTATGGCATTTTCGGTATGGTCACTTGAGTTTTGGTGGATTAAAGAACCTTCAACAGAAAAATATGGTGACTAGTCTTCCTCAAATTACTGCTCCCTCTCAAGTTTGTGAAGAATGTGTTGTTGGAAAACAACACCACTCTCAGTTTCCCAAAGGCAAGTCATGGAGAGCCAAGGAAGTTTTGGAGTTGGTTCACTCTGAAATATGTGGACCAATAAGTCCAATTTCGAATGGAGGTAAAAGGTATTTATTACCTTTATTGATGATTATTCCCGGAAGACTTGGGTTTATTTCTTGTAGGAAAAATCAGAAGTTTTTAATGTATTTAAAAGCTTCAAGGCTCGTGTGGAGAATGAGAAGAAGGGAAAGATCATCAAGACTCTTCGAACTGATAGAGGAGGTGAATACTGGTCTAAGGAGTTCGAAAATTTTTGTGAAGCTCAAGGCATTCGAATAGAGCTCACAGCAGCCTATACACCACAACAAAATGGTGTAGCGGATAGAAAGAATAGAACTATTCTTAACATGGTTCGAAACTTATTGGCTAGAGGTAGAGTACCAAAGGTGTTTTGGCCGGAGGCAATAAACTGGACCATTCACATCTTGAATAGAAGTCGCACACTTGCTCTTCGAGATGTGACACCGAAGGAGGCTTGGAGTAAAAGAAGACCAGTTGTAAACCACTTCAGAATTTTTGGGTGCATTGCCTATGCACATGTCCCGGAAGAAAAAAGGAAGAAGCTTGATGACAGAGGCGAGAAGTGTGTCTTTCTTGGTGTTAGTGAAGCATCCAAGGCATACAAGTTTTTCAATCCACTGACGAAGAAGATTGTGATCAGTAGAGATGTTGTTTTCGATGAAGAAAACATTTGGGATTGGAATGAGCAGCAGCCTAGTCAAGTCCTCTATGATAACGAAGTTGAAGAAGCAACTCCAACATCTGAAATTCCAGCAAATACTACTTCAGTAGTTGCTAAAGTTTTACCAACAGCAGAAGAAAACACCAATGCAATGACTCGCGTTCGAAAAAGGCCTGCATGGATGCAAGATTATGTTGTAATCAAAATTGATAATGATGTAATTACTCATTTTGCGTTGTTTGCAGATTGTGACCCGACAAACTTTGAAAGTGTTGTCCAAGAAGCAAAGTGAAAGAAGGCGATGGATGCTAAAATTGAAGCCATTGAAAGGAAAGACACTTGGTAGCTAACTGATCTTCCAGAAAGGCACAAGACTATTGGTGTAAAGTGGGTTTTCAAAACAAAACTCAAGGAAAATATGGAGGTTGATAAGCACAAGGCGAGATTGGTGGCTAAGGGTTACAAGCAAGAGTATGGAGTTGACTATACAGAAGTGTTTGCTCCAGTTGCAAGGCATGACACAATCAGATTGGTGGTTGCATTGGCTGCGCAAAATTCTTGGTCTATTTTCCAGCTAGATGTTAAATCGGCATTCTTGCATGGAAACTTGGAGGAAGAGGTATACGTTGAACAACTCCTGGTTATATTAAGATCGGCAATGAGCATAAAGTTTATAAATTGAAAAAGGCTCTTTATGGACTAAAACAAGCTCCAAGAGCTTGGTATAGTTGTATTGAGGCTTATATTTTTTAAAACAGGTTTTCAAAAGTGTCCTTATAAGCATACACTCTTTGTTAAAATTAGAGATGGTGGGAAAATGCTCATTGTTTGTTTATATGTTGACGATCTTATATTTACTGGAAATGATATTGTCATGTTTGATGATTTTAAAAAGTCTATGATGGATGAGTTTGAAATGTCTGATCTTGGTAAGATGCATTACTTTCTTGGCCTTGAAGTAGTGCAATCTGATGGTGGGATTTTTGTTTCCCAAAAGAAGTATGTACAGGAGCTGTTGGATAGGTTCAAGACGTAGAATTGCAATCCTGCAAACACTCCATCTGAGTTTGGGTTGAAACTGTGCAAAGATGAAGAAGGGGAGAAGGTAGACAACACACTTTACAAGAAAATTATTGGCAGTTTGATGTATCTAACTGCTACAAGACCAGATATTATGTATTCAGTGAGTCTCATAAGTAGGTATATGGAGAATCCAACTGAAATGCATATGCTGGCTGCTAAGAGAATCCTTCGTTATTTGCAAGGAACCAAAGATTTTGAGCTATTCTACAAGAGGGGTGAAAAGTCTAATTAGATTAGCATTACTAATAGTGACTATGCAGGAGATCAAGATGACAGAAGGAGTACTTCAAGTTATGTTTTTATGCTAGGTACAGGGGCTATTTCATGGTCTTCTAAAAAGTAACCCATTGTCACTCTATCAAGCACAGAAGCTGAATTTGTTGCTGCTACAGATTGTGCTTGTCAAGCTATTTGGCTGAGGAGAATTCTTGAAGAGTTGCAGTTTAAGCAAGCAGGAGCCACTAGTTTATTGTGACAACAATTCTGCCATCAAGTTGTCAAAGAATCCAGTGTTGCATGGAAGGAGCAAACACATTGATGTGAAGTGGTATTTTCTAAGAAATCTCTACAGTGATGGAGTAATTCAGCTAAAGTACTGTCCTAGTGAAGATAATCTCAGAGATATTTTTACTAAACCTCTTAGGGTGCTTCCCTTCCAAAATTTGAGAAAGTTGATGGGTGTTTCTGCTATGCAACTGGATGTAAAAAGAAGCTTGGAAGCTGTCAGTTCAAGGGAGGGAATGTTAGCCGTAATTTTATTATATATGTTTTATTTGTTAGACAGTGGTTTCATATAATCAATAATGTTAATTGATGGTTGGTTAATTAGTGGGTTAATGAGTTACTGTTCAAGTAGTGGAAAAGTCTTTTGTAATGCCTATTTAATAGACTATTTCTTATCAGTTTAATACAAAGTAAAATTTCTATCTTTGTGTCAGTTCTGATTAACAGATCTGTCAGCTCTGATTAACACCATGAACAATGAAAATTCTAGCCATAGTTATTTGATACATACCGAAATTTTGAAGCGCCGAAGTGACCATGCTCTAGATACCACTTGATGTAATCCATCTCAAGATGAATTGAATTGCCCTTATCTTTCTTCAAAAAGCTCCACGATTTGGTTTGTTGTGCTTCTCAAGTTTTATGATTTAAAATGGGTAAGAAGAAAATTATAAAATGGATAGGTGAAGATGAATTAGCATGAATGATGCCATGAAGAATGATCTTTAATAAGCCACATTGAAATTGCCACAATTGATGCCCACCATTGATAAAATTGAAAGTTAGTTGAAGAAACTCTAAGAGAAACACTCTATATTCTATTGAATTCAAAATTAACAAAAGTTATGACAAGATTCTAGGAAGTGGCTTATATAGCTCACAACTAGCTTACAAAGGAAACCAATGGAACTTGAAACCCAAGGTTCCAAATAGTTATAGTTACTTAGTGTCACAAGGATTGAGGAATCTCACCTATTGGATGATGGTATCATCCTATGTCTAACATTGACCCTAGGTGACATTTAATACTTGTCTTCACGTGGCTTTGCTTATGTGACAAATTACATGAAAGAGTGACTAAAGAGATATTAAACTCTTCTCCTCAAAAGACTCCCAATTTATAAAATTCAATTCAATTATTCTCAAAATTAAAATTTAATTCTCACAATTTAACTCAAGCTCTCAAATTTCAAATTCTTTACAAATATACTTAAAGGAAACAATCTTAATAAGTTAAACCTACAAAAGTAACAAACATACACACAAATGGCCGAAACATGTACAAGGCCTCAAAGTATACAATGACTTTCATAGGTTCTCAATTACAAACAAACTATATACACTACTATTTACACTAATATTTTTGTTGAAGTTGGACTTGGAAAGTTGGTCCTTCACTCTTCTTGAAGCTCTCTCATGATAGACCTTGTGATTCTTCTAGTAACCTTCATCTCCATAGATAATCTTTCATCAAGAAGTGACAGTTAGGAATATGAAAGGGCCAACGTGAATAGTGAAGGGGATGAAACCAAGCAGATGGTTTAAAGAGAATACATGTGAGGCTCTATGGTTATTAAGGGTAAAAAAGGGGTAAGAGAAGGAAAATAACACTTACATGTATTTTTGTCAATTCCAAATAAAGTTCCAGTGATCACCATTTTACTTAAACTTTTATTCTAAATCTAAGACAACTCTGGCACACCCAACCCATATCAGTTAAATAAAAAACTTATTAATTTAATTAAAATTATTTAATTTTAAATTCTTAAATTCTTAAAATTATAAAATTCAACACTAGAATTAAACTAATAATTTTGAGTTCTAAACGATTTAAAAACAATTATTCATCCAACACATATGATTATAAATTAAATCAGTCAAACATGAAATTAAAACAAGGAAAGAAATATCAAAGTGTTAAAGTTATACTTTTTCTTCTACTTAAATACCTAGACTAGTTGCGTTCAACCTTGAGTTTAATTTACGGTTAAGTATTAATTTTCATGTTGTTATCTTATCATTTATTCAAATATAAATATAATTAATTTTTTTAAGAAATCAAGACAAAATAATATCATATAATGTCTTTAATGTAAATATTATAAATTTCAAGATATAATATTATTTCAAAATATAGAGATAAGTTAAATAAAATAAGATAACATTTGATTATGATTTAAATACAGAAAAATATAAGGATAAAATAAAAAAAATAATACAATATAAGATAAGATTATATATATATATATATATATATATATATAAAATCAAATATTAACAAAATAACATATACATAATAAATAAATAAATATGTACATATATATAATATTAATTTAATAATTCTATCAATATTAGTCACCGCGTCTCCATTCAAGACAATATCCGCGAGAATCCTTATAAACGTACTTGTATGATATTATTTTTATCATTAAACTTATCGTATTTAAATTTGAACATGTATAGTATAATTTAATTTGATTGTCACATAAACTTCATAATTTTTCTAATAATTACTTAAAATTTTATATTAAGAATATATTTAATTTATAGCTATCAATGTAAAAATATTTATACTAACATAAATAAAATTATACGTTAAATATAAAATTTGAAATTGGACTGTAAAAAGTGATAGCGGAATTCCTTGCCTCAAAGAGAAAGGTATTACCAAGCACAAATTAGAAGAGAGGAGCCTCTGTATTTTCACATTAAAATGGTAGACAATAATGCCACCGTGTAATATTTGATACAATGAAGACAGCTTAGCCCATCTGTCAACTATATTTCAAAGAGGATCACCAAACTATAGGTTGACACCTATGATCATTCTTTATCCTCAAGTGATAAGAAGAAATATATGTACAAAGGCTTAGCTTTTCTAGACCACCCAATCACAGGTTATGAACCACCTCCACAGGTCTACTGTATTTTTTTGTGTTAAGAAAAGAGGGATAAAACACAAGGACACAAGAGTCCTACAACACTATCATCAGTATTTATGTGAAAGGTATTTATATATATGTGAAAGGCCAAGTCAAATAAAAGGTGCATCCTCTGCTTCTCTTTACATTTGTATCAATTGTGGAATGAGCTTTAAAAGGAAAGAAAGCTCCTGCTGCGAAAATTGAGGCTTTGAGTTCCCCTGCACCTTCCCACATCCCTCAGTCAAACCCTCTCCATCACCACCCTTATTTGACTTTATCATATCCACAACTGTCTCGGTTATTTCTTGAACCAAATCCACAATTACCCCATCGATTCCCATCAGATGTTGCATGTAAACTGCTTCTGGAACGTTGCTGTAAACCCAAAAATAATCATGAGATTCAGATAAGATACACTAGACAATTTTATAAAACATTTCAACCAAGAATAGACTGACTAATCACTAGCACAATTACTTTAATTTCCCATAAGAGAGGAGACAAAGCTTCGACTCCTTGATCTTTGTCACTGCTCCAGGATTCCTGAATATTCCTTTAATTTCAGAGACAATTCCGTCCAATCCATTGTCCACACCGAGTTTCATAGCCTCCTCCAATGAGTTCCTCCTCACATCTTCATAGATCTCACATCCTCCGTTTGTCAAGAAATATACCTGGTTCCAAACAAATTAACCACTAAATAAGAATTCCGAGTTAAGGAAATAAAATAACCTAGGAATAACTTTGCCCCCATCCAAATTGGTGAAACAAATTAACAGGCTCAGAGTACTAACAGGGTATGCGCTTTGCAATTTCTTAATGAGCAATGCTGCATCTGGCTGGAATGTTGAAAAGATAATAGGCCTGTCCTTGGCATAATCAAACACAACCTATTCCATCATCAAAGTTCAAAAAGTTAACACAAACTCTAAGCAGCACACTCATTACACAGTTAAAAAGAAAACCAAGTTTCACCACATAATTAAAATTAGCCAAATTGTATTTGATCTTAATTAAGATTTGATGAAAATTGTTTTTACCCTCTACATTTTCACAATAATGAATTGAGTCCACCAAGTCAATTCAAAATAAAGTATAGGTCATGGATGAAATTCATCAAATTTCAAATTACAAAGATCAAAATTGTCAGAGAATAAGTGCAAGGACTAAAATAACTTTTTGACTGAATAACAAAGAATCTAAAACACATTATATACATAAAATTAACAGAATTTAAGTACCTTTAAGATGGTCTGAAGGATATGGACGAGATAATCTTGCTCATAGACAATGTGGTCATCGAATTTCAACTCAATGTTAAAACCCAAAGTGGGTGCCACCCTGACAAAAGCTTCTTCAAGAGTACATAACGAATCATCTTGTTCAACATTCCATTGCCCTATCTTTCCATCTCTTTTTCTAAGCAAAACCTTTCCCTCTTTTCCAGCTTCTCTTTGAGGCCCATAAGAAAGAAACTCAGCCAAACTCAGCTCCGTGATTCTCTTCCCCAACACTGTACCCTGCAACACCAAAAAAAAACACTTTAAATTAAGAACAAAATCCAAATCAACAAATTAACGATACTTACAAAACAAGCGAAACAAAAAGAAAGGAAACTTACATTCTCCTCTGTAAGGATGTAATCGTCGTGGAAAATGACTGGGCAGTCATCTTTGGTCACCTACAAAAAACCACACGTGCATTTTTGCTTTAACTTTTTTGTTCGGTCCTCTTTTTCTTGAAAATTTTTTATATAGAAAAGAAGCCAAGCACCCAAAAAAAAAAAAAACAAGCAAATAGACAAATCAGTACCGATTCAACAGAACAAAGCAGTTCGTTTTAGGATTAGATCAAAAAAGGCCAAGAATCATAAATTATTTACGGAAAAACCTCAGGGGCTAAAACGGAAATAGGAAAAAGAAAAGAAGATAACGACAAAATAAGGTGTACGTAAACGGCGACGACGCAAAACAACCGATGATCGAATTTGATTTATTTCAAAGAGGGGTTACCTGAACGTCGAATTCGATAAAATCGAGAGGGAAATTAGAAGCGGCGTTGAAGGACATGATGGTATTTTCCTTGATGGCTCTCATTCTTCGATCGGAAGAGTGTAAAACGTTCATGCCGTGACCTCTGTGTCCGATCACAACAAACTTCGGCATCTTGAACCCACTCTGGCTCATTTCCACCCCTGTAACCAATAACAATATTATTAATAATTCATCACTACATTAAAGAAAAAGAAAAAAGAAAAAAGTTATGATGGCTCGGTAAAGATACCGTTGGGAAGACGGGAGGCGCAGAGGGCGAGAGAGGGATTCTCGGGGACGAGGTCGAGGGAAGGGACGTCGGTGACATGGACGGCCTTGAGAGCCATTATGGATGGGAGAGGGAAAGGGAAAAGGGAGAGAGAAAAGTGCAGGTTGGTTCGTTTTGTGTTGTGGTGACGATGGTGATGGTGTGAATTATGGGTGCTATTTATATTGGTAATTCTTGTAATCAAATTCATCCAACGGATCTTCGCACGAATATTCTTGGCCCATGTCATATGCGATTGGATATTCCATTTCCTAAGCCGTAAGCCTATGCTTTTATTTTTCGGTAATTTTATCCATCATCTCTCTCCTTTCTTTCTCCCTCTTCCTCCTTCCTCGCACGTCGCTTTTGACTCTTTTTCATATTACTATTCCTACCTCTCTTTATTGTTTTTTCTATCTTTATTTGCTACTGAATTTATTTTTTATCTTTATTTTATTTATGATTAAATATTTAATTTAAGAGTAAAATATATTTTTATCCTTCTAAAATTTTTTAAAAGAATAATATCTTTTAAACATTTTTTCTTATTTTAATTTTTTAATTGAAAAATATATAATTTTTAATAATAATGATAGATTAAATAATATTTTGTAATTATTAAAATATGTTATTTAAATCAGCAATTAAAGGCAGAACTTCGTAAGAACATGAACAGCAAGACCTCTTAGATAAAAGAGAAAAATACTTCTTAGACCTCGCACATCACCGGATAGAAAAGATTTTAGTAAAAAAGAAAATAGTTTGATAATCTTTATATCTGAAAAGAAATTGAACTTCAATTATTAACTGAGGATATGTCTGATTCACGTAAAAAAGGAAAAACAAATCACTTAGTACACAAATCACTTAGTAACTGGTAATGGCCAAAGTCCATGTCGGGAAAAAGATTACCAATCAAATTCAATCATCACACAAAATATTTAAGAGCTAAATTGCTCTGTTTAATGGGTCTAACATATTTGATCGAATAAACTAGTGTGTCATAATAGAAAATATTGTAAACTCTTTGAAAAATTATTTTTATAATAGAAAATATTTAATTCAATAAAAAAATATACACCAAATTTCAATTTAATTTTTAGCCAATAATTTTATAAAATTGTTGGTCTGGTTAGGAATATTTCCTACGATAAGAACATTCAAAAATATAAGGTTGTTCTGGCTTATCCATTTGAAGTTCATGTATCCCTATAGAAACCAAGGCGCATAATGAAATGAGTATTTTCGCATTACCTAGAAGATTCTGCAACAATGATGGAGCCTCTTTTGGTTTCCGACGTGACATAACTCTTCATAATGATGAATGGGTTAATTCATTTTCCCCTCTTTATTTTCTTTAATTGTGATTTTGGTGCTTAAAGTACTATAGTTATACAAATTATATCTCTCATATATTACAAAAATACATTATTATTTTAATTTTTAAAAATTTCTATAAATTAAATAATTTAATTTTTAGAAAACACAAATAATAAAATTATTCTTAAAAATATAATATAAATATATTTTAATTTTCAAAAAATATTGTCATCATTTCATTAATTCCTTAATTTTATATGTCTTAGGAAATATTAATTAAATTCAAATATTAAAATAACAACCAATAATATAACTCAGGAAATAAAGTTAGCGCGAAGCAGATTAAAATAATATATATATATATATAATATTTTTAGAAATTATTTTAATATAACATATTTATTTTAATACCGTTATTATTACATCATCATTTTTAATACAGCATTCAGTAATTTTTATTAGAAACAAATGAAAGTTTAATGATGAACTAACTTGTTCAACTCAGAAGAAAAAGACAGTGCTCAGATATGTAATAAATTTTTCAAAGAGATGAAAATTACATAATAGAAAAATTATAAAAGGATTAAAAATATATTTAAATATATGTTTTTGACTTTTGGTACGTAAGCCATGTGATAATTTAAAACTACGATAAAGCATCATAACGTGTCACGTTCCACGTAGCGGAATTTTTTTATTTTCCTTACCAAGTAATTTGTCAACTTGTTGAGTGGAAGGATGGATTCCAACTGTAAAAGTGCCTAGTCAAGTCATATTTGGTATAATAAATTATTTATTGGTTTCTTATTGCGTGGATGAAATCATGCACGATTATTATTTTAACTCAATTATCGACAATGATTTCGATTGTCTAATACATGATAATTTTTTTTTTATTTTTTTTGAAAATACGCGATATAATTACCTATTTTTCTATAAAAGATTGAAATGTAATTTTCATCCTCTATTATTTTAAATATGCAATTCTAGGCTCTACCTATGTTAAATGGTCGTGTAGTCCTTCCATTTTTAAATTTTTATGATTTTTTTTCATATTTTCTATTCGAATATTTAGTTTCTCTATTTAAAAAAAAATGCAATTTTAGTTCTAATACCTATTTCTCAAATATTAATGAACAATCAGGTAACATTAATTAATTGACATGTGGGTCACAATATTATATTATAATTCAAACTATTTTATATAATAACTAATAAAAAAAATTAAATTTTAACGGTCTTAAATGGACGAAAGAATTAAAGTTACGATAGAATAACAAAAATTATAAATTTTTATATATCCGAATTAGAAAAGGAGATTAAAATTACAAATTTTTTAAAATAGAGAGATTTAATATGCTAATTGAAAAAGAGAAGAAACTAATTAAAATTGAAATTTGAAAAAAGAGAAATAAAAAATAGAATTTTAGTTATTTAATAAAGAATTTTAATAATTTTTTTTCAATTCGAAATTTGAGGAAACATATGCTGAAAAAAAAATATAAGTAGTTCAACGGGAAGGCTTGTATTCAGTAGGCGGTGAAGTACATATTACTATTATTATTATGATTACTATTTTTAATTGATATGAAGTACATATTAGGTAACATGATTATATCGACAATTAAATTATTTGTTGTACCAAATACCTTACATTTTTCATAAGAAAATTTGAACTTAATATGAAGTATTGTCTATATCATCTAATTTCTCAAAAACTTAATTAGAACTTAACCAGTATCATTTTTCTTCATAAATTTTGATGGCTTATAATTAATTGAGACAAAATATTTATATATTGACAGTGAATACAATATAAAAATTATTTCATGAATTACAAAATATTAAATAGAATTTTTTATCCTTTTTTTAAGTATCAAAATAACAAACACTTATCTAATCTGAGGATCAAAGAATTATTTATTCGTACATATACACATGTAAAGTCAATAAATAAATAAATAACAACTGTTTGATTTTTCTTTGGTCGTTAAAAAGGGAAAGAATTTATTTATTTATAATACTATTTTTGGGAATATTTAAGAAACGTTGTTCCATATTGATGGTAGGTGTTTGTTGAATTCATGAATGGGCAAACGCGTATAATAATAGATAGATGCTGTGTCATACGTGACGATGCAGGGCGCACGTGACTTTTGTAACAGTTGCGGGAACAACGTCACAGCAGTGGTTTCGTAACATTGGTGGCGAGTGACAACTTCTTTCGTGACAACGGGTATTCTTATATACGTTCACTTCTGACCAGATCGAGGAGTTTTGGACAACAGCGAACGTTACCATCAAAATCTATCGTGCAAAATTATAAAAATAGTTTTTTTTACAAATTATTAAATTATTTACTTATATGGATTTTTAAAAAAATTAATTACCACCAGATTATAGTAAAATAGTATTAAAAATTAAGGAGTAATCAAATATAAAACTTTCAAGTTGATAAATCTATTTAAACAACTCAGCCAAAATGTATAATAGTAATTTACCTAATAAAATAAAATTTTATATGAAAAACCAGCTTAAAAATTTTATATATTAAATATTATATATATATATATATATATTAAATATTATATATATATATATTAAATATTATATATATATATTACATATTATATATATATATATTAAATATTATGTATATATATATATAAGTAGTTTGTATTACTTCTGAAATATAAGGAAATTGTTTTTTACTTAAATAGGTAAAATTTAACTAATTTAAATATATTTAATATCATAGTTTTAGAAATACTCTTAATCTAATTTAAATTTTTAATGGATTTTATTAAAGATAATTTATGAAATACAATTTAATTATTACATAATATATATATATATGACTATAAATATTTCATTAAAAAAATTAATTTTATATGTTTATTAAATAAATTTTAAATTTTTCTTGACTAATGTAAATCATAAAAATTATTTATCCACTACTAACATTTGACATAAATAAATTTAAATATTATTCTTACTAAATTTGAATTAGGATCTATTAAGGTGAGATGAGATAGACTTTGATAAAGTTATGATGAAATTTTAGTATTCTCGGATAATATCGATTACAAATGTATTCAGACAATTTTTGTATTAGAGATATACTTAGGATGATATTCTAACACTAAGTATCTATGAGAGATTATTGATAGAAGATTAAATGATTGAGAATGATAATTCAAATAATACTTCCATGTAAGAAAAACGATATTTTTAAGATATAAAATTGATGTCAAATATAACCAAGAGGGCACGCCATTTAAATCATACAACATCATACATGGCCCCGGCGGATAAAATAGATAATAATGACACATAAAAATATTTAACATATATAAATAATGACGAGGCATGTTTTACTCAAATTAAATAAGTGACTTGAGAGGGCAGCTGAATCACTTGCCGTTTGTCACAACTAATTATTATTACTTACCGGACAATACAAATATAATATCTGTTTTCCAGATAGAATGGTTAAAGAGATTTTTAAACTTAAAAGTATCTATCTTTGTTTAGTTTTTTGGATAATTTTTTTTTTTATAACCTGGAATGATGGAACACGTGTGACGCGGGAAATGAGCTTTCCTTATGTGAAGGATATGTAAAAAGAATCCCTTTTGTCATTTTGTCAAATCCTCGGTGGGATCATGGGATGTCCTAGCATTCAGGAAATTGTCCATTTTATTTTCGTTGTTTTGCGTTGTATCATTCTATCATTTGAAAGTCGAATTTTTTTTAAGATAAAGTGAAACGAGAATGATGACTCAGTGCCGTGTATGCAGAAACATAATTAATTCCCAATGACGTGGTGACACAATAGCAACACCAGACGTTGGGTTGGTAGTAATTGGATAAGGAAATAGAAAAGATTTCTGATGTTAAGACTCTCTTTTAATAGCTAGACTAGCCTTTGAGAACAGAATGGAAATTGAATGAATAAATTCTCTTTAAATAAAATTAAAAGAAATGAAAATTCAAAAAAATATGTGGTTTGCACATAATTAGTGTTTCTTTAGTTTAACGGCGAGGAGAAAAAAAAAAAGAGAATAGATTGAGAATGTAAAATATATTAAAAATATTGTTAGGAGGCAAATATATATATATATATATATATATATATATATATATATATGTATATATATATATAACCTTTTCATTTATTAATATTTATTATATATAATATTCTATTTATTATTTATAATACGTTTTTCGTCCGCTATAGTATCTAAATGTGGTGTTACTCCAACTATTATTAAGAATAGAATTTATTTTAATTTTTTTTAAAAATTAATTAATTTGATTATGAAAATAGGAAGTAATTATTACTTGCAAATAAAGTAATTAAGTATATTTGTAAATATCACATCATCTCATTAATCATAAAATTGTATATAATTATTATGGTTTATTATCTTTATATTATAAAAATATATTATCTAAACAAAAGCAATTAAAACAAAAATTAACAGGAAAACATAGAAGGGGTATAACTTCATCTATACCCTATTTATAACTTCAATCAACTATTCTTATTGTTCATCTGTTCGTCAATATTGTTACAGTCATAACATGGTGTTAATTCATGAATACAATAATGATAATCATTAAAAAGTATAAGTAATACATTCAAGCAAGTCACATATATACACATGAAAATTCATATCATAAATGCAAATTAAAATGATGCATGACATTCTCACTCACAACTTGAATGCCATGTAGTACCATAAAACAATAATATTGAGCAACACCTAGGAATATATGCCATCTTCTAGCACTCTCACTAAGGAATACTATGCAACATTAGTTGGAGCCATGGCCAGAGTGGAATGTTTTCCCTACCAAGTAACACATCTCCCAAGTTCTACAACTCCTTCTCACTTAAAGCTTAATCAGGGACCAAATGCACTAGTTCTATTGCCATCCTCATTTTCAGAAACATCAATACACATGGGAAATTATGATGATCTAACCAAGTTCTCAAGGAAATACCATGTCCCACCGACATATCTCAACTAGGTAACCCAACTACCTCCACATAATGAGCATACACCTATACTTTTTAAAAAACAACAAACCATCATAATCCTCCACAAAATTCTTATGCAACATGATTACCCCATCATATAATCATTTCACAACCTCACATATATAATTCATTATCATTTTCAAATGCATATTGATGAGTTTACAGGAAGGGACTGTTTTGATTTTTCATTTTAGGGAAAGATATTGACGTCACACTCAAGAAATAAATGAAAAGGTGAGTGATAAGTCAAGGATTGATAATATCAGTTTTCATTCTCTTCTCAAGAACTAAAATAAACTTTCATACTAGATAAAAAACACATATTTTTATTCAAATTCAACTTGTCTCTTACAATACAAATAGTATCTATTTATAGACCGAATGGAATAAATGACACATTAAGTTCAGTCTAAAAATATGTACGAAAATTAAAAACACATTAAAGACACGTTAAAGGTTGTCTAAAAAGATGCACGGAAATTAAAAACTCATTAAAAACACATTAAATGCAGCTTAAAAATCTACATGACAAAATAGTGGAGTAGGTGTTAAGTCAAAATGACTTAGAATCTTAATTTTGATAATTACAAGACAAACAATTGTATCATCAGACGCAAAGGGAAGAATGATAAGACAGATCATTATCAACATAGACGAAAGATGCACCATCAAACATAAGACGCACGAGATGAAGTGTTGAAGTCATCAAACTCCAAAACTACTATATCAGATGAAGAACCTTCAACATTCAAGACGGAGAGCTCATCTCAACTTCACGTCAAGCACTCAAGTCTGAAGACATGAATACTGAAGCTGAAGACGAAGGAGACGAAAGAAGAAAACAGACAAATGAGTCCATCATATAATCCATCTTCATTCATTCGTCTATCAAGTTTAATGAAGTTCAAACGTTGAGTAACACATGTTTTCATTCAAATCGAGCTGTTACTCAGAAGCTTCTAAAAGTAGAAAGATATTTGGATTAAACATCTATAACACGAAAAGTAAATGGTGTTTTTCGATGAAATCTTTGAGCAAATCAGTCAAAGCCCGATCTCATGCTGATATCCGCTGACTTTACATTAATTGTTCTGGTTGCTCACTCTGTCAGATGTTGGAGTACCCAAGACAAATGACAAACGTTCAAATCTTCAATCTAATGGATACTTCAAGAAATTGTTTATAAAAGAACTTCATTGCAACGAGTTGAAGTTAGAGAACTACACTGCAAAGATATTATATTCAAACTTCGCTATCAAAGCTCTCAAGCAAAAAGTTCACTCGCCATGAACTTAGAATAGATTTCATTGTAAAATCCCTCTTTGTGTAGAGGATTACTTTTATTTGATCTTAATTGTAAACCACTGTTGTGGTGCTTGTAGCTTGAGGAGGCTAAGTGTTTAAAGAATACCTTGAGTTTAGCCTGAGGAGGCTGAGTGTAACATCCCAAAAATTTAAATAAGGATCTAATGATCAGGCTTGAAAAAGGTGTCAAAGTGCAATCAATTGCAAATAGTATAGTTGTAGCTGGAAGTCCATAATTTCGGCTGAATGATTGCTCCCTTTTTCAAACTTTGTACAGGGATAGCATCCAATGTTAACTTATGAGATTGAGAATTCAAATGCTAATCTTGAAAGATTTTGGTAACTCTTAGGATTTGAAATTTTGGAGTTACTATCGTCTGATCTTCACTTCCTGGGACAGACGATGCAAAAGCTTGAGTTTCGTTTGATAAGCATCGTCTGTATTGGATCGTCTGATAAGCATCGTCTGTATTGGATCGTCTGATAGCATCGTCTGTATTGGATCGTCTGATAGTATCGTCTGTACTGGATCGTCTGATGACTTTCGTCTATAATGTCGTCTGATCATACCTTTCGTCTATAATGTCGTCTAATCATGCCTTTCGTCTATAATGTCGTCTGTTCTGTCGTCTGCTCTTGACTATCGTCTATACTGTCGTCTATACTATCGTCTGATCTTTCGTCTGTTTGAGGTAATCGTCTATACTGTCGTCTTCTCTGAAATTATCAAAATTATGCATGTTAATTATTCTTGATCTGACACATGATTATTCTACTCTTTCTAGACAATTCTTAATTATTCTACATGTTTCTAGAAATTCCTTATTATTCTAATTTTTCTAGAAACTTCTAGTTTACTTTACACATTGAAACGGTCCAAACTGGCTCTCAATGTCTTCATGACATTTCTAGATCTTTCAATCTTCTTTAATTAGAAACAAACCGGAGCTCAATTGGAGATTTGTGGAGGAAGTTATGCCTAATTTAACAAGAGTGGTCAAATGTGGGAAAATATTCACGTCACTGGTTCGTGGTCCACTTTCAAGGCTAATTTCAAACCAGATGCAGTCCGAATTGACTCTTTGTGTCTTCATGACATTTGTAGCTCTATCAATCCTCTTTCATTTGCAAGAAACCTGGGCTCAAAACGATATTTTTGGAAAAAGTTATGCCTATTTTACCGAAAGTGATCATTTTGACTTTTCAACCATTCTAGAATTCTCTTTAAGATATTTTGATGGAAACCCAAGATATTTTGATGGAAACCAAGATATTTTTATAGAAACTCAGATTTTTCTTTTAGAAACAATCTCCAATACTCTAGAGAATTCCTTGGAAGTCTATAAATAGGGCTTAGGGGTGTCAAATGAAGACATAACCCAAAGAATACTTCCACATTCACTATCTTCACTACAAAAACCTTTCTATATTTTCTTCACCTTAGTAGGATATCTCTCCAATCAAAGTAGGAGCAAGTAGATAAAGGAAGAATATAAGAAGCTAGGAGAAACCTGTAAGGGGATCTTTCCTTATCCTCCTTTCCTATTATTTATTCTCTTACTACTTCCACTCTTTTTGATTTTTTGATGTTTCTTTTCTTCATCTTTCTTACACTCCTTTTAATTCTTTAAGTTTGTAATTTCTTTATCCTTTGAATAATCAATTTAAAAGTTGTTATCCTTCTTTGATCAAACTTCTTTGAATACTAACATGATAAATAATTAAATATACGTCATGAACACATATTGATAGCATTATTGTTGTTTGAAGACTGGTTTTGTGCTTGATATGCAATTACTTGGTAAATTGGATGTGAGTAAGTGGTGATATGCATGATTGCATTGAAATGAGGATGGACTTGAATTTTTTAATGACCGATTGGAAATGCCTAGAGGAGAGGCATTATTCTAAGATTGCTTGGTGAATGGGCAATACTTAGAATGGGTTGAGATGAAGATGACCTAGTGGAAAGGTCAATACCTAAAATATGATGAAGGTCATTATACAATTCAAGGTCCTAGAACATGTTGCATTGGTGACTGGATAGTAGTAGACCAAGTCCGTAAGTCCTTGAACGGGTTCCGTCTCGAGTGAGTGGAATGTCGTGGACTAGGGGGTTCTCTTGGTGGGGAAATTGCCCTGCTCATGATGATCACATGTTGCGGGGGAGGTCCTGCCGGACACTGAGGGAACTCGACAAATTACGGAGTGTCTACCTCTGGTGGGTCTGTTGAGTGTGAGAATCAGATGCCACAGGCTATTCCAGTGGAGGGCGCCACATTGCATTTTGAGTAAAGAGTGAAAATGCATGGTGGAGGTTCATGCATCATATAGAACTAGGAGCATACATTATTGATTGTGTGTTTGATTGAATAAATAATTCATTGGAATCCATGACTGAATCATTGATTGTGATTAATTGTTTATTTGTTTTGGTGGATGGTTGTCGGTTACCTTACTTTGTGATTGATACTTTGATGATCATGGATAAGTATTTGAAGTATTATTCTAAAAATGATATTTTTGATGAAATCTTGAAAAATATTCTAGATTTATAAAATAAAAGGTTTTTCATTGAAATACAAACAATTGTTTATAATTATGGTGAAGGAAAGCTCACCCTTGCGTTTTGTGTTTTTAACACCTGTGATGATCCCGAACAACGTTCGGAGGAGCAGATTTGCAGGGTTAAGAAGATGTGGATGTTTTGCAATGGTTGATGCTACTCTCTTGATGTAAAGATGTTTGCTATGTTTTGCGTGTAGAAGTATTGGGTAGATGTTATAAGGAAGTAGAAAGGTAGTTATGTAAAATAATAAAATGACAAAGTTATGTAACCTAGATGTAATGACCTTTAAATATTATGTAATAAAAATGTTGTTTCCTAAATCTCTCTCTTATTTACATCATTAACCACTTTAAATTACTATTTAGAATATAATTAAAGTAAGTAAATAAGGGGGGGTTACACTGAGGTCCAAAGAATACATGTTTTAGCTTAAGGAGGCTAAGTGTTGAAAGAATACCTGGTTTAGCTTGAGGAGGTTGTGTCCAAAGAATATTATGTTTAGCATGCGGAGGTTGGGTACAAAGAATACCTGTAAAAGATAAAACACAAGAAGGGGGGTTGAATTGTGTTATAAAAAAATTCTATCCTTTCGTTCGTTGTTTTAAAAGCTGTCAGACGGAACCTTAACTTCTTTAACTGTTGATTTTAGTTGACAGACATTTTCACTTGTTATCCCCGTTGGTTAGTTAAAGACAGATAATTGCACAGTTACTTTTATATTAGTTCATCTATCATAGACTATGTCCAGTTACTTAGCAACCCGCTAAGTTTTCACTACCAACCGTGAAAATGTTTACAAGTATTCTTTCTACCAGCCACTTCTGGCTATACAGATATTCTTTGCGAACAGCCTTCTCAGGCTAACAACCTGGTATTCTTTTATACCAAGCCTCGTCAAGCTAAATCAAAGGTATTCTTTTACAAACAGCCTCATCCGGCTAACCAACACTACAAAAGTGGATTTTGAAAGTGTTTCTAAGAAACAAAGAGTTCCTCTTCGTAGAGAGAATTTTACAGATGAAGCACAAAGCTTAAAAACAAGATAACAAAATCAAAATAGATAGCTTTTTGTAGTGTGTTTGCCAACTTGAATTAGAGCTGGTGAAGTCCTTTTATATATGCAACAATTTGATAGATCCGTTAGACTCAGAAATTTGTCTGTTGTCCTTTCCTTCTTGAAGTCTTCAACTTGTGTTAGAGTACAATCATAGATTTGACAATATGCACAGCGGAGTCAGAACCTTTTTCTGACTTGATCAGAGATATCAACAAAAAGTAGACTTACTTTTCGTGTAATAGAGGTTAGCGTGAATCTCTATTCTGACAGAGGAAGCTTCTTGAGTAACGAATAGATTTAAAATCTGGCGCGTGTTATTTCGTTTGATGACTAAGGACTTCACTTGCTTCATAGACGATGGATCTTCATGTTCTTTAGTTTGAGGATTCGTCTTGAAATGACTTCATTAAGTTTGGTTTGAAGACTTCGTCTTGAACATATCGTCTTATGCTTTCATCTTGAGGCATGTTTTTGGGTAGATGAATGACTTGATCAGTAGTAGACTTTGAGGGGTCAACTTTCGTCTGTTCTTGTGACGTCTGACTTTGACTTGCAACGCTTTAGTCTGATATGTTCTGTAATTAATCAAAACTTGAGACATTAATCATCTTTATCTAACAATACTAGTTTAGCCTAAGAAGGCTGTGTCCAAAGAATATCTGTATTGTTAGCCAAGAGTGGCAGGGTTCAAAGAATACTCTTAGTGGAACCTTAGCAAGTTGCTAAGTAACTGGACATAGTCTTGAATAGACGAAACAATATAAAAATATTATTGCTTTCCTTATTCTTATCTGTTAACTAACTAGAGATAATAACTTGAACTAAAATTTTCATTAAATCAATCTTGAAAAATAACTATGTGTCTGCTCAACGTTTTATCTAACATACGTAAAACACATCATCTGAAAAGATTTTAATTAATTAACACAATTCAATACCCTTCTTGTGTGACTATATTTTACGGTAGGCTTCCCAATTCACATAATTTCCTCTCTCCTCGAGAGGATTCGCCTTTGAATCTTAGTTCAATTTCCTATAGGATCAAATACTAGGTGTAAAAATTCTTATTTTGTAAATTCTATGAACACTGAAGATGACTTCTTTTTGTAAAAAAAACACCCAAACGTGAAGATGATGGATAACATGTATGAAAAATGTGTTAGCCTCAACAATATTTAAGTAAGAAATAGATAATTTTTTTCATTTCTCGTCAATTTTCCGAGTTTCTTTCTTTGTATTTTTCTTGTTCTCTTACGATAGTTGACAAGGTCAACAACGAGGCATTAGGAATGATATCAACAACTTTCCTTTTTAGACATAGCAACTTATAGGATGACTTCTCCATAATAAGCTCTTCCTCCAATTCTGACACCATCAAGTTCTCAACAAGAATAACATTAAAACCTAAAACTTCCTTGTTTTCTTTTTCACTTTGTTGTTCTTCCTTCTCTATTTTCTCTATTTTTTTTTGTTCTTCATTCTCTATTTTTTGTTGTTCTTCATTCTCTATTTTCTCTATTCCTCTTAAACTCTTTTCAGCTCTCTCACACTTTTTCTAACAATACAATTGAAGCTCTTCATGTGATCTTTCTTTTGTTGGATTGTTTCTCTTCTCAAGGAGGCATATTGATGCAAGCACTAGAACCAATGATTGAAAGTTGCCCCTATATTCAATTCTTTAACAAATCCTTCAATGAAACTCAATGAGATTCTCGACCAAATGGATAACAAGAAGAAAAAGGTGTAAAATGGATGAGACGAGAAGATGATTATAACGTCATGGCTTAGCCAATAAGTCCTTGGAGAATCCCCACAATGGTATGCGATGTCATTGATAAGATCCAAGGTTCCTCCCTAGGAAGACAAGAGAACACTTCTCTCACAAAAAGCACAATGCTTCAATTTTATTAATTTCAAAGTAATAATTGTGCACATTAGGTTCAGTATAAGCCTTTTATAAAGTTAGGAGGTGTTTCAAGAGTAAGGATCCTAATCTAAGGGTGGAGATTAAAGAAGGCTTATAAACCATACATTCTAGGACTCAAGGATCATGGCATAATCAAGGGCCCATGTTCATCCAACCTATACGTAAGTGACCATGAGATCAAGGCTTAAGCAATGGCATGGATTCCTTCTTAGATTTGAGTGTGGAATTAATCTAAGAATCCTCTTAGTCTTAACTACTTGGAATAACAAATGAAATTCAAATTCACTTGTTTCACTTGTGAATTTTAGTGAATCCATGATTCAATTCCTTCTCATCTCCACCAGACTTACTCTTCTCGCTCTATACTCTTTAAGGCTATCAAATCTAATGAAGATTACAAAGGAATACTATGTTTGGCTGAACACATATAATGGCCACCTTAAGTTTGTTTACACTTCATAATAACAAGAAGATTACAAGGGTTTGAAAAATAAGAAGAGTCTTGAGTCTCCATGTTCAAGAGCTTCCTCCCAATCTCTTCTTCCATCTTTTTTAGCATCCTTTTTGTAATTGTTCTAGTAGTGCTCTCTTCCTTTGATAAACCTCCATCACATATCCATCTATCTAATGACTCTAGTTGCCCTTTGAAAAACCTGTTGAACAAATTTTCCAATTGCATCTTCATTTTGGTGAATATTTCATTTTCATCATGAATAACAACAAATTCATGACCACTTGTTCCATTCAAATGAAAATTAAGATCCAAAACTCTGATACCAAATGATGAGTTTGCGGAAGGGGATCGTCTTCAGTTTTCATTTTTGGGAAGGATATTGATGTCACACTCAAGATATGGATGAGGAGGTGAGTGATAAGTCATGTGTTTGATTGCCACAATCAAGAATTGATAAGATCAATTTCCGTTCTTTTCTCAAGAACTAAAAAAACTTTCATATTCTAGAAAACTCATATTTTTATTCAAATTCAAATTATCTCTTACAGTACAAAGAGTATCTATTTATAGACTGAATGAAATAAATGACACATTAAATTCAGCATAAAAATATGCACAAAAATCAGAAACCCATTAAAGACACATTAAATGTTGTATAAAAATCTGCATGAAAATTAGAAACTCATTAAAGATATATTAAATGCAACCCAGAAATCTACACGAGAAAATAGTGAAGTGGGCTTCCCAATTCACATCACATACGATCTCATCATAAAATCATGAGAAAGAAGCAAAAATCAATAGAAAGAGATTCAAACACATCACTTAGCATTAACTGAAACATAATATAAACAAAGGGACTCATGTTACACGTGATCCCTCTTCTATTGAAACCTACGACGTGAAGTCTTATTTTCGATCCTTAAATAGACAATAATCTTTTGATGATAACAATAAAATGATTAATTATGAATGGGTATATTATTTATGTGGACAGGAAGACATGTTAAAGAAAAATATATATGTCCAATAACTACCACAAGGTCCAAGCACAATAATCGTTTAATACAAATAGTTAAGTAACTAAAGTGCAAATACACAATTGTCTAGATATAGTTTCTCATCTTCTTACTTTACTTACATAGTTATATAGTATAGTTTTGCCTAGGATTGCAAAAGAATGAGGGAATTTGATATATTATGTTTTTATGACCTTCCTAGTGCCTATCAATAATAATTGGAACATGATTAATGATCAATTAGTGTATTTAAGATTATTCTTAGTTAATTGGACTAATTGGACCTTAATTGCATTAATTATCGAATTTTCCAAACTTGCATAGGTTTTGTATTTTGGCCATAACTTTTGCTACAGACCTAAATTCAAACTATAAGGGGGTCAAAAAGTGGATGGAAAATGCCGTCTGAAACTTGGGCTGGCGCTTACGAGAATTTCTTGTTTATTTGTAGCTTTGGATCCAATGCAAATTAATTGGCACATTGATGTTTTGCTCTGACCAGGACTTGAAAAGTGGCATCCAGCCACTTAAGTGGTAATGTGACTAGCACATGACTCACTCAGTTTATATACTAAAAAATCAGAGTAGTGTAGACATTACATTACATTCAACAAATTTTTATGCTCTTCTTTTCTCTCTATTTCATGCTTTTCTTTCTTGTTTGTTGCCCACTCTTCTTCTTCATCTTCTCCTATTGTAATTTTTATTTTCAATTTAGCATTATGAGTAGCTAATTTCAATCATCAATTCGTTCTTTTCTATGTTCCTCTTTCATCCTTAGGTTCCAAGTTCTTCATCTAATTTGGGATTGCATTTTCTAATTGGTGGTTTTGGGATGATTGGTTGATCGACTTATTGAACTTGATTTTCTAATCAAAGGAACAAAAACGAACCCTAAGTATTGTAGTTACCCGGTAACTATGGTATATTGATGAATGAATTTTCTACACGTTCTGGTAAATTTTCAGCCCAATCTGACATACTTTTGCCAAATGACTAAAATGACTACGAAAAAAAAGAGAAAACATAACAGCAAAAGCAGAGCAATGTCTTTCTACTAGTCCTTTATTTTTTCGTAGCAGAAACAACAACTATAACATGGATTTATGGTTAGTCTATACAATTGTAATTTTCACAAATAGTTTATATGCATAAAAAATGATAATTCCGAATCAAATGACGTATGTCCCCGGCAACGGCGCCACTTTGATAAACACTATCAAATGAATATCAAAAGTTAAATTTATCCCAATTAAATTTGTAATACAAAAGGATTCAACCTAGGTCATTTCTTTAAAGACATATATACATTTAATTCGAAATTACATGCAATTAGAAGGAGGATTTTCATCAAACACTTTGTGTAATAGAACAGTAAAATCAAGAACAAAGTAGAAAATATAAAATAGAACAGAAAACTATAGATAGAACCAGAAATTAAAAACATAACAGAATTTATAAATTGTAAAATAGAATTGAGCACAAAATAGAATCAAAAAATTAGGAACAAATCCAAAAAAGAAAGAATGAATAGAACCATAAACGTAGGAATAGAATGGGAGAAATTAATAACAGAATCAAAAGAACAGGTCAGAAATGTAAATTGAATTAGAAACGTTGTTACAAAATTGGAAATTTGCAAAATCAAAATCAAAGATTGAAATTAAGTGTTGTAGAATCCACATTCTTGCAAAGAAAACAAAAAGATGAAAAGGAAGAGACAAGAAGAAAGAAAAGCAAAGAGAGAATTTGAGAGTTAAATTTCTATTTTCGAACAACTGAACATTAAAAAATGACAATCCGAAAAAATAAACTAAGTGTTCAGTCAATGCACTTATTTAAAGACAATTAAAATGTGCGTAAGTAATCAGAAATACAAGGTCTAGCCCATTCTCCTAATAACTCTTAATTATATGATTAATAAAATTAATGACTCCTCAATTAAAAATGAAAAGAAGATACATTGTCAAAAGTTTGTGAGGAGAATTTGGGCCAGAAGACAGAAAAATTGAGATTTGAATCAACATAAGAAATGTAGAGTTCTCTCTAAGCTTTCCAAGCATGTGAAGAATGTCCAAATTGGAGTTCGGGAACTCTAGATACAGCCTGCACAAGAATTAGTGTCAAACTGAAAAACAGAGAAATTAACTATTATTTACTACTAGTACTAAAATATATCTCTAGCATAAATCTACACAGAACTACCAAAACTAGACATATAAATGCTAAAAAAACTAAAAACAATGTAAAGAAAATGTATTTAAAATAGACTATCAATGATTTATTTGCTTAGCACCACATGTTATCACATTGCATGCTGAAGAGACATCATTTAGGCACAGGTATTTAAACATACTATTTAAGTTGTCATTATTTATTATTTTATATTATCAATTCAATGAATTTTTAACAATTATTTTTTTTAGGTGACTTCCTATGCAAAGTAATATTTCATTTGGTGATGGTGTTGATATTATGCAACACAAATTACATTTACTTAAAACAAATGAGATATAAATTTAATTATCTATTTACCTCTTGAATGATATTACCTTATATTTTTCGTTGGTTTTGTTTTTGAGCTAATATCATAAATTTGTTTGGCTGGTAATGCCACTTATTTGTTTTTAAATTGTTGTGTGGCATTAGTCAAAGAGGGTGATTCGACAATTTGGTCAAAAACAATTTATTCATTTTATGTCATCTTAACCACAAAATCTGCATTAATCAACATTGAAAGACAAAGAAAACAATAATTGGATAACATTACTACGTCTCCTATGCAGATCGAGGACCTTGATATCAACACTTTGAGCACACTGATGCGACCACCGTGATGTAATCCAGATGATATTCCACATGTGAATGATTTACTTGGTGTTGACCTATGACCACAATTTGATGTTGAGGTTACTAGTAGAAGAAAATGCCTACGAAGAAATCCATAAAGGAACACGCGAAGAAGGGATAAACCATGTGGCACGGATGAAAGGCATGGCCATCATTGATTTTTTTAATCTATTACTTTTTTAATATGTAATTATTTTAATCATTTTTTTAAAATAAGTTGTAAATTTAATATATTTTATTTCATATCTTAAAGAAAGAACTCTTTAATTATTTACTCAATAAAGTTGTAATTTAATTATAGGAAATTTTAATGAGTATGAGCATTGGTAAAGAAAATAAAAATTAATGACAATATGTGTGGGAACATCAAAGTAAATAAATGAGTAAAACTTATTAATTCTTATCATGTTAGGAGTTAAAAGGACAAAGACGTCTATTATCTCCCTCTTGACCACATTTACTGCATTTTTGTCTCCTTTGAGATGACTCAACCCAATCCATCCTAGTTTGAATTCTGGAAGATTCTAGTCTTCTATTTCCTCAATGTATTGAGCATGTATAATTTTGTTAATGCATATTTCACAAGAATAGTAATTTGGATTTGAATTATACCTTATGTGGGTAAAAGTACAAGGCAGAATGAGGTAAAGTTGTTGATACAGTTGAAGTGGATAATTGTTGTTATGTGTTTCAAATGTATACTTGATGATAATGTGGTAGTTATAATGTTATTAGCTTGATTTCGGGTCATTCCTATCATGTATGTTGAACAAATATGCTTATTGATGTGATGTGTGACATAATGTGTTGGAATATGTATATGGTTAATGAGTTCTATAATGGGTGTAAGTATATTTGTATGGAAAAGGTAATTCACATCAAATGCATGAAGCTTAAGTTTGGTTTCGAAACAACATTTTTAGTTAGTTAGGTAATAATCTATTGCCCACAATGTTGTGTGAGGTTGTAACCAAGTTAAATCACATTAACCATATGAAGTTTAAGTTAGATTGTAGAAATAAAATGAAATTCACTCTTGATTGATTATTTAAATTAACCAAATTTTTAGGGTCGTGTCTAACTTGTTAAAAATATGAAGTCATAGATTGTTTATGTAAGATAACTTTAATCTTGGTTCCTTTGATAATAAATCTATTCTTAAAAGTAGTTTTAACACTATTAGTTGAATGTGAAGTATCCTTCCTTGAATGACCTCTAAGTGATAAGACTAGATTAGGGTGCTTAATGGATGTGTACTTTAGGTTTGGAATGAGTCTTGGACTGGATCAACCTAAGAAAGGTAAAAGGTAACCATAGAGAAAATAAGAAAAAGATCCTTAGAAAGTCTTTGGGTTTAAAAAAGTGTCATACGTGGTGTTAGCCATAGGAAGACAGATAGGGGCGGAGCCAGAAAATTAGGATGGGAGGGACAAAAAATTTTAATTTTTTTTTAATATTTTAAAAAAAAATTAAATTTTTTTAAATTTTTTTATAATTTTTTGTAATTTTTTTATAATTTTAATTTTAAATTTATTTTTTTAAAATTAGTTGGACACAACTTATTAATTATACAATAATTTTTTTTATTGGAGATTAAAATAAATTTGGAAGAGATTAAAATTTATTATTAATATATATAAATTTATTATTAGTATAAATAAATTTATATTTATAAATTAGTATATATAAATTTTTTATTGATTTATATATATATATATAAATTTATTACTAATATATATATATATATATATATTAGTAATAAATTTATTATTAATATATATAAATTTATATATATTAATATTAAATTTATTAATAATATATATATTTATAAATTTTATTATTAATATATGTATATATAATTTATATATATTAATATTAAATTTATTACTAATATATATATATATATATATATTATTAATATATATATATATATAATTTATATATATTAATATTAAATTTATTACTAATATATATATATATATATATATATATATATATATATTTATTACATATATATAATTATTATTAATATATATATAATTTTATTATTAATATATATTTTTTCTCAAAAAAAAAAAAAAAATGGGGGGGGGGGCGGTTGCCCCGAGCCACAAATAAGCGTGGCTCCGCCCATGAGGACAGAGATGTGGAAACAAAAAAAGGTATTATGATAGAGGTCTCCTTAGAGAGATTCCAAAGAGTCCTTGATGTTGCCCAATCTAGCTTCTTCAATGCAACTCCAAACTAAGCTTTAATGAAGCTCTCGGTCAAAGCTCCAATGGAAAGGAAGAAAACCGAAAAGAAAAAGAATGGAAGGGGTGAGAAATGGTGAGGGTTGGCGCCATGGCAAGCCAATAAGCCTAGGGAGAACCGCCACAATGGAGGATAGAATCCATTGATAAGATCCAAGAAACCTTTCTAAGCAAGACAAGAGAATCTTCTCTTAAGAAAAGCTCAAAGCTCTTTCATTTATCAAAATATCAAAAGTTTTTTTACAATTTCGTTTTTGGCTTTATATAGGCTTAGGAAGACTTGAAGAGGAAGCTAAACAACTTTAGAGTACTCTACAAGTTAATGAACAAGAGCCACAAGTTTAAAGGTTCAAGTACATGTCACTTTCAAGAGTGTTTCATGTCACTTTCAAAGGTTACATGTCACTTTCCACTTGATTATCATCCATTGGATGAGTCCATATAATCAAGGGTTAAGATTTGCTCTTGGATTAAGCATGAATCCTAATCCAAGTGAAAATCTTCTTGAACCAAAACCACTTAGATTCACAATTTGAAATTCAAACTTAAACCAAATTAAATTTAAATATCAAATGAGAATTTAATATGAACTTGAATTTAAATTCATTCACTCTATTAAGCTTCACTCTTTAAGCTTACTAGCCTTTTAAGCACAATGTTAAGCAAACACTTAAAAGAAAATACACTTTTGGCCGAAAACTTACAAGGCCATCAAAATTATTTACACTTCAATTACAAAAATCAAATCCTAAGCTATGGTAATTTGGAGCTTCTAGTAATTTTTCTAGTTGAGTAATTTTCCTTAGATGTGCCTACATCATATTATTAGAAGTTACCTTAATGTTTTTTTTTCTTTAAAGATATTCCAGCATGGGTGAGGGCAAGCCAATGAAGTTATGACCCTAATTAAGAGTGTGTCGTGCTACCAAGAAGGTGGTGAAGATAGACTAAAGTAGTAGTTTTACCTTATGCGTAAGCCTTTAGAGACCTTAATGGATGTCTGGTGTTGAGAGCTTTAGAAGCGAAAAGTCAAGTTATGCAGGCTATGTAGTCATTCCTTTTATGTTTAAGAAAAAGTAGAGACCTTAGTGAAGTAGAACAATACAAAGTTGATGACAATTGTTTCCAAAAGTTTTAAAAAATAAGATAAAATAAAATCAAGGGCAGTGTCTTAGATCCCTAGAAATTAGCCAAGTAGCTCAATGTAATACCTAGCATACAGTAGTCAAAGAAAAGTTGAGAAGCGTAGTTAGAGTATAATAGAAAGTTAAGTTAAGAGTAGATTATGTGAGTGAGATGAAGGAAACCTTTAAAGAACATTAAAGTTAAGCTTTACTTAGGGGTAATAGTAGTAGTCAGGTAATGCGAATAATTTTAACCTTATCTTGTCAATGAATTTCGAGGACAAAATTCATTTAAGGGGAGTGGAGTTGTAATAGCCTAATTTTTTAAAATACAATAAAACAAATAAAAAGAAAAGATAAAATAAAATAAATCAAAATATCTTGAAGGAGCGGTCAGGATTCAAGTGAGTGGGTGAATAAATAAAATAAAATAGAATATCTCAAGTGGATATATTTCAGATAAGTGAGTGGTTGTTTTTTTTCTTTCATCAGAAAACACTATTCAATTAATTTTTCCTGTTCCCTTTCCCATTCACTTTGATGTATCTCTCATGTCCCTTGTGTTACAAACTTTTCCCAAAAAGGAGATCAAAACTTCTGACTAAGAATAGAGATTAGAATCCTATTCATCTCAATTTTTTCCCTTGCACATGATCGACTCACATTCAAGTTAGGGTGTTCTCATTGTCACAAATTTGATAATAAGAACCTAGTGAATGAATTTGTGTGTATATAAGCTAAATAGGAAGTTAAGCGTATAATTCTTCTCAATCATTATACACCATTGTCATTTTTTTTGTTTAGCTAACCATGTCTTCCAGTGGGATATTTTATAATTAAATATACTTAAAATTCTATTTTGAACTAACCAATTTTGATGGACGGATCTTCCCTAATCATGCCTATTAATTATTTAAAACATGTTAAGCAAGCCTATAAATACATTAATTGTTGAGTAGATAAATTATAATATTAATAATATAATTTCACATACCCACTAACTGGAATTTTTGAAAATCTGGTCCACATCAAAACTATATCCATTTATATGGATTGGATTGAAAATCCATATCAAATTCTTTTTTCTTAAAGTAATTTAGATTTCTTAAAATTGATTTGAAAACTTGTTAAAATGAATTTATAGTAAAAACTAGTTTAAAAACATTAACAAATTTTATATTATGAATTTTTATTTAAATTGAAAAATATTTTTTTTAAGATAGGTTTTTTACAAAATGAAAAGACTTTTTTAAAAATAATATTTTTTAAGAGGAAAATATTTTTAGTTTATTAAATCAATATTATTTATTAAATAATTGTTATCATTTTGTTTAATTTATATAATAAATTATTTTTTATAAGATTATATAACTAATTTATTGTTGTATTTAATTTTTATATCTTATGAGTATTATTTAAATTATCTTTATTATTATTTTTATCTAATAATTTAAACTTGTATATAAACTATTACAATAATAGTTTTATTTTACTGTGAATTGTATGTGAAATAGCACACAGTAAACAGTAAGGTGTACCTGCTACACAATTTAATATTAATAAACTACAAATCTAAAAAAAACTAATAAAATTAATTTTTCAGTTATAATAAGAAATTTTCGCATTGAAGTTTCATGCCATGTCAAAACTGTTTCCAAAAAAAGGAGATTTAAGTCCAAATATATATATATATATATATATATATATATATATATATATATATATATATATATATGGAAATGGATCTCATTTATCATCCGCAACGGCTTCTTCTAGAAAAAGATATATCCAAATCTAAATAAACCATGGAAAAGAGATTTAGATAAAAACTTAATCTAATCAATTGGATTTGAATTAGATTAGATTAATATTGATATGAACTTGAATTAGATTAGATTAATATTAATATGAACTTCAGGTAAATTAGATTTCTTTTATTCATCCTTAATACTCACAATGCAAGCACTAATTAAATCTAAATTAAGATTGACATAGTCTTGTGTCAAATTGACATTTAAATAAGTATGTAGTTCATTTTATTATGTGACTTTTTTCACCTATTTGTCTTTCTTGATTGTATAACTCGCACATAAAACGGATACAAAAAATCATCACTACATTTAGGACAATAAACAATATATTTTGTTAATTTGAATTCAACAACACTCATTATTTGGTGCACACTCATCAAGTATTGTTTAACAATAATTTAAACTTTTTGATTGTTAAATTTCCAAACCAAGATCTAATTTTTGTCTAAATTTCAAGCAACACTTACACCCCATAACTCTTCTTGATCAGGGTAGTTCCAATTAATATTTGTATAATGTGGTGTATCTTGCCAAAAATATTGTTGGCTTCCTCTTACATTAGAATCAAACAAATAAATTGTATTTTCATTATATCAAATTAAATTTCAAAATTATTAATGTTTCAGCAACATTATTATGTTGCACGTGAAATCTTCATTCATTTTATCATCATCTAATTCAAGTAAATTACCATTAAAATCTTTTTCATCTAATGATTCATCAACATATGAATAAAACACGACATAATCTTCATCATCGCTTTGCACAAACTCTTTCATAAGAGTTACTAACATTTGCCTCAATTGCTCCCACATTATACGCAGACACGCCACTTGCAACTTCTTCCACAAATAATTCTATAGAACCCATGTCCTTTTGATGAAAATTAGTAATCATAATTTCATCATCTTCATCGTCAACTATTTACGGTGTGACATATATATTACCTACAAAATATCTCGTTGTGAAAGAACCAGTAGCTTCATTAGAATTTAACTCAAATTTTAACCCTTTAAAACTTATTTCATATTTGATTTGTAAAGCTCTTCTAAATCCTTCAAATGTTACTCCTTCATCACTTTCAATAATCCTACCAATAATGTAGACAATAATAATAACGGTAGAAATCATCTCTCAACAAATTATCTACAATAAACAAATATTTCAGTTGAAAATAAATTAATTAATTATTAAATAATATTAAAAAATACAATCAAAATTAATGTCAAAAAATATTTACCTAGTTATTATAAATATTGATAATCTTAACTTGATACTTACATAATAAATGATTATTATTTTCTTAAACAAAATAAAATAAAAACATTTAGAGTTCTACCTCCGTGTCAAATGAATGAGGTAGAGGGGTATATATAGGTTGGATGACAATACCGCAACCACCGAGGTCCACATCCACGTGGGAAGGGATATACTTGACCTTGCAATGCGACTAGTGGGGTATAATCAACGTGGCAATGTGAGGCACTGGATACGCTGTGGTTTCTTTTGATTGCCACATGGCTGAAAGTGCCCGTTGTAATACCCTAAATTTTCTTTTAAATTTGTGAGTTATTTTAAGTTTGGAATTTGAATTGGAATAATCAATTTAAATTATCTTTATTCTACAGAAATGTTGATTTAATTATGATATTCTAAAATTTTATGAATTTTGGAATCAAAATAGTTAATAATAATAATAAATAAATAAAAGAGAATAATCAAAATAATAATAATAAATAATATAGAATGATAACTTATTACGAGAATGAGGTGTGAGTGGGAAGTTACTAAATTACGAGTGAGGTGTGAGTGGATGGTTACTGGACAGTGAATCTATTTATTGTTTTTCCATTCTCCCATTCCCTTTCACTCTTGTATCTCTCTCACATCTTGATATTGGCAAACTCTTTCTCAAGAAGGAGATTAAAGATTCTAGGTTAGAGTGGAGATCATGATCCTGCCTTTTCAAAAAAAAATTTCCCATGCTCATGGTTTGCTCAAATCCAGGTTATGGTAGTTCTTATTTAATAATAATAATAAGAATAATAAGAATAAGAATAAGAATAATAAACTCTTTCTATTCATCTATTTTTGTTTATTTGATTTGATTGTTGATAACTTGGATTTCTACTTTAAGAATAGTAAACTTTGATTTGATTTGATAAGAATAGTAAACTTTGATTTGATTTGATCGTGGATAAATTGGTTTTCTTTGTTGTGTTGCTCAAAAAAATTGGTTGGAAATTTTAGGATGGATCCGAGAGAGAAGATGTAATGGCAAGGCTGTCGTTGTGATGGTGAAAAAAAGGGAAAAGAACAATTGACTGAGTACAATAAAAGAATAGATGAATAAATAAATCATTTTAAAATGATACTCTTAAAAACATTAGGTAATGTTTACTTGCATCATTTTGATTCTCTCGTAGTTGCTATTCATTTAGTTTATAGGTTATTTGATGTTCTTCTTCTTTTTCTTTCTTTTTAAGGGTTTGTACCTAGACTAGAAAGGTTTTTTCACCATTATATAAAATTCATCATGTGGGGACGAAGCTTGCAATGGAAAATAAGTATATTACTTTATTCTATTTGCCAAAATAGGAGTGAGATATGTTACTAAATATGGAATATGTTGTGTTTAGGTACCCAATACATTATTGTTAAAGGAGAATTTAAATCCCAACATTTGGAAAACTTTAAAATAGTATTTAATTTATGAAATTTAGTTTAAAGAAAAAAATGTAAATGTTATCTATTTAATTATTTGTGATGATTTAAATGTGTGTATGCATTTATTTATTTTTTTTGTTGGTTTATTTTAATCCATGCTTCTTTGACTATGAAGTATAGTTCATATTTATCTACTATCTGTCTTTATTCTTTGATTGCGTTACTTATATTTATTTTATGCCTATTTATTTGTGTATAATTTTAGTTCATTTTGTTGAATTAAATATTTTGTTATAAGAAAATGATTAATATGGATTGAGAGATTAATTTTTTTAGACATGTTGCATTGACGAATCACTGAGGTTCATGGTAATCGGTTACAAATGTTCTTTTTAATAGGAGAGATGGATGCCTACTGCTGAGAATGAACAATAAGGATTAATATGGATTGAGAGATTGATTTTTTTAGACATGTTGCATTGACGAATCACTGAGGTTCATGGTAATCGGTTACAAATGTTCTTTCTAATAGGAGAGATGGATGCCTACTGTTGAGAATGAGCAATAAGGATGCCCCTAGTAGACATGATTGTGAAGCATAGTGTTTTGAAAGTAAGAGAGATTATCAAGAATGTTAGGCGTAGTGAAAATGTTTTCGAAATGTGAGGATGAATGGAACGAATATGGTCGGTGTCTAACGGGTTGATGTAATGGCCTAGGACTTGGAGGGTGATAGAGGCCTCCTTAGAGAGATTCCAAAGATTCCTTGAAGTTCCCAATCTAGCTTCTTCAACTATCTCCAAACAAAGCTTCAAGGGAAACTTTCGGTCAAGCTTCCATGGAACCCAAAGAATGAACCGAAAAAGAAAGTGGAAGGGGGGAAGAGAAATGGTTCAGAAAGGAACCATGGCATGGCTAATAAGCCTAGGAGGAACCGCCACAATGGAGATGAGAATCCATTGATAAGATTCAAGAAACCTTCCTAAGGAAGACAAAAGAATCCTCTCTCAAAAGCTCAAAGTTTATTTCATTCAAATGATCAAAAGTCTTTACAAATTTGGTGGAGCAAGTATTTATAGCTCTAAGCTACTTGCAAAGCAAGCTAAACTAAAACTAACCTACTCTAATCAAGTCCTAACATAAGAAACTAACTAGGCTTAAGGTAACAACTAACTAATAATGAGTCTAGTTTAAGTTACATGTTACTTTCCAAGTGACATGTCATCAATCCTTGATCTAGTCCCTTGAAAAGGTTGATTAGATTAAGGGTTGAGGGTTCTCCTTAAGTGGAGACATGGATCACCACTTAAGTAGAACTCTACTTAAACCTAAGCTCTTGGATTCACATAGAATTTCAAATTAAACTCAAATTTACTTGAAATTCTTATGTGAATTTTAATGCCTCATTAGTTCATCATTTGCACCCTTAAGCCATGCATCTCAAGCAAACAAAATTTAAAAGTATGTAAGCCCTAAACAAGGTTGGTTCGTGAGCTTGCCAAGCTCCTACAAGGCATTACAAAGGTTCAAACAAATTTACAAGAAGGTTACAATCCCTAAGATTACTTAGGCCTTGAAGCTTGTAGCATTCCTTGTTCCCCTCCATTTCCAACTCCTCTTCTAGCTTCTTGAGCATGCTCCTTGTAAGTCTCCTTAGAGGAGGTTCTTCTTGTGGGGATAATCCTCTATCAGAGGGTAAGCTTCCACTATGACCGATCACCATGAGTGAGAAGTGACTCCTATTATAACACTGGTTGCCTTAACTGTAATTGTCTAATATCTCTGGTGAAAGTGTCAACATGGTCATTTTAAGTACATTTGACTTGAAACCAATTTCCATCATTTTCAAACTTAAAGCACTCTTAAATTTTGCCACCATTAGTCAGAACAATGGTTGGAACAATGAGATACAGAGTGGGCAAAACATAATTCATTTTTGCACAAACATTTTTACTTGCATAAAAATCATTATAATAACTCCATTTCATCGCCAAATTACTTTAAACCAAGTCCTAATGCTTAGGTATCTTTTGGGTCATCATTAAAGACATTACAAATAAGTTAACAATGAACACAAAAAATTAGCTTAATACATGCCAAAGTCCATTTTCCACTTGATTCTGACTCATGCATTAAACTCATAATCATCATAACTCAACACAACAACATTTCCACTCAAACCAAGAAATTTAAAGCCATATTTACTCTAACAAAACAAAATATTCAAACCTGCACAAAAGTTCGAGCAACTCAAACATCTGAAACTCAACACATTCAAGTCTTATTATGGCCTTTTTAACTCCTTTTAAGTCTTGTTCTAGATATACTCATGTTTTAGTTATAAAGTTCATTACTTTAAGATAAAGGTCACTACTTTCCACCATAAATGATGTGTTTGTGGTAGGGGACCGTCTTGATTTTTCATTTTGGGGAAGGATATTGATGTCACACTCAAGAAAGGGAGAAGAAGGTGAGTGATAAGTCATTGTTTGATCGCCACAATCAAATATTGATAAGATCAGTTTTAGTTCTTTTCTCAGGAATTAAAGAAAACTCTCATTTTATTCAAATTCAACTTGTCTCTCAAAATACAAAGAGTATCCATTTATAGGCTGAATGAAATAAGACACATTAAATTTAGCCTAAAAATCTACATGAAAATAATAGAGTAATAAAAACCTTATAAAGATACAACAAATCTAGCCTAAAAATCTGCACGAAAATAATGGAGTAATTAAGCACATATTGAAGACACATTAAATTACCCATTAAAAAATCATTAATTGCAGCTTAAAAATCTGCACCAAAATAATGGAGTAGGATTCCCGGTTCACATCAATATGAGTCCAATTTCATTGTGTTTATGGACAATTCTCACCTTTTTATACCATCCAACTATGCAAAGGTCACCAAATAACATATTTATGTCATAGTTGATAACTCACGAAAGTGAGTTATTTTTATACTGTTTTAATCTCATAAATTTTCCTTTTAATACTCTTAAGCAACCTAAAATGACTATAATTGCTCTTAATTTATAATAATTCGTGTTAGAGCTTGTTGATGGTGTTTTTAAGCGTTTCAGGGTGAAAAATAGTTAAAAACAAGAGAAAAATGTTTCAAGGAATGCATCTCTAGCGAGTTGGAACGCAACTCGCGCGAATTAGAACTCTAGTGAATAACAAAAGCTCTTTGAAACCTAATCTCATGCGAGAACCATTTTTTCAGGAGAAATTTAACTCTTTGAAACCTCATCTTGCACTTATCTCGCGCTCATCTGCAACTTCTCGCGCGAGTTAATGTAACTTCAAGAATAAGTTAACTCTCTAGAACCTCATCCAGCGTCCATCTCGCACTCATCTACAACATCTCGCACGAGGTAACTTGACTTGTACTACATGTTTGTTCTCTAGAATATGAACTCGCACGAGTTGGACTTGTAGCAGGCCCAAGTCCAAGTTCTAAAGGCTATAAATA
The DNA here is from genome assembly GCA_026586105.1 of Hylodesmum podocarpum. Taxonomy (NCBI): domain Eukaryota; kingdom Viridiplantae; phylum Streptophyta; class Magnoliopsida; order Fabales; family Fabaceae; genus Hylodesmum; species Hylodesmum podocarpum. The sequence continues at coordinate 315,149 of JALJEV010001349.1, forward strand.
TGACTTGTTTCACAGTCAGCCGGAGATCATCAGATACAGAATTTCAGACCTAGTTTTCAGTCACTCGTTGGCTTGACATAGACGGCAGCCGCACCTTGGCCGAAAACACTCTAGTTCGTAGACGACAACGGAATTCAACCACAAGCCAAAGAGAAGGAGATTCAATGAGCATTTTTCTCTATCTATTCTCTTTCAATTTATTCTTGTGTTGTTTTCTATTTCATTATGAACTAACTCTCTCCTTGATTGGGAGAATGATGTAACCCTAATTCATCCCTTTATATGATTCTCGATGTTATTCAGTATATGTTTGGGTGTTTATTCTTTGCGCTTAATGCTATTTTTTAATTGATGACTAATAAATTGATAGGTAAATCTAGGGTAACTCTAACAAAGTATGCCTAAGTAGTACTAAAGAATTAAACCATTATTATGCTAGAGTCCTAGAGATAGGAGTAGGTAGTAGTGTGGACTGCACCTAAGTTTTCCCCTAGATTCACATATTTAATTCCCTAGTTAACTTAGGTAATGATTTGGGACGGTGGACGATAGGAGTAGGTACTAGTGTGGACTACACCTAAGTTTTCCCCTAGATTCACATATTTAATTCCCTAGTTAACTTAGGTAATGATTTGGGACGGTGGACATGATCTAATTAATTAGGTGGCGTGGGTGATCCTGAAAGGGACGGTCACGAGGGTAAGAATCCGATCCAACCATGATTATACATGAATAACAAAAGAGGGGAATATAAGGGAGAATTAGTGGTGAAATCGGGATCCCAATCGCTTTTCATCCTTGTCTTACTTCTTGTTTAATTTATCATTGTTTTATTCCTCTATAAATTGATCTTTTAATCAAGTACTATTTTCATGCTCTTCGGGAAATTAATAAAATTCATTAAATAAAAATATAGCTTCCGAATTGCTTATCCTCGTGGGTACGACAACCCTGATCTATAAATACTGATTACTTGACTATGGTATATTTGTCATAGCCAAGCGCGTCGGGCTGTGACTTAGAATATCGCATACGTGCGCATCAATAGTCTTAAAAATGGTGCACTTATTTGGTGATTTAGATACCAAGTTCTTATCTCAGCCAAACAAAATGGAGTTAAAATGGTTCATTTTTAGTAACAACATATATTTTCATATTTACCAAAGAAAACTAGTAAAAGAAGAAAATACAACATGAAAATAAGCACAAGAATCAATTTTTGAAGCAAGAACCTCACTTACCATGGACATGAAGTTTTTTATGAGTGAAAGATGGAAGTGAAAGCTCCCTTTGCACCTAAAAGCTTTGGTCAAGTGAAGGAGAACAGAGTACCATCCAATTTTGGTGTAGAGAGGACAAAAAGGATGAGTGGTGGTAGATAGAAGGAAGAAAGTTTAGAGAGAAGGGAGAGAAAATGGTGGAAAAATGGGTCACTACTTGAACTCAATATCTCCTACTCCAGTCATTATTTCACATATTTTACGGTTGGATATGATGTTTCATGTGTTAAAAAGCTGCTGCTGAAAAATCACGTCCATCTAATGATGAATGAATTCGTAAGAGGCATTTTAAGAAATCTGCGGAAATGAAGGTGAATTTAAAAAGGAGGAGGAGAGGAAAAAAAATGAAGAAAAAGAAGGAGAGAGAGAGAGTTTGATGGCACCCTAGATCAAGGAGGGTCTTTAATGTATTTCCCTAACTCTTATTAGGTATTCGGAAAGGTTTTGAGGCCTTGTGTGGTCCTTCTTATCCTAAAACTCCCATTTTCACAATGTAAGGTTTTTCGTGATTGGAGAATTATTTTGCCCTTAGTTTTATAATTTAAACATTTAATTTTCATTGATTAGTTCATTAATAAGTTCCTTAAGTGTTTTAGATGACATTTTTAAATTTTAAAATAATGTTTATAATATTATTTATGACAATATCATTAATGAGTTCACTTTTCTTCTTATATTAACTTTTTTTAATGACTCTATTTTTTTAATGACTCTATTGACACTAGTTAAGCATGATTAACTATAAATTAATGTCTAATGCTATTCATTTAATTATTAGGAACCTAAAATCACATTGTTCTTAATCAAATAAATGACCACTCTGTCTTTGTCCTAAAAATAGTATTACACATAATGTTCTCCGTCCATCCAAATTCAATTTGATAAATTTAAATTTTATACTTGTTGGTTATTCTATTAATGATTTGATTTAGAATTTGAAATTATATTTAAGTCTAAAATAGTGTTTAGGACATTATTTTATGATGATGTCATTATTAAGTTGATTGTCCTTTATACTCTATTTTTCATTAACTTTTACTAAATTAGTGATTCTTTAAAAACTAATTAAGTCTAATTCATTAACTTTTACTAAATTAGTAATTCTTTAAAAACTAATTAAGTCTAATGTATATTTAACTGAAGTCCACTAAAATTTAATTTGATATTTTAATTATTCCCTTAAGCAATTAGGATAAAATGACTATTTTATCATTTGTTTTGAAAATAATAATATTCAAATGTGTTTTTATTAAGTTTCTAATTGATAATTCTAAGATATTCACATTTTTTAAAATTAAACACACATATACCTAATTTTTTTTAATTAAAGAAATTAACCTTATTTACTAAGCTACTATCTAAAATTTTGATTAAAGTCAACTTATAACTATGATGATCGCCATTAATTTTCTTTAGCTTTGATTAAATATAAATTTTGGGTCATCCTAAATATTTAGTTTAATTATTATTCCTTTCATCCCACTAATTTATGTTACATTTGTTCTTTGATGAGTTAATTATCAAATATTTTTAATTATCTTAAACTCAAATTTTCATAATATTACAATAATTATCATTCTAATTTTTTTATAAATTAATAAAAATAAATAAATAAATAGATGAAAGAAATTTTACAAAAACTACGGTTTAATAACTTGTAAAGAAATCAATTTTTTTTATAAAAAGAAGTGGCTAATATTTCTTAAATAAAAATTTATCATATAAAAAAAAATGTTAGAAGTGTACGTCAGCAACATGAAATTGAGCAACCAAGTGCAAGCAACATCGTTGAGACAGAGATGTGACATATAATATAAGAAGACATATTTGGAGAGAAAGTATACGAGGCAAGAGAAAGCAAATGGGCATGCACGTCACCTTGGAAACTCTATCATTTCAGTGCCAAACATTTCCCTTCAAAGGAAAGAAATAAACATTATAACAATTAAAATCACGCTCCAACGCAAATTCCCATTTATACATTACCAATCACATCATTAATATTTTCCACTGCAACAATTCCTTTTTCCTTTTTCGCCAAGAAACATGCCAATTGCAAGGTTCCATTCACCGTGTGTGTGAGAGAGACTGGCCCAGCCATATTCCGTTCTTCAGATCCAAAACGCATTATTATTTATTCTCCTTCTTTTCAACATTCTTCTTCTTCCTCCGAATTCATTTTCAAACAAATTTCCGGTTTTTTTTTTCTCTCTCTTTCTGTGGCCACCGTGTTCTTCTGGTGGCACTAAAACGACACAGGAAAACGCTGCGTTTTGGTTCGGAATTGTGATAGATGGGTAGTTGCCCTTGTTTCGGGTTGAGGAAGAAAAGCAAAGGGAAGAGCGATAAGTCCCAGGAGGAAAATCCTTTAGGCAATAATAATGATGTCTCTGAAACTTCTTCAGGTTTTGTCTTACCTTTTTACTCTCTTTTTCCCACTGTCTAAAAAAATTATAATTTGCAAGATTTTTTTTTTCTACCAAATTTTTAATGGGTTTAGGTTTTAAGTCAAGATATAAGAGAGGTTGTTTTCTAGATGACGTTTCTACTGATTTTTGCTTACTAAGAGAGAAAGAAAAAGGTTTTGGGGTTATTTTTTATTTGAAAATTGAAATTCAGATTAAAAGTACACACCTTGTAGTACCTTGCCCCCAATTTCAATGAAAAAAGAAAAACTAGGAAACTTTTCAAATTCTATACCACTTAAATGTCTCCTTTGAGTTACTGTGCTTTTTTATACTCTAGACTTTGTGCAGCACCAGCATGCACGTTAAATTCTTAAAGGAATTGTTGAGGTAGGAATTTTATGATCTTCTCTGCAAATTGATTGTTAATTTGTTACTACTAGCCTTTGAGCCTCTGGTTCATGTGATGTAAGAATTTTTGTCCACACCTTTGTCTTTGGTCTTGATTCTAGGGATACTGAGTGTTCAATTTGGCCTGCACTGCCTAATTGGAAATTATACTCAATATTCATTGAGTGGTCTAATTCTTGTGATTAAATTGATAAAGGGGGCAGCACTATGCTAATTATCCTGTGTCAAAAGAATATCACGCTGGCTTTTGTTTTATACAACCTCCTGCATATTTTCAATGGCCATAGTGGCGTAGGAACTCTGGTTACAGATGCTTTGTTTGTGGCGATTGAGCACATATTTGCTTCTCCTGATTATCAGAATTTCCTTCCTTCTAATAACTTATTTGCCAAGAGGCAAGATAAACCCGACTTGACTGTGACGATATGCTTCTATCAACTCTAGACGAAACTATTTTTTATCTCTAAAGATTGAAGGTTCCGGCTTCGCATTCAACTATCAAAGTCCTGTATCTTGTATAGTCGTTCTTTGAGATGACAATGTTTCAAAGATAATCGCACGTGCTGCACTTGTTCTTAGCTGAAGGACAGCTGCGATAATTCATTTTCCATATTTCAACCCAAGCTTACATTCTAGATGTTCAAAAATTTTTTAAAGAGATTTCCAATTTAAAGAGAAGATGTTATATGTTCTATAATACTACTTATTTTGTGATTTTCACTTTTACAAGAAGTTAATATTTTGCTTCCAAAACTCATCACCTAGATATGTGGACACTATATATAATTAGTCCAAATTACATGATAATGTGATTGAGGCTCGGGTATTATGGAGGGGATCACAAGCGAAAATCTCTTAACTTTACTTGTGTACTCAAGTTATCATGACTTGGTTTGATACAGGACTTAGACCAGAAGAAAACCCAACAGAGGAGAGTGACAGTCCTCATAAGGCTCGGATATTTACCTTTCGAGAGCTTGCAACAGCAACAAAAAATTTTAGGGATGAAACTTTTATTGGGCAAGGTGGATTTGGCATTGTTTACAAAGGAAAGGTAGAGAACGTAGAGCAGGTATAACTTCTTGTATGGATTTTTCTCTGTGCATGTTTCTTAATGCACATCGGTCTGTTATTTTCTGTGCAATATGATTCTTTTAATGAGAGAAGGGATTTGACCAGGCTGTAGCTGTTAAAAGACTTGATACTACTGGCGTCCAAGGGGAGAAAGAATTCCTGGTGGAAGTTCTCATGCTTTCTCTTCTTCGCCATCCCAACCTTGTTAATATGATTGGTTACTGTGCGGAAGGGGATCAACGTCTTCTTGTGTATGAGTACATGTCTATGGGATCCTTAGAATCTCATCTTCATGGTATATACTATCGCACAACATTTACGTCATATTGGCATCACTTATTTACTAGTTAATGCATCTATCTATCTTGACTTGGTCTCCCCCCCCCCCCCCCCCAATGTGAAAATTGAAAAAATAAAGCCTTAATTTGCCTGAAAGGATGAAATGATATACAATTCTTTTACCTGACACAAGTTAATTCTAAACTACCTGCAGATAATAATAATTTCTAAGCCATATTTCACTAGTTGAAAAGATCTGCAGACTTGATACTACTGTGACTTCTGTAAGCTTGGTGTGCTTCTTTCTTCACCAAAAGTACATTTAGACCTTATCTCTATCATAAGGTCAACCGCTTTGCTCCAAAGTATCTATGACCTTAAATGTTAGTATTTCACGATTAACTATTCAATTCACATGATTCAATATGATTTGGCAAGCCAGCAATTTGTATCATTTGATGAATTACAAATGACTTTAAATCATGTGCTACATGAATCACGAATGAATTGGTGCAATTCCCAATAATTGATACGAATCGTATGATTTTAGTGATTCTTTTTATTTTATTTCACCTATTCTCACCAAAGGAAAAAGAAAGCTCACATTGTTACATATAAATGAACTGGAGGAGCACTACAGAGTGTACCCTATTTGATTACTTTACTGCTCCTGTGTTCAATAGTATGAAACACAGGTAACACATTGTCACTCATTTTGTGCACTCTATTTGGTGTTATTCATTTGCTTTTTCAATCTTCTGAAAGATTCACTTCACACACTCGGTTATAGATGAAGACTTTGTTTTGCTACTTATAGTTAGGATGTTGAGTCAATTTCTAGTTAAAGATTACTATTACTATACTGGGCATGTGCATGATATATTTCAAGAAGTAACTTTTCATTGATTGTTTATGGTTATTTGCAGATATTTCACCTGATGAAGACCCACTTGATTGGAATACCAGAATGATGATAGCTTGTGGAGCAGCAAAAGGACTAAATTACCTGCACAATGAAGCAAAGCCTTCTGTTATATACAGGGACCTGAAATCATCCAACATACTATTGGATGAAGGTTTCCGTCCAAAACTTTCTGATTTTGGACTTGCAAAATTTGGTCCATCCGGAGAGCAGTCATATGTTGCCACCAGGGTAATGGGAACCCAAGGTTACTGTGCCCCTGAATATGCCACTAGTGGAAAATTGACAATGAGATCTGATATTTACAGTTTTGGGGTTGTTTTATTGGAACTACTTACTGGACGCAGAGCATATGATGATGAACGTGACTCGGAAAAGCATCTTGTAGACTGGGTAAATTTCGATATGAATTATATTTTGTTCTTTTTCTGGCCAATGATAAATAACATACGCATTACTCTTTTTTCTCTCAGTTGAATAACATACAGATTATTCTATACATATCAGGTTTGCTGCAACTTTTGCATTTCCTCCCCAGTTTCTCCCTGGAATGCTATATTTACTCTCCTTGGTTTCTTTCTAATTTTTCATTATGTACTTGAAAGAGGCTGAATTATTAATTGGAAGCTGTTAATCTATGTATGTATTGGCCTGTTAATATTGAAGAAAGGAATGATAATATCCTTATAATTAGTGAATATTTACGTTTCCAGTTTACTACATTGTATCCGGGGAATATTATTCTGTTCAGGTGGTCTGACCCTTGTTTCAACATATTATCTTTATACTTAATATCCAATTGGGCTAAATGTTATCTGAAGTATTAATCTTAAGAAGATAATCTGAGCTTCTCATTCTTCATGAAATCATAATGTGAGAATATTTAATGGTTTCAGTTGGCTAACTGAACTTGGTTTCTTAATGTCCGTAGGCACGCCCAATGTTTAGAGATAAAAGGAGTTATCCAAGATTGATAGATCCACGACTGAACGGTCAGTACCCATTATCTGGTCTATCGAGGGCCACTGAATTGGCATCCATGTGTCTTCGAGAAGAGCCACGTAATCGGCCTAATGCAAGTGATATAGTAGAAGCTCTAGAATTCTTATCATCCAAGCAATATAACCCTGGAGTATCCAACACAATCAACACATCAGGGATGGAGAGTGAAGAATCCACAAAAGAGACATCTGCGATGTTATCTAAAGACTCACAAAGAGAACGAGCTGTTGCGGAGGCCAAGCTGTGGGGGGAAACATGGAGAAAGAGACGACAAAGTGAGCAAAGTAGTCCTGAGGAAGCACAAAGGTAGTGAAATTGACTTTCTGTTTTCTCATGTTTAGCACATGCATCATGATACCAAAGAAGATTCAACATGCTTCAAGTGCAGGAGGAAGCAGGAAGGAATCCTTTGATGCAGATCACAAATGGCTGGTGTCTAAAAAGGTATAGGGAAAGTAAAGAAAGTAAAGAAACATCAAAAGATAATGTTTTCAAGATTTAAATGTAGCTAAATAAAATTAGTTGGCCAGCTATTTTTAAAAAGTGTTGTTTAGGCACTTGTGAACTTGAGGTACAACTTCACATGCTTTGACATTAGTTTTCAGTTTTTATGGTTTCTCTTGCTTTGATGCATAGAAAAATATGGTACATTACTGGTACTTCTATGTTCTTACATAATATTGCTGAAGCCTGGAAACAAAGTAGCAAACAATTTTTCTTCCTAACAGAGAATAAATAGCAAATTGATTGGATTGCTGAAGTTTTCTTGCGTGTAAAATTTGTGAGACATTTAAGCTGAAGTTTATCCCCAGCAAGGTCTACATATCTGTTCAGGGTTTAAATTCAAGTCTCAAGCTGACATCCCAGGCAGGTAGTATTTTTTTGTTAAATAGTTGACATGTCAGCATTTTCAATCTTACTAATTTAAGGGATAAGTTTATAAAGTTTAATGATTATGCACTACCGTTATAAATATGTTTTATATAATTAATTAATCACAAATCAAATTTGATGTCATTTTTAGGGTGATTATTATGCAAATCAACAAATTTTGCCATAAAATGTGGATTGTGATGAGATGTTTATACTGTGAAACCGCGTACCTTTTTCTTGCTTTTATAACAGGTTTTACTTAAAATTTTGGTGAATTTTTCATGCCTCTTTATTACTTCTTGACAATAAGATGAAAATTACGCTACTTCGTATTATAATAAAATGCTATATTCAAATGAGTTTTATTATTATTAAGTGTTCTAATGAATCTAGTTGATAAGCATTAGTACTTATAATATTTTTAATTATTTAGGAATGTAAGTAGAAAATTAATTTTCATAAAATATTAATTTTGAATAGTAATAATATAATAATTTTATTTTTATTATTGGATTTAGTTCTCATTCATTTTTGGGTTGCAGAAAGAGCTCTACAAGTTGACATCGGGACAGGTATACATCCATAAAGCAACGTCGAGTTTATACGTTCGCGAGATGGCTTTTGCTTATATTTGGAAGATATATTTTTTCAAAGTTTTGCAAGCCAAAATCATACAAAGCAAATATAATAGTTATACATGTACATAGACAACTTTCATTGATATTTTTTTTTTTTCTTAAGAAAATTGGAAGCAGTAAAGACATAGAACTCGTGTTATTTTCGGTTATATGTAAGTTTTTTTTTTAACGTTTTTCACCATGTATACAAGGTTAACCAATACATTATGGTCTAAATTACCATATGCACATGATATCATCAGAATTAGGAAATTATAGAAATTTCTCACTCTTTTAATTTTACGGTATAAATTGCTGCTAATATACTAACTTGGAAATTTGATATATGACAAACTTTCCATAAACTAATTTGTTCGGCATGCCATATAATTTAAACTTTTGGATGCCCGAGTTAACTTTACCTTCTCTCGTTGCTCACACGTTCGTTCCGTCATCTCGTTGATAAGTACAACTGTAAAAGGTTCCTTTGCATTCCCATTACTGACTTTTCTTCCTTTCGTTTCCTCTTTGATTCTCTTCCTTTCATTAACATTGCTATTTATTCCTCACGTCTTTTGAATTTTGTTACATATTTACACATTCAAATTGTTTCTTTCTGTTTTAATTCAATCTTAATCCGTTACCAAAGTTCCATGTTACTTAGTTCGATGTATTGCTTATTGATATGAAGATTACAAACGGAGTAAATTACTAATTCGGTTTCTGATTTTTTAGGACAACTGCCATATTAGTCTCTAGCTTTTAATTTCCTGAGTAACTTTGATTTTACAATCAACTAAACGAACGGTAAAATAATAAAAAGTTGTAAAAGTTAGTACTAATTAATAACTAAATATTTGTAAATGTCAGGAATTAAAATGATAATAAGCTGTAAAAATTAAAGACTATAATGGAATTGAGGATTTATTTGTTACTTTTTTAATGATAAAGATTAATATAATGGTGACTTAAGTTTATTTGTTAGTTAGTGCTCCTTAATATTATCGATTTGATTATGTTAGTCCCTAGCCTATGAGATAAAAATTACGCCCAGGTCCTTGAATCTTCCAGCTCAATTCCATCTTCTTTCAAAATAGAAGACAATAAATCTCTAAAGAGAGATATTTTTTGTTGTGAATTTTAATCTAGTGAATGTTGGAGGCAGTCGAATTGCATTTTGGCTGGTGTCTTGGAACGTTGATTGCGGTGTTACTGTTATTTTGCTTTAGTTTTCCAGGTGAATCATTTTTAACACAAATATTTAGTAAAGCTGGATCAAAGGATCTGAATTAAGGTTATTGTTAATCTGACAAATCCTTGTTGGTAGCTTCTTTAGTTAAATCAGAGAGCTGGTGCAGCTTTCGAAACCAATCAATGTCAACAATGTATCTTGGCTTAATTACTATATTTCATGTCACCTCCGGAATTTATCCGCACATTAATTATCATTTTTAACTTCTCAATTATGCGCGGGACTGCGACTTTCAAACGTGAAATTTGATGCCTGATATTGTTGAAGTTGGAAAAAAAATTATTTTTATTATCGGTACAATAATACATAAATTATGGAAATTAGTAAGCAGTACTTACATTAGTAGCATAAAAAAGTTAAAAAAAAAAGAAGGAAATATAACCTAAAGGTTTACAAAAGACATTTAGTTGAAATATAACTAAGGTTCATTCTTTAGTCACATGTACATCAAAATTATAAAAAGAAAAAGCAATCTAATGCTAAGAGTAAGCCCACAACCTATGTCAAACTCAAATCATGAGACTACTAATAATTTCATACCAAGTTAGTGGAAGGATCAAATATAAATCTTATAAATCTTTTAATAATATTCACCTCTAATTGTTGTACATCATCAATTGAAAATAATTTCTTCTAGATATTTTTTAGGGTGTCTCCAAAGATAATTAAACCTCACTCACAAGATAATTTATATATTCATCTTCCATATGGTAGCACTCACATTAGAGCTATTTTATGATTTTCAACATCTTCACCTAGTTCTACGGCGGTTACTACATTCTAATAAAAAGAACATAGGTGAACTCTTTCACCTTTCATGAGTACACACGGAACAAATATATCACAACATTCAGCATGAAAATCACTGTTGTGATTAACTAACAACACCCTTATGGATACAACTTTAACCTAATTGTAACTATGCTTATCACATTTTTGTTGAGCAACTACTACACAAGTCACCATATGTTTAGTACACATTATTTCATGGTTGACTACTAAAAGTACATCCAAACAGGTAAATCAATGGATTCTCACTAACTGATGATGTGACATGATTAGTGTCAGGATTCATCAAGCTTAACTAAGGCTTACCACGAAACGTAGAACTTCCCCTTACCTCTCATAGTATCCTTTCACCTAATTACATAAATTCCAACCTTAACCTCGACCTCAAACTTACTAACTACACCTATTATCTCGTAACTCTAATTAACATTCCATTGGGACCAAAACAAAGACAATAAAACGTAAACTAATTTAAATAAATCAAATTTTTTATTTGGACCTAAAAGACTCCGTATACAAGTCAAACTCAATTATATTTCAGAGAAAAAAATAATTACCGAAAAGATATTTTTTCAAAATTTAGTCACAACATAAGTAAAATTTGAGTATATTAATAACAAGCATTTATACATTAAAAATTTCTGCTCATCAAAATAATTTCCATCAAAAGAAATATTTTTAAAACAACTAAAAAAACACCTAAAATAACTTTTTATCAAATAAAATCATTTTATTAAATTTTTCATTTAAAAACTTACTTTCTATTTCCCTCTGGACAACTTGCCTTGAGGGCTATGACCAAAACTTATGTATAAATTTTGAGGGAAATTTAAACCGGAGACCACTTTTCCCCTTCCTTCACCCTTAAGTCTTCCTCCTTCACGACTAGACCAACCTTGTATCTCATATTGGACGAGTCCTTGTTACCATTAACAAATTTATCTCAATTGTTGAGCTTTTCAATCCAATTCATGGATATATTGTGCATCAAAATTTTCTAATGGGGAAAATAATTGGACTGTGAAGATGCGTAAGTTCTTCCATTGTGTTTGTATTTTACTCTGTGAAGTACTCCAAGGGGTCTGTCTAATCCGTCCACACGATGGGTTTAGAAATAAATTATTCTTCATCTATATGTTGTATCACTTCAACCGAAGTAATATACACCGCGGTTACGTGTAAAATGTTTCTGTATGCCTTTGTAATCATCTTATTTTGTGTTGGTGTCTTTACATGTATATTCAATTATATTCGTAACTTCATATCTCAATGAAGTGTATAATAGCTGCCATATAGTGTGAGGTAGCTAGGAAAAGATCAAAAGCTACATGTATTACTTCTAAAGGCATTGCATAATATTTGTATTCTGTACTCTTTATTTTGTATGGTTTTTGCTAATACAATGCTCCATGTCTTCAACTGCTCTGCTGGATTCTTAAATTACTTCTCATATTAATCTTCTATTACCCTTCTTTCAGGCGTTTTATTGGTGGAGGGGAAAAGCGTACCTATTCAATAATGTGAGTACATTTCAGATGTATTGGATAATCCATTAGAGACTAGGAAAATAAAATTCATGATCAGTGTGGTACTTGCATGGTGAAGATTCAAGTGCAACAGAGTTTGAGCCTCAACATGTAGTTCCAAAACGCACTAATTTATAGGCAAATAGTAGAAGATACTTTCCAACCTCAAATTCAATGGAACACATGATCAACAATGCAACCTCAACCCTTGCAGACTTGCAACACGAAATTGATATTTTGGAATCTTAATTACAAGCAGTGACTGACTACATTATTGCGAACGAATGAGGGAAAATTCTAAGGAGGTAGCTGGTTTCCGACTTAAGCACAAGAGATATATATATATCATTGAATGAATAGTAACTTCTATAAGTTAAAGGAATGTTATCTTTTCTTATTTCTTCTTAGTACTAAATAAAGTCAGTATTCTTTAGTACTATTGTTATTGACTTCAATGGCATGATAAGTTAATAATTATCATACAAAAATGCTCTGATTATTATCATAATTGCATATTAATTTAGTAGCAAAATAAACTAAAAAGATCATCAGGTGGAAGCAACACATTTAGCAAATATCCTAAGTTACGTTAATGGTACAACGAATTGTTTAGGATCAAACTTTGACTGCGTAATTTTGGAGTTGTTGGACAAGTGTACTTATACTACTTATTAATTACATTACAAGCTTAGCTGTAGAATTAGAAATGTTTTCTTAAAACTTCGAATTTTCAATTTATTATGTTTATTTCTTTGTTATTTATTTATTGTGAATGTTTATGACTTTATTTAGGTGTATTACTAGATAAATATCTTCCGCTTTCGTAAAAGTATAATATTAATGAATAATATGAAATGATTGTGATATTTATTAAGCATTATAGTATATGTAAATTATGGTGGTTTAAATCCGCTATTAGTATTAGATAATTACACCTGTGTAAAATATAATGTATAATGGTAATATGATTCTAAAATTTCAAATGTTTAGTTTTAGTTCTTTTTAAAAAAACAATATTTGTCATGTTTCAATTTTTTAATTTGAAAATGTATTATTCTTTAAAGCAAATTACGTAAGTATTCACTTAGATTTTGAAGATTACTTTAAATATAATTAGTTTTTCATCACAGCTGCTTTTTCATTCAGAGAAAATTAAGATTTATTATTTCTCCAACAAGAGAAGGAGATAGTTATCGTCTTTTTATATTTCAATTATGCAGATTAAAAGAAAAAAAAATATTTAAGATTATTCAATATTTAATTAAATCATTTATATGGATGATTGTATTTTACACACCCTATTATTTTTTATAATATTATTGATTTATTAATAAAGACGTCAAGAACTAGATTCATCATTCTATTCCATCCCAATGTAATTATGAAATGGATGATATTGTGGCGGTGGATTTAACTGTCATTTTTTTATTAAAGTAAATTTATCTTTATTTTTTTTAACAGTAATGTATTTGAATATTATATATGTATTAAATTTTACATCGGCTATAAAAAATTTTTATTAACATTATTTAATATTTTTGTGTATGTATTAAATTTAACTTGTCTTATTGTTTAATTTAATTTTCTTATTAATTATTTAACGTATAAAATTTTATAATTATTTTATAGTTATTGAATCATCTAATTTTAATAAATAATATGATATTAAAATTATATAAAAATTGATTATTAAAATATATATATATATATATATATATATAATGTCTAAATTATATTAAATTTGATATTAATAATTATGAAAGTTATATCTATTAATCTCACAGGCTTATTGGTTAAATTTGATTCATGCAAAAAATTATTTAAATGATGTAAGTTAATAAATTTTACATATCAAATATATATATATATATATATATATATATATATATATTGCTGTGCTGAGGTAATAAAATATATTTATATGTAGAAATTAAACAAACATATTTTGAATAATAAATTCTTTGTGTCATAAATACGTAAGCATGTAAAGAGTATATATGCTTAGCTATCAAGAAACTAATAACATGTAATTACAAAAAATTACTAGGTAATCCTAAATTATCAACTCTCTATCGATCTAACTAATTTTTTATAAGACACGTGCCTAATTGTAATTATATTTTAAAGAAATAAAAAATTTCAATCCATATCATGTAAGGATTAATTAAATGAGTTTTCTCTCATTACATTAGAACAAGATATAATTAAAATAAATCAAATTATTAATTATATTTAATAGACCTTTATATCCATATCTGAATCTACCGGGAGGAGTATATGCTCAAATGAATAGCCGCGTTATGCAAAAGTAGTAATGTACCACCCATGGATGTTAATCAAAGCATTGAATTGATTTCTTAGTGAATTGGTAATAAGTTTCTAAACCTATTATTCTCGATATTGTTTATAAATTAAATGATTCAGGGCACGCTTAAAGAAAAAGCTGAAAGATGATGATACATTGGAAGAATAAGAAAATGATAAATTTATGCTAAAAGGTCAATTTAATAGTTAATCACAACTCACACAACCATTACATTGACTTTTCTTTTATTCACAATAATATTGAACATTGTAAGGTTAAAGAAAGGCTAAATAGTTAAAATATTTGGAGAAAAAGCATGATGATGTCAACGCGTCCAAGTGACCAAATGACCTGGTTTTGTGAGCTAAGAGCATCTAAATATTATTAATGATTTTAAAAATATTTTATGGGTCCTACGATGTTATGTTATTATTTAAAAATTTTCACCTTTTTACTTTAAATAAATCACATATTTTAACTTTAAATAATTTTATGTGGATCGCGTGATGAGTTTATTAATATTTATTTTTAATTTATTTACATAAAAATAATATATAAATTTTTAATGTTAAAAATTAATTAAAAAATAATATATATATATATAATATTATTATTTTTAAAATTTATACTGATCTTTAATATTTTTATAGAAAACAAACTTTAAGATAAAAACCAAGAAAAAAATTTCAATGATAATTTATTTTAAAATCAAATATTAAACGCATGTGTTTAGGAAAAGAAAAGTATCAAACGAAACACAAAATTCGATTACAGGTTATGAAACCTTCCAATAAAGCAAAGGACCCACGTTCTAATTTTTTTTTTATTTCTTATTTGTTAAGCATGTGTATGTTATAGGTCTTAGTATTTTAATAGAAAAAAATGAAGAGCCATTAATTTTTTACCTTATACTTCCAATGCAAGGAGCATGTTAATCAGCACAGCTTCATCATTGATGGGCATGAGTCTGTGACAGTGAACCTCAGGATGTCATCATAGTTGTTTTCTCGTTAGCTATGACCGAAATGAGACTTGAATTTCATACAACTAGGCCTCAAATTCAGTACTTTTGACTTTTCAACGGAATAACTTAAACAACTATAATACAGATAATTAATTATTAAATATAAAAAAATTAATAAAACAAATACGTATATATTTTATAAATAAATTATAGATTAAAGTTAACTTTGAAATAAAATTATTTCTTAAAGTCTAAAATGGTTAAAAGTATAATTTTATTTAATTTTCAACATAAGTTCCAGAAAATGAAGTCTTTATGTAAAAAAATTAAGCTACACTAGCAGACATAGTATGTTTGAATAAAAGAAAAGAAAATTAAAAAAAGAGAAATGTAGATTAAAATGTATCATTTTATGCAATAGTACGATTAAAGAGAAACTGTTTTTTTTTTAAAGCTTAATTTTAATTTTTTCTTTTCTTCAATTTATTTCCTCTTAAATAAGCAAAAATTTATTATCTTTTTTGTTAAAGAATACGACTAACAATGTTTTTACTTAGTTAAGGGAAAAAGTTAAATTTAAGAAACTAAATTATCTTTCAAAAATAAAAGTTTATTCTGTCCCTTTGTTATCAACTCAAATTTCAATTCTTCCTATGCTATGTAACCACCAAAGTTTATAATTAATAAATAAAAAATTTTCACGTTTCCTGTCACACATGTCATGTCATGATTATAATTCTTTTAACAGATAATTTTATTTGAGTTGAATAAAATTAAAATAAAACCATTATAATGATAACATTATTTTTTAAATATTTAATATAATTATTTATCCAAAACTGAAATCATAACAACAAACAATATTTAGAGTGTATTTGATACGTACCATAATGTAACAAAACACAAGAAAGATACTACAAAACAAGTTATTTATTATGATATTTATATAAAAATTATAAATACATTATAAACAATAATTTATGATTGAGTAATATCGTAAAACTCCTGGATATATATCAATCAACCCTATATTAATAATGTAATTTTTTTTTATTAATATATAATCTTATCCTATTAAATAATTGAAAATAATTGAAATTCATAATAATTATCTTGAAAGTTATAATTAATTAATAATATGAAAATTTAGATATGGTAAAGATATCAAAATTAAACTCTTAAAATCAATTATATTAAAACTAAGTTTATGTATTTTAAGAATAAAGTGATCATCTTAAATTTCTTTTCATGCTCATATGCGTTGCTATGAAGGAATTAGTCTCTCGAGTGGTGTCGGCAGAACAATATGCATAGTGCAGATAAAATAAAAAAATATGTTACTTTGTTTTCTATTTCAGACCAAAATGGCAAAATAAACAACACAAGCATAAATGAAATTTCATTGTCATTAACAGAAAACTAGGAATAATTGAGAATAGCGATGAAGTAGAAGTTAGAAAAACGATGGCGATCTAACCTAACAAAAAAGTAGAGGGATGGATGAATCATTACCTTGGTCTACATCTTATAATCTTTCATAGATACGCACGAGAGAGATAGATGGAGAAAGTCCTCATTCACTGCATCACGTTCTTAACAAAATACATAAACAAAGATTTATTCATTTTTAGTTTCAAAGAGTTTGTATATTTTGTTTTAAAGTGTAAAAAATTATTTTTTATTTGAAGACGATTTCTGTTGAAAATTAAAAACTATTTTTTCGAGATTTTAAAATTTACTTAAAAGATTAATATCTTTAAGAGATGATTTTTTATGTACATGAATTAATTAAGAGACAAAAGTGACAAAACTATCTATTTGTCATAACGTGCTATATATGTTGGTACAATTTTACATATTTAAGTACGGTGAATTCACACGTTTTAGTTTATATGTACACTTAAAGAAAACATGTTAACGTATAAAACTATTATGTATATTTATGTTATTAATTCACTTGTCATTCCTTGAAATGATAAGATGAAATTATATTTTTTTCTTAACATTTAGAATTTTATGTAAAAATTGCAGTTTGTTTAAGTTTTATGCAGGAAATTTTCATAATTTTTTATATTTACATAAAAATTTAGTACCTTTAGCATTTTTTTAAACAACATCAATTATAATTAGAAAATGTAAATATATATTCTGATTGAAATTTTCATTGTCTTAAAATACAAATAGTAAATTTTAAAATTGTTTTACAGATTAAATGTATTTTAAATTCTTGTAAAAAAATAGAAATTTTTTTACATTGAATTAAATTATTACAAAATTGCATAAACACCCTTATTTCTTAATCCCTACGTACCCCTAATTGTTTCGGAAAACATTACATGATATTCTCTTTTATAAATTACATTACACTAACACTTCCTTATTTTTAAAAATGTTATATTTAAAAATTAAAAAATAAAGGGGTATCTAATGTAGTTTTACAATTTCTAAGGAATATTTGTGTATTTTACTCTAAAAAAAATCACTTTTAATTTTTAAAATAATTATTTCCTTTACATTAACTATAATGTATTATTAATATTAATTTTTTTATATCCTTCATCGATCACAATTTATGATAGTAATATTTTTTTTACTTTCTTAAATTTACAATTTCAATTTTTATCTTTTTTTAATTTGTATATTTCATTAATTTAATTTTAAAAAATCATTGTTTTACTCCATTTATTTTTAAAATGCAAGAGTAAATATCCTGTTTCCTTTTTACAAAAAAAAATATTAAAATTATAAATTTAGAAAGAAATACAAAAATTACGCCTGACTTTAATGATATGTGATATTTAAGATCATTAAATAATACTATTGTAGAATAAAATCATTAAATAATACTCAAAAGTTTTTCAAAAATGTAGGGTAACAAAAATCATCTTTTTATCTCAGTGTATAAAATTATTTCTTCTTTGATGATGCACGAAATCGGGAGGAGAGAAGTGCAATATTTGATGTTTAAATTAAATGGTATTTTATGACATAAAATAATAAATAAGTTTACGTTTCTTTGTCTAAATAAATAATTTTATGTTATGGAAGATAATATTGTGAAACATTAACTTTTTATTTATGTTTACCTTTTAATTAGTAGGAAAAGTGGATGTAAAAGAAATTAGCATGAAAGATTTTTTTAATATTTCTTGACTAATAATATTGTAATTATTCGATTCAGGGAATAATTATTCACAATTTTTTCCAGAAATTCAGCGGATGTCGTCAAAAGAACTTTTTACTAGATATAAAATTCTTAATATAATTCATCTGTTTACTTTTATATATTATTGTAAATACAGATAATAAGTATTATTTTATTTCTATTTTCATATTTTTTTCTTTTTAATTTTTATTTCCTCACAAATCCAAATAGAACATAAAATCTAAAATGAATGTTGTCATATTTCTAGAAAATTAAAAAATAAATATTTAACTTTTCAATTTTAGCGTATATTTTGAAAAGTGAATTAGTTCATTCGTAAATTATTTTTGAACAAAGTAATTTAATAGAATAAAAATATAAATTATCTTTCTTTGGGGTTAATTTAATACCGAATAAAATTTACAAATGCCCTGAAGGCCACCCAACCATACAAAATATAAAAACAGGTCATTATCTTTCTCTTTATTAATTATTAAAAAAGTAGGGGGGATTACCTTACCACGTTTGTCCATAGCACATTAACATCCAACGAAAACCAGGCACGTCATTTTCCATGCTGATGCTGTAAAGCAAATGTGCCGTTCATGAATAGTGTTAATGAATCACAAAAACAAAAAGAAAAAAGAATCACAATATAGTGCTAATGCCATTTATTTTTTATAATAATTTTATTAATTTTCATAATAATTATCTTGAAAAGTATTTAAATGTAATATTTAATTGATTAATAATATATACATATATATATATATATATATATATATTACAATAACAGAGTATGGATTTAAAACATTTTTATTAATATATTTTTTGAAATATAATATATTTTGTAGTTTTATATGGAAATTTAACCATAAATTATTATATATTTTGTTGATTTTTACCTAAACACGTTAAATATATGTTATATTAATTGTGAATTCTATCTTGATGATTATGAAAATAGTTTCGCATTAAAAATACATATTAATTTAAGTCTTATTTTATATTAACATTTTTTTTATTAAAAATGTAAGAGTTTTATTATAAGAAGTGAAGGTTGTATAATTTTATGATTTATAATGTTTTTAAACTAAAAATAAAGTGAGTAAAAACTTTAAAAAAAAACTAATTATAAAGAATTATAATTTAAAGAGTGTAGACCCCTTTGTTACAACTCAATAAGAAATTCCTTTTTAAAAAATAATTATATATTTTTAATCTTTCATATCTTTATTTAAAAAAATTAAATAATAAAAAATATAGATTTATGAAAATCAAAATTATTTTAAATATATTTTCATAAAAGTCAGTTGTGTTTTTTAATATAATTTTTATATTTTAACAATAGATAAGAAAATTGTGATGTGGATTAAAATTGAGAAAATATATCTTTATCACATATTTTTATTTTTATGTTTAAATACTTGAAAGATAAAAATGTGTTTGCTAAAATGGAGAAATACAAAAGAAGCCATTTATGATCACAAGTTCCGACTAAATTTAAGTTTTTATCTTATGGACCCGCTACACTCTATAAAAAATTAAAAATAAATGTTAGATTCTAAAGAGATAAAGAAAAAAAAAGAAGTAAGGGTAACAAAAATGAAAATGTTAAAATGATCGTGTGATACACGTAAAAAAGATAAGATATGAAATAATTATATGTGATGAGTTATTAGTATAACACCAATTTAAAGAATGACAACAAATATATTCATATGGTTTTAGAAATATACAAACATGCAAGACTAACGTAAACATAAAGTAACTTCAATCCTTGCTTTATAATTTCAAAAAATATTTATTTAGTATTAATATTGATATCAGTTTTACGATTAGTTATTCCAATGGAGTGAAAATTAAGGTTTGGTTTTTCTTTATTACATGAGTTTCAAAACTATTGGAAGAAAAATCATTTTTATATTTTTTAAGACTCATGAATTTATTTTAGTTACTTTTATTATTTTTAAAAATGTCTCATCAAAATTTGCTTTATGTCCAAGAATACGGTGACATGACTTTGACAGTAGGTCATATGAAACATTAAAGAAAGAGTAAACTGTATGATTATTGATGGGTTAAAATAAGGAAATTGAAAGAAAAAAATTGAAATAGAGTATTACTATGAATCTTATATTTTACATTTTTTAAATTTTTAATATTTTTTAGTTTTTCTGAGTTATTAATGATTTAATTATTTTTAAATAATAGTAAATATCACACGTAACTAGTCATATTAAAAAATATTGACGGATTAAAATAAAGAAATTGAAAAGGAAAATAAATTTGAAACAACAAGGTTACGATGAATCTCATATTTAATATTTTTGAAATTTTAAATATTTTTAATTTAGTTGAGTTATCTATGATTTGATTATTTTAGAAGATAATAAATAGAAATAAAAAAAAATTGACAGGTTAAAATAAAGAAAATGAAAAGGAAAAAAAATAAAACAACGTGTTTTGATTAATTTTATAATTATTATTTTTGAAATTTTTAATATTTTTTAGTTTTTGTTGAATTATTAATAATTTAATTATTTTTAGATAATAATAAATAAAAACACCACCACGTAAGTAGTTGTATTCGAATCAAGAAATATAAATCCTGCTGCTGTTATCTACACCTAATAATTTAATTATTTTTAGATAATAATAAATAAAAAACACCACCACGTAAGTAGTTGTATTCGAATCAAGAAATATAAACCCTGTTGCTGTTGTTATCTACCCCTAAAGAGATGAAGCATTAAAAAAAAAAAAAAAACCTGCTAAGTGAAGAAGACTCGGAAGACTAAAAAAAGTATGACTAAAAAGAGAGTAACCAAATAAACTTTTCGTACATAATCTCACATATTAACTGAGTCATTAATTAATTTTAACTAGGGAAAAAATTAAAAAGTTAGTAAAATTATATTTTGATTTAATATATATATATACATGTCCACTCATATATAGAGTATATCGAATCAAGATTATAATCGTCTTGTATTTTTACATAATATTTTTGTCACAAATACCGACAAAATACTAATTTGGTTGTCAGAGTGTATTTTGCAGGTACATTCTCCACACTAGAGGAGGTTACCCTGCCATACTCTTCACGAAGAACTTCATGTCCCTATCAATCACTCTTTATCCCATATCATCCTACATCATCTCACAACATTTCATCCGTATTTCGGTATGAACATTTGGCGTCCATCGTGGGGCCTTACCTACCATGGGAATGTAGCCTTAGCTTTACCCATAAGAGCGAAGAAGAGGGGGAATGGTAACCGACGAAGTCGCCAACACCAAAGGCATTCCAAACTCATCCTTGCAGAACCAAAAGAGTAAAACAAACACTAACTTCTTACTTAACTATAAGGCTGGATCCCAAAGTGGCAGCATCAAATAGCATTTTCGAACTTAACCTGGGTGGGAAGACCCTTAAACCGGCGGGTCTCGTAAAATTCACAAATATGTATCCACCAATGGATGCATGTAGAACGACAACGGACCCTTAACCGCCGTAACCACGAGAAGTCACTAGGGACGTCCTTCTTCCCTCAATCTAGGTACAACCACATGATATGAGACGTCTATGAAGTATCGGGTAGTGCGTGAGGCCATGGAGATCCGACATGGGATACATGGTGTATCTCCACGGCACACGAAGTGGCAGTACCAAAAAAAGAAGTTAGAGTCGAAAGAGAGGGGTAGTTGGCACCTCTAAGAACCATAAGAACCGGTGAACCAAAACATGCAAACACGAATGTAAATACCTCTCCCTTCACCGCTCTATCTTATAAAGGTCCAAAAATAACCATTTCATATTTTGTGATAAAAGGCCAAGGTCCAAAACCAACCTTAGTTTTATCTTTAAAGATCTGAAGCCGATCTTTATGTTCTTTTTTATCTGTAAAGGTCCAAAGACGACCTCTTCTTGTAAAAAGATCTGAAGTTGATCTTTGTATTTATCTTATTGTAAAAAAGGTCCAAAGTCAACCTCATGTTATTTTTATTGCCAATGTCCAAAGATGACCCCATGTTATTTTTATCACGGTAAAGGTCCGAAGATAACCTTAGTTTTATCTTTAAAGATCTAAAGCCGATCTTTATGTTCATTTTTATCTGTAAAAGTCCTAAACTCACCTCTTTATCTTCTTTTTTATTATAAAGGTCCAAAGAGACCTCAGTTTTATCTCTTTAGTAAAATAGATTCGAAACCGATCTTTATCTTTATTTTACTGTAAAAAAGTCTAAAGCCGACTTCTCATTATAAAAAAAATTTGAAGTCGATTTTTATCTTCTTTTTATTGTAAATATCCAAAGATAACCTAACGTTATCGTGAAAAAAGATTTGAAGTCAATCTTTATCTTCATTTTAGTGTAAAGGTCCAAAGACGATCTCTATTATATTTTTATTAAGAAAGGTCCGAAGACGACCTATCCTATATTTTTATTATTAATTAAAGGTCTAAAGACGACCTCCTAATATTATTGTAAAAAGTTCTAAAGTTGATCTTTCTATTTATTTTAAAGATCCAAAGAGATCTCTTGTTGTAAAAAGATCCAAAGTCCATATTTATCTTCATTGTAAAAGCTAAAGATTACATCAAATTTATCTCTTACCGTAAAAGAAAGATCCAAAGTCGATCTTTATCTTGATTTCATTGTAAAGGTCTAAAAAGACCTCAGTTTTTATTACTGTAAAGGTCCAAAGATGACCTTTTGTGAAAAAGGTCCAAAGATGATTCTCCTTGTAAAAAAGATCTAAAGTTGATCTCTACTCATTTTATCTCTTAAGGTCTAAAGACGACCCCCCAATATTGTAAAAAGATCCGAAAATGATCTTTACCTTCATTTTATTTTCAAGGTTCAAAGAGACTTTAGTTTCGTCTTATAGTAAAAAAGATCTGAAGTAGATCTTAATGTTCATTTCAAAGGCTGCTAAAGAGACTTAAGTTTTATCTTATCATTGTAAAAGTCTAAAGATGACCTCAATTTTATCTTATCATTGTAAAGGTTCAAAGAGACATGTGCTCTATCTCTTTAGTAAAAAAAATTTGAAGTAGATCTTTATGTTCATTTTAAAGGATCCGAAGAGACCTCGGTTTTATCTTCATTTTATTGTAAAGGTATAAAGACGACCTCAGTTTTATCTTATCATTCTAAAGGTCCAAAGAGACTTCGATTTATATTAAAGGTCCAAAGAGACATGTGTTCTATCTCTTTAGTAAAAAAGATTTGAAGTAAATCTTTATGTTCATTTTAAAGGGTCCAAAGATATCTCTTGTTGTAAAAAGATCAAAATTTGATCTTTTATATTCATTGTAAAGGTTCAAAAAGACCTCATTCTGTTATTATAGTTCAAGATCCGAAGACAATCTAT
Organism: Hylodesmum podocarpum; assembly: GCA_026586105.1. Lineage (NCBI taxonomy): Eukaryota > Viridiplantae > Streptophyta > Magnoliopsida > Fabales > Fabaceae > Hylodesmum > Hylodesmum podocarpum. The sequence goes on from JALJEV010001349.1 coordinate 339,373, forward strand.
TATAAAAAGATCCAAGGTAATGTAATATATAGGTCTGTAAACAATGATGCGGTTCCAAGCGCGACAAGTCAATCTAGCAAACAACTCTAGATGCTAGCACAAAATATATTTATATTCGCAAAAGGAAGGCATACAAGAAAAATACAATCAATTATCATCAACTAGCTGATCATTTACAACCTTCGTAACATATGCTTAATTATTTCTTGAACCCCGGCCCTTAACTCCGCTTCAATCTTCTTCATTTCCTCCAACCATCTTAGAAGTGTGGTCTCACGGACCTTAGATATTTGAAGATCGAGTCTGACTTCCTTCAACTTCTCCAAAGGCTTGGAAAGTTCTTTATTCTTTTCTGAAACTTTCTCCAAAGGCTCGAAGTCACCCTTGCCGATACTCGTTGGCCTTGACAATCCAAAGCTTTGAAATCAAGTGGGCCTTAACCTAAGCCTGTAACAACTCTTGATTCTCGGCCTAAGGTCTAGGAGTAGAGAGTGACGCTTAGCTGCATGAGAATAGACTTCACCACAATGGCAAAGTATAGTCATTGATCAAATCAACATCATCTCCATTCATTCCAGACAAGTCGAAACCCCCACAAACTTAATGAGGTCAATGTCATAATGGTTTAATTCAAAGCCTAACCCTTTCTTGGAATGACATGGAGAAATGGGGGAGCCCTCGAAAGAAGAGAAATACTCAAGCCCCGAGCGAAAAGATCCTCCTTCAGATATGGCAGGTAGAGTGTCAACGTCAATAACCTCAAAGAGAGAAACACCAGTCTTGGTAAGGAGATGCTTCAAACTAATATCAACATCCATGATTTAAAAAAGGAAGACAAGAGATAAATTGTCACAAAACGGGGAAGGAGGAATGAATGAAAGAAAACGAAGAGTTGGAGAAAAGTTCGAAAGGTTTGAAGAAGAGAAAGAATGTGAAATGGAACTATTTATAGACATAAAAAACACAGAAAGTCAACAAAACCTAATCCAGAAGTCAAAAAGTCAACAGAAACTAGGGACATGAGCATTCTTGAACGGCGTAATGCTCGAAAATTGTAAAGATAAGAGACACATCATACCTACCAGAAAATGTAACAGTAGAAGTCACGCTTCATTTCCCCAAAATCTTACCATTAAAGCATCTCTTAAATGCTGCGATAACCAGTAGATAAGAGCAAACTCACCACGAAAAATTAAGGTACAAAACGACCTAGAAAAGTAGAACATGAAAAGAACGTCTTAGCACAAATTGAATCCTACCGATAACGGTAAATAAGCTCGATACTTTGTTACTCGGCAACATCGAGTTTGGGGGGATTATGTACTTTCCAAACCCATCTCTTGGAGGATGTGTCACATCACACTTTCGAGCTGACTATTTAAAGTGGGACGCGTGGCCAAGACCATACTCCTTTGTCAGCATGCCTCATTGTAACGTCGACACAGCTAGAAAGTCATGGTCAAGTCTCGTCACCAGCTTATGACTGATACACAACTCGACCTCAATTAGGAGACATGACACCATCAATACGTTACCTCTTATCGTATATATATATATATATATATATATATATATATATATATATGTGTGTGTGTGTGTGTGCGTGCGCGCGCAAACATATGGAATATATCGAACTAAGATTACAATCATTTTGTACTTTTTGTATAATATTTCTTTCATAATACACAACAAAACACTAACTTTACCAGCAAAATTCCTTTTACACGTATACTCCCCACACCATAAAAGATCAACCTGCCATATCATTTATAAAAAAATTTATATATATCTTCGATCACTCTTCATCCCACAGCATCTTACATCATCTTATAACATTTCACATCATCCTAGTAAAACAAAGGTTAAAATACCTACCTCAACAAAGAAAATTTAAGAAAAAAACTTCAATGTATTGTCTTGTCAGTTTTTTTAATAAAGCTTTTAAGAAATTATACAGATTCATTTACTACAACTTAACGAGCCAACGTATTAGACTTTGATAAAAAGAAAATGATCTATTTGAAATTTGGGTTAATCATCTGTTTTTTATTTCTTGACTAGATAAAACTTTAAACTTTATTGTTGTTGTAAATAAATAAAAGCTATTTTTTAAAAATTTAAGGTTCTTGTAATTACTAAAATAATTTTCATGAAAAACTTTTTTTTGTCTATTAAGTATTAAGAAACCGAACGTATGGTATAAACCTTTCTGGGTGATACATATACAGAGTGATACAGTAATTGTCCAAAAGGGAAGAACCCTTGCTCTTGCTAATAACCAAAACCAGCTCACACACGCACACACACGTCACACATCAACAACAACAATCAAGAGAGAGAGAGAGAAAAGAAAAAGGTAAAAAAGAAATCCCTTGCTTACTTGCATTGCATTGCACTGCACTGCAGAACCTTTATTTGTGTTCCCTCCTAACCAACCCCTCATGACCTGTCGCCGACCCGACCCGACCCGTTGAACTCGCCGGAAACTTTTTCCCAAAAGGGTCTCCGAATTTCCCTATGGCCCTCAATTTTGCACCTTAGAGACCCTTCAAGTTTTCACCTTTTTCTTTTCTTTTTCGCCTTACCCTTTTGGGTCCTGAATTTCTGAAACCACTGAAACTGAAAGAGATTGTCAAACCTCAACAAACATGTACGTGGTGCCTCCGCCGCAGCGCTCCGATCCGGGCTCAGGATCCGGTGATTTGCGGGTCTACCAAGCATGGAAGGGTAGCAATGTTAGTTCTCTTTTTCTCTTTTGTTTTTCGTTATTTGTTTCAATTAAACTTAGATGCAGCTTTTTAAGTACTTTTACTACTGTTTTTGGATCAAAATTAGAATTTTATCCCAATAATTAATATAGATTATCGAGCTGAAATTTCAATTTTGACAGGAGAACTACCTGAAATAACCTAAGGAACTGTGTGAAAGTTTTTTTTTTTTCACTGTTTTGATTGCTCGTGGAATTTGTTTATTGGGTGTGTTACAGTTCTGCTGTCAGAATTTTTTTTTCACCCTTTTGCAAGTACTTTTATTTGTCTCAATTTCGGTAGCTTTTCTGTTATTGGTTGTTGTTGGGGTCTTTTCTTTGAGTGTATGTGTTGTGTGGAGTTGATTTGTGCTGGTATTGGGCTTTTGTGTTAGGAGGGTTATGTGCTGACTTTGAGAAACTTTGTTGCAAAGAAAATGGATGGATTTATGTGGATTTGTTACTGTTAGGTTCTGAAGCAGTGTTGGTGAAATGACCAATGATGGTAACGCAGAAACCACAACATCAGATGGTTTTCCTTTGTTTTATTGATGTGTTAGATTTAGGCTGATTTGTTATTGGACTTTTTTGTTGCTTTTTATCTGTTACTGTCTTTCTGAAAGTGTTTCAAACCTTTGCCTATTTTGGACAAAATGGAAAAGGATCAAAGTTTTCTACATTTTTCATAAAAACTTTAGAAAATCTTTATACACACACACACACACGTCAAAACATGGGGTACAGAAAATGTAGGGTACAAGTTGTTAGAAGATCTTTATCTACACCATCTAGTGTGCTTTTTGAACTGCATATGATCTTGATCCAGTACGTATAATTTCCCTATTTTTAGTTGCTTCTCGTAGTTTCTTCTCTTCCTCAATTTATGCTGGGGAAAATCACAAGCAGTTCAATTTTAGGATGTGTTAGGAAAGAACGTTTCTGGAGATCTATTAAATTCTCAGAACAAAAATGAATTTTCATTTACTGTTTACATGTTATTTAAGTCTGTAGCATAGTATTTGATGTTATATCTTCATATTGGATGATGTTGTAATATACATAAGCAGTAAACAAAATTAAATTTAATCCTAACCTTATACTCTTTGAGCTGCTGTGCTCTTTCCTCTCTAATCTTTGGTAAACACATATAATAGATGTGAGTTTTAAATGAATCGTTGAGGAAACAACTTTCTGATGGTCTCTGGAAACTGGTTGTTTCTAGCTTTGAGCCTCTATTCATTTTATGATGTTTCTTCTTTTCTCCCATGCTTTTATCCATTAGGCCTGTTAGGTATTGAGTCTTGATGTACTTACTGTTCAACTTCTATTTTATTAATTTATTTGTTATACTTGGTAAATAATAGAAAAATATTAATTGCATTGTTATTTGAAATATTTTACAGTATCTATCCATTTTATGACTATGGGGGTGCTTATTCTTTGATCATTTTCTTGCAGAAATTTTTTCTTCAGGGAAGGTTCATATTTGGACCAGATGTGAGATCACTGGCGCTGACAATTTGTCTTATTGTTGTTCCTGTCGCAGTTTTCTGTGTCTTTGTTGCCAGAAAACTGATGAATGATTTTTCTGACCACTGGGGGATATCCATAATGGCTGTTGCTGTTGTGTTCACAGTTTATGTGAGTCTTTTTCTCTTGTCTACAAGGTTTTTCATTCTCTACATTGTTCATGTGTGTTGGTAATCTTCTATGATTAGAATCATAAGAAGCATCATTCCTCTTGATTGGAATGAACTGATTTGTTAACTTGTCAATGAAATACCATCTGGAATAATGTCCTTTTTAACATCTTCATATTGGAACAATCACCAGAACAAAGCTAGCCATAGCCATTGCAGAAGTGATGCATCCACACTATTGCAACTAATGCAATCCTAATCCTAATGACCAAGTTGGGTTCCATGGTTAAGTAAAATATCATGGATAGTTGTTCTGGTTTTAGATGAAAGGCAATAGTTTAATTGGGGGCAGGGAAGGACATCCTCCCCCTTAGACCATGTAGCAAAAAAAATAATAAAACGATCTTGCAAAAGATTTCTGCAATCCCTCTGCTGCGTAGCTGTTGGGAGGGGAGCTCACTGGAAAAGTTCTATGCAACAAAAAAGTGAAGTTATCATGCTGTGGAAACAGATTAATCAATAGTAAGTCTATGTATTGAGATTTTCCGTTGAATATATCAATATTGAGCTTTAATTAGAGGCACCAAATGAAAGCATATAATGCGTGCTACCATAAAGTTTGCACTCCTTGCTTCTGCCAACATGGGTAGACCTTAGAGGATTGATCACATTCGGTCTGATGATATTCATTTTATGCACTGCAATTTGATTAGTGTTTGGGTGGACTGTCTCTGGTATCTTTGTCAGGGACATATGGAAATCGAATTTTCTGGAGGTTATAATGAAATATAGCATTTGAAAGACCAAGATTGGTTTGGAAGGTGCTTTTTGTTGTTTGAAAATTGTACTTTTACACGTGACAAGTTTATTTTGAAAGGTGAATTTTCATGTGCTACATCTACATGTTAGTTCTTTATGTTGTACTTTGTTTGCAGCTATCAATTTTTTGTTTATTGCTTAATTATTGTTCAATGATTTTGTCATAAGATAGGGCATATCACCAATTTACTGTGCTATGCACGCAAAAGATGTTCTTTCCAACCCTATGCTGATGCTACAATCATTTCAGGTCTTAGTTCTTCTTTTGTTAACATCTGGCCGAGATCCAGGCATAATTCCACGCAATGCTCATCCTCCAGAGCCAGAAGGTTTGGATAGTAATCTAGATGTTGGTGCTGGTCAGACTCCTCAGTTGCGGTTGCCTCGCTTTAAGGAGGTTGAGGTCAATGGCATTTCAATTAAAGTCAAGTATTGTGATACTTGCATGCTCTACAGACCTCCTCGATGTTCACACTGTTCGATCTGCAATAACTGTGTGGAACGGTTTGATCATCACTGTCCATGGGTTGGGCAATGTATTGGGCTGGTAAGTTGGAATCTTTTGTCTCCCAAGTGCTGTTTTGTTCTTATTTCTTCTTGCGTGAAGAATGTTTTGGGGGAAGTGGAATTCGATCCCATTATTAATTGTGACAGAGACAGTTCTATGTCAACTTTAAGCTGAAACTGTTTGTAACTATTGCATTTTGAACATTGGTTTCTGCAGAGAAAACTATCATGTTTTATTAATTTATCAATTTTATGAATGCTTTATAGGAAATTTAGGATATTTTTCATATTCTTTGATTCAGAACTGGTCAGGAATGATAACAAACGATGTGTAATTTATTAGTATTAGAATGGAGAAATCCCACCCGTGTTGTGTTGCCAATGAGATTGGGGGGGGGGGTGATTCATTCTTCATTTTCATTATTTTCTGATTACTTTTCAGCTATCATTTGCTACATGTCATTCTTGAATACGCATCATGTATCCTAATTGCTTTCACATTTGTCATGCAGCGTAATTATCGGTTCTTCTTCATGTTTGTCTTCTCAACTACGCTACTTTGTATATATGTTTTTGCATTTTGCTGGGTCTATATTGTAAGAATTATGCGGTCAGAGGAGACATCAATTTGGAAGGCAATGATAAAAACTCCAGCTTCCATAGTGTTATTAATTTACACCTTTATATCAATGTGGTTTGTTGGTGGACTCACTGCCTTCCATTTATATTTGATAAGTACCAATCAGGTACGCACTCTTTTTTCCCCCAATCCACATACTTAGATATAAGCTAGTTTTTCAGATGTATACAGCTTAATATTTGCTCCATTCTTTTCCCAGACTACTTATGAAAACTTCAGATATCGATATGATTGGGGAACCAACCCATATAATAAAGGAGTGTTGAATAATTTCAAAGAGATATTCTGCATCAGTATTCCCCCATCCAAAAACAATTTCAGGGCAATGGTGCCAAAAGAACCGGCATTACCTGCTCGATCGGTAGGAGGAGGAGGCTATATGAACAAAAATATGGGAAAAGCTGGGGAAGAGATAGAGATGGGCAGGAAAACAGTGTGGGACATGGGTGGTGGAATTGATGATTCTGAAGCTCAATTAAACAATGATCGCTTGACTATAAAGGATGGTGAATTGTCTCCTGAAATTAGGATGACAGTGGATGACACAGACCGTGCTGGAATGCATCCTAGGCGATCTAGCTGGGGAAGAAAAAGTGGAAGCTGGGAAATGTCCCCTGAAGTTCTGGCTTTGGCAGCCAGGGTGGGGGAACCAAACCGTGTCGGTGGAGGTAGCAGTAGTAGTTTGACACATGAGAACCGACATGTGTAGCCATTTTGCTACAAATAGTGTTGCAAAAGGGACTTGAAGATTTGATTTTATGGATATGATAAAAAAATTACATTGTTCATGTGGTAACTCTACAGCAAAATTATGTGCAATATGGGGGGTTGTAGGCATTTGCAAGGTGTTTGTTTTAGGCGTTCTGGTTCTAAGAAGAAATTGTTTGGTGTTATGAGAGTGAGCTTTGCTTTGCTTGGTGTTGTATTATGCAATCAATTGATTAGCCTTTGCACCTGTGGAAGTTGCTGCAGCACTCTCTCTCTATAGCTGAATGAAAGTGACATGGAGTATTGGGAGTGTGTCTTGGAGGAGATCAATCAAGCGGAATTGTTCTTGCTAACTTACATGTGATGCTTGAATTAAATGTAGTTGGTGTGTTAGGATGAGAAACTTATTGAGACAGATTTGTCACGACATAAATCTTTACTCTTTACCACTCTAGTGTTATGTGCATTCTACTTTTAAGTAGCAAGATTGTTATACCTATCATGCATAGTCCCATAACGTCTGTTAGAAATAGGACAGGTCTTATTTTCTTTATTGTTCTTCGATTAGATTTACATTCTAATTATGCATATTACTCAGATGATACTCAAATCAGATTGGAAAATAGGAAAAATAACACTTGGAAATACAACCCACCGCTTAAAAACAAAGAACTTTTATTATACTTTTAAATTAATGATTTATTATAAAGGATACATCACCAATTACCATTAAGTTTCTTTTTGATCATCCTTACCATTAAGTTTAAATTTGAATTAGTTTTCTGGAAATGGTTTATGCAAAATACGATTATGTAGAGTAGATATTTTTTCCTGAAAAAAAATTGATCACAGAAAAACCACTCGCTGAAGTTTTAGAAAAAAAAAATTGTTTTAAATTATTTTTTTTGTTTTACAAAACTAATAAAGTATTAAATGTAATCTTTCAAGTGTATCTTTAGATATTTGTCTTGTGAAAAAATATTAATAGAGTATAGATGAATGAAAATTTAATTAATGTGAAAAGAAAAAATATATTAGAAAAATAAATAATAAATTTTATGATATTAATTATATTTCTTAATTTATGCGTTAAAATCTTAAAATATAACCGAAGGAATAGTATTAGATTTCCACTGTAGGAACAACAGTTAGTAAATCTAGTTTTTTAAAAGCAACAGCTAGACCGTAAATATCACTTTACATCAATATATTAGTAAAACAAAATACTGTTATATAAATGTTGGATAGGTAGAATTATTTTATACAAAAGTAAATTTGACTGAATAATATTTAATTTTTCTTCTCTTTCTTTCTGGTTACTTTTGAAAATTTCTCAACCATCGAATATTGATTTACAGTTCATTCATAGCAATTTTGCTAAATATTATGTAGCAAAAATTAATAATATTGAATATTTTATTATAGGTCAGGTCTGCATGGTAGGAGGTGCTGCCTGGGTATGCTATAGCTCATGGATTGTTGGGTTATCATAAGACATCATATTATTGAAGCCATGAATGTGATTATGACTATGGCTGATCTTTGAAGCTGTATTTACTTGGATGGGGAAAAGTGATCCGAATTTGGGTTGAAATTTCAACTTAACTCAAAGTGGCATATGCTATTAGTACGCAATCTAGCCATGCATTTAATTTCAAAGAATTATCTTATCTATATAATAATTTATAACATTTTAGTACTTTTTATTTTTTCATCAATCGTTTATTTTGTTATATGTTTGGCTTAAATGTGTATTTTTATAAAGTGAGGCATATTATATGTTTTATTTCTTTCAAAAGTGAACTTCATATAAAATGTCCGACATACAATTAATTAATTTATATATACTTATTTCAGTATAAAGTGAGATGTATACCAGAAGTATTTGAGTTTTCTTTCGAAAAATAGAGAAATGTAGGCAATTGCTGACTCCGTTCTTGTTTGCTTCTCATGGAGACCGCTTATACTTAAACATTTTACTTCAACCATTTTTTGGCTTGCATCTTGTTTTTTTCCTTGTGTCCCACGTTGTCTAAAATAGTCATTGTATTAGTTTATATAAACAGATTTATTCGAACATATGTTGTGCCTTCTGGTCCAATTTTTTTTAATCTCTCCGAGATTATGTAAAAAATGAATTTTGGGTGTAAAATTTGTTCATACTAATCTTCAATAAATTGATATCTTTACTAATGTTTTAGTTGAAGAATGTTTTAATTTTATTAAAGAAAATTTAGGAATAATAATCTTTTTGTAATTAAGTTTGTCTTACATATAAAACTTTGTCGGTAACGAATAATATCGATAAATTTTCAATGATCCATATCGAGCAAACATTCTTCTAATTCAAGCCACCTACATGAATCACAAGTTGCATTTGATATGTTTGTTCAAGTGTATAGGGTCTATGCATTTAATGCTACTATTAAATGTGTTTAAAATTTTAAAGCAAATTATTACCCGAAAAATGCGTGCCATTGTATCTGCCAATCTCTTATCACTTAAAAATTCAAATCGTAATAATGGACGTAATTTTACTGGGATGATTATCTAACATCTTTTCTTATAAAACCAAACTTAGAGTGAACAATCTTTTTACCTTTTATTGTAAACTTTCACTCTCGAACTTTCACTCTTAAACTCTTTCACTTTTTAGTATTTTTACATCAGGTGAAAACAATGGTTGCCAAGACTATGTCTGTTATCTTTTTTGACAAAGATATGTTTATCCTTGGAATGTGGGTGGAGCTTTCCAACTTCTCCAATTACACTGAAGATCTGGTGGGGACTCTCACAATTGTTGGATGGTTGGCTCTTGCAAAGCTAAGCGAAAAATGGTGCACAGAGGAATACGAGGAGTTTTAGGAGAATGCCTTAAAAGACTACGACATCATCAATGACACTATTGGTGACACGTAGTTTTTGGTCTCAACTGAGACAATTGCTACATTATCTAGTTGTAATGATGAAGGAGTCAAGTTCTTTGTGTTTTGGGATGTTCACATTAGAGAAAGGCCAATTGACATCACTCTATATAGGTCTCCACGGCTAAGGGAGACGAAGGAGGCTATCAACTTCCCTTCTACAAAGTCCTCCACAACTAGTTGTTCAACATCTTCACCCTAAGGAGTGAGTCAAGAAATAACATGAGTAATAAGGATAAGTTCTGTCTCTATTATTTGATGAGGAAGGTAAAGATTAGCCTTCCATCTTCCATCATGGATCACTGGGTCAGTGCTTTAAGGAATAGAAATCAGAGGAAAAAGTAAAGTGTTCCTTGTGTTTCTCTTTTCTCTCGTATAGTTTAGGATTTGGGTTTCAACCTAAAATGAGTCGAGGGTTATAATTCTAGTCATGAGTTGAAGATGACCACTTTCAAAATGATAAAGGTAGGACATCTTTTCCTTAGGTCTAACAAGCTGGAGAAAGGACCTTTTGTCTCTTTTCCAAAAAAAAGCCTATCAAGTCGAAGACTTCGTCTCTTATTCACGAGCCTCTGACCTTAAGGGAATGAAAGGACATTGTACTAAAAGATTGAATGTTCAAGTTGGAACCTTTGGATGATATCATCAGGACTCCTGTAGAGATGGGTCTTAAGCAAATACAAATGTTAACCTAACTCAATCTTTGCAGACAGAGTTCCTAAACAACCACCTTCTTAGACACAAATACAAACCTCCAAACCTCAACCACCTCCACAACATAGGGTTCAAATTAAATGAGCCAAAAATCATTGTCTTCCACTTCAAAGTGCACTCACATCTTTTCCACAAAAAACAAACCACAAAAACACAACCACCTTCCCAACTAACAACAATAACCAAAAAAACCACCTTCAAAGACTTTACCTCAAACACTATTATCTGATGAACCTAGACCACACTTACCTTCTCCACCTCCTCCAATAAAAAATCCTAAGCTTGGCATAAAGCAATGAATTTACAAACCCATATCCTTAGACGAAGAACTCTATAGTGGTGAAGAGCCTATTTCAATTCCCTTTGTCTCTACAGCTTTGACTTCTCAAGTATTTGTGTCTGTTCCACATGCTCTAGCAACTTCTATTCTTCCTTTTGTTCTTAAAAATCATTATACAAAAAGCACAACACCCTCCTCTAAAACAAAACGAGAAGATCGTGATTGTAGACGATCCTAAGAGAAAGGGAGAAAATTTTTGTTGCTCACTGATGTAAGAACATCTAGGACATGAAGGATTACTAGAAGCAAGAGAAGGAAGCTTGAAGAGGAAGTGAAAAAGTTCCAAGTTTTGTTCTCAAGCTTAAGACTAAAATCTTGTAATTTCATTATAATTTGTATAAACAATAGTTGGTCCTATTGTAATAGTTCTGGGATATGACTAAAGGGTCCAAAGTCCACGGTTTTCCATAGCTTTTAGGGAAGCCATAAATCCCTAAGTAACAAGGGTTCACACAAGGTCTTTAGAAAAATCACAAGTTTTCAAAATAATTAAGTTTTCAAAATCCCTTGTGTGAAGACTTGGAACACTTAAGATTAAGGAGGAGCTCTTAATCAAGTCAAGGATCCATGCCTTCACTTGATTAAGAAGATCTCACCCTTAATCACTAATTGGTAAGGATTGATGACTTGGCTAATCACCTGGGTGAGAGTGGGAGACAAACCCATGTGCACCCATGTGAAGGCCATGTGATGAAATGTGCTAGCCTAACTAACCTAACTACCATGGTTACTTGATGGGCAAGGTAGGTTACGACTAGGCTTAAGATCCTAACTAGGATTAGCTTAGTTTAACTCTAGTTTAGGATGACTTGGAGGCTAAGTAAAGCTCCTATATAAAGCTTGGGCCGAAATATGTAAGGAACCTTTTGCTAAATTTTTGAATGAAGAGCTTTAAGCTTTTGGAGAGATTTTCTCTTGTTCCCTTAGGTAAATTTCTTGAATCTTATCAATGACATCTTGCTTCCATTGTGGCGGTTCCTCTTAGGCTTATAGGACCTCCTCCTTGGCGCCACCCATCCATTTCTACCTATTCCACTTTCTACTTGATTTCTAAACACGTAAAACACCTAAATACATGCTTGGCCGAGACACTTGTCTTGGAGTTCTTGGTGATCTTTAGTTTGAAGACTAGATTGGGACAACATTGAAGCCTCTTTGGATCAACCCTAAGGTGACCTCTATCACTCACAAAGCCCGAGTTAAAAAAGAACTTGCTTGTCAACCAAAAACCTTGAAAATTGTTACTGATGAGGCTAAAGAAGCTAGGTTTGATAAAGTTGAGGGCTTCATGCTCAAAGAAAGGAACTCAAAGCTTAAATTGCATTTGGGAAGGCCAAAGTCTTGGATAAAATTGAGGTTACCTAGAAGGCTTAAGAGAAGAATATTAAGGAGTTATTAAGAGCTCAATAAGCCTCACATGCATTTTATGAAAACTAGCTAAGACGAATGGAAGAAGTTGTGTTTGGAGTTGCATCATCTGCAGCTGCTCCAACTCTTGCACTTTTAGTTGTTGCATCTGCTCAAGAACTTAAAAAGGATGCAATTTTGGCTAAGTAGTTAAATATCACACTCAATGAGGAACCTCTTGATTCCTTCTATGCCCACATCTCTGAAAATGTGGATGCCTTGCTTTTGCCAGCCAAGCAATATGCCTTGACTAAGTTCATGAGTCATGATGCCTTGCATACCTCTTATTCTGTTGTAGTGCAAGATGTCTCTACTTCATCTAAGAGACAAGTAGGAGGTTCTCTCAATCTAGTTGAGAATGTCATTTCTCAGTTTGCTACTATAGAGATTGGTTTTGATGCCCAAATGGTATCTACTGTCATAGGGTTACCTTTGGATGATAGGGTATTATACTTCATATTTACTCTGTGGTGTGGCATATGCTTTCTACAATCATACACGGTAAAGGTGGGCAAAAAAATCCATTTTGCCTATGTTCATCCATAACCAAACCGAATTGTTTCAATTTAAATTTACTTTGATGAATTAAGTTTCTTATCTAAATCTAATTTTTTACTTAAACTAGATTTGGACATCCAATTTTAGGTATAAGTAGTTTTCAAATTGAAAAATGGATATCCATTTCCAAGTTCAAAATTACAACTTGTGCCTTTACTTTTCAGCATATTTATTTATTTATTTATTACAATAACTACAAGCCATGTTTTGTATCTAATAGAGTATAAAATATTCGTATCTTCAGTTAAAAAAATAAAATCTATTTTATTATTAAATAAAAAATTAAACTTGATTTTAAAATTAAAAAGATCAAATTAGATTTTCTATTAAATTTGAATTAAATAAAAAAATATAAAGATTATATTATGAATTGATATAATATTTTTAATTTTCTTAAATAATACTTTTACTTATTTTTTACTCATAAATGAAAATTAATACTTTAAATATATAGTCTCAATATTAAGTTATTAAAAATAAATAAACAATTCGATAAGAAAATCAATGAAAACTTTCATAAAAAAAAATCATGAATCAATTTTAAAATTTATTCGTAATCAAAATCATATTGCAAAATTAATTTCAAAATCAATATTAAAAGTAAATTATTTTTTTATTTAAAATTAATTGAAAAACCAGTATGAAATTAGTTGTAAACTAAAAAGATAATTTTAAACCAAAAATTAATTTAAATTTAAATTTAGTTTTGAACCAGAAATTAGTTTTAAAACTTGTTCTAAACCAATTTTAAAAATATCTAAATTAATTTTTTTTTATATAAAATAGATTTAGATCTAAAATTAATCTATTTGATTGGATTTTAAAAAATCCAATCCATGCCACCCTTGTTATTATGGCCAAAATGAACTTCTGTTACATGTGTTTGCAGTTTCTTATTGTCTTAATGTTAACTGCGTTGCAGGTTATATTATTTTCCAACTGTGTGCCATTCATGACCACTTATCTGAATTTCATCTGTCTTAGTATCTTGATCAGCATTATTTGCTGGTTTGGCCAATCATGTCCCCAATTTAGACTTACCATGTATTTGATTCTGGGTCACTCAACCATGGACGTGGATCAGCCTGATGCAACTCCCGCTTGCTTTTACGTTTTCCCTGAAATTTTGATGCTGAAATCAGAGGATATGCACGTCCCTTCCGTGTACTCAAACATGCATAGCTCAAACAATGGCTTCATTCTTTGTGGTATGAATTAATCAACTATGCTAAACTGCAAGATGTTAGAACAACCTGTTGTTCGGGAAAACATAAATAATTAAGGAATCCATGTGTATGACTAGTGTTTCGTCATAACACCAGAGGATCTGGTATTATTACCATCTGACTTTGCTATCTTCTAAAAATCATAACCATATTTACGAATTTCATCTGCCATTCTCGACATCCAACAGGTTCAGAAGTGTGTCAACCAACTTGATGGAATGTTAAAAGATTTGTACTTTATGCTTATAATCGTACACTAACACTAAACTTTTTGAGTCTCAATTCTTTTGCTCATTTTCTACCTTAACACTCAAAATTTCATTTGGCTACATCTAATTTACATATGATGGACTAGTAAAAAACCTTTAACTAGTGAAAAGAATGACGTAACAAATTCTATACTAATTACTTATTATGCTTGTATCATAAAGAATACAATAAAATGTGACTTCCAAACGCTACAAATTGAATGGGATGGTTCTCTCAACATTTTTCCTTGAACTACAATAATTTTGAAGGGAATCATAATCAACTGTGCCGAGACTAGACAGTTTGATGCCATAGGCAGCAAGACGATTGGTATCTTTTGGAATAGGAGACTGCCATAGGCTATCCCACCAGCCAGGAGGGAGAAGAGGTGTGAAAGCACATTGATTGGTCTGGTTAGGACAACTCAATGGTCCAGCATATCTGTTCCACACATGGCCCCAACCAATTTGATTCTTTAAACCTTCAGTTAGCATATTACTATGGAAACTGCTCAAAAATGTAAAACTTGAACCTGAGGAGTTGTTTCCTGAACAAAAAAATTTTCAGATGCTTCAGTGGTGTGCTTAAAGAGAGAAGTGATAACAAATAATACAGGGATGAGAGCAGTGTTCAAACCCAGATTGCGTGTTGCAGCGAGGGCAGCAATTAGTTGAGCATAGGTAGTTCCAACACGCCGATGAGCTCCAGAGACAACAGCATATTTAGCGTGAGATGCAAGGAAAAAATCCACAAAAGCAACCCACCTGGGTGCTGGACCCCAATCCTTCACTCTGAAATCTAACTTGGGCAAACCTTCAAAAATATTTCCTTTGAACTTTTCATAATCAAAATAAATTACCTGGTAAAGAAAAAAACCAAATTTTACTGCCTTTATCGATGGTTGCCACAAAAAATCATGTTCAGACAGTAGTAAGCAACAAAAAAACTAGATGATGAAATCAGTATTTCAGAGAAGTAATTTCCTTTGTTACTAATAAAAACAATTTTTTGCAGTGAAACACATTGTTGTAATCAAAATTCACACTGCATTATGTGCTTATTAATTATCACTCAAGATGAACTGAAAACTTACCTCTGCAAATTCGCTTATGTTAGGCATGATACTTTTGACAAGAGAAGGTGTATCTGACACCACAACCACTTTTGGTTTCGACATTAGGTGCTGACTCTGTACGGCTTTTTTGATGCATTGCAGTGCAGCCTGTACAGCTCTTATGGACCTTAAAAAATGATAGAAATAGCATCAATCAGGTCAAGATGTATTCTGCAAGAAGGTTGAGCCCCATTTGTATCCAAAAAACAAAAAACAGAAAAAGTTCGGGTGTTACATAAAGTGTCAAAGATAGAGATATTAGCAGAAATTAATGGAAATCCAGATAGCATAAAGCATGCTACCTAACTTGGAAATATTTTGTACAATGAGTTCTGTTCGGGATTGGTGGACTTGTTTGAACATTAGTCGAAGGCGTACTTTAAGATCTTGATATCAGAAATCTTTTCAACTAGCCTTATAATATCAAGATTTGCCTGGTGCCAGTGATTTGGGGTAGGAGGCAATTATATCTCATTTCTACCAGCATATTTAAAATTCTGATATTTTTCATCCGTGTTGTGTTTAAAAGATACCAGGGGCCACAAAGAGCACACCAACCAAATTATCTCATGAGCCTCTATCCCACATTCCAAATATTGTTTAAGAGATGTTTTCACAGGGAACCTATCATCATGTTGAAGAGAGGTTCATATACGAGTGTGTTCATGCTGTGCTTTTGTTTCAGTGTCCAATGCAATTATCAGATAGATTCTGATTTTCAATACTTATTATTAAAGCTACCACCTAGTTGACTTGATATTTATTGAAAAGGTAAACAACTTAATAAGAAAATATAACAGTCACCTCATTCCTCAATCAAGCATGATAGTTCCCATTCAAAGATATTAGAGGTATTTATATATTACCTATTCATAAGCATCCGCATATGCAATGAGATGTCAGGATTCTCCCCATCACCAATAACCCAATTGACAGCTGCCTCAACATCTTTTGAAGGGGCTATCAGAACTCTCATGAGCTCTCCAAATACATTAGGCTGGGATCCCAGAGCTTGTGGATCACCAAATAAATCAAAAGCAGCAATCCTCATCTCAGAGTGTATATTTTTCAAGAAAAATTGAGCTGCCACAGCATCTGTAGTTCCTTGAAACCTAAAATGTAAGGTTCATAATCAGTATATGATGCTTGAAAGACTGTCAAGTAGAAAAACCATGACACTTTACCATATGATAGGTTGCTTCCATTCCTTCCAATTGCCACAGAGAACATTTGTTTGAGCTGGCTTTTCAAAATCATCAGTCCTCATAACCAGTTGCCTCCCATATTTGCTTTCACAACCATTTTGTCTCCACAGATGTTTTATTTCATTTAAGGTAAAAGTAAAGTTGGAATAAGAAATGTAATCCCCAAAAGGATATTTGCCTCTGAAATATACAACCAAAGTGATGATCAGATAATGGAAAGACAAGCTATATATAGATGCTAAATTGCAAGGTTAAAGCAGTTTCACAAATCCATCAGTAGCAGACTGCTAGTTTTAATATCTCAGTGACTGTAAACAATCTGTGTAATGTGTCAAGAGTATAGGTTACCATTCAAATATCGCAAGATGTTTCTGGAACTAGATGTCAAAATAAACTAAATTCACATGTTTATACAAGTTCCATAGGAAGTTGATGCTCTAAGGGTAAGTATATTTCACTAAAAGTGAGGGCAAATAATTCAGATGTTAGTTTTCTATAGAATTTTTCATGCAGAACAAATCCCTGAATTTAGAGCCCCATTTTTAAAGGGATACCAGCAAACTAACCCCAAAAGAAACTACTAAATAGAATTTAAGATATCGGTTAAAAAGTTAGCTCTTAAAAATGAAAAAGAAAGGCTTGGGAAAGAACCAATATGCCTGGTTTGGCCAATGATCAAGGACCGGTTTAACATTACACTCAGTGCCGCAGCAGTTAAAACCTTGTACATTTCATTCCCAAAACCTGCCTCAGCAGTCTTTCCAAGAACAAATCCATGACTACAGAACTGCTCCGGGGGCAAATCCCTGATTCTCGAAGCACCTGAAAACAAAAATTTTTACATCTTCAATTCAACAACTATTTTTGCAGAAGCAAGTAATTCCTATTCACACATTTATG
Organism: Hylodesmum podocarpum; assembly: GCA_026586105.1. Classification (NCBI taxonomy): domain Eukaryota; kingdom Viridiplantae; phylum Streptophyta; class Magnoliopsida; order Fabales; family Fabaceae; genus Hylodesmum; species Hylodesmum podocarpum. The sequence goes on from JALJEV010001349.1 coordinate 357,070, forward strand.
TCATGAATCTCACTGAGAGGTGCACAACTTTAATTTAACATTGTTTTGAGAAGAAAAAAAAAAACAGAGTAAAATGCAATAACAAAAGAATAACTTTGATAATTACTAGTCATGATCCATAAACTAGTAAGTGCATCCTTTTAGAACAGAGCAATTGTCTTGATTATGAACTACTACATACATGTACAATGACAGGAAAACATTAACATCTGCCCAAATAGCTGGGCATCTAAAAATATAACTTTTTTTGAAAAAGCAAGTATTCATTACATTAGACATATAAAAGTGTAACTAAATCGGCAATTTAAGCACACACTAGATTCTTCGATAATGTAAGTAATTCAAATCACCATAAACAAAAACCGATAATAATGGCTTGCAAAAAAAAAAAACAAAAAACCGAAATTGACATCAAATAAAACACAAAAAATACAAACACAAAACTACTCACTGTCAATACTCTGAATAATTTGCCATCAAACAAAACACCATCTCTTCTTAAACAAGTTGCGTTAAAATGAAAGTATTCTATAAGAAAATTGACACCAACAAAAGAAAAAAATAGAGTGTGCATAAAAAAAACAGTGGGTGCACGATTCTCATGCTATTAAAGACCAAAAACATAGTAAAAATCAAACCGAGAGAATAAGTAACAACCGTTGAGAACGAAGTGATTCTCGATAATTCTCCTAACTCTCAGCGTTTCCTTCACAACAAGACCAGCTTCGAAATCCTTCCCCATCGCTTCCACCGTCGCGCACGGTTTTTCTCCGACGATGCTGATGCCACCGACACCATCGATGCCGGAGCTGTTAGAATCTCCGAACTCGAAATCTCTTGGGAAATCAACGGTGATCGGAGGATCCAACGGTCTCAAAGCCAGCATCAACAAACCCAAACCTGTCACCGTCGCACATAATACCAGAAACGGTTGCAACAACATTCGCCTCTTTCTTCCTCCGCCATATCTCATTCTCTCTGTAACTATAACTCGCTTCAATTTCTGTTTTCTTTTTTTTTATTATTATTATTGTTAATGTTATCAACTTTAGCTAAGTTCAGCTTCCTGTTAAGCCGGATCTGAAGTGTTTTGTTTGTTTTGCTTTTGTTTTTGTTTTTGTTTTTTCGAATCTCAATCACTCTTTGTTTAGCATCACGCGTACTTAGTACTGAGATATCTCGGGTTTGGATCCGACCCGAAACTGTGTCCTAAATTACGAAGATCCAAACCCGAAAGTTCTTGTGCGTGGCGGGCATTACGCACGGCCTTCCGACAAATAAGGTAATAATAATAAATAAATAAATAAATAAATAGGGGCAAAGGTTCATCTCCCTTTCTCTCTCACTATCCATCGCTTTCAATGAACCATAGTTAGTGAGAAGCACAAACGAAAAAAATAAGTTACGTCAACGGTCAACCACTTAAAAGCCACAGAAAAAAAAAGTTTAACTAATATTTTTATTTTATTTTAAACAAAAGACAAAGAAACGAATGATTTTCCTAACTCTTCGCATTTGTCATTTGCTATCGCCTTTTGTCTTGTTTCTTTGGCAGAGAAAGGAAACATAAACAATCACGATGGAGAATAACGAAAACGAAAATTCTACCGGTGACAACGCTGGTGAAACGAAGCTTCCTCCTCCTGTAGAAGCTGATCCTAAACCTGACGATGACTCCACCGTTAAAGCTGAACCACCGGCGGAAGAGAAGAAAGAAGAGACCGCAGTGTGTCTTGGCCCGAGTCTCGGGAAGGTTTCAGAAGATATTGATGAATTTCTGGTGACTCTGAAAGACGATGAGAATGACAAAGGAAATGAGGAGAATGTTGAGATTCCCGGTTCTGTTGAGAAGTACTTAGATCTGGTGGAAGAGAAGATAGCCAAGTATGAGACAGGGCAAGGCAGACCTAGATGGGGAGAGGTGGTGGAGGAAGATTCGTGGTTGATTGAAACTGCGGAACGGATTTCGAAACTGATGAAATCGCTAACCGATCATCATCATCAAACGGAGAAAGAAATCAACGGTGGAAAAGTCTCGGTGCTGAACCGCGTCACCTCCATTCACCAGCGTCTGATGACGTATTTGGAGGAGGATTTCCGGCTCCTGATGGAAGAATCCAGAGCTCCAATGGAATTAGATCCAGGAGGAAATAACAACAGCGGCGATTCGAAAGGGAAAAACCACGTGGCATCGTCGGAACAAAAACAAGAAGAGGTGAAAGATGAAGAAGGTAAATACGACACCAATTTCCCTGGTTACTCTGAAGAAGCCATTGCTAGCCTGAGCAAGATCGCGGGCTTGATGTTATCCGGCGGCTACGAATCGGAGTGCTGCCAGGTGTACATTATCTCACGGAGGAACGCGTTTGAGGAGATTCTCCAGAAGCTAGGGTTAGAGAGAATCAGCATCGATGATATGGTTCAGAAGGTGCCGTGGGAGACTTTAGCAAGAGACATGATCCCCGCCTGGATCAACACGCTCAGGCAATGCGCGGCCGTGTACTTCCCTGGTGAGAGGAAGCTCACAGATCAAATCTTCGCCGCAAACCTTTCTGTCGCGGCGGGGCTCTTCAGCAACCTATCCCGCGGCGTTGTAATTCAGCTCCTAAACTTCGCGGAGGGTGCCGCTATGACAAAGCGTGCCGGCGAGAAGCTCTTCAAGCTTCTGGACATGTTCGAGACTCTCCGGGATGGAATCTTAAAAATAGATGGATTATTCCCGGAAGAATCTAATGAGGAGCTGATGACGGAGATGAACCTGGCCAAGTCACGACTTGGCGAGGCTGCTATCTTAATCTTCTGCGATCTGGAGAATCAAATTAAATCGGAGACAGCAAAAACTGCTGTCCCCGGTGGTGCAGTGCACCCTCTCACACGCTACATCATGAACTATCTCAGCATTGCAGGTGATTATAAAGATACACTAGAGCAAGTCTTCAAGGAACATTCCAAGGTCGATCGTGGAACACCTTCTCCGTTTGCGGTGCAGGTAATGAGGGTGATGGACTTGTTGGACAATAGCCTGGAAGGTAAGTCACGTTTATACAAAGAAGTGGCTCTTAGCAATTTCTTTATGATGAACAACGGGAGGTACATTCTGCAGAAGATAAAGGGTTCAAGTGAGATGAGCCAGGTGGTGGGTACTATATGGTGCAGGAAAAAATCTTCTGAGCTGAGAACATACCACAAGAACTATCAGAGGGAAACGTGGAATAGGGTGCTGCAGTGTCTGAACCCTGAAGGGTTGAGCGTGAATGGGAAGGTGCAGAAGCCGGTGCTAAAGGAGAGGTTCAAGAGCTTCAATTCCATGTTTGATGAGATACACAAGACACAGAGCTCGTGGGTGGTGAAGGATGAACAGCTTCAATCGGAGCTTAGGGTTTCGATTTCCTCAGTGGTGATTCCGGCGTACCGTGCCTTCGTTGGGAGGTTTGCACAAACTTTTGATCCAGGGAGACAGACAGAGAAGTATATAAAGTACCAAGCCGAAGATTTAGAGACTTATATTGATGAGTTGTTTGAGGGGAAACCTCACCATTCCACTGGTAGAAGGAAAACATAAACATAAACTAACTCGTTAGTACATAAATTATTATATATATGTTTTTACTGTGAAGCAAAAATAAAATTCAGAAATAGCAAAAGAAGAAGATGAGGAAAGAGCGTCATGTTCAGAAAGAAAGAAGGAAAGAACTTGCGGGGCAATGCAATGCACGTAGCTGGCCTGCATGTTTAGATGAATTATTGCTTTGCTTTCGTCATTTGATTGTGTTATTTTATTAGAAGTTGAGAGAAGGTTGGTCTTGTGAATCTTTTTTTTTTTTGCTTTTGTTTGTATTTTGTACACAGGATAAATTTAAGGAAATCAAGTTATTTGTTCAATTGAGAATCGGCAACACTTTGAAATGTTTTTTGTTGCATCGATTTCTATCCTTTATGTCCGGAGAAAGATTATAATAATTGTAACAGTAACAGTATAAAATAAATATAATGTTTGTCATGTAAATCAAATTGGAAAGGGGTAAATGCGAGAGTAGAAAAATATTACACAGGTTCTGGCTGGGACGAAATTAGGAAAATTTTAAGGGGCAAAAATTTATATACAATTAGTACAATTAACAATGCAAAAAATTTACTAAACAAATAATTGTAGAAGATAAGATAAAAATAAAATAATTATTATTATACATTAAAATTATAAGATATTTGCACAATATTTACAGAGTCTTCTAAGAGGTTATTATATATGAATCATGTGAATGCGTATTAATGTTCAAAATAAAAAATAGGTATCAATCTGTTTTCAAGTATATATATATATATATATATATATATATATATATATATATATATATATATATATATATATATATTTATTTATTTATTTATTGTTACATTAAAAAGTCTTACAAAAGATATATTCTCCATGTACATATTTTTTTATTAGCCTGGAAAGTACCCAAATTTAGAAAAATAATACTAAATAAAATATAAATTTGAGATTGAGTAAAGAAATATCAAAAAATTTATATTTTAATGTTATTTCTATTCATTCTTTATATGTCCTGTTTGCGGGTACACTTAGTATCATATTTTAAAGACAAAAGTCTTTAAAATATATTAAATATATTTTCTGTCAAATAAGTTTATTAACGAGTTCACAACTCTAACAGAGTTAAATATAGTTAGATTAGGTGGTAAAGTCTGGCTTAATCTCATCACAAATACAACTATAAAAATTGGTCCAACTCGGCGGGTTGACTTGGTGGCTTGACAAGATAGCACTTAATTTGGTTAAAAAATAGTTCATATAATAACAATTAGATAAAAAGGTCAATTCAATGGTCGCAGTGCTTAAACGGATCTGAATATAAATCAAAATAGGACATAATGTTAAAACTTAAAAGAAGTTAATCATATTTTTAATATTTTATAAAATTTAAATAAAAATAAAAATATATAAAATGAGCTTGTTTATCTGGTTTGACTTGCCTATATGACTTGATGCTACGTGAGATCCAGTACTAAATATCGATTATACTATTTACTTTGTTTGTCGATCTTACAAGAATTGTTACTTACATCACGTAAATTTTCATATACTTGAACAGGAAATTAACATAACATTTGTTATCCGAAGAATTAAAGGGAGCTATGTTTCATAGCTTTAGTACTTGAATATTTGTTTTGTACAATTTACTCTCTTGTTAAATATCATTACGTTTTGATCTAAAAATCCTTTACATATATGTTTACACTAAAATGTCTTAATGTAGAAATACTTTGCTCAGGAAAACTGAAAAACATTGATCTAATTTTTCAAAATGTAGACACTGTTTTTTATCATTAGCAAACAAAGTTAATGAAACGATAAACAATCACATTACTCGATATGTTTTTGCAAATTTTGCACAAGCAGGGTATTTCTACCTCTTCTGTCACAACCATTTACAAAATGAAATAAAAAATCAATTGAGTTTTTTAATACCAAATCGAACTACCATTGAAATTGGGAATAGAGATAAGTGAAATAGAAAATAAAAGATAACGAAACCTGGAATAGAGAACACTCAGGTTAATTAAAATTTTAATTTCTCAAAATTATAAAGGTCTTAACTTTTAGTTCTTAATATTATTTTTATAGTTTCTGTCTCTACTTAATTTTTTTTAATATTTATAGTTTATAACATTAAATTAATAGTTAAATATATTGACCTAAAAATACCTAGTGAATTTTTCTTGTACCCGTATTTAACCGTTCCAATTTTAAGGGAGAGAACTTAAAATGCTAACAAAAGAAAATAAAAAAATTTAAAAATTGATTAAAAAAAATCTATTATTGATTAAAATTAGAAACTATAAAAATCTGAAGGATGCAAAGAAGAAAGCACGTGTCTAAGACAAGGAACGGACATTGTTGTTCATGCATTCGAAACACATTCATATTTATATGCAACGACAAATTAACACTGACGAAACCCTTATATCCTCCAATTGAAACAAAACAAGAACACTTTGAGAGGAAAAATCTCCTTTATACAATTGGAAGATTCAAATGATGAACTCAATGGCGAATTCAAAGCAGGGCACAGCTAGAATTTTAAGATAGGAGGGCCAATTTTTTTTTTTTTTTATTTTAATTTTAATTTTTTAATTTTTTATTTTACTTTTTTCATTTTAATTTATTATTTTTTATATTTTTTATTTTACTTTTTTCATTTTAATTTATTATTTTCTATTTAATTTCTTTATAATGACATAATGCGCTTGTGAAAAATACGTTAAGGTTATTTTAATTTATTTAATTATAATTTCTAGATAAGGTAATAAAGAATACATTATTAATAATTAAAAATTTATTAAATAAATAAATAATATAACAGTAAAATTTTAAAATTAAAAATAAATATTAAAATTTTTAATTATAATTTATAGATAAAATAATAAAAAATACATAATTAATAATTAAAAATTGTTATAATTAAAAAAAATTTAAATAAATATATGATATGGTAGTAAAATTTTAAAATTAAAGATGAATATTAAAAGTTTTAAAATTAAAAATTATTTAAATAGAGTCTTAAATATGTATATGTTAAAAAGTGATATAAAATTATAAATCAAAAATAAAAAATTATCAAAATTTAAAATTTAAAATTTATTATTATTATTATATATAATATATATTATTTATTATTATAAATTATAATTTATATATATAATTATTATTTAAAATAATTATTTTAGGAATATTATAATTATTTATTTAAAATTATAAAATTAAAATTATTATTTATTTAAAATTATAAAAGAAATTATAATTATTTATTTAAAATAATTATATATATATAAATGGAAAATTTTGGGGTTCATGGAAATTAAACGCGGCTCCGCCACTGATTGAAAGTTCAAAATTACATTTATTGTCTAGAGACCACTCGAGTGAAAGTAGTAGGCTTTACTTTTATGCGAATTTGGAAATGGCGGTGGAATTGAATGTGATCAGGTTTTGCTCGAATTTTCAAGTTTTTTTTTTACACGTGAAACAATATTGCCCAATATTCTTATGATATGTTACGGTTTAAGTTTAATGATAAATTTAAAATTCTATGTACAACTTCATCCAATTACTTTAATATTATTCACATGCCAGAAAAATATTATTCAAATAATAAAGAAAATATTATTCAAATAATAAAGAAAATATTATTCAAATAATAAAGAAAATATTATTTAAATGATAAGTTTATAAAAAAGAAAATAAGTAATCGAATATAATAATAAGGACTTAAACAGTTAAATATTCAAAGTCTACCCATTAAAGGTCTTAAATACTTAAACATAAAAAGACATTCACCAAGTTTTAAACTCTAAAGTTCAAAATGGTGATTAAGTAATCATTTTGTAATTTGGTCTTGTAACAATATTAGAGTCACGGACAATGAATTCTAGAATGAGTTTTTTTCTTTCTCATCATCATTTTCTCCATCTACAAATACAATGATAGAAAGCAAATGTTAGTAATGAATGATTTTTTAAAATTAATGTAGTAATAAAGTAGCGAGGTATAATATAAATTACCTGATCTGTCAAAGTCCTTTTCCAAATTTTGGATTAAAATTAGTGCTTGAACATTGGAAGGTAGAAGACAAGAGTAACACTTGTTAAGCACACAACAGCTAAATGCGGACTCACTAGCAACAGATATTATTGGATTGTTTAACATCTCACAAACCAACTTACAAATATTCAAATAACATTCTTGGTGGTCCTTCCAATAGTTTAAATCATCCAACTTGGAAAATACTCTGACTTAAGCGGTGTCTCATTCAAATAAAGATCTAACTCAAATTTGTTAGTTACATTAACATTTTGGCTCACATAATTGTTACATTCCCATGAGTATGACAACATAAGAAAAACCAAAGAAATTGACTAATAAGAGGAATTATACAATATTGACAAAAAATTAAACAATAATTACCTTAATTACATTATGTGGATCCATCTTTTTTTTTCTATATTGAAATCGTATTCAATTGGAATCGGTGGTACAAGGTGAAAACTTGATGTACTAGATGAATTTGACCCAATACTCACATATTCTGCAAAGAGTTTGTACGTCTTGCATTTTATGTAATTAATTTTTTATCACAAGTTGAAGCATCAAGTTTTGAATAGTAAAACTGAAGTGCTTCAAGTTTCATCCGCAGGTCAAGAATCATAGAAATTGAAAAACTGACATTATATTCTCTACAATGCTTATCAAACTTCTCCATCATTCTTTTTACCATGTTTTTCATTAATGAATCATCATTTTTAAGTATTTTTGGCAATAACCATTCAATTTTCCATACTTTGGAAGAATTTTTCATTAAAAGTGAGGCAAAAAGTACCAAAAAGTAAGTGTGTAATGTTAAAAAAAGGAAAATAATCCTAGAAAATAAAATAGGAACAAAGATAGGCAAGAAATATAACTAATTATAGTGTATTTGTCCTTTTAGCTTTTTGGCTTTTCGCCTCTTAAAATTAGATGGGCAAAATTTATAATTTTTATTATGAATGGTGAAACTTCCAAAATCACAATGATACTTAAGATCACTTTCGAGCATGAGAAAAGTAAAATTTCTCCTAATAGTTACATTTAATCTCAAGCTCACCTTAGTATCAATAACTTTCACTTGAACAACACATTCTATTAATGCTATTTTTTTTTTGCTTATGAGGTTTTATCATATTTAATGCTATCTATAATCTTTTATAAAGCAACTTCAATCACTTTTAAGCCTTCTTGGACTATAAGATTCAAGATATGTGCAGAATACTTCATATAAAAAAATTCACCATCACACAACAAGCTATTTTGTAATTTTAATTGTGTACTTAAGATTTCTTGCATTGCACTAGCATTGTCTAAATTGATGGAAAATATTTTCCTATCAATTCTCCACATAGTCATGCATTTAAATACTTTATTTGTTAAATCATGACCAGTGTGTGGTGGCTCCAATTTACAAAAGAAAACAAGAATTTTACTATTCATTTTCCAATTGTTGTCAACAAAATCTGTTGTAATATAAATATATTCATGTTGAGTACAAGTAGTCCAACCGTCACATGTTAAACAAATTCGATTATGACACTTAAGCATTAAACATTTCACTTTCTCCTTCATCTCAAGATGCAATTTCATAAATCAAACAATGTTGTGTTCTTACTTATAGGTTTGTAATTTGGATTTAACAACATAACCAATTCCCATATCCATTTATATTTAGCAAATTTAAATGGCAGGCCATGTTTCACAATAGTCGTTGTTGTTATCTCATGAACACATTTATGATAAACTTCCTTAGCTCTTAACCTCCCTCATGATCAACTATCATTCAACCTACATCTTCATACTTAGGTATAACTTTGCACGTTTCTATATGTCACAACAATGTCCAACTTCCTATTTTAGTGCCACCAATTACATACTCTTTCTCACATAAATTGCATTTATCCTTTTCTTTGTCATATTTTACACCAATCTTATTAGATTACTTCCAAACAACAGATGTACAAATTTTATGTTTCTTACTCACTTTTCCATCATCACTCAATCTTTGATCCTGCATTCAGTTCTTCAATTTTTTCTTCATTTAACTTATCATCCATATTAATATTATTTTCATCGACACTTTAGTGAATAATTTCATATTCTATACTATAATAAAAATTATAAAAAAATCTAATTAGACATTTGGAAATTAAAAGAACTAGAAAATTAAACACAGTTATAATAAATATGCATTTAAAAATTAAAAGATAATTCTGAAACAAAATAGATTAATCCACCTATCCACAAGCAGCATGACACATGATTCTTTATAAACTCGCATAAAGAATATAAAATGAATGGTCAGGGAAATAAAAGCAATATGCCACCTTCGAGAATCTTGTCAACTCTCCTATGTTAATGTGGCTAAATTTTAACCATATTATTATAATGTTGGTTTCATTTGGAAATCATTAAACGAATTGGGGACATGAGAAAAAATGAAGCAAGTTTATAACCAACAATTGTCATCATTAATATTTATCAATTCCTTACTATGAGAAACCTTGTCAACTCTCCTTTATCAACATGACTATTTTAACCATATTATTATAATATTTGTTTCATATGGAAATCAGTAGAAAAACCACGGACGTGGAGAAAAAAGAAACAAGTTTAAAATCAACAATTGATACTATTAATATTTATCAATTCCTTACCATAAGAAACCTTGTCAACTCTCCTTAACCAACGTGGCTAAATTTTAACCATATCATTATAATATTTGTTTCAATTGGAAATCACTAAAAGGACTTAGGGACACATGAAAAAATATACAAGTTTAAAATCAACAATTGTCACATTATTGGTAGCCACAACCTACAAGTAATTTTATCAGTGTTGAAGACATGCCACAAGACCACAATCTTGTATGGATTAATATATTACCAAGTTAGATAAGTAGGATTTTATATCAGCTAAAAGTAGAATTAGTAAGTGACACCGACTCAAAAGCATAAGCGGTCAATTTATATTCACTTAAACCTTTATAAATATTTACTGGAGAGGGAAGCAAGTAACACTGGCCTAAAGTAGAAGAAGTTTTGATGGCTTGATGCTGGAATAATATTTGTTGACAACAGTGAATCAGATAACAAACAAATTTGACGATAAGATTGTGAGAATGTCTAAAGTGATTCGAGCGTGAGGGACTAGGGATTAGGTTTGTCATAAGCATAATGGAATTGCCATTTTGAGTAATTTAACTTTAATAATATTATTATATTATATTATGTGTAATTTTAAAACATGATTAAGTGAGTTAACCTAGTTCAAACTTGTTCGACATGTAAGTTAAGTGAGTTGAGTTCAATTTTTTAAGTATCAAATTTAGTTAAAAAAGAAATAATTTAATTTGACTCGAATCCGTTCTGAGCTGAGTTGATTCACGAGCTCTGATTCATCTTGACACCCCTATAAATGCATAATCATCTTGAATTTTGAAAAAGTACATGGCCTGCAAGATAGCATAACGAAAGTCCTATCATGTTCTAAACAAATATTCTTGTACATTGTTAGGGTAGGACTAGGATACAAAGTTACTAAAGATAAAAATTGAAAGATCTGATAAGATATCAAACCTTATTAGACCTAACAAAATAAATTAAATAGAAGATATTATTATATATTCTGAGAATCTAGTCACATCTTGTTAAAATGATAAGGAATCTAACCCTATAAAAAGTGCATTGTACCTCATAGGTAAATGAAGTGACAATTTTACACTAAATATCGCTTAAGAAATCACTGACTTAAGTTTCAAAGTGCCTTTGTAAGTACACTCATTTACTTAGGTGAAGAAGATCATACGACTATCAAGAGATGCAGTACAGGTGGTCGACCACTTCTAGGACAGAGTATTGAAGTACAATTCTCAATAGCTTAAGCTTTAAAGTTTTTCGGGTAGCTACTTCTTCTTTAGTCTTAGCCAATCCAACTTTCAACCTTTGGATATCCTCCTCTAAGAAAAACTTCATATACTTATCATAACGTCTCAACATCCTTTGCCAATAAAACAAAAACAAACTTTCATCCTCTTTATAGTAAAAGTAGTTTTGGCCACTTGTTGATCAATCATCACCTTGAAAAATCCAATCTTATTTTTTTTTAAAAGACGTAGTGAAAGACGCCAATATTGGAAATTTGGAACAATAAATAAGAGAGATCCATCAAACATGATACGTGGATTAAGTAGAGAATTAATGAAGAAAGAGTTTGGTTGGCAAGGTTCCAAAGGTATGAAGATACAAGGTCTAAAATTCTTGAATGGCTCCCTTTAACACTGATAATGCTTTAGTAAATTTTCATACAATAGTTAAAAATGTTGTTTATACACAGTATAGATATTTTTTTGTAATACGAGTAATATTTGTAACACCCTAAAGTTTCGGATTCAAAATCCTTTTTGTTTTTCTTCTTGTGTATGTGTTGGGTATGAATGTGCGTGGGTGTTTGATTTTGTGGTTAAACTAATTTCAAACTCATTTATGTTTGTTTGTGTGAATTGTGCGCATAAGAGTATTTAATCTTGAAGAAAACAAGTTTAAAACTTCTTTTTGCATTGTGAGAGACTGAATTCTTGAGGAAGTTTCATGTTGTTCTCTCACTCAAGTGAAAGAATGGTTGTGCTGACACTATATAAAGAAGTTCATGGGTGGTCATTGAGTACATTTTAACCTCTAGCGAAACCATGCTCTTTTTCCCACCTAAACTTATTCTCTAGACCCCTTTTTGCAACCATATCACGACTTACATTGCCTTTTGAGTATGTTCTCATCTTTTCTTTATCATTTAATCGGTTAATTTAGACTGTTTTTAAATTAAGGGTAATGGGAAAAGTTGTCTATTTGAGATATTGATCTCATTTTCATGATCCTAGTGCTATACTAATCATGAATATGTGGTTAGAATATTGAAATGGCATCCCTTTGAGATCATTTTACTTTCCCTAATTATGTTATGGAATTAGAGCTTTTTGATAAAATATATACTTTTTGGCTTCCAAACTAAAATTCTGAATCGATTGAACTTAGTTACAATTTGTTCTCTTCATTTTGAACCGAACATTTTCATGATCAGGGTGTCGGTTGGAAAATGCATTTTCTATGTGTCGCGTTTAGAAAATGTTAGTTTTTTGTGTTTTTCTTCACTTTGTATGAGGTAAAGGGAATTTTTTTCCTAGCAAACTTTTCTTTTAAATGTTTTAGAACTTATCTAGTATGTCTTGGAATGTTATGAGAAGAAAATGAACAAGTTTGCACTATTTTTTTATATTATTTTAGTATATTTGATGTTATTTAATTGTACATTTATGTTAAAAATATAATTAATTTTATTTAACTATTCAATATTTAAAAATTTGTGATAATGTATTGGATTGTCTAAATTTAGATTCTGGAGTTTTTATTCAGGATTTTATTTTTTAGGTTGTGTTTGATAATTATTAAGTGTTTGAATTTTATTTGGAATAGACTATGAATAACATGGAATACTGTTGGTTGTCCCATAATGTGAAATGGAATTTTTGTATAGGTTTCAAATTTTGAGATGTCTAAATCATAGGAGAAACTGTCCATTTTTTCTAGAAAATTCTCTAACCTAGAATTATTTTAATTAAGTTGAGATATAAGTAAATTAACTATGTTTCTCCTATAAATTGGTCAAAACATTATGTTTATTGAGGATCATGGAGATTTTATGTTTAGTAAATAAATGTTAACTCTCAATGTATCTTTGGATACTTGTATGTAAATCACAATTACGATCACCATTGATGTAATGCGATGTCATTGGAGATGAGATTCTAGTGCTGGGAAGAACTTTTTAATGCAAAGAGTAGTCCAAGATATATTAAATGATTACCTTATTTGCACGAGGATGAGAGTATATGTTATGTAGTGAATTTAAACCATGGAGTTGTTTGATGTTCATAGAGTCACATGCTAGTGGGCATTATTTAAAAGTACATGATATTTAAGGTGTTGTGTAGGCTTATTTGCCTGAGGGTGGCCTGTTGGTTCTACAAAGTCACAATTAAAACTCGTTGACCAACCCCACTAGATTACGAACACACTCAAATGGAAATTTGGTGAGGAATGGTTGAAGAATTAGTATTAGGAGTTATGATGACACAAAGGGAATCTTGAGAAAATGTTGCGTAGGCCTAACTACCTAGAGGGTGACATGTTAGTGTGACAAAGACCCAATCGATTTACGCTTATCAAACCTGACATGCTACAAACATATTCGGTTGGTAAGAGCCTAAGACTATAGTGGATAGGTGTACTTCCAACAAGTCTGATAGAGGTCACCTTGGGGGTTGATCCAAAGAGGCTTCACACGTTCCCAATCTAGCTTCAACTAAAGATCATCAATGAGAGCCAAGGATAAGTGTCTCGACCATGAAGGGTTTAAGTGTTTAATGGTGTTTAGAAATCAAGGTAAAAGTGGAAATGAATTGAGATGGAAGGGTGGCGCCAAGGAGGAGATCCTATAAGCCTAGGAGGAACCGCCACAATGGAAGGAAGATGCCATTGATAAGATTCAAGGATTTTTCCTAAGGGAACAAGAGAACTCTCTCTCAAAAGCTCAAAGCTTCTTTCATTCAAAAATTCATCAAAAGACCCTTACAAGGTGTCACGACCTAAGCTTTTATAATAGCTTTGGCTTGGCCTTCAAGTAATCATAAACTAAGGTTAAACTAAACTAAACCTAGTTAAGACCCTAAACTAGTTGTGGACTTACTTGACTATCAAGTAACCAAGTGGGTTAGTTGATAGTTAAGTTAGTTGGCTTTGCACATGGGTTTGTCTCCAAACCGTGCCCCTGTGATTAACCAAGTCATCAATCCTTGCTAATTAGAGATTAAGGGTGAGATCTTCTTAATCAAGTGAAGGCATGGATCCTTGACTTGATTAGGAGCTCTCCCTTAATCCTAAGTGTTCCAAGTCTTCACACAAGGAGTTTTTGAAAACTTAGTTATTTTTCTAAGGACCTTGTGTGAACCCTTGTTTCTTAGGGATTTATGGTTTGCTTAGAAGTGTATGAACCCGTGTGCTTGGACCCTTCTTGTCTTAACCTAGAGCTATTACATAGGACTTATCATTGTTCATACAAGCTTACAAGTACATTACAAATATTAAGTCTTATACTACTATCTTGGTCTTGGAGTCTCTCCACTTCTTCTTCTAGCCTCTTTTGCATGCTCCTAGTGATTCTCCTAGATGTTCCTACATCAAACCCTCATTTTTTTCTTGAACTTGTCCACAAGTTGGCATCTTCATTTGGACCTACATTAAACAAGGAAAGATCAGTTATATTAGAGGAGTTACTACCACCATACTCACTTGGGAGGTCTAGCTTGTAGGCGTTTGGACCCAATTTCTCTATGATCTTGAATGGTCCATCTCCTCTTGGAAGAAGCTTGGAACTCCTCAAAGTAGGGAATCTCTCATTTCTTAGGTGTACCCACACCATGTCTCCTACTTTGAAATCAATAGCTCTACGGTGCTTGTTGTATGTTTTAGCTACTTGCTCATTCTTCTTTTCAATTCTCTCTTTTACTTGTGTGTGTAGCTCTTGGATCTTCTTAGCCCTCTCTTTACCACTTCTATTACAAGAAAACTCAAAAGGAAAAGCCACTTGATCAAGTGGGGTGAGTGGGTTAAATCCATAAATAACTTGAAAATGAGAAAGTTTAGTAGTGGAATGTATTACCCTATTATAAGCAAACTTAATATGAGGTAACCAATCTTCCCAACTCTTTATATTCTCACCCACAAAAGTCCTCAATAGTTGACCCAAGATCTTATTGACAACTTCGGCTTGCCCATCCGTTTAAGGGTGGCAAGTGGTGGAGAAGAGAAGCTTGGTTCCAAGACAACTTCAAAGGGTTCTCCAAAAGTGCCCAAGGAATTTAGAGTCACAGTCACTCACAATAGTCTTAGGTACTCCATGAAGTCTCATTACATCTTTAAAGAATAGCCTTGCAATATTGGAAGCATCATCTACTTTCTTGCAAGCTATAAAGTGAGCCATTTTCGAAAAGTGACATACAACAACAAAGATGCTATTCATTCCTCTTTTGGACTTGGGTAAACCAAGGATGAAATCCATGGAGATGTCCATCCAAGGAGTGGTAGCTTGCGAAAGAGGTTGGTATAAGCCATTGGGAGAGACCTTAGATTTGACTTTGTTACAAGTGATGCACTTTGAAATATGTTTTGAAACTTGGGCTCTCATGTGAGGCCAAAAGAAGTTCTCTTGTAACATAACCAAGATCTTATCTCTTCCAAAATGTCCCATCATACCTCCCTCATGGGTTTCAATCACCAATAAGTCCTTCAAAGAAGACTTAGGCATACACAATGAGTGTCCTTTAAAAAGATATTCATTGTGCCTAAAATAATCTTTGAATGCACCCTTGACACTTGATTCCCAAAGAAGACCAAAGTCTTTATCATGGGCATACATAGACTTAACATAATCAAAATCATACATCTTACATTCAAGCATGTTAATCAAGGTGTACCTTCTACTTAAGGTGTCGACCACTACATTACTAAACCCATTTTTATATTTGATAATGTAAGGAAATTGTTCTATGTACTCTATCCATTCAGTAGGCCTTTTATTAAGTTTACCTTGCCTCTTCAAATGCTTTAAAGTCTCATGATTCGTGTGAACTATAAACTCCTTAGGTAAGTAGTGTTGCCACACTTGAAAGGATCTAACTAGCACATACAAATCTTTGTCATAGGTTGAATAGTTGAGATGCCCACCTTTTAATTTCTCACCAAATTAAGTTATTGGGTGTTTCTCTTGCATTAATGCAACCTCTATCCCAACATTGGATGCATCACACTCAAGTTCAAATGAAAGAGCAAAATTAAGCAAAGCAAGTATTGGTTCGTGTGTGAGTTTGTGTTTAAGCTACTTGAAGGCTTCTTCTTGAGAAGGGCCCCATGAAAACGTAATGTCCCTTTTTACAAGTTCATTCAATGGACTAGCTATGGTACTAAAATCTTTTACAAATCTTCTATAAAAGCTAGCTAACCCATGAAAGCTTCTTACTTCCTTCACACATGTTGGTGTTGGTTACTCCTTGATAGCTTGGGTATTGGCTTCATCAACCTCCATACTTTTTACACTTACAAAGAAACCTAAGAAGATAACCTTCTCAGTTCCTATTGCACATTTCTCTTTATTTGCATACAATTTTTCCTTCCTAAACACATCTAATACAAGTTTCAAATGATTTACATGTTTTTGAAAAGATTTGTTATACATTAAGATATCATCAAAATATACTACAACAATTTTTCCTAAGAAATTTCTCAAGACATGATTCATGAGTCTCATGAATGTGCTTGGTGCATTAGACAACCTAAATGGCATTACAAGCCACTCATAAAGTCTAAATTTAGTTTTAAAGGCGGTTTTCCACTCATCACCCTCTTTCATCCTAATTTGGTGATAACCACTCTTAAAGATCTATTTTAGAAAATATGGTGGAACCATGTAATTCATCTAATAGATCATCTAACCTTGAAATTGGATGTCTATATCTAATAGTAATATTATTTATAACCCTACAATTCGTACACATGTGCCATGTACCTTCCTTCTTAGGAACTAAAATAATGGGAGAAGCACAAGGAGACAAACTTTACTTTACCCACCCTTTCTTCAAGAGGTCTTGGACTTGTCTCTCTATCTCATGGGCTTTTTGTGGTGAGCTCTTATAGGATGGCTTGTTTGGCAATTGTGAACCCAAAATGAGTCAGTTTGATGCTCTATCCCTCTTATTAGAGGTAGGCCATGGGGCAACTCCAAGCGGAAAACATCTTTGTACCCCTCTAGGACTTCTTCTATGGCTTTTGATTCACCTACACAAGTATCACTCAAAACCAATGGATTTGGTAAACACAAAAACATAGATTTTCTAGCTAAGTATTCTCTTTTTATTTCTTTACATTCAATAAGCAAGTTTTCTTTACAATCCTTTTTCCTATCTACTTTACACTTAGAATTATTTACAACATTTCTCAAACTAGTTTTTGCTTTGGCATGGATCTCGTCCAAAGACTTGGAAGGCTTGGAGCTCTCGACCAAGCTTTGATTTTGCTCTTGGGACCTTTTAATTCTCATGTTAACTTCATCCTCACATACTTCTCTTGGAGATAAAGATTTTATAAGCACTTTTCTACCTTTAAAGGAAAACAAATAAGAGTTAGCAAGACCATCATGAATAACATTTATATCAAATTGCCATGGCCTACCTAATAGTAAATGTGTAGCTTCCATAGGAACCACATCACATAAAACACTATCAACATATTTTCCAATAGAAAAGCTAATCATACATTGCCTATCTACCTTTACTTCTCCATTTTCACTTTGCCATTGCAACTTATAAGGTTTAACATGCGTCAAAGTTGGTAAACTAAGTTTAGATACAAGTCTTTCGCTAACTACATTTGCACATGAACCTCCATCAATTATTAAAGAGCAAACATTCTCCTTTACCTTACATCTTGTATGGAAAATATTTTCCCTTCGTGTATCATCCATTTCATGGTTCATTTTTAATAATCACCTTACTATAAGCAAGTCACCTTCCTCGGCCTCCTCACTTTGGATGGAGTGTGCTTCACCTTCATCTTCCTTTCCACTTGAAGATCCATTTGAAGACTCACTTGTAACCTCTTGTTAAGTCAAAATGAGTTAGCATCTTAATTTTGATAATTACAAGACAAATGAATGTATCAACTGACGCAGAGGGAAGAATGATTAGATAGATCATTATTAACATAGACAAAAGATGTACCATTAAAACAGAAGATGCAACAGACAAAAGGTTCAAGTCATCATGTCTCAAGACAATTATATCAGATGAAGAACCTCCAAAGACCAGACAGAGAGTTAGTCTCAACTTCAAGTCATGCGCTCAAGTGTGAAGATATGAAGACTGGACTTGAAGATGAAGGAAGAAGACAAACGAATGAATTCAACACACAACTCATCCATTTATTCATTCGTCTACCTGATAAATGAAGTCCAGAGGCTTAGTAACACGTGCATTCGTTTCAAATCAAGTCGTTACTCAGAAGCTTCTAAAGGTGGAAAGAGATTTCAAAATAAACCTCTGCAACACGAAAAACAGTTGTTCGTTTTAGTGAAATCTCTGAGCATATCAAGTCAAAGCCCAATCTCACGCTGACATCCACTGACTCTGCATTTATTATTCTGATTGTTCACTCTGCTAGATGTGAAAGTACACAAGACAAAGGACTAACATTCAAATCTACAGTCTAACTGATACTTCACGAAGACGTCTAAAAAGGACTTCATCTCAACGAGTTCAATTTGGCGAACTACATTGCAAAGATTATACTCATCTACTTGCTCAAGCTCTCAAGTTTTAACAAGTTCGCTCGCTACGAACTTATAATAGATTTTACTGTAAAATTCCTCTCTACGAAGAGGATAATTTTATTTGGTCTTAATTGTAAACCACTATTGTGGTAATCTATAGCCTGGGGAGGCTAATTGTTTAAAGAATATCTTGAGTTTAGCCTGAGGAGGCTAAGGTCCAAATGAATACCTGTTTTAGCCTGAGGAGGTTAAGTGTTGAAAGAATACTTTTGGTTAGTCTGAGGAGGCTGTGTTCAAAGAATACCTGGGTTTAACCTACGGAGGCTGGGGTCAAAGAATACCGGTTTAGCCTGAGAAGGCTATGTTCAAAGAATATTTGTATTTTAGCCAGGAGTTGTTGGGTTCAAAGAATACTCTTAGTGGAAACTCAACAAGTTGCTGGGTAACTGGACGTAGTCTTGAATAGACGAACCAGTATAAAAATATCATTGCTTTGATTATTTTTATATACTTACAAACAGGGGATAATAACTTGAACTAAGTTTTTCATATTAAAATCAATCTTTGAAAAGAGAAGATTAAGTTTGTGTCTGATTAAACGTTTCAATACAGACGCAAAACGCATCATCTGAAAAAGTTTTTAACAAGAAACACAATTCAACCCCCTTTTTGTGGTTTTGTATTTTACACTTCTCCATCTTGTCATAACACCGTCACCTTCTTGTTTGGGCATTGGGATGTAATGTGTCCTTTCCCAAAATACTTAAAACACTTGATGTTACTAGACTTAAAAGAATTAGATGAAGTGACTACCTCTTTTTGCTTGGTGAAGTCTTGGTCACCCTTAGCCTGTGGCTTAGGTGTGTGATCTTTTTTGCTTTTGCCCTTCCAATTGGATGAAATAGGATTGGAAACTCTCTTGAAGCTACTCCTTCTTCTAATTTGGGACTCTATCCTCTTGACTAGGTGGATAGCTTATTCAAGGTGGGAATACCTTTGCAACTCAAGTACATCTTGGATCTCCCTATTGAGTCCATGCACAAACCTTGCCATAGTAGCTTCCAAACTCTCCTCTATGTGGGCTCTAAGCATGGTGATTTCAAGGTCCTTGAAGTATTCTTGAACACTTTTAGATCCTTGATGTAACCTTTGTAACTTGTTGTGAAGATCCCTCATGTATGTGGGTGACACAAACCTTTTCTTCAAAGCATGTTTCAAGACTTACCAACTAGTGATTCTCGGCCTCAAATACCCATGGCCCTTCTCTTGAAGATTCCACCAAACCATGGCATATTCTTCAAACTCCAAGGTCACAAGGTGCAGCTTCCTTTCTTCACTCAACATTGGATAGCTTGAAAAAATTTGATCCACTTTCATGGACCAATCTAAGTATGCTTCAGCTCCCCCACTCCCATTGAACTTGGGAATAAAAATTCTCATCATTCTTTCATTAAACCTCTCTTCTTCCTCCCAATGGTGCCTCCTATAATCACGGTTCCCCCTGACTCCTTCACAGCCAACCCCTCTAACTCCTCTCCTTTCATAGTTAAAAGGGTTGTGTCGACGAAAATCATCCTCATAGGGGTTCCCAACATCACTACCAATGGAGGACATGTGTTTCGTTCTCCTACCACTTCTCCTATCTCCCTCTTCCCCATTCCTTCTCTCATTTTCACCTCTTCTTTCTCTCCTTTCTCCCTCATTATTATTTTGTCTCTCCCTCTTTTGTGTTTCTCTCCTCATTTGGTTCAAGTCATCTTTCAAAATTCCCCTCAAATCTCGTTGGATTTCATCCATTCTATCTATCACCAAATTCATTAAGGCACGGGTTCTTGGTGAAAAATCATTACCCACACTAGGTGGAATTTCCATGGCTACAATGAAAGGTTAGTATACAAAAAAACAAGGAAAGCAATAAACCTCACAACTCACTAAGTGTATCCACTCTTAGCAACTCGTGTATCACATAAAATTAGGTTTTTTCTCTAATTTTCTCTCTTGCCTTTTGCCACTCTTTTCTCTTATGCTCTCTTAGAAATTATCCTCTAATCAATTATCAATGCTCTTATCAATCCATTATGAAAGAGGAACAACAACCAAGCTAGGTTTAAGAGGGCAAAAAAGACAAAGATTCTAAGACAAAACCAATGATTCTAAAGGAGACAAGCAATAAAAGCTAAAAATGAAATGATAGGCTACTCAAATTGTGGAGAAAATTCAATGAGACAATGGCACACACTAGGGAAGCAAAATATAATGAAATTACCCAAGGAAAAATATCAAAACATAGGCATATAGCATGACATTCAAAACTGGACAGCAAGCTAAAATTTCACTAGAAACCGAAACAAAAATCAGCAAAATTTAGCAACCGATTTTGCCTAGGTTCTAAAAATGGCTAACTATCATATAATCCAATGTAAATCCAATACAATGCCAATATGTGCAATAGACTAAGGTATCCAACAAGTGCAGTACAGTGGAAAATGAGAAAAATACAACTATAGCATCAAAAGATACACAAGATACTAGGAAGTTCAAAACAAGAATTTCAACTAGAATGATGTAGGCTCTTTCCTAGGTCCAAGGTGTTTCTTTTGTGTAACTCTTTTCTTTTTCACTTTCTTTTGCTCTTCTCTTTTTGTACACTTCTTTTCTTTTCACTTTTCTATGGTTCTCTAATTTTTACTTTTGTTTTTAGAACCAAGTCTTTTCACTACTAGTTTTTCTTTCTCTTTTCTTTTCTTTCTTTTGATTTTGATTTTTTTCTTTTGTATTACTATGGCTGGACCGAAATCTTTAGTGTATCTAAAAGCTAATTCTAAGATCAAATCCTAGCTTATCATAGAAATTACAAAGTCTACTCAAAATTACAAATCAAAAGTAATATAAAATTACTAAAAACAAGAATCATGCAAGCATCTACTAGAAATTGTTCCTAACACTTAGAAATCATGTGATACATGTATTCAAAACTTAAGTGCAGTAAAATTCCAATTATCATGCCTCACGGTGCAGTACTCAAACAAGACTAAACAAGACACTAAAGGAATATATGAATTAAAACTTGCAAGAAAAGAAATCTAGAAGATCATGGAATCAAAATTGCAAGCTAGGTAATCATGCATTCAAGAAAACAAGTAGAACATGCCCAAGATGAGTCACGACCTAAGGCTATAACCAAAAGATGAAAAGCATGCTCCAACTCAAGACTACACAATATGACAACTCAAGGATTCAAAACTAGCTACTCAATTGAAAGAAAAGACTCTAGATGAAAGAACTCAAAGAAAAAAAAAACTAAGAACCCAATGGAAGACTCAAACTAACTGATGGTGATGATCCATTGGAGAAGACAACAAGCTTTGATACCACTTGATAGAGGCCACCTTGGGGGTTCAAAGAGGTTTCACACGTTCCCAATCTAGCTTCAACCAAAGATCATCAATGAGAGCCAAGGACAAGTGTCTCGACCATGAAGGGTTTAAGTGTTTAATGGTGTTTAGAAATCAAGGTAAAAGCGGAAAAGAATTGAGATGGAAGGGTGACACCAAGGAGGAGATCCTATAAGCCTAGGAGGAACCGCCACTATGGAAGCAAAATGTCATTTATAAGATTTAAGGATTTTCCCTAAGGGAATAAGAGAACTCTCTCTCAAAAGCTGAAAGCTTCTTTCATTCAAAAATTCATCAAAAGACCCTTACAAGGTGTCACGACCTAAGCTTTTATAATAGCTTTGGCTTGACCTTCAAGTAATCCTAAACTGAGGTTAAACTAAACTAAACCTAGTTAAGACCATAAACTAGTCGTGGACTTACTTGACTATCAAGTAACCAAATGGGTTAGTTGATAGTTAAGTCAGTTGGCTTTGCACATGGCAATCACATGGGTGCACATGGGTTTGTCTCCAAACCGTGCCCATGTGATTAGCCAAGTCATCAATACTTGTTAATTAGAGATTAAGGGTGAGATCTTCTTAGTCAAGTGAAGACATGGATCCTTGACTTGATTAAAAGATCTCCCTTAATCCTAAGTGTTCCAAGTCTTCACACAAAGGGTTTTTGAAAACTTAGTTATTTTTCTAAGGACCTTGTGTGAACCCTTGTTGCTTAGGGATTTATGGCTTGCTTAGAAGCTGATGAACCCGTGTGCTTAGACCCTTCATGTTTTAACCTAGAGCTATTACATATGACCTATCATTGTTCATACAAGCTTACAAGTACATTACAAATATTAATACTACTTACTATCTTAGTCTTAAAGTCTCTCCACTTCTTCTTCTAGCCTCTTTTGCATGCTCTTAGTGATTCTCCTAGATTTTCCTACGTCAAAGTCATCATAATCTTAATATGTTGCAAGACCACTAAGTGATGGAACTTTAGGTGGCAGTTGGCCAGTAAGAATTAATGGACTAATTAAAGGGTATGCTAGTACAAGATCGAGCGTGAACGATAGGTGGGTCCATAATGGGACTCGTAGGCATGTGATGGATACATTTGAAGATGTGACGTAGTTTTCTTTATGTTGTTTGTTCTTTGGAAGAGGATTCGCCCTTGCATGTTTGCACTAGTAGATTGTGCTTGTGATGATTTTAACTTGTGTTGGGGGAGTAAATCTGTAAGTGATGCCGGTTTTATTAAAGTTGATCATTAGATCAGATGAAGAACTTGAGAACTAATGGATAATCATACTTGAAGAATAGAGTCGAAGAAAACTCGTGATGAAGATATTATAGTAGTTTTGGGGGAAAAGGGTTTTCTTTTGTATAAATTACTTTAAGTTTAATTATGATGTTTTGATGTATAAGTTTAGGTAGACTTTGATGAGTCTAGTCTAGCCTTTTTCTATTCATCTTATTTTTATATATGTAAGTATTTTATGGTTACTAATATCTATGGATATTAATTATATGATGAATTTACACTACATTTTAAAGAAAGAGTCCACGAGTTTTCCTCTATTGCGTTGAATGAGATGTTTTGAAAATTGATAGATGTTTCAAAATTTATGCATCCTAAGAACCTAGAAATATATAATTGGTTGAAAATCTAATTCAGGAAAAAACTTTACACGACCACTAAATTTTCGACTAAGAAATAAAAAAGTTTTATAAAAATATTTAAAATGTGGATTAAAACCACTTAGGATTTTTAGGGTGTTACAACATTAGTGATATTTATGTTTTTAATATTGAATTTAACAACATGGTTAACAACTACGAGAGAACTCTTAAAAAATAGGTTCTTAATGGAAGCATTGAACTTGTATTAGGCTTGTGTAACCTTAGTTAGTTTTGATCATTCTTGATTTTTTTGTTTTTGCTTTGACTTTAAATTTGTCTTGACTTGAAATAGTTCTAGTTTGTGATTAGGCCTTGGTTGGTAATTTGGATCCATTTTAGCCATTCGAAAATTGTCTCACGAGG
The DNA here is from genome assembly GCA_026586105.1 of Hylodesmum podocarpum. Classification (NCBI taxonomy): domain Eukaryota; kingdom Viridiplantae; phylum Streptophyta; class Magnoliopsida; order Fabales; family Fabaceae; genus Hylodesmum; species Hylodesmum podocarpum. The sequence goes on from JALJEV010001349.1 coordinate 381,471, forward strand.
CTAGTGAATTTCATTAAGCCTTATTGCATAATTAGAGTCACGTAACATCTTGGTTTCATCTTACCATTAATCTCATATGTAGTCGATAAGATACAATCTTCACCACTAATATGATTTTGCATCTTATAATCTTGATCAAAGGCCATAAATGCATCTTAGCTTAAGTTTTCTAGAAGCTTTTTCTTTAACATTGGCTTGGCCGAACCTAGTGTAGTCATCTTTGATCATATTTGAGTGCAATTAAATTAGGGTGAGAATGTTGTTCTCTCTAGGTTTCTTAGAAATCCCTTTTGAATCTTATCAATGGGTTTCCAATCTATTGTGGTGATTCAACCACTAAACTTATTGGTCGTTGATCATGGTGTCTTTATTTATTTGTAATTCCATTTTATCATTTCATTTTACTATGGTTACTTGTGAAACTATGAGCTAAGTGTGTGTCAATCTCAATGCTTAATTCATATTTTTGGTGTATGTTTGATGATTGAAAGGGGGAAAATTTGATAAACTAGAAGTTGGCTAATAACAAGTAGCATCAAGAGTTATTCTTTCATAAAACACCTTGCTTGAATTCGATAATCTTGATTTTACACCATAAGTTTCTAGACTTCTGTTGTTATTCATTGTGCTTTACTTGTCTTAAGTATGTCCTTAGTTGTTTCATTGAGTTGTTTAGTCCAAATTGTCCCAAATTTTCTATTAATTGATCTTGTGAGTTGTTATATGCCTTGTTTTTAAAATTCCATATGAGCTTCAAATGGTGATTGTTTTCAGTTAGCCTTATTAAAGTGTAACAAATTTATATAGCAAATCAAGTCTTTGAGAAAAGAATTCGAAAAAGAAAAACTATAAAAGTACCACATGTGTTTCAGGAAAGTATTAAAAGAAAAGAGAGAACATAGAAAAGAAACCGAGTAAGAAAAACATATCAAATGAAAAGAGTGAATAGAATGTGGTGCATTATTAATTAAAGGGTCAATTGGATTAATAACTTTGCTCATGATTGATCATTATTTGAATTATTGCAAATTCAAATAGATTAAATTTGATGCTAAATTTTGGGTGATGGTTGTTGTTCATCTGTCACCTTTGCCCCACTTTGCATGATAGTTACAAACTATGTTATACAACTGTCATATTTGCTTTGTTTTGCATAACAATGATGAATCTATTTCTTGGGTTGTTTGAACAATCATTTTTGAGCTAAATTGTAATTGAATCGAGAAGTTTTGACTTCTACAAGTATGTAAAGAATGTTGATGGGTAGAGAGGTACCCGTGAATGTTAGCTAGATGGGTGGTTCTGCTCGACATGTGGATACGCAAACCAGAAATATGTCAACAACTATGGGGTGAGATGACTTTTGTAGTAAATATGATTGTTTGATTGATGAAAACTTCATATTCTCCTCTTTGATTGATAGTAATTATGATGTGATCAATGAAAAATGAAAAGATGAAAAAATATGAAGGATGGGAGAAGATATGAAAGTTCCACAATGAATATTATGTGTGATAATACCCAAGGGCATGACAATGCTCTGGAGGCGTTTTTTTCAGGTGAGCATTTGTTGGGTAAGTATTTTATGACAATGTGTTGTTATGATAAATGATACCATAGACTAATTTAGGATGAAAGCCCTTGAAACACTTTCTAGTACCATGAAAATCCGCACGCAAAACAATGTTGATGATGAAACCATCTAGTGAGGAGTGGTAGTAAGACAAACCCTAGCATATGACGAAAGGGGGTGACATTACATATGTATGCGATGGAATATGACATTGTGCTTGGTTGCGATTGAGGAAATAAGTTTGTTAAGTTTTGATACGCTAAAGACGGATGATTCATTTAACCAGTTCAGCATCCCTGACAAAGCTCCATATTGGATAGACTAATGGAAAACTTTGGGCCTCTTCATACTCTCCAATTCTCACCATTACTCACCCCTAAGCATTCTAACAAAATTGTTAGTACCACATAACACAAGAGAGTGTTGTGAGTTTATGCGTCATATTTGGGTCTTTGTATCACAGTGATTTTATTGTGTGGTATGATTCTTGTTTTCCATTATCGTTAATTCTAAAAGTCAAGCCTTTGTGTATTTGTATAATTGATACCTATGATGACCCTGGTTGCTTGGGTGAGCAGATGATCAACAGGTTAAGTAGTTTATGAGGTGGTTAGGAAAGAATGTTTTAGATTGAAACATCTTTCTTCTTTGGAAGACCCACTTTTGTTTTCTCTTGCTTCTTTGTTATTAGTTCCTCTTAAGTTTATGTTCTTTGAAGTTTGAACTATTTGTTAATGTTTCCTTCCCCTTTGATTTTTTGGACTATATGTATGGAGCTGTGAAATCAAGACATTTGTAATGATTACTATCATTTTATATTCTATGTAATGAAGGGATGTTTATGTTTCTTCTGTTTTCCTTGTAAATTCTACTCTTATTTGACGATGTACACACTATTTCATTAATTAAATTAATTAACTCTTTCAAATAATAAAATTGAACCGCGATTAGTATTAGATTTTGTGGCACCAAGTTAGGGTGTTAAAACATCTAGAATCCGACCATCAACATCTTTAAGAGGGAGCTCAGGTCCCATGTATAAGCCATTTACATCCTTCACCAGTCCCATCTTCTTCACATGCCTCTTAGTGATTTCACAATCAACCATAATATTATTTATCACTCCATTCTTCACATTAATCTTGAAATAGTCAATAAGGCGAGAAATGAGCACGACATACAGGAATTGGTAGGTGGCACTCCTTTTGGCCTTTAGCATGGTATCCAACACTAATTACTCAATTCATCTTAGTATTTGGCTTGGTACCATGGATTAGTTAGAGATCCTTCACTTAAGATATATGTGATCATTCGCTGAAGTACTTTATCTTATGCAGTTATGCCTCCAACAAACAACCTTGTGCCATGGTAAGTTGTAGGATTTAGTAGTGTGCTTCTAAAGATAAGCAATTTGTTATAGCCTTAATCATCATCGAAGGTTTTCAAACCTTTACTTTTAGTTAAGTGATGGAGGATCATCTCCAAAAGCCCAATAAATCTCCAAATCAAAGCTAAAGGAGGAGGTCAATGATCAAGTCAAAGTCAAAGAAAAATGAGGACCTTACTCTTTCAAATTGGGCTTGGAATAAATTCGCTGTTATTTTGGGTGTCTAACCAGGTTCAATATTTTGAGCATAACTTGAGCTACACAATTCTGATTAAGTTGATATTAGTGTCATTTTAAAGAGGACTTAAAGGGCTACAAAAGCTATGAAGACACCAAAGTCCAATTCGGATTGAATCTAGAAGGAAATCGGGCTTGAAGTTAACATTTGGATGTTGCCAAGATTTTTCAACGAATTGTTTAAGTGTTAAGCCTATTAGTTTCTCTCAATTATATATTTGTTTTTAAGACTTGAATTTGAGCCTTGTAATTGTAAAGTGTGCTCATCCTAGGATGTCTCTCATCACACCATTGATCACTCATTTCATCCCAGGGTGGAGAACAATTCAAATTTCCAACCTTAGGCCCATTGCATTTTCATTAAATTGATCAATATTTCTATTATAGACACGTTTAGTTAACTTTGAATGAAATAGAGATTTTCTCTAGAAAGGAGTGAATGGTCTCCTAGGGTTTCCATTAGAGACCTTGAATCTTATCCAAGAACTTTGATCCTTAGTGGCGATTCATCACTTAAAAGCTTATTGATTCAATTATGACGCTCTCCATCTTCTATCTTCTCCATTTTTAGCTTTTCTTTCAATCTCTGGTACTTGGTTACTTGAGTTTATTCCGCTATTTGGTGTTGATTAATGGTTGGGGAATGAAGATTGGGGCATTTCCTTACAAGTCCATGAAGATTCCTTCACAAATCACCATGTGCTTGTTTCATCAAGCCACATTCATCCATACAACATCATCAACAACAATCTCTACCTCATTCACTCGAGAAACGAAAAGTTCACTTAGTTTACCCTTCAAATATGTGTAGAAAACTTTCTCAAGCTTGGGGTAGTAGTGATGCAAGAATCCTTGGAGACTTAGCTAAATTTGCCCAACCTTTAATTCTTTAAGAAATTCTACAGTTCAATGGATGCACAACAGAATTAAGATTCAAAAGAGAATGAAATTTAGAAAATGGAAGAGATAAGAGATGGTAGGAGAGTTATACATAACAATAAGTTCAATGAAGAATTGCCACATGGAGTTAGCACCATGATAAGATCCAAGTAAGGTTTTCTCAAGAAACCTAGAAAAGAATTCTCTCTTAGCAAAATGCTTTCTGTTTCAAATTTGGCAAAAAGATTTTACAATTGGAAAATTAAACCCTAATATAAGATAAGGTGACACCAAGATTGGAGTGAATTTAAATTTGGTGCCAACTTTCGGATTGCATTTTGGCCCTCAGATTAAGAACTTAATCAATGGATGGCAAGCAACCTTACTAACTGCATAAGGATCACCATCACAGATCAAGCATCACCCTAGGATCAAGATTTAATTAAATGGTTCAAATTCAAATGAAAGTAGTGCTAAAAGTGTGACGAGTCTAGTTTGAATTAGACCTTTGGATTTAGATCTAATCTAAGGTTAATATTCAAACTAGATTAATGCCAAAAATGTGACTACCTTAGTTTGAATTTTATCCCTTAGATTTAGATCTAATCCTAAGGTTGATTCAAACTAGATTAGTGTAAAAAATTTGACTAGCTTAGTTTGAATTTTATCCCTTAGATCTAGATCTAATGTTAAGGATAAGATTCAGATTAAATTAGTGGAGAAAGCACTAACGTCTATCCAATTTATATTCCACTCTCTCATTGGAAAGTGACATCCATTCTCCATCTAAACACTTAGCGATTTTTGGCCTAAGCCCAACTTAATCTATCTAGGCCAAATTTACATGTTCCAAGTTGGAATATTATTACAAGTTCAAATTAAAAATTCAAATGAAAATTTACAAGCTCAAATTTTAAGAGTAAGGTCTTGATTCTTCTTGACTTTTACTCCTTTGACTTTGACTCTTTTTCCTTGACGTTGACTTGAACATTGATCTCCTCTTCTAATTTCTCTTGGATAATTTGTTGAGCTCTTTGAGATGGTCCTCCATCAAGTAGGTTCCCACCAACTCCATAACTTGTTTCAGACCTTGTCAACGAAGAGGAATCCTTGATTTTTGAACCATTCAAGGTTGATGAATTTTGGAAATCTTATAAGCTTCACTGAGTGGAAGGTGAGGTAATCTTGCTTATCCTTTTCTAAGGTAAACCAGATATCCAACCTTTTTTTGTGCAGCATTGGCACTAACTTTCCTTTTTCTTTTCTTAACCTTCTGTTTCTTTGATGATTTAGTACAGGTTAAAGATATGATGTTTGAGTAAGAGTAGTTGGTTGGGGTTAGGAAGAGGTTAGATTTAGTGTTTTAGAACATAGGAGTAGTTTGGAATATGCTAGTGAAAAGTAAGAATGAGAGGTGTAGTGGTAATTGCTGATATAAACTGATATATGACAACAAGAATTGGTTATGGGGGTTCTTTAATCGATTACATAGAGCAAAAAAGGCCTATTTGAACAAACGATGATCGATTATCTCATTGCAATAATTGATTACAATACTTTGTGATTGGTACATGAAGAATCATGTAATAGATTATCACATAGCCTATTTCTTGGCTAATGATTACAATAGAACAAAAGTTAGCCTCAATTTTATTGTAATTGATTATCATGATGGTGTAATCAATTACAAGTGCTATGATAATTGATTACAAACGGTTGTAATTGATTATGTGAGAGGATTATGTAGACTTCATGCAGAAACTTATTTTTCTATTCCATGCAATTTACCAAAACCAAACTTGACGTAGGTTGCACATAATGTGCACATTTCAACTATAATTCTAAGTCATACAACAAGTGGATTTGCACATTAACAATTTGAATACATGATACGATTGGTGGAGGTCCATCTACCACAACCATAGAAGTCAATGATACTAGGAGAGTTACAAAGTCAATGCTCAAGAGGATGCAAGAAGAAAAAGAGTTGAAGTTGACCCAAAGTCAAAGTCAACAAGGAAGTCAACAAGCCTTCTTGGTCAACAAGCCTTGTAATAGTCTTAGGATTATTTGAACTTGTAATTAGGAATTAGGAACTCAATAATTTGGTTTATTTTGGCAAGTGTGTGCCACGGCCTTGTAATAGCTAGAAGAACCGAATTATGTGCTAAGTGTGGGAGAGAGTGGCGCACACTCTCCCTAGAGAGAGTGGGAGAGATTTTTGGAGGGAAAGTTAGTGGCAATTCCACTAACTCCTTTCAAACTTGGCCGTTTGATCTATGCTCCATCAAAGGAGGAGATTGAACCGTGAGAATGCATGCTTAAAACAATTATGCAAGAGTGAATTAACATAATTTGATCTAGATCTAATCAAGAAGCCAAAATTCAAAGTTGAGTCACATTTCTCATGCCACTCAAATTTGAATTCCGGCCACATGATGTAGATCTCATCAAATGGTGGAAATTCAAACTTGCAACACATGTTTCACACCTCCTTTGGGTTGCATCGTGGCCACTTGATCAATTACTAATCCTAGGGAAGGGATTAGTGATCCGTGTGTGGTGCCTCTCATGGCTTACCACACATTGATCTTAATTTTAATCCAAGGATTAGGAATAGATCTAGCATTCAAATTCTTGGCGCCAACTCTTAGCATATAAATAGGAAAATTTCATATTTGTAAACACTTTTGATGAATTTTAGAAAGAAGCATATTGCTTGAGAAAGAAAGTTTCTCTTCTAGGTTTCTTGAGTGAACCTTATTGAGTCTTATCATGGTGCATTCTCCATGTGATAATTCTACCTAGAGCTTATTGCTTAGGCATGACGCTCCTCATCTTCTTTCCTTCTCCATTTTATATCTTTCTTCTTCTTTGAGTGTTCTATTTCGCAAATCCATACACTTAAACGTGATGTTCATGCTTATTGAAGTGAGGATTGGGCAAACTAGTGAGACTTACCTGGAAGGCTTACATCAACGGTGCTCCTTGGAAGGTTGGTCCCATGAAGCTCCAATGTTGCCCAAATCTAGTCTTCAGCAAAGGTTCACCAAAGGAAGCCAAGAGAAGGTCTCGGCCGTGAAGAGTTTTTAGTGTTTAGGTGTTGAGAAATCAAAGAAGAAAATGGATAAGGAGGAAATGATGGTGGCGCCAAGGTGTAGAACCTATAAGCCTAGGAGGAACCACTACAATGACAGTAAGAATTCCATTGATAAGATTCAAAGAAAATTCCCTAAGGAACAAGAGAAGAAATCTCTTGCAAAAGCATCAAAGCTATGCATTCAAAGATTTATCAAAAAGGTCTCTACAATGGTTCAGTCAAGGGTTTATATAAGCAACCTAACTTGGCCTTCAAGGTACCTAAACTATGATTAAGTCTAGCCTAATCCTAGTTAAGCCCTAAGCCTAGCCGTAACCCTCCCTTGACTCCCAAGTAACTAGGCTAGATAGTTGGTAGTTAAGGTTAGTTAGGATTGCACATGTCATCACATGGCCTTCAAGGGTTAGTTACTTGGGATCCAAGCTTATCAAGGCTTTCTTCCTAATTTTCAAGTGTTTCAAGGTTCACACTTAGTTTTGGCTAAAAGTACTTAGCCGATTTTTTGAAAGCTTGTGTGATCCTTGATTTTAGGAATATATGGCTTGCCTAAGCCCTATGAAAACCCGTGGGCTTTGAACCCTTGTCTTACCCTAGAGCTATTACATTATAGGACCTAATCTTGCTTAAACAAGTCTACAAGTAGGTTACAAGAAATAAGCCCTATACTAGTCTTTTGCTCTTGGAGTCTTCTCACCTCCTCTTCTAGCATCCTTTGCATGTTTCTAGTAACCCTCCTTGATGTTCCTACATCAATACATCAAGTAATTTAGTAAGAACAATCAATCAAAATTCTCAAAGCATAAAATTAAGTTCATTTAATATATTTTGCATCATTATGCCTAACATACCTCTTAGTCTAAAAAACATGTTTTTAACAAGAGGTTTAGTTAATATGTAGGCTAATTTGGTTTTCAATTTTTATGAGCTCAATTTTGCAATCTCTTTTAAGCATATGATTTCTTATGAAATGATGCCTTATTTTTTTGTGTTTCGTAATATAGTGTATGATTGGATTCTGATGGAAAACTATCTCCAAGAGCTCAACAATCTCTCCAAGTCAAAGTTAGAAGATGAGGTCAATGCTCAAGTCATAGTCAAAGAAATAAGAGTCAAAGTCAATGAGCAAAAGTCAAAAAAGAATGAAGACCTTACTTTTTAAATTGGGCTCATAATTTCCATTTGGTTTTGTGAATAATTCGCAAATTATTTGGTGTTTGACCAGGTTCAGTATTTCAAGCATAATTTGAGCTACACAACTTCGATTAAGTTGCTCTTGGTGTCGTTTTAAAGAGGACTTAAAAAGGCTACAAAAGCTATGAAACATTTTGTTTCATTTGAGTGTACTTCATAATATATCCTCTGCTTAGTAAACTCGATCTCATCTACTCTATTTGCAATATCCTCTCTTTTTGAGAGTTTATCTTTCCTTCAAACTTTTATTTGTTTGCGAAATCTAGGAGTGACTTAGTGACAAAGAATAATTGGGTAGTAAACTTTTGGTTTAAGTTTACTAGGTTTGAGCCATGAGTGACTTTATAAGAAAGAATACTTGGATTGAATCAGAAATGACTTTATAAGAAAAAATTATTGTAACCAGATTGGTTATAGTAAAAATCCTTCAAATTTGTTGAAGGTACTGCACATAACATAAGTAGAGTGAATTACTATAGATCTTTTATGTGCTTATTTCTTTCATCTCTCTATCTGTTGGACGCTTGTTTTTCAAAACGGTATTTTTCACGAATTGATTGGACAATTGTTTTCAAATCTATTTCTACGTTGAACAATCTAGTGCAAAATTATTTTGCGAAAAATCTTTTGAAGATCCAATTCAACCCCTCCCCTTCTTGTATCTTCTTTGTTTATTCAAAATCTATACACTAAATGTGGCCATCTACTTAAACAAAGAACAAGTGAAGGTTAATACCTATTTTGTCCAATAATTTGATCATCAAAAGGTACTTTTTGATGAAAGTGTCCATTCAAGAAGGTTGGAAAGATTCACATCGAGACTAGATTTACAAATTTAGATTGTAGAAAATTCTAAAAACTCTACATGCCATTATTGCGTGCAAACAAATGAACTTAAATTTACACATAATTTATTCATCTAATTTACACGTTACAAAATGTCCCTATTGCATGTAAAGGAAGATACACCACAAACTATATACTATATTGGTAGATGATAATAGTCTCTTAGTCTGTCATAATCCTCATATAAAAGGAAATAATAAAAGACTTAAGTCAACAAGAATAAAAATAACAATGGATGAGAGAAAAAAATCAAATAAAATGTTGTTGAATTTATAGAACTAATTGACATTCACTGACTTAGTAGTTCTAACCATTGATCATAGTCCAATTAGAAAAAATTATTTCTCATCTTTCTAATTGTGTTACAACAATTTAAATGATTACTATTCACTTTTAACATTTATTATTTTTTAAACTCCTTATACTTTTACTTTTATTTTATCAAGTTATATTTAATAATACCCATACTATATATATATATAAATTCTTAAAAAAATAAAAAAAATAAGTTTACTAGGTTACTTAAATAATATATATATTTTAAAAATTAATAACATTATTTTAAGTATATTTACAAAAATTTAACTCTTTTAAAAATTAATTATAAAAAAATTAAATAAAAAATAGCATTTTAAAAAAAATAGCATTAACAAAAAAAACTTTACATTTTCAAACTAAAAAAGCCTAACGAGAACCGATTTCTCATAGGCTATAACATCAATGGTTCAACTACTTATTTAAGAAGGTTGGAGGAGAGAAAGAAAAATGAATGGATGTTGAGAAATCAAGCACAGTAAAAGTGTGTATGGAAGGAAATATGGCACCATGTTATGCATTTTGAGATTTTTTATTTTTCATACATTTCTGTAAAAAAGTCACCAAGGAAAGACTCACGAGAAGGTAAGAGGGCTAGTATAGGGTTTGTTTGAAAATTACTGTTTAGACCGAAAAACAGTTGCAAAAGAAAGGAACCTCTAAACATGCAAATATACGCTAGGTGTGACTACAAACGACGCCGTTGGCGAGGATAATTTCCGAGGCAGGGAAAGGGGCAATTCCGGGAATAAAAAACATCACCCTCCGCACACACACCTTTTGTTTCGTTTTTGGTTTCTGGTGAGAGATTACATGTGTTGCCGTATAAAAGCCACGCGCACACACACAGACACAAACCCAAGAACTAAAACCTCGCTAGCTTCAACTCATCTCAACAACTGCTCTTCACAAACAAACAACAGTTTCGTTCGCAACACTTTCTCTCTCTCTCTGTCGCCGAAAAGTCTCACCGCCGTGCGAATTTTCGTTCGTTGCTTCTTATCTTCACTCGCATTCTTCCTTCCTACTTCTATGCATGTACGTAGGACGCTACTTGGAATCTTAATTCAATTTTTGTTTCCGATTTTTGTTCTTTTTTATTTTATTTTTTGAAAGTTTGCGTTTTTTTTTTTAAAATTTTTATGTGGCTTTACTTGTTCTCTTTGAAACTTCTGATATTCGGCAAATTGGGGTTTCTTTCGATTAGGATTATGGTGTGATTTTTATTTTAATTGGTTTTATTTTTAATACACGTGTTTAATTTAATTAGTCGTTGGACAGAGGAGGGTTTCTGCGTTTATCTGCCTCTTTCTTTGTGCGTGAAGAGATATTTATTGATGAATTCATGGATAAATGGATAATGGAAGTATGAAATTTGGAATATGCAATCTCGTGGAGCAGATGAAAATCCTTAAAAAACAAACCTTTTTTTTTTTTTTTTCATATTCGTGAGGGTTTTGATTATTGTTTGTTTATATTCAATTTGAGTCCTTCCCCGTTGGCCAGAACAATAGCTTGTCTGAGTGTGTGGCCCTAAACCCTAAACTCTCTCACATGCGTTGATGTGGCAATATTCATGTTTTGTGTGTGTGCGCGTGTGGCCGTAAGCTCTAAACACTCTTACATCTCTCTCTATGTATGTATGTATTGATGTGGCCGTTTCATTTGGCTGTGTGTGTTAATGTAGCCATAGCAATAACAACACTTTTGCATGTGTGTTTGTATTTTTTCTTGTAACATAATTGTTGTCATGAGTTAACTTTAAGCAGCTCGTCGTGAAACTTGAATGTGCTAGAGTGGAAAACTAGGGTTACATAGCTGCCAATGTTATGCATCTATAGACTGGCTGTGTTTACTTGCATCCCTTTTACTTGTATGGTTTGAAGGTTTACTTCATATAATTTGCTTAATATTTGTTTTTTTTTTTTGCAACAGCTGATGCGTGTACTTGTTTATCAATAATAATAAAGAATATCTATATCTTTTATATATTGTATTGTATGTTAATTTTTTTGCTGGGGTATTCTATCCTAATTTTGATGTTCCCTTTGTTTTCTTATTTGAAGGTATTTATCAAAGTTGGAATTGTAGTTGATTAGTTGACCCAACTCTAATTGGAAAGATGGGTAGCACATTTAATCCACAGATTTTAGTGGAAAAACTAGCCAAGCTGAATGGTTCACAAACGAGCATTGAGAGTATCCTTCGAGATCATTTTATGGGGAATAATGTGTGTACAGTATTGCATTGTTCAAGCCGTTATTTTATCTGTTTCCACTTCATTTAGTTTGTTCAGTCATAATTTTAGTGTCTAACATTATCTATTGCCCAGAATTGTGCTTCACTTTATTTGAAGTTGGGGCATGAGCCTGAAATGTTGGCAGGGGTATGATACTCCTTCAACTGGTTTCTAAGCACCCTTCTCTCTTTTTGGTTTATTGAAATGATAATCTGCTCCCTTTCAAATGCAGAACTGTTTATGGAATTCTATATGCATTTGTAAACACTGATATATAAATGTTATTTCCTTCTTTTCCATATGATGGATGACTATAATCATTTTTAAAAAAATTCATCTGCGTATGTGGTTGGACTCTTTCTGTCTTTCTCATGCACTTGCACATATATTCATGTGATTTCTTTTTGTTTTTTTGGATTTGTTGCCTGTAAATATTGCTGTTGCTCAGATATCATCCTTAACGTGGTTAAGCTTTGTCACATTGGTGTATTTTTCATATGAACAAAGCCAAACAAGTTGTTGAAACGTGGGATAGACAATTTCATAGTTCTCCACGTGAGAAGAAATTGGCATTTCTGTATCTTGCAAATGATATTTTACAGAACAGCAGGCGAAAGGGTTCTGAATTTGTAGGTGAGTTCTGGAAGGTTCTTCCAGATGCTCTTCGAGATGTGATTCAAAATGGAGATGATTTTGCTAGGAACGCCGCACTTCGACTGGTACTTTAATAATCCATTCTTCTTAGTTATAAATTGTGATGCAAGAGTTTGTACTCTCAAGCTCTAGTGATTTGTTGTTTACATAGTTAAAAAAAAAATTCTTAGATCTTTTAATTTAATTGAAACATGAACAAATTTGGTTATTGTTTAACCCAGCATCATTTCTTACATGCTCACACTTTTGTTGGGTGGATGCAATGTGTCTGTCCTGAGTTAATCAATATATTCTATTTTGTTCATAGAATGGAATAGCTAAGGGAAAAAGGAGGAAAAAATGTAATGTTCAGTTTAATTGATTTGGTTCAAGATACATCAATATGATTCTCTCTCTGTGTGTGTGTGTGTGTGCATGCGTCTGTGTGTGCAAAGTGTAAACTATAAAGTTTAGGGAACATATAATCTTGTTGTGATTTTGTTTACCATTGTGTTAGTCTGTTAGACCAAATTCTCCTTGTGCTTGTGTTTGGAATTGCAGCAAGCTAGTTCTCTCTTCTCATGGATTGTACCTTAGCAAGCTGCATGTAAATTGATAAAACCTCTTTCCTTGATGCATGTAGCTTTTTGACTGATCTTCAAGTCAGATACTGACTTGTGAATTTTGTTATTTGAAGGCTAGATTCAATGGTTGGTCAAGAAATATTTAAGAGAAGTGCAAAGTTTTCTGGAAGTATTTTCTATATATTACAAACTGATTTGTCAAGTTGGCCTAACATAGATGGGCAGCCTGAACTGCCATTATAATTTGGCCAAGCTTTCTCATCAAATTTTCTCTCTGCAAGCTTTTTTAACAAATATACATGGTTTTTCCTAAGTTAGCTTACATGATCTGTTTATAACATCTGCATATTTTGATTTTATTTTTGAAAATTGCATTTATATTTTGATTTTGATAAATGAGCTCTGAGAACTTAAATATTTTTGAACTTAGGCATTGTCTGATTCAGTTGTAGTTGAATTCTGAATAGTTTGTCAGATATATTTTTTTTGGACTTCTCTAGATGTTGAGAACTTAAATATTTTTGAACTTAGGCATTGTTTGATTCAGTTGTAGTTGAATTCTGAATAGTTTGTCAGATATATTTTTTTTGGACTTCTCTAGATGTTGCTTGTCATGAATATGCCTATGTTAGTAAGTTTTTTAAAACACTATAGCCAAAGGGCCTCTCTCTTTTCACTTCAATGACAAGCCGTCAAATGAAGGATTGGTCTTCTGTTTATTGTTGCTTTTATGATGAATTTCTGTTTGCATGTAGGAATGCTAGAATTATGGTGTATCCGCCATCTCCTATAAATGATCAATAAGAAAATATGTAATTTTGTTTTTTTTTATCATGTTTTTCTTGTAGGTTAAATGTCCATGATACAATAAATTATGTGAAACATTGCATAGGTGAAATTTCTTTCCATGTATCATGACTTTCTCTTCTATGCAGATTGGGATATGGGAAGAGAGAAAAGTTTTTGGTTCTCGTGGTCAAATTCTTAAGGAAGAGTTTGTTGGGAGGCATGTGGAAAATAATAACCGAGATGTGAAACCTACAAACTTGAAAATGGTAATAGTTTTTGTCTTGATTTTGATCATTTGCGCACCTACTTTGTTAATATGCGGTGTTTATGTGACACACCCCAACAGCCAAGAGATTCAGGGGTAGTATAGAGAAATTACCCCTTTCAAATATATATATAGGAGGAAAGGAAAGAAAAATTACTGAATGAGTGGTGAGAGCACTGTGACTTTAGGGGTTGGTTAGAGGAGAGAGAGATATAAATAGAAAGTAAATAGCATTTGTTTTGAGGAGGAAAAATAGTGGAGGGAAATTGGAGGAGAGAATTGGCCTCTCGAAAGACAAAGTACCCATACTTTACTCCTTTCTCACATACCTCATTTACTCAATACACATTCTTCTATATTCTCTGCTCTACTCTGCTTGGTTCTTTTATATAATCTGATACGGCTAATAACCTTACAGTTTACTGATTGTGTTTCCTATGCTTTGTTCTTACCTATCGCAGAGGCCACCACCTGTGGGGAATGCATTGGAGAAAATAATTTCAGGTTTTCATGTTGTTTATGGAGCGCAAACAGATGAGGATGTTGTATTGAGCAAATGCAGGAATGCCATTGACTGTCTTGATAAAGCAGATAAGGAAATAGGCCATGACGGTAATTCGGGTATCTCAAATTATTAGTTAAATATAATAGTTTGCCTATTTAGTTTAATTGTTAATTTTTAAGTGGACTCTCTTTGTCGGTGTATACCTGTGTTGTATCTCCACAGCTGTGGTACAACTGTGCTTGGTAGTGACAGTTGTTTGGATGATTTAGTCTGTTGAAACTGTAAGTGAATGCAGCTGTTACACAATATAATATATTGTAACTGTCTCAGCTCAATAGACTAACACTCAGATTCTTTTAGATTCAATTTGTCTCTACCCTGAACTCTGGCAGGCTGAGCATGAATAGCATTGCTGATCTTTTTAGAACTTCTTTTAGGGTTGAATGAATTGGAGTCAGGTGAAAAGAGTAAGAGATAAGTAAAGCAACTGTTATTGAATATCTGCTTCCCAAACTAGAGAACCAACAATATATAGAACAGAGAGAAGAAAGACTTCTAAAGGAAGGAACAGCTCATAAGTAACTAACTTTGCCGAGCTGGACCTGAGCTAACTAACTATACTAGTTATAAATGATAATACTAACTGGTTGCTAACTGCTGATTACATGATATCCCTAACTATTAGAAATACAAGACAGGTATTAAGTATGTACACTATCACTTACTAATGTCTAATCTCAAGTAAAAGATAAACCTTTTCCTACTTTGCTCTTCATTGAAACTTGATATCATGAATTAAAAAGAGTCATCGAGAATAGAATTGCAATTAAATGAATTTAGGAATGGTATCATTAGTCAAGTTACACTGATGTAAGCAAGCTTTATCCTACAAAAGTTAGTCAAGTTGCAATCAATTTTACACCATTGGGTACTATAAAAAATGATAAAAGTTACTTGGAGAAGCCTTTGTCCTCCATCAGTTTGTTGTGTGTGATATTTGCATTAGCTCAAAGTAATATATTTTTAATTTCCTTTTATATCGTCACTCCATGGACTTTGTGTATATGTTGTCATGTTGGGTATTTTTTTTTTTTGTATTTTCTAGTTAATGTGAAGTTGGAATGCTTGTTGATTGCATCTTATTCAATATCTTTTGCTATTATAAATTATCAATGAGTAGGGCAATTTGGTGGATCAGCGCTAGTGGATGAGCTCCAGGGGCATAATGCCATTTTGAAGGACTGCATCGGACAATTGACAGCCATTGAGTCATCAAGAGCTAGTCTTGTGTCTCACCTGAAAGAAGCTCTCGACGATCAGGTTCTTTGAGATTTCATCTCTACAGGATTGATAAAACCCATAATATATACTTCTGACATGCTTTTATTCCCAGGTACTCAAGCTGGGTCAAGTCCGTAGCCAGATTCAGGTTTGGAACATATCCGAATTCAATGAGCAGTTATATAGTTTTGTCATTCTCTATATATGAATATATAAGTTATCTAAGACTCACCACTGGATTAAATGATGTGCATGAAAATTGCACTATGATCTGAAAGACATTGGTTTCGAGTTCCTCATAAGGACATTAATATTGTTATCTTTTGGGCAAATAAAATCTAGAAATATAAAAATCTATGTCCTTGCTTTTTGTTGGTCCTTTTTCTAATCTGTAAAAGATTCCTTTTTTTTCCAAATTTAATTTTTTTCTATTTACCCTTTTATTTGGCTAAACTACTGGAAAATAGCTTCCGACCACTAAGGTAATTTAGAACTTGGCCTCACAACTTATAAATGTGGCATCCTTGATAAAGTAGTAGAATTTTATCGTAATGCAGTCAAAATCAATATTATATAACCTGTTAGAATAGTAGTTACCTGTTTATGTACTTTGCATTAGATTTGTTAGGAGATTTTGCTTTTCTTGCACTCTTTGTACTGTCACACTCTTTGTATTGCCACTTAACTTCTCTCTCCTTTACATGTATCATATATGTATGTAATGAGCACAATGTAATTGAGTTGCTGAATAACAAAAATCAGAAATTTTCGAATCTCAAGTTGGTATCAGAGCAGTTATGATCCTGCTTTGACTTTCTTCGTCCCCGGCCGTCGTCTCCAGCCACTGTTGGCCTCACTCTCTGATGAACCCAGGGTTAGGTACGCCTTAGAGAGCGCGACCCACCTCTGGAAGTCAGTGCCCTCACGCGCTGCTTTGATCCCATGCCAGATCTAGCATGTGATGCTCATGCAACCCCCTCTAATGATCGGAATCTTGCCGGACTTGTTCTTCGTCGGCTCCTTCTGGGCTCATTTTAGCCCTCATTTTCTAGTTTTTCCACCTTGACAGAGAAAACCCTGATTCTCTTCTGTTTGGGGTTCTCTTTCTCTACATTCTCCATTTTTTTTTTTCTGTTCGAAAATGACATTAGCAGGACCTGTATTTTCCTTCTCTGGAACTCTCACCATTTCCACCGCAAAACTCAACTGGAAGAACTACCTGTCTTGGTCTACCTCGGTGGAGTTGTGGTTCCTTGGCCAAGGATATCATGACCACTTGGAGAAGGCAACTAGTGTTGTTCCAAATGAAGAGAAATCTGAGTGGGAAAAACTTAACTTTCAACTATGTGTTGTACTATGGCAATTTGTTGGGTCGAATGTTTTGGAAATTCTTAAATCAATTAAAACATGTTTTTCCTTTTGCAAGAAGGCCCAAGATATATTTGCCAATGACATTCAATGTCTCTTTGATGCAACCCAATAGGATGTTGCTCTTAAATAGGCCAACCATGATATGATTGCACATGTAGCTAAAGCTTAGGCACATGTGCATGATCAAATACCTGTTGGTGAACGGGTCCCATCAATGGACGCTCTTGTTACTAGACTTCTTCATGTACCCAACTTGTTGAAAGAAGAAAACTCAACCGGAGTCCTGGAAACACGGCCATGATAGCACCTTGTGGAAGAGGAGGTCGTAACAATAGAGCAGCCCGTGGTGGAAGGAGGAGATGTCCTCAATGTTCTTATTGCAAGAGGATGGGTCATACTTAAGAAAATTGTGACTCTTTACATGGTTTTTTCGACAAAGCAGCACATGTCTATATCTGAAAAATTGGAGTCAAAATTTTCTGATGAGGATTACCAAGAATATTTGAAGCTTAAACATGAAAAATCTAGCAACCATATCCAATCCCCTTTGGTGCCAACTATTTCAACAACATGTATTCTCAATCTATGGACAATCATGGTCCTTGAATACTTGACTCAGGTGCCTCTGACCATATTCTGGTGACAAATCATTCTCAACCATTTTTTCTCCAAAAAACCCTCACTTTGTTACTGTAGCCAATGGGTCCAAAATTGCATCTCAAAGAATGGCTCAAGTGTTATTTTCCGACTACAAGACTTTGCTATTTTTCCGTTGATGTTACCTTCTTTGAGGACACCATTCTTCTCGACCTCAATAGACTATTCTTCTTCATCTCAACAGGTTATTCCAGTTCCATCATTTGGTTCAATTAGTAACTCCCACTGTAGTGTTTGTGAAACTCCATCTCATCCACGTAGTTCAACTGAAGTTGCTTCACCGCCTCTCATTATATATCAATGTAGGATACGATGAGTTTACCTTGCTCGAGTCTTCTCGTGATTCCGATTCTCCTCCAACGGACCCTCAAACCATGGATCCTTCCTCCTCCATTTCTTCTCTTGATTTCACTTCAGAGTGGCCCATTGCACTCCGGAAAGGTATTCAATCTACTCACAGTCATCATTTTATTTGTAATTTCTTGAGTTATCATCAGTTGTCTCTTGCATACTCTTCTTTTGTTTTATCATTTTCTTCTCTTACTATTCCTAAAAAGATTCATGAGGCACTTGATCATCCTGGATGGAGACTGGCCATGATTGATGAAATGCAGGCTCTTGAAAAAAATGGCACTTGTGGGCTTGTCCCTCTTCCTCTTGGAAAGAGAACTGTTGGTTGTAGATGGGTCTATGCTGATAAAGTCAAGCCCAATGGTGTTGTCAATCGTCTCAAGGCTCGATTAGTGGCCAAAGGATATACCTATGTATATGGTCTTGATTATTGTGATACTTCTCCTGGTAACTAAAATCACCAAGTTTGATTGATTCTTGCTATGGCTACCATGCTTCATTGGTCAATATTAGAACCTTAGAGATGTGTTTCACCTTTTGGAGCAATCCTAACAACTTAATTGATAATGGAACTAAATGACATGAATGATTTTGTTATTTGGGGAGGTTGCAATGATGAGTTGAAAATGTTTTTGTAAGCTGATCATCAAGTCTTGTTTAACAACCTAGAGAACTTGTATGTGGTAGGTATTTGGTTCATTTTGCTATGTTTTCTAACATCAAGCACATGCAGGACCAAATTATGACTAGTTATGAGGTTTTGCCTTTAAAAATTTCATTCTTCGTATTCTAGTGGTCCCACCACCCAATGCTCCAGATTGCTGGTCCTACATAATTGATACATTTGCTAAGTTATTACTTGTGGTAGATGTTTAATTCATGTATGCTGAGGAGGTCGAAGGGGTTTATGGAATGCACTTATTGTAAGCAATCAAGCCACCTTTAGGAAACTTGTAACTCCCTTTATGGCTTTCCTGAGAAGCAACAACTTTATCACCCTTGATCACACTTGAAGAAATTCTACTTGATGAAGATAGTGAGAATGAAGTTGATGATGAAATTGTTGGCAATGAAAATTCATGGTTGCTTAATAATTTTGAAGTGAATGGATTGAGCAACTCACATGAATAAAGTACTCATTTGTTTTTGACTTGAGTTTGGAGAGTAAAAATTGCACACTAGTTTTCTCTTTCACTCGGTATATAGTGTTCCTTTTACAAAACAATGTAAGTCTGAAAAAAAAGGTTGACTTAAGTCACCTTAGTACAACCTAAGCCATCACATCCAAACCAGAAATACTATATAAAAATATATTGGAAGCTATTCTAACACTCCTCAAGCTAGAGCATATAGAATGTATGCACCAAGCTTGGAACATAAAAACTGAATTCGAGGTCCCCTTAATGAATTAGTCATAACATCCGCAAGTTGTTCATTGGAGGTGACAAATTTCCTTATATAGGAGCTTCTCTCTTAACAAAATGGCAATCAACCTTTATATGCTTAGTTCTTTCATGAAATACTAGATTGGAAGCAATGTGGAGAGCAACCTGATTATCACAATACAATTCTATTGGATGATCTTCATAAAATTTTAACTCTTGAAAGAGTTGTTTAACTCACATAAGTTCGCAAGTAATCAAATCCATAACATGATATTCAATTGCAGCACTAGATCGGGCAACAACATTCTTTTTCTTGCTCTTCCAAGAAATGAGATTTCCACCAAAGAATATACAGTATCCAATAGTGGAACATCGATCTATAGGATAACTTGCCAAATCAGCATCACAATATCATGAGATTTGGCTGTCTCCTTTGTTTTCGCACAATAATCCTTGTCTCAGAGCTTTTTTGATATATTTAAGGATACACAAAATAGCATTCCAATGATCAACATGAGGAGCCTGCATGAACTAACTAATAACTCATACTAAAGAGATATCAGGTTTTGTGGTTGTAAGATAAATAAGTTTCCCAACCAATCTCCTATACCTCTCCGTATCTGTAAATGGTTCACCTTGGTCATCCATTAACTTTTGGTTAGGATCCATAGGACAATCAATGGGTCTGCAATCAACCATGCTTGTTTTCTCTAAGACGTCTAAAGCATACTTTCTTTGTGAGATCACAATGCCTTCTTTTGATTGAGCGACCTTAATACCAATAAAATATTTCAAACATCCTAAATCCTTATTCTGAAAATGGATGAACAAATGTTTCTTCAATTGAGTGATTGTAGTTGCATTGTTCCCTATAATCACTATCCACATAAACAGCTAGATATATACACTTCCCTGGCGAAGTATGACAATAAAAAACGGAGTGATTTACTTTACTATTTTTAAGCCCAAAGTCCTGCACAACATGACTAAATCCTCCAAACCAAGCTTTAGGAGATTGTTTGAGACCATGAAGAAACTTTTGCAATTTACAAACTAATCCAGACTTCCCCTAAGCAACAAACCTAAAAGGTTGCTTCATGTAAATCT
Organism: Hylodesmum podocarpum; assembly: GCA_026586105.1. Lineage (NCBI taxonomy): Eukaryota > Viridiplantae > Streptophyta > Magnoliopsida > Fabales > Fabaceae > Hylodesmum > Hylodesmum podocarpum. The sequence continues at coordinate 402,166 of JALJEV010001349.1, forward strand.
CCTCCTCAAACTCACCATGAAGAAAGGCATTTTTAACATATAATTGGTGGAGAGGCGAATGATGAATAACTGTCATAGCAAGAAAGAGACGAAGAGACGAACTGTAGGAATCTTGGCTACAGGAGAAAAGGTGTCACCATATTTTGAGCCATAAATTTGAGTAGATCCCTTGGCCATTAGACGAACCATTAAGGCCAACTTTAATAGCATAGACCCATCTACATCCAACTGGTTGTTTTCCCAGAGGAAGTGGAACTAGTTCCCATGTACCACTATGCTCAAGTGTTTGCGTTTCAACAATCATGGCTTGTTGCCATCCAGGATGATCGAGAGCCTCGTGAACATTTTTAGGAATAGTGAGAGGAGATACAAAGGAGAGAAAAGAGAAATATAATGGAGATACACGATGACAACTCAGAAAATTATAAATAGGATGAGAATTCCAAGTAGACTGAATACCTTTTTGAAGAACATGCCAACCAGAATTATCTTCGTAGGATCTGTAGTAGGAGCATCTATTGGTGAAGGACCTGAATCTAGTGATTCTTCAGGAGCAGGTGGACCCATTTGTCGTGCCCGACACTGATATGTGAAAAGGTGAGGAGGAGTATCTTGAATGGGATTAGTTGTGGGGACAATAGATGAATTAACTTCTTGGTTAGGAGTGATATGGATTGACATTAAAGGAGGAATGGTAACATGAGAACCAACAGGTAGAGCCTGTTGTATTGAAAACGAATCATGAGTGGAGGATGAGAAAAACATATTTTGTTCAAAGAAGGTGACATTTGCAAACATGTAGTATTTTCTAGTTTGTGGGGAGTAGCACTTGTACCCTTTCTAAAGACACGGATAGCCTAAGAAAATGCATTTGATAGCTCTAGCAATCAACTTGTCCAGGGGAAGAAGACGACATTCTCTTGATTAAAAACAAGAGGTGAGAATTGCATCACATCAATAATGGACAGGAACATTTGCACAAGGTGTAAGTCTGAAAAAAAGGCTGACTTAAGCCAACCTAGTACAACCTAAGCCATCACATCCAAACCAGAAATACAATATAAAAATATATTGAAGCTATTCTAACAGTTTGTTTAGATGCAAGATGTATCAACAAATGTTTGGGCTTTGAGCTTGCCCATTTCTCTAAATAGACTTATCTTTCTTCTTTTAACAATGGGACCTAAGAGGGAGTTTTATGATTTTCCTTGTTTGGACATTCTTGGAGAACCTATGAACATAAGTGCAATGCAGATAAACCAATTAGAGTTACAGGATCATATGGATCTTTAGAGGGCACAATATTGATAGTGCATCCATTAGATGATATCTATAGAAGTATTAGGTTGGGCTATTGAGTAACGGGCACTCTAATTGTAAGACGCTAGAAAACACAAAAAGAGGGGATGAACTGTGTTTTAACCAGTTGGCACTAGATTCTTTTTGATGCTAGGTGTAAGATTGATGAGGAAATTATGCCCATTGGAGGAGGTTGGAGTATTTAGAGGCATTCAGTTTGTTACTAGTGACAAATGTGAGTGATCTAGTGTCTTTGACCATTTTCTTGGGATGGTTAAGGTTCCCTGGAGAGGACAGTCTGGTTGCATATGCCACTCTAGGCTTAGTTGGGCCTAATTTTTGTTTAATACCAATTACAACAACTCTACTAACAGGGTGTCATTTCATGTTTTGTATGGTTGAGATCCTCATCTTCTTTTTCCCAGAAATACCTTCCCTTCTAAATTTAAAGATGTAAAGAGTATGAATATTATTTCTTACTTTGAATACATTCATAAGTTTGCCTTTATAGCCTCCTTATAATCAAGAATAAAATCTCTATCATTACTATAGTGTGGCTTTTATTATAATTTTTTGATCTATAGATTTTTCTAACACCATTGCTTACTCTGGACCAGACAAGTAATTACTTTTCAATCCATCAATGTATTATGTATAGTGTATTATGTATTAATATTGTTACTTGATGTAAGCTTCGTTTCCCTTCTATATTTGAAGCTGGTGTTCTTCATTTCAGGCTGCACATGTTCAGTCAGAACGGACGAGTAACACCTGCCGACAATTACTGAATGGCAACAACATCCAGTCATTAGCTGACCAGAGCTCCAAGGAAATTCAAACCACCATGACGACTCCTTCAAGTCTTAATATTTCTGGAGAAAGGGAGCAATCAACCCCATTAATGTACACACCGCAGGTGTCATTTTCTCAAAAATCTGGACACATGGAGGAAGATCCACGCAAGTCTGCAGCTGCTGCAGTGGCAGCAAAACTAACTGCTTCAACATCCTCTGCAGAGATGCTATCGTTAGTGCTGTCCTCTCTAGCATCAGAAGGTGTTATAGGCAATCCAATGAAAGAGTCTTCTGCCGATTATCACTCTGAGAAGAGGATCAAGCACGAGAGTGACCAGCCATTATTTATACCATCTCAGAATCCTCAACAACCACTTCCTCCCTTTACACTTTCTGAGTCTATTCAACACAATGGACCAACCTCCAATCAGCAACCAAATCCCAATGAACCACCACCTCCACCCTCATCATCACCTCCCCCATTGCCACCCCCACCGCCAATGTCACAGTACCCTGTGCCACAGTTCATGCAGACTGCTGGATCCATTAGTAGTATGGCATACAGCTATGGCATGACACAACAACCATCAATGGCACCCTATCCAGGTGCTGGGGCTTCCCTGAATGGTGTATCCACTTTTACCCCTCCTCCAATGGGTACATATCAGGGTTTTCAGGGTGCAGATGGAAATTACTATAACCAGCCCTCATCAATGCCCATGGCTCCAATATCTCGGCAATAATCTCAGTCCTAGATAGATCTTCCCGAGGTAAGGTTGCTTAGAGAAAGCATTTTATACCTCCACCCATACAGTCAGATGTGCACATAGTAAAATGCTTTGTAACATTTAGTTGTTGGCTGGTACTAATTTCCCTGAGTTAGAATAATTTCATTGTGTTACGCCGACAGTAACGGTTTTGTACTTTTATTGAGTAGGGTTTTGTCACTGTAAAACTTAGCATATTATTATTGCCTTGTGGCTTATGTCAGATGTGTGGTTTCGGGGGTTGTATTGTAGGCATGTCGTTACTGGTGAATGAGTTACGGTTGTAATTCGACATCAGACAAAGGCAGCTTGCACGTCTCCTCAAATATGCATCTTCTCTGCTGATGGGCTGTTATGTGTACAGACCGTGTGTTTGTATTTTTATGGATTTGTCTGTTGTACGAAAGCCTAAACGATGCACCGAGGATCTGGTTAGTTCTGAACATTGTTTTTATTTATATTATACATGAGTAACATGACAAGATTTGTCAAAATATTTTGTTTTACTTGGTTTAGACAATTTCGTGTAAGTTGGTACATTTATGCTATAAAGTTGTGATTAAGCTGAGGTCGTGGGCTGGTTTGGATATGTCAGGATAATAGAGGAACAGATTTTGTAAAGTAACGCCTGCAATTTGTAATATCTTAACTTAAAAAATTAAAAATAATATTTATCTTTTTCTAATATCTTATTACTTGTTAAGTGGGCTTATATCATAATATTACATCATATTTATGTAATTTTTTAGAATGAAAATAATAGGATAATTGAAATGTTACATCATAAGCATTTTCGGTAAACAGTTAGAATCTAAATGAAATGTTTTACCCTAACACGGAACTTGTTGAAACAAACAAGAATAAGATGATTGTAAAATTTTTTAACATGCCATTCATCCTTCAACCAAAACTCATTCTTAAAAGAAGATTTGCCAAAAAAAATTACAAAATTAGAGACGGTAAAAAGGTTGGGCCTTGCGAATATCTGTTTGAAAAGTTTTCCATGGAAGGAAAGTAAATATCTACAATGGTGATCTATAAACGTCGCAAACATGGATATCATATTGTCTATACCCGTGTATATTCTCTATCCATTTAATTTTTATTTACTTAAATACTCTTGTATAAACATATATATTTTCAAGTAATACTAGTATAATTTGAATAGTTTTACTTTTAAAAAGAAAGCATACAAAATTTATGCACTTTATACTACGGGAAGAAAATGACAAATTTGTGGACCTTCAAACATTCTTTTAAAAAATTTGGTAGAATATTTAAAAAATATTAAAGGGATTATTTGACATTATTCATAGTGATCTGGGCTTATAGAATAATCCTTTTATATATTTTTTTAGGAAATATCCATAAATACTCGTAGATATCAAAATATCTACAAGTAATTTTAAAACAGGAATTCGAGTAATGACATAATAGGTAAGAGATGAATTTTTATCAAACTTTTATTTAATGAGTAGTTACTATTTATATCTATCTCAACTCGTTGTGATCCCAAAACACAATTCAATTATTGTGTGTTTCCCCTAAATTTTACATCTTCTGTGAATACTGAGCCCATTGAGTAACTAAAAACTTTAACCTAATTTTTTGAAACAGAAAACAGCCCAATCTATACATTTGGTGGAGCTATTAGACTGAATCTAAGTATATTGCTTCCTCTTTCTAGACTCAAATATAAACAACAAAGAAAAAGAGAAATTATGAACGTAAACATACAAATTATAATTAATTTCACTCAATGTAATGATATCATTTTAAAAACACATTTCGTTTGATTAAGATTCTATTTCCAATAATTTCTTTTACTCGTGATATAATAAAAGATACTTTAAAAAAAATTAATTATAATTAAATTAATAAAATTAATTTAAGTCAGCCAAAATTTTTAATTAATACACGAATTAATTAATTTTAATTATGATTGAATTCGAAGAGATTACTAATTAATAAGTGGAAAGTTAACCAATTCCACAACATTAGAAAAGTAACTTTTTGCCTTTATGAATGAACTATTTTCTATTGCATTAAAAATATATTAACTCTAATTATTTTATTCTTATATTAAAAATAAAAATTGATTGTGAACATATATTATAAACACTTAATCATAGGATGTGTATTTGATTTGAAAACCTTTTTCGTTATATTTACGAATGGTTATTATAAAATTTTCGTTCTGTCTTGTATATGTTAAATATCTTCAAAACTTTATATAAATTCAAATCATAAAAAAAATATTTTATTGTTTTTACTATCTATATATTACGCAATTAAAAAAAGAAGTTAAATTTAAGATGAAAAAAAAAATAAATTTATAAGTATGGACAAAACTAAAAATAAAAATGTTTTATTAAAAACTAAACGGAGTGTAAGTATTTCCTATTAAAATATAATAATGTTTTATCATAGTATAGTGCATTGAGATTCAATACTGTTTTGTCTCGATCTATTACAAAATTATAGTAGTTGGTGTATACTAAAAAAGCAAAACTACTACATAATAGGAGAAAAAATTAGAACTTTTTTGTGGTTTCATTATGGTGAAATTAAACAAGCATTACTTGATGCATGTATAAACCTTATAACTATATATAAGAAGGATGCATGGTGATGGAACCATCACGTGTCTATGACGTGAGAATAGCAATGTGTATTATTGTCATGTATAGGGTCACTAAATAGTTTGACCTTTGAACAGTGAAGCAAGTAAAAGCCTAAAAGCAAGGTGAAGTAGAAGAGATAGTGGATATGGCAGAGGGCAGGGAGTAGAGAGAATTCATGTCCACACTCTGATCATAACATAACATGGACAGAGTATAAAGAACATGATAGCCCCTTTGAGTCTTAATTTTTTTGACCGTGATCAAGGTTATCCGTTCCCTCTACACCTTTTTCTAGTCAAATAAGGGTCAAATGTGAGTTCCCATAAATTTGGGGATTATAACATATAGTTTCAATTCTAGGGGTTACTGGTTGTTAGGACCAAACCATACAAATAAAATTATAAAGAAAAATAAAACTGTTCAGAAATGTGTAACAAAGCGTGTTGGAATACAAAATAAGAGTGACAGACTTTTTCACTCAAGTCAAGTCTCACCTTGAATTCTAGTGACTTTTACTAAATTGTATTAGATAGAAACGCACTACTTTAAAGTACTAGAAAATGTTTAGTCACGCTAGATAATATTATATATATATATATATATATATATATATATATATATATATATATATATATGGTATTATTTTAAAAATCTTATTAATCATCATAGTAAAATACGTCCATAAGAATAAATATATTTGGAGGTAAATAAATGGAAAAATATATTTGGAGGTTAATATTTTCTGCTAAAAGCATCTATTAAACAAATGTTTATATTTATAACATTTACTCTAAAATTATCAACAACTACTTAACCTATTTCATAATAGGTATTATATAAAAATATTGAGAGTACACATATCGCACTATAACATGTTGAGGTTAGTTGAGTCAGATCCTTACTTTAAGTGTTACACCCAACTATCTTTCTAAGGACCTAGTTCGTTCGTGAATATTTCAATAAGTGTCACTTTATGATTTTCAGAATAGTGAGACTAATTCCTCAACCCCTCTCACAATATTTTTATTTTAATCTAATTCACCTAAGAGTCCTTTCACGTGACACATAATAGATGTAAAACACCTACACTGAAGTCCTCATGACTTCCGTGTCTACACAATCCATACATATGTGTCTAGCCTCTACTATCCTTCAACATCCGAACCAAGACCTCCAAGTGATCACAATCATCCATGAATCACAAATAACATTAAGCTTGGGGTTTTTTAGGGTAATGAGTACACTCATTCTCGATACACAATCCGAGGATAATGTTGGGGTGCAAACAATGTCCCACAAAAATAGAATTAAGGCGAATAACAACTTTTCCATTACCAAAATCAAAGGTATAACCAAATCTATCCAGAACTAAAATTGAAATTATGTTCTTCTTATTGAATGTACATAAACAACATCTTTCAACATCTTTTGCCTGCACTTTAGTTCCATCTCCCACAAGGATCTTGGATTCAACACTACTTGGCTTCCTCGGGCTTGTGAACCCTTGCAAAGAATTCACAACATGAGCAGATGTGCCTGAGTCTAACCACAAATTGTTGGGATGAAAATGATGTCCCACATTAAAAAGACAAGGGATGACACATGAGTTTATAAACACATATAGTACCTCCATTGCTAAGAGGCCTTTTGGAGGAAGTCCAAAATCAAAACTGTGAGGGTTTAGGTCTAAAGCGGACAATATCAAACAAGTAGTATCAGAGCTGATGGTTCGACTTGGCGACCAGCTCAGACGAGTGGTGCGATGATTGGAGTGGATCTAAGTGTAGGTCAGGTAAACCTACTTTGTGAGGATCCCTTGTCTCAAAAGCCATCATTGACAATGACTTCCGCGGTAGGGGAGGAGGTTTAGTGGTCCTTTGTTTAAGGGAAGGATTGTTGGGATGCAAACAATATCCCACGTCGGAAAAATAAGGGATGCTACATGAGTTTATAAACACACATAGTACCTCCATTGGTAAGAGGCCTTTTGCAAGAAGTTCAAAAGCAAAATCGTGAGGGCTTAGGCACAAAGCGGATAATATCTTACCATTGGAGAGATATGTGTGTGAGAAGTCCTCCCATGTGTCATTTAACAAGAGTTAATTCAATAATTTTTTCATTTATTGTGATTCGGAACCCTTAGGTGAAATCGCGATAAATAAGAAATTTTGTACATAGGTCTATTTTGCTGTACATATGGAATCATTTACCTATCTTATTGTGCAATGACACTGTACATATTAAATGTTTTCCCTTTGAATAATGACAGCTTCTCTGCCTATGCAATTGACTACTGTCAAGACTCTGAACATAACCAATTTTGAGGATTGGAGTGAATCCTTGGACCTCTATTTATCTATCTCTAACGTGGACTTAGCATTAAGAGAAGAAGAGCCTCCTGCTCTTACATCACTACCACTCTGAAAGGTCTTATCTTGACAATAGGGTATATCTCAAAGTCATGAAGTACACCATGGAGAAATCTATCAAGCAGAGAGCATTCTAGACAACAGATTGGTAAAGGAATTTTTGAAATCATTGTTGGGATGTAAACAATGTCCCACATCGGAAAAATAAGGGATGATACATGAGTTTATAAACACACATAATACCTCCATTAAGAAAAGACCTTTTGGAGGAAGTCCAAAAATAAAATCGTGCGGGCTTCGGCGTAAAGCAGACAAATATTTACTTTCAATGGTTCATTAAAGGTCAAAGAGAAACTTCCCTACAATGGAACGGTTCTAGTACTTGGGTGGATGGATCACTAAAGTGGTAATTTTTACGTGAAGTATCTTAGCCGTTTTTGAAAAGAGAAACTTCCTACAATGGAGCGGTTCTAGTACTTGGGCGGATCACTAAAGCGGTGATTTTTACATGAAGTATCTTAGCCGCTTGGGCCCAATTTTGGCGATTGGGCAAATTTTTGTGGTACTGAAACACATAAAAAAAGTTTCAAACTTGTCAAATCTCAAGTACAATTACTCATGTTCTCTCATACCCAAATATACATATAAAGTACAAAACAAAAACACAATATATAAATTAGAATTTTAACGTTAACTTATTAATGTCGATTATCTTGGAAACCGACGTAGTTAAGATTCCACGTCACTTGTTTAGTTAATTGACATGGTTTTATTTAAATCCATGTCAGTTCTTCATGTAATCGACTTGGAAACTTCCTTTCACGTCAACTTTTAGTGGAAATGTTGTGGAAAGCCTGCTTTTAAACCCCAATTCACGTGGCATCCTCGCTCTCTTACCTTCACTGCACTTGTTCTTGTTCCTGTCATGCTCGCTCTCATTCTCATCTTGCTCGTCCTTGTGCACTTGCTCTCGATGGTTCTCGCCACGCTCGCTCATTCAAGCACTTGTTCTCCCTCATTCTCGTGGTCTTGTTCAATGTTTGTTGCTAGCTCCTATGAAGACCCGATTATCTTTGCGCTAGTGTCGTTCTTGCTCATCTCATGGTCTCATTCATTTTTTGTACTTGTTATCGTTGTGCTCGCTCGCTCAGGTTATCCTCCTTCACTAGTGTTTGACCTCAGTGTTTCTCCTTATTATTGTTCTCCTCCGTCATGCTCATTGTTCTAGGAACTTCACTATTCTACTTCTTAAAACCTTATGTTTCTAATTTTGAGTACAAGTAAAACTAGTTTTGGTTGGTTAGTCAAGATTAAGAATTAATCATGAAATGTATGCACAATTTTGGAGTTTAGGTTTTGTTCAGTGATTTAAGTATTATTGTATTAATTAGTATGGTTTCGGTTCACCTGGTTTTATGCTTTGTTATGATATATCAAATATGCAAGAGAATAAAATGTGGTGTTACTGTGTTACTATTAAGTTCTTTTTGTTAAAAATTCATTTTGCTTCTTAAATCTCATGTTCCCAATTTCAAGTACAGGTAAAATTAGTTTTTGTTAGTTATTCAGGATTGAGAATTAATCATGAAATGTATGTACAATTTTAGATTTTAGGTTCTATGCAGTGATTTAAGTATTAATGTATTTATCAAGCATAGTTTTGGTTCGTCTGATTTTATGTTTTGCTATGATATATCATATATGTAAGAGAATAACAAGTGGTGTTATTATGTTACTATTAGGTGTTTTTTATCACAAATTCATAAATCATGACATTGTTAGTGAGAGTTGTGAATATATGTGAGGAAGAGTTAATGGCTGAACTTTTTTTTGGGTTACTAATATGATTGATATCATTATGCTAATTGAGTTATTCATAGGTGGTAATTGTAGCATTTTCTTCTAGCATCTTCAAGTTATGCATTAATTAAGGTATTGTGGTTCTAAGATGTATATAAGTGGTATAATATTTTTTTTACAATAGGATGAACACTTTTATTTTTTTTCACCTGTTTTCTTATTAATATTCTAATGCCATTAGAGAGTAGAAAACATAAACATAAAAAATATATGCTCAATATTCTAAGAATGCTAGGTGTAGAATCTAGAAATTGTCATCTAAAATGCTTCATCCAATTTTTTTTATTTAAATAATAGATCATAATTCATGGATCGAAATTGGATGAATGATATTTGGATTTCACACTTCACTTCGTTGTTTGCAACATCATTCTCCCTCGCATAGGATTTCGCCCTCATTCTGATTGTGTGCTTGTAGTTTTCTCGCTATTTGCTTCCAAACTCTGTTTTATCAAGTTAATTATATGACATTAGTTTCTTGCTGCCAAATTTTGTTTCATTTAGGGTGGATTAGATAGATGAGAATCATGTTAGCTTCTGTTATGGAGGTTAAACAAATATTTTATAAAAATATATTTAGTGTAATTTCACTAATACGATGTGAATAATTATTATAGATTAAAATTTTATTTTAGAATGTTATTGATTGACTAATTGTGAATTATATTTAGGAGTGTGTTTGATTCTTCATTAGTTTAAGAGAGAGATGAGTTAAACTGTCTTTGTATGTCTGAGTTTTTGTTGATTTCGTCTGCTTCTCATATACTTCATTTGATCGATGTTTGTAGACACTTATTTCCTTATTTAATCTTTTCATGCGTCTGGTCTTTCTTTGACTTGGTATGTTTAAGCCCTATATTCGTTTATTGATGGGCTTCCTTCGTCTATCCAAGCAGATCATTCATCTAACAAGGTTGACTTTGCATCTAATAAGTCTAAGACATTTGTTCATCTTATAAGTTTAGACTTTTATCTTACCATTGTAATTATCAAAATTCATGGTCATAATTAATCTTGATTTAACAGTATTTATAACACAATTAAGGACTAATAATGCCTTTGAAATGTTTCATGTGTTTCAAGATGTTAACCTATTACAAAGTGATTATATTGACATTATTTGAAGAGAATGGGAAACATATTTGGTTCAAATACATAGAGCTTTATAGTACTAACGTCGTTGTGTGAAAAGGTAATTTAAAATGGATAAGGTTAATTAAGTTTAATGGAAGCTCTTTATATCTTAATGAATCTTATAGTTGTTTTATGAAAACAATTGTTTTAAGAATAATTATTATGAAGGTTGTGTTGTTGCATTGAAGTTAAAGTTAAATAGGTACTTCAAATGACCATGATTAGGAAATTTTACTCAATTGTGTTTTATTAATTTTCTCCCATTTTGATCTAGTATAGGTTGTCCTTCAACTTAGTTATTACTATTTTCTGTGTTTTGTTCACAAATAGGATTGGAGAGATTAATGTTAGACTTGAAGTAGTTTCTCATGAAGTTTGAATTTCCATGCTTTATGACTCATATATGATATTGCCTAGTAAACTTAGCTTCTTTTTTTTGTATAGGTTTATCGTGAGAGCACTAGTTTTAGTTTCTCCAATGCCACCAGCTTCTTCAAGTTTGTGGGTGTCCATTTATTATTGAAAATGATTTTTAAGTTGTTAGATAATAACTTGGGGTGAAAGAATCAATTCAAAATGTAACTCTAACATGTTTGCATCCATAAGTAGAAGAGTAAGACTTGATAATTGACAAATACATTTTAAGTAGCTCTTTTTCATGATATTAATTTTGTAGTTGTGGAAGGGTAAGAAATATATTTTCATAGTGATTTCCTGAAGACAAATATAACTTAAGCTTAATTTCCTTAGATCTATTGCATGATGTCTCATGCTTAACTATGTAACTTCTTTAGGTTGGTTTTTTTATTGTTGAAACTAATAGTGGGAGATATAATCTTATTGACTCTTTTGGATTCTTATTACCTTCAATCACAAACAATTTTTATTTGAATGGAGTTATAATTTCTTAATTAAACTGTTAATCTATTTTTTTTTTACGTAATAGTAATACTGGAGTTATTGGAGGAGTCGCCACTGGTGTTGCTTTGTTGTTTGCAACTTTTACTGTTACACTTATTTACAAATGCCACAAATTCTTTAATTTTTGACAATGTTATGTAATACTATTGTTTTACATGTAATATTATTAGTGAATAACTAATTATTGTTGGCAAATGACATTGTTTTAAAATGTTTTAATCAAATGGACTGCTCGGTTGAGTGTTTCTCTATTTTTGAATGTGGGAAGTGTATCTATGGATGACTTTAGAACCAGCAAATTAGAACATCTTTTGGTGATGAATTTGATTAATAGTGTTTGAATTGATATTTTTATACAAGTTATTGTTACGGTTATTTGTTAAACAAAATGAATGTTAAAAAAATCCTTTTGTAAACATAATTAATGTAGAAAGTGATTTATTTTTAAAATTCTGAATCAATTTCCAAGTAAATTTATTACAACTGACATGGAAAGTCTATTTTTTATGTCGATTTTATTAAATAATTTAAACTAAATCTATCTTTAAATCAGTTCATAACCACCTAAAAAGTCCATATTTTTGTATCACCTATTATCTATATTTGTTAAAATGAAGTAGAAATGAAAAATTAACTGACGCAAAAAATTTTTATGAAAATCGTCCATCATCCATATATAAGTAAAACTTTCTGAGATTAAATATCATGACATTAATAATTCTATCAATTATTAGTTAATAATTTAATATCTCATTCAAATTTTTATAATAAAAAACTAATTTTATTTATACTCTATGCATTAGAGTACTATTTTATTTGGTTATATATTCTTTGAGTGGTGAAAGTAATTAGTAAATAATTTTATTTAAAATATACAAATAATTTCACTTTGTGATTACAAAACAAGTTTATTATTTTTTGTGATTTAAATATATTTGCGATTATGGATATCCGAAGGTATAAGAAAAATCTGCGGATATTTTTTAAATAGTTACCCCCACAAATAACGGAATGGACAACAAACACAAATTTTTGTGGTAAGACGAGTGCGAATTTCATGATATCTATATCCACAGTGTGTGATTATCATCCCTAATTAGACTATACCGCCTCCTATTATAAACAAGTGCTAACGAAGGTCTAACTTCTTTTTTTTTTTTTTCGGAAATATAAGTAAATTTTAACCAATTTTACCTAATTTATTGTTATTATTCTTGAAATTGAATTATCTTTCAATTCCGTGATAAATACAATTTTTTTTTCTTCTATATATCATGTAAATAACGATCTTAATTCTTATCACTCTCCTCTCTCTCCCTTACTTTCTTCGAGTAGTATCCTTTACCTGACAGAAAAAGGTTTCTTTCGGTTTCCATTGGTTTACAAATAAACTCAAAATAATGTTCAATTATGCACCCATGCCACCTCCTGTGTGTGTGCTAAATAAATATAATTACATACATACATGTATTTGAGCATAGCATGTGCCATGCATGCATGCGTACCCCTGCAGGGTGCAAGTAAACACATATAAGACATGGTGTGCAAAATGGATGGTAATGTTTTTGAAGTTGATGAAAGAGAAATAGTGTGTTGTGTCAGAAATTGAGCACCATAATGTGTTGAGTGAAAATGAAGTGCACCAATCCTAAAGTGGGATATCATATTGGGGTTCCCAAACAGGACTCAACGGACAGACATACCCTGAAACAGTGAAACTCAGTGACAGTGTCGAGACACAAGGTTAGACAAAAGCACCGCCAGATCCCAATTGCGTTCAGATACAACATGCATTTACTCAATTAATTGTTTTATATACTTTTTTTTTATAAACATATTGTTAAAAATTAAAACTAATTTTATATGGAATATATAATATAATATTTTTCCCTTGATACAATAAATGAAAAAGCAACAACTATACACTATAAAGTGTTGTACGTAAATAATCAAACATAATCTAACTAGATTTATAAAATATCAATTATATTTTAATATATATGATATATTTATTTGACTTTGATAATAAAAATTTTATAAAATCTAATTTATAATTAATTAATCATGTAAAATGATTTTATATTATTTGTGTATAACTTCAAAATATATTTCAAATTTAAATTGATAAGATTTAATTCCTGAATGAATATATAAATTGGTAATTGTTTTACATATGTTATGGTGCATTAATAAAACTGGTGGTCAAAGAAATTAATTAACAAAGAGATGGAAAAGAATCACAAGTGGTTTATTTAATTCTGAAAAAGTTGGTTTTAGGTTCCTAAAAATAAGAGGGGCATGGACTTGGCATTGGGTGTTGAAGCCCCTCTCTCACTCTAGAACGATTATTATAGAAAATGAACTTGTTCTGCTCAGTTTCTTGGGTCCTGGTGTTGCATGCTCTTGCTGTTCAAAGTGAAAACGACAAACACAAAGTGCAAAAAGTGACATTTAATAATAATATAGAATAGAGATATATTTTTTCAATCTCAATGCTATGAGAGAGAAATAGAACAGATAAAATTAAAAAACAATGAGTGTAAAAAATTGGCAAAAAAAAAAAATAAAATTAAGAATATATTACTACGAGTAATTTTGTGTATAATAATTTTGCGACAAATCTTTTTAACTTTTGTGGAAGTAGTGAAGTATTTTTATTCATTTTTCTAGTTTCTTAGAGGCATTATCTTTCAGAGCTATTTTTTATTTGAAATATTCTTAAATACTAAATGTGAGTATTTTACTTTACGTAAATTTAAATCTTGATCTCTTACGAGAGTGATTATTACTTTTTTTTTTTTTAGAATTCAATCTCGTCAGTAGTTTCATGCATAAGAAAAGAAAATTAAGTGTTTAAATAAAGATAAATGTATAAGATTTTTAAAATTTAATTTTTAAACAATAAAATATATACGTGTGTGTGTGTGTGTTTAGTATCATGTATGTGTGTTTGGAAGAAATAAAAAGATGGGGCATGAGAAAAAGCAGTCAACGTTGGGCTAACGTCAGCTAGTAAGGAAAGTTGAGGAACAAAAGCTGAGAAAAGCCGTCATGTCTCTTGCTTTAACGGCTCAAACAGAGTTTTTGAATATTTGATGTTTGCAAACTAGGGTTTGATTTGGTCCTACTTTTACTAAAGTTTGGTTTGCGTCAGACTTTGCTTCTCACAAATCATCGCCATGACGACACCATTATTTTTCTACGTATGGGCGTGTCTTTTTCTTTGGGTTTATGTCTCTTTCTTTGTGGGTAGACATGTACGTGTGTGTGAGAGAGAGAGAGAGAGAGAGAATTTGTGTGTCACAAAACAAATATGTTACTAATTAATTAGTTGAGAGCGTGCTGTTTTAGTGTCAAGTGTGCAAAACCCTGTCTGCTGGGCATATCACAAATCCAAAAGAATTAAAAAAATATAAATGAATGATCAAATCAAAGTGGCTAAGGAGACATCGAGACAGTGCAGGCAACATCCTAATTAGCCTAGGACTAGGAACATTGTGATGTTGTGTTGTTATCTTTCTTCTTCTTAAGTCTTAACGGGGTGGTGGGGCTTCAAAGCCTTAGCATCAACTATTTCTATGGATAACCTACGACTTGGATCATCTTCATTACCAATCCGTAAATTCCACTCAATTGTTATACTTATATCCATACACAAATTATAATTCTCCCTCATTGTGTTTTATTTGTTCACTTTTTAAAAATAAAATTAATTTTTATTTAATTGTTTAATTAGAAATTTAAAATTATTAATTATGATTTTTAAACAAATTCTTAACGTGCCATTTTAATTATTGACTTATGGCAATGGTGTTATTTTAATCTATATGAGTTTTAGAATGACTATTAGTTTTTTTTTTTTTATTTAATCTGATTTTTGGGTAGTTTAAATAATACTTTTTTGATAATTATAAAATGATATATAAACTACTTTAAAAGTTAGATTAAATAATTTTTATAAATATTATAAACATAGTTAATTAATTTTAAATTAATAACTAAAATAATTACGAAAGTCAGAGATCACAATTGTGACTTTAGTCAATTAAATATTTTACATGTTCATCATATAAATAACAAAAGAAAAATTGTAGTGAAGACAAACATGGATAATAAGTGGACGCAGAGAAAATAATAATGGCACTACCTAATTTGTGTACTATTCGCATAAGTGGAAACATAAACTAACTTGTTTGATGGAAAGTGATAGACTCGACTGTTAGTTTTAAATTTAAAAATGAATAAATAAATTAACAACACCACTGTAGTTTATCTAGTGTTAAAATTAAGTAAGTTTGCAAGATATTTTATCTAAAATAATAATAAGGTTGATTATATATCACATGAATTAATTGATATAAGGTTATTTTAACTTAACTAATGATTTATGTTTAAATATTATAAAGGACTATTTTATTGTTTATAATAATATTATCAACTTAAATAAAAATGTCTAGATCTAATAAAATGTGCATGTAATCTACACATAAAAATATCAACAAGGTCTCACTGTTTTTTGTATAGACAAAGTTTTCACTTTCTTACTTTAATTTATGTATTCCCCTTTTCAAGAAAGTTCCATCGAACATGCACTTATAGCACTCAAAGCCAAAGGTGGTAAAATTTTGAAAATTATTTATTTTGAGATAGAAAATATCTTTTGAAAGCCAACAAAAGAAAGAAACTGCATAACATTTTACTTTTGCATTGGAAGTTTTGTATTCTTCTCATATTTTTATCAATTTGATTTAGAAGATAATAATAAACAACTATATAATCAAATATCATTTAATATTAGTAGAGTCAGAGTACTGTTCATGGTGTCATAACTCTCAAAATTCCTTTACTTTATCATTTATCTTTTCCTCTTTTCTTCAATTTATTGTTACCAAACACTGTATTTATTATTATAAAAGAGCATTATATAAGGAAATAATTGTGAAACACATTCAAGTAACGAAATATAGTAAATCGAGGTAGGATTGTTTGTTAATAACATATGGAATGATTGGTGGGTAGGGAAGCGTAGGTGTGGCCTAACACTGAGCTACAAGTCACTTCAAAGCCTCAAATCAAAGCACGAAGTGAACCCAAACTTCTGTTTATGTTTGTGCGCCGCGCGATTCTTTCTTTATGTACTTTTCAAACTCTCACTCACTTATCAATCCCACGCGTGCATTCAACCAACCATGTTTCTCTCCCAATTTCACTATGCTATTACTTTTCATTTGCAAAATAAAAAAGCACTTAATGTACTGTTTTATTTATTTTATATTCTACTAAGATTCTAAATTTCTTACAAATATATTTCAGAGACATAATATTTTTATAATAATTAGTAGCTATATTAAATAAAAAACTAAATCTTCAACTGTAAACCTGGTTATTGTTTCAGCAACTCGTTATTTGTGTTATATCAGCTAATTGTATGTATTAGATATCAAATAAATTATATTTAAAACGAAATATTTATATTATTTAAAATTTCGATGAACTTAGTCATCATTATGGTGTGTGTATATACTTTGTTCCAATATAATATTTACAAGATAAATGTATATATTGGATATTATTTTCACTCTTTTTTATATTAAAAAATTAGGTTATAATGTAAAAAATTAGAGGTAATATTATTTTGCAACTTTCTTGCCCAAAATAATTAAATTTCTAAAAAATTTCATTACACTCAATGAAATGCATAAAAATGTATTATGTATGTTTTGATGAAGTTTTATTATCACACGAAAGGTGAAGCCAGGTTGATATATTTAATTGGTAAAATGCATACTTATATTTGTAAAACTACGTGAGCTCGAAAAATTATCACAAAAAACTTCTATGAAGTAGAATTTTACAAACCTTTTTGTATTTTTTAAAAAATAATGTATTATATTATCGTGTAGCTATTTTTCAATTTGAATAATTTTAAAAATATATATTAATTAATTAAGAAAAATTCAAAATTGAATTCTAAAATATATTAGAGATTTAAACTATAAAAATATTTCAATTATAAAATAAAAAATAATGTTTTGAAAATATATATAATCTAACTTATAAATTAAAAATAATATATATCACTCTTAGAAAATAGAAAATAAAGTCTAGTATTTAAAATAATTTTACACTTAGAAAATTTTAAAATAAAAAACTAATCTAAAATATCAATTATAAGGTTTTCCTAAAAATATTACTAAGCTCACTTCTTAAGATCAAATTTCAACCAATTACCTCTCTTCTTTGTTGTTTGTGTTTCCATCAAATCTTGGGTAAAAGTCCCGGAAAAGGTTAATCAAAAAATAAATTTCCTTAACAGGGTTAGTTAGAAACTATTTCTTTGGGAGAAGTTGTTTTTGAAGACAAAATTTAGATTTCGACTTCAATTTATGAAGAAGACAAACAAATCCTTTTGACTTCACATGATGCTGACATGTGGTGATTTGTGAGGAAGTCGAAGAAATTTTTTCAACGACACGTGACCCTTTCTGAATGGTACAAGGGGAGTTGAAAAATTAAATAAAAAAAAATTAAATATAAAAAAAATTAATAACTAACTAACCATTTAAATTAAACTAAAATAAATAACTACGTAACATACAAATTTAAATCAAATATAACTAAACGCAACAAACATTAAATATTAAAAATGAGTTAAAATTTTTGTAAAATATTTAATTTTTAATGTTTGTTGAGTTTAATCTGGTGACAAACGTAACAAAATTTTCAAGATTAAATATCTAATGTTTGTTGTGTTTAATTATATTTAATTCTTAATTTGGTGACATACTAACAAAAATTTTAACTAATTTTTAATTTTTAATATTTATTGTGTTTAGTTATATTTTTTATATTTAATTTTTATTTATTTAATTTTTTCAACTCCCTTGAACCATTCAGGGAATACTACATGTGAAATTCTCAACAAACATGACAAAATTCTTTCAACTTCCTCACAAATTTTTTTAATATTTAATTTTATTTTGTATTTAATTTATTCAGCTCTCCTTAGACCATTCAAAAAACGCTACGTGTCAAACCTATAGTGAAGTCAAAAAGATTTCTTAGACTTCCTCATAAATCGCCACGTGTCAAGTATCATGTGAAGTCGAAAGGATTTGTTTGTCTTCTTCTCAAAAACAACCCCTCCCAGATAAATAGTTTCTAACTAACTCTATTAACGGAATTTATTTTTTGGTTAAACCTTCACAAGACTTTTACCCTCCAAAATTTATGTTGGTTGGAAGATATCATTTTCAAACACATTCAGGATACTTTTATACATGATGTATGGAAAATAAAAAGGTTAATGGAAAACTTATTTTTGCGGAAACATAAATTCACATGTATGTACGAAATTGAAATATATACATAAAATATTATCTAAAATGAGTAGCATAAAATATGTATATCCGGGTGGTTATAAGAGTTTGAACAAAAATTGAATGGTTAAAAATATTACATACCCATCACCATTGGTGAGAAAGACGATCAGTGACCAAAAATTTAAAACTAATCCCTTGAACTCATTTAAAACTAATCCCTTGAACTCTTAGTAGGCTCTTCCTCTAACTCATTGTCTGCTAGCCATTGCTAGCCTCCTCTAGGGGTAGTCGATCCCATGGAAGAAATTAGGCAACCCTTCAAATGACGCTCCTTGGATGAACTGAGGATATCATCTTGGGCTCTGCTGACCCTCTAACAACAATAGGCACCTCAACAACTACGACCTCCACTAGAAAAATGTCCGCAATGACAATGATATTTATAACGCCTTAGGTACCAGAAGCATTGGGTCTGCCTTGCGATACTGTGTCAATGTTAGCACTATCAACTCCAAGTCATCATCTCACTCTTGGATTTGTTCTACCCTCCAATCGAGGGAAACACATATTGCCCACAAAACGCTCCTACCCTAGCTCTCACATTATGACACTCAATGATTACTGTCTCTCACGGCCTCTGATCTGCCATTTCTCACCCTTATTACATCCAAAACAACACATAACAGGTGTTCACCTACTAACCATTGTTGTGGTTTTATTAGCGTTGTTCACAAGATTTAGCTTCACCTAAAGTGTAATTAGGCTCAGCGCACTTTATTGGTCAACTGCCACACAAGTCACCACATGCTTTGTGGACTACTACATTGGTTCTTGGTTAATTGTTATGAACTCTCCCAAATAAGTACATGAATGAGCACTCATTAACTGATGATGACATGTGATCATTGATAAGGTTTGTCATGTTTGATCTGAGCTTTTTGCGCCTCACTTGACATGACATCCAAAGACACACAAAACTCACATATCATCTCTTTGGGTATCACTTAATGATCAACTAATTCACATAAGAATGACTCTCTTGCCGTTTTCTCGCATAGTATAAACAATTAATTAAAACCATGTACAAGTTATATGGAAACATATTAAAATGTAACAAATAAAAATTGAAACTTTTTAAAATATCATGTAACATAACATAAAAACACTAAAATATAATGTATGGAGACATTCAACCTTGACATTTTTTTCATATATGTTTTTATTTTTATTACAAGAGATAAGATGATTAAACTATAAACATTAGATTAAAATTTATTAATTTTAATCGTTAAATTAACTCAAATATGGATCAACTAAATAAAAATTAAATATTTAAAAGATAAGATTATTATATCTTAATGTTAGATAATATTATGCTTTTATGTTAGATGATATGCATTTATATTAGATGATATTATGCAGTTTATCTTTTTTATTTTTGCCAAGGGTAGTTTAATTATTTTCTTACTAGTATATGTATTTGTATTGTTTTCTTGATTAGTAACGAATACACATTGATGAAACCCTAGCCTCTTGTTCTTGTATTTTCCCTTCCTTCTTCTCTTCTTCATATGATTGTTAAATTCTACATGGTATCATGAGCATGGACGATCCAAGCTTCCGCGAATCCATTTGATTCGACAGTATTCGTTCTTCCGTTTGAGGTTCTTTATTAGGATTTGCAGAATTTGAGGTTTTACTCTCTTTGTTTTGTGATTGTTTGTAATGGATGGAGAAAGAGATGATTCATTTTCTAGTTCTATAGTATCTGATTTTGTTTAATGACATTTTCTTATGGCATTCCTATCCTAGGACCCTTTGCACTCCGTTGTCGGGGATTCTTCTTCCATCGCTCCCTTTGCACCACGTTGTCGGGGACCCTTTGCACCCATTGTTGGGGATTGATTGTTTTGTTGTTGTGGGATTTATGGTGCCCTGTTGTCATGCTTGGTGTGATGAGAAATGTTGGAAATCCCACATCGCTCCCTTTGTACTCCCTTGTCGGGATCCTTTGCACCCCATTATTGGGGATTAGATTGTCTCATCTCTTGTAAAGAGCGATGGTTGATTTTACATTTTCATTTTATGTATAACAAACTCTCGATGTTTCCTGTTGATCCATCGTGAGTTTGAGAAGAGATGTTAGATAATATTATGCATTTATTTTAGATGATACGCATTTATGTTAGATGATATTATGCAGTTTATCCTTTTTATTTCTATGATGGGTAATTTAGTTATTTTCTTATTAATATATATATTTGTATTGTTTTATTAATTAGTAACAAATACACATTAATAAAACCTTAACCTCTTGTTTTTATATTTTTCCTTCCTTCTTCTCTTCATATGATTGTTAAATTCTATACTTAAAATATCTAAATTGTCATTAATTCATAAATATCACGATGTTATTATCGTACGATTCGCCGCCGCCACAACCGTCCCTCTCATTATCAATGTTCTCCTTATTGTCCATTGTTATTTATATTAACTCTATCTTCTCTTAATTTTAAATCAATTTATTTAAATTTTAATTATCTACTAGTATAAAAATTTTATCATGCAAATATTTTAAATCAATATTTCTATTAATTACAACCATCTTTATCATATCACTCATATTTAATTATCATTATTCATTAATTAACTTATATTTATATATTTTAAAATTTCAAATTTATATAATATTATAAATTATATAAAGATATTTAATATTAAAATAATATTTTAATAAATTTTATATTAATTAATATTATTTATTATATATCAAACACGGAACTCCATGAATCTTCTTATTCTATCCATTACCTTAATTTTAAATGAATCAAATGATACAGATATTTTATCCCTTTTTGGCTTCCAAACGAATATATATTTATTAAAATTAGATTATAAATTCGCTGAAAGTTTATAAAGTAGTTAATTATATTTTTTATGGAAATAAATAGTTAAAAACTTATAAATTTGAAGTTAGGAGTTAATAGCTTATAAGGTAGGTAATAAATATGTTTTACTTCTCTCAAAACATCTATGCTTAAGCCTATTGACGACTACTTCTTTGTTAATAATATCATTCACCACTAAACGATAATCTACTAAAATTAGGAACATATTCGGCAACTGATACTAATTAGCCAAATGCATATGCTAATTTTTAAATGGTTTTTGCTAATTTTTAAATGAAAAATCATGTTTTATTTATTTATTTATATTTTTGTGGTTAACTAGATAATTGAGGAAGCACACAAAATGAGTTTTGGGAAGAAATGGCCGACACGTAATTGGGTTGTCGTGGGCAGAGCATAACAGTAACACCGGCTTTCTGCGGCCACATGTTCCTGTGTGCCATTACCTTCCCCAACATCCACTATCATTCACATTATTTTTCTCCCTTTGATCATATAATCAACCAAACCATGCATCCATTTTCCCAACATTTTTACCTCTTTCTTTGTTTTACTTCATCACATGTTTTAAAACACTATGTTGTTTAAGAATTTAAAATTTATACATGTACAAAAATTTTACGTTGTTAACAATTTTTTTTACAATACATTATTAACCTATTATACATTAGAAATTATTTTTAAATTAATTATCTATATAAATGTCAATGTAATTATCATGTATTTAATGACAATTTCTACTTGGTTTAGATTACAAAAATATTTTAAACTGTTTAATGTCATATTTTCTCATTTTTTTAATCCCGTAGCTACCCTTAATTCAAAATGTAGCATTGTTGTTGTCGTCACATTTTATAGGTTAACTTTTTCTATACATAAAAATTTCCTATAAAGATAATGTGATGGCTAATATTTCTATATGTTTATTTATCACTGTCTGTCTGATATTTTATACCAAGATGAAACATTTTATTAGGATCTTTAATTTTTCATTAAGATTTTAAAATATCCTTAGATGCTTCAGACGTTTGAGTTGACTACAATACCAAATCTCTGCACATAGATGAAAAATTTTATATTAAATGTATTTTTATATTTTTTATTTGTATAAGTGTAGGACTACTATATATGAATTAGTCGTACATAACTATGATTGAAGCATTTTGAAGTAAATTTAACGCAAAGATATGCAACCTAGACTAAATAATTTTGGGTATTTATATTTGTATGATGTCATATCACCGTAAGAGAAGTTTCATTATTTGTTAGGCCAATGATGGACCTAAAGTTTCAAATGCTGTAGCTTGAATTGGAACTCATTCTTTTATATTAACCTTTTTGTGGTCATAAAAGAACAAAAGACCTGCGCCTTGGTGCAAAGAAGAAAGGTAGAAATTCAGAGAGAGAAAGAGAAAGAGAGAGATCGATCAATACAACATAAATAATTGGCCCTACTCTATTTTTATGTTGATAAGACGGTTCATGTAAAGTTTTCCAGGCTTATGCACTCCTTACCTTTAAGGTTTTTCTTTTTTTACCCTTTTGCTTTGTTTCACTAGAAATGGTAAAACCTTGAGAATAAAAGTTGGACACTATTATATTGAATCATGCTTTTCATTCACTTTCTCTTTAGGTAAAAAAGTTCCAAGAATCATCTCTCCTCAATACTTAAACCTCCCTTCCCCGTTTGAGTATTGGTCATATCAACTTGGAATTCGATGCTTAGGTCCCGGTTAAATCTCTTATAACAGTTAACTTAATTACTTTTAACAAAGGTGTATATTTTTAATAAGTAAATTACTATTTTATCATTAAAAGTATGTGGCCGGTTCTTAAAATATAAAAATAAAAAATAATTATTGAAATTATAACATTTTGCAAGTTTAATCTTTAAAAAATATTTTGTCATTTTGTCACGATATTATATTATTTATTGTTATTTTGTTTCAAATGTAATTTAACTTTCATCTTGTTTATCTGAAATAGAAACTAAAATAATAATTAATATATAATCTAGAGACTAAATGACCATTCGGAGGCAAAATGATGAAAAAAATTTAACCATCGAATATAATCCTTAAATCCTTGATTATTTTTTTTAAAACCTTTAATTTAATTTCCTTTGATCATAAAGGTGTAATTTTTGAATCATAATATTGAAATTAAGTATATATTATCATTAAAACAAGGACTAACTTGATAAAAGATTTTAAATACATATTTAAATATATTTTTAATAATGCATTATATATAATCTACACTCAATCTATAGTTGAATAATATAAAACATACATGATGTTAATACTTATTTATGTTTCTACTACTATGAAACAACTTTTGTCAATAACTTTAACACAGAAACAATAACAGGTAAAACAAAACAAAAAAGTAAAAGTAGTCCTATATTAATTTTTATTTTATTTTATTTCATGAGAATCCTATATTGATCTTATAGGCTATAGAACAAGTACATGCATATATGTATGTTATGGCATTTCAATCCTTTCACACTTTTCGGACACTAGAAAGGAGAGACTTATAGTAGCCATATCCACGACTATTTTTGAAGACACCAGGATTTGTTGAACATGACCACTCTACAACCTACACTCCCCTTGTTTAAAGGCTGACCCAAATGAAAGATTCATTGCAATACATATCAATCTACTTTCAGCTTTGAATAGACAAGTACACACGTCACGCACTCAATACTAATCTATGTGGAGAAAGAAAATAACCGACAACAACAATCGAATAATATCAGTATCTTTTTCTTCACCCATAAATCTCTCTCACTAGCTCTCATCATTTTTCATAATCCCTCTCACCCCAAGAACATGCCCATTTGTGTTTCTGTTCCTTTTTCTTCCTTCACGTATGCAAAAGGCTGGTGAAAAACTGGAAATGGAAGACCCTGTACTAATGCTAAAAATAACATCATTCTCTCTTTTATTTTAAAAGGAACATTGTATGTGTTTGATTTAATTTTTGTAAAATTGTTTTTATTTTTCACATGTTTGATTTTATATTAGAAATTTATTTAAATTTAATTTTATATTTAGAATTAAGTTAAAGAAAATTTGAGTAATTTTTATTGTGGATAAACAATTTTATATTTTATTTTACTGCAAATTTAGTTTTAAGATAAAAACATTGAAATATATATTGCATCACTTTAAAATCAAATTTTAATAAAAATCAATTTTACAAATTCAATTATATTCTAAATTAATTTTGTCAATGGTCATTCAAACACACCATTCGTGCTAGTGTTTGCAATTAATTAGCAACGAATTTGTAATATTTCTTTACCAGGATAAGTCTAAGAAGAAAAGAGAAAAAAGAAACAAACAAGAAAGTAAAAGAGAAAAAATCATGCCTTCACACAGGGTGTTGAACCAAATTGATGAAAAGGGCACTGTCTTAAGTTGGACATGTTGTGTACATTTCTGGGTACATATGATGAAGGCATGATGTAAGCCATAGGAGCAAACAAAGCAACACCCATTGAGTTAAATACTTTTCACTGTGTTGCTAACAAATTACAAGTTGTTATCTAACAAAAAGAAAAACAAATTAGAAGTTAGCTAGAATACTGTATGATTATAAATAGTAATTTTTGTAATCCTAGTGTCTCTTTACATTATAAAAACAAATAGATGATACTGAATTCATCATCCGTGATGCTGAATTAAAATGCTCATGCTTAACTCATGCTCTTTTATATCTTTCCTTCTTTTTAAGTTCTAATTAAGTGGCAGGAGTAGGACCTCAACAAGAAAGAAAGGGGCAATTATTTTTGTTCAAAAATCTGAGACAATCTTAATAATAGATTGACTTTTAAACAGAACTTGATTGATTGGGAAAAAGGAAATCTCTCCTTATTCTACTCAGAATATAATAGGGCATATAAATTTTCCTCCTCTTCATTTTGAATGAAAGCAAAACATTCTTATAACCATAAAGCAACCCAATCCTATAAGTCCCATGTGGTTTACTTATATAATTCTTGAAATACATATATATATATATATATATATATATAATTTAATAAAAAAAGATAAATAAAGAAATAGTGTGTTAGTGAGACATTTTAAATTTTAGTAAATTACATATAAACATTTCTTGAAGTTTTTATATAAAGTATAGTGATCACTTTAACAAGGGTATCAGTGTAGAGCTTTTCAAAATTAGAGGGACGATGGTGTAGTTTAATTTAAAGAGTGTAAGTGTAATATTTTTAAATAATCAGGGAAATGTTTGGTAGAAACTAAAGAAATAAGGAATATTTGTATAATTTTATAAATTACATGACATATTTATGTAATTTACTCTTAAGATTGAGAGAGAGACGTTTGTTAGGAAGTTGATACGCAAGACACGAGTGATAATTATATTAAACACATTTTTTTTGTTATGACAAGTATATCATAGTCATCAAGTAATAAGTACTTATAGATGGGGTTGTCGATCCTACGAGGATAAGCAACTTGGAAGCTATATTTTTATTTGTTTTATCTTATTAATTTCTCTAGAGGGGAAGAGAGTATATTAGTTCTTGATTTAAAGATTAATTATAAAGAAGCAGAAAACAATTAAAAAGAATTTGAGATTAATAAAATAGAGTGATTTAGATCCTGATTTCACCACTAATCTCCCCTTATATTTTCCTCTTATGCCATTTAAGTATAATCATGGTCGGATCAGATTCCTACCCTCATGACCATCCCTCTCAGGATTACTCACACCTCCTATGTTAACCGGATTAATATCAAATTAATTAGGGATCTAGTTCTATGAATCCAGGAGCAAACTTTGGGTACGTCCGCATTACTACATACTCTCATCTCTAGGATCCTAGCGTAATAATGGTTTAATTCTTGAGTTTGCACTAGGCGTTTACTTTGTCAAAGCGTCTCTATATTAACTTATCAATTTATTAGGCGTCAATTAATAAATAGTATTAAGAACGAAGAATAAACACCTAAACATATACTGAATAACATCGAGAATCATATAAATGGGATAATTAGAGTTACATCGTTTTCCCAATCAAAGGGGGAGTTAGTTCATGATGGAAAAGAAAACAAAACAAGTAATAATTGAAAGAATGTAAAATACAAATACACAAGAAGGGGGGTTGAATTGTGTTTATCAATTAAAACTTCTTTCAGACGATGCGTTTTTGCGTTTGTATAAAATAATTTTGATCAGACTCAAACTTAGATTTGTTCTTCAAAGATTGCTTTTAATTAAATTTGTAATTTAAGTTATTATCCCCTGTTAGTAAGCAATAAAAATAATCAAAGCAATAATATTTTTATACTCGTTCGTCTATTCAAGACTACGTCCAGTTACCCAACTACTTGCTGAGGTTCCACTAAGAGTATTCTTTGAACCCAGCCACTCCTGGCTAACAATACATATATTCTTTGAACACAGCCTTCTCAGGCTAAAGCGGTATTCTTTGACCCCATCCTCCGCAGACTAAACTCAGGTATTCTTTGAACACAACCTCCTCAGGCTAACCAAGGTATTCTTTCAATACTTAGCCTTCTCAGGCTAAAGAAGATATTATTTAGACTTCAGCCTTCACAAGCTAGACTCACGATATTCTTTGGACTATCAGCCTCCCGCAGCTAGATGTAAGGTATTCTTTAAACACTTAGCCTCCTCAGGCTACAAGATTACCACAACAGTGGTTTACAATAAGTTCAAATAGAAAATATCCTCTACGTAGAGAGGGATTTTACAATAAGATTTCTATTCTAAGTTTGTGGCGAGCAAACTTGTTTTCTTGAGAGCTTGAGTGAATATATGAATATAGTCTTGATTAGAGTAGTTCGCCAATATGAACTCGTAGGAATGAAGTCCTTTTATAGGTGATTGCGTGAAGTAACTATTAGACTATATATGTTAACGTTAGTCCTTGTCATGGGTATTTTCGCATCTGGCAGAGTGAGCAGTCAGAACATTTAATGAAAAGTCAGCGGTTGTCAACGTGAGATCTGCCTTTGACTTGATTCGCTCAGAGATTTCACTAAAACGTACAATTGCTTTTCGTGTTGTTGAGGTTTATTTTAAAATCCCTTTCCACCTATAGAACATTCTGAGTAACGGTTGAATTAAAATGAGTGCACAGGTTACTCAGAGTCTTGAACTTCATAAAAGGATAGACAAATGAATAATTATAAGGAGTTGTGTATTGAATTCATTCGTCTGTCTTCAACTTTAGTTTTCGAATCTTAATTCTTGAGCTCATGACTTGAAGTTGAGACGCGTTCTCCGTCTGATCTTGAAATTTCTTCGTCTGATGAAAATACTTGGAGGAATGACGACTTGAACTTTGCGTCTGTAACTTCTAATGTTTTGAGGGTGCATCTTTCGTCTATGCGAGTAATGATCCGTCTGGTCATTGTTCCCTCTGCGTCTGTAGATGTTTCCGTCTGTAGATGTTTCCGTCTGTCTTGTAATTATCAAAATTAAGATGCTAAGTCATTTTGACTTAACAAAGAGAATACATAGTGAAGTCCAAAATCTCCTTCTCCTCTTCCTTGTGGTTAAGTTCTGTCGCCGTCTATGAACTGGAAGAGCTCTCAGCCGAAGTGTAGCCGCCGTCTAGGTTTAGCCGTCGGGAGCTTGAGAATTAGGGTTTCAAACTCGATCTCTGGACTGTGCGAACTCTTGCTGAATCCGAATTAATGAGTATTTATAGCCTTTTAAAACTTTGGACTTGGGCCTGTTGCGAGTACAATTCGCGTGAGGTATTAAACAACTCGCGCAAGTTCATGTTCCAGAGAGAGAACATGTGTTGTAATCCAAGTCACTTCGCGCGAGATGAGGAAGCTAGGTGCGAGATGCACGCGAGATGAGGTGCTAGAGAGTTAACTTCTTCTCGAAGTTACACGACCTCGCGTGAGATGACGTTCTTGAGCACGAGGTGAGTGCGAGATAAGGTGTCAGAGAGTTAACTTGTTCTTCAAGAAAGGTGTCTTTGCGCAAGATGTGAAGAGATGAACGCGAGATAAGGTTTCAGTGAGCTTTTCTTCTTCACTAGAGCTCCAAGTCGCGCGAGTTGTGTTCCAACTCACAAAAGATGCCTTCTTGGACACAGTTTCACCTGTTTTTGGCTATTTTTCTCCCTGAAACACTTAACACACCATCAACAAGCTTTAACACAAATTATTGTGAATCAAGATCAATTTAGAGTTATTTTAGGTGGATTAAGAGCATGAAAAAGACAATTTATAATATAAAAAGAGTATAAAAATAGCTCACTATGTTGAGTTATCAAATACCCCCAACTTGAACTTTGTTTGTCCTCAAACAAAAGGGATTTTTAAAACTTCAACAATTAATTTTAACACAACCGGAATAACATTTAAGCTCGTAATTCTCAATAATAAATTGTACCAATCCTTACCTAAGATGAATGAGAAATCAAGTTACCGAGTTTTTCATTGTAGTTCATCCTTGGATTGCTTTAGCTTACTGCACAAGAGAGTTAGTCATGCATGCATTTCAGGTTATGACAGTGATTATCTGTGTGTGTGTGATATTTGTTCCAAGTTCCCAATAAGATCAAGTGGGTTTAGATTTCAGAAATTAGTATTACCCTCTTCACATTATGTATTTCCTGCATTATCTTTCACATAAGTTAGCATTTACTAGAATCAACAAGGCTTTATAAAGCTTGTAATGTTTGGCTTAGGTATAGGTATGATGACAAGTCAATTTTAAGCTTATTATCAATCTTCAACTTAAGAAACCATAGACTCCAAGCCGTCTCCTAGATAATCTCTTAGCTTTTTGTGGCTGTCAAAGAAGGCCTAAATCATTTTCTAACTCATGTTTCACTTGGTTTAACTTATTTAGGATAAACTTGGTTATTTGAGTTTTGCCTCTTTCTTATTTTCTTAAGCACCAGCACATTATTAGTACTAGGAAAAAAATTAAAAAGTGCAGTAATTAGATTCCCACAACATAAGTCATCAATCATACATTACATTTCTCAATCTTGATTAGAAGCATTAGTATCACAAGGAAAAATAAATAAAATCCAGATTCAAGGTAACAAGAGAATACACCCATGCTTATATAAGGAGTTAGTACAATAATGCAGATGCTTCAGTATGATTAAGAAAACAGAAAAATGATAAAAAGAAATAAAATATGCAAAAAAACTAATAAATAGCAAGAAAAACTAATAAATAGCAAAAAAAAAAATAAAGAAAAAAATAAAGAATAGAATGAGTAGCTACTCCCAATTTAAAACTGTGTCATCCTCGACATTGAAGTAAGAAGTAAATATACTACTCTACCTAATGAGAAGGACCAGCTGGTGGGAAACCCCACTGCGAGGTGAAGAATTCCTCAAAGGTCTCAAGTGCAGGCGAAGGTGGAGGAAGAGTACTCTACTTGGATGGTGGTGGTCTGATGGAATCGAATAGAGCCTGCTGGTGCTGCGCAATGCTAGTCAGGTACTGGCCCTGACTATAAAGATGCTGGTTCTGGTACTTTGCCTGTGCTCTGGCGATAGTCAACAGCTCCTGGATGTGTGTGGAGGAAGTTGTCAGCTCGGTGGAAGGAGGTGGAGGTGCTGGGCTGGATGGAACAGAGGGTGTCGGTGGTGGTGATGATGATGGAGTGACCATCGGCTCATTAGAATCTGCCGCTGGTGCCGCTCCCGGCTATGGTTGTACCTCCTCGTATAATCGGGCTATGTCGGCGAGTGTGAATGGGCAAGGATCCAGTAGAACGATCTCACCAACATAACATGCAACTCCAGCAGTTATGGCCATATCAGTGATCATCGATGCCAATCCGAAACTGCTGGATGTGACAGCGCTAATTGCCATCCTGATCTCGTCTCCCAGACGAATCTCTGCCCCTGTCATCAGCTTCCAGATCAAAAGTGCTATGGAATAGGGGACTGCTCCAGGTCTATCTGCTGGACTCACCCTTCTCTCTATCAATTTCAGCCACACCTTAGCTGTCAGAACAAGATCTCTTCAGGCTAGCCGAGGTGGTGCAGCTCTCTGATGCACAAATCTGGCCCCCGGTACATAGATGGTGGTCAGTATCTCCGGTAACTCCGGATTCACGCTCCGGAAGGGTGGTACCTGTGGAATACCAAAATAAGAATGGATAGCCTGAGCTGAGAAGTCTACCTGCACTCCTCGGAGAAGCACCGTGCCATGCTCCTCATGTCTAAAGTTTGCGTAGAACTCGCGAACTAGTGTCGGTCGAGCTGGCACAAGTGGCTTAGCTAGCCACGACGTCCACTGTCTCGTTGACACACGGACCAAACATGCGTCAAATAATACCGAAGTCTAGCTACTACTTTACAGTAATAGTGGACTCAGATTGTTTCCCTACGAATTACTTTGTTATTTCTCTGTAGCCGAAATTTTAAATGCAATTTTGGGGGTTTTTTGTGCAGAGGGAAAATTAAAGGCAATTAAATAGTAATAATTAATCAATGACTATAATTAAACAACAAAGAAAAAGAAATTAATAGATTATTAAAAAGCACTAATCCGATCTCTGTCAGATCCTAATTTCCCTCATCGATTCAACAAAAAAAGGCACTCATCCATGCAGTGCATTGGAACCGAGATCTTTGCATGCCAACACTGAACTAACGCTCTAAGATCTTAGAGAATTATCATCGAACACTTGGTGACCTTTAAACTCACACGATCGCATGAGAGCACACAACTTGGTTTCGAATCATATAATTAGTTTTCTGTATTCATTATCAATTAACAACGATAGAATCAACAATATCAATCCAAAATATTAGTCAACATAATGAAATCAAAATTATAAAATCTAAAACGAGTGCTCATGCAATTGAAAACGGAGAACCTAAGGAAATTAGAGATCCTATTGAGATCGAATTGGTTGATGAAATTAGCTGCGCATGATTGAAATTAGACTAAGCATAAATCGGAATTGCATAACAGAAAAATTAAATTGCAAGAAGGAATAGAAAGCGAGAATTGGAATGGCAAACCAGAAAACCCTAACAGAGTGACTTGAAAGGAAAAAAGTAATGCTGAAAATTGAAATTGATTGAAAGGTAAAAAGTGTGTATCAGATTTTTGAGTTTGGGGTGTTATATAGGGGGTCAATCATGTGTAAGACACATGATTTTTAAGTAGCTGAACACCCTAATTCGTAGCCCAATTATAACTTTACAAAATGGGCCAATTACATTGATTTAATAAGGCCTAAACTAAAACTTCACGCTGGAATCTTGTAACAGGTTTGTGCTTCACTTTCGGGCCTAATTTCACCCATGATGCAATACGAATTAACTCTTCATGTCTCATAGATTTTGTAGTTCTTTGAGTCCTCTTTAATTTGACATATAATGGAGCTCAAACAGAGTTCTGTGGCGAGAGTTATGCTAGTTTTAGTGAACCCTGTGAAAACTGGAATTTTCAGCAACTTAGAACAAAAATAGACACTTAAGGCCCAATTGAGCCCAATGCTCATAAATGCACTAAATCATGCTAATTGACCATTTATAATGTTGTAATGTAATGATTTAAATGCGGAGAAAATGATAAAAATAATAGTGTATCAAATTCCCCCACTCTTATTCTTTTGCACTCCTAGCAAAACTAAGTTCTAATGAAAAACATGAAATTGGATGCAAAAATTCATCTGGTCTAAGGTATTTCATACTCTCCAAAGCAGTCATTAATGTATCAGAACTGAACATAGCAATCAGGGCATAATCAATCTAAAGATTACATATTACAGTGTTTAAACAATTCCTGCTTCAGAGGGACCAATCAGATGCTGAATCAATCATGCAAGTCAATCATAAGTAATGGCCTTACCAGAAGTGTATCACTCAAACTCTCAAGTGTATCAGGAAAGTGTTTACTCTCAAACCATTAAAATGAACATTATTTTACCATAGGCTTGCAATCATTCTAGCTCTCTACCACTAACAATCACAATCATGCATGATTCAAGAGGACTTTAAAGGATGTAATGGAGCTAAGGATAAAGGTTTGATAAATTTGGTCAAGTGACTACTATTTCACAGATATTGAAAACAACATCAACAGATTATAAAAATATCAAAATTATATAATAAACCTGGAAAGTTGTTATTTCAACAACTGCTTAAGTACTCAACTCATTTTGCATACTTGTTCAGATTAAAATTTTGTTATTTTTCTCTTATTTCTTTTTTTTTTCATATATTATTTCCAATTTTTTTCTTTTCTTTCTTTTCAATTTTTTTACCACTTTTGGTATTTATTGTTATTTTTCATCTGTATCAAACTCAAATAGCAAAATAGCACTGAGATATAACATTTACACAAGTGTGCTAGTCAAAAAGCAACCAACATGTATCAGTTCTAAAACTCAGACCAAATCATGCAATATTCCATCCCCACACTTATTTTTCTGCAAGTCCCGAGTAAACACCTTTACACTTATCTGCTTCACATAATCAAAAGATGGATAATTACTCAATACCTGTGAAATCAGGACAATATTGTTTTACTCTTAAGGCTTGTAATGCAGGTAGTGAAAGAAAAGGTTTCAAGGCGAAAGGGGCTAGGAAGGGATAAAATATCAGGTAGGCTATCTGGTTAAGTGGGGAAAATAGAAATGAATGCCTTAATCATGATCATGCACTATGTGATAAAATGCAGCTTTGAAAAGAATAAAAGCAAGTTATGAAAAATAATATCCACAAATGGCATATATCACACTGAAAGAAAGAGAATGACATGTAGATGAATCCATTCAAAACAGACCCAAAAACTCACAGGTTCAATATTTCCAAATACTTATCAGAAACAATACATAACTCATTCATACAAACTAATCTAAAATCTATCAGAGGAATATATCAACACCACAAAATAATCCAAAAATGAACTCAGCTCAGATTCTAGTTCAGATTTCCAACATGTAAACCATAATGCAGATGTACTAATAACCATACCAGAATCAAATGAATGAAATAAAGCATGGAAATCATAATTACTCCTAATTACATAAGATGGACAGACAAGAAGTGAATGAAAACAAAACGAAAAAGGGTGGAAGGAGAAAAGAAAACTCCCTCGGCCGCTCAAAGCGGCGGTGCGTCTGCAAGTGGTACTAACTCCTGCTTTGCGGGCTGCTCAATGGAGCTCTCATGATAACGCTTTAAGCGCTGCCCGTTCACCATGAATGTATCCTTGGTACCTACTACAAGAAACAAATATCCACCTGGGTCAAATATCACAAAATCATCTACAATAATATGTAAGTCATCCTTTATCAGTGCAAATGATTCAGGGTGTAGGTATGTTTTTGTGTTATAATCAATGCATGGTGGTGGTAGGAATAAGTTGAATTCCATAATCATAATTCTCCATTTATTCATTTTAATCTTGGCACCTAAATTGAACAATTCGCATGTTTCACTTACTGTCAAAATAAAGAACATGGAATAATGAACTCCAACATCAATAACACAATTTAAAAGAGGGAGTAAAGAATTAGAGTGCTTCAAGGTGGCTTGGTTATTCTCTACTCTATCTATAATGTGTTTAGACATTGGTTCGCTAATAAGTGTAGAAGCTTGCACTTGGCTCTCTATTGTTAACTTCTCTAACGACCTATAAGAATATGTAACATCATGAGAACAAAAGCAATTAGGAACAACTAAGAGGTTCAAATCAGCAAACTCAATGATAGTCCAGGCTTTAATTCCATAAGAGTCTAAAGTAGAACATATAATGTTGTTCATATTGCAATTATAAAGAGTATCAAATGATAAAGAAATCTTCCCTAGTGGTTACTCTGATTTCCTTGATGCTTCACTCTTTCCACAATGTTTGCTCTAAGGAAACTTTATGGACAATTCTCCACTAGGTACCAAGACATGAGGATTTTTGTAAGGAGGAGGGTCACAAACAGCTTCACCGTGTGCTTTATGTTCTTTCTTTTCTACATAAACATCTTCACACAAAAAGTTGTTATCTTGTATTTCTTCCTTAGGATTCACTTCTACATCTATCAAAAGAGAATCAACATAAACAGAGGAAGGATTAGTATAAACAATTAAATCATCACATGTTTCTTTCTCTTGTTTATCTGTCACTATTTCTTCAATGTCTTGTTCTTTCAAATCTTGTTCTTGCAACTCTTTCTCTTTAGCTATAACCTCCATGGTAATTGTTTTTTTTGGTTGTACAGTAGGTTCCACCATTTGCTTACCAGACCCCAAAGTAATATCACTCACATTCTTACCATTATCATTCAAATTGGAAATTGCTTGTGAGGGTAGGTTGATGGATGCTTGAGGTTGGTTCTGACTAATTGCATTGGATAACTACCCAATATGAGTTTGGATACTCTGAAGGTTAGCCTCAGTTATCTGCTGAAATTGTAAGTTGTTGGTGGCCATCTACTTGATTAATTCTTCCAAAGAAGGACCACCTTGTGGCTGGGCTAGTGGTTGTGTAGGATGTTGTTGAAAATCTGATATATGATGGTTGGAATTTTGCTGCCAATTTTGTGCCGGATAGAAAGTGGAATAGTCTAGTGAACTCTGATAAATTTGATCTCTCCATCCAAGATTGTAGGAGTTGGAATATGGGTTATATTGCTACTGAGGTATGGTATGAAAAACTCCTGCTTCTGCAAAAGTTGGATCATTGAAACTCCCCTCCAGCTGCAATAGTTCCCTAATAGTGTTATTATCCATGTTAGCTTAAATGAATGCAAATCAGAACCTCTACCTCTAGTGCATCAGATTCAACAATAGCCACAAAACAGCAATATACAACATAAACAACAGTAACTAAAAGCACTCAGCAAAATATCACTATCAGCATGCACCAAATAACCAACATAAATTTCAAAACAGTATCAAATGATTTTTAAAATTTATAGGACTATCACAGGTCAATTATAAATCATCCCAGGACCCCAAAAATGCAATGTAAAATTTTCAAAAATTGAAAAATGGGTCTAAACAATGGAATTTAGCCTCAATAGAGTGGTGCCCCGTGCAAAGCACGGGGTTATACTCAATTCCTAAAAAAAAATTACCAACCTGCAAAATTTCAAAACCAACAGAGTTAGTTTGACAATTCAAAAATACCCGTTGTGTCCCGCGGGACCAAAATAATTGCAAGACAGCAAAATCTAAAAAGAATTTCACAAAACTAACAAAATTTTTTCGGGTGAAAGATTTGCTCAGAAGGCCAAATTACTTTAGGAAAAGTAATTAGAATGACCAAACAGATCCAAAAATCCTAAATCAGATGACCAAACAGCATATAACAGGCCAAACAAGTGCAAAACAGAGCATGAAATCAGTATACTGCAGAAATTATTGAATGTAAACTAACCTATCCTAAGTCTAATAATTAAAAAAAATAAATGCATATAAACAATAAGAATTAACAAAGCAATCCCCGGCAACGACGCCAAATTTTACACACTCGCCGAACGTTCGTCAAATAATACCGAAGTCTAGCTACTACTTTGCAGTAATAGTGGACTCGGATTGTTTCCCTACGGATTACTTTGTTATTTCTCTGTAGCCGAAATTTTAAATGCAATTTTGGGGGTTTTTTGTGCAGAGGGAAAACTAGAGGCAATTAAACAGTAATAATTAATCAATGACTGTAGTTAAACAACAAATGAAAAGTAATTAATAGATTATTAAAAAGCACCAATCCGATCTCTGTCAGATCCTAATTTCCCTCATCGGTTCAACAAAAAAAGGCACTCATCCATGCAATGCATTGGAACCGAGATCTTTGCATGCCAACACTGAACTAACGCTCTAAGATCTTAAAGAATTATCATCGAACACTTGGTGGCCTTTAAACTCACACAATCGCATGAGAGCACACAACTTGGTTTCGAATCATATAATTAGTTCTCTGCATTCATTATCAATCAACAACGATAGAATCAACAATCTCAATCCAAAATATTAATCAACATAATGAAATCAAAATTATAAAATCTAAAACGAGTGCTCATGCAATTGAAAACGGAGAACCTAAGGAAATTATGGATCCTATTAAGATCGAATTGGTTGATGAAATTAGCTGCGCATAATTGAAATTAGACTAAGCATAAATCGGAATTACGTAACAGAACAATTAAATTGCAAGAAGGAAGAGAAAGCGAGAACTTTAATGGCAAACCAGAAAACCCTAGTAGAGCGACTTGAAAGGAAAAGAGCAATGGTGAAAATTGAAATTGATTGAAAGGTAAAAAATGTGTATCAGATTTTTGAGTTTGGGGTGTTATATAGGGGGTCAATCATGTGTAGGGCACATGAATTTTAAGTAGCTGAACGCCCTAATTCGTAGCTCAATTATAACTTTACAAAATGGGCCAATTACATTGATTTAAAAAGGCCTAAACTAAAACTTCATGCTTGGAATCCGTAACAGGTTTGTGCTTCACTTTCGGGCCTAATTTCACCCACGATGCAATCCGAATTAGTTTTTCATGTCTTCATAGGTTTTGTAGCTCAAATAGAGTTCTGTGGTGAGAGTTATGCTCGTTTTAGTGAACCTTGTCAAAACTGGAATTTTCAGCAAGTTAGAACAAATATAGGCACTGAAGGCCCAATTGAGCCCAATGCTCATAAATGCACTAAATCATGCTAATTGACCATTTATAATGCTGTAATGTAATGATTTAAATGTGGAGAAAATGATAAAAAATAATAATGTATCACTCACCTCCAAGACAGCTGCAATAGATGCCCACCTCGCTAAGGCGGTGCAATTGAAGGGTCTCTCTGGTATGACCGCCCTACTGATGGTGTGCTGATAACGCTCCTTCGCGTCCTCGTTCACGAAGCGCTGTTCGTCAGTGAGACTTCGCTCACTGACCTCTATAATGTGTGTAGCTGAAAGGCCTGCACCATCTGGGCGTGTGCTCCTCTTTGGTCTATGCATCTACACAAACAGTGAAACCAATTAAATAGAGAGTGAGGTGCAATAAGAAGAATCACTAACAGACATCATGTAATCAATTAACTCAAAACTTTGCTCATGTTAAGATTCACAATATAGCAAGACACAACCAATCAAAGAAAAAATAGACACACAACATTGAATAACAAGCATGGAATAGTTAACCTTAGGGTATAGATGCAAAATGCATGATAAGAATAATTAAAACAACATCCTAATTGTAATGTTTCTGGAAAACGTGGGTATCTAGCACAAAGTTACTGAGATGATCATGCATCTCGCGCGAGGTTTACATCAGAGGAAGAAAATTTGTCAAGTTTGAAGTTTCTTAGATGGTTCTGCATCTCGCGCGAGATCATCACTTATGTTACAAGAATATGAAGTGTCATTCATCTCGTGCGAAGTTGCTGATAGCAACCTGCAACTCGCGCGAGATGGGCTCGACAAAACTCAAAATTGCATTTTAACACTCCAACTCACAATATAGCATGATTTTAAACTTAGATATATCAATACAAGCATGCAATAATCAATTTCAACCGATCAAAATCATCCTAAGCAGTCATTTTATATAAAGACTCTTCAAACTCCTAGAGAACTAAAAATAAGCATACTAAGGTACTTAACAGAGATCCTAATATGAATATTAAGGCATAAAAGTTGTGTTACGTACCTTGTAGGATTGAGTAGTGAAGATAAAACTGAGTTTCAGTGCTTAGGGAATGATGTTGAGTTCAGAGAGAAAGAGTGCAGTGAAGGGGGTTTATGAAAATGAAAAGTGAAGTAACTGTCCCTTCCCTTTCCCATTATTTATAAATTTCAAATTCCTTCCTTATTGTCGTGCTCATCTCGCGCGAGGTCATTTTGGGCATAACACAACTTGTGCGAGATAAATACTCATAAAATAAAATTTCTTCTCTAGAAGTCCATCTCGCGAAAGATCTAGCAAAATCAATGCGAGATGGAGTGGCAGAGAGCACTAGAAGGATAATCTCGCGCGAAGTTAAGTGCAACTCGCTCGAGATCGACTTATAGAGAGTAGAGTTTCACAATTTTAAGAGCTAACTCGCGCGAGGTAGTCAAAATCCTGCACGAGTTTCTCTCTGTAGGTCTAAATTTGATGAGATTTTTGAGATTTTATGATGCGTACCTTGTATCTTGTGTTCCTCTTGATGATTGTATCTTGTGCAATGACTTTATGACTCAGTTAGGGTGAATACAAATAGAAGAAAAATTAATAATTCAAAAATGAGAGGAAAAGAGTTAGAATACTCAGGTTGTCTCCCGTTAGCACTTTGCTTTCAAGTCCTTAAGTTGGACTGAGTTTCGTTTCTTGTTGGACTACAAATTGAGATGGAGTTCTTGAGCTCGGTAAGATCTCCATCATCACTTGTGTTCAACAGTAGTCCAATGACAGTTGCTTGCTCCAAGTTAGGAGCTGCTTTTGGCTGCACTTGCAATTCATGGTCATCCTTAATCGAATTTACACAGTTTAGGGAAGAAGGATGCATACCTTTGTTGCAGCAGTGGTGCAACTCTTGTTTGGATTCTCCATTCCACATTTCCTTCGTCGGTTCATTGGATTTTTCATGATTTTCCTCCGGGTTTGGTTTGTGGTCCTTTGGTGAAGGGGGGTTGAATAGGTGACTCCCTTTTATCAAGAATGACTAAACCTGCAGTGTTAGTGTCACAATTTAAATTTGGAGCAGGTTTCAGTTTGTTACCTAGGTCTTTGCATGCAAGTGTGATGTGGTCTGAGGTATTTGTCACTTTGCAAGTGTCATGTTCCATGGATTGCTTGGCTTCTTCAAACACATTGAAGATCACTTGCTATCCAAGAACTTTCAATGTTATCTCACCTTTATCCACATCAATTAGAGCTCCTGCAGTTGCTAAGAATGGCCTTCCCAAGATCAAAGGTATCTCCCGATCTTCTTCCATGTCAAGCACAATGAAATCGGTCGGGATTAACAGTTCATTCACTTGTACTAGCACATTCTCTAGTACACCCTTTGGGAATGCCAACGATCGGTCCACCAACTGCTGTGAAACCTTTGTAGGTTTCAACTCTCCTACCCCCAACTTTTGAAATGTTGATAGGGGCATTAAGTTGATTCTTGCACCAAGATCCAACAATGATTTTCGGAAGTAGGTCTCCCCTATGTAACATGGGATCGTGAAGCTTCCTGGATCCTTCTTTTTCGGTGGCAGCTTGTTGGTCAAGATGGCACTACACTCCTCATTCAAGAATACTACCTCTTTATCCAATAGCTTTTGCTTTTTGGTGCAAATTTCCTGCATAAACTTAGCATAGATCGACATTAGCTGTAAAGCTTCAAGGAGCGGGATAGTTACCTCAATCTTGCTGAAAACCTCCAAGAACTTTGCATATTGCTGCTCTTAGTTGTCTTGCTTATCCTTCTTTAGTCTATTCGGGTATGGAATTTGGGGCACATATGCTGGAGGTTCCTCCCTAGGTGTCTCCTCTTGGCTGGCTTTGTTTGCATCTCCCCGCTTTTGGGGGATCGTATATATACCGGTCTTTTCAGCATTGGAATTTCCTTCCCCTTCCCCTTAAATAGGCATTACATCTTCTGCATAAGGGTTAGGAATTTCTTTACCAGTTTTCAAAGTTATAGCTTTTACATGTTCTTTTGGGTTCAGAGTTGTGTTTCCAAGCAAAGTCCCTTGTTCACGGGCTAAGATTTTCTGGTTTATTTGACCTAGTTGGTGTTCCAAGTTGCGTAAGGCAGCTTCATGGTTCCTTTGGATGGCGTCTTGATTCTTTTGGACAGCCGTTACACCTTCGAATTGGTTCTTCACCTCCTCCCTGAACGATTGGTGAGACTCAAGGAGTAACTTGTGAGAATCCATTAGCATCTTGTGGTTGTCCACAAACTGTTTAGACAATGCCTCCAACTCACTTTTCTTCTCTTGTTGAGGTTGGAACAGTGGTTTTTGTGTTTGGGAGTTGTCTTTCCAAGAGAAACCAGGATGGTTTCTATAGTTGGAGTTCCCAAAGCTATTATAGCCAAACTTTTGCTGCTATCCTACATAATTGACAGATTCGTTAGTTGAAAAACAAGCACAAAAATAAGGATTACCTCCACAATTAGAGCATATAGAAGGTTGAGGTTGTTGTGGGGGTTCGATGGTCGATGGTGCTGCTGTTTTTCCTGCATTCTTTGTCATTAGCTTCTCTAAGCGTTGGTGGCTTACTATGAGTGCCTCTAATTTTGCTGCAAGGGCAGTCTCGGATGATACCGTGTGCACACCTCTAGGGTTAGAAGTTACCCTCCTGCTGGGTTGTGAAGAACGCACCATTACATTGAACGATTCGATGCATTGCTCTACTATTTTTAGCTCTACTAGACATCCTCTAGTTGCTAGGTCAAGGTTCCTAAGATCTTCATGTCATAAACCTTGAAGAAATAATTGTACCAGCAAGGTATTATCCATGTTGTGTGAGAGGCATCTCGCTTGGAGTGTTCTGAATCTATGCCAAACTTGTGCGAAGTTTTCATCATCCTCCATCTTGAAGGCATATATAACATGGGATTGGCTGCCTCACCTACTTTTGTTGGTAAACCTGCTTAAGAAACATGTTTCAAGGTCAGTCCAAGTTGAGAATCTACTTGTAGGCTGCGTTTGTAGCCAGATTTTGGCTTCCCCATGGAGTGTGTATGGGAAAAATCACAATCTAGTGACCTCCGGGGCTGCTGTTCCAATCATGTGGTTGCACTCGTAGAGGAAGTTTCTGATGTGGTCAGTTGCATCCTCATGAGGGTGTCCGTGAAATTGAACGTTTTGGCAGAAATATGGAATGAGATGCCCATTCTCGCCATGTGTGATTCCCGTTGGTAGCTCGATGGGTGAGCCAATTCTCAGATTGCTCCTACTCTACTGAGCAATGGTCCTCGACTAATCTTTTCTCTCGATCTCAAGATCTCAAGATCAAGGCCAAACTATGGCTCTCTGTGTTTTCGTAGTCTCCTGCAAAATAGTAAAAAATTCCAGACCAATTGAGAGTATCCGGGAAATAAAAATTGAGAAATAAAAAATTGCAGGGAAGTTAATTTGAGCAATTAAAGAGATGTTTGTTAGAAGAAGAAAGAGATTTTGAAAATTAAAATTAAAAAATTAAAGAGTGAGAAGGAGAGAGAAAATTTTCATAAAATTAAAAAATTATGAAGGAAAAATAAAATAAACAAAATAAAAGATAAAGTTCCAATTTGGCTTGTCCCAGGCAACGACACCAAAAACTTGATACGCGGGACACGGGCGGTAATTATACCAAATGCATCTCTTGCTAT
Source organism: Hylodesmum podocarpum (assembly GCA_026586105.1). Classification (NCBI taxonomy): domain Eukaryota; kingdom Viridiplantae; phylum Streptophyta; class Magnoliopsida; order Fabales; family Fabaceae; genus Hylodesmum; species Hylodesmum podocarpum. The sequence continues at coordinate 444,452 of JALJEV010001349.1, forward strand.
GACAAGTATACCACAATCATTAAGTAATAAGTATTTATAAACGGGGGTTGTCGATCTCACGAGGACAAGCAACTCGGAAGCTATATTTTTATTTGTTTTATCTTATTAATTTCCCAAGAGGGGAAGAGAGCATATCAATTCTTGATTTAAAGATCAATTATAAAAGAGTAGAAAGCAATTAAAAAGAATTTGAGATCAATAAAATAGAGTGATTGGGATCCCAATTTTACCACTAACCCCCCTTATATTTTCCTCTTATGCTATTTAAGTATAATCATGGTCGGATCGGATTCCTACCCCCGTGACCGCCCTCTCAGGATCACTCACGCCTCCTATGTTAACCGAATTAATACCAAATTAATTAGGGATCTAGTTCTATGAATCCAGGGGAAAACTTAGGTGCAGTCCGCATTACTACCTACTCCCATCTCTAGGTTCCTAGCGTAATAATGGTTTAATTCTTGAGTTTTCACTAGGCGTTTACTTTGTCAGAGCATCTCTAGATTAACCTATCAATTTATTAGGCGTCAATTACTAAATAGCATTAAGAACGAAGAATAAACACTCAAACATATACTGAATAACATCGAGAATCATACAAAGAGGATAATTAGGGTTACATCATTCTCCCAATCAAAAGGGGAGTTAGTTCATGACGGAAAAGAAAACAACATAAGTAATAATTGAAAGAAAATAAATAGTAAAGTTTAGAATCTCCTTCTCCTCTTCCCTGTGGTTGAGTTCCATCGCGTCTATTGAACTGGAAGAGCTCTTAGCCGAAGTGAAGTCACCGTCTAGGTTTAGCCGTCAGGAGCCTGAGAATTAGGGTTTCAAACTCGATCTCTGGACTGAGCGAACTCCTGTTGAACTCCTGAGAATTAGGATTTATAGCCTTTTAAAACTTTGGACTTGGGCCTGCTACAAGAACAACTCGCGCGAGGTATTAAACAACTCGCGCAAGTTCATGTTCCAGAGAGAGAACATGTGTTGTAATCCAAGTCACTTCGCGCGAGATGAGGTGTTAGAGAGTTAACTTGCTCTTTAAGAAGGGTGTCCTCGCACGAGATATGAAGAGATGAGCGCGAGATGAGGTTTCAGAGAGCTTTTCTTCTTCATTGGAGCTCCAAGTCGCACGAGTTATGTTCCAAGTCACGAGAGATGCCTTCCTGGACACCTTTTCACCTGTTTTTGGCTATTTTTCTCCCTGAAACACTTAACACACCATCAACAAGCTCTAACACGAATTATTGTGAATCAAGATCAATTTAGAGTTATTTTAGGTGAATTAAGATCATGAAAAGGACAATTTATAATATAAAAAGAGTATAAAAATAACTTACTTTTGTGAGTTATCAGAAGTATTTTAAAAGTGTTGAAATCGGTAGTATTAAAATCCATTGAGCATTAAGAAAAGAAGCACTCAAGCACAAGAATAGAAGATCATTCTAGGAATCATCATGGATGCGAAGGGAAATAGGTTGATCGTTAACATAACGTTAGTTCTAGCGTAAGATTAGATTATGCGTAGATTTAATATCTCCTTCTTGTCCTAAACACAATAAATTTGGATTATAATTGTATTAGGATGTGACGTGATTTTCTTATTTGTAATGGTGTTATTGATACAAATAAACTATTCTGTTAATGAATTAACCTATTCATCAAGCAAAGGTCATTTGATGAATAGGTTGTTCAGGTTTGGGATCCATGTTGGGGTTGTTCAATATGTCTGAAGGATTAAGTTGTTGAGTGCGGGCTCTGACGTTTCTGGTTGCTCTGAAGATTTACTGAGTTGTTCTCTTAATCTCAAGATCAAGGCCAAACTTGGGTGTTCTGGTGTTTACACAAATTCTGAAAAACAAAATTCATAGAACAAGTGAAAGTATTAACGAAAAGAAAAGAATAATTTGGTCGAAATTCGATATGCAGAGTGTATAGTATGTAACACAGATAATGCAAAAAGAAAGGTAGAATAAAAAAGAATGAGAAGGAGAAGAAAGAAGGGAAAGAGTCAGTGATATAATTAATATATTTAATTGGCGTGTCTTTGATAAAGATGCCAAAAACTTGATGTGTATCCCGTGTGAGGGTGGTTGATCCCACAAGGACAAGCAATCAAATTATATATATTATATTTGTTATTGTAAATTTCAAGAGTTTGCGTGTATTGTAAGTAACCAAATTGTAAGATAAGAGTTTTAATTCAATTTAATAAAAGCAATTGAGATCCCAATTTCATTAATAATTCTCCTCATACCATTCCCTTGCTATTCAAATTATATTAATGGATGAATTAGATTCCTACTCTCGTAATCATCCCTCTCAGCATCGATTACGCCACCTAGACTGACCCGATTAATTTATCTCTTAAGTGAAACTATGTCAATAATGACTTCTGATCTATGAATCTAAGATAACTATGAGGTTATGTGTTCACACTACCGTCTACTCTTATCTTTAAGACTCTAGCTCAGAAATGGCTATTTCTCTAGTACCAGCTAAGTTTCTTTTCTCAAAGTTCCCTTAAGGTTAGGTTCAATTAATTAGTGGTCAATTAATGAAAAACATTAAGTTTAAAAGAAAGAACTCGCAATCACATAACTGAATAACATCAAGAATTATATTAGAATGAATTATGGTTACATCGTTCTCCTAATCAAAGATAGATTTAGTTCATTATAATCAAGAGCAGAATACAAGAATAATTAAAAGGAGAAGAGTATATAAACAATCGATTTACCCAAAAAGGAATGAAGAATCCAAGTTATCCTTTGCTCTTCGCTCTCACCTATGCTTGATATCGTTCTGTAGAATTCACTCTCTATATCCCTGAATGATTATGATAGATGATCCTCTAGATCGTTCATGTGAATAGGTTCTTCCTTTTTATGATTTTCTTTGTTGGGCTTGGGCTTCATGAACCTTGACTTGCAAGAAAGGTCAACTTGCGCTAACTATAAGGCAAGTCGTGCGGGCCTTGTTCTTCTACACTTTTTCTTTCATACTGTAAAAGACAAAAACACAAAAAGGGGGGTTGAATTGTGTTATTAATAAAATTTTGTGTTTGTGTCTGTTGTTTTACAAAGAGGCCAAACACAACTTTGATTTCTTTAACTGTTGATTTTAAGTCTCAGGCGTTTAAGTTGTTAATCCCTGTTAGTCAAGATAATGCAGTTAAAGACAAAAATATTTTTTATACTGGTTCGTCTTACTCAGACTACGTCCAATTACTTAGCATCACGCTAAGTTTTCACTACCAACCGTGAAAGAGGGTACAAGTATTATTTGTACCCAGCCACTTCTGGTTAAAATGATATTGTTTGATCCCAACCTTTTTAAACTATACAACAGGTATTTTTTGGAACGCAGCCTCCGCAGGCTAAAGCAAAAGGTATTCTTTGAAAACACGACCTCCTCAGGGTAGGGCACCACAACAGTGGATTTTGAAAAAAGTTTCAAAGAAAAGGTTATCCTCTTCACAAAGAGGTGTTTACAATGAAGAACAAAAGCTAAAGAGCTTTAAGAGCGAAATCTTATATATGAGCTTATCAAGAGTAATTTCGCCAACTTGAGCTTGAGGTGGTGAAGTCCTTTTATAGCTGAAATCCTCGAAGTAGCCATTAGACTGAAACACTTGACCATTGTTCTTTTTTTCTTTGCGTAGTTCAGAGGTGATTGACAGACAATCAGAATCATTAATGATTTCACAGCGGAGTCAGCGCATGTTCAGGCTTTTTCTGACTTGATCAGAGATATCCTCAAAAAGAACCATTTATTTTTTGTGTTGCAGAGGGAGGTTAAGTACGAGATCTCTGACTTTTAGAAGCTTCCGAAAGTAACGTCTTTACTTTTGAACATTGGCGCGGGTTACTTCGTTTGTCTTTAATGGACTTCACTTTTCTTCAATAGACGAAGGGTCTTCACAAGACTTCGTCTGTCGTCTTTCTTAAAAACTTCATCTTGAGGCATAGTTCAGTCTATCAAGCAGTAGACGATGGATTTCCAGAATGTTGACTTTGATGGACCTATCTTCGTGTGTACTTGCTTCATCGTCTTATCTCATGATGCTTCAGTCTGATGCTTAGACTGTCTGTTTTGTAATTATCAAAATCTAGGATGTTAATCATCTTGACTTAACAATCTCCCCCTTTATGATGATTACAGACCATACTCGAATTAGTATTAAAGAAAGCATCTGCATAAGACAATGTATCACACTTTATGCCAGAAATACATCAAGACGACGTTTTTCTTTGAAGTATCTTTTTTGATTATGATCATTACATCAATGTGATGTAATTTTTATGCTTTACATAGAGATCTTACAAAGAAAAAGTAAACAGATCAGAGCGAAAATAATTAAAGAATTACAATGTAAAAGAAAGTACAATTACAACAATTATTTATTCCTCCCTCTAGGACGTCTTCAATCATCTGTGCTCCCCCTCAGATGAACCTCTTCCTCTATTTCTCCCCCTCATAACATACTTTCTTTCTACTTCTCCCCTTTTATACTTCTCCCCCTTGGTCTGAAAGCCATCAAAATCTAAGAACCGGGCCCTGCAGAAAACTTAGAGACTGATTTTGAGACATGAAAGAAAAGACCATAGACTTGAACTGCTGAAATTCAGTCTTTAGATTTTCATGATCCGTCTAAAGGGTGGTGTGCTCATCCTCTAGAACATCATACTTCCGCTTCAGAGTGCGATACTCGCGTTGAAGAGAATTGTAAGCCTCCGCTTAGGAGCTTCTGACATAACAAGATACTCATCTGATTGAAGCAGATGCAACCGAAAAGATGGAAGCATGGAGCAAGTAGAGTATGATTCCTCCCACTGCAATGAAAAATCTCTAATAATTGGAACAAGTTGGAAATCATTGAGCTTAGGATTGTTGCCATATGCAAATCCTACTCTAGGGAAGAATTATCCAACTGTTGCAGAGTCTTCATCATCATAGACAGTTCCAGAGCTAAAAGCCAGAGTTGCTTCATGGTCTCGAATCTTCTGTAGAGTTCTGCTATCGAAAGGACCTTCATTTTTCAATCTCTCATACTCAAACGAAGACAATAACTTAGAAATATGAAATGCTCACCAGAACTTTCGAGGTTCCTCATCATCTTCCATTGGTTCTTTTCCTTTGGCCAAGAAGTTCACTTTGTAAGGTCGAGCACGCTCCATGCAAATGAAGTATTTGGTGTTGGAAAGACGATGGAAGAGAACTGCGTTCCAAGTCCAAAGGGCAAGTGCCTTCCTTCTCTCTCAGCAACATCGTCGATATGATTAAATGAAACGTACCTCTGTTTTTCCTCTTGCCTATATGAATTTGCCATATGATAAAAGACAAGTCATGGTCTGTAGGCAGTGCGTGAGGAAAATCTTCAGGAGACTCGAATTCACCTAGATTCAATTCATGCGTTAGGTGCACTCCTGAGCAGTGAGGCTGAATTCATGGAAGAGTCAGAACAAAAGAATAACCATGATCAATATACTCAGTCTTGTTGAGGGGAATGGTGAAGGTGAGAAGATCATGACCATCAACAGCATCCAAGTACCAGAAATTTAATCCTTTGGATGCAGAAGTACCCCAAGATCTTGAATTAAAGGTGGAGTACCAGAAGATTATTGTGCCAAGCTTCCTAGGAATAGGTTAAGGATGAGGTACCCTTGTCCTGATGTTGGGCTCATATCCCAGAGTTGGGCCCTCAATAGTAGAGCATGTGACTTTTACAGTTTCTAGAATTACTCTTCCATTAATGGAACATAAATGCATTTCTCATCACTAAAGCGTAGAATTGAAGGGACATAACATTTCACTTGATTAGAAGATGACATTGGCAGTTAGTTGAGACATCGCAGAGGTTGCAACATTAGAAACATTAGTTTTTTCAATATAAAGATTGTTAGAAGAAGAAGTCATTGTAGTGTAGAAAAGAGTTTTTAAGTGGTAATAGTGAAGAAGAATTTTTAGATAAGCAAAATAGGAAATTTGAGTACGAGGATACACAAAAGTGTAAAATATGAAGATAAATGAGTATTTAACGAAAAAAAATGTAACGAAGAAGTTTTAGACCTTTGGATGAATGATCTTTAAGGGTTATTGTTTGATATTTTGATAAGACAAAAAATTGAAAAGTCAAACCTGCAAAAATGTCACAAGAAGACAATTACTTTTCATGGCATAATATTTATATTTAATTGAGAAATAAGCACACGTCTATACAGAAGTAACATATCAATAATGTGACATTAAGTCTACGGACACGTCAATTTCAGTCAAAATACTTAAGCGTTTTAAACCATTTTCTAAAAGAAATATGTTAAAAGGTATTTTGAAGCCAGTGAAATTAAGAAGTATCAAGATGTGTCGAGCACTAAGACAAGATGCACTAGAGCATAAGGAAGACTGAAGACCATTCCAAGAATTTTCTTGGAGGTTAAAGGGAAATAGGTCAAATGAAATAAAAACAGTTTGAAAAATAAGTATATAGAAGTATTAAGTGGCCCATGAAAGCTTACCACGGAGATTTTAAGAGTTCCAAAATGTAAGTGTTTAATTAAATCAAAGTAATTCTTAAAATAATTTCAACTCCAGATATAATTAATATATACAAAATACAAAAATATGAATTTAAATTTAAAAATACATCCAAAACAAGTTGAAGGTAGTGATTCAATTAATTATAAAAAGAAGAATGTAACATTTCATGTATGAGATTAAATATTAAATAATAGTGTGTTGAGTATTAATTATATATTTAAGACAAACGTCACTATAATATATTTTATTTCTAGCATAACAGATTTAACATTATGTTTATATCATAACACGTTAAATTTAGATTATAATTGTGATAAGATAATATGATTTACTTATTTATATTATTTTACTAGAATATTATTTAAAAATAATTATTTATAATTTAATTACCAACTCGAATATATAAGTACCTAATTCAAAAAATAAAAATATATTATTAATATATATATATATATATATATATATAAAATAAGAATTTCATTGGTATACAATTATTCTATAACAAATTATCATGTATTATTTTTACATGAATAATTTTAAAATTATATCAATTATAAATTTTTATTAAATAATTATTTTTTTTTGAAACTAACAATACATTATAATAATAAAATAAAAGTAATGGCAAGAGAAATGGGCATAAGCTTGCAAATTTGAGTTTATGTCTCTTTAGTATGCGATACTTAAGTAAGATTGTGATCTATGAGAGAATATATCTTCAGTTGAAAAAATTCAATTCATTTATCCATGAATTATTCTCAGAAAAAGTTGGTTGAATTTAATTCAGAAGCCGCCCATATAAAATAAAAATGCAGATTAGTCAGGTATATATACTTGATACCCAAAATAATAAATTTTTTAAAAAATTGGACTTCTAGAATCCTGGTTGATATGATACTCAGATTAGGCAGCATGTAATTAGTGGGGCCCTTAGTTCCACAGCATCTGATCTTCTTGCAACTCTTGGTTTATCCATTTGTCAAAACTTTAATTATACCGTAATTATGAAATCAAATTAAAGTAGATCACGGTGATAAGATATTCAGAAGTTTTGTTTCAGAAAGAACTATGAATGTAAAAGATTATGAAAATCAGTCAATGTGTTTTTAAATACTTTAGAGCATTTTGACCTTTATAAAATTTTGTTTTTTAATACGTCGATTAAAACAAAATTTAATTACAATTGTATTAAAATAATTTGGATATTAATAACATTTATAGTTAAAGTAATATAGCTAGTCCTAATTCTGCCCCGTTTTTAATATACTACTTTAACCTTCTCTACGATATTGTTAAAATAGGTTTGCCTTATTTTTTTTTTTTATCTCTTTTCTCTTGATCAAAGTCAACATTATACATTATCACATGTAAAATTAATTATGAGTACAAAACTTATGTGATACTTTGTATTGTTTTTTTTTTTTGGATTTAAGTCATAATAATTAATAAAAGTAAGGATGCTTCAATTTCTAAAGTATAAAAATACAATTATAATTGTTAATTAATGTACATATATGTGCATAAATCCTAATTTCAACCATTAATTTTCTAATCTACTTATAATTCTACTTCACACTTGTACAGTTTACCTCCTCAATTTATAGAATTTTTTGATAAATAAATTTAGTTATTATAGTCTTTGATTAGAAAATTAATTATTTAATTTTTAAAGACATTATAATTAATCTATTACGCTCGAATATCTATTTAATTAAAATTTATACTTTATTACCATGTTAATTTTTTTTTGGACAGTTACATTGTTATTTTAACTTATCGTGCAAAAAGTAATTTACTCTACTAGCATGACTCAATGATCATTGATTCCTTTCCTTTTTGAAAAAAAAATGTTTCTTGCACATTTATGTAAAAACACACGACGTCTTACTCAGAAGAATGCAATAGAATCAAATACAAGAATATTTAAATAAAAATAAAATTAGTTGTAACTATATAATAAAATTATTGTTAAATAAAGAGTGGAATATATACTCTATAGGTTTATTAAAGAAAAGAATTAAGTAAAAATAAACAGAAATAAAGGATGGAGAAAAGAAAAATATTATTGGTGGACAAAGATATAATAAATTTTTTAATTTACAAGGAAAAAAGTGAAATAGAAAATGATTTTATGATTTAATTTACATATATAAAATTTTTAATTGGGCAGAAAATATTCTAATTCATAAAAAAAATGCCAATAATTATAAATTATCTTAAAATATAATTTAAAATAATTATTATAATATTAAAATTATATACGATTATAATATGATTAAATGAGAATACTAAAATCTCTAAAATGTGATTTGATTCATATTAAATTTAAGACTAATTTTAGTGGTAAGAATATGAAAACTTATGGAGAAACAGAAACAGGGGAGAAGAAAAGCGGTTGGTGATGGGAACTTTTGATCGTGTAGGGCCGACAACAAGGACAGATTCAGCCGTCTATTATCTAACAACTCTCTCCTGTTAAAGCCTGTCTTCACTGTCCCCTTTCCCTTTCTTTCTCCCTCTTCTCCCTTCTATCACTTTTCAATTTCCATCTTAATTAACCTTCTTATAAGTATATAAATATCACCTCCTTGGAAATAATCTTGTATGATAACTTCTTTCTAAAGTATTAGAAAATAAAGACATCCTAACATTAGAAATAGAGTCAATATGGCAATTAGTACTTCTATCAAAAGTTTATTTAGAAGCATATTATGTAAATTTTAGTATGAATTTAGAGTATGATACATTAAAACAATTAAAATATTCAAAATAACTCTTTATCATCTCTATATTAAAATATGCATTTTGATTATCTTTCTATATTTATTATTAGTCAAAGTGACATTTTATGGCTTCTACTTTTTCACATAGTTTATGAATTTTATCGGTCCGCTACTAATCAAATATTTATTTTGAATATATCTTCTATTTTCCAGTCAAAGTAACATTTTATTATATTACTTCTACTCTTTTGAACGTTTTTATGGAGTATAACTGTCCACCTTATATTAAATATGCATTATAGGGATCTAAGAAGAAACTAAACTTATTTTAATTTAAATTTACAAAATTGGACATTAGTTACATATTATTCATTTTTTTTTAATTTTTTTTTTCACGTTAGCCTTAATACACATCTAGGCTAATAAAATAATTGATTGTGTCTCCCTAACTCTCACGCAAACAGAATTATTAACAAATCCCTTTTCCCCTAACATAATGATCACCCCAAGAAGAAATGTCTGTCTGAACCTTAAGCAAATAAACCTCATTATTGATTATGACACTCTAAAGAGATAAATAGAAATTTCCATTAATCACACCAAATCCCTTCTCTCTCTCTTACATCCACAAGGTGACGACTAGAGTGATGAAGAGAGAATAAGACTAACTTTATACATTATATTATATTCCCCTTAAAATAAAACTAGTTATAGCACAGACCAGATTATAATATTATATTTGAGAAATCCTAAAACCTCTATAAATACGAGGTCTCTACACTCTCATTCTCCAAACCAAACTCAGTTGATACATTCTGAGAGAGATTGTGTAAGTGAGAAACTGAAAATGCATTTCCAAGCAGCAGCATCATGGGGGAGCTACGTGGCGGGTCCTCATGGGTCGACGGGAACAGTGATGATGGGAGACCCACTGGAGAGGATAGAGAGGCTGGCTTCGGAGAGTGCCGTGGTGATATTCAGCGTGAGCACGTGCTGCATGTGTCACGCAATAAAGAGACTGTTCTGTGGAATGGGAGTGAACCCTACAGTGCACGAGTTAGACGAGGATCCAAGAGGAAAAGACCTCGAGAGAGCCCTCATGAGACTCCTAGGTTCTCCCTCTGTTGTCCCTGTCGTTTTCATCGGTGGTAAACTTGTCGGCACCATGGATACAGTCATGGCTTGCCATATCAATGGCACTCTTGTTCCTCTCCTCAAACAAGCTGGAGCTCTCTGGCTCTAGTTTCCATTAACGCTTTTTCATTATAAACTCAGAGACTTGTTCTTGTTATTATGGATCACTCAGGAACCGGAAGAAAGGGTCTTTTGTCACTCTCTTCTTCACTTCCATTTTGGATACACTACTACTGCTTCCACCCTCTTACTGACTTGTTAATCAATATCAATCTTTCTACTTTTTGGGTTTATTTTTTTTTTCTTTTTTGTTTTTGTTTCCTGGTGTTTGGTTTGTTATGGTTTTGTTTGTTATCAGCTAGTGTTTGTAAAGACCAAAAGGCATAATTAAAAAACAAAAAAGAGTTCATTTTATTTTACTGTCTCCGTCCTTTACAATTTTATGTTTTCGTTATTCTTCATTATTATTAATTTTTTTTTACAGGATTCTTTGAGTATGTTATCGGTAATAAAATGATGATATTTAATCATCTGTAAATATTAAATATTTTATTAATACCTTTTTTAATCTCTTTTATTAATTATATGGTCTATTATATATTCATATATCTTTTTTCTTTTTATTTTTTCTATATTGTTAACAGCATATTATATCAATATTAGTACTAAAAACTAGTTAACCTAGATAAACAAAAGTCTAAGTCAGCAAAACATATTTTTTTTTTATCACATTTTAAATTATTTATTATATTAATATTTCTTTCTTTTCTCTTTTTTATATACCGGTATTTTACATAGGTATTATGGGTACTTAAGAGTTAAGAGTCGTTGGAGTAATAATATTTGAGTACATTTTTGTTTTTTTTTTCTTTCTATCTCAATTATATTACTTATCATGTTTATATTTTTTTTTCTTTTTTTCTCTCACTGTATATAGCATATGTGGTAGGTGTACTACTGTATTTTTCGTTTCGGTTATTCATCGGTTGTGTTTCGTTTGGGATGTATGTTTTGGTGTCTCCGAAAATGACACAAGTTTTGGTGTGTTTGTTGTGTTGGTTAGTGGGTGCATGAAAAAGAAGAGGAAAGGAAATCATACTGTGGTGTTGTCTTTGTGGTATAAGAGTAGTGAGTTGTGGACAGTAAAAAACAGCACCTGTCTGGACAAGCATGTCGCTTTCCTTGTCCTTGTTATGTTTTGTTGTGTCTCATTGGTTATAGTAATGAGCTTCTTAGGGTTTGGAGTGAAGTCATGTTAATGACCACCCTTTTGTTTTGACCATTTTCAACGGAATGTGAAAAACTAATGAAGGTTGTTATGGAGAATTTTTTTTTTAATATTAATTCTGGGATGATATATGAACTCTTTTTATTAAAATAAAATTGTGGCACTTAATTGTTAAAATATTGAATTTTTTTATTTTAAAATCTTAAAATGTAAATAAAATATAAGAAGAATAACTTGGAAAAATATTGAAATTTTTTTGTTATGATGATGTATCCAGAAACTTGTATTTATTGTGACGAGAGAATGATAAGTGACATGATTATGATTATTTCTGTGGAAACGAGTTGTCCTCAAGGGACCATAAAACTGAATGCGTTTTTCATCATTGCAAGATCCCATTTGTTTGACCTCGTGCAGCCAAAAACTTGTTAGCCATAATGAGCCACAGACTCGTTTATTTATTTAGGGTTAAATATGATTTTTATTTCTGTAAGTTAAAAAAAATAATGCTTAATTTTTGTTTTTAAGTTATCAAACTTTTGTCTTATTATTTTTTAATAAATAGGTTCAAATTTGTCTGAGTACTGGTTCTATTAGTCTTATCTAACTGGAAGACTGACTACCTTTACATCTGTTCTATCAATTACTAATGTAAAAAAAAGTTAATTTGTTACATCAATTATGCTAATAACTGAAAAACATTAAAATAAATAAATAAATAAACAAGCTTGTTAAAATAGTAATTGATTGAAAACAGACAAGTATGTGTGGTCTTCCGAAATCTCAAATCCAATTTATTCCGTAGATTCACTAATAATTTTATTCGGTTGCTTATAAAAAAATTAGTACTCCTTGTTGGCTTAATTAAGTAACTAAAACTACATTAAGAGTGGTCCTTTTCTAACATAATATTTAAAACAGTAAAAACAAACTCCATTGAATAAAGAAACGCAATGTTGTAAAACTGGGACATCAAGATGTTTTCTAATGACGAACATCACTGGTTGCAAGTTCTTTTCAATTACTTAATCTTATATAAGTGTTAAGCATGACGATTACATATTTTCCTTTTATACATAAACATCAGTTGCCCGAGCTTACATTGTGCCTCAGTAATCAAATCTTATTACTCCCCTTTATTATTCGTCTCTGTAGTGCCCACAATAGTTTTATTTCTCACGTATTTTGAGAATAATTTTTCTATTGCATGGTCATTGAGGTTTTAAGAGAGTATATTAGAACAGAAAATTTATGGCGAATCGGAAAATTTTCTATGGCAAAATTTCAGAATTTTTTTTAATTGTAGAAACTTAATTTAGCCATACCTTTTGTAACAAATGGAAAATTTAAATTAGCCATACCTTTTTAAATACATTGTTCAACTGAATAAAACAAAACAATTTCTAATTCTTTGTATCTTCAACTGAAAATGAAAGAAAACAGAAAAAAAATGATAATTTTTAAAAACAAAAGTTAAATTTTTTCCTTCCATGTAACGAAACATAGGGTAAGACTCAGAAGAATCCATAACTCAACCCTCTTTGATTTTCTTAGGCACAGGAAACATGTTAAGCCCATTAAATTGGATGTTTAGAGGCCTACCCAACCCAAGTTAATTTTGACTTTTTCGGGAAGACGCTTCTCCACATGGACCAAATGTTCAGAGGGCTTTGCTATGCAATCTGGCCCAGGTGCCAGCACATACCTGTACAATGCTTGTTCAATTTTATTACTTTATTTTTTTATTTTTGTTATTTTTATTTATAATAATAGACAAAAAGAAATCAATTTATATTTTAAACAATATTACAAGAAGATTCTTCACGCTATATTTTTCACGAAGTATACTCTTCGCACCAAACTTAGAACATATCTATCAAATACACTAATAACCTGAAATTTAAGTTTATAAATCAATTTAAAAATATTTCAAAACATTTCAGATAAGAGGAACTTATTAATTTTTCGCTTTTTCCTTCAAAAGTAGTTATTATAAAAAATAACCGATTTATCAAGCTCAAAAGGATGAATGGTGGATGGACAACATATAATAGATTTAATTCTACCGAAAGTTATTAGAAAAATGGCCTTATCTTTAAATCAAAAAAGAAAAAAATAAAGGATTAAAGATTGTTCAGAAATGTTCAGATTTGAACGAAAATGCTAATAGAAGAAGTAGGACTTATATTTTATAAAAACACAATTATCTATACTATTTTGAATTCGATACTGTTGTAATAATAGAGTTGTGTATAATTTAAATATTTTCCTTTGTCTAACATTATTAACATGCATCGTCCAAGAATATCAAATTTATTTTGGTTCAAATGCTTAGTAGAGCAACATTAGATTTATATATTAGTCAAAAAGTACCATACTCTTTTATTATTATTCGATTAAATTGTTAATACTCTTATATATATATATATATATATATATATATATATATATATATATATATATATAAATAAATAAAAAGCAATAGAGTAAGTATTTTCAAAAAACAAATAAAAAATATATATATATATATATATATATATAAATAAATAAATAAAAAGCAATAGAGTAAGTATTTTCAAAAAACAAATAAAAATAAAAATAGAATAACACAGGTTTTTTATTCTTAAATTCTTTTTTTCTAAAGTTTTCTTTATTTTTAGATCTCATTTAGAACAAGTGCTACCAGTGTTGTTAGTGTAATTTTAGTTTATGATGAATGCATTGCTCATTTATCAAGGTTTCAATGCAACATTGTTAGAGGAAGAAATCGATGCAATATTATTAGAGGAAGAAATTGTAAAGGTTGATAAAAAAAAACTAAAAAAAGGTGACGAAGAAGATTGTAGTGCAATCTTGCCCAATCTTAGAGACAAGGTGCTTTGGGAAGTCAATGGAGAGAAAATGGTTATAGCAATGTGGTAGAAATTGGAGGATTTGTACTTAAAAGATGCCATTAGAGAAAAGCTTTATCTCAAGAATCACTTGTAAGTGTTGACTACGGAAGATAAAAAACCCTTAAAGAAGCACCCGAGTGATTTCAACATGATTATCTTGGTTTTGAAAGGCATTGAAGTAAAGATAGTTGAAGACAAAGACATCATATTTTCCCAAAGTTTTTTAAACATGTTGTTGATACAATGGTGTATGGAAAGACTACATTGTCAATGGATGAGGTGAATTTTGTGTTGAATTCAAAGGAGATTCAGAGGGGGAATGAGTCCAATAAGAAAGAAGTTGTTGAAGAACTATATGTAAGTAACAAGAATGAGAAAAAGAATTTAAAGAACAAGAAGTCAAAGTTTAAGAAACAAAAGAAGTGTCATATTTGCTATAAAGAAGGTCACTTTAAGAAGGACTACTCCTAATATGTCAAGATTTAATGAGTGGAACAAACAAAATTTAGACGTGTACGTGACTCAAGATAAATATGACAGTGGTAAGACTCTAACATTGTTTGAAGAGGACTCCCAAAAATAATGGATCTTGGACTTTGGTTGTTCATTTCATATGTCTCCTAACAAAGGATGGTTTGAAACTTACAGGCTAGCTGACAAAGGTGGTTGAGGTTAGGTTTGTTGGACTCATTGTGCACAATGGAAGGAACATGGTGTTAGAGGATGTGAGACATGTGCTTGAACTATAGAGAAATCTAATCTCTTTAGGTATCTTGGATAGGGATGGATGTCACTACAAGTGTGGTCATGGTTGTCTTGAAGTTTTCAAGGACAAAGTAATGATCATGAAGGAAGTAATAATGAGGATATAGACTTCAAGGAAGAGGACACCAAGAGAATCACTAGAAGCATAACTAAGAGATTAGAGCAAGAGGTGAACTTCTTCTTAGCCTTGAAGACCAATGAAAACTTGGAGACCAAATTGTATCATTTCTTTGAGATTCCAGATTGACATTAGGTCTTGGCTATTTCGACTTACACCATACTTGTGTACCATTTTGTGTAATGGAACTTGGAAGTTTAGTTAAAATAGGTGCATGTGGTTGTGAATGATCATTAGGAGGACAAGGAATATTGTGTTCATGATTCAAATTACTCGTTTTCCCTTTATGTTTTCAAGTTAAATCACAAGATAATCAATTACCTTCGTTGGTAATAGATTAATTCTGGTTTTTGGTAATTGATTGAGGTAATAGATTACCACAAGTTAATAACAGAGTGGGAAGGGTGATTTGGCTCTAGGATAATCAATCACCATACGGGTTAATCGATTACCATAGAGGTTGCACTTGAATTGGACTTTCAGAGAGCTCAGGATAATCGATTACCTCATCCTAGAAATTGATTACCACCGTTATATTTTCAACTGATCACTCAACGATTTTTAAAATATCTTTTTCTATAAATAGACCCTTCTTTTAAAAACTCATAACAGACAACACACGAAAAGGAATATGCTTACACTTTCAAATATGTTCTGAATTGAGTTTACTTCAAGAACAGAAAAAGAAATCTTAGTTGAAAGAAAGAAGTTTTTCAAAGATACATTCTATGAGCAATCTTAGTTGAAGT
This sequence comes from Hylodesmum podocarpum, assembly GCA_026586105.1. Classification (NCBI taxonomy): domain Eukaryota; kingdom Viridiplantae; phylum Streptophyta; class Magnoliopsida; order Fabales; family Fabaceae; genus Hylodesmum; species Hylodesmum podocarpum. The sequence goes on from JALJEV010001349.1 coordinate 460,603, forward strand.
CCATGTGGTTTATCTTTTACACTTCCTTGTGATCATGCATTTTCTTAGCTGATCATCTTTTGTATTTTCGTTTTGTGATTACCTTGTTTACTTTGAGAGAAAGGTATTCTCTAGGAAAAAGTAAAAGTGTTTTTGAGATTGGTTTTCTCAAAAGGAGGAAAGAATTCTGAAAGGGTTCAAAATCTTCCGTGTTCTTGAAGGTGTCAAGAACAGAGAAGGTAGTTCTTTATGTGAAAGAATTGGTTGTATTGGTCGATTTGGTGTATTTTGTGTTGCTTGTGTAGAGTGAATGTAAAGAACACGAAAAGTTACATAGTGGAATCCAATTGCAGCAGTTGGCTGGATTGAGACTAGATGTAGGCCGGACGCCGAACCAGCATAAATCATTTGTGAAATCTTCTCTATCCGTACACTTTTACCTTATGCAAGATTGTATTTCGGTAACATGGAAATTAACTGGTATTCGATTTGTAATCAACTACGTAATTGACTCAAACTTGATACACTTCAATACTTGATGTTTTATTAATAAAAGAACAATTGATTACTTAACCAATATGTTTTTTATCCTTATGTTTCTGTTGGTTAACTTTGATCTTATCTCTACGGTTCTATCTTGTTCTAACATCCTTATTCACGTGATTGAATGCATATCTTGATCTTATCTTTACAAGTGGATAGTTTAACAAGATTAGAAATCTGTGTTGAAATAAAAGGAATTAGAAATAGACTTTTAATTGGGTATTCTAGGATTAGAATCTATTCACCCTCCTTTAGATTCTTTATACGGGACCAACAATTGGTACCAGAGCTTCTTTCTAGTAGGATACATTAGATTTGATCCATAGATTCCTTGGAATGACTAGTAATCAATTATCATTTGCTAAGGGTGCTTCTATAAACTGACCTCCTTTGTTTTGTGGTGATAACTATCTTTTTTGGAAAGTAAGAATGAAAATCTTTATGGAGTCAGTTCATAGAAGTATTTGGTAGGCAGTGGTTACTGATTTCAAATTCCCTACAACCATAGAAAATGGGAAATAGATAGAAAAACCACCTGAGAGTTGGGATCAAAATGAAATTTGGAGAGCGGAGAATGATGCTGAAGTTTTAAACATTATACATTCTGCTTTGAATTCAGATGAATTTTTCAGGATCTTAGCATGCACTTTTGCAAAGGAAGCATGTGAACTCATTAAAGTCACTCATGAAGGTACTCTTGAAGTTATGAAAGCAAAAAAGAACACACTCATTTAAGAATATGAGACCTTCAGAATGACATAAGGAGAGTCAATAATGGACATGCAGAAAGGATTCACACACATAATAAACCATTTGAAAAAACTCGACAAGATATTTGTGGAGGAAGAAGTGAATGTAAAAATGCTGAAATCTCTTAGCAGTAAATGACAACCTACTATGATAGCAATCATTGAATCCAAGAATTTGGCACAAATGAAAAGTGATGAATTGTTTGGTAAATTGAGAGAATATGAAATGGACATGCCAAGAATTGTTGATGAAGAACAAAAAGACAGAAAGGCCAAAGGATTAGCACTTAGAATTGAAGACACAACAAGTGAAAGTGAGATGTCAAGATATAATAGTGAGTCCGAAGAAGAAAACATGAATCTCATGGTAAGAAAATTTAAGAAATTCATGAGAAAGAAGAATAACAAAAGATTCTGTCAACCCAAGAAAAGCTTAAGAAAAAATGAAGGCTTATCTTCAAAGATCACATGCTATGAATGTGGAAAAGTTGGACACTTCAAATCTGATTGTCCTAACTTAAAGAAACTAAACAATAATGAACAAAAAAGAATAGAGCATGAAGAAAAGTCCAAGAAGGACAGATTCAGAAAGAAGAAAGCTTACATAGCTTGGGAAGACAATGACTCTTCCACCTCAAATGAAAGTGACAAAGAAGAAGCAAATCTTTGCCTTATGATCAAGCATGAATCAGATCAAGAAGTAAGTGACTCTAAATCATCTAATTATGATTATGAGGAATTGCATGATGCTTTTTGTAAATTGTATAAAGGGGCTGAAAGAGTTGGTAAATTGAATAAAGTTTTGAAAAACAATATTTCTGATTTTAAAAACAATATTGATGTTTCGAAATATGAAATTAAGAAATTAAAATATGAAAATGAAGTGTTGAGATAACCTTGCTTAAGACTTATTGATCTATTTACTGCTTTGAAAAGATATAATAAGAAGTTCTATGTTAATAATCAAGTAAACAGAAATAAATATTTTACATGTAGTTACTACATGAAACCTGGACATAACCCTTATAACTGCATGATTAGAAAGGAAGATATTTCTTATGGTATGTACAAATGGGTTAAGAAGGTTAAACATGATGCTGCTAACATTCTTGGACCCAAGAGATGTTGGGTACCAAAATCAAAGTGAAAATTTCTTAGGTAGGTATGCTTGAGAGCCAAACAATCAATGTGGTATTTGGACAACGACTGCTCAAGACATATGACTGGTGACAAAAGCAACTTTATCTCCTTTCAATCAAGATAATATGGAACTTTAGTGTGTAGAGATAACAATAGAGGCAAAATACTGGGAATTGGTGTTGTTGGAGATGTATCAAATACAATCATAGAATATGCACTCCTGGTAGAAGGCTTGAGATACAATCTTCTGAGCATTAGTCAATTGTGTGATAAGGACTACAAGATTCATTTGACAATGAGTGTTACATGATCAGCAACAAAGGGTCAACTGATTTGCTGCTGGTTGGTAAGAGACACAACAACATATACATCCTAGACTTAGATCACTCATTATCCAATATTACATGTCTCACATATAACGATAATTTATCATGGCTATTGATACATTATTATTTTGATCACTTTCTTTGTATTTATTATATCCTAATCCAGCGTACTAATGGTCAATTAGCATGATTTAATGTATTTATGAGTTTGAGCTCAATTGAGCTTTAAGTGCTTATTTTTGTTTTAATTCGCTATATTTTCCAGATTTGACTAGGTTCACTAAAACAGACATAAATCTCACTACAAAACTCTGTTTTAGCTCCACTATATGTCAAATCAAAGAGGACGGACTGCATCTAGGTGAAAATGACCTTGAAAGTGACGCACGAACCTGTTACGGATTCATCTTGTAATTGTTGTAGATGGGATTCGAACTTGGGACCAAAATGCATTTAAATATCATGTGCAAGCACATGATTGGACTGTCCATATATATTGAAGCAAACAATCAAAACAGGGGAACAATTCAAACTTACATTTTTGTTTTAGGTTTTTAGTTTTAGTTTTAGGTTTCTCTCTTTTCTTCTTCGTTTTGCTTCTTCTTCATTTTTCTTCTTCAGCATTTCATTTTCTAGACTTTCATTTTTCCAGCCATCAATCAATTAAAGTTTGTCTTCTTCTTCCTTATTCTAATTTTAATTGCAATTTGCTTGCTTTTCCAATTTCGTTTTGTTGTTTTAGCTTTGCTGTTTTAGCTTTCGTTTTACTGTCCATTGGGTGTTTCAATTGTTTTGTTGTTCAGTTTATTGTTCCATTAGTGCAATTCCATTTCTACAATTCGTTTTCTATTTTACAATTGGATGTTGTTTCGCTTCTGCAATTTATTTTCTGTCATTGCAATCTTCTTCAATTTCGTTTATCATCTACAATTTCTGTTTTTGCAATTTCATTAATGACCTACACTTTCATTTTTGTTTTCATTTCGAATTTAATGGAAAACTAATTTGAATGGTTATTCTCTTGAATTGGATTGCAGTAGCTTTGAGGTTTCTGTTATGTATTGGTTGTGTTGTATTTGTTCTTAACTCTTTATCATTTATTATAGTTCTTAATGAAATTTGTTCATGCTTAATGTTTCAGTTAATAGGTGATGCAAATCCATGTAGCTAGAAGATGCTCCACGGATCTAACACCCTTTGTTTGCCCAATCTTCAATTCACCAAGTGATCTTCACTCAAGACCAAGAAAAGCTTGCGGAATATAGGCTAAGGTATGTAATGTTTTTGGTTTGTGACCAAGAAGAAGAAGAAGCAAAATGGAATGAGACTAGGAAGGTGATAGCGCCATGATCCAAGGAGATCAATAAGCTAGGTGATGAATCGCCACTTGAGTCATGGATCAAGATAAGATTCAAGGTTCTATGAAGAAACCCTAGGAGAGCACTCTCCCTTTCTCAAGACACAAGTCTTAGAAAAATTCTATTTCATTCAATTCAAAAAGTCCTTCCAAAATGGAAATTGCCTAAGTTATAAGACCCCTTGTGTGTGGTTGGCCTTGAGTCATCCTAGCCACTTGATCCTTGATGGATTGATCAAGTGATGCTAAGCACCCCTCACTTGATCAATTCAAGAAGGATCTAGAGTTAATGAGATCAAGAGGCTCATAACTCATCTAAGTTTGTGATGATCATGGATTAATTAAGATGGAATTCTATGCCTTGGATTAGAAGTAAATCCTAAGGCTAGAATCCCTTCTTAGATGAGAGTCAACAATTTAGAACTTGACTTAAATTTACACCTTTGATTATGGGATAATCAAGTGGTGGAAATTTAAATGAAGTTAGTGGCAATTCCACTAATTCTCTCTCTTAATCCATCCACTCTCTCTTAAGAGAGTGTATTACACTTGCTTAGTTGGGTCATAAGACACTTAAGCCCATCTTAAGAGGCTTTGACCAACACAAATAGAAGTCAACATGTCCATAAAAGGAGCTTGGCCTAAATTCACCAACAAACATAGGTCCAAGCTTTACACAAATTAAAGCTAAACTAATTACAAAATACTTGGAAAATTACAAGGCTTCATTTGCCCACTTTGTTGACTTCCAAGAATTGACCGTTGACTTTGACTTTGACTTGTTGACTTTGACTTGGTCAACTCTTCTTCAACTTGGACTTCAATTCTTTTTTGCATTGCCCTTGTAATCCTCATGCTTGGGAGATGGTCCTCTATCAATAGGAAAATCATTTCTCTGTTCATGCTTAATGGATTGATTTATAATTTGCTGGAAATGGAATAATTGATTGTGGAATGCTTAATTCGCATTAGGAAAACTTACAATTAGTTTTCTCTTAGTTGATTAATTTGAGTTTGATTGAGAGTTGAGTAAATTGAGCATGAGTTTCTGTAATCTAGAATAAGTGAAGTGCAATCTAATCAAGAGGCTAATCTCATATCAGTTGTTGTTAATTTTGCGTTTTTATTATTCTATTTTTATAATCACAACCTCCCTTTGTGTCTTATCTTTGATAGAAAGAGATGATGGTCTTTGAGAGACGACCTAGGAGTCACTTCCTAGTATACTGCATTTGATTGTATTATTTTGACCGAATACGGCTTCGATCATCGACCCCTTGAACTTTTGCATATGGATCTGTTTGGACCCTCTAGGACTAGTAGTTTAGGTGGTAACACTTATGCATTAGTCTTGGTTGATGATTACCCTAGATACACCTGGATTGTTTTTATACCTAGTAAAGATAATGCATTGAAAGTTTTCAAAATCATTGCTAAAAGAATAGAAAATGAAAAGGATTTGAAAATCAAGTCTTTACGCAGTGATCATGGAGGAGAATTTGAAAATGTTTCTTTTCAGAAGTTTGGTGAAAAACTTAGTATAAATCATAATTTTTTTGCCCCTAGAACTCCACAACAAAATGGGGTTGTAAAGCGGGAAAAATAGACCCCCTGATAGAACTGGTAAGAGCTATGTTAAATGAGAATGCTTTAACTAAATATTTTTGGTCTAATGTAGTGAATAGCACATGCTATGCTCTAAACAGGATTGTGATTAGACCAATTTTAAAGAAAACCCCTTATGAGTTATACAAAGATAAAAAGTCAAATATCTCTCTTTTTAAAGTTTTTGGCAATGAAAGTTTTGCATTGAATAATGGCAAGGAACCCTTTAGAAAGTTTGACGCTAAGACATATGAGGCTATCTTTATTGGTTATTCAACAACTAGTAAGGCATATAGAGTATTCAATAAGAGAACTCTATCTATTGAAGGGTCTATACATGTCAAATTTGATGAGACTAACACCCTTCAAAAGGGAAGTTTGCTTGATGATGATGAAGATGCAGGTAAGGTGATGCAAACCCATGAGAAAATTGGAAGGGATCTTCATGGATAAGCAAGTAGTTGCCCCAATCTTCATTCACCAACCTTCAATCACTCTTGAATCAACTTAGACAGCAAGGAAGCTAGCTCAAACACAAGGCCAAGATAGAACAAGCTCATGGAACCAAGAACAAAGGAAGAAGAAAATAGAAAATGGATTAGAGAAGAGATGGGAGCGTCATGAATTAGAAATTCAATAAGCTCTTAGGAAGAATCGCCACTTGGATGGAAGGATCCATGATAAGATTCAATGTTTCAAGAAGAAAACCCTAGGAGAGCTCTACTCTTTTCAAGAGAAACAATTCTCAATTTTCATTCATTTTGACTAAAAGTGAGTACAATAGAAATGTTGACCGATTTAATGAAAGTGCAATGGGCCTAAGGTTAGAAATCTGAAATGTTCTCCATCCTAGGATGAAATGAGTGATCAATGGTGAGATGAGAGACACCTTAGGCTGAGCACACTTTACAATTACAAGACCCAAATTCAAGTCTTAAAATATTTACATAATCGAAAGAAACTAATAGGCCTAAACAATTAAACAACTCGCTGGAAAATCCAAGTAGCATTCCAACGTTAACTTCAAGCTCCATTTCCTCCTAGATGCAGTACGAACTGGGCTTTGGTGTCTTCATATCTTTTGTAGCCCTTTAAGTCATATTTAAAATGCCACCAAGAAGAACTTAATTGGAATTTTGTATCCCACATTACACTCGAAATACTAAACCTCGTCAGCACCTCGCTGGAACATTCTAGCAGTATCCAAACGTTACTTTCAACCCCAATTTCCTCCTAGATGCAGTTAGAACTGGGCTTTTGTGTCTTTATAGATTTTGTAGCCCTTTAAGTCAGGTTTAGAAAGAAACCAAGAACATCTAAAGTGGATTTGTGTAGCCCAGGTTATGCTCTGAATACTAAACCTGGTTAGACAGTCAAAAACATAGCGAATTTTATTAGAAGCTCAATTTATTAAAAAGGAAGGTTGAAGAGTTTGTTGAGCTGTTGGAGATGGTCCTCCATCATAAGGATAGAAATAACACATTTGAGGAACAAAAACAACAACTAACTGCTTCAAACAATAATCTACCTAAGGAATGGAAGAAGTCAAGAGACTTATCTTTGGACAACATCCTATGTGACATCCAAAAGGGAGTTTCAACTAGATCCTCCTTTAACATGTTATGTGATGACTTTGCCTTTTTTTATCTCAAAATGAACCTACATGCGTTGATGATGCCTTAAATGATGAATTTTGATTTTTGGCTATGCATGAGGAACTACTGAATCAGTTTAAAAGAAATAATGTGTGGAAATTAGTTCCATTTAAAAGAGAGATGAATGTAATAGGAAATAAATGGGTGTTTAAAAACAAACTGAATGAAGATGGTGTAGTAGTTAGAAATAAAACTAGGCTGGTAGCTAAGGGTTATAATCAACAAGAAAGAATAAATTTTGATGAAACTTATGCCCCTGTTGCTAGACTAGAAGCTGTGAGATTGGTACTTGTTTTTGCTTGCATACTTGATTTCAAGTTATTCTAAATGGTTGTCAAAAGTGTTTTTTTGAATGGCTATATCAATAAAGAAGTTTATGTATCACAATTTCCTGGTTTCATTGACTACAATTTTCCTAAGCATGTGTACAAACTGAAAAAGACTCTTTATGGCTTGAAGCAAGCCCCAAGACAATTGTAAAATACAAATACACAAAAAGGGGGTTGAATTGTGTTAATTATTAAAATCTTTTCAGACGATGCGTTTTGCATCTGTTAATTAAAACACTTGAACCGACGCAAGATAGTTTTCTACTGAAAGATTGATTTTAATGAAAACTTTCTTTTAAGTTATTTATCCCCAGTTAGTTAAATAAATAAATAAAGTAATAATATTTTTATACTTGTTCGTCTATTCAAGACTACGTCTAGTTACTTAGCAACTTGCTAAGGTTCCACTAAGAGTATTCTTTGAACCCAACTACTGCTAGCTAACAATATATATTCTTTGAATACAGCCTTTTCAGGCTAACCGTTATTCTTTAGACCCAGCCTCTGCAGGCTAAACATAGGTATTCTTTGGACACAACCTCTTTAGGCTAAACCAGGTATTCTTTCAACACTTAGCCTCCTTAGGCTAAAACAGGTATTCTTTTGGACCTTAGTCTCCTCGAGCTAAAACTCAAGGTATTCTTTAAACATTTAGCCTCTTCAGGCTACAGATACCACAACAATGGCTTACAATAAAGATAAAAAAGAAATAAACCTCTATAGAGGGATTTTACAATGAAAACTATTCTAAGTTCAGGGCGAGTGAACTTTTGCTTGAAAGCTTTGAGTGAAAGTTGAATATATGATATTTGCAGTGTAGTTCGTCAACTTCAACTCGTTGCAATGAAGTCCTTTTATAGATAACTTCTTGAAGTATTCGTTAGACTGAAGATTTGAACGTTTGTCCTTTGTCTCAGGTACTCCAACATCTGGCAGAGTGAGCAATTAGAACATTTAATTTTTCAACAGCGGATGCCAGCGCGAGATCAGGCTTTGACTGATATGCTTAGAGATTTCACTGAAACGTGCAACTACTTTTCTTGTTGCAGAGGTTTTCTTTCAAATCTCTTTCCACCTTTAGAAGCTTCTGAGTAACAACTTGATTTGAATGAAGACACATGTTACTCAGCGTCTGAACTTCATTAAACTTGATAAACGAATAAATAAGGATGAGTTGTGTGTTAAACTCATTTGTCTTTCTTCTTTCTTCGTCTTCAATTTCAATCTTCATATCTTCACACTTGAGCACTTGACTTGAAGTAGAGATGAGCTCTCCATCTTGATCGTTGAAGGTTCTTCATATGATGTTGTTGCTTTGAAGCTTGATGACTTGAACACTTCATCTTGTTTGTCTTATGTTTGATTAGATGCATCTTTGGTCTATGCTGATTATTGATTTGTCTGATCATTCTTCCCTCTACGTCTGATGATACATCCGTCTGTCTTGTAATTATCAAAATTAAGATTCTAAGTCAATTTGACTTAACAACAATGATATGAGAGGCTGAGTAAGTTTCTCTTATCACATGGTTTCCATAAAGGTAATGTAGACAAAACTCTTTTCACCAAGAGTAAGTCTAACTATATACTTTTGGTTCAAGTTTATGTGGATGACATAATATTTGGATCAACTAATCAATCTCTCTGTGAGGAGTTTGTTTCAATCATGCAAGGTGATTTTGATATGTCAATAATGGAAGAACTTAGTTTCTTCCTAGGACTACAAATCAAACAATTGAAGGAAGGAACGTTCCTACATCAATCTAAGCACACCAAGGAGTTACTAAAGAAATATGATATGAAGAGTTGTAAAGTCTCTAATATACCCATGTTTACTAACTACTATCTAAATAATGATGTTCCAGGACAAGGAGTAGATCAAACCAAGTATAGAGGTATCATTGGATCTCTCTTGTACCTTACAGCAAGTAGACCCGACATTATGTTCAGTGTATGTATGTGCAAGATACCAAGCTGGACTGAAGCAATCACACATGAATGTTGTGAAAAAGATATTGAAGTACGTCAAGGGAATAATGAACTATGGTTTGTGGTATCCTAAAGGTACATCACCTACTCTTGTTGGTTTTAGTGATTTTGATTTTACAGGTTACAAAATGGACAGGAAAAGCACTAGTGAATAATGTCACAATTTTGGAGAATGCCTTGTTTCATGGCATAGCAAGAAGCAAGCTTGTGTTGCTTTGTCTACAACAGAAGTTGAATATGTAGCAGCTGGAAGTTGTTGTGCTTAAACGATTTGGCTCAAGCAACAACTACAAGGCTCTGGACTTAAGCTTGAACATATTCCACTCAAGTGTGACAATACAAGTGCAATCAACATCACTAAGAATCCAATCATGTACTCAAGAACAAAGCATATTAAAGTGTTTCATCATTTCACAAGAGATCACGTTGAAAAGGGAGACTGTGACATGCAGTTCATTGAGACTGAGAATCAATTAGCTGAAATCTTCACCAAACCTATACCAAAGGAAAGATTCTACAAGCTAAGAACTAATCTTGACATATTGAGTGAGGACAATCTTTCTTAAACCTCAATACCTCTATTATTAATCATTATTGATGCTTTATAACCAAGAAAATCATATCATTACATTATCTTTGGAAAAACATAGTACAATCATACATGAAAACATATTTTTTCATAAATCTGATGCATATAATCGATTACAACACGAGTTAATTGATTACCATGCAAGTTTTCAAAACCATATAGGCACACACTCTCTGGTGTAATTGATTACCACCACGAGTTAATTGATTACCATAGGTGTTTTAGCCCTCTTTGTATTGTATGCTTCACTAGAGTAATCGATTACCACACGGGTTAATCGATTACCTCTTTTCACTACAACCTTTGTGTGTATTTGATAGGCACGGGTTAATCGATTACGAACTTAAGTTAATCAATTACCCTTGTTTTATGACTAATGATATTTCATTTCATGTTATAAAAGTTGTTATAGAATTCAAAGGGTTATTTTTTCATAACTTCTCCAAACCCACGGACTTTCATCCTCAAACCCCCCTTCTCCTCTCTACCTTTACCAAACCCTAAAAATGGAAGACCAAGGAAGAGGGGAACACATTAAGCACGTAACATCCAAAATCAAACCTCGTTCTTCTCCATGCAACAAGAACAAGGGAGAATCTTCCAAGAGAAAAGCCATTTCTTTACAACCTCAAGAGGAAATAGAGAAACCCCTCAACCATTGGTTCACTACTAAGGCACAAGAGGTGATCTTCAATGAGAGTTTTTCCTCCAAGGAACTTGTTCCACCAAAGGTTTTTCTTTTAATTGGTTGGAAGAGAAATGATTCACATTTCACTCTCTTCTCAAGGAACAAAATCTGTCAAAGTTCGTGAGTCTCAAGGGTTTCATATACCCTGATTTGGTACGTGTTTTCTACTCAAATCAGCGTCAAGATAGAGCAACGAGAAATCTTGTCTCGGAGGTGAAAGGAAAAAAAATACTCCTATCTTCTCAAGTCTTATTGAACATTGGCAGAATCAAGCAAGAGAGGAGTTAAAAGTGTATATCTTTGTCCCCCTTGCTGACTAAGAAACTAGTTATATTTATAGCCTTCAGAACTTGGACTTGGGCCTGTTGCGATTCCAACTCGCACAAGATGTTAAGTAACTCGCGTGAGTTCATGTTCCAAGAGAACAAACGTATCTGCAATTCAAGTCACTTCACGTGAGATGGGATAGTTGAGCGCGAGATGGACGCGAGATGAGGTACCAAAGAGTTAGCTTGTTCTTGAAGTTATACTAACTCGCGCGAGATGAGTGTGAGATGAGGTGCTAGAGAGTTAACTTGCTCTTGAAGAAATAGTTCTCGCGCGAGATGTGGAGAGATGAGTGCGAGATGAGGTTCCAGAGAGTTTTTCTTCTTCACTAGAGCTTTACTTCGCGCGAGTTGTGTTCCAACCCGCGAGAGATGCATTCTTGGACACGTTTTTCACCTGCTTTTGGCTATTTTTCACCCTGAAACACTTAACACACCATCAACAAGCTCTACCACGGATTATTATAAATTAAGATCAATTAGAGTCATTTTAGGTGGCTTAAGAGTATAAAAAAGATAATTTATGATATAGAAAAAGTATAAAAATAGCTCACTTTTGTGAGTTATCAAAGGCTTTGAGTGGCAGAAAGATACCTTTTATATGAGCTTGCTAAAAAATCCCAATACTTGCGAGGCTTAGAAGGCTAGTAAGAAGGAACTAAAGAAGAAGATAACATATAACACTGGTGGCTTGATGTAAACCTTCCATGGAAGTCTCACTAGTTTTGCCCAATCTTCACTTCTCAAGCTTGAACTTCACGGATTGATGGATGCAATTTGCTGAACTAGAACTCAAAGAAGAAGAAAGGTATAAAATGGAGTAGAGAAGAAGGTGACGAGTGCCATGCCTAAGCAATAAGCTCTAGGTAGAATCGCCACATGGAGAATGCACCATGATAAGACTCAAACAAGGTTCACTCAAGAAACCTAGAGGAGAAACTTCTCTCTCAAGCAATATGCTTCTTTCTAAAATTCATCAAAAGTGATTACAATTCAGAAAATTTACTACTTATACTAATGAAAGTGGAGCCAAAGTTGCACTCCAAGCTTCTAACCTCCACCCTTGGATTGGAATCCAATCTAAGGGTCACGGTTGAGCTAGATTTGATGAGAGAAACTTGAGACTCAAGTTTGAATTATAGCCACTTGATTAGATCTAGATCATGAGGCTATAATTCACTCTTGAGTTGGTGGGAAACTTGTGACTCAAGTTTGAATTATAGCCACTTGATTAGATCTTAATCATGAGGCTAGAATTCACTCTTGAGTTGGTGGGAAACATGTGACTCATGTTTGAATTATAGCCACTTGATTAGATCTAGATCAAGAGGCTAGAATTCACTCTTGAGATGTGCCAAAAGCTTGTGCTCTAGATTCAAACTCAGCCCTTAGATCTAGATCCCATCCAAGGGTTAGAATTCAAACTAGGTGCATGCTTTTTCCACTCACTTTTCCCTCCAAAACTCTCTCCACTCTCCTTAGGGAGAGTGTGCCCCACTCTCCCTCACAAGGCCTCTAATTTTCAGTCTTTAAATATTACAAGGATTAGGCCCAAATTAAATCCTTAAAACAATTACATAATTGAAAGAAAACTACTAATAAGCCTAAACATTAAAACATTTCGCTGAAAATTTCTGAAAGCATTCCAACGCAAACTTCAAGCTTATTTTCCTACTGGATCCAGTCCTAACTAGGCTTTGGTATCTTCGTAGTTTTTGTAGCCCTTAAAGTCTTCTTTAATTTTCCACCAAGAATGCCTCAATTGGAGTTGTTTAGCTCGAGTTATGATTGAAATATTGAAACAGGTCAGATGCAAAAATTAATAGCGAATTTTTATTAAAAACAATTAAAAGCCCAATTTAACAAATAAGGTTCTTGGAGAGTTTTTATTGGGCATTTGGAGATGGTCCTCCATCAAACCCTCCTTGTTTTCAACTTTTCCCCAAGTTAACTTGATCCTCAACTACAATAAAAGCACCACCCGGATAAAAAATCAAACAAGGTTCTTTAGCTTGGTTATTAGATGATGCAAAATATGGGCAAACTTGTTTCTTAAAGTAGTGGCATAGGTGTAAAAGTAAATAAGCACTCTTAATCAAGTGGTCCTTTAATTTCCTACACCTACTAAAGTTACTAGTTTGCAAATCATGTAGCAATGAATTAATTTGTTTTATATCATCAACAACATATTCAAGAAAAGTAGAAGTAGAAGTTAGTTGACCCTTCAAAACATATTCCAAGCTTGTTCTTCAAGATCCATGGGATTGTGGGGTACCCTTCTTCTTGAACTCTTGGATCATCCTAGAAGGAAATTCAACATTATGAAAATGAAATTCATTAGGTACAACCAACAATTCCATATTAAGAATATGAGAATCTAGTGTAAGGCAAGTGTAACCATGCAATTTGGAAGAAGTAAGAGTTAAGGACATCTTTCCCAAAGTTAGATTATAACTCTTAACCACTTCCTTTCTTCCATGATGTTTGTTCCATGGTTCCATGACACTTGAATTCTTGCTTGGACCTATAACACAATCATCCACAAAATAAGAGTTAGAGCAAAAAGGAATACCAAACTTAAGAGCAAAGTCATACTTCCCTTTCAAGTGTCTTTCCAACCATAGGCTCTCTTTTCTTCCAAGATTACCTACAAGAGAAGAACTCAAAGAAGTAGATGTGGTTAAGTATAATAATATGGATTTCCTAGCTAAAAAGTCTCTTCTTCCTATAAGCTCTCTCTCCTTTTTGGAACCACTCTTAGATGATTTTTCTAACTTGTTTTTCACTTGTTTTTGTGTAGTGGCATTTTCTGTAATTATGCTGGAAGTTTCGGCCAAGGCTCTTTTTTTTACCATTTCTAGATGATTTTTCATGCTTCTTGGCCTCACTAGCTTGCCTTTAACTCTCTCTTTTAAGTTTCATCTTCACTTGGTCTTCTAGCACTTCCTTAGGTGACAATGGCTTCAAATGTACCTTGTGGCCAACATGAGAAAATATGTAAGTATTTGCTACACCATAATGTAAGGCATGTCTATCATATTGCCACGGTCTACCTAATAGCATATGAGTTACTTTCATAGGTACTACATCACATAATATCTCATCACTATATTTCCCTATGCTAAATGCAACTAAGATTTGCTTATCCACTACCAATTCACCCTTCTCATTTAACCATTATAACTTATAAGGTCTGGGGTGTGGGGAAGTTTTCAAACCAAGTTTTTCAATTAACCTAGTACTCACTACATTAATGCAATTACCACTATCAATTACTAAAGAGAAAACCTTCCCTTGTATGTTACATCTTGTGTGGAAGATGTTTTCCTTTGGAGTGTCATCTAGCTCATGGTAGGCACTTCCTAGCATCCTTCTCACCATGAAGAGGTCACATTCTTCGGCCATCTCTTCACTTGAGTGCTCACTTGCACTTTCTCTTTCATGCTCACTTGAAGAGTGGCTTGACTCCTCACTTGTGACTCCTCCATCCATTCTCACCATCATAGTCTTCTTGTTTGGGTATTGAGAAGAAATGTGGCCATGTAGTTTATTTTGACTTGATCTTCAATAACCTCCCTAGGTGATAATGGTTTGAGATGTACCTTGCGGCCAACATGAGAAAAAACATAAGTATTTGCTACACCATCATGTAAGGCATGTCTATCAAATTGCCATGGCCTACCTAGTAGCATATGAGTTGCCTCCATAGGAACTATGTCACACAAGATTTTATCATGATATTTTCCTATATTAAATGCAACTAAGGCTTGTTTGTCTACTACTAGTTCTCCCTTCTCACTTAACCATTGTAGTTTATAGGGTTTGGGATGTGGGGAAGTTTTCAAATCAAGTTTCTCTATTAGTCTAGTACTCACTACATTAGTGCAACTACCACTATCAATTATTAAAGAGCAAACCTTCCCTTGTATGTTACATCTTGTGTGGAAGATGTTTTCCCTTTGAGTATCATCAAGCTCATGGTAGGCGCTTCCTAGCATCCTTCTCACCATGAGGAGGTCACCTTCTTCGGCCATCTCTTCACTTGAGTGCTCACTTGCATTTTCTCCTTCATTCTCACTTGAAGAGTGGCTTGACTCATCACTTGTGACTCCTCCATCCATCCTTACTATCATAGTCTTCTTGTTTGGGCATTGAGAAGCAATGTGTCCATGTCTTAAACATTTAAAACACTTGATGTTAGATGGTTTAGAATTGAATTTAGGAACATCTTTACCTTTGTCTTCTCGGCCAAATTTGGAAGAAGGCTTGAATGAACCCTCCTTCTTTTACCTCTCCTTCCAACTTGAAGAACCACTAGTATAGGACTTCTTCATGGTGAACTTCCTCTTCATTTGAGCCTCTATCTTCTTGGCCTTATGGATAGCTTCTTCCAAGGTCCTAAAGCTTTGAAGTTCCAAGACATCTTGGATCTCCCTATTCAATCCATGGGTGAACCTTGCTAAGGTAACTTCCTTCTCTTCTTGGCAATCGACCCTCATCATAGTAAGCTCAAGATCTTTGTAATATTCTTGCACACTTCTCCCTCCTTGTGTCAACCTTTAGAGATTGACATGCAAATCCCTCACATAAGATTTAGGAATGAACCTCCCTCTAAGAGCATCTTTCAATTGTGTCCAAGAGATAATGGAAGGTCTCCTCCTCTTCTCGGCATCTATGAGAATTTTGTTCCACCAAACCAAAACATATCCCTCAAACTCTAGTATGGCAAGGTTGAGTCTTTTCTCCTCACTCAAGGTAGGGTTGCAAGAAAACACTTGGTCAACCTTCATGATCCAATCAAGTAAGCCTTCGGCTCCTTCTTCCCCTAGGTACTTTGGAAGAGTAATCCTAGTATTGGCTTCCCAACCTCTTTGCTCCTCCTCTCCAAAATACCTCCTATGCATGAAAGGTTGTCTCCTATAGGTGCCTCGTTCATTCCCTCTTCTATGCTCCCTCTCATTCTCATATTCCCTATAGGCATCACTCTCTTCATGATTACTACCCTCATCACTATCTCTAGGTGAGTAGTAATGTCCTCCTTGGCTCCCTCTCTCACTTCTACTTCCTCTATTGGTTTTACTCCCTCCTTCATAGTATCCCTTTCCTTTTACCTCTCGGCCCTTCCTACTCCCTTCATCCCTAAATCTCCTTTCACTATCTTCTCTCAACTCATTCATCTCATTTTGCAAATGGTTGAATTTTTCCGTCATGAAGTCCATCATTCTCTTAGTCTTGGGAGACAAATCATTTCCAACACTAAGTGAACTATCCATGGCTTCAATGAAAGGGTTAGTACACAAAGAAAACAATAATCAAGGACCTTACCACTCACTAAGTGTGTCACTCAAATATCAACTCGTGTATGCACTCTTAGTGGCTCTTTCTCTAGTGTTCTCTCTAGCCTTTTACCACTCAATTCTCCTCTTAAGCTTCTTAGGTGAACCTCAACTTAAGCACAAATATGGCTACAAGTCCATGTGAAAGAGGAACAACTCTACTTTCAAGCTCAAGAATTCCAAGAAAATGGCAAAACTCTAGACAAAACTCAAGATTCCAAAGGGACAAGCAATAAAAGCTAAAATGAAGGAATAAGCTACTCAAACTCAAGAAATGAAATGATATGTGACAATGGCACAAACTGGACAGCAAGGAATTAGAGAATATGCTGGATCAATCACTAACCAAGACAAGCAAATAATCAAATACAAACTTAAATTTTGGTAGTGATCACTTTGAGACCGGTTTTGAGCACAATTTTGGGGCTTGCGGCACAAGTAGTGTTCAAGTTATTAATGCACTAATTTGATACCAATAAAAATGATGTAAGTGCAGTAATATATGGCTGGACAAGTATCAAATACAGCAAGTCTCAATTATGCAAAAATTTGAGTCAAAACAAGCTAGTCACAAGTACACACTACTAGGCTAATTTCCAAGCTACTAGTAATTTTACTAGGTGAATGAGTGTGCTATGTCTTAGCTCTAAGTCCAATTTTTCTTGCTCAAATTTTCTTAACACTTCTTTAAAACTTTGATAGTTTGCTGGATAGAATTTACAAATCCACTAAAATTCACTTCAAGTACTCAAAATTTCTAGTACTTTTCAAGACTCTTTTTCTAGTTTTCTTTTGAATTTTCTCACTTGTTTTCTTCTTGTTTTGATTTCTTTTCACTTGATTTCTTTTCTATCACTTGTTTTATTTTCTTTTCTTTTGTCTAAGCTACTGGACCGAGATATATTTTGCCTAAAACAAGCACTCCAAGCTCAACTACTAGTGCTAATGCTACTACAAGGTGTAATAGGGATTTAGACCTATAGTAAGCACTCTACTAGCATGTAATGATGTTGATGTCTCAATTTTGCATGTATGAACTTGAATGTACAGAATTATAGGCTCAAGTGCAGTACCAAAATAGAGGAAACAGGGCATACAATGATAGATAGCTCACGGTACACCAAATTTCACAAGAATTAGAAGCAAAATTGATACTAGCACATGGAAACAAGTACTAATGGACAAGTAATTCAAGGAATTGGAAATTACTACTAATTAACTCAATTTGACTGAACAAAAACATGAATATATGAGATATTTTTCAGATTTCAAATCAAAACACAAGATAACACATGGATCTACAAGTTTCACCGAACAAAAATGAAGACAAGTTCAAAAACAAGGCTAACGACTAATTAGACATGGATTTGAATGATTTTCTCAACAAGATTTCAAGACAACTCAAGGAACTCAAAGATGAACAAGAACATGACTCAAGGAAGAAGAAAATTTAAAAGAAAATTCAAGATCTAGAAGTTTAAACTCACGGATATGAAGCTCCACTTGAAGAAGGAACAAGCTCTTGATACCACTTGATGTAAGTCTTCCATGGAAGGCTCACTAATTTTGCCCAATCTTCACTTCTCAAGCTTGAACTTCACGGAATTATGGATGCAATTTGCGGAACTAGAAATCAAAGAAGAAGAAAGGTATAAAATGGAGTAGAGAAGAAGGTGAGGAGCGCCATGCCTAAGCAATAAGCTCTAGGTAGAATCGCCTCATGGATAATGTACCATGATAAGACTCAAACAAGGTTCACTCAAGAAACCTAGAGGAGAAACTTCTCTCTCAAGCAATATGCTTCTTTCTAAAATTCATCAAAAGTAATTACAATTCAGAAAATTTACTACTTATACTAATGAAAGTGGAGCCAAGCTTGCACTCCAAGCTTCTAACCTCCACCCTTGGATTGGAATCCAATCTAAGGGTCACGGTTGAGCTAGATTTGATGAGAGAAACTTGAGACTCAAGTTTGAATTATAGCCACTTGATTAGATCTAGATCACGAGACTATAATTCACTCTTGAGTTGGTGGGAAACTTGTGACTCAAGTTTGAATTATAGCCACTTGATTAGATCTTAATCATGAGGCTAGAATTCACTCTTGAGTTGGTGGGAAACATGTGACTCAAGTTTGAATTATAGCCATTTGATTAGATCTAGATCAAGAGGCTATAATTCACTCTTGAGATGTGCCAAAAGCATGTGCTTTAGATTCAAACTCAGCCCTTAGATCTAGATCCCATCCAAGGTTTAGAATTCAAACTAGATGCATGCTTTTCTCACTCACTTTTCCCTCCAAAACTCTCTCTACTCTCCCTAGAGAGAGTATGCACCACTCTCCCCCACAAGGCTTTTCCAGTCTTAAACTATTACAAGGATTAGGCCCAAATTAAATCCTTAAAACAATTACATAATTAAAAGAAAACTACTAATAAGCTTAAATATTAAAACATTTCGCTGAAAATTCCTGGAAGTATTCCAATGCAAACTTCAAGCTTATTTTCCTATTGGATCCAGTCCGAATTAGACTTTGGTATCTTCATAGCTTTCGTAGCCCTTGAAGTCTTCTTTAATTTTCCACCAAGAACGCCTCAATTGGATTTGTGTAACTCGAGTTATGAGCCAGATGCAAAAATTAACAGCGAATTTTTATTAAAAACAATTAAAAGCCCAATTTAACAAATAAGGTTCTTGGAGAGTTTTTATTTGGCATTTGGAGATGGTCCTCCATCATAGGTTGAATGCAGATGACAAACTTCTGCACTATACTACATGTTGGATACTCGCTGCAAGGGGGAACAAACCATGCCCAAATTAGTGAAGATGACACGGTGCTTATGGCTACCCTGAAGAACAAAATCACCATTGATTGGGCACATATGGTTATGGACAACATGTTGAAAACAAGATGGTTGATGGATTTCAAATGTCCTTATTTTATTTTTATTTCACGATTAATTGAACATTTTCAGGTGGACGTTGATGAGGAGAAAAGAGAGCTTGTCAAAGATATTCACATTGTGAATGAGAAAGTTATCAAGATGATGAGATTATCTAAGACCGATGTTGGCTGATTCCAAGAGAGGAAGCTCCTCAACCTGAAGATGAAGAAGATCAAACACCTATTGCTGCTGATCAATCAAAATGTGAATACATTCCAAAAACTCCTTTTGAAGCCATGGTGATAAATAGGCTTGATGAAATGGAAGCAACACATCATCGAAGGTTTTTGCAACTTAAGGAACTCATTGAGTCAATTTTATGAAAGACTTGATGCTTCTTAGTTTGTCTATTCTTATCTCTATTCTTTATGTCTGCTTATATCTCTCTCTTTTTTCCATTGATATACCAAATAGGGGGAGAAGTATAAGTGCTTAGAATAGTATAGGATATAGTTTTGGTAGGGGAGAAAGTTTATAGTATGTTTCAACATAATCTTTAGTTTGTTGTTAGTTTTATTTGGTCTGCAATATGGCTTTTAACAATGTTTGTCTGGTTTGTAATTTGGTTCTGAACTATATTTCGTGCTTCATGGATGTGCTATAGTGTTTAGAACTTTGCTTATATTATGATGTATGGTTAGTATGAGTTATCTTGATCAGTTGGTGAGAATGATTAAAATATTAAGCTGTATAAGTTTGGAAACATTGTTGATATGAACAATTGATTCATGGATCTGCAACCATTTCTTTTTATGCTTGCATTTCTAATAAGTTGTAGGTTTAGCAAAAGCTCCACAAGCAACTAAATCACTAAGGAAAATCGCGTGTTGGATTTGGTACATCAAAACCAAAAAGGGGGAGATTGTTGGACTCAAAGCTTAATGATACTGGAAGTTGCCCCACTTTGGAGGTTTGCTTTTGATGTTCATGTATCTTGTTTTCCTTATGTAATAGGCTTTCTATTGTATTGATTGTTTAGATTAGGCTTTTTCTTGAATTTGATCTTGGTTGACAAATCCAAAGCCTAAGAAGTTTTTTATTTGTGTAGGAAGTCTTGAATTCACACAGTAATCAATTACCGTGGATTGGTAATAGATTACCAAGCTATTCATGATTCAAATTACTCTTTTTTCCTCTATATTTTCATGTTAAATCACAGGATAATTGATTACCTTCGTTGATAATAGATTAATTCTGCTTTTTGGTAACTGACTGAAGTAATAGATTACCATAAGTTGGTAACAGAGTGGGAAGGGTGATTTGGCTCTGGGATAATCGATTACTATATGGGTTAATCAATTACCACATAGGTTGCACTTGAATTGGACTTTCAGAAAGCTCGGGATAATTGATTACCCTATCCTAGTAATCGATTACCATTGTTATATTTTCAATTGATTGTTAAACTATTTTTAAAATATCTTTTTCTATAATAGACCCTTCTTTTAAATACTCATAACATACAACACACAAAAAGGAATATGATTACACTTTCAAATATGTTCTGAATTGAGTTTATTTCAAGAAGAGAAAAATAAATCATTTCATCAAAGAACTGCAAAAAATTTCAAAGAAAGAAGTTTTTCAAAGATACATTTTGTGAGCAATCTGAGTTGAGTCCATGTGGTTTGTCTTTTACGCTTTCTTGAGATCAGAATCTACACATCAGGTGTTTTCGTAGCTGATCATCTTTTGTATTTTCGTTTTGTGATTACTTGTTTTACTCTAAGAGAAAGTTATTCTCTAGGAAAGAGTAAAAGTGTTTTTGAGATAGCTTTTTTCAAAGGGAGGAAAGAATTCTGAAAGGGTTCAAAATCTTTTGTGTTCTTGAAGGTGTCAAGAACAGAGAAGGTAGTTCTTTATGTGAAAGAACTGGTTGTATTGGTTGATTTGGTGTATTTTGTGTTGCTTGTGAATGTAAAGAACACAAACAATTACATTATGGAATCTAATTGTAGCAGTTGGCTAGATTGAGACTCAATGTAGGTCCAACGCCAAATCAATGTAAATCATCTTTGCAATCTTCTCTATCCTTACGCTTTCACCTTATGCAAAATTTTATTTCGGTAACATGGACATTAACTGGTATTCGATTGGAAATCAATTGCGTAATTGACTCAAACCTGACACACTTCAATACTGTATGTTTTGGTAATAAGAGAACAGTTGATTACTTAACCAATCTGTTTTCTATCCTTAAGTTTTTGTTGGTTAACTCTGATCTTATATCTGATTTGATTCTATCTTGTTCTAACATCCTCATTCACGTGATTGAATGCATATCTTGATCTTATCTTTACAAGTGAATAGGTTAACAAGATTAGAAATTTGTGTTGAAATGAAAAGAACTAGAAACAAACTTTTAATTGGGTATAGGATTACAATCTATTCACCCCCCTTTAAATTCTTTATTTAGGACCAACAATCTTTTGTATGTTTATCATGCTTAGAGATGTTGTTAGTGATTAAGGCACATAATTTTTTATAATAGATCCATGCAAGCTTTACTCAAGAAGTAAAGGGTTGTTCATAGAGTTTCTACACTGTACTACCCCAAACCAATGGGCAAGCTAAGATTTAAAATAGAGAGATAGAGAAGATCTTGGAGAAGATGATACAGCTTACCAGAAAGGATTGGAGCCTTAGGCTTGAGGATGCTCTTTGGGTACCTACAAAGCACCCATAGGGATATATCTCCTTATCAAGTTGACTTTGGTAATGCATGTCATCTTCATGTGGAGATAGAGCACCAAGCTTATGGACTGTAAAGACTTGTAACTTGTCTCTTGATGAGGCAGTGATGCAAACCCATGAAGCAAATAGAGTGATCTTCACGGATTATGCAAAGTGTGCTCCAATCTTCATTCACCAACTTTAATCACTCTTTAATCAACTTGGACAGCAAGGAATTAAGCTTGAAAGCTTGTGGAATAAATGATGAAGCTCAGAGTTTCACTCAAAGGTAGAAGAAAAGATAAAATCGAGAAGATTAAGAAGATGGGAGCGCCATGAATGGTGAATTCAATAAGCTCAATGACAAACTGGTACTTGGATGCATGGATCCATGATAAGATTCAAGGTTTCTATGAAGAAAACCCTAGGAAAACACTCTCCTTTTGATGTAGGCACATCTAAGGAAAATCACTCACCTAGAAGAAATACTAGAAGCTCCAAGTTACCTTAGCTTAGGATTTGATTTTTGTAATTGAGGTGTAAATAATTTTGATGGCCTTGTAAGTTTTCGGCCAAAAGTGTACTTTTCTTTTAAGTGTTTGCTTAATGTTTTGCTTAAAAGGCTAGTAAGCTTAAAGAGTGAAGCTTAATAGGAGTGAATGAATTTAAGTTCAAGTTCATATTAAATTCACATTTGAAATTTAAATTTAATTTGATTTAAATTTGAATTTCAAATTGTGAATCCAAGTGGATTTGGTTCAAATAGATTTTCACTTGGATTAGGATCCCTGCCTAATCCAAGAGCAAATCTCAACCCTTGATTAGATGCACTCATCCAATGGATGAGAATCAAGTGGAAAGTGACATGTAACCTTTGAGAGTGACATGTAACCTTTGAAAGTGACATGAAACCCTCTTGAAAGTGACATGTACTTTAACCTTTGAACTTGTGGCTCTTATTCATTGACTTGTAGAGTACTCTAATGTTGTCTAGCTTCCTCTTCAAGTCTTCCTAAGTCTATAAAAGCCCAAAAACGAAATTTGTAAGGAACTTTTGGATCATTTGAATAAAACTTAGAGTTTTGAGAGATAAGTCTCTTGTCTTGCTTAGCAAGGTTTGTTGGATCTTATCAATGGAATCCATCATCCATTGTGGCGGTTCTCCCTAGGATCATTGGCTTGCCATAGCGCCACCCACTTCCATTTCCTCACCCTTTCACCGTTTTTCTTTCTCGGTTTTCCTCCACCATTGAAGCTTGACCGAAGCTTCCTTTGATTTTGGGTTGAAGTTGCTTGTCTTGAAGAAGCTAGAGAGGGCAACATAAGGACTCTTTGGAGAATCTCTAAGGAGGCCTATATCACCTTTCCAAAGAGAACAAGTCTCAATTCTTTTTCCAAAATATTGACCAAAGTGAGTACAAATGAAAGTGTTGACCAATATAAATGGCAAGGCCTTTTCCCAAGCACTAAGCTATGAATAATTCAGTACCCTTAGATCCTTGATTGATCAATCAAGTGATGTAAGACACACTTCACAATTGATCAATCAAGATGGATCTAGAAAAGTGTGATCAAAAGACTTATAATTCAAGCTAGTAGTGATGATCACGGGAGAAACAAGATGAAATTTTATGTCTTGGATTAGAATTAATCTTAAGGCTAGAATTTCATCTTGAATGAGAGATAAAATCCTAGAAGACTGGTTGAAATCTACACCCTTGATTTTGAATTGATCAAGTGGTGGAAATTTAATTCAAGTTAGTGGAAATTCTACTAACTCTCTCTCTCTTTTCCCATCCACTCTCCTTTAAGAGTGTGTATTACACTTACTTAACTTGGATCATAAGACTAAGTCCACTTAATGCCAACTATTTTGAGTACACTTACAAATACAAGGCTCACAATCAAATCTTAAAAGCAATTACATAATTTAAAGAAACTAATAAGGCCTAAACAATTAAGCAACTCGCTGGAATATCCTGGTAACTTCCAAACGTTAACTTCAAGCTCCATGTCCTCCTAGATTCAGTCTGAACTGGGTTTTGGTGTCTTCATAGCTTTTGTAGTCCTTTAAGTCATCTTTAAACCTCCACTAAGAAGAACGTAATTGGAGTTGTATAGCCCATGTTATGCTCAAAATATTGAACCTTGTCAGATACCAAAAATAACAGTGAATTTATTTCAAGCCCAATTTAAAAGAGTAAGGTCCTTCTTCTTTTTTGACTTTGGTTTGAGCATTGAACTCCTCCTCCAGCTTTGACTTGGAGATTTTGTTGTGCTTTTGGAGATGGTCCTCCATCAAACCCTCCTTCTTGTGGCCAACTTGTTCTCAAGTTGCCTTAACTTCTTACCTACAAAACAATTTTACCCAGATCAAAGATCAAGTAAACTCTCTCAAGTTTAGCATTTAATATCAAAATGGTTTGCCCACTAATATCAATATCATAATGTAGAGAAGTAAAGGAAGAATTCGAGTGATTTTCAATGATAAAACCCAAACTCCAAGGAGTCTCTAATTCCTCCTTTAGATGTGTAGATACTAGTTCTTCAATTCATGTGTACTCCACTTTGTTGAAACTCTTCTTTAAGATACTTCTTTTACATGTAGAAGCTTGTGATGTTCCCTCCTTCTTAAATTTCTTCTTCCACCTAAAAGGATATTTAACATAAAAAAGAGAACCATTAGTAGGCTCAAGTAATAATTCCAACTTAGTATTCTCAACTATTTTCCAAGGTCTAATGCCATGAGACTCTATTGTGTCACAAAAAATGTTGTGCAAGTTAGAATTAATACGAGAAGTAAGTGGCAAAGAAGTTTCCCTTTTTGATAATGCATAATCTTCAAGTACTCTTTTCCCTCTTCCTAAGTGACTCCATGGTTCCTGTTAGATCAGGATGATTAACGTCTCAAGTTTTGATTAATTACAGAACAGACGAAACATCTTAGACTGAAGCATTGCAAGCCAAAGTCAGACGGAACAAGCACAGACGAAAGATGACCCTTCTAAGATCATCTAAGTTCAAGTCATTCGTCTGTCAAGCCTCATCATTCAGACGAAAGCATAAGACGATATGCTCTAGACGAAGTTTTCAGCCGAAGCTCTCGAGGTCAATACAAGATTGAAGTATCAGACTGAAGCTTGAAGATTGAATCGTTTATGAAGAATGAAGAAGTCCAAATGTTTTCATCTTAGTAACGCGCGCCAAAACTCAAATGTTTATGTTACTCAAGAAGCTTCCGAAGTTAGAATGGGGACTCACGCATAACCTCTGCAACACGAAAAGTAAATATATTTTTCGCTGTCATCTCTGCTAAGTCAGAAAAAGGTTATGATTCTGTTATGCAACTTGTCAAATTATGATTATACTCTGACACAATTGAAGACTTCAAGGAAGGAAAGGAAAATAGGCAGATTTATGGGTCTAATGGATCTATCAAATCCGTGCCTATATAAAAGACTTCTCTTGCAACTTTTGAAGTTGGCGAACACGCTACAATTGATATTCATTTGTGATTTCGCTCACTCTGTACTTGCCTTTGTATTAGCCTGGGGAGGCTAGGTTTCAAAGAATACCTAGTTGTTTATTCTTGTTGTAGATATCCTTAATAGGAGAAGAGAGGACTTCAAGCTGGTATCTAGATAGTGGGTGCTCACGACACATGATGGAAAACCTATCTATGTTCCAAGATCTTAGACCAAGTAAAGGGTTTGTATCTTATGGTGCAGGGAAAGGTGTTGGTCCCTATATGAATCTAGAGGGGGGGTGAATAGATTCAAGTTCCCTTGTTCAATTTTACTTTTCTCACTTTTTCCCGATTCAATCTTATCTTGAATTACAAGAACGTATCAGAGATATAATTAGCGGAAAACAAGTGAAAATTGTAAAGCAAGAAAACAATGAATTAAAAGAGATAAGATAGAGAAGAGAGTTTAGACAGAGATTTATACTGGTTCGGCTTTCGACCTACATCTAGTCCCAACCCAACAATCTGTTGCGATCGGTTTTCCACTATAAAGATTCTGTGTTCAATACAACCACACTACACAAACACAAAAACAAATCAAATACTCAAAACTATATGTTCTTCACCTAAGAACATATCTTGATCCTTGATCCCTTCAAGAATCAACCTTTGAGAGTACCTCTCTCAAAAACTCATCAACTCTTCCAAGAGAATACCTTTCTCTTTAGAGTTTAAACCAAAAAGATTACAAAAGATAAAGATCAGATAAGATTACACCTGTTGTGTATGCACTGATCAATGATATCATCCAAACAATTCAACCATTCACATAGCCTTCATCTCAAGAGAAATCTTTGAAACTTTGAAGAGAATTCTTGTAAAAACTAGTGTTTAGCTCTTCCTTTCTTTCTTGGAAAACTCAAAAAGATCTCTCTTCTAAAAACAATTCAAAGAGGTTTCAATTTAAAGCAGTTTCAAAATCATTTGAGATGAATTCTAGTGTGATAATCGATTACTGGATTGTGGTAATCGATTACTCCAGAGAAATTTGCTTTCCCCTGTTTCTTCAAGCACAAAGTAATCGATTACTATGGAGTGATAATCGATTATACCAGAGCAGTTTGGGTTCCTCTGTTTTCTGAATCTATTGGTAATCGATTACAGCTATATGGTAATCGATTACTTCAGCTTAAAACCTTTTTAAACCAAAGTTTTTGATTTCTTTCAAATAAAATGGGGTTCCAAAACTTCTCTAGCTCAAATCACAAGAGTAAAATCAAATTTTCTATGAAACGATTGAATAAAAACCACACTCAAAGCCTAAACTAAAACAATCAATACATTTTAAACTCCTATATACAATCTATCACAAAGATCAAAAGTACAAGTATATCAAAACTAAAACTAGGGATGGCTTCTTCAGCTTCAAGTCCAACAATCTCCCCCTTTTTGGTTTTGATGTACCAAATTGTTGTATAGTTGATCTTCAATGTAGATGATGGCTTTGATGTGTCCTGCAATGTTAGTGTTTTTCCTTTTCTATTCTTTCAATTTTCATCAATTTCATACAGCTATTTACATACAACTTTATGAATCATCCAAAACATATCACTATATCAAATCATAGACATATAAAGACAATCATTTGCAAAGCAAATTAAGTCTAATTATTACAGTCATCCAATAAAATGTTCAATTGTGTTAATCTGCTCCCCCTAAGTAGAATACTTAAGTAAAACAGATTCAAAAACTCCCAAAACAGAACAAATAATAGTTCAAAAAAAACAAATAATAGTTCAAAAAACAAAGCAATTACAGAGCAATCCAAATACTATGAAGCTATGAAGACTAATGACAATTAATAACTACACTACTACTCCCCCTATTTGGTATATCAAATCAGAAAGTGAGAGGTAGAGATGGAGTTACTAAAATGAGTCGTCATCCTGGTTGAGTCTTTCCATGATAGTTTCCATCAAGTCCTTCATTTCCAGGAAATGCAGATCTTGTCGCTTTCCCAGGTCATCAAGTCGCTTGTTGACGGTTGCTTCCAGTTCATCCATCCTATCAATCATAATGGATTCGAAGCGCGATCGTGGAATGTACTCTCCAGCATTGTCTTCATCCTCAAATTCATGCTCAGGTTGTGCTTCCTCTTGCTCTTCTAGTGCTTCCTCATACTCAGGTTGTGGAATGGCCTGCTGTTCCTCTCTTGTTATCCATCTCGCATCGGTCTTGATAAGTCTCATCATCTTCAATGCTCTATCACCGATGACATGGACATCTTTGACTAATTCTCTAGCTTCATCAGTGGTGTCAATCTGAAAATTTCAATTAGTCTAGAGATAAAAAGAGAGTAAGGACACTTATTGTCTAGAAGTCTTCTAGTTTTCAACATGTTGTCCATGATAATGTGCGTCCAGTCCACTTGAATCCCGTTCTTCAGAGCAGCAATGAGAATCATGTCATCCTCACTCAGTTGGGCATGGTTTGCTCCCCTTGCAGCCAAGATCCAGCAAACAGTATAATGGAGTAGCCTATCATCCGTTGTCAGACCACCAATGTTATATGTTACTTTCTTGCCCTGTGCTCTCCTGGAATTCCTTTCCTCTTCCCAATGTTGGGGGTTTCTCAGAAGGCTCATGTAAAAAGAGTCTTTTTGTAAATCAAACCCTTTTTCTCTAAGTTTGTCTACATGTGCAATAATCCCTTCCTTCCTTATGCCAGCAATTTGCAAAAAGTGAGCAGGGGTTAGAGTTATTTTGATACCTTTAATCTCTGAACTCACTATCATCCTTTCCATATTCGTTTTGAGGTTTGAGTAGAAAACCCGAACCAAGTCTGGATAGATGAAGCCTTTCATCCCTACGAACCTTTCTAGGTGTTGTTGCCTCAGGAAAGTCTGGAACGTGAAACTCTGATTATCCAGCCATTGTAGGTCAAGAATCTTGGGTGGAACAAGACCCTTGTTAGCAAAGTTAAGGTTGAACCTAGTCTCTTGTCCTTTAGAGGTGAACCACCGGTTGACCCTTGATTCTTGTGGTTGAGGAGGAGGAATTTCTGGTTGCTTTGAGGATGTAGGTTTCTTCCTCTTGGAAGACTCTCCTACCTTTTTCTTTTCCTTAATTTCTTCTTGGGTGAAACGGTTTGCCCTCATTTTGATTCTTTTACCTTTACCTTGTTCTTCCATTGTTGAGAGAGAGTGAAAATCTAGGGTTTGGAGGAAGAAGATGAATGGTTTTTCAGAGTAAGAAGATGAATGGTGAGTTGAAGAGTCACACCTGCACTTCTTATAAGAGAGAACAAAGCCCAAAAGATTAGCCCAAGAACGAGGTAATTGATTACCAGTAGTTGGAAATCGATTATCTCAGTTCCTTATATAGAGGGAAGAAGAAAAACAAGAAACACAGTTGTGGTAATCGATTATCTCAATACCAAAATCCTTCCCAGAGTGAATTTCACGCGAAGTAATCGATTATTTCTATCAGAAGAAGGTTTTTCTTGAAAAAAATTTCACAAAAACAGAGTTATTGATAAGTGTAATCAAGTAAAAAGGTTTAGTTTAGATGTTCCTCACTCAAAATGCCGAGGTTTGATCTAAGTTTGTAAAACCTTTCTTTTGGTAATGTCTTTGTGAATATATCCGCTAATTGATTTTCCGTGTCTATGAATTCGATGTCACGGTCTCCTTTTTCGATGTGATCTCGAATAAAGTGATGTCTGACTTCAATGTGTTTTGTTCTTGAGTGCAATACAGGATTTCTTGTGATACTTATAGCGTTTGTGTTGTCGCATTTCAAGGGAATGTGATCTATTTTTAGCCCAAAGTCTTCAAGTTGGTGTTTCAACCAAATTGCTTGAGCACAGCAACTTCCCGTAGCTACATATTCAGCTTCTGCAGTTGATAGTGCTACGCAAGCTTGCTTTCTGCTATTCCACGATATCAAACATTCTCCAAAGATGTGACATGTTCCACTAGTGCTTTTCATATCCGTTTTGCTACTTGCAAAATCAGAATCACTAAAACCAACAAGTAGTGGTGAGGTTTCTTTTAGATACCATAATCCACAACTTATTGTTCCTTTTAGGTATTTAAGAATCTTCTTCACTGTTAGCCAATGAGATTGCTTAGGTGCAGATTGAAATCTAGCACATAAACATACAGAAAACATAATATCAGGTCTACTGGCTGTAAGATAAAGTAAAGATCCTATAACTCCTCTGTATAAGGTAGTATCAACTTCATCACCTGCTTCAT
Organism: Hylodesmum podocarpum; assembly: GCA_026586105.1. NCBI lineage: Eukaryota > Viridiplantae > Streptophyta > Magnoliopsida > Fabales > Fabaceae > Hylodesmum > Hylodesmum podocarpum. The sequence goes on from JALJEV010001349.1 coordinate 490,556, forward strand.
CAATCTCAAGATAGGTGTTAGTAGAAATAGGTGTATTTGACACTTTGCAATTAGTCATCTCATATTTCTTAAGCAGTTCTTTAGTGTACTTAGCCTGATGTATGAATGTGCCACCTTCCATTTGTTTGATTTGGAGTCCTAAAAAGAAACTCAGTTTTCCAATCATGGACATGTCAAATTCTTCCTCTGTGGAATCCTTTTGATATGAGAAACTTACTCAGTCTATCATACCATTGCCTAGGGGCTTGCTTCAACCCATACAAGGCTTTATGAAGTTTGTAGACATGTGTAGGCCAAGTAGTATCTGTGAAACCGGGTGGTTGTGCTACATAGACTTCTTCATTGATATAACCATTCAAGAATGCACTCTTTACATCCATTTGGTATAATTTGAAATTGTTGATGCAAGCATAAGCCAGGAGTAGTCTAACAGCTTCAAGTCTTGCAACAAGGGCAAAGGTTTCTTCAAATTCAATCCCTTCTTGTTGATTGTAGCCTTTTGCCACAAGTCTTGCTTTGTTTCTGACCACAACTCCTTCTTCACTCAGTTTGTTCTTGAATACCCATTTTGTACCAATAATGTTCATGTTGCCTTTGTTTGGAACAAGTTCCCAAACTCCATTCCTTTTGAACTGGTTAAGTTCTTCTTGCATAGCCATGATCCAAAATTCATTGTTCAAGGCTTCCTCTATGCTGGATGGTTCTACCTGTGATACAAAAGCAGTATTATAGCTAAACAAATTCTGTGGGGATCTAGTAGTTACCCCCTTGTGAATGTCACCAATGACATTGTCAAGTGATAGGTTCCTAGGTGTCCTCCACTCTTTTGCTTGTTCTGGCACTGGGTTTGGTTGAGTTTGCTGATGCTTGTGATCAATGTCTATGTTTCCTTCACCTGTTTCATCATCATTACACAACAATCTTTCCTTTTGGAAAGTGTTAGTTTCATCAAATCTAATATGGACAGATTTTTCAATGCACATTGTTCTTTTATTAAAGATCCTATATGCTTTACTGGTATTTGAATAACCAAGGAAAATGGCTTCATCAGTCTTTGCATCAAACTTTCCAATAGGGTCCTTGCCATTGTTTAAAACAAAGCATTTGCATCCAAAAACTTTAAAATAAGAAATGTTTGGTTTTCTTCCATAGAAAAGCTCATAAGGGGTTTTCTTCAAAATGGGTCTTATAGAGACTCTATTGAGAACATAACATGCAGTGTTCACAGCATCTGCCCAAAAATGTTTAGACATCATATGCTGATTCAGCATGGCTCTTCCAAGTTCTATAAGAGACCTGTTTTTCCTCTCCACCACTCCATTTTGCTGAGGAGCTCTAGGAGCTGAAAAGTAGTGTGATATCCCATGTTTTTCACAAAACCTTTCAAAAAAGCTATTCTTAAATTCAGTACCATTATCACTTCTTAAAGCTTTAATTTTCAAATCCTTTTTGTTTTGAATTTTCTTGGCAAGTACCTTGAAAACTTCAAAGGCTTGATCCTTTTTCTTGATAAACAAAACCCAAGTAAATCTTGAATAGTCATCTACTATGACTAGCCCATACAGATTTCCACCAATACTAGCTATCCTAGATGGACCAAATAAGTCTAAATGCAAGAGTTCAAGCGGCTGAGTTGTAGAAACATGTTTAATATTTTTGAAAGATGTTTTTGCCTGCTTGGACTTTTGACAAGCCTCACATAGTCCTTCTTTGGAAAATCTTAGTTTGGGGAGACCAAAAACTAACTCTTTAGAAATAAGCTTATTCAAATGCAATATGTCAATGTGTGCTATTCTCCTATGCCATAGCCAAGACAGATTATCATTAGAAGTTAAACATGTAGAGTAAGGAGAAGAATGATCTACTTCCAATATGTAAATGTTGTTAGATCTCTTGCCAATCATGAGAAGTTCATCTGAGTCTTTGTTGCTGATGAGACAATGTTCATCATCAAAAGCAATTTTGTAGTTCTTGTCACATAGTTGACTGATGCTCAGTAGATTGAACCTTAATCCATCGACCAACAATACATCTTCTATCACTGTGTTTGCCTTATATCCAACAATACCGTAGCCTAGTATTTTCCCTTTGTTGTTGTCTCCGTATACAACTGATCCATTTTCTCTTGGTGTGAAGGTGCTCAGGTTCCTTCTATCACCCGTCATATGCCTTGAGCAGCCATTGTCTAAGTACCAAATTGAGCTTCTGCTGTTCAGGCTTTCCTGCAAGAGAAAAATAACTTATTTTGCAGTTGGTACCCACTTCCTCTTGGGTCCATGCATGTTAGTGCTACAAGTTTCTTTCTTAATCTATTTGTGTTTGCCACTGGAAATCCCTTTATTTCTAATCATGCAGTTATATGATTTATGTCCAGGTTTCATGCAATAAGTACAAGTGAATTTAGCATGCTTAGTGTTTCCAGATTTCATGTGAACATAGTTTGGAGAAATGTTGAGTTCCTTTAGCTTGGAAATATCATTTTCTAACTCACATATTTTCTGTTTTAACATGGATACTTCCTTTTTCAATACTATGTTTTCTTTTTCAAAAACTTCAGCTTGATTATAAAGCTCACAAAAGGCAGAATGCAATTCATCATATTCATCCATAATTGAGTTCGTATCACTTACCTCACTGGATGTTTTGGCCATTAAGCACAGATTTGCCTCCTCATCTTCACTTTTAGATGTTGAGGATGTGTAGCCTTCATCCCAAGCTATGTATGCTTTCTTTTTCTTCTTTTCTTTTCTGACATCTCTTTCATTCTCAGATTTTCTCACTTCAGTGTTGTTGCTTCTTTTCAAGGTTGGACAATCTGATCTGTAGTGCCCAATCTTCCCACATTCGTAGCATGTCACTTTCAAGTATTGTCTTGCTTCTTGACTCCTTTTCTTGGTTGACCAAATTTCTTTTTAGTGTTGTTCTTCATGAACTTTCTGAACTTCTTTACCATCAAGTTCACTTGGTCTTCTTGTGAATCATTTCTGTCTTCAGAGGATTCAAATTCTGTTTCAGTCCGGTCTACTTTGAGAGCAATTCCTTTGGCTCTTTTGTCTTTCTGCTCCTCATCTGCCATTCGTGTCATGTCCATTTCATATTCTCTAAGTTTCCCAAACAGTTCAGCACTTGTCATAGCAGCAAGGTTCTTGGATTCAGTTATGGCTGTCACTGTAGGTTGCCACTTTCTATTCAGTGATTTCAGAATCTTGACATTCACTTCTTCTTCAATGAAGTTCTTGCCAAGTCCGTTGAGATGGTTGATGATGTGTGTGAATCTCTTTTGCATTTCCATTATTGATTCTCCTTGGAACATTCTGAATGTCTCATACTCTTGAATGAGTGTGTTCTTCCTAGCTCTCCTCACCTCAGCAGTACCTTCATGGGTTACCATGATGAGCTCCCATGCTTCTTTTGTTGTTGTGCAAGCGGATATCCTGAAAAACTCATCAGAATTCAAGGCAGAGTGTATGATATTCAAGGCTTTAGCATCATTTTCATCCCTCCTAATCTCATCCATGTCCCAATCCTCAAAAGGTTTCTCTATCTCTTTTCCATTTTTTATTTTCATTGGAACTTTGTAGTCATTTACCACAGCCTGCCAGATGCTTCTGTGAATAGATTCCATAAAGATCTTCATGCGAACTTTCCAGAATGGATAGTTATCACCGCAGAACAATGGAGGTCTATTTATCGAAGCTCCTTCAACGAATGGTAAAAGATTACTAGCCATTACAGGGAACTAAGAAGGATTACTAGATTGATTTACTAGTTAAAGCTCTTGATACCAATTGTTGGTCCCTATATGAATCTATACGGGGGGTGAATAGATTCAAGTTCCCTTGTTCAATTTTACTTTTTCTCACTTTTTCCCGATTCAATCTTATCTTGAATTACAAGAACGTATCAGAGATATAATCAGCGGAAAACAAGGGAAAACTGTAAAGCAAGAAAACAATGAATTAAAAGAGATAAGATAGAGAAGAGAGTTTAGATAGAGATTTATACTGGTTTGGCTTTCGGCCTACATCCAATCCCAACCCAACAATTTGTTGCGATCGGTTTTCCACTATAAAGATTTTGTGTTCAATACAACCACACTACACAAACATAAAAACAAATCAAATACTCAAAACTATATGTTCTTCACCTAAGAACATATCTTCACTAGTGCAAAAAGGGTCTTTACCAGCGGTTGAAAAACATTTTTCACGGCGGGTATACAACCGCTGTTATATATGGGAGACGTTAAAAATAGGTCATTTTTAACGGCGGTTGTCTTAACCGCCGTTAAAAATCAATTTTAACGGCGGTTGTATAGAACCGCTGTTGTAGTGAATAACCGCCGTTAAAAATGTTTTTTATATTTAATTAATTTTAAATATTTGGTTATTTTTAACGGCGGTTATTGACAACAACCACTGTTAAAAATATGATTTTTTTTAATTAATTTTAATGTTTGGTCATTTTTAATAGCGGTTGTTGTCAATAACCGCCGTTAAAAATATGATTTTTTTTTTAAATTTTAAATTTATTTATTCCTTTATTTCATTATTATAACCTGTATAATACATATTTTATATGAAACAAATTCATATTTCTAACAGAAATTATAAATTCAATTAATTAAAATATAAATATTCAATATCAAGGAAATTGTTTCCTCATTGCAGGACATTTCAATAATTTAAAATAAAAAAATATAACATATCAATTATCACCAAAATATAGAACATAATCAAAACTATTAACAAAATTAAAATAGATAGATTATATTAAATTCTTATAAGAAACATAAGAAACTGTACATAAAAAACATTATACATAGATTATATTAAAATATTTTAAAGCAAAACATATTAATTTAAGGAGTACCATCAACTCCTAATGTGTGAATGTTACCTGAAAATAGAACAAAAAATTTAAGTAAGATTATATCATACATTAGTTAAAAAAATTTAAAGATAAACTAACCTAACAAAAAATATTAGTGAAAATTTGGGCAGAATCTCCTCCGTAATTTGGATTATTACCAAAATCAAACCTGTTAACAATCAATTCAATTTAGCCCAAAATCGCATTCAATCAATCTAAAACCTTAACTATGTCATAACAATACAATCTTTATAGTAAACCTTTTGAGTATATCTTTATGTAGAGGTGTCTAAATATGAGTCTTTCTTCATTCTAACTATATATGCTACCCATTCTTTCCGAATAATGTCAATGTCATTATTAACTAATGAGTCAGCATCTTAGAACACCTGAAACATGTATAAACTATTTATTGGTATTGATTTTGTTTTAAACATCTGAAAATAATATAAATTGAATCTGAAGTTACCAGAAGCCAAGAATCCTTAATTTTTGCTGTAATAATTACTTTCATCCAATACATTACATAATAACCGCATTCAAAGGAGCCAAGTTGTTTGAAACTCTACATTAATAAGATTCATAGTTAGATTAAAATATTAACTATGAAAATTGAATATGATACATTATACCTTAGGGATGATAATGTCGATATTCCTTCCTCGATTAGCAAATCCAGACAACACATTTGTACCCCGAATTACCCTAATCAAATTTAATATTATTATAGCATTAAAACATATGTATAATTAATATCAAATATATTTAAAAAAAACTATAAAGTTACCCGTTCAGTAAATGTTTCATTTCCATGGTAGGTTTTTGGTGCAATGAACAAAACCAAACTACTGTATAGTCCTTTGGAATAAGGACTATAAGCTGCCAATGAGGCCTAAATCAACAATAAATGAATTACAACCATATTTTGAGACATAGATGAAGTTAAAAAAAACCACAAATTCATTAATCAACTAACCCAGAGATGAATGGAGCAAAATATATTTGTTTTCTTGATTCAGTCATCCATGTTTGCGTGTATTCTTGAATTGAGGCTTGGTTATTACCAACTTTTTGTATTGACTGAGGATCAAGAAATCCATATACATGCTCCGTGTCTTGGTTCTTGTTCAACTCATACAAATAACTATTTCAAATCGAAAACATATTTAGTATAAGCCATTAGGTTTAACTAAATGAAAATAATTATTAATTTTACGGACCTTTGCCAAGCTTGTATGACAAAGATGTTTAGCATGGTAGTCCCTGAACTAATCTCAAGAACATCAGGCAATGATATGTATAGTGGAACAACCGGGTTCTCAACACCAAAAATCTCTTTGGAAAATGTCAGCTGTATAGGTGCATTAAAGAATGATGATGATATCTTCAGTAGTTCAATCAATGGATTTTGTTCTGCATCAGCATCTAAATCATCAACTCTTGGTTGTTCCCCATGATTTATGTTGTCCATTGGCTGTTTACCATGATTTATGTTGTCCTAAACATGCAAAGACATATTTTGTACCATTTAATAATACAACTAATAATATATAAAATTGTGAATTAATGAAATTGTACCTTATGTTGTGATGAAATTGCCTTGAGAAAATTTCTAGGCCATGCGATGAAGGTGTTAAGAGCTTGCTTTACAAATTTTACTTCTTCACTAGGCACCGGCACTACAGCATCTGGGTCAATGACTTCCTCCACATTCATTCTAACCCAATCTGGGTGTATAGGGATGATGCAAACCCATGAAGCTAGGATGTAGACTCCACGGATCAACACCTTATTTGCCCCATCTTCAATTCACCAAGTGATCCTCACTCAAGATCAAGAGAGGCTTGCGGATTTATAGGCTAAGTTAGGTGATGGTTTCTGTATGTGACCAAGAAGAAGAAAATCAAAAATGGAAGAGACTAGGAAGGAGATAGCGCCATGATCCAAGGAGATCAATAAGCTAGGTGATGAATCGCCACTTGAGTCATGGATCAAGATAAGATTCAAGGTTCTATGAAGAAACCCTAGGAGAGCACTCTCCCTTTCTCAAGACACAAGTCTTAGAAAAATTATATTTCATTCAATTCAAAAGTCATTCCAAAATGGAAATTTCCTAAGTTATAAGACCCCTTGTGTATGGTTAGCCTTGAGTCATCCTAGCCACTTGATCCTTGATGGATTGATCAAGTGATGCTAAGCACCCCTCACTTGATCAATTCAAGAAGGATCTAGAGTTAATGAGATCAAGAGGCTCATAACTCATCTAAGTTTGTGATGATCATGGATTAATTAAGATGGAATTCTATGCCTTGGATTAGAAGTAAATCCTAAGGCTAGAATCCCTTCTTAGATGAGAGTCAACAATTTAGAACTTGACTTAAATTTACACCTTTGATTATGGAATAATCAAGTGGTGGAAATTTAAATGAAGTTAGTAGCAATTCCACTAATTCTCTCTCTTAATCCATCCACTCTCTTTTAAGAGAGTGTATTACACTTGCTTAGTTGGGTCATAAGACACTTAAGCCCATCTTAAGAGGCTTTGACCAACACAAATAGAAGTCAACATGTCCATAAAAGGAGCTTGGCCTAAATTCACAAACAAACATAGGTCCAAGCTTTACACAAATTAAAGCTAAACTAATTACAAAATACTTAGAAAATTACAAGGCTTCATTTGCCTACTTTGTTGACTTCCAAGAGTTGACCGTTGACTTTGACTTTGACTTGTTGACTTTGACTTGGTCAACTCTTCTTCAACTTGGGCTTCAATTCTTCTTTGCATTGCCCTTGTAATCCTTATGCTTGGGAGATGGTCCTCCATCAAGGGACCCCATGAATGGTTTGTCCCCCACTAAACACAGTACCACGAGCTACAATGCGTGAAGGATCCCCCTCCACATACAACTAACACCTGTAATAAAATGATGTTCAAATAAATGTAGGTTCTAAAAAATTACACCTGTAATAAAATGATGTTCAAATAAATTCAGGTTCTAAAAAATGATGTTCACACCTGGAGGATCAAATAAAATTATTACCTTCCATTAAATGCAGGTTCTAAAAAATTACAATTGGCTTTACTACTTGGTCGAAGAACCTCATGTGCTTGAGGCACTTCATGCATGAATTTCAAGGTTTCAACAATCCTCTCGCCAACCTTCTCATTAAATTCTTTGAACAATTCTTGTCTCAGTTGAACAAACATTTGTTGTTTCAACTCCTCAATGTTCTTTTGAGACATATTAGAAGTGTTGGTAGTTTTTAGTTTTGAACCAAAATAGTCCCAAATACCAACTCCAACTCCAGCAGCACGGACACGTCCTAGGTGTTCAGGTTTTCCTATGGCTGCAGTCAAAATATCCTGATGCCCGTAGGAAATAAATGTACCCTGACTATTTTGTTCAACTAGTGAATCCTGTTTAACATGAGAAGTTCATAAATCAGTTTTGCTTATAATTTAACAATGATAAAGGAATACAATGGTAACAATTAAACTTACAATGTTATGTGCAACTCTCTGTGCCTCAGAAGAAGTCATTTCTCCTGTATCCTTTGTGCGAGCAGCTGTCCACAATTCAAAACGTCTCGGAGGAGATGGTGGATCAATAGTGATGTCCATGGCCCCAAATTCTGCCTGCCTCGCCTTGATCTTATTTGCCATCATCTTATCCTTCAATGTAGAATATCCACCCCGAGATAGTAAATGAGGTGCATTATTCAATTTTGCCCGCTCCTGTGCAGATTTCCTTGTGTCCTGATTCGTAACACAAATAAATCTTATTAGTGGAGATAGAAAATAATAACATTTCATTATAATAATAAGGATGATAATAATAATATTCACCTGCCAGCTAGAGTCCAAACGATTATTACGAAACAATGTCCAATCTTCTTCAGATATGTTATATTTCTCACATGGTGATTGTTCAGACTTCCCTCCAAAAACATAGTTTCTAGTCAGATAGCACTTAAAATCTCTCCATCTGACGCCAACCAATGCTAAAATCTTCTTCTTGATTTTTTCATTATCTTCGAATTCAAAATTATGCTATAAAAAAATATATTGTTAGTGAATAATTTATACTAAAACTTATGCATTAGTAAGTGAATTTGATAGGAAAGGTAATAAACAATAAAATACCTTAATATCTTGCCATATTAGGTCTTTTTCTACTGACCCAACCTGATCCCAACTTAGGCAGACTTAAATATTGTGTAATGTGTTGAAGGACTTACCAATTATAGATCCAGCTGCTTCTAAAACCAGATGGGAAGAATCCTTGCTCGAGTTACAAACTGAACAGAAGAGGATGTATTAATAAAAAAAGTACAAGTTTTTACAAAAAAAAATAAATAAAATTGGAACTTCAACAATTATGTTAGGTATATAATATGATTTAATATTGTTGAGCAGTACAGTGGGTGTGTAAGAGTATAATACAGGGAGCATGAGAATTTTAAATCTCACCTGAATGAATATTTTTAACAACGCTTTGTATTTTTACAGCATCACTCTCTTTTCAAAATCACTTTCTTTTCAAAGATTTTTTGTTAATTTTAAAATTAGCTATACACTTTATTAAGGTGTTTATATGTTTTTTAGGCCGGCTATTTTGTCCTTGAATATTGAATGACAAAGATGGAATAATTACTACACTTACGTGGGGCCATGAATAGAGAGAGAAAGAAAGGTAGATAGAGAAGATTACTACACTTGCGTGGGGGCCATGGATAATGTGCCTATTGTGGTCATGTGAGCAACTTGTCATTTTAATCTTATTTGGTATAATCTGAACAGTACATATGCTTTCGCGTTGAGACCAAAAGGTCACTTGTTCCAGAATAGTATAGGAGATGTAAACTTAATTTTATTTCAGGAGAGAGGGAATAGAGTGTACACTTAAATAAAAAACAACTCAATCAAACAACAGTTAGAAAAAAAAAGCTTAATGATCAATAAATAAAGTGAGGATATTTAAGTCCATGTGAGAAACCATAAAAATCCAAATTCTAAATTTCTTCTTTATTTATGTTCCTCAGTTACTGTTATAATAGATTTCTAATTCACCCTCTGCCTAGTTATCTATAATATAACAACAGTTAATTAAATTTGAGATTTGAAGGTTAAAGGTCCCTATTTTGACTATAATAATTGGTTGAAGTGATGCAAGTTAATATATGAAATTGGGCAAACATATATGAATACAAGTCAATTAGTTGAGAAGTTGCAAGGCAAGCCAACAGAGTTCCCAAATTAGAGACTAAGACTCGTCAAATTCAACCAAAACTGAACTGTGCATGTAAAAAGAGTCTAAATACTTATACCGTAAAATAAAACATCCTATTCTAACTTAAAGATCCTTCTTTTAGTCCTCAATAATAATTAACATGATAATCTTATATGTGAATTCAGTAACATGATTTAGCTTCTTATCTTTATGGTGCAGCTATGAACACACGTATATAGCAGCAGCAAGCTAATTAGTGTAAATGAAAATCATTTTGGATTAAGGTTAATCTTTCTCAACAGATTTTTCTCATGCTCCACAACTTATTAATCATAAAGTATCATGTGTGAGAAATCATGTGTATGCTATCTAATTTACCTCTCTCAAAGAGAATCAAAAGTTTAGATTATTATTTTGGTTCTAGAATTATCCTTTCTCATATATATAATTTTTGTCAGTTATCATTCACAGTAAATTACAGAATGTAAGTAAGCAGAGGAAAGAGAACCTTGTGCTATGGATGAGGTTTTATCTGTGGAAACTTAAAGTCTGGATGATAATTGAATCACACACTTTATATCCTCCCTGCTAGGAGTTTCCAAAACCTGAAATAAGAATAATTAAGGTGTAATTTTTCATGACTACATTAGAGTAATAATGAACTAGAGAACAATTATATTAGAACAATGAGAGAACTATAAAAATCTGAATAACAAAATGTACAAGTAAAAGAGGATTTCATTTTTTTTTCCAACTTATCCATCTCAAACCAAGACAAACTAATCCAGCATTGAAAAACACTTTTACTTATATTATTTTTCTGTTGCAGTGAGATTTGACTTGATTGTCATATTTCAAAAAAGTTGGAACCATGATGGAACTATGTTTGTAGCTGTCAACCTATTTACCTTGTGAGTTTTCAGGAGATGTTTTTCCTCCTTTGGCATTTTCCTCCTTTCTTTTAAGTAACTCCAACACTACCCTTTAGGAAATTTTGTCAATTCATTCTCTATCATCACCCTATTGCCAGCCTTCCAAACACAGTATATACACAAATCTTATTTAATGCATAACCTAAACCAATGGTTTTGGCTTTAGCAGTTTTTGTGCGTACCCAAGCATGTGCTTTATCTTATCTACTTTCTGATAAAGAATTAGGTTCCACACGATTAAACAATTTTATATTAATACAATACAAACAAAATTTCAGTAGAGAATTGATTCTATTGGCATTGGATGATTATTCTCTCACGTAAGTTCTGCCATTGTTTGAGACCCTCTCCTTCCAATGCCTTTATATTATACCCACTATAATTTCATAGTTCTACGAACATTATTAGACCCCAAAATCAATAACATATTGTAAATCAATAACATACAAATATCAAATCAAAAATATCTTCAGAGTCTAGTTACATCAAGACTAAGGAACAATGAGCTTACAGTTAGATGAAGACGCGCAGCTTGACGAAACCCCCAACCTCACGAAACCCTAACCTTATGAAACCCTCCAAGCGGCCAACAAGCTTGCTACGACAATGGCAACGGCACGACGACTGGAAACACGAATGAACTCAAAAAAACCCAAAAACCCCAAAGGCAATAAAAACCCTTCCGCACTCCAAAAATGGAAGCTCTAAGTAAAATCTAGGAACGAAGAATAATGGAAGTAGAATGCAATTTGGGAAAACAAATGATGGCCTGAAATTGATGTGGAGAGAAATGGAAGACAAAGGCGCGAAAATGAAGATGAATGCAGTGAAAGAGATGAAGGGAGAAAGAAAACACGAATGCACAGTGAAAGTGAAAGTGAGGGTGCCAGCACATTAAGTAGTATTTTTAACAACGGTTAATATAAAACCCACTATCATAAATTATTTTTAACAGCGGGTGTTTTAACACCCGCTGTTAAAAAAGATTTATGACAGCGGGTTTTGTATTAACCGCTGTTAAAAATACTACAACAACGGGTCTTCTTTTACCCGCTGTTAAAAAGGAGACGTTGTAAATAATATTTGCACCAGTGTTTGATCCTTGATCCCTTCAAGAATCAACCTTTGAGAGTACCTCTCTCAAAAACTCATCAACTCTTCCAAGAGAATACCTTTCTCTTTAGAGTTTAAACCAAAAAGATTACAAAAGATAAAGATCAGATAAGATTACACCTGTTCTGTATGCACTGATCAATGATATCATCCAAACAATTCAACCATTCACACAGCCTTCATCTCAAGAGAAATCTTTGAAACTTTGAAGAGAATTCTTATAAAAACTAGTGTTTAGCTCTTCCTTTCTTTCTTGGAAAACTCAAAAAGATCTCTCTTCTGAAAACAATTCAAAGAGGTTTCAATTTAAAGCAGTTTCAAAATCATTTGAGATGAATTCTGGTGTGGTAACCGATTACTGGATTGTGGTAATCGATTACTCTAGAGAAATTTGTTTTCCCCTGTTTCTTCAAGCACGAAGTAATCGATTACTATAGAGTGGTAATCGATTACTCCAGAGCAGTTTGGGTTCCCCTATTTTTTGAATCTGTTGGTAATCGATTACAGCTATATGGTAATCGATTACTTCAGCTTAAAACCTTTTTAAACCAAAGTTTTTGATTTCTTTCAAATAAAATGGGGTTCCAAAACTTCTCTAACTCAAATCACAAGAGTAAAATCAAATTTTCTATGAAACGATTGAATAAAAACCACACTCAAAGCCTAAACTAAAACAATCAATACATTTTAAACTCTTATATACAATCTATCACAAAGATCAAAAGTACAAGTATATCAAAACTAAAACTAGGGATGGCTTCTTCAGCTTCAAGTCCAACAAAAGGTAACCTTGGGATTGGGACTGTTGGTAAGACACCCAACCCTCTCATCCACAATGTGTCTTACATTAAAGGTCTAAACTTCAGTCTACTTAGCATAAGTCAATTTTATGATAATGGATATGAAGTTGTTTTTAACGCTAATGAGTGTATAGTAAAAAACAAGGACAAATCCATTTTGTTTGTAGGGAAAAGAAAGAATAATCTCTATGAGGTTTGTCTTTCTGGCCTTAGTGATCAGAATGTAACATGTTTGATTTTAGCAGATGATAAACGAGATATCTGGTACAAAAAGCTTGGACATTTAAGTCTAAAGTATATTTAAAAAATTTCGAAAAAGGATCTTGTTAAAGGTCTGCCAAAGATATCTTGGAAATCCAATCGTCTATGTGAATCTTGTCAGCATGGGAAACAACTCAAAGCTTCTTTTAAATCTAAGAATGTTGTTTCCACGACAAGACCTTTAGAACTGTTACATATTGATCTCTTTGGATCCACTTAGACTGAAAGTCTTGGAGGAAAGAGATATGGATTTGTAACTGTGGATGATTATACTAGTTTCACATGGGTATACTTCCTAGCCCATAAACATGAGTCATTTAGTGTCTTTGAAATATTTTGTAAACGTGTTCAAAAAGAAAAAAGGAATATGTATTGCGTCTGTAAGGAACGATTATGGAACTGAATTTGAAAACTTTGAGTTTCAAGCCTTTTGTTTTGAAAATAGAATATTTCACAATTTTTCGTCTCCAAGACCTCCTCAACAAAATGGGGTTGTGGAAAGGAAAAATAGTACTTTGCAAGAAATGACTAGAACTCTTTTACATAAAAGCTCTATTCCAAAGTATTATTGGGCAGAAGCAATAAATACTTCCTATTATATTCAAAACAGAATATTAATAAGACAAATATTGAATAAGACTCCATATGAACTATGAAAAGGAAGAAGACCCAACATTTCTTACTTTCATCCTTACGAATGTAAGTGTTTCATCTTAAACACCAAAGATCAACTTGGAAAGTTTGACTCAAAGGTGGTGATGGAGGACCATCTCCAAGCATGATGATCACAAGGGCTATGCAAAGAAGACTAGAAGCTCAAGTTGAGGAAGAGATTACCAAGTCAAAGTCAAAAAGTCAAGGTCAAAGTCAAAGTCAATGTTCAACTCCTCAAAGTCAACAAATTGGGCAAAAGAAGCCTTGTAATCTTCTTATTAGTTTGTAATTAGTTTAGGCTTAAATTTGTATAAAGCTTGGACCATATTTGCTTTGTATGTTTCGGCCAAGCTTTAGTAATGGACAAGTTGACTTTTGTTTTGAGTGGTCAAAGCCTCTTTAAATGGGCTTAAGAGTCTTTTGACCAACTAAGCAAGTGTAATACACTCTCTTAAAAGAGAGTTGATGGATTAGGAGAGAGAATTAGTGGAATTGCCACTAACTTCACTTGAATTTCCACCACTTGATTATTCCATAATCAAAGGTGCAAATTCAAGTCAAGTTTACAAGTGTTAACTCTCATCTAAGAAGGCATTCTAGCCTTTGGATTAGATTCTAATCCATGGTCTAGAATTCCATCTTAAAATAATCCATGATCATCACTACTTAGATGAGCCTTGGACCTTATAATCCCATTTATTCTAGATCCTTCTTGAATTGATCAAGTGAGGGATGCCATACATCACTTGATCAACCTATCAAGGATCAAATGGCCTAGGAAGCTCATGGTCAACACATCTATAACTTAGGCAAATTTGCTCATTGTACTCACTTTGGTCATTTATGAAAAGAGAATTTCTAAGACTAAAGTCTTGAGAAAAGGAGAGAGCTCTCCTAGGGTTTCTTCAAAGAACCTTGAATCTTATCATGGATCCATGATTCAAGTGGCGATTCTTCTACACAAGCTTATTGAACTCATGTTCATGACGCTTTCCATTCCTAAATCACCATTCCATTTTTTGCTTTTCTTCCCTTTGGTCTTAAACCGAGAATTACCTTGTGTTACCTTGAGTTTTGAGTAATTTCCACAAGCTAAATCTTCTTGAGTGAGTGTTGAACATTGGTGAATGAAGATTGGGGCACCCTTTTTGCTAATCCTTGAAGATCCATCACAAGTCCTTCACGGGTTTGCATCAAATTTGGTATCAAGAGGTTGTTTTTCACCTAGTTGTTCTTCACTTGTGGTATTGAGTCTAGCTCCTATCTTTTTTATTTCAATTTTTGATTCAATTGAATTTTTATTTGAGTTTTGTTGTGTTTCTTGGCTGTCGAATACATAGATGAGATGTTCTGACACTCATGGTTGATCATACATGACCTATTTTACATGCTAGACACATTCTAGTTGATAGCCCCCATGTGTTTGATGAATTTTCTCAATATGTATTTTGAGTCTCCTTGCTGGAATTTGAATCCCCTGCATTATATTTGGCTTAATTAGTGCTTATATGTGTTATTACTATGTGCATTACTCATTATAAGTTCAAGTTACCACTGCCATGCATTATCTTGCTTGTTAGCAAAGTTTGACTTGACTTGTTTGAGTATTTGAGTCTATACTTGGATTGTCCAACAAAGAATAGCCAAAAGAAAATATAGAAAAACAAAAGAAAAGAAATGAGCAAGAGAAAATATTCAAAGAAAAGAGTCAAAGAAAAATTCAAGAAAAGAAATATACAAGAAAAGAAGATTGAAGAAAAATTAGAGTGAAAATTGAGTAGCTCTTGTGGGAGAAAATTTTTTTGGGAAAAATTGAGTGCAGTACCTTGGTAAATTTGGTCATTAAATACCCACAAATTTAGTGTCCAAGCTCAATTAGGCATCATTACTCATTAGGCTCAAGCATCATATTACAAATTGTGTCAAAATTGCTAATAGCATGATATTTGAACTTGTAGTGTGCTTTGCACGTGCCTAGACATTTTGCCCTATTTTTGGACCCATATTTGTGGCTGCCCTACACCTTAATTTGAGCTTATTTCGTGCATAAAGATCACACAAACCAATCCCCAAAATTTCAAGTCATTTTCAGCCAATTTTCAAGCCTAAGTTGCAGTTTGGCGACGGTTGGGCGGAAATCTGTAACAGTTACAAATAAGGGTCCAAAAACAGGGCAAATATGTCTAGACACATGCAAAGCACACTACAAGTTCAAATATCATGCTATTAGCAATTTTGACACAATTTGTAATATGATGCTTGAGCCTAATGAGTAATGATGCCTAATTTGAGCTTGGATACTAAATTTGTGGGTGTTTAATGACCCAATTTACTAAGGTACTGCACTCAATTTTTCCCAAAAAGTTTCTACTACAAGAGCTACTCACTTTTCACTCTAATTTTTCTTCAATCTTCTTTTCTTGTATTTTTCTTTTCTTGAATTTTTCTTTGACTCTTTTCTTTGAATATTTTCTCTTGCTCTTTTCTTTTCTTTTGTTTTTCCATATTTTCTTTTGGCTATTCTTTGCTGGACAGTCCAAGTATAGGCTCAAATACTCAAGCAAGTCAAGTCAAACTTTGCTAACAAGCAAGATAATGGCATGGTAGTGGTAACTTGATCTTATAATGAGCAATGCACATAGTAATAACACATATAAGCACTAATTAAGGCACTTATGATGCAGGGGATTCAAATTCCAGCAAAGGGACTCAAAATACATATTGAGAAAATTCATCAAACACATGGGGGCCATTGACTAGAATGTGTCTAGCATGTAAAATAAGTCATGTATGATCTACCATGAGTGTCAGAACATCTCTTCTATGTATTGGACAGCCAAGACACACAACAACAACTCAACAAAAATTCAATTGAATCAAAAATTGAAATAAAAAAGATAGGAGCTAGACTCAATACCACAAGTGAAGAACAACTAGGTGAAGAACAAGCTCTTGATACCAAATTTTGATGCAAACACATGAGGAACTTGTAAGGGATCTTCATGAATAAGCAAAGGGGTGCCCCAATCTTCATTCACCAATGTTCAATCACTCTTAAACAGCGGAATAACTCAATATATAGCAATGATAGCTCATGGTCAACACAAATGGGGAAAGAAAGAAATAAAAAATGGAATGGAGTTTAGGAGATGGAAAGCGCCATGAACATGGAGTTCAATAAGCTTGGTAGAAGAATCGCCACTTGGATCATGGATCCATGATAAGATTCAAGGTTCTTGGAAGAAACCCTAGGAGAGCTCTCTCCTTTTCTCAAGACTTTAGTCTTATAAATTCTCTTTTCATAAATGACCAAAGTGAGTACAATAGAAATGTTGACCAACTTAAATGAAAGTGCAATGGGCCTAAGGTTAGAAATCTGAAATGTTCTCCACCCTAGGATGAAATGAGTGATCAATGGTGAGATGAGAGACACTCTAGGCTAAGCACACTTCACAATTACAAGGCCCAAATCCAAGTCTTAAAACAAATACATAATTGAAAGAAACTAATAAGTCTAAACAATTAAACAACTCGCTGGAAAATCCTGGCTGGTAGCATTCCAACGTTAACTTCAAGCTCCATTTCCTCCTAGATTCAATCCTAACTGGGCTTTGGTGTCTTCATAGATTTTGTATCCCTTTAAGTCAGCTTTCAAATGCCACCAAGACTAAAGTAATTGGAGTTTTGTAGCTCACATTATGCTCGAAATACTGAACCTGGTTAGTAGCCCGCTGGAACATCTTGGCAGTATCCAAACGTTACTTTCAAGCCCAATTTCATCCTAGATGCAGTTAGAAATGGGCTTTTGTGTCTTCATAGCTTTTGTATTCCTTCAAGTCAGCTTTAAAAAGACACTAAGAACAGATAAATTGGAGTTGTGTAGCCCAGGTTATGATCCGAATACTAAACCTTGTTAGACAGTTAAAAATATTGCGAATTTTATTAGATGCTCAATTTATTAAAAAGTAAGGTTGAAGAATTTGTTGAGCTTTTGGAGATGGTCCTCCATCACAAGGGGGCCTAAATGCAAAGATCAAGCTTCTAACCTTTGTGGGAAATGGTGAGGCCTAATCCTACTTGGATTGGGTCATGAAGGTGGAGCAAGTTTACTCATGCTATACCCACTTGAGAGAGGAGGAGAAGTTGAACTTAGCCATCCTACAATTTGAAGGATATGCCTTGGTGTGGTGGAACCAAGTGTTGGTGGACTCCTTTGCAAGAAGAAGGCCTCAAGTCACTTCATGGACTCAACTCAAGGATGTCATGAAGGAAAGGTTTGTGCCTCATTCTTATGTTAGAGATTTACATATTAAATTGCAAAGACTAACACAAGGGTCAAAGAGTGTTCAAGAATACTACAAGGACCTTGAATTAACCATGCTTAGGGCAGATTACTAAGAGGAAAGGGAGGGTACACTTGCAAGATTCATCCATGGGTTGAACCATGAAATCCAAGATGTGCTAGAGATCCAACATTTTGTGACCCTTGGAGATGCTCTTCACAAAGCCGAGAAGATAGAGAACCAATTGAAGAGGAAGGGAACCTTCAAGAAGAGTTTCACACCTTACAAGTCATCATGGAAGGACAAGGGCAAGAAGGAATACAATTCTTCATCAAAAGGAAATCTTGGCCGTGAGGACTCCAAAGGTAAAGAGGTAAAATCTTCTACTTCCAAGCCTAGTTCTATTAAATGCTTTAAGTGTTTGGGGCATGACCACATTGCATCCCAATTTCCTAACAAAAGGCCATTAATGTGAGAGGTGATGGTGCCATCACTAGTGAGGATTCTCAATCTTCATCTAGTGAGAGTGAAGAGTCTAGGGAGAGCACTAGTAGTGAGGAGGAGCAACTCGAGGATGGAGATCTCCTCATGGTGAGGAAGATGCTTGGGAGTGCTCTTAAGGAGTTGGATGACTCCCAAAGGGAGAACATCTTCCATTCTAGGTGTTTAGTTGAAGGGAAGGTATGCTTCCTCATTGTAGATAGTGGTAGTTGTACTAATGTAGTTAGCACTAGGCTAGTAGATAAATTAGGACTTAGGACATCCCCACACCCTAAACCTTATAAGTTGTAATGGTTGAGTGATAAGGGTGAAATGGTTGTTAGTAAGCAAGTTCTTATTAACTTTTCCATAGGCAAATATAGAGATGGTATGCTTTGTGATGTAGTTCCTATGGAAGCCACTCACCTATTACTTGGGATACCTTGGCAATATGATAAACATGCCATTCATGATGGTGTTTCCAACACCTATGTCTTCTCTCATATGAGCAAGAAGGTCACCTTTAAGCCTTTGTCACCTAAGGAAGTGTGTGAGGATAAAAAAAAATGAAATTAAAGAGGGAAAGTGAGAAGAAAAGTGAGGGTTCAAGTGCCAAACCTAGTATGGCCGAGAGCTCCTCCAAGAAAAGCCAAAAAGAAACCAAACACCCTAGAAAGCTAGTCTTGGCTGAGAGTTGCAAGAAAATTACCACTAGTGATTCTAGGTTGAAAGGAAAGTGTGTAGCCACCCATGATGATAGGCAAGCCGAGGCTATAGATAAAGGAAAACTTAGTGAGAGTTTGCTTATGGAGAAAGGTGAGCTAAAAAGAGAATATCTAGCTAGGAAGAGTATGTTCCTATGTTTGCCTACACCATTAGTTTTGAGCACTAACTTGGTAGGCAAGCAAAAGGACCTTGAGTCATTGTTAATGGAGTTTGATGATGTCTTTCCTAAGGAGATTCCCCAAGGCCTTCCCCCATTTAGAAGGATTGAGCATCAAATAGATCTAGTACCCGGTGCACCCTTACCCAACCGGCCTACATATAGGAGTTCTCCTCAAGAGACTCATGAAATGCAAAGGCAAGTAGAGGAGTTGATGAGTAAGGGTTGGGTCAAGGAGAGCTTGTTTCCTTGTGCTTCACCGGTTATCTTAGTGCCTAAGAAGGAGAGGACTTGGAGGATGTATACCGATTGTAGAGCCATTAACAATATAACTATAAGGTATAGACATCCAATCCCTAGGCTAGATGACTTGCTTGATGAGCTACATGGAGCTAAGATATTCTCCAAGGTTGATCTTAAAAGTGGCTATCACCAAATTAGGATGAAAGAAGGTGATGAGTGGAAAACCGCTTTTAAGACCAAGTTTGGACTATATGAGTGGCTTGTCATGCCCTTTGGCTTATCAAATGCACCTAGCACTTTTATGAGGTTAATGAATCATGTGCTAAGAGAGTTTCTAGGAAAATTTGTTGTGGTATATTTTGATGATATTTTGATCTATAGCAAATCTTTCTTAGAACATCTAATACACTTGAAGCTTGTTTTGAAAGTGCTTAGGGAACAACAATTGTATATTGTATGCCAACAAAGAGAAGTGCACCTTTGCCACCAATCAAGTTATATTCCTCGGTTTTGTGGTGAGTGAGCAAGGTGTGCAAGTGGATGAAAGCAAGATCAAGGCCATCCAAGAGTGGAAAAGGGAAGTAAGATCCTTTCATGGCTTAGATAGTTTTTATAGGAGGTTTGTTAAAGACTTTAGTATTATTGTTTCACCTCTTAATGAACTAGTTAAAAAGGATTCTACTTTTATTTGGGGTCAAGCACAAGAACATGCTTTCAATCTACTTAAAGATAAGCTTACACATGCACCTATTCTTGTTTTACCTAACTTTGCTTGTTCTTTTGAAGTAGAGTGTGATGCTTCTAACCTAGGTGTTGGAGCCGTGTTGATGCAAGAGGGGCACCCCATTGCCTACTTTAGTGAGAAGCTCAAGGGTGCTCAACTCAACTACTCCACCTATGATAAGGAGATGTATGCACTTGTGAGGGCCTTCCAAGTGTGGCAACACTACCTTCTTCCCAAGGAGTTTGTGGTGCACACCGATCATGAAGCACTCAAACATATCAAGGGAGAAGGCAAGCTAAGCAAGAGGCATGCAAGATGGGTAGAATTCCTTGAAACCTTTCCTTACATGATTAAATATAAGAAAGGTATTACTAATGTGGTAGCCGATGCTCTTAGTAGGAGATTTACATTGATATGCATGCTAGAAACTAAGATGCTAGGATTTGATCACATTAAGGAATTATATGCATGTGATGATGATTTTGGCCGAGTGTGGCCTTTGTGTGCTAATGGTGCTCATGAAGAATTCTTTAGGCAAGATGGATACCTTTTTAAGGTTAAATGCTTATGTGTGCCTAAGAGTTCTTTAAGAGAGTTATTAGCATGTGAGGCACATGAAGGTGGAATTATGGGCCATTTTGGCATTGATAAGACTTTGGCTACCTTGAAGGAACATTTCTATTAGCCTAGCATGAAAAAGCTAGTGCACCGAGTTGTTTCTAGGTGTATTACTTGCCATAAAGCCAAGTCTAAATCAATGAATCATGGTTTATATTCTCCTTTTCCAATCCCTACCTCTCCTTGGATTGATATTTCTATGTATTTTGTATTAGGCCTTCCTAGGACCAAGAGAGGTATGGATGCTATCTTTGTGGTAGTGTGTAGATTTTCTAAGATGGCACACTTTATAGCATGCCACAAGGTAGATGATGCACCACACATAGCCGATCTCTTCTTTAGAGAAGTAGTAAGACTCCGTGGCATGCCCAAAACCATTGTTAGTGATAGGGACTCAAAATTCCTAAGTCACTTTTGGAGAAGCCTATGGAGCAAGCTTGACACAAAGCTCTTATTCTCCACCACTTGCCACCCTCAAACGGATGGGCAAACCGAAGTGGTGAATAGAACTTTGGGCCAACTTTTGAGAAGTTTTGTAAGAGGTAATATTAAATCATGGGAGGAGTGTTTGCCACACATTGAATTTGCTTATAATAGAGTTGTCAATTCTACCACACTTCACTCTCCTTTTGAAATTGTTTATGGTTTTAATCCTCTTACTCCACTTGATCTAACTCCTTTACCTATTGAGATTGTAATGGACCGTGATGGTGTAAACAAGGCCAAGAAAGTGAAGGCCTTACATGCTAAGGTGAGGGAGCAAATTGAAAGAAAGAATGCTAAGGTGGCCGAATACATCAACAAGAAAAGGAAGGATGTTCAATTCAATGTTGGTGATTTGGTGTGGTTGAATTTGAGGAAAGAGAGGTTTCCTAATCTTAGGAAATCTAAGCTCTTACCAAGGAGAGATGGACCCTTCAAGATTTTAAAGAAGCTTGGACCTAATGCTTATTCTATTGACCTTCCTACATCTTTCATTGGTAGTAATTCATTTAATATTAGTGATTTATCTCCTTGTGATGTAGGTGGTGATGGAAGCAACTTGGGGACAAGTTTACCTCAAGAAGGAGGGATTGATGGAGGACCATCTCCAAGCATGAGGATTACAAGGGCTATGCAAAGAAGACTAGAAGCTCAAGTTGAGGAAGAGTTGACCAAGTCAAGGTCAAAGTCAAAGTCAATGGTCAACTCCTCAACGTCAACAAATTGGGTAAAAGAAGCCTTGTAATCTTCTTATTAGTTTGTAATTAGTTTAAGCTTAAATTTGCATAAAGCTTGGACCATGTTTGCTTTGTATGTTTCGGCCAAGCTTTAGTAATGGACATGTTGACTTTTGTTTTGAGTGGTCAAAGCCTCTTTAAATGGGCTTAAGAGTCTTATGACCAACTAAGCAAGTGTATTACACTCTTTTAAAAGAGAGTGGATGGATTAGGAGAGAGAATTAGTGGAATTGCCACTAACTTCACTTGAATTTCCACCACTTGATTATTCCATAATCAAAGGTGCAAATTCAAGTCAAGTTTACAAATGTTGACTCTCATCTAAGAAGGCATTCTAGCCTTTGGATTAGCTTCTAATCCATGTGATGTAGGCCTCCTTGGGGATGATCCAAAGAAGCTTCAATGTTGTCCAAATCTAGTCTTCAAACCGTGCTCATCAAGAAGAACCAAGACAAGTGCCTCGGTCATGAAGCTTTTTAGGGGTTTAGTGTTTAAGAAATCAAAGCAAAGCGAAATAGGTAAGAGATGGAAGGGTGGCGCCATGGAGAAACTCTAATAAGCCTAGGAGGAACCGCCACAATGGAAGCAAGATGTCATTGATAAGATTCAAGGATTTTCCTTAAGGGAACAAGAGAAACTCTCTCACAAGCTTAAAGCTCTTTGTATTCAAATTCATCAAAAGTCCCTTACATGAGTTTTGGCCAAGGTACTTATAGGCTATGCTTCTTTGGCCTCCAAATCACCTAAACCATGATTAGACTAGCCTAATCCTAGTTAAGATCATAGCCAATCCGAAATCCCACCTTGACCTCCAAGTAACTAGGCTAGTTAGTTGGTAGTTAGCTTGCACATGGGTTTCACATGGCCTTCACATGGGTGCACATGGGTTTGTCTCCCCTTGGTACCCATGTGATTAACCATGTCATCAATCCTAAACACTTCCTAATCAAGGGTTGAGATCCTTGATTAAGTGTTAACATGGATCCAATACTTAATCAAGGTTTCCTTCCTATTTTAGCAAGTGTTTCAAGGTTCACACAACTTTTGTAGCCGAAAATGTTTTTAGCCGATTTTGAAAACTTGTGTGACCTTGGCTTAGGAATGCATAGCATTCTTAGGCTTTATGAAACCCGTGGGCTTTGGACCCTATTGTCATACCCTAGGCTATTACAATAGGACCTAATCTTGTCCATACAAGTTTACAAAATATTACAAGTTTGAGTCCTATACTAGGGTGCTTGTCTTGGAGCTTTTCCATTTCCTCTTCAAGCTTCTTTCTCTTGCTTCTAGTACTTCTTCTTGTCCTAGATGTTCCTACATCACCATGGTCTAGAATTCCATCTTAAAATAATCCATGATCATCACTACTTAGATGAGTCTTGGACTTTATGATCCCATTTATTCTAAATCCTTCTTGAATTGATCAAGTGAGGGGTGCCATACATCACTTGATTAATCCATCAAGGATCAAGTGGCCTAGGAAGCTCACGGTCTACACATCTATAACTTAGGCAAATTTGCTCACTGTACTCACTTTGGTGATTTATGAAAAGAGAATTTCTAAGACTAAAGTCTTGAGAAAAGGAGAGAGCTCTCCTAGGGTTTCTTCAAAGAACCTTGAATCTTATCATGGATCCATGATCCAAGTGGCGATTCTTCTACACAAGCTTATTGAACTCATGTTCATGGCGCTTTCCATTCCTAAATCACCATTCCATTTTTTGCTTTTCTTCCCTTTGGTTCTAAACCGAGAATCACCTTATGTTACCTTGAGTTTTGAGTAATTTCCGCAAGCTAGTTCTTCTTGAGTGAGTGTTGAACATTGGTGAATGAAGATTGGGGCACCCCTTTTGCTAATCCTTGAAGATCCATCACAAGTCCTTCATGGTTTTGCATCAGGTGGTTAAGGGATTTTTGCTTAGATATTCCAATACATCTAAGCTTACAAAGTGTTCAACTCTGAGACGCAAGTTGTAGAGAAATCTATTCATGTCAAATTTCAAGATAACTCAAAGGCTGATAAAGAAATATCAGACCTAGAAAATTTGTTTGATAACTTGCAGATCAATCCCTCAGGTCAAGAAGCTAGTCCATCTGTCCAACCTAGCACAGACGCAAGAATAGACGAAAGAACATCTGCTAGCACAGACGAACCCTCTTCGTCTACTCCTCCACAACAAGATGCTCAAGCTCAAGTCAGAACTTGGAGGTTCGCCTCAAACCACACCGTGATCATTGGAGATAAATATCAAGGAGTTCAAACATGATCAGGGCTAAGAGATACGTCTTGATGTAGGCACATCTAGGACAAGAAGGATTACTAGAAGCAAGAGAAGGAAACTTGAAGTGGAAAAGCTCCAAGTTTTGTACCCTAGTATAGGACTCAAACTTGTAATATCTTGTAAACTTGTATGGGACAAGATTAGGTCCTATTGTAAATAGCTCTAGGGTATGACTTAAGGGTCCAAAGCCAAAAGCCCACGGTTTTCTATAACTATTAGGCAAGCCATAAATTCCTAAGTTCAAGGATCACACAAAGCTTTCAAAATCGGCTAAGTACTTTTTCGGCCAAAACTAGTGTGAACCTTGGAACACTTGAAAATTAGGAAGAAAGACTTGATTAAGCTTGGATCCATGCCAAACCTTAACCAAGGATCTCCACCCTTGATTAGCAAGTGTTTAGGATTGATGACTTGGCTAATCACATGGGTACCAAGGGGAGACAAACCCATGTGCACCCATGTGAAGGCCATGTGAAGACCATGTAATGACATGTGCTAGCCTAATTACCTTGGTTACTTGGTGGGCAAGGTAGGATTTCAGTTTGCTTAGGCTTTTAACTAGGCTTAGGTTAGTTTAACTCTAGTTTAGACTTACTTTGAGGCCAAGCAAGGATAGCTATAAATACCTTGACCAAAACACATGTAAGGATGTTTTGGCAAATTTTGAATGAAAGAAGCTTTGAGCTTTTAAGAGAAATATTCTCTTGTTCCCTTAGGGAAAATCCTTGAACCTTATCAATGACATCTTGCTTCCGTTGTGGCAGTTCCTCCTAGGCTTATTGGAGTTTCTCCACGGCGCCACCCTTCCATCTCTTACCTATTCCGCTTTGCTTTGATTTCTTAAACACAAAATGTAACATCCCAAAAATTTAAATATAGTTTAAGAGAGGTTTTTTTTGTAACATTCAAGAAATTTAAAAATAATTAAAAAATTATGAATTTTTGAAATTACTGTAGCAAATCACTGTAGCTGCCGACATTACTGTAGTAACCGCCATTACTGTAGCAAACCGCCATATCAGTAGCTCGCTCGAAATTATCGTAGAATGCCCGAAATTACCGTAATGCCCGAAATTATCAGAAAGACCGCCTTAGAAAGGTTATAAATAGGGCTTAGAGGTTTCAAATGAAGATACAACCCAAAGAATACTCCTACATTCTCTCAAACTATCTTCTCTACAAAAACCCTTTCTATACTTTCTCCACCTTAGGAAGAAATCTCTCTAACCAAGGAAGGAGCACGTAGGAAGATAGGAAGCTAGGAGAAACCAGTAAGGGGAGCTGTCCTTATCCTACTCTTCTATTCTTTGTTTTGTTGTTACTTTCATTATATTTCTTTAGTTTTTCGGATACTAAGGTGCGAAGATAATTCTTAGTATGCTCTGTGGTTGCGGTTTTGTCCGATCTTCCACATCAGAACAGAATTATTCTTGTTACGAGAAAAAGTGTGGTATTGTTTATTGGTTCTTGATGTTTCCTTGATAATTCTTGGTGTTTCTTGTTTCTTGGTTTCTTGATTTATTGGTGTTTATTGGTGTTTCTTGGTGTTGATTTCATATCGAAATATGTCTGGTTTTGAGTTGGATATGAATAAGTGGTGACATGCATGGTTGCATGAAATTGGTGATGGACTTGAATTGCTTAATGACCGATTTGAAATGCCTAGTGGAGAGGCAACATTCTAAGATTGCTTGGTGAATGGGCAATGCTTAGAATGAGGTGAGATAAAGATGACCTGGTGGAAAGGTCGATATCTGAAATATGATGAAGGTCATTATACAATTCAAAGTCCATCCCAAAAATTTAAATATAGTTTAAGAGAGGTTTTTTTTGTAACATTCAAGAAATTTAAAAATAATTAAAAAATTATGAATTTTTGAAATTACTGTAGCAAATCACTGTAGCTGCCGACATTACTGTAGTAACCGCCATTACTGTAGCAAACCGCCATACTGTAGCTGCCCGAAATTACTGTAGCTGCCCGAAATTACTGTAGCACCGCCTTAGAAAGGTTATAAATAGGGCTTAGAGGTTTCAAATGAAGATACAACCCAAAGAATACTCCTACATTCTCTCAAACTATCTTCTCTACAAAAACCCTTTCTATACTTTCTCCACCTTAGGAAGAAATCTCTCTAACCAAGGAAGGAGCACGTAGGAAGATAGGAAGCTAGGAGAAACCAGTAAGGGGACCTTTCCTTATCCTTCTTTTCTATCCTTTGTTTTGTTGGTACTTTCATTTTCTTTCTTTAGTTTCTTGCAGTAAGGGGATCTTTCCTTATCCTCTTTTTCTATTCTTTGATTCTCTTACTACTTTCACTCTCTTTCTTTGGTTGTTCCATTATCTTTCTTTGAATCCTTGATGTTTCTTTTCTTCATCTTTCTTACACTCCTTTTAATTCTTTAAGTTGGTATTTTCTTTAACCTTTGAATAATTAATTTAAAGTTGTTTTCCTTCTTTGATCAAACTTCTTTAAATACTAACATACTAAAAAGTATATGTCATAAACATATATTGATGATAGTACTATGGTTGTTTGATGACTGGTTTTGTGCTTGATATACAATTACTTGGTGAATTGGATGTGAATAAGTGGTGATATGCATGATTGCATTGAAATGAGTATGGACTTGAATTGTTTAATGACCGATTGGAAATGCCTAGTGGAGAGGCAACATTCTAAGATTGCTTGGTGAATGGGCAATGCTTAGAATGAGGTGAGATAAAGATCCTGGTGGAAAGGTCAATATCTGAAATATAATGAAGGTCATTATACAATTCAAGGTCCTAGAACATGTTGCATTGATGACTGGATAGTAGTAGACCAAGTCCGTAAGTCACGGATTCGTCCGAGTGAGTGGAATGTCGTGGACCTGGGGGTTCTCTTGGTGGGGAAATTGCCCCTGCTCATGATGATCACATGTTTGGGGAGGTCCGCCGGACACCGAGGGAACTCGACAAATTACTTGAGTGTCTACCTCGGGTGGGTCCGATTGAGAGTGAGAATCGATGCCCCGTGCTATTTTCGGTGGAGGGTGCCACATTGCATTTCGAGCGAAGAGTGAAAATGCATGGTGGAGGTGCATGCATCATATAGAATTAGGAGCATACATTATTAATTGTGGGTTTGATTGAATGTGTGATTCATTGGAATTCATGCCTTAGTCATTGATTGTGATTGATGGTTTGTTTGATTTGGTTATGGTTGTCGGTTGCCTTACTTTGTGATTGATATTTTGTTGATCATGGATTAGTATGGAAGTATTATTCTAAAAATGATATTTTCGATGAAATTTCTAAATTTATAAAAGAAAAGGTTTTCCTCGAACTACAATCAATTTTTTATAATTATGGTTAAGGAAAGCTCACCCTTGCACTTTGTGTTTTTAACACCTGTGATGATCTCGAATAACTTTCGGGGGAGCAGATTTGCAGGGTTAAGAAGTTGTCACTGGTTGTTGCTACTATCTTGTGTGAAGGTGCTTGCTATGTTTTGCGTGTAGAAGTGTTGGGTAGATGTTCTAAGGTAGTAGAAAGGTAGTTATGTAAAATAATAAAAGGACAAAGTTATGAAATCTATTTGTAATGAACTTTAAATCTTATGTAATGAAAGTGTTGTTTCCTAAATCTCTCTTTTATTTACTATATCATTAACCACTTTAAATTACTAATTAAAAAAAAATAAGTAATATAAGTAAATAAAAGGGGGGTGTTACATTAGTGGTATCAGAGCAGGTCGAACCAGTTCGACTTGTGAGTTATGTGTCTGCTATGTTTTTGTTTTGTGAATGATTGTTTGCTTATGTGCTTTGTGTGCTTGTTTGATTATTTGGTGTGCTTTTAGTGAGTGAATTGATTAATTAGTGTTTATTTGATTGCTTCTTGGTTCAATCAATGAAAAATTAGTTTTAGGGTTAGTGACATGGCTTAGGATTAGATAGGAATAGAAAGTAGTGGTTGAAAGAAGTTATAGAATTGTAGTTAAAGCCCTATAAGTTTTTACCTAAGTTTTGATAAACGTAGGCTAAGAAGAAAAACGAAGAATTTAGGGAAGGGAGTTGTTGTTAAACTTATAAATGATGTTCCTATCAACTAAGACTAAAAAGATTTAAAGAGAAAATTAGACATCTAGAGATAAAATCAAAAGATATCCTCGATAACTTACCTATAATAGAAAACCTTTTAAGAGTATTTTCAATAAAAGAGGACTCTTTTAGAAGAGAAAGAGATACAAATTTTTAGAACTAAGATTAATATATGAAGTTCTCCTTAGAAAGTAACAAAGCAAATAAAGAGGACCGAAAGTGAACCCTAAAGGAAGCCAGTTTTAGGAAATGACCCATTCAAAGGAAAAGTCGTACTAAGGATTAGAAAAACCTAAGAATATCACCAAAGTTAAAAGACCTTAAGATAACTTTATTGGAAATGATTAGTAACTACCTAGCTCTTATCCTAATACAAACCTTTTGACAACACTAAGATGCATTTAGAAGATATACTAGGGTGATACAATAATGGTTGATGTAGCTTGATGGTTAAAGAAACCTTAGAGAAGCTAGAAGGATTCGAAATCTGAGAGAGGAACTAGTATTTTAAGGTAGAAAGAGTTTAGTTAAAGGAGGAATAAGTAGTAACCCAAGGAGGAATTAAAGTTGATACGCTTAGGAGGATTACCTAATGTTAAAGGATTAACCACCTTGACTTGAGAAGACTAAGCATGACCAATAGTTTTAAAGAGGCACCAACAATATTAACTAGGGAAACCAAAGGTTGTGGGAAGAGTATTCACCCTCAATGGAGTCGAGACCTTGAATGCCAATGATCTAGTATAAGGTACGTGTTCCATACGTGGAATTCCTTTACTTGTACTATTTGACTCTGGTGCCAGTCATTCCTTTATATCTTCAGATTGTGCTAAAAGGTTACAACTTCCATTATCCCTTTTAAACATTGATTTAATAATAACTACCCCTACTAATGAGTCAGTTACAACTACTAGATTGTCAAATAGAAATAAGTAACAAAACCTTTTTAGTTAACCTAGTTTGCTTGAAGAGGTAAACCAACTACCATATGCAAGGGAAATCAAATTTTCTATAGGCCTAATACCTGGGACTGGACCAATTTCTATTGTGCTCTATAGGATGTCACCCTTAGAACTAGCAGAGCTAAAGAAACAAATAGAAGAACTATTGCAGAAACAGTTTATTAGACCTAGTGTATCACCTTGGGGAGCACCCGTACTCCTAGTAAAGAAGAAAGACGGAACTATGAGACTATGTGTGGATTATAGACAACTAAATAAGGTAACCATTAAGAAAAAGTACCCCTTACCAAGGATAGATGATCTTATGGACCAACTAGTAGGAGCTTGTGTATTTAGCAAGATTGATCTAAGGTTTGGATATCACCAAACAAGGGTAAAAGCTGAAGATATCCCTAAAACGGCCTTTAGTACCCGATATGGACACTATGAGTACATGGTTATGCCCTTTAGTGTAACTAATGCACCTACAGTATTTATAGATTACATGAATAGGATTTTCCAACTATATTTGGATAAATTTGTGGTCGTGTTTATTGATGATATTTTGGTATAGTCGAGAACCAAAGAGGATCATGCTAAACATCTTAGAGTGGTATTACAAATCTTGAAAGATCAACAGTTATATGCGAAATGGTCCAAATGTGAATTTTGGTTAGAAGAAGTCAGTTTCCTAGGACACGTAATATCACAAGGAGGAATTTGCAGTAGATCCACATAAGGTAAACGTAGTTCTAGGGAAAGACCAAAAGATGTGACAGAAATAAAGCATTTTCTAGGGATAGCTGGATATAATTGAAGATTTATAATAGATTTCTCTAAGATAGCCTTGCCCTCACACCCTTAACTAGAAAAGACCAAGCTTTTGTATGGAATAACAATTGTGAACAAAGTTTTCAAACCTTTAGGGAAAAAAAAAAAAACTAACTACTCCTGTTTTGACCTTACCAAACTCCAACTAAATCATTTGAGGTTTATTGTGATGCCTCTAAACTAGGTTTAGGAGGAGTACTAATGCAAGGAGGAAAAGTGGTAGCCTATGCATCAAGACAATCAAAAACCCATCAAAGGAACTACCCAACCCATGACCTAGAACTAGTCAAAGAGTAGTATTTGCGCCTAAAATATGGCGACACTATCTTTTTAGGACAAGATTTGAGGTATTTAGTAATCACAAAAGCCTTTAAGTGTTTATTTAGCCAAATGGTATTAAACATGAAGCAAGGAAGGTTGATAACATTTCTAAGAGATCATGGTTTCAATCTTAAGTGCAACCTAGACAAAGAAAATGTAGTGGTTGGCACCTTAAGTAGGAAGACCATAGCAATGTCAAGTTTAGTGGTCAAAAAGATGGATTTAATAGAGCAATTTAGGAACTTCAACCTTGCGTGTGAATTTACTCCTGTTAGTATGAAGTTAGTAGCCTTAAGAATAACTAAAGAATTTATGAATGAAATAAGATAGAAATAATAAAATCCTTAAGAATCTAATAGGAGCCATAAGGAAAAAGAGTAAGAGTATGAACTTATATACCAACCAAGAGAAGTTGATTTTAAAAATTAAGAAAAGAGAAATCTTAGTGAAAATAAATGAGGAGTATTTATAAGTGGGAAAAGAGGAAATCATAGTCCCGCATATAAGGATAGTAAGGTTGAGGGTAACAGATAGATTTCAAAACATAAGGTAAAATTATAAGAGGAAGTAGTTGAAAGTAAAGAAACTTTGGGAGTTGGAAAAAATAGAATAGAAGAATAGGATATGTAACAAGAATGGAAATTTCGAGGACGAAATTTTTTAAAAAGGAGGGGAGTATTGTAACATCCCAAAAATTTAAATATAGTTTAAGAGAGGTTTTTTTTGTAACATTCAAGAAATTTAAAAATAATTAAAAAATTATGAATTTTTGAAATTACTGTAGCAAATCACTGTAGCTGCCGACATTACTGTAGTAACCGCCATTACTGTAGCAAACCGCCATACTGTAGCTGCCCGAAATTACTGTAGCTGCCCGAAATTACTGTAGCTGCCCGAAATTACTGTAGCACCGCCTTAGAAAGGTTATAAATAGGGCTTAGAGGTTTCAAATGAAGATACAACCCAAAGAATACTCCTACATTCTCTCAAACTATCTTCTCTACAAAAACCCTTTCTATACTTTCTCCACCTTAGGAAGAAATCTCTCTAACCAAGGAAGGAGCACGTAGGAAGATAGGAAGCTAGGAGAAACCAGTAAGGGGACCTTTCCTTATCCTTCTTTTCTATCCTTTGTTTTGTTGGTACTTTCATTTTCTTTCTTTAGTTTCTTGTAGTAAGGGGATCTTTCCTTATCCTCTTTTTCTATTCTTTGATTCTCTTACTACTTTCACTCTCTTTCTTTGGTTGTTCCATTATCTTTCTTTGAATCCTTGATGTTTCTTTTCTTCATCTTTCTTACACTCCTTTTAATTCTTTAAGTTGGTATTTTCTTTAACCTTTGAATAATTAATTTAAAGTTGTTTTCCTTCTTTGATCAAACTTCTTTAAATACTAACATACTAAAAAGTATATGTCATAAACATATATTGATGATAGTACTATGGTTGTTTGATGACTGGTTTTGTGCTTGATATACAATTACTTGGTGAATTGGATGTGAATAAGTGGTGATATGCATGATTGCATTGAAATGAGTATGGACTTGAATTGTTTAATGACCGATTGGAAATGCCTAGTGGAGAGGCAACATTCTAAGATTGCTTGGTGAATGGGCAATGCTTAGAATGAGGTGAGATAAAGATCCTGGTGGAAAGGTCAATATCTGAAATATAATGAAGGTCATTATACAATTCAAGGTCCTAGAACATGTTGCATTGATGACTGGATAGTAGTAGACCAAGTCCGTAAGTCACGGATTCCCGTCTGAGTGAGTGGAATGTCGTGGACTGGGGGGTTCTCTTGGTGGGGAAATTGCCCTGCTCATGATGATCACATGTTGCGGGGGGGGAGGTCCCGCCGACACCGAGGGAACTCGACAAATTACGGAGTGTCTACCTCTGGTGGGTCTGATTGAGAGTGAGAATCAGATGCCCCAGGCTATTTTCAGTGGAGGGTGCCACATTGCATTTCGAGTGAAGAGTGAAAATGCATGGTGGAGGTGCATGCATCATATAGAATTAGGAGCATACATTATTAATTGTGGGTTTGATTGAATGTGTGATTCATTGGAATTCATGCCTTAGTCATTGATTGTGATTGATGGTTTGTTTGATTTGGTTTATGGTTGTCGGTTGCCTTACTTTGTGATTGATATTTTGTTGATCATGGATTAGTATGGAAGTATTATTCTAAAAATGATATTTTCGATGAAATTTCTAAATTTATAAAAGAAAAGGTTTTCCTCGAACTACAATCAATTTTTTATAATTATGGTTAAGGAAAGCTCACCCTTGCACTTTGTGTTTTTAACACCTGTGATGATCTCGAATAACTTTCGGGGGAGCAGATTTGCAGGGTTAAGAAGTTGTCACTGGTTGTTGCTACTATCTTGTGTGAAGGTGCTTGCTATGTTTTGCGTGTAGAAGTGTTGGGTAGATGTTCTAAGGTAGTAGAAAGGTAGTTATGTAAAATAATAAAAGGACAAAGTTATGAAATCTATTTGTAATGAACTTTAAATCTTATGTAATGAAAGTGTTGTTTCCTAAATCTCTCTTTTATTTACTATATCATTAACCACTTTAAATTACTAATTAAAAAAAATAAGTAATATAAGTAAATAAAAGGGGGGTGTTACACAAAACCCCTAAAAAGCTTCATGACCGAGGCACTTGTCTTGGTTCTCCTTGATGAGCACGGTTTGAATACTAGATTTGGGCAACATTGAAGCTTCTTTGGATCACCCCCAAGGAGGCCTACATCACGTCTGGATATGCACTTGTGTCTGATATAGAGCCCAAGAACATTGAAGAAGCTCTACAAGAGAATGACTGGATTTTAGTTATGGAAGAAGAGCAAAATCAGTTCACAAGGAATGATGTATGGACCTTAGTAGAAAGACCAAGGAACAAAAGTATCATAAGAACAAGATGGGTGTTCAGAAACAAATTAGACGAAGTTGGTAAAGTGGTAAGAAATAAAGTAAGGTTAGTAGCTCAACGCTATTACCAATAATAAGGTATCGACTTTACTGAAACTTTTGCTCCAGTAGCTAGATTAGAAGCAATTAGAATTTTACTTGCTTTTGCTGCTCATAAGAATATCATCTTATGTCAAATGGACTAAAAAGTGCTTTTCTTAACGGTTTTATTGAAAGAGAAGTGTATGTTAAACAACCTCCTGGTTTTGAGAGTCAATCTCAACCAGATCACATTTTCAAACTGAAGAAAGCTCTTTATGGTCTTAAACAAGCTCCTAGAGCTTGGTATGATAGGCTGAGTTCTTTTCTTCTTAAAAATGATTTCTCAAGAGGAAAGGTTGACACTAATCTCTTCAAGAAAAGTGTTTCAAAAGACTTTATTATTGTTCAAATATATGTAGAAGATATAGTCTTTAGAGCCACTAACGAATCCTTGTGCAAGGATTTCTCTAAGTTAATGCAGGACGAGTTTGAAATGAGTATGATGGGAGAATTAAAGTTCTTCCTAGGACTCAAAATCAAACAGACGAAAGAAGGGATTTATATCCATCAACAGAAGTACACAAAGGAGCTTCTCAAGAAGTTCAAGATGGAGAATGCAAAGCCCATGAAAACACCAATGCATTCGTCTGGTGCTAACCTTAGCAAAGATGAATCAGGTAAGACCGTTGACCAGACGGTATACTGAGGTATGATTGGTTCTCTCCTTTACCTCACTACAAGCAGAACTGACATCATGTTTAGTGTCTGTCTCTACGCTCGTTTTCAGCCTGACCCCAAAGAATCTCATATTCAAGTTGTTAAACGAATTCTTAGATATCTTATTGGAACGACTAACCTCTCTCTCTTTTGAAAGAAAAACAGTGATTTCAATTTGAGTGGTTATTGTGATGCTAATTATGTTGGAGATAAAGTGGAGAGGAAAAGCACAAGTGGTGGATGTCAATTCTTAGGCACATCACTTATGTCTTGGTCAAGCAAGAAGCAAAACTCCATAGCACTCTTAACCACTGAAGCTGAGTACATCGCTGCAACTGGTTGTTGTTCACAATTACTTTGGGTAAAACATCAACTTGAGGATTACTCCAGGTTTGAAACCCTGATATCAGTATTTTGTGACAGTACAAGTGCAATTAATCTCAGCAAAAGCTAAGCATATTGAAATTAAATTTCATTTTATAAGAGATTATGTTCAAAAAGGTATTTTTGATATAAAGTTTGTTCAAACTGATTTTCAATGGACAAATATATTTACAAAAGCTTTAGACGAAACTCACTTTCACTTTCTTAAAGAAAATTTGGAAATTGTTTCTTTCAAAGATTAAGTTTTTCATCTGATCCTTTCATCTATTCATTTCGTCTATTTGAATCATCTAATTTATCTTTCGTGTTAAGACGAAGCATTGCATCTGATCAAGTTGAATCAATACATAACAATTAAACAAATGCATTGTTATTATTTAATTAATTTAAATTGAGAGTGAAGGGACACAATAAATGCAGCATTAAATGATTTGTCATTTATTACGCTATTTTAGGACTTTGAGAAGCACACGCAATAAATTTCAGAGGTCAAATCAATCATTAAAAGGACAATTATGAGATAATGTCAAATCAGGGACGGTTTCCATTCTTTCGTCTTATAAATTATGTTGGACTTGAAGCTGAAGAAGTCGTCTATTGTTTTTTAGTTTTGATCTACTTGTACTCTTGGATTTTATGATAGATTGTAAATAGGAGCTTAATTGTATTGATTGCTCTAGAATAGGCTTTGAGTGTGGTTTCTATTCAATCTCACTTCACAGAGAAGTTGAATCTACTCTGAGAATCAAGCTAGAGCAAGTTTGGGAACCCTATTTTGATTTGACAAGTTAAAATCTGTTTTTAAATGTTTTTAAGCTGAAGTAATCGATTACTATATATCAGTAATCGACTACCAACAGTTTGAGAAATCAAGGAATCCTAAAACTCTCTGGAGTAATCGATTACCACATCCTAGTAATCGATTACCTCGTGCTTGAGATAATAGAGGAGCCTAAAACTCTCTGGAGTAATCGATTACCACATTCTAGTAATCGATTACCCACACCAGAATTCATCTCAAAAATGTTTTTAAATTGCTTTAAATTGAAATCTCTTAGAATTGATTTTCAAGGAGAGAAATCTTTGAGTTTTTTCAAGAATAAAAGGAAGAGCAAAAAACTGAGTTTACAAAGAACACAAGTTCTAAGAGTTCTCTTCAAGATTTCAAAAGATTTTTCTCTCAGATGAAGAGTGTGTGAAGTATTGAATACTTGGTTATAATCTTGATCAGATCATACACATCAGGTGTAATCTTTATTGATCTTTATCTTGTTTTGTATTTGTTTTTGTTCAAAACTCTTAAGAGAAAGTTGTTCTATAGAAGAGTTAAGGAATTTGAGAGAGGTGCTCTCAAAGGTGATTCTTGAAGGATTCAAAAATTAGAGAGATATGTTCTTAGGAGAAGAACAACTGTTTTGGATATTTTGATTTTGTTTGTGTTTATGCAGTGTGTTTGTATTAGACACAAGAAATCATTATAGTGGAAACCGATCGCAACAGTTGTTGGGTTGGGACTGGACGTAGGCCGAACGCTAAACCCGGATAAATCTTTGTCCAAACTTTCTCTCTACCTTATCTCTTATCTTTATCTGAATCTACAATTACTTTTACTGATTCATTCTTAAAGAGTTTTGAAAAGATGTATCAATTTCTTTCTATGTCTGTTGCTATCTCTCTGAACTGTTATTCTTAACATAGATAAAACTGAATTGGGAAAGAAATTGACAAAGGCTAA
The DNA here is from genome assembly GCA_026586105.1 of Hylodesmum podocarpum. NCBI lineage: Eukaryota > Viridiplantae > Streptophyta > Magnoliopsida > Fabales > Fabaceae > Hylodesmum > Hylodesmum podocarpum. The sequence continues at coordinate 527,126 of JALJEV010001349.1, forward strand.
AATTGAACATCGGGAACTTGAATCTATTCCTTCGAATCATTTTCATTCTTAGAAAGATTGGCACTGTAGTAGTCGATTGCAACGATTCTGTAATCGATTACCACAGAAACCAGGTTATAAAGGTTTTGTAAACCCCTCTGGAGTAATCGATTACCAGAATAGGTAAATCGATTACCACGACTGTTTTTCTTGATTTCCTTCTTCTCTCTATATAAGGAACTGAGATAATCGATTTCCAACTGCTGATAATCTATTGCCTCGTTCTTGGACTAATTTCTTGGGCTTTTTCTCTCTTATAAGAAGTGCAGGTGAAACCCTATAAGTTCACTATTCATTTTGTTCCTCCAAAACCCTAAGAAATCACTCTCTCTCTCTCTCTCAGCATCTATGGAAAACCAAGGAAAGGGAAAACGAATCAAGATGAGAGCCAACAGATACACTCAAGAGGAGACAAAAGGTAAAAAGAAGGTAGGAGAATCCTCCAAAAGGAAGAAACCTACTTCACCGGCTCAACCAGAAAGAGCTCAAACTCCTCCACCTGAATCTGCTGTCAACCGATGGTTCTCTACCAAAGGACAAGAAATGAGATTCAATCTGGATTTCGCTAACAAAGGTCTTGTTCCGCCAAAGATACTAGACCTACGATGGCTAGATGACCAGAGTTTTACTTTCCAAACCTACTTGAGGTAACAACATTTGGAGAGATTTGTGGGATTAAAAGGCTTTATCTACCCAGATTTGGTTCGAGTCTTCTATTCAAATCTCAAACCAAACATGGAACAAATGACTGTAAGTTCTGAAGTTAAGGGTATTAAAATGATTTTAACCCCTGCACATTTTCTTCAAATTGCTGGTATCAGGAAAGAAGGAATCATTGCACATGTAGACAAACTCCGGGAGAAAGGATTTGATCTGCAAAAAGACACCTTCTATATGAGCATGCTGAGGAACCCATAGAATTGGGAAGATGAAAAGAATTCAAGGAGATCACAAGGCAAAAAGGTGACATACAATATAGGAGGCCTAAATGCTGATGATAGGCTACTTCATTACACCATTTGCTGGATTTTAGCCGCAAGAAGAGCAAATCATGCTCAAATCAGTGAAGATGACATGATACTCATGACAGCACTGAAAAATGGAATTCAAGTGGATTGGACTCACATCATAATGGACAATATGTTGAAGACTAGAAGAATTTTAGATAATAAATGTCCATATTCTCTGTTTATTTCTAGACTAATTGAAATTTTTCAGATTGATACAACTGATGAATCCAGAGAATTAGTCAAGGATGTCCACATGATCAGTGAGAGAGCCTTGAAGATGATGAGGCTGATCAAAACTGATGCAGGATGGATCACCAGAGAAGAACAACAAGCTAATCCACTAGAAGATCCAGAAGAAGGAGCACAAAATGAAGATGAAAATGAAGACAATCTAGCATCTGGAGAGTACATTCCAAGATCTCGATTTGAAACCATCATGATTGACAGAATGGACGAATTAGAAGAGACTTTCAACAAAAGGATAGATGATCTAGGAAAACGTCAAGACTTACACTTCCTAGAGATGAACGATTTGATGGAGACAATGATGGAAAGACTCAACTAGGATGACACAGATTAGTAACTTCAACTCTACCTCTTATAATCTTATTTGATATACCAAATAGGGGGAGTAGTAGAAGTGTAGTTATTATATGTTTTCATTTGATATTTTTTGAATGTTATTTGATTATCTTTGAACAATTTGAATCTGTAAATTCTTAAGTATTTTACTTAGGGGGAGTAGATCAAAATTTGAACAATTATGGATTACTGTAATAGCATTAGATTTAATTTCTTTGCAATTGATTACTTAGATGCTATAATATTACTGTTAATTGAAAAGTGATATGAATTGTATATTACCTAAAAGCTGTATGCAAAAGGATACTAACATTTCAGGACACATCAAAGCCTTTTTCATTAGATCCTCGACTACACTATGATTTGGTACATCAAAACCAAAAAGGGGGAGATTGTTGGACTTGAAGCTGAAGAAGTCGTCTCTTGTTTTTTAGTTTTGATCTACTTGTACTCTTGGATTTTATGATAGATTGTAAATAGGAGCTTAATTGTATTGATTGTTCTAGAATAGGCTTTGAGTGTGGTTTCTATTCAATCTCACTTCACAGAGAAGTTGAATCTACTCTGAGAATCAAGCTAGAGCAAGTTTGGGAACCCTATTTTGATTTGACAAGTTGAAAACTGTTTTTAAATGTTTTTAAGCTGAAGTAATCGATTACTATATATCAGTAATCGACTACCAACAGTTTGAGAATTCAGGGAATCCTAAAACTCTCTAAAGTAATCGATTACCACATCCTAGTAATCGATTACCTCGTGCTTGAGATAACAAAGGAGCCTAAAACTCTCTGGAGTAATCGATTACCACATTCTAGTAATTGATTACCCACACCAGAATTCATCTCAAAAATGTTTTTAAATTTCCTTAAATTGAAATCTCTTAGAATTGATTTTCAAGGAGAGAAATCTTTGAGTTTTTTCAAGAAGAAAAGGAAGAGCGAAAAACTGAGTTTACAAAGAACACAAGTTCTAAGAGTTCTCTTCAAGATTTCAAAAGATTTTCTCTACAGATGAAGAGTGTGTGAAGGATTGAATACTTGGTTATAATCTTGATCAGATCATACACATCAGGTGTAATCTTTACTGATCTTTATCTTGTTTTGTATTTGTTTTTGTTCAAAACTCTCAAGAGAAAGTTGTTCTCTAGAAGAAGAGTTAAGGAATTTGAGAGAGGTGCCCTCAAAGGTGATTCTTGAAGGATTCAAGAATTAGAGAGATATGTTCTTAGGAGAAGAACATGTGTTTTGGTTATTTTGATTTTGTTTGTGTTTGTGCAGTGTGTTTGTATTAGACACAAGAAATCATTATAGTGGAAACCGATCGCAACAGTTGTTGGGTTGGGACTGGACGTATGCCGAACGCCAAACCAGGATAAATCTTTGTCCAAACTTTCTCTCTACCTTATCTCTTATCTTTATCTGAATCTACAATTGGTTTTACTGATTCATTCTTAAAGAGTTTTGAAAAGATGTATCAATTTCTTTCTATGTCCGATGCTATCTCTCTGAACTATTATTCTTAACATAGATAAAACTGAATTGGGAAAGAAATTGACAAAGGCTAAAATTGAACATCGGGAACTTGAATCTATTCACCCCCCCCCTCTAGATTCAACATAGGGACCAACAAATTATAATCGTTTCACTTTTGTCTATAAACACTGCAAAGTTACCATTTTTATTCTTTACAGTATTCAATACTATTACTATCTAACTTTCTATCTCTCTTTAAGAACTCTCACTTTCATAACTTCTTTATTTTCAAACTTAGAAATGGCCGCCAAGAAAAACAAGATTTCTGAAGAAATTTTCTTCGCTGAAGAGTTGTTCTTACCAACCAAGTGGGTTTTAAAACTGATATGAGCTAGCTTGGTGTGGAGCTAGAATGTTGGTCTATCTTCATTCTTCAATTGGAGATTCTACAATAAATGGGAGCTAGCTTGCGGAAGACTTAACATCATGAACTCAAACAAGAAGAAATGATAAAATGGAAGAGGGAATGAGATGGTAATGGCGTCATGCTAAGCAATAAGCCAAGAGGAAGAATCGCCACAAGGATGAGCATCAATTGATAAGACTCAAGGTTCTTAGAGAAACCCAAAGAGAGAACACTCTCAAGAAATAGCTCTTGCTAATTCAATTCATAAAATGATCAAAAGACCCTTACACAGATGAAATTCATCCTACTTATACTAAGGCAAACCGGTTTGCATTATTCACCCTTGGATCAAGGCTTGATCAACGCATGGAAAACCATCACTTAGGCACCTCACACGGTTCAAGCATTGACCCTTGGATGAACAAGGTGATCAAGGGCCACGGTTCAAGCTAGAGAAGCCATGAGTCATGTGACTTAAAATCCATTCCCAACCTCTTAATTAAATCCAAATCACGGGGTTAGAATTCACTCTTGAGTGGTGTGAAACATGTGACTCAATTTGTGAATGTCAACCCTTTGATTATGATTTTGATCAAGAGTAAGAATCAATCTTAAATGATGCATCATGCCACCTTGGATGTAAGCTTGCTTAGCCATTTGATTTAGAATTAATTTAATGGTTAAGCTTGTTTTAGATTTAGTGGAATTGCCACTACTTTGCATCCAAATTCTCTCCACTCCCTCCCAAGGAGAGTGTGCACCGCTCTCTCCCAATTAGCCTTGTAATTTTCGATCCAACATAGTCAACCATGGTCGTGAGCTTCATGCTCCAATCCATGGCCAAATCCTACTTATTACAAGTGCTTAAGTTCCTAAGAAAGAAGATTACAAAATATAAAGAAAATTACAAGGTTTAATTTTAAGAGTAAAGTCTTCTAAAGTTGACTGTTGACTTTGACTTGTGGTCAACAGTTGACTTTGACTCTTGGTTAACTCTCCTTGAATTTGCTCTTGTATCTTCTTGAGCATAGACCTTGTAATCCTTCTTCCTTCTTGTGATGCTTGAGCCTCCAATGGGGATGGTCCTCCATCAAACCCTCCTTCTTGGTGGCAACTTGTCCTCAAGTTGGTGTGGTCTTCTTTTTCATAACCTTCATCACAATAAGTAAGATCACACACATTAAAAGAGTTGCTACCACCATAATCATTAAGAAGACCTAATTTAAAAGCATTAGGACCAAGTTTTTCAATAATAGTGAATGGTCCATCTCCCTTGGGAAGCAACTTGGAGCTTCTCAAGTTTAGGAACCTTTCATTCCTAAGATGAACCCAAACTTTATCCCCCACTTTCAACTCAAGATGCTTGCGGTGTTTGTTAGCATCGTTGGTCACTTGTTGATTCCTTTGCTTAATTCTAGCTTTGATCTTGGCATGCATAGTCTTGATCTTCTCGGCCCTATCTACTCCATCTTTATTCACAAACTCATTGAGAGGAGATGCAATGGTGCTAAACTCCTTCACAAATCTTCTATAGAAGCTTGCTAATCCATGGAAGCTCCTTACTTCCTTTACATTAGTAGGTTTAGACCACTCAAGGATTGCCTTCTGTTGGACCTAAAGCTTGATGGTGCTTTGGTGTCTCTCTTGGTGTTTTTGATTTTGATGTTAATATATTTTTGGTTTTCTTAGTTGGAATGTATCTAGGAGTTTACTATGTATTGTTTGTTGAGTTTAGGCATATATGTGTTGAGTTCTTTGTTTGAGGCCCCAGAGATGTTTTAAACTTGTGTATGGTTGATCAAGTGACTAATGTTTGATTTCCATTTGAGAAAAACAGTTTTAAAATCCTTGGAAATCCATTTTTCACTGATGTAATCGATTACAGGCTTGATGTAATCAATTACATTGATCATTTCTCCTGGTGTAATCGATTACATCCCCTAGGTAATCGATTACCATGGCAGAAAATATTTTGAATCCTCTTGCTGCTTGATTTCACCCTAGATGCACTCCGAATTGGCTCTTCGTGTCTTCATGAGATTTGTAGCTCTATCAATCCTCTTTCATTTGCAAAAAACCAGAGCTCAAAATGATATCTGTAGAAGAAGTTATGCCAATTTTGGTGAAAGTGCTCAAGCAGGTGCGCCCAGGCACAACCAGGAGCATTCTCACTGATGTAATCGATTACATCTCCAATGTAATCGATTACATGGCCTGGGAACACTGATGTAATCGATTACATCTCGTTGTAATCGATTACATGCATGGAAAATTCAAATTGGAGGGTTCTAACGGCTAGTGTAATCGATTACATTCATTTGGGATCAATTACATTGACCGTTGTAGCTCAGATTTGCACGTTTTCTCCCTCCAAATTTGCTCTATAAGTATAATCTTGATGAAACATATGAAGGTAGAGAAAACCAAAACATTTGCAACTACTTCTACACTTTCATATGCTCTGTAAATAGAGTTCATCAAGGTTTTCAAAGAGAAAGGGCAAACTTGATACACTCCTGTGTTGGGTGGATTTCATAGAGATTATTTGTGATCGGATCGATTCTCGCACTTGAGGTGTATTCTTTACTGATCTTTTGTATTTACATTTTTGGGTTGTTGCTCTAGGAGAGAGGTCTCTCTAGATAGAGCATTGTATTTGAGAAGTGATTCTCAAAGGTTGATCTTGGAGGTGCCAAGATCTTGGAAGTTTCGTTCTTCGGAGTTGAAGAACAGTTTTGGGTGTTTTGATTTTGTTTTTGTGTTACTTGTTGCAGAGTGAATGTAAAAGAACACAAAAGGGATCATTTGATAGTGGAAAGCCAATCGCAACAGTTGTTGGGTTGGGACTGGACGTAGGCAGTTGGCCGAACCAGTATACATCACTGTGCACTCATCTTCTTCCTTATTCTCTTTACAGTTTTCACTATATTGTTATTGATCATATTCTGCTTTGTATTTGGAAACTGTATTGATAATCAACTCATTAATTGGTTTAGGAATAGAATCAGTAATTGAACTTGTAATTGAATCTGTAATTGAAAGGTAATTGATAGGTAATCAAGATTAGATTTCGGCTGAATTAAAAGGAATTAGAAACACGCGAATTTGGGGTAAAGTTTAACAGGAATCTATTCACCCCCTCTAGATTCACACATAGGGACCAACAATTGGTATCAGAGCTACTTCTAGTAAGTTGCTCTAGAATTTGATCCATAATGGCAAGTAATCAATTACCTTTTGCTGAAGGTGCATCTATTAATAGACCTCCTCTGTTTTGTGGAGATAACTATCCTTTTTGGAAAGTTAGAATGAAAATCTTTATGGAGTCTATTCATAGAAGTATTTGGCAAGCTGTTGTAACTGATTTCAAAATCCCCACATATATAGTTGATGGAAATGAATTAGAAAAACCATTTGAGAAGTGGGAACCAGAAGAAATTAGGAGAGCTGAAAATGATTCTAAAGCTTTAAACATTATACATTCTGCTCTTAACTCTGATGAATTTTTTAGAATTTCTGCTTGTACAACAGCAAAAGAAGCTTGGGAACTCATAATGGTAACTCATGAAGGCACAACTGAAGTACGAAGGGCAAGGAAGAATACCTTGATCCAAGAGTATGAAACCTTCAGAATGTTGCAAGGAGAATCCATAATGGAGATGCAGAAACGGTTCATACACATCATCAACCATCTCAAGGGACTTGGCAAAAGCTTCGTAGAAGAGGAAGTGAATGTCAAGATTCTAAAGTCTCTAAACAGAAAATGGCAATCAACTGTGACAGCCATAACTGAGTCTAAGAATCTTGCTGCAGTCACTAGTGCAGAGCTTTTTGGCAAATTGAGAGAATATGAGATGGATATGTCTCGTATTGATGATGAGGAACATAAAGATAAGAAAGCCAAAAGTCTAGCACTCAAGATGGAAGACACAGCTAGTGAGAGTGATACATCTAGTCGTAGTGCAAGTGAGTCTGAACTAGAAGACATGAACCATATGGTAAGAAATTTCAAGAAGTTCATGAGAAAGAACAATTACAAGAAAAGGTTCAACAAGTCTAAGAAGGGCTTCAAAAGAAGTGAGAGTTCGTCTTCAAAGGTGATTTGTTATGAGTGTGGCAAGGTTGGTCACTACAAGTTTGAGTGCCCCAACATGAGGAAAGCCAACTGCAATGAGCCTAGAAGATCTGAACATGAGGAAAAGTCCAAGAAGGACAAATTCAGAAAGAAGAAAGCTTGCATTGCTTGGGAAGAGAATGACTCCTCCACCTCTAGTGAGAGTGATTCAGAGGAAGAAAATCTCTGCTTCATAGTCAAAACAACAATGGATGAAGAGGTAAGTGATTCTGATTCATCTACTTGTGATTATGATGAGTTACATACTGCTTTCTGTGAACTTTACAAGGAAGCCGAAAAACTAGAAAAATTGAACAAGGTTTTGAAAAACAAAATTACAGATTTAGAAAATGATATTTCTGTTTTGAAAACCAATGTTCAGGATTTGAAAAAGGAAAATGATGTCTTGAAACTACCCTGTTCAAAGTGTAAGTCTTATGATGCCTCTTTGAAAAATAAAAACATGAAGTTCTCTGCATTTAGGCAAACTAGTAATAACAGAACTTTCTCATGCAGTTATTGTATGAAATCTGGACATAACTCATATAATTGCATGATTAGGAAGAAAGGAATATCTAGTGGTTTGTTTAAATGGATTAGGAAAGATTATCACAATGCTAACATGGCTGGACCCAATAAGATTTGGGTACCAAAAACCAAATGATAACTTTCTTGTGTAGATATGCTTGAGAGCCAAACAATCAACAATTGGAATCATGGAACAATTGGTATTTTGGACAATGGCTGCTCAAGACATGTAATTGATGAAGAAATCAAATCTCCTTTCAATAAAAAGATTTTGGATCTGCAATTTATGGAGATAACATAAGGAAAATTTTTATACCTCTATCTTTGATAACTCATATTGCTTAACATGTAGAAAATCAGTATCTCTATTCTCTATATTTGATCTTAATTCTTCTCTGTTTTTGATTTTGATATACCAAATAGGGGGAGAAGTATAAGTTGCTAGAGTTTATAGAATATTGTTGATAGGGGGAGTAAGGAGTAAGGAATAAAATGTATAGTGAATCTGCAATGCATATACTGCGTATTTGGAAATCTCTAACAATTGCAGGATTCTTAGAAGATCAACACACATCCTAAACTCCTAAGAAAACCTTGGTTGAGATTTGGTACATCAAAACCAAAAAGGGGGAGATTGTTGGACCTAAAGCTTGATGGTGCTTTGGTGTCTCTCTTGGTGTTTTTGATTTTGATGTTAATATATTTTTGGTTTTCTTAGTTGGAATGTATCTAGGAGTTTACTATGTATTGTTTGTTGAGTTTAGGCATATATGTGTTGAGTTCTTTGTTTGAGGCCCCAGAGATGTTTTAAACTTGTGTATGGTTGATCAAGTGACTAATGTTTGATTTCCATTTGAGAAAAACAGTTTTAAAATCCTTGGAAATCCATTTTTCACTGATGTAATCGATTACAGGCTTGATGTAATCAATTACATTGATCATTCTCTCTGGTGTAATCGATTACATCCCCTAGGTAATCGATTACCATGGCAGAAAATATTTTGAATCCTCTTGCTGCTTGATTTCACCCTAGATGCACTCCGAATTGGCTCTTCGTGTCTTCATGAGATTTGTAGCTCTATCAATCCTCTTTCATTTGCAAAAAACCAGAGCTTAAAATGATATCTGTAGAAGAAGTTATGCCAATTTTGGTGAAAGTGCTCAAGCAGGTGCGCCCAGGCACAACCAGGAGCATTCTCACTGATGTAATCGATTACATCTCCAATGTAATCGATTACATGGCCTGGGAACACTGATGTAATCGATTACATCTCGTTGTAATCGATTACATGCATGGAAAATTCAAATTGGAGGGTTCTAACGGCTAGTGTAATCGATTACATTCATTTGGGATCAATTACATTGACCGTTGTAGCTCAGATTTGCACGTTTTCTCCCTCCAAATTTGCTCTATAAGTATAATCTTGATGAAACATATGAAGGTAGAGAAAACCAAACCATTTGCAACTACTTCTACACTTTCATATGCTCTGTAAATAGAGTTCATCAAGGTTTTCAAAGAGAAAGGGCAAACTTGATACACTCCTGTGTTGGGTGGATTTCATAGAGATTATTTGTGATCAGATTCTGCACTTGAGGTGTATTCTTTACTGATCTTTTGTATTTCCATTTTTGGGTTGTTGCTCTAGGAGAGAGGTCTCTCTAGATAGAGCATTGTATTTGAGAAGTGATTCTCAAAGGTTGATCTTGGAGGTGCCAAGATCTTGGAAGTTTATTCTTGAGTTGAAGAACGTTTTGGGTGTTTTGATTTCGTTTTTGTGTTGCTTGTTGCAGAGTGAATGTAAAAGAACACAAAAGGGATCATTTGATAGTGGAAAGCCAATCGCAACAGTTGTTGGGTTGGGACTGGACGTAGGCAGTTGGCCGAACCAGTATACATCACTGTGCACTCATCTTCTTCCTTATTCTCTTTACAGTTTTCACTATATTGTTATTGATCATATTCTGCTTTGTATTTGGAAACTGTATTGATAATCAACTCATTAATTGGTTTAGGAATAGAATCAGTAATTGAACTTGTAATTGAATCTGTAATTGAAAGGTAATTGATAGGTAATCAAGATTAGATTTCGGCTGAATTAAAAGGAATTAGAAACACGCGAATTTGGGGTAAAGTTTAACAGGAATCTATTCACCCCCCCCTCTAGATTCACACATAGGGACCAACACCTTCACCTTGCTTCATCAACTTGCACACCCTTGGAACTTACCACAAAACCGAGGAACACCACTTGGTCCATGGCAAATGTGCACTTTTCTTTGTTTGCATAGAGCTTCTCCTTTCTAAGTACTTTCTAAACAAATCTCAAATGTGTTAAGTGATCAAGGAAAGATTTTTTGTATATAAGAATATCATCAAAGTATACTATAACAAACTTCCCTATGAATTCCCTAAGCACATGATTCATAAGCCTCATGAAAGTACTTGGGGCATTGGATAGCCCAAATGGCATGACTAACCATTCATATAGGCCAAACTTGGTCTTAAAGGCAGTTTTCCACTCATCACCACTCTTCATTCTTATTTGGTGGTAACCACTTTTAAGATCCACTTTAGTGAATATGGTTGAGCCATGTAACTCATCTAGCAAGTCATCTAACCTAGGTATTGGGTGCCTATATCTAATGGTTATGTTATTAATAGCCCTACAATCGGTACACATTCTCCATGTGCCCTCCTTCTTAGGAACTAAGATAACCGGTGAAGCACATGGTGATAGGATTTCCTTAACCCACCCCTTACTCACTAGGTCTTGATCTTGCCTCTCAATTTCATGGGTTTCTTGTGGAGTAGTCCTATAGGATGGCCTATTTGGAAGTGGAGCACTCGGGATCAAGTCTATTTTGTTCTCTATGCCTCTCAAGGGAGGTAGGTCGTGGGGTACTTCACTAGGAAACACATCCTTGAACTCATCCAACAAGGTATCTAAGCTTACTTGATCTCCTACAAAGTTAGCATTTAGAAAACAAAGTGATGGTAAGCATAGAAACATGGATTTCCTAACTAAAAACTCCCTCTTAATTTATCTTCTACTCACAAGTAATCCTTCCTTAGTCTTAGTAGCTATCTTCTCAAGCTTCTTACCACTTTTGAGATCACCTACTTTGGACTTCCCTAGCCTAAGTTTCACTTGTTTTTCTGTAGTGACAGTTTTGGTAATTATCTTTGAACTCTCGGCCAAGGCTCCCTTTTCCTCTAATTTGGGTGATTTTTCATGCTTTTGGCTCTCACTTGCCTTCCTCTCACTCTCTTTTTATTTTTATCTTAACTTGATCCTCACATACCTCTCTAGGGGTCAAGGGTTTAAGAGTTATCTTCCTACCACTATGAGAGAATACATAAGTATTAGACACTCCATCATGTAATGCATGCTTGTCATATTGCCATGGCCTTCCTAACAAAATATGAGATGCTTCCATAGGTACAATATCACATAAAACCTCATCCACATATCTACCTATAGTGAAAGCAATCAACACTTGTTTGTTAACTAATAATTCACCTTTCTCACTTAGTCATTGCAATTTATATGGTTTAGCATGCCGAGTTGTCTTAAGACCAAGTTTATCAACAAGTCCAGTGCTCACAACATTGGTGCAACTACCACTATCAATGATTAGGGAACATACCTTGCCTTGTATGGTGCACCTTGTGTGGAATATGTTTTCTCTTTGAGTGTCATCAAGGTCCACACAAGCACTCCCTAGCATCCTCCTAACCATCAACAAGTCTCCATCTTCCGGTTGCTCCATGCTTGAATGCTCACTAGCACTAACTTCTTCTTCCTCACTAGAAGGTTGAGTCATCCTTCACTTATGACTTCTCCATCCACTCTTATCATCATGGTCTTCTTGTTGGGGCATTGTGAAGCTATGTGTCCATGACCTAGACACTTGAAACATTTAATGTTAGAAGGTTTAGAATTAGATTTAGAGACTTCCTTACCTTTGGAGTCATCTCGGTTAGACTTGTAAAAAGTCTTAGATTCTCCCTCCTTCTTTTGCTTGTCCTTCCAACTTGAAGAACCATGTGTGTATGACTTCTTGAAGGTGCCTTTCCTCTTAATTTGACCCTCAATCCTCTCGGCCTTGTGTATGGCATCCTCCAAGGTTCTATAATTTTGGAGCTCCAAGACGTCTTGAATCTCCCTATTCAATCCATTAGTGAACCTAGCTAGAGTGGCCTCCATTTCCTCTTCATAGCCCGCCCTCAACAAGGTGAGTTCTAGGTCCTTATAGTACTCTTACACACCCCTTCAAAGGTTCGGCCATAACCACCAGGTGTCCTTCTCCCTCTATTTCTTCTTTCTTCTTCATATTGATGGAATGCATAGTCTTCCTCATTGTTGCTTCCTCATTCACTCTCTCTTAGTGAGGCATACTCTGATGTATGCACATCTAAGGAAAATCACTCACCTAGAAGAATTACTAGAAGCTCCAAGTTACCGTAGCTTAGGATTTGATTTTTGTAATTGAAGTGTAAATAATTTTGATGGCCTTGTAAGTTTTCGGCCAAAAGTGTATTTTCTTTTAAGTGTTTGCTTAACATTGTCCTTAAAAGGTTAGTAAGCTTAAGGAATGAAGCTTAATAGGGTGAATGAATTTAAGTTCAAGTTCATATTAAATTCTCATTTGAAATTTAAATTTAATTTGGTTTAAGTTTGAATTTCAAATTGTGAATCTAAGTGGTTTTGGTTCAAGAAGATTTTCACTTGAATTAGGATCCATGCCTAATCTAAGAGCAAATCTTAACCCTTGATTAGATGCACTCATCCAATGGATGATAATCAAGTGGAAAGTGACATGTAACCTTTGAAAGTGACATGAAACACTCTTGAAAGTGACATGAAACACTCTTGAAAGTGACATGTACTTGAACCTTTGAACTTGTGGCTCTTATTCATTGACTCGTAGAGTACTCTAAAGTTGTTTAGCTTCCTCTTTAATTCTTCCTAAGCCTATATAAAGCTAAAAACGAAATTGTAAAAGAACTTTTGGATATTTTGATAAATGAAATAGCTTTGAGCTTTTCTTAAGAGAGGATTCTCTTGTCTTACTTAGCAAGGTTTCTTGGATCTTATCAATGGATTCCACCCTTCATTGTGGCAGTTCTCCCTAAGCTTATTGACTTGCCATGGCGCCAACCCTCACCATTCCTCACCCCTTCCATTCTTTTTTCCTTTTCGGTTTCTTTCCTCCATTGAAGCTTTGACCGAAAGCTTCCTTAAGCCTTGGTTTGGAGATTGTTGAAGAAGCTAGATTGGGCAACTTCAAGGACTCTTTGGAGAATCTCTAAGGAGGCTTCTATCATACTCTCTCCTAATACTCCCTCTTCTTTCCCCACTTCATCTCATATGAGCCTTTCTTTCTCTTGTCTCATTCTATTCTCTTAATGCTCTCTCAAAGTCCCTCCTTCTATCCTCTTCCTCCCTCAATCTCCTATGACTCTCCTCTCTAACCTCATTCATACTCTCTTTAAGTTCATGCTTGAGGTTATGTTGTAAGTGTGCAAACTTCTCCATCATAGCATCCATTAGCTTTTGGGTTCTAGGAGACAAGTCATTACCAACACTTGGAGAGTTATCCATTGCTACAAGGAAGATGCTAGAAGCAATAATAATATAAGAGAAAAGAATCTTTCCATTCAGCTAAGTGTATACTCTCAACACTCTGTTTACACTCTTTAGAGGCTTTTTCTATTATATACTCTCTAACCTTTTTCCTCTCAACTCTTTTAGAGCTTTCTTAAGAAACCTCTATCAATTATCAAGTCCTATTTATCCAAGTGAAAGAGGAACAATTTAGCCCAAGAGCTTAGGGAGATCCAAGAAGACAAAACTTTAGAAAAAACTAATAGGAATCAAAGAAGACAAACAATAAAAAGGACACTCAATGAATAAAAATTAGCTACTCAAAAGGAGATTTAATACGAGACAAAGGCTACTATAGTTACTGCAAGTAAAATGAATGAAAAAAATTAAAACTGGAAAAATTTTCAAGTTAAAGAACTCAAAAATTGGATACAAAACAAGTACTAATGCTGAAAAAAAATTTAGATAACCATCACTAATTTTTCCCAACTTGTGAGCACTCAAAAGCATATGAAATGGTTTTGGAAACTTATGAAACCTTCCAGTTGAACTTGAACACTAATTTTGTGGGTGTTTTAAGAGTCCAAAAAACCAAGGTACTGCACTCAAAATTTTCACAAATTATCACTCACAAGAACTACTAATTTTTAGCACTTTATTTTCTTCAAATTGATTTTTCTTGTGTTTTCTTTTCTTGTATTTTCTTTTGCTTCTTTCTTTTGAATATTTTTATATTAATCATTTCTTTTCTTTTAATTTTCTATATTTTTATCTTGGCTAAACTTTTCCACAGTCCAAATAATGACTTAAAACTCAAGCAAGTCAAGTCAAACTTTGTAACAAGCAAGATAATGCATGGTAGTGGTAACTTGAACTTATAATGAGCAATACATATAGTAATGAAACGTATAAGCACTAATTAAGCCTATTACAATGCAGGGGTTCAAATTCCAGCAAGATAACATATGTTACACATTGTAACAAAACATCAAATACATAGAGTCTATAGTCTAGAATATTTCTAACAAGTGAATTAGGCCATATATGAACTACCAAATGATGTGTAACATATAGAATAGTGGTGGACAGCCAAGGAAGTCAATCAAGACTCAAACACAATTCCAATTAAATCAAAAATTGAAATGCAAAGATAGGTGCAAGACTCAATACCACAATTGATGAACAAGAAGGTGAGGAACAAGCTCTTGATACCACATTTGATACAAACCCATGAAGCAAATGGAGTGATCTTCACGGATTATGCAAAGTGTGCCTCAATCTTCATTCACCAATTTCAATCACTCTTGAATCATGAAGAAATCTGAAAATATTCTTCTTATTATTCAAAGGTTGTAAAGATACAAATAAGTAAAGGAGGATTGACATATCCATCCTCATAATCAAGAAAAAAATCTTTCATAATCTGGAAACAAATTCCTTTTAAAGAAGGAAATCCACTAAACTAGGAAACTAAAAGTAAACCAAATCTTATCAATGATATGTTAAATAAATAACACCTAAGATTTACATATAATGATTATTTCCTACACTCCCCCTCAAGTTAGGTTGTATATAGTAAACAAACCCAACTTGTGACACAAGAACTCAAAGTTAACTCTTGGCAGAGCCTTGATAAAGATGTCTACTATCTGCTATTTGGTAGGAACATAGTTCAGTTGAATAGTATTGTTGTTGACCTTTTTAGAGATGAAGTGTCGATCAATCTCGATATGCTTCGTTCGGTCATGATGCACAAGATTTTTGGCGATGCTAATAACTGCTTGATTATCAATTAATATCTTCACTGTTTCTTTTGTCCTGACTCTAAGCTCCTTTAGTAATCTTTGAATCCATATCCCCTCACATATTCCTAGTGCTAAAGCACGATACTCTAATTCTGCAGTACTCCAAGAGACAAAAACCTGTTTTTTACTTCTCCAACTGACGAGATTGCCCCAAACATATGAACAGTAGCCAGAGGTTGATCGTCGATCAGTAGTGTCTCCAGCCCAGCTAGAATCTGTGTATATTTCAACCTCACGATTTTCAGATTTTCTAAAGATTAAACCATGCCCAGGAGTCATCTTCAAGTATCTTAAAATTCTATTTACTTCTTCCAAATGCTCTTCACTCGGATTATTTATGTGTTGGCTCACTTTACTTACAGAGAAAGCAATATCAGACCTTCTATGAGATAAATAGATTAGTTTGCCTACCAATCTTTGATATCTTCCTTCGTCAACAGGAACATTTTTTTCACTATTGTTTGGCTATTTATTGGGATTCATTGGGGTATCAGAAGGTTTGCACCCGAGGAGACCTGTTTCATTTAGAAAGTCTAGTATGTACTTTCTTTGAGATATAACAATTCCCTCCTTTGACCGAGCTACTTCCATACCTAATAAGAATCTAAGGGTCCCAAGATCCTTGATTTCGAATTTTGTTGCAAGCATCCTCTTGAGGTTGACAAGTTCTTCAAAGTCATCACCTGTCAATATAATATCATCTACATATACTATGATGATTGCAATCTTGCCGATGGAGTTGGGTTTTACAAACAAAGTATGGTCTATTTGGCATTGATAATATTTGTTTTCAAATAAAGCTTTAGTGAATCTGTCAAACCAAGCACGATGAGATTGCTTCAATCCATAAAGTAATTTTTTTAATTTGCAGACAAACTTGTTGTTGTGATTGTTCTCCAATCTTGGAGGTATTGTCATGTAGACTTCTTCATTAAGATCTCCATTGAAGAAAGAGTTTTTGACATCAAGTTGATATAGAGGCCAATCTTGATTTACTGCAAGGGAAAGTAGAACTCTAACAGTATTGAGTTTGGCAACAGGAGCAAAGGTTTCTTCGTAGTCAATCCCATAAGACTGTGTATAGCCTTTGGCCACGAGTCTGGCTTTGAATCTCTCAACACTTCCATCTGCATTATATTTTACCGTGAATATCCATTTGCAGTCCACAGGTCTTTTTCCATGAGGTAACTCCACAAGTGTCCACGGATTATTGTTTTTTAGTGTCTGGATGTCTTCCTCAATTTCTTGCTTCCATGCAGGAATTCTTAGGGCTTCTTGAATAGTGTTAGGAACTTGTAAACTGTCAAGATTTGCCACAAAGGTTAGGTAATTAGGTAATAGTTGTCCATATGCAACATATCTTTCAATAGGATGATTGGTGTAGCTTCGAACTCCCTACCTATGAGCAATCGGTTGATCTAAGTCATTGACCAACTGTACATGAGAATCATGAGATGTGGAATCCATACCTTTATCATTGTCAAGTGTAGGTGGACTTGATTCTTGTTCTTGACAGTCCTGTGTTGGCGTAGTGTCCTTTACATGCTCACCTTTTTTTTTTCTTCTAGTATAGACACGAAGTTCCTGATTGTTAGTGTCAAGTTGTTGTGGTATAAGAGTGACTTCAGTGGAGGAATTAGGTTTTGGGAGAGGTTTAGGTTCAGTGATGGAAACAGGACATGTTGGATTAGGAAAAAGATCCCAAAGTTGATATTCTCTCGAATTCTCCTCCTGAATGTCGGATTTGGGGAAATATGATTTATTCTCAAAGAATGTAACATCCATTGAATTGTACAATTTTCTTGTGATAGGAGAGTAACATTTGTATCATTTTTTATGAGAAGAATAACCAATAAAGATGCATTTGAGGGATTCAGGATCAAGCTTAGAACGATGTTATGGATGAATGTGGGCAAAGGAAATGCAACCAAAGATTTTTAATGGTAGGTCAGAGGAGAAATATTAGGTGTGTGGATAGCTACTCATAAGCATATGACGAGGAGTCTTGAATTAAAGGATACGACTAGGCATGTGGTTGATTAGGTATGTGGTTGTGAGAACGGCTTCCCCCCAAAAGTGTTTAGGAACATGATGAAAGAACATTATGGCACGAGATACTACAAGCAAATGTCTATTTTTCCTTTCTGCAACTCCATTTTGTTGTGGGGATATCAACACAAGAACTTATGTGAATGATACCATGTTTTGAAAGATAAGAGCCAAGAACAGAATTGAAATATTCTTTTGCATTATCTGTTTTTAGGATTTGTATTTTTCTTTAGAATTTATTGTAAATCATTGAGTGAAAGGATTGGAAGATGGTGGCTGTTACAAATTTATCTTTCATGAGGAATGTTCATGTTGTTCTTGTATGATCATCTATGAATGATACAAACCAGCGTGCCCCATTTATATTTTTTTACCCGTGAGGATCCCAAAATATCATTGTGAGTCACAAAAAGAGGATGTGAAGGTTGATGTTGGGTGTTAGGATACATATGTCTAGTATGTTTTGCAAATTGGCATATCTCACATTGATAGAATTTGGAACTTTTATTAATAAATAAATGTGGAAACAATTTTTCAACATATGCAAAGTTTGGATGACCAAGAAGACAATGCCATAACATGACTTGACTTTCAACGGACATGGACACATGATTTAAAGAAGTGACCAAATTGAAACTAGACTCAGAAATACAACTTGATGAATAAACTTGTCTATCTAGTAGATTATTTTCTTTGAGCAAATATAGGTGATGCAAACCCATAAGGAACTTGTAAGGGATCTTCATGAATAAGCAAAGGGTTGCCCCAATCTTCATTCACCAATGTTCAATCACTCTTAAACAGCGGAATAACTCAATATATAGCAATGATAGCTCATGGTCAACACAAAAGAGGGAAGAAAGAAATAAAAAATGGAAGAAGTTTAGGAGATGGAAAGAAGTTCAATAACCTTGGTAGAAGAATCGCCACTTGGATCATGGATCCATGATAAGATTCAAGGTTCTTAGAAGAAACCCTAGGAGAGCTTTATCCTTTTCTCAAGACCTTCATCTTAGAAATTCTCTTTCATATATTGACCAAAGTGAGTACAATAGAAATGTTGACCAACTTAAATGAAAGTGCAATGGGCCTAAGGTTAGAAATCTGAAATGTTCTCCACCCTAGGATGAAATGAGTGATCAATGGTGAGATGAGAGACACCCTAGGCTGAGCACACTTCACAATTACAAGGCCCAAATCCAAGTCTTAAAACAAATACATAATTGAAAGAAACTAATAGGCCTAAACAATTAAACAACTCGCTGGAAAATCCTAGTAGCATTCCAACGTTAATTGCAAGCTCCATTTCCTCCTAGATTCAATCCGAACTGGGCTTTGGTGTCTTCATAGCTTTTGTAGCCCTTTAAGTCAGCTTTCAAATGCCACCAAGACGAAATTAATTGGAGTTTTTTAGCCCACATTATGCTCGAAATACTGAACCTGGTCAGCAGCCCGCTAGAACATCCTGGCAGTATCCAAACGTTACATTCAAGCCCAATTTCCTCCTAGATGCAGTTAGAACTGGGCTTTTGTGTCTTCATAGATTTTGTAGCCCTTCAAGTCAGATTTACAAAGACACCAAGAAAAGATAAATTGGAGTTGTTTAGCCCAAGTTATGATTCGAATACTAAACCTGGTCAGACAGTAAAAAAAAACATAGCGAATTTTATTAGAAGCTCAATTTATTAACAAGTAAGGTTGAAGAGTTTGTTGAGCTTTTGGGGATGGTCATCCATCAAACCCTCCTTCTTGTGTCCAATTTGTCCTCAAGTGGCCTCAGGTTTTTACCTACATTAAAAGACCACCCGAGTCAAATACCAAGCAAGGTTCCTCAAATTGGTTATTAAATGATGCAACATATAAGTAAACTTGTTTCTTATAGTGATTGCATAGTTGTAGAAGTAAATGAGACTTCCTATTCAAACACTCTTTAAATTTTCTATATTTACTTAGTTGATCTTTCATAGCATAACCAAAGCTGTTTGGAGGTTCTTCTTGATGTTGTTTAGATACTAGCTCTTCCTCAAGTGTGGACATATCTTGGTTGAAACTCTTAGTAAAGATTCTTCTTCTAGGTGTAGAAATTTTCAATGTGCCCTCCTTCTTAAACTCTTTCATCCACCTAGAAGGATATTCAACATGATTAAGATATAAATCATTATGTACAACTAAGAATTTCAAATTACCAAATTCAAGAATTGTCCAAGGTCTAATGCCATAGTACTCTAGTGTATGACATGCAAAATCATATTTATTAGAAGTAAAAGGAGTAGTAAGTGGCAAGGAAATTTTCTCAAAGGGAAGTTCAAATTTTATGGGTATTTCCTTCACTTCACAATGTTTGTTCCAAGGCTCCATTATGAACAACTCTTCACTAGGCCGCAAAACACAAGGTTGTTTGTAAAGATGGTCACAAGCAACTTCACAAAGGTCTTCAAGTGCCTTTCTTTCTACATCTTCATATAAGAGATTGTCAATTTTCTCTTTATAGTCATCCTTTGAAACCATACCTAAAATATTGTTAAAATTAGAATCAAGAGTTTCAAATGAAGGGTTAGCATAAACAAGTAAAGAATCATTTTTCTCATTCATTTGTTTTTCCATCAACTCTATTTCCTTAATTTCTTTTTCCCTCAATTCTTTTTCTCTCAATTCTTTCTCTTTTAGCTTATTTTCTCTCAACTCTTTTTCTTTCAACTCTTTTTCTCTCCTCTTATACTTAGTTTCTTTTCTCTCATACTCTTCTCTAATCCTTCTCTCTTTGCTATCTCTGTATTCCTTCCTAGATTCATAGTACTATCACTTCTTTTATATGAACTAGGATATCTCTCTTGTTTTCCTCTTCTCTCATTTTTTCTCTTATGTTCTTCCCTTAGTCTCCTCTCAAGGTCCTCCATCTTACTCTCCTCTTCCCTCAACCGCCTAACATTTTCCCTTCTCAACTCATTCAATGTCTCCATAAAACATTTCAAAAATCTAACATCACTAGGACGTATTTGGTCTTCTATATTTGGGGAAATATCTCCCATGGCTGCAAAGAAAAAGGATTAGTATACAAGAAAAATATAAAGCAAATAAACCTCACCACTCAACTAAGTGTTTCACTCAATACTCTTGTTTACACTCTTAGAGGCTTTTTCTATGATGTGTACTCTATCCTTTTTCCTCTCAATCTCCTTAGAGTTTCTTGAGAAACCTCTATCAATTATCAATGTCCAAATAATACAAGTGAAAGAGGAACAATTCAACTACAAGCTTAAGGAAATTCAAAGGAGACAAATACTCAAGACAAAACTACTAGGAAGCCAAGAAGACAAGCAACAAAATAAGACTCAATGAACAATTAGCTACTCAAAAATGGAAATTAATTGTCAAGACAATGGCTAATATATCTATTGTACTAATAATGAAGGAAAACTAGTATTTTAAAACTGTAAAATTTTGAAACGAAAATCCTAAATGGAAGAAAATCAAATGCAAGTATTTTGCTGGAAAATGACAGAACCGTCACAAATCTGCCCAAACTTGTGAAATTTTTTTAGCATACTAATTGAGCTTGGAAAATTATGAAACCTTCCAGTTGAGCTCATATATGCGTATATTGAATGACCAAATGCCCAGAATTCAATAAATCAACGTTTAACCCCTTGAACCAACTACAAACCCGAAACTGTCACAACAACAGCAGAACCGTCACTAAGCTGGAACTTAGGCTTGAAAATTGGCTCAAAATGACTTCAAATTTTGGGGATTGGTTTGGGTGATCTTTATGCACGAAATAAGCTCAAATTAAGGTGCAGGGCTGCCACAATTATGGGTTCAAAACCAGGGCAAAAACATGGCAAAATGTCTAGGCACATGCAAAGCACACTACAAGTTCAAATATCATGTTATTAGCAATTTTGACACAATTTGTAATATGATGCTTGAGCCTAATGAGTAATGATGCCTAAATTGAGCTTGGAAACTAAATTTGTGGGTGTTTAATGACCCAATTCACCAAGGTACTGCACTCAATTTTTCCCAAAATTTTTCTACTATAAGAGCTACTCAATTTTCACTCTAATTTTCTTCAAACTCTCTTTTCTTGTATTTTTCTTTTCTTGAATTTTTCTTTGACTCTTTTCTTTGAATATTTTCTCTTGCTATTTTCTTTTCTTTTGCTTTTCTATATTTTCTTTTGGTTATTCTTTGTTGGACAGTCCAGGTATAGGCTCAAATACTCAAACAAGTCAAGTCAAACTTTGCTAACAAGCAAGATAATGCATGGTAGTGGTAACTTGAACTTATAATGAGCAATTCACATAGTAATAACATATATAAGCACTAATTAAGCCACATAAGATGCAGGGGATTCAAATTCCTGCAAGGAGACTCAAAATACATATTGAGAAAATTCATCAAACACATGGGGGCTATCAACTAGAATGTGTCTAGCATGTAAAATAGGTCATGTATGATCCACCATGAGTGTCAGAACATCTCATCTATGTATTGGACAACCAAGACACATAACAAGACTTAAATAAAAATCAAAAATTGAAAGCAAAAAGATAGGAGCTAGACTCAATACCACAAGTGAAGAACAACTAGGTAAAGAACAAGCTCTTGATACCAAATTTTGATGCAAACCCATGAGGAACTTGTAAGGGATCTTCATGGATAAGCAAAGGGTTGCCCCAATCTTCATTCACCAATGTTCAATCACTCTTAAACAGCGGAATAACTCAATATATAGCAATGATAGCTCATGGTCAACACAAAAGGGGGAAGAAAGAAATAAAAAATGGAAGAAGTATAGGAGATGGAAAGCGCCATGAACATGGAGTTCAATAAGCTTGGTAGAAGAATCGACACTTGGATCATGGATCCATGATAAGATTCAAGGTTCTTAGAAGAAACCCTAGGAGAGCTCTCTCCTTTTCTCAAGACCTTAGTCTTAGAAATTCTCTTTCATATATTGACCAAAGTGAGTACAATAGAAATGTTGACCAACTTAAATGAAAGTGCAATAGGCCTAAGGTTAGAAATCTGAAATGTTCTCCACCCTAGGATGAAATGAGTGATCAATGGTGAGATGAGAGACACCCTAGGATGAGCACACTTGACAATTACAAGGCCCAAATCCAAGTCTTAAAACAAATACATAATTGAAAGAAACTAATAGGCCTAAACAATTAAACAACTCACTAGAAAATCCTAGTAGCATTCTAACGTTAACTTCAAGCTCCATTTCCTCCTAGATTCAATCCGAACTGGGCTTTAGTGTCTTCATAGCTTTTGTTGCCCTTTAAGTCAGCTTTCAAATGCCACCAAGACTAAATTAATTGGAGTTTTGTAGCCCATATTATGCTCGAAATACTGAACCTGGTCAGCAGCCCGCTGGAACATCCTCGCAGTATCCAAACGTTACATTCAAGCCCAATTTCCTCCTAGATTAGAACTGGGCTTTTGTATCTTCATAACTTTTGTAGCCCTTCATGTCAGCTTTACAAAGACACCAAGAACAGCTAAATTGGATTTGTTTAGCCCAAGTTATGATCCGAATACTAAACCTGGTCAGACAGTAAAAAAAACATAGCGAATTTTATTAGAAGCTCAATTTATTTAAAAGTAAGGTTGAAGAGTTTGTTGAGTTTTTGGGGATGGTCCTCCATCAATAGGCCACCATTCATCTTAGCACTGCCAATCACCTTCCCCGAATCCACCTCCTGAAAATCACAAAGATTGGAATAAAATTTAGCTTGATATTTTAAATCACAAGTAAGTTTGCTAATGGAGAGAATATTGTAATCTAGTTTTGGAACATAAAGAACAGAATAAAGTTGAAGATCCTTTGTTAATTCAACTGATCTTGTTCTAATAATGGGAGAAGATGAGCTATCAGCTATTCGGACGGTGGAATGATCTATACAAGGGCGGTAACTTTTGAAGACATTAATATCTCCTGTCATATGATCTGAGGCCCCTGAATCAACAATCCAGGGTTTTTGTTTATTACCTTGGATAATATAAGCGGAAGATGTTGTACCTTGATATGCAAGAAGGCTGGTTGGTTGCTCGACTGACGATTGTGGTATTTGTACTGATTTGGAATTTGATTAAGAAGTTTCTGCAGTACCTTAATTTGTTCCCTAGTGAAGGGACTATACTTTGTATTGTTGCTGGCTGTAGCAGCAGCATTGGCACGGTTCTCCCTCTCATATTTTCCACCGGATGGTTTCCAATCTGCAGGTTTCCCGTGTATTCTCCAACTTCCATTATCATGGAGTTTATTAGTCAGGACATGACTAAGTGATCATCAGTTTTTCAGGCTCGATATTTAGGGTGGGTTGTTTCGGAGCAAGGGATTTTTCCTCTAAGAAGGCCATCCAGTCCTCTACCGTAAACATATATGAAGACCGATTGAGACCATTGAAAAAAATTATGGCCATGAAGCTAGTGATTTGTGACTAGGTGAAAGGAATTATTTGATCTAATAGGGACTGAATGATTTGTTTCGGATCTAGATCTGACTCCCGAGGTTGGGGATGATGAAGTCATACCTTTTAGGGTCGACTGAGACTGTTTTAGAAGAATTTAGGTGTTAGAGCAACCAAGCTCTTGATACCGTGAAGAAATATGAAAATATTCTTCTTATTATTCAAAGGTTGTAAAGATACAAATAAATAGAGGAGGATTGACATATCCATCCTCATAATCAGGAAACAAATCTCTCATAATCAAGAAATAGATTCCTAGAAATAGATTCCTTTAAAATAAGGAAATCCATTAAACTAGGAAACTAAAAGTAAACCAAATCTTATCAATGATATGTTAAATAAATAGCACCTAAGATTTACAAATAATGATTATTTCCTACAAATCAACTTGGACAACAAGGAACTAAGCATGAAAGCTTGCAGAATAAATGATGAAGCTCACGGTTTCACTCAAAGGTAGAAGAAAAGATAAAACTGAGAAGATTAAGAATATGGGAGCGCCATGAATGGTGAATTCAATAAGCTCAATGATTAACTGCCACTTGGATGCATGGATCCATGATAAGATTTAAGGTTTCTATGAAGAAAACCCTAAGAGAACACTTTCATTTCCAAAAAGAACAAGTCAAAATTTTATTTCCAAAATATTGATTGAGAGATCAAATCCTAGAATTAATCTTAAGGTTAGAATTTCATCTTCATTGAGAGATCAAATCCTAGAAGATTGAGTTAAATTTACACCTTTGATTATGAATTGATCAAGTGGTGGAGATTTAATTCAAGTTAGTGGAAATTTCACTAACTTTCTCTCTCTTCCCATCCACTCTCCTTTAAGAGAGTGTATTACACTTGCTTAACTTGGATCATAAGAATAAGTCCACTTAATGTCAACTAGGCTGAGTACACTTACAAATACAAGGCCCACAATCAAGTCCTAAAAGCAATTATATAATTGAAAAAAACTAATAAGGCCTAAACAATTAAGCAACTCCTTGGAAAATCCTGGTAGCTTCAAAACGTTAACTTCAAGCTCTATTTCCTCTTAGATGCAGTCTGAACTGGGCTTTGGTGTTTCCATAGCTTTTGTAGCCATTTAGGTCAGCTTTAAAATTCCACCAAGAAGAATGTAATTGGAGTTGTGTAGCCCAAGTTATGCTCAAAATACTGAACTTTTTCATACACCAAAAATGCTCCTTTTTTCATGCTTATTTTTATTTCTTTACGGTGTTGTAGAGATCAAAAGTGAATCCAAGGATAAGAGGTTCAAAGTGAATGGTTACGACATCAAGCTCTTCCATGAGAATCCTTCATTTATGGATGTAACTATTGAAAAGCATATTCTGGGAAAGCCCCATCTTAAGCCACGATGATGGGTGTTTTCTCGTACTTTTTCCACTCTTTCATTTTTTCTTGTCCTACTTTCATGTTTATGCTTTCATTGAGGACAATGTGTGATTTAATTGTGGGGAAACATATGGTACTAGTTAGGAGTGTGAATAAATAAAATTAGTATTTTGTGTGCTCTTGTTAATAAATAAATAAAGTTGTGGGTAAATATTTGCATAGTGATGTAAGTTATAGATGTTTGTGGATCGATTCTTGCATCTTTGAGCTGGCGAAAGTTGTTTGTAAGAGGTTGATTTGGTGGTAGTAGTTTTTGCCTTATTGAGTTTTTCAGCTTAATTGATGAATATACCATTATATGTCATTATCTTCTTTCTTTCTTGTGTGATTTCATTCTTGTTGATGTTATTTGATGCATATGCATGTGATGAAATGATCTAGGCATTATTTATTCATTAGCTACTAGCCAAATAGATCAACCTACCCTGAATGAATTTCGTTGCTAGCCCTTCGAGCCTATGTATCCAATTTCTTTGCAGCAAAATTATTACAAGCCATGATCGAAGAACTAGGATTGTCCTTACCTTAAGGAATCTAAGAGCTTTGGAATTGTGTTGGGAGTGGGTACTTGAATCAATGTGGGGTTGTGCTCTTGGTTTTTGTTCTTGGTTGTGCCTCATGGTATTACTTGTGTTTGATGTATTATTCAAAAAATAATAATAATAAATAATTAAAAATATAAAAAGAAAGAAAAGAAAAGAAAAGAAAAGAAAAAGGAAGAGAAAAAGTTTGGAAAAATAAAAGAAAGGCAAGTTCATGAAGTAAAAAAAATAAGAGGCAAAAGAAAAATATAATGGAAGGTTGTAGGAGTAATGCTTAATGCTTATTAGTGACTTACTCCTCATTGTTCTTTTTTATCTTTTGGTTAATTAGCTACTTATCCACATTCTTCCACTTTCTCTTATTAACCATTGACCTCATTACAACCTTGAGAAAAACCTTTTGGTCATTGTGTGCATGTGTGTTGGATGTGGATGTTAGAGGCTTTTCAAGCCTACGATAATGTTTGCTTTTTTAAGAGTGCTTTGAGTGTAAACACCAACCTAGACACCTGAGAGAGTGTGAGAGCATATCTTACGAGATTGTATCACCATTGATTCACCTTTTGTGTTGATTCATTTTTTTTATGCACTTGAGATGTGGGAATGATGTCCGTGAATATCTTGATCCTTTATCTGTTTGTGTGTGGTTACCTACTTCTCTATATTTTGCTCAGGAGTACAAAAGGATAAGTGTGGGGGAGTTTGATAGTTCATAATTTACCTACATTTTCTTACCTTTTCATACTCGTCTTATGTGTTTATTGATGCTTAGTTGTCTCTTTTTAACTTGGATTATTTGTTTGGGCCTAACAATTCAACTATGAATTAATTGGATATGTTATGCTTAACCAAAATTTGGTTATTATTTTTTTTTTCAAGTCATAATTGAGGCATGATGGGCATTTTAAACTTTGGCATATTTAAGATATTCTTATGTACCGGAAAACATTTAGAATTCACTATATTTTTATGTTTTTTTAATTTTGGGCTAAACATGGTTAGCTTAGGCCCAATTTTGTTTAGTCTTCCCCAAGGTTATTATTTTGAGAAAACCATGGGAAAGACGGGGGAAGGGGGGGGGAGATTAACGTGGATTTTTTAGCAGCCAATTTTTTTGTTGTGAGGTTTGTTAAAGGTTTTTCCTCGTTTGGTTGTTCATCATCATCTTCTTCTTCTTCTCCTTTCGATTTTTCGATATTATTGTCCTCTAATGTTTAAACCTTCTATGGAAGACTAATTTTAAGATTAATTCCTTAAAAAGAGATTGCAATAAAATTTTGAGGTTTGAATTGTTTTCAGTCTCTATTCTATTGAGTTTCCCTTATCTACTTCTTATGTTTTTGAACTATTGTACTTTAACGTTTTTGTGGTTACTTAACCCTATGATTAGAAGTGTAGGTGGTTGTGTCGATGTTTAATTGTGCATGAGTTTAATCATTCTAATTTCATTATTTAATTTTGTGCATGAGATACTTAGTTTCTAACATAAATTTTGTGCATGAGAATCAATTTATTAGAGGAAAATTTATTATAACCCGTGATAAGTAATAATTCATTTTGATTACTATTTCTTGTAATTTGATTTACTCTCCATTGATTGCTATTACTTCAAAAATCCCCTACTTATGTGCATCTAGGGTTTAAATCTTTATCCATGCTATTGCTTCAAAAATCCCCTACTTATGTGTATCTAGGGTTTAAATCTTTATCTAAACCATGTTATTTGGGAAATGACCTAGGACGACTTTCTAGTATTGTATTTTGAATTATTTTTATTGAATTAAATACAACCTCGATTAGAGAGTGGGGAGGGGTTATAAGGCGGAAAACATAATTTAGAAATAGAGAAACTAAATAAAAAAACAATGTATTAAATATATTTTGTTCAATTCTTAAATAAAACTTTGTAAGTTACTGTCTCACTCAAAATTTTATTCTAATACTATACCTATTACACTTTAGGATTTCTCAACATTTTTTATCAAGTCGATTTTAAAGAATACCTATTACACTTTAGGATTTCTCAACATTTTTTATCAAGTCGATTTTAAAGAAAAACAATTAATCTTTAAAGAATACTATTGAAATATTTTAAATTATGATTTCTAAAATTGTAAAACTCAAACTGAACATTAAACTAATCCTTTATTTATTTTAAATTTTATATTAATTTGTTAAATAAATTTTTAATATTAAATTTGAGGATATTTCATAGATAGGATAAAAAGATAAAGAAAGAATGTTGGTGAAGTTACAAGAAGAAAGAAAAAAAAATAAAAGAGAGAGAAAAATAAAAAGAAAGTGAATGTATAAAAATATATTAATCATTTAATAAAATTTGAAAATCACGGTACTGTTCAAAAGTATATTAATCATTTAATAAAATTTATAAAAATATATAAAAATATATTAATCATTTAATAAAATTTTTCAATATTTTTCCTTTTTTAGACTAGTTTTATAAAAAAAAATTAATCTAATCTTAAATGAATATTATTATTATAATATTCCAATTTAAGTTTATAATTTTTAAAATTATAGAAATCAAACCATACATTAAATTAATCCATTATATAGATTTAAAACTAAATAACTACAATAAAACTTATATTTTAATCCATTTCTTACTCTTTACCATGTTAATTAATCTCCACCCTGAAAATTTTAATTATACTCATTATTAGCTCATTTACAACTTCCAAGTTATTTTTTTCACCCCAAATTATTTGTTAGTCCTATACCTTTACTTTCTACTCTTGAAGCACTTCCATTTTGAACCTCATGATAATTACTTTTTTTCTTCTTTTTTTTTATACTCTTTATAAAAATCCTATTTATTTTCTTTTTTACTTCTTCCTTTTCTTTTTTCCGACCCTGTCTGATAGGATGGATAGTTATTGACAATCTTCATATCCACAAAATCTTCAAATATGTTTTAAAAAATAGTGTCTTTATTATCCTTCTTGTGTATACACAGAATCTTTGACAATCTCTAAATCTACAAAATCTTCTGCTATTTTTGAAAATATAGTCTCTTTGACATTCTTTATCTTCAGACAAACTCTTCAACTTTTTTATAAAAATTACGTTTTATTTAATTTAATTTTTCAAATATATGTATAGAAGAATTCACTTGCACTCCAGTATTATGTATTCTAGACTTAATTTTGTAAAAATTGGTATTAATTGGAATCAACGATATAAAAGTATAAGTAAATAAATATGGCTTTGGAAAGAGGGGTCATGAAAATTGAGAATAATACTATTTAAAGATATTTCTAGAATAAAATGTCATATAAAATAAAATGAAAGGTATACAATTTATAACTTGTTTGGTGATGCAAAAATTTATACTAAGAACAGACACTCTCTAAACTCATTTCTTTTTTTATAATTTATTATTTTTATTTTATTATTCTATAAATAACAAATAGAAATACATTTAATATGTACTGTGAAAGAATAGAAAGATTAATAAAATACATATTTTTTTCCTTTCATTCACGAGAAAATATTAATTAAATGTCTTGAACTATTACATATTTATAATTCTAATTACTAATTTTTATATAATACGCATTGAAATTCATTAATTTTTTAATAAATAATTTTTTTTAATATATTATACTATCATGTAATGATTAAGTAAAATTATAGCTCTGCAATACGTAGTAATTCTCCATCTCCTAAATTTTACCCCAGCTAACCATCACACGTGTCAAATCATTATAACTCTCCACATTTTTTAGGGTCTGTTTGATAAATTAAAACGGGAAAAAAATGAAGAAAATTAACTAAATTAAAAATTAAGGAGAAAAACCCCTTACACAATTTTTCTATTTTTCTAATTAAATTCTATTTTTTGAATTTTTCCGAACACAGGTAAAATCTGTGCCAAATTCAAATTGATGATTAGCTACACCCATGGCTCATTTCCTTATTGTACATCCCCAATCATTTTAAGACAATTCACACCTTCAAACTCATTAACATTCTAAAAGCTGCCATTGATTGGCTTAGGTATTTGAGGCGGTGATGTTCCGACACACAGAATCAAAAGATCCTTTTGTCGGTAATTGCCAAATGCAAATTGCAAACGGGTTCGGACTAGGACTAGGTTTGAAATCCAAATTTTTCTTTTTCCCCTTAGAAAAAAGAAAAGAAATTGAATGATAAAATCCTGGTCCTGGTCCTAGTATCCTACAAATCCTAGATTGTCGTCCCCCTCCCCTGCATAACAAAAACAGCATACAAATTTTAGTCGTCACCTTAATATCATAAGAATCATTGAATTGAATGGTTTGTTGAATTTGACGACAACGGTTTGAGAAATTTTATGGCAAATAAATAATTAAATTAGTTTCATTTTTTTAATTATATATTGTTTTAATTAAAGTCTTAGTTTTCCAAAAGCTACCAGGTTATGCCGGGTGTTTTTTTAATAATTAATAATAACTATTCTATTATTTTAAATAATGATAAGCCAAATATAAAAAATGTTAGTGATTCATTCTCTCTGTCACACTCCTCCTAATACACTCTTCCTATTCATTAAAATTGATTAAAATATACTACCTCTAGACTCGTATGAGTAAAATATTTAATTTTACATAAATTATGTACGTAGTTAAGTGTATTAATTTTGTTACTGTCATGTAAAGTTGATTTGCATTTCCTAAATTATCATTAATCATATTTATGGTAGATAATGCCTACGTTAAAAATTTAAATTAATTTAAGAATATTTTTAGAATGACAACAATAATAAAGTTCAACTAGATGAATTTTATTCAAAAAAAAATATTATTTTTATTATTTAAACATATGGTCAGAGAGTATAAAATTATGTGAGAGAATCATTAATATAACAAACAATTAAATTTTCTTAAACATAGTTAAGATAGTTAAGATGGGTGACTCAGGTAAAAATAAATTATGTAAACAAAATTAAAGAATTAATTAAAGTTTTGGTCTCTTTAATTCACATGTCCCGAATTTTCACTCAACTTTCTATCATTGAAAATAGTTCTTAAAATTAGTTCTTAAAGTTAAATTAACAGTTAAATGTACATCAATATTTAATTATTTTAATATAAGGACAGAGATTAAAAATGTTAAAAAAAATTAAATAAAGGACTAAAAGTTCTAAAAAAAATTTATAAAGACTATGAATAAGAATCCTAAAACTAGAAGAATAAAAAACTTAATTAATCTAAATATAAATATTGATAGTAAATTTTATATAATTAATACTATAAAATTTTATTTATAAAAAAGAATAATTAATAACTAATCAATTAGTAGTAATATTTTTCACATCTCAAGTAAATATATACATAGTTTTAGAGAAATAAATTGGTGATGGATAATATAATTTGCATTTAATAAAGAGGACAGTACATATATAAAATTTCACCTGTCCTAGTACAAATCTCTTTATTAACGATAAGGTAATATACATGAATTTTATTTTGATTTATGTATAAATAATTTTTAATGAATTTAAATTTAAAACAAAATGTTTAATAATTTTGTGAAAAAATTATAAAAGTAACAATATTAAAATATTAAAATGACTGTAAGAAGATTATTTCCTTGGTGTGCTCGAATTAAAAAAAAAAAAGAAAAAAGAATCGTCCCACCCTGTAACGGATGATTCATCTGCTGAGTACCTTTCGTGGTGTAAAATAAAGAAAGAATTTAGTTGGTTGTAAATAAAATTCAGCGTTTACCAAAACAAATTCCAACAACTTTCTGTGATGAAAATGAAATCCAAAATTTAATGTAAGATAAGTGCAGTTAGTCCCTTTACGTGGAAGTGAAAAAAGAGAGTATATTAGTAGTGATACATAGATTTGGGAAAAGAGAGAAAGTAAAAGTTTAGGTGGTCGAACCGCGAAGGTCGGGGGATAGGGTTTTCTTTGTTTCGTTGTGTGTCTCTGGTCGGTCTCGGTTCGGTGCTGTTTGTGACTTAACAAACTTTGTTTCTCTTCTCCTCTTGTCCGAATCTCTCAGAAGCTGTTCCTCAGGGAGCGCGTGCTGGTCACGTGATGCCGGAGGAAGAAGTAGTGGACCTCAAGTTCCGTCTCTACGATGGAACCGATATCGGACCTTTCCGTTACTCCCCAGCTTCCACCGTCGCCATGCTCAAAGACCGCATTTTTTCTGTCTGGCCCAAAGGTCATTTCCACTCACTTCTTAAACGCTCTCGTTAGGCTTTACTGTGTTTGTGTTTGTGTTTGTGTTTGCGTTTGCGTTTGTGTTTGTTTGGTTCTCTTGCTGTGAGGTTAACTTCCCTTTTTTAAGTTCGTTAAAACAGGGACTTTGTTACCTTGTTCTGTGTTTATTTTATTTTTAAGATAAATAGTTTGCTGTGAAGGTGTTGGAACTTGGAAGTGTTGTGTTGTGTTGTTGGTTCTGTGGCCAGCATTGGATTGGTTTGTTAG
Organism: Hylodesmum podocarpum; assembly: GCA_026586105.1. Classification (NCBI taxonomy): domain Eukaryota; kingdom Viridiplantae; phylum Streptophyta; class Magnoliopsida; order Fabales; family Fabaceae; genus Hylodesmum; species Hylodesmum podocarpum. The sequence goes on from JALJEV010001349.1 coordinate 559,617, forward strand.
TTTTCTAGTTCTCGGTGCGTGCCGCGTTAAAGATTTTGAATAAAAAAAGAGGCTGTTTTAATGGGGGAGATTTAGGTGACACGTGTTGATTCTTTGATTATTTGGTGGTTTTGAAGATTAGTGAATGTTCTGATGTCTGAATTGAGTTGTTGTTTTGTTTCTTGTGATGAAAGCGGAAGAATGCTTTTCCTTTTTCTTTTGATTTTCAATTTTTGGTTTCGGGAAGGATAATTCAAGGTTTTAAGTTGCTCCTGTGGGTTTTATCCTTTTATTGTAATTCTTGAATGTTAGGATATAAGGAGAAGGGACAGTTAGCTGAGGTGGTTAGCATGTTAGTTAGTTAAAGGGGGTGATTAGATATAAACAGGGGAAGAAGGTTACAAGGGAAGTTAGTTTTTTATCATTTTGTAAATTGAGCTTTAGCTCTTTTTAAAGGAGAAATCCTTTGTGAAGGGGAAATCCTTGGAGGAGATTTTCTCTCCTATTTCCTGTTCTTTTTATTCTATTCAATAAAACTTCTCATTCTTTCTTATTTTAAATCCGAGTCCCTAACATTGAATGGGAAATTGTGGGAAAACCACAAGTCCATGATGTTGGGGCCAAAGTAGACTGTCATTTAAAACCTTGGGACTATTAATATTTGTTAGGCTGGTAACAACTTGATAGTTTTCTTTTCTTTCTAGAATTGCCTAAACTGATGAATTTTTGCAACACTAATGTTTACGTGAGTGCATTTGGATTGTGAGAATTGGTTATGCAGACAGTAAACGAGAGGAATTGATGGTCACATGTTTGTTTATGCTTAATATAAATATGATAAACCTCTGCACCCCAAATTGAGATGCTAGAATATTGTCTGGATTTCTGTTAGTTTGTTAATAAAGGGAGATAATGTATCTCGACTCTTGACTACATTTCTTGTGTTTAAGGGGTTGGGTTACATTGTTTAATGGATAACAACTGTTTCAGTATATTATCAGGGCCAATTAATATTTTTTATCTTAACAATTTAACGTTAATTACAATCTTGAATCGAAACCAGAGTTGTCAGTAACAACTCTCAAATCATGACGTGGCAGCCTGATAGGAAAGGAGTTTGGCCTCCATTCCTAATTGGCACATCTCTCTTTTTTACCCATTTTCCCGCCAAATCTTGGCTTTGCATGCATTTTCTAGCCAACCCACAATTTCAATACATTTTTTATTTTGAATGCAATTACTTTTATGTCCAGTTTCACTTTCTCTTAGTATGTGTTCTTAATCTTATTTGTGTTTGCATGTCCACTTATACACCTCAACATTCTCATCTCCGCTACTCTGACTTTTTCCTCATTGGCACCTGGTCCTTCATCACCCATAGAGTATGGCTAATGGCAATTTGTTAAAAATTTCCTGAGTTTGATATGTACTTTGCAATAATGTGTTATGCTTGGAAATTCTCCATTTCATCCGTATTGCCTAAATCCCAAGTGTGACATTCCGATCAATCTCTCTATACATTTGTATGATTGATCCTGAATACCTAAAATATGTGACTTTTAGCATAACATGAACCTCAATTTACCTCCAGGACAGCTAATTCACATCTTGCTTTTTGCATAATCCTTCTTACACTTAGTTGAAAAACCTCTGATTCTCTACAGCTTTACTTTAAATCTACTCCATCTGTTTCCTTTTTAACTTGGGTTATATCAACAATAATAATGTTATGCATTGAAGGATTAGTTCTTGGATTTGCCCAATAAGTAAGTCTTATGCTCATCTAGAATAGAATGGACTCAAAGTTGACTCTTGGTGCAAGCAACAACCTTTCCCTATTTGAAAATCTTCCGTTACTCCTTCACGAGCTTGCACACTAAATGCTGACTCATCATACATATTGTTTATAATTTGGATACATGTGGTTATTTTTTCCCCTAGAGCCTTCCATAATAATCCCTTGTGCAACTACTTGATTTATGTAGAAAATTATGAATACTTCTATACATATTTTATGAACTAGAGCATGAGAGAGCTCGCTGGGGTGGGAATAGGCCAGAGAAGCTAGGCTTTGAATAAATAGGCCTAGACTGTTTTGTGAAACTAAGGCCTAAACCTGGCCTTTAATCTATCATAGGCTCTTATATAAGCCTGGCTTGGCATTTTAAAAAACCAGGCCTGCCTTATTAGAATGTTTAAAAACCTACTTTATATTAAAGCCATTTAAAAACCCACATATCAATTTTTAAATAATTTTATTAAAATTTCCTGTTAAAGAAAACACATTTCATTCCATATTATTAAATTTTAGTTTTTTTACAAATAAAGACTCATTAATAAAAGAGTACTTAAATAGTCATTTAAGTAAATAATACTTAAATTACACATTACTGAGATAAATAGGCTGGCCTACAAGGCCTAATAGGCCTATTTATAAGTCTAAGCCCGACCTATTTAAGTAAATAGTTTTTTTAAAAGCTCAAGTCCAACCTTTTTATGAAAAGGTCAAGCCAGACCAAGCTTTAAAAAGTGAGGCTATAGGCCCTTATTTAAGGCCTAGCCTATTCCTACCTTAAGCACAGAGAAGAACATCATGGCAGTGGATAAAAGAGAACCTATGGAAAAGAATAAAGAGAGTAAACCGAGAAGTGTCAAAATGTATTCAATGTATACCAAGAAGGGGGATTGAATTGATGTATCAAGATTTTTTCGCAAATATTAGAGTTTATTTTGGATCGTATAAAAAATTCAAAAACTTTTCTTTGTTTCCTTGATATTTAAAAGAGTTCTAGGCCTTGATCTTTTTAAGAGTCACTTGTGTAAACATGTTAGTATCAATGAGATAGACAAAGATTAAATAACAAGTAAGAGTAACAAGGAGAGATATAGACAATGCACAAGATTTATAGTGGTTCACTTTTCAACAAACACTTCATCAACTTTTCCAAATACCCAAAAAGGTATTGGAACCACCACTAAGATTTCAATAGTTTTACAAACAAATTTTGGCAACTTCTTTCAAACCTAGAAAGATAACATGACTTCTTAACTCTATAGAATCATCATATGGCTAGGTTACAAGATATCTTCAATCTTTTCAACCATATGGACTAGAAAAACCTATTCTAGTTTTGTTTGAATAAAATCAAACTATGCAATTATAGTTTCAAACCTTTAGCAACAAAAAGACCAACAAAGATTAAGAAAATATAACACCTTTTGTATGAATATATGCATGTGATGTACAAACTATGCTTGCAAAAACATAAAAGTTGGATCACTATCTTTCTTGCAAAGAGTTCTTCAAAAACTTATGCAATCCTTCATGTAGAAAACATGGTAATTATCAAAGCCATTTGGGATATGTTTAAAAGTTCATTTAAAACCTTTTTCTCTCAAGGGAAAGTTTCACTAGGGTGCTCTCTTGCTTTTCCTTATTTTTGCAAATGAGAAAATGAACAATTGTTATATAGAAAAAACAGGATTAACTTAAAGTAATCAATTATTTGATCATTTAATCGATTATTTTGTCAATGGTGTCGATTTTGTAATCAATTACACAACCTTCATAATTGATTAAACCAGAAAGTTTTCATTTCTCTATTTAGCTTGTTGTAATTGATTTCGGGATCTTGTAACCAATTAAGTCAAAAAGATGTTTTTTTTTGTTTTCCATAACTAAGAGTTGTAATAAATTATTATTAACTGCTGCAATCGATTATTAGCGAGAAATGCTTTTTCTTTGACTTTGAAAACTTAATGGTGAAATGCATGATTCATATTCTATATGCTAAAATTGTTTTTGATGCATTTCATGCTAAATCACTTTTATTCATTATAAGGTGATTTTTTTTTCCTTATCTTATACTTAGATACGATACATGACACACTTTGAAATTTAAGAATCACAAATACAATGAAAGACTCTAATACGATACATGACTCACCAATACAATGAAAGACTCTAATTGATTAAACAAGTCAAAACACTGATTGAGATTGATCTTCTTCTTCAATCTAACATAAGCAATGATAGGTAGTTTGGTTTCTAATAGCTTTCTTTTATTTCTGAAGCATATTGAAGACCTTATGAGATTATCCTCATCTCCTCTCTTTATCACTTCCCAATCCCATAGAGTACAAGAGACATTGGCAAGATAGCAATGAGATTAAGTTTTGAGCTCACTGGAATTAAGATGGGTATTTTGGTTTTGGGTATTGTGTGAGATCTTGTACATTTTGTTTAACATTGCTAAAATGTAAGGAGTAATTGGTCTAAGCTGATTGATGCTCTAAGGATTGGCCATGACTTCGGTGACACAGATGTGTTCTAATGTGAAGTTTTTCATCAATTTTGTATTTTAATTGCCATTATATGCTAAGCAGCATGTTGGTATAAACTTTCCCTTTACTGACAGACAACTCACGTTGGAAATTATGTTGTCCTTCTAAGCAGGCTTTCTGGTTGCTTGGGTGTGTGACGTTAGTATAAGAAAGTTGTTAGAACTTGGATGGAACCTAGAACAACTCAGCTTAACTTTTGTTTAGATCCCTTAAACATTTATTTTTTGGTTATTCTTCCCCTGTTAACCTTCTTTCATAATCAGTCTGGACTGATGCGTCATAACATTTTGGTTCTGATACTAATTACTAACTAGACAGCAATTTCAGTTAAGCTCAAATTCAGTCACTTAAATGTGCATTAAATATATGAAGTAATAACTCCTTGTATCTTTTTACTATATATTATGGATGATTTATGTTTGTACTTCTCTTGTTTCGGTATCATAATTCTTTTTCTTTAGTTCCTGTTGCTTTGTCGTTATATTCTTTTGTCTTTCTCTGTTCTGTTTCCAACCATTTATAAAAATTGTATTGGTTGTTCTGGTTGTCCATAGACAAGAAAATTATACCAAAGGCAGCAAATGATATAAAACTGATAAGTGCTGGCAAAATTTTGGAGAACAACAAGACAGTTGGCCAGTGTAGAGTACCTTTTGGGGAGCTTCCTAAAGGGGTTATCACCATGCACGTTGTGGTCCAGCCATCTTTGCTCAAAGCGAAAACTGGTAATTTCATCCTTGAATATATTTTGTAGTTATTTGTTATCATCTTACCTATGTATCAAGGGAAAGTTCCATTTAATGTAGAATTGGTACTAGAGGTAACTAGGATCAAGTTAACTAGGATCAAGTATTGTAACTGAATGTTAAAAATTTTCTTTTGTCTGAACAGAGAAAAAAGTTGATGAGATGCCCAGAAAACACATATGTGCATGTTCCATATTGTGAGAATCCATCATCAAGAGTTAAGCAGCTGATCTTGCCTTAGTTGTTTGCTGAGAAATCTGAAGATCATGGAAATGCGTGGCTGGGAAGACAATAATTTGTAGAACAATCCCAATCCCATCATAGTTGAATGTGTTGAAAGGGCAATGCCTGTGTAGCAATGCTTGTCAGTTATGATTTTCTCATGTCCTAATATAAAATGGATGTTTGATGTATCAAGGTAGATGTAGTCTACATCATAATATCAAATATATATTTATAGGAAAAAAAAGGTTTAGTCACTATTTTCTAAGTATGTTGAACAGTATTGGCCACCGGAGTGACCATACCCTTTTCTTGTGCATTTCAACAACAAACAAAACCGAATCTAAGACTCGTTATATACTGTGACATCCGTTTCTTGCATTTGTATCGTCATAGGTCTCTACAATTAAAAGAGGCAGGGTCCGATTATTTTATAGTTAGGGGTAATAATTTTAAGTTTTTAAACGTAATTAAAATTTGTTTAAATTAATCAATATTGGAGTTATTAAGAAAAAAGTGTTGCTTACTGTCGTGAGAAAAAGGGTAAATACACCACAATGTGAAGTATTTTACATAATTAACTAAGCAATAAACTTAATTCATCATTGACTAAGCAATAAATTTAATTCATATTTGAATGACCGTGAACGATTATACATTCCCTATATATAACTTTTAAATTTTTGTTATTTTGGGTTTGTTAAATTTAATTTTTCATGAAGACTCATTATTTTTAAAAAATAATTTTTTAATTTTTTATTAAGTTTGTTTAAGCTCGTAAGAAAAAGAAAATTTGAAAAGATCAATTTAACTATTTCAAAAACTTGTATTCAGTATCTTCTTGAAAAATGTAGAAATTATAATTAACTTTTAAAACAACATTTGTTATTTTTATAACAGTAGTTAAGATAAACAATATTTTTTTCATAATATTCTTAAAAAAAAAGAAGATAAATCCGTTGTTTTTACACAATTTGAAAATTTTAATTTAAATACTCTAATAATGTAATGCTAATTTAAAAAGATTAAATTACATCTGCTGTCTTAAATTTTGTTTAGGTGACATCAAAGTCTAAACTATCCCATTTCTATAATTTTTAGATTTTTTTTACAAAAATGAAAAATATAAATTAATTATTTGTGTGCTTATTTAATTTAAAATAAATGATAATTCAAAACAAAACTAACATTTAACAACTAAACTTTAATTTATTTTTCAATTTAATATATTATTTGAATTAAAATGTATTTAAGAATTAAAATGCATCCACCCCAATATTCAAAGAGTACCCCAATATTCACAAGAGTATTGATTATGATAATCCTCTAAGTCATTTAAATAATGTAATAACTTCCCCATAATCAAAGTCATCCAAACATGGGTATCAACATCAATAAATGATAAAAACATTAAGTCAAGAAACGCTCCACTGAAAAAGGGGAAGGAGGACACGCTAGGAAAAAATTGCTTTGAAAAGAAAATGCTATAGGGCAATTGATAGAAATGGGGTAGTTACGGAAACTAATTCCGTAGTTAGGCTCGTTATAAACTTATTATGGATGGGAGGTCCTTTTTTAAGGGGGCGAAAGATAATCTGGAAATAAAATTTTAAATTTTAAACTAAAAAATAAATAAATAAAAAATATTAGAACACAGAAGAGTAATAGGAATAAATGGAAAGACAATTTTTAAACTAAAAAACAAACAAATTAAAAATATTAGAACTTAAAAAGCAACATTCAGGAGTAAATGAAAAGGTAAACGAAAAGGTAATTTGGAAACAAAAATCTAATTTTTAAACTAAAAAACAAACAAATAAAAAATATTAGAATATGGGAGCAACAAGGGTAAAGAAAAAGACAATCTGGAAACAAAAATCTAATTTTTAAACTAAAAAATAAACAAATAAAAAATATTAGAACCGGAAGAGCAACAGACAAGGTAAATGAAAAGGCAATTTAGAAACAAAAATCTAATTTTTAAACTAAAAAACAAACAAATAAAAAATATTAGAACTGGAAGAGCAACAGACAAGAGGTAAAGGAAAAGGTTAGGCGCTCAAGGCCCAGACACCACTGTCACACGTCATTACCCCATGAGTAGTGCCTACACAGATCCCGCCACACTGCAATGGGCCTCATCACGTGGAACGCGCGTCACTGAAATGGACCTCATGTAGCATGCTATGTGGTCCAATGGCGTAACGTGCGCTCTACTACTGGGTGCTCAACTTCGAGTTCTCATATGTGACACCCCTCTCTCTTCCGCCACCATTACAAAACAGACCCCATGATAATAAACTTGTAGCATGCGTTCTTTCTCTCCTCCCCTCAGCCATACATCTCTTTTTTTTTTTTTTTCTTTTTGCCGTTTTTGTTAGGCATTGGACCGGTGCTGAGTGGTGTCCTCTATCCCATTTCAATAAAAATCCCAGTTTTTATCATCTGCTCATTATGTAAATAAGACTTTAAGATGTTTGGAAAAGCATCAACTTCACGGCCTAATATAGTAATTACATTTATTTGGCCGCAATACCTATTATTGAAACACACTTATCTATTTGAATCTCGTAGCAGGGCTAGCACACTATGCAACTCCAGTACAACATGCTATTAAGTACTATATTATGACATGCTTCATATATTTACTGTTCGGTAAATATTGTGTTATTTGTCCACCCTTTTAAATTATTTTAGAGTGGCGATTCATTTTTCAAGATATGTGTGTCACTTTATCACATTGTGTACTTATGCCTATAACATTTAGGTCTTCTCATGGAAAGTTGATCCCTTTGATCCTCTCATTGGTCCAATCACTTATTCAATAAGTGAAGCCAGATTATAGCTATTCGTCATTCTTTAGATATGAAGGTAACAACAATCCAACGATCAAGCCTTGAGACACAATTTTGGGATAGAGAAGCTAGGGAGACTTTTAGCCATAAGTGCTGGCCAGAATAAAAAAGTTTACTTGGATATTTTTTGGACAGATAGCCAATAGTGTGATATTGTTGTTGTTAAGACTAGGTATGGTTAGTTTCTTCACTTCCTCTCTGTTGATCTGATTTACTTTGTTTAATGATGGTTTTTAATATATCTTTGAGTGAAGCATTTGCATTATCCGATGTGGATTGTGGTTATTGGAATTGTGTCCTTGTTGCTCTTGATGGGTATTGTTGTACACTAGTTATCCGAAGTCTCTGAAACAAATGCTACATGAAGTAGATCTTATTGTATTTCTGAAGTATCGAGTCACAATAATTTTAGTTAAAAAGTTGTGAATATATTAAAAATAAAAATAAATATTTAAAAAAATCATTTTTCACATTGGACGTAAAATCAACTAATATAAAAATTAATGTTTTATTTTCAAGTTCCAAATCATGGTTCAATATCACAACAAATGTGAAAAGTCCACAACCAACGTAAAAAGTTTTGCATTTCACTTTTCTACATCAATTATTGAATCAATATAAAAAGTAAATTTAAAGTTAATTAAAATGCATATATTGCATTGTGAACCCACCATATATATATATATATTAAATTTACTTGCTATATATATATATTTATAATTTAATTGTGATAAATGTTTTATGTGAATTTCTTCGAATTCGATAATGGTGGGATGTGTTTTAACTTTCTTTGCCTACCCCTTACAAATCCAATCCCAATCTTGCTCCATCTTCCATGAGAATAGGGATGAGAACAGTCGAAGTTATCGTTCAGTTGTCCTATTGTGATTCTTCTTTGTTAAGAGTTTTTATTGTTGTTGTTCTTTAAATCGGTCAAATTAAATAAACTTACAAGTCAATGAAAGTAACTTTTAAATTGCTGGAGGTACTGTTTAGTAAGGCACTCTAATTTTGTTGGTACAGAAAGTTTTATTGTAATAATTACTTTAATCATTTTCATAAATACTTCAAATAACTTATTTCATATTGATATAGCTTATAAATTACTAAATGATAAAATACTAATTATACATATTCTTTTCCTTGTTTGAGAACAGTACTTTAGCTCTATCCGGTCCTATATTTATTTAACAAATTGGGCCCACAAACCAAGTCTATATAAATCCAAACGTAATTTACTATATCGATAAACAAGTGCTGATCCTCAATCCCTTACATCGACAACATCACATTAGTTCAAAATTACAAATACAAAAATATCTATGAACACCTCTCAATATTACCCACTGAGAAAAAGATATCGACATTATAGTAGGACATATAAAATTACAGGAAAAAATAAAAAATAGAGAGTACCAATAAAGTGTGTAATGGATTGATTCATATGTCATTTTTCTACCAAACAAATATTTTCTACCAAACAAATAAGCACCGCAGGTAGTTAAATCAAATTCATCCAATAAAAATTAGCATCAGAAAGTGTGTTTCTCTGTTATCTATAATTTTCCAAGCTGACCATCATTCATTGACATATCGTATAACTAACACAAAAGTAAGCAAATAACAATTAATTAGCAACTTAACATAATGAAAACAAAGAAACATAATTAGAAACATAAGTAAAAGGCAAGAGAGTAGGAAGTGTAACATATGTATCAACACCGCCATGCAGACGCAGCAACGATGGCCCTATCTTGCCACCCAAGAAGCAGGCAGCCTCTATCCTCCGTCAACCTATAACCGTCACACGAATACAAACCCAACAATATCTTCGACTGCGTAACCGCGTTAGGACTCAGAGCCACCCCTTTAAACCCTTTCCCTTCCATTATCTTCCTCCACTTCTCCAACCTCTCGTGCCTCTCAAACCTCTCAACTCCCTCACACGCCACAATGTTCCGAATCTCCGGCGCAAATATATACTGCTCCACCTTCGCCCGCTGCGCCGATTCTGCCGGAAACGTCGCATCCAACGAGTCGAAAATCGCTGAATAATAGTGCAAAGCCTCAAGAAATCTTCCAAGAAAATAAGGTCCATTGTGACTTGCTTCCTGCTCCACAAGTGTAACTATGTTAGGCGCCTGGTCCCTTATCATGGATAACAAGTTCCCGAGGTGGGCCCCGGGGACATGGTGGAGGCGGTTGACGGAGTTAACTGCAAGCGCCTCCCCAACTCTCCGGTGCAACATGTGGGGTTTAAGATCCTCAAGTTGCTCGCCGACGGCGTGGAATTCGAAGGGGATACGGAGGGAATGGGCGAGCTCGGTTAAACATCGGCCAGTTTCTCTAACCGAGTCAATGACCGGACCAATTCCAGTAATGCGAAGAAATGGCGCGCCGGTTGGGCGCGCCGCGAGGGCTTGCATGAAGGCGGGCCACTGGTAACCCTGGAGGATATCGAGATCGATGACGTGGACACGTTCTTCGGTCTCGAAGGCTTCGAAGATGGCCTGGTTGGCGGTGAAGTGTGCGAATTTGACGTAGGGGCAGGCTTGGTAGACGATTTGGTAGATTTTGAGGACTTCAAGGGAGTTAGAAGGAGAAGGTGGGGGCTTGGAGGGTTTAGGGGAGAGTGTGGAGTTGAGTCTGGCACTTAGAGAGTCGGTGAAGCAGGCGGCGACGCGCTGCATTGAGTCGCCTAATGGTGTTACGACTCTGTTGAGGTGGTGGAGGTACCTTCTTGCTAGCATGTATTCCCCTTTCGCCACTGCCTCCGCGCAGGCTAGCAGAAGATGCACCAGTTGAAGCCCACTGTCTTGCTCCTGTCGTAATGTTAAGTTCATAACTAAAGAGTGTCATAGTCTACTCAAATTTCAACTTTAAATTTCATCTTTATTCCCGGCCAACTTCAATAGTCAACTAATTAGCGAACCATATTTTTATATCTCTGATTATTTGTGTATTTACAATTCTCTACATAGTTATCTGATTGTCATATTACAGTTATATATATATATATATATATATATATATATATATATATATTATAGCTGCATTAAACAGTGTCTCTACCCAAATTTCAAGCTTTTTGGTTAAGGAGGCTTGAGGGAACCCTCAGTTATCATGTTAAGTATCAAATTTATTCAGAGATTGAAATATAAACATCTTATACTCTTAACAACTATTTTATTATATTTTTTAATCTTTTAAGACAATAAATTTCTCAATCTTTGTATTTTCAATAATGAAAATGATAATTTATTCTATTCTTACCTGTTCGATTCCGATTGGAATAGGCACCATCAGATTCTCTTGCTGGTGTTGTTGTTGCTGCTTTTGCTGTTTCTCTTGGTATCGTTCTTGTTGAAGAGCCTGTGACAGTGATGCACTGACCATGGACCCCATTTGATGATAGATATCTGTCTCTTGTGACAGTTGAGAAGAGGCACCGTGGACTGAGGAATCTTCATCAACGGATCCATGGAACCTTGAGGAATTAGGCATAGACAAACCATCCAAAATGGTGGATGGAATTTGATTGGACAAGTCAAAGCATTCAGAAGAAGTTGCAATGTCAGAAGCCACTCTGGTTGATGCTTCATATCCTTGATACTCCTCCAAGAACTCCTCTATTGCTGGCAGTGAAAGGTTCTCAACATGTTGCATGTATTGATTATTTGGTGAGTTAAAAACCCTGTGGAGAGGGCTAAGTCCTTTCCCTTTGTTGTTGGTGGCGCTGTTGAATGCTCCAATTTGTGCTGATGAGAAACGAGGTGGGGAACACCCCGAGAGACTCTGCCCTTGCATGCCTTGAGCATAGTTGTAGTTGCAATTGTAGGAAGAGGCTTGTGGTGAAGGAACGTTTCTCACTGGTGAAGAGATCATGAAATCAGCAGCATCTAATTGGTCAGCAAAAAATGAGTCCCACATCGAACTATCTGGTGATTGAACTTCCACATCTCCATCTAAGTCAAATTTTAGTGAAGGAAGGTTTAAGCTTGGTGGGGTTAAGCTACTTTGGTCTAGATCACTGGAGGATTGAGTGGCATTTTTCTTAGATTGCATAATTGACTCATTTGAAGAAGTGGGTAATTGGAGTTTGTTTCTAGAGTTGTTGTTCTCACTCTTGAGGGTTCCACACATTGAATTGATCATTTTTTTTTTTTTAAACTTATTTTCCCTCCCTCTTAAGTAAATCTCAGCAACACCTAAGAGTCTCACAAGGAAAGGAAAAACTATAATTATTAATAATTGATGAAAGGGGTTTTACTTTTTTGTGTGACTCAAATTTGCTCTCATGGAACCTTAGTAGTGTGTGTTCTATGGCTTATGGAGTTAATTGGTTGGTTTATGGAAAGAGCAAAGTCTCTAATTTCACCCTTCTTATGGAGCGAGGCAGGGAAACAAAAGACAACACCTAATTCCATTAGTTTATGGTTGGAGGTTTGTCTTTGGTAGTCTCCATTCATGAAATGTTAAGAGTGTTGGCTGGATTTTCAGAGGTTTAATTTTTGTCATTTTTGCCTACCTGTTTTAACGGTTTTACCACAAGACTTTGGAATACTTGTGATTACAATAGAAGACAAAGGGTGAGGAGGGCCCCACTTTCTTTGGGCCGGCCCATCTGTTTACAAGGTTGTTTTTATACTCACTTGAGGAATCATTGGCATGAGAGCATCGGTTGATAATATTTTTATAAAAAAAAAAACAAAAAAAGGGAATGAAAGAGCTATCATAGACAACTAGGTCACTTAGGCAACGTCGTCGGATACAACATCGGTGGGCCGTCCTACTCCTTTGGATTTGCCAAAGGAATCAAGTGCTTGTCTCCAACCCTTTTCTTTCTTCGGCGGCATCTCTTTATCTTATTCTGTAGACAATTTTTAGTTATCAATATTATTCATCAATCTCCAATGTCAGTTTCCCCTTTCCTTCTTCTCTCACTTCAATTATTTTAACTAATCAGTTAATCTTGCTTCACTATAAACAGCACATCTGGTTAAATGTATGTATGGAAAAATGCTTTCGTCATGCCACTTTTATTTACTACTCGTTTGTTGTGATTTAATACATTCACTTGCCATGCACATTTGATAACAAGAGAGATATTTGTGTACCGTACATGTTGTACTTAATTAGACTATTTTGTTCGTTCAATAAAGTGTTAGTGGTAAAGGTTTAAAATGGCTTGATTAACAATTTTTAGCGATGTTATTGTTTATGGAAGTTGTTAGTAACTAATCATGTAACCATAGCTTATCTGGCTAAAATTTAAGAGGATCAAGTCATGAATTCAGTGTTAAACACACTCTTTGTCTCTTGATGATGCCACTCATTGGCATTGATGGATGTTGGTCCAACAATGACTCAAGTATATAACTCAACACTAACAAATGTTGAGGAAAAACTGGGGCTAGCTGTACGAGAAACGCAACCGATCATGTAACGAAAACCGGCCAAATGCACTTTGGAGTATTCAGGTTATAATGCACAAAATTAATTTTTATATTGTTATACATGTTTTATTTTAAAATTTATAACCCTAAAAGAAGTTATAATTAAAATTAACATTTTGAAATCAATTCTATCTAAATTTTGAATAAGTAAATCCTTTCACTTTTGTTTGGGGTGGTTACAAGTTTTTTGTATTTTTGTTTTCTAAGGCAACTTTTAAAATAAAATAGTTTTTGACAAAAATGGTACTAAAATAATTTTTAACTCATTTTCAAAACATTTATATTTATTTTCAAAATTTTTTTTATTATTTTGATTTTAATTTAAAAGAAACTTTTTCCCTACCTTTACCATTCACATCATTATTGTCACTATTATTATTATGGTCATTGTTGTCACTTATGCAACTTTTATCATTGTCAATACTATTACCAATGTCACCCATTATTGCTGCCATCATTACCAATAATATTATCTTGAATAATGTTGTAATCACTATCATTGTTGTCATCATTATTATTGTCACCGTTATTACTACCGATACCACTAATATTGACTTCATTATCAGCATTGTCATTGTTATTGTTATCATCACTAATGCCATTTCTATCATTGTCGTCATTATCACCTCCATCGTCATTACCATCAATATCTTGTCATTGTTGACACCATTAATAATAACATTGCTACCAACAAGGCTGTAAAATGTCTTAGCACTTACTTGTCAAGCCAAGAGATAAAAATGGGTTAGGCTAACCAATGTTTGAACTGGTTGCATTTTATTTGGCATAACCAGACACATAGAGTAGTTGAGGCGGGATTAATAAGCCAAACATATCTTTCTAATTTTTAATATTTTTAATTAAATTTTAAAAAGAAAAAAAAATTAGTTAACCTATTTTAGCCCAATTATCCATTTTGATAATTAAAGATAAATCATGAACCTTAATTATGATAATTACAAATCTTATAATGTATTAAAATTGACCATCTCTTAAATGTATCATGTGCAACTTTCGTCTAATGAACATACAATGCTATTGACCCATAGATTAATATGAAGAAAGAGATTAATGAATAGTATGGTAGAGTAAATTAATGAATGTATAAACGAAAGACCTTTTAAATCAAAAGATAAATTCTTGTCCTTATGGATATATTTAAATGTTGAGGTACTTATCAATTTATTTTGTCTTATAGAGGTTGGTTTGCCTTACACAGCTCAAGTATGAGGGATCTACCTACCCATCTCTTAAAAGATGAGTCAAATCAAATAATGACACAAAGATTTGCAGCAAAAACACAGTTACTTTTTTCAGCATTCTTTAACAGTTCATATAGAAACATTTAATGTAAATGGAAGTGCAACACGTTTCTTACAAATGAATGGAGACTTGAAGTTACTGAGTCTAGTGACTACTTCAAGATCATCATCTATATAAAGGGAAGTTTGATTTCTCAATCACTCAGAAAGCTTTCTTTATTCTTTCATTGTAAATTCTTTTCTCTGCCGAGGTAGATATTTGTTAGACAAAAATCTTTTTATAAATCTTTTACCCTTAGTGGTAGGTGTTAATTTGAGGAAGCAAAGAATATTTGGTGTACAAGTTTAAAAAAACCGAGTTCAAATAATACTTATTGTTGTTTAACCTAAAGAGACTGAGTTTAAAGAATATTTATATGGTCTGAAAAGGTTGATGTCAAAGAATACTTGTATTAGATTTCAATATAATGAAACCTTAAATGCTACTAAAAAACTAAATATAGTCTTGAATTAAGATGAACCAATAAAAAAATGTGTTCTTTATTTTATTTATTATCATTTTAACTAATTTTTTAATTATTATTTAAATAAATCTTTTAAAAAAATATTTAAAATTTATATTTTAAGAACCAAGTCTAAGTATATAAAGCCCAGCTCAATCTCTATTTTTGTGTTTATACATTTACAACTATCTTATATACTTCACTAAAAAAAAGTTATTTCTTGTACTTATTATCTCGTAATAAATATCGTATAACAAAAAAATATAACTTTGAAAATGAGTATTATTTTTTTTAATGTAATAATGATTTTTATTTATTCATGCCATTAATCATATATATACTATTGTACTGTAGTATTTTTTAAAAAAATATAACTAATTATTTTTAAAATGACTGCTATTTTTATAAAATCAATTTATTAATTTTTCTTATTATTTGTTAAAAAAAACTTTGAATGATTTTAATAATAAGAAGATAATAATTAACAGAAAGAGAAATAACAGGAAAACATTTAATAAAATAAAGTCATATGTAGTCAATCAAACTCTAAAAATAATTTATATACAGGTTTTGGCCATGTTTTCGTCATTGCATTGCAAGCGTTTGTCCCTGGAAGCCATAGTGACTAAGCTGGTTCACGGTAGCCAGGAACCGAAGAAGAATACGTTCAGTATAAGAAGATTAAAATTAGTCTGGGTGATATACATTTAGCATATTTGTTTTATAGATTAATATCACTTTTATTAGTTTTTTAATTATAGAAACGTCAACAAAAAAATTTGAACCGCGATCCCTCTCCCTCACTCCGTTAGATCCCATTTCCAATCACGATTCCTTGCCCCCACAAATCACAATAATAACCTCTCTTTGCTACACATTTCGCAAGCATTGATTACCAATAAAATACAAGCATAAGAACTAACAATGAAACTCTAACCAAGAAACAAAACCATGACCAACACAAAAAATTGAATGAAAATATTGTTTAAAGAAGGTAACTATTGAAAAGATAAAAATAAAATATTATATATAAATACATGCGGCTATATTTTATTGATTAATTTGATGACGACACCTAAACATAAACTAGTCCATCTAAAGTATCTTTAACAGTGGTTCTTGGTTAAGAATTTTAAGTCTAGGAACATTTTCAATAAGTGTTCTTACTAGAAGATCTTACCCTTAAGATTTGATTTTAAAATAATTTGTTATCAAAAAAATTCTATTCATCTCCACCTATGGAGATCTGATTTTGTACAAAAACAAACAAGATATATTTTAAAAAAATAATTTTTTAGTCTCTCTTATTTATATTTTACTTTTTTATTTTAAATAAATTATAAATAAGTACTATTTGATCTATTGTGGGATCCCCACAAAATGGTTTAAGAACAAAATACGAAATTTATTATAGGAGAAAAAATAAAAATATATTAAAAGTGACATGGCTTTGTAAGACATGCACAAAAAAAAAAAAAGAAAAAAAGAAATTAACAAGACCACTAGTAATGTTGCTATTATTGGAGATGTTCTTGATCTTCACTTAAAATCTCCCACTAAATTTACAATAAAAATCTCCAGTAATACGAGGTCTACGTGGGACCAATCAATTATCACAAGATCTCAAAATGACATTTACTATCTATAATAAAAATAGATCTCAAAAGTGACTTGTATTGAAATTTTACAATCTTAAATGACATGACTCATAAAAAAATAGTATAACGTCATATTTCAAAATGAGATCTACCACTAAAAATTGGATCAGAATGATTGAATTTACCTTTGATTTTTTAGAAAAACTAGCTAATATATGATTTTTAATTAAGTTTGTAATTACCTTAAAACATTATCTTCGTCAACTTTATCATTAGACATGTCGATCGAACACAACTTTAATCCTTATTTGATTATGTATAAAAATATATATATGTAATATTTCAGAGTCATTTATGACTTGAGAGTAATGTAATTAATATTTGAAATCAATAATGTTTTAAGGTATTTCTGAAACATTGTCCAGTTACGGCACCTCACCATTTTAATTTTTAATTATGATTTTAAAATGTTAAAACATTTTAAAATATAGAAAATTATATTATTTTTTATTAATTAATTTATATAATAATAACACAATGTTATTCATTTTAAGGACAACACTGTAGAATTTTATATATTTATTTCATAAAAGGAGAAAGAAAAAGAAGCAAAGCTATTGTTAGTATATATGAGTCATTGATCTTTTTAATTTTAAAAAAGAATTAGATAAATTGAGTCCCGGAACCGTTCACTAATTAAGATGACCCTTTACTCACTGAATATCCGTTCATCGATCATATTCCTAAAGCAATTATCGATCCATTTTCATTTTGCAAATCGTCTGTTCATATATATTTTTCGTTTCTTCATAAGTCATATGTACATTTCATATTCGTGGTTTGTAGCATAACGTATTTGAGATTTTTGGATTTGATCTTCAATATCAAACGTTAAATATCGTACACGACAATTTTGAAAATATTTATTAGTAACATTTTATTCCTTAAAGGAGTATCTTCGATATTTTAAGATTCACAGGAGAATTAAATTTTTCGATTCTATGATGATTTTTTTCTTAAAAAAAGCTTTTTTCAATTTGTTCCAATTGGGATTTGGACTCAACGTAAAGACTTGAGTCCCGTTTGGGGTAGATTTCAGCTGTGAGTTTTGAAATTTTATAAACTATTGGTATTAATTTTTAAAATTTAGTTTTAATTTTTTTTTTCAATTTTTAGTTTCAAAATATTTTTTTTTAAAAAAAAGATTTATATTATATTAAAATTAGTTTAAGTGTGATAGTGGCGTCAATATTAACAGGAATAAATGGTAATAATAACAATAGTTACAATAATAATGATTATGATGGCTAAAGCTGTCAGAATAATATTAACGTTAAAATTAAGTTAGAAAAAATAAGTTGATGTTCTTACAAAATTAAATAAATATATTTAAATGGGCTAGAAATTAAGACAGGATAAACAATAGTCTTATTTATTTTTTATTGCGAGAAGTGTATAAGATAGTTGAAAACTTACAAAAATCGTTTGTTATATATTTATTAATAATGACAAGCTTGTTTTCCCTCTCACGGGTTTTGTGATGAAAGCAGTAGCATTTAAAAAGGTTTGCACTTGAGATAAATTGACTCTTACATTGGCAGTGGAAAATTAGAAATAGGAAAAATGAAAAGGATGGAAAACGTCTTACTAATAGTGAAGCTAGGTCAAACGCACATTCTATCAGCGTTAAAACTTGTTTTATGCATTGTTTTGATGTTCTGAAACAGATGCTACTTGGCAATGGTTCTAATGGAATTTGTAAATGATATGGAGTACTCAAAGTGATAGTTCAATTCTCATCATATAGCTTGTGTTTAATAAATGTCACTATCCTTCCTTATCTACTTTGGATTATCTTTCATCCATGATATTTTCGGATTATCTTCCCTTCTATCTCTCTCTAACTTTCTCTATCCATATTTAGCTGGCCAAAACAAAATGAGAGAAAATATGCACTTATTTAGGCAAATTTTTTGATAATCTTTTAGTAAGAGAAAATAAGAAAAAATATATCATTTAAAAATTAAAATTAATTTTTCATTAATTAATTTATAAAAAATCTCATATCTTTTAAAAAAATATTAATTTTTAAAAATTAATTTTAATTTTTAAATATATTTTATTTTTTCCTCTTATTTTCTTTTTCTGTAAATTCTTCCCCATAAATTTCTCGAAAAAGCCAATTGGACTCTTTCTTCTCGTTTTGTTTGTTTGCTCTGAATTGGAAATAATATGAAATATAGATTATTTTAATTGAGTCGAATGATGACAAGAAATTTTCATTACTTTCTTTGGAAGAAAGATCTGCGACAAACATATATAACGGGCCATGAGTGTAAATTTAGTCAAATTATTCTGTTATAAATTTGAGTCATTACTTTGTAATGAGAGATATTTTTTTATTAATGAGTCATGGACTGTAAATTTTCCTTGCACGCGCACAATGAACATACTCAAACAGGGCAAAATAAATTTCCCAAAACAGGCCACATACAAGGTTATTAAGATCATTACGGATACCTAAAATGATAGCTACCAGAAATACACTTGCGTCTAATTGGATAAATTATTTTACAAGAACTTTTAAAAGAAATAAACTTACATGGTGCCACCTTTTTTGACGAGTAGATCAAGACTTTAGAGTATGAGGCCCATGATGAGAAGAATCAAAATCAAAACCCAATTCATGTAATGATTGGACCCATAACTAGGAGCAGATTCAGAAAGGCCCAAGAAACATTACAACTCAATGTGGCCCATGTGCTTGACACTGAATTGTTAGCGGCCCAACA
This sequence comes from Hylodesmum podocarpum, assembly GCA_026586105.1. Classification (NCBI taxonomy): domain Eukaryota; kingdom Viridiplantae; phylum Streptophyta; class Magnoliopsida; order Fabales; family Fabaceae; genus Hylodesmum; species Hylodesmum podocarpum. Next base: position 579,374 of record JALJEV010001349.1, read on the forward strand.
AACGCGGAAGCTGATAACATGTATAGCTTGCCTGGTGGACTAGGAGACCCATTTATTTTGTAATAGACTTTAAAATAAATAATTTCGTACAAGACCCATTTACTTATAGGCCCATTTCGTATTAGGTTAACCTAATTAGTATTAAATTTATAGGAATTGAGAATGGAGGCTCATCATTATTCAATTTGATATTTTTTGAGTTTAAGCTCTGCTAGGGTTCTTCCTTGCATCCTCGATCTTATCAGGAATTCTTCAATTCTTGTGTAGCGATCATCCTTGGTTTATCAAACATTCTTGTTTGTGTGACGCCTTCCTTTTCATATCTATCTTTATTTGTTATTTTGCATTTTTATTATATAAAATAGTTCTCAAATTTCAGCCGTCTTCAAACCCTAATTCTCAAACATCGAGTATTCTATTAATTATGGGTTAGGATCATATCTTCTCCTCCTTATTTTAGTTTAAATATCTCATCTAGTGCGGAAAGTGTAGTCCTCCTCCCGTGTTTTCTTTGCAAATAAAAAGAAGTTAATTCTTCCACCGGGTATTAACTCAAATCTACACCACCAGTCGGACTGATTTGCCATTTTTCCACCGCGTATTAAATCAAATCTACACTACCGGTTGGACTAAATTGTCGTAATAGAATTACACTACACTTCATCGGTCACACTAAATCTATGAAACAATTACTAAGAGTCTAACACGTGCTATAAAGCCATGTTCCATTGTCATCACACATTATTATAACATTAGCACGATCAAAGTTAATGTCTAGTCACACCCACCTATCTAAAAACTGTCACAAGGTTACGCCTACTCGATCAGAGCGTGAAGTCAACACACGTCATTCTTTCTAGCTTGTATACTCGGGAAGTATTTCTAAAAGCAACTCAATTCACATATTCCTCCTTATCATACTATAATCGTGAGAGCTCAGCCAAATACGAACTTGATCACCGGAGCACCTTTTGCAAGTACACTCTCCACCTCATAGAGGACGACCTACCAAACATGTCATGGGATCTCCCCATAAGATTTTCCCGGCCGGTTCAAGCCATGACCTTCCATTGCCAGCTTGTTTCTTACGAATTTTAGTAAGAACCTTTTGGTAAGAACATTTGGCGTCTACCGTGGGGCCTTGGTAAAATTTTCCCAAGGCCACCCTCACACAAACACACTTGAGGTTAGCCTTAGTCTCATCTTTTCCTCCCCGCACAAACGATCTCTTGTTGAATGCCTTAAAAGCCCTCATGAACTCTATTGCTGGTAGGGTCAGAGGCCAACTTAACAAGAATACAGAGGAGTTGGAAGCTCGGAGCAGGAATGACCAAAGCTAGAAAGAAATTATGGCGCTAGTTAATGAGGTCTGTAGTTTCAAAATATTGTTCCTAGCGGAATTTCCTTCGATATACGTATATAAAATACTCTCGTGTCTCATGGGAATGAAACAAACACCGACTTCATACTTAATAGTCAGGATAGATCTCCATACGGGCAGAACGAACACTAACTTCATACTTAAGTAACCAGGAGAGATCTCTAAAAGGCCGGGCCTCGTAAAGTTTACAAAGGCGTGACCCTCATTCAATCGCCTTGGAAATGAATAGGCGGCTCAACGAAATCAAAAGTTGGGGCCGGGGGTTTCTCACTTCTCTATCTCCCGATGTCCTTCTCACATAGATTCAATTGCATGTGAGGAATTGCTCAAGAAGTTCCTCCAACATCTCCTGTAATGCAGCAGGAACCATAAAATAATCAAGCTGCCTTGAGAAAACCATCACAATTGTGGCAGGATTTCCTACAACGCGCCAAAGTTTTAGGGAGCCAGCCCAAATTGAAATTGCCACCTCATTTTTCTCAGTGAAGAAAACTTTCGACGACAGAGAAAATAGAATGCGGACTGGCAGCCCCCAATAGGTTAGAAAGAACCTAGAACGATAGGAGGAGTTGAAGTAAAAAAAGTGTTATAGCTGATCTAGACCAGAAGCGGTATGGATCTACAAAAGGGTACGTGTACTTGTAGAATTTACAATCATGCGCGTTTGTCATGTTATATAGTCCAAAGACAAATTTTTTATCATGTTATATGGTTCAAAGACGACTTTAAAATTATCAGATTTATTGTTATATGGTTCAAAGATAACCTCTTTACCATGTTATATTCCCAAAGACGACCTGAAAATTATTAGATTTATTATTCTTTGTCCAAAGATAACCTCTTTATCAAGTTATATGGTTCAAAGACAACCTTAAAATTATTAGATTTATTGTTATATGGTCCAAAGACGACCTTACTTAATGTTATTATAGTCTAAAGATGATCTTTGTTTACTTTATGTTAGTTTCGTCCAAAGATGACCCCAAAGTTCGTGTTTAGTTTAGTCCAAAGATGACCTTACCTTCATGTTATTTAATCCAAAAATGACTTTAAATTTACTAGTTATAAAGATTTGTACCGTTAAGATCACGTCCCAATGCATACATCCGTATTGAAAATGAGAATAAAAGTGAAAAAAAGATACATTTATATTGATAAAAAAAGAGCATCAAGTGAACTGAATGTTTGCTATAATGTGTAACACTCTCAAAATTAATTTTCGTAATAAATGTTTGCTATAATTTCCGTAAAAATTGTGTCTCGATCGTTTGTTGTTGTATTTTAGTTAGGTAGAAAACGTTATTCAAAATAGTTTATTGTTGCGTAGCAATGCCGCTACGTAATTCAAGTAAATTACTATTACATTTAAAAATAAATTGTTATCTAACATTTTTAATTGTTATTTGACATTGCAATTGTTGTTTGATATTATCGATTGATTGCATGGTCACTATTTGAATTGTATTGTTGATTGTATAAAATTCTATTTCTATATTTAGTACGTAAAATCTATCAAGAGTTAATACGTAGAAAATGTATACTATTAAACAAAAAAAATTTACTAATCCTAAAAATATATATTTTTATGAAAAATTTCATTATTTCCCAGATTGCGTTTATATATGCAATATAGGTTGAAAAAAATCAAACAACAGAGAAATAAAAGGGAATACGACTCATAAGATACAAAATTAGGTATAGGATAAATAAATATGTAGTTAAGAATAAAACAGTGTATAAAGAATTTTCTAGAAATTAAATACAGGAAAGTCTTAAAAATTTATCTGGAACAATTTGTAAACCATAAAAATATGGACAAATAATTTTTAGAATCCTTAGAATTTATCTTAATTATGGTATAATTATAAATAATATTTTAAGGTTAGATTCATAATCATAAAATAAAGAGTAAAAATTATGGTTTTAAATTATTATGAAACTGCAAAAATAGGTAATTTTTAAATTGCAATTGTGTGAAATTATGCACAATTTTGTTGTCCTTGATTAGAAATCAAGTAAACAAGCATAAAATGGATGAAATAAAGACACAAGGGAGGGCTTGAAAGGAAGCGACGACAACACTAAAATTTTCTTTGACAAAATGCCAAAGTTATAGAATTTTGGAAGCTTTGTCATTTTGCTACAACAAAATCACATGTGGATGTTGCCAATCAATGCTACACGGCTAAGACTTTAAAACAAAGGAAGGAAAGTCCAAATTGAGATAAGATAAGGAATCCTTAAATGCAAAGTCAAGATAAGTAAAATCTTATCTTGAGAATTTATTACTTAGTTACCTTTAAAAGTAACTGGTTGATAACATAACCAAATTTTACTAACTAAATGGTTACGTTCAATTGTTTAATGATTTCTTTCATCTATAAATAGAAAATTTGGAACCACATTCCGGCCATGAACTTTAATTGCCAAAACATGAAAAAATCTTATCTTTTTCAAACACCAAAACCGTGAGCTTGCTTCACCAAAATTCCAAAATTTTCTTAATCCACCAAAACCTACATCACGTTACTTTGGGTGGATAGTGGGACCAACTTCATTTCATCTTTCAAAGGTTTTTCCAAATGGTTTCAAAGAGTGTTCAATCGAGATTAAGGTGAGGGAAGATTCTAAGTTTCTAAAACACTCTATGTTTCTAAAGATTTTAAGATTTAAGTTTTATGAATTTCTAAGTTTCTAAGTTTTTAAGTTTTTAAGTTTCAATGTATTTCTATATTCTTAAAAATTCTAAACATTGAGTATTTTGATTTTGGGGAAGTTTCCAAATTATTTAAGTTTTCAAGTTTCTAAAGATTTTAGAATTCTAAATCTTATAATGTTTTGTGTTCTAAAATTTCTAAACTTCTTGGTGTCTTAATTTTTATAATCTTATACTCTTGAATTTATAAGTATTAATGGAGTTTTAAAGTAATAAGAATAATAAGGGAAGTTTCTAAAATAATCCAAGTTTGTAAAGACTTTTAAGGGTTTTAATTATAATTGGAAAATTTAATTATAAAAAGTGGCTAATATGGTTTAAAGGTGACTAAGTACTAAACTAATTCAATTAGGATATTCTAAACCAAGAAAATGAATGGCAAGTACCAATGAATAATAATTAAATGATGGTTCTATAATTAAAATGTTAAAATTCTAACTTTATAGTAATTGATTACCTATTTTGTGAACTTAAATAACTTGTGTTGTGAATTTGAATGATGATTTAGATTGTGATTGATTACCTATGATGTGAACTTGGATGACCTGTACTATGAACTAGGAGGATGATTTAGAATATGATTAATTACCTATGTTGTGAACTTGGATGATGTGAACTATGAACTAATATGGTGGATTGGACTTGTAACACCATAATTATGCAATGGATTGGTGATGTTTAAATTAATAATAAATTTATTTTAAGAAGGGAGATAAGATTACATTCATTCATGCATTGTCTAAAAAGAGGTGGCCTTAATAAAGGGTGTAAATAATAAACTTAATTGTGCGTTTAGGCATGATGCTATACTTGGGGATATTAAAACAGTGAGAATTCATTTAAATCATGATGATCACATATTTTTTTTTATTATATTCTATGCACCACTGATGTCATATTATCTAAGATGGTATCACATGACATATTAATGAAGTTGAGGATGGAACATGCATCATATAGGAAATTTTTATTTAGTCATAATTCATTTATTTACTCATTTAATTATCGTATGAAATTTTGAGATTGATTATCAAAAACTTACCTTACTTGTTTGTGTATATGGTTTAACAATTGTGATGATGCTGAATTTTATTTGAGGAATAGATTAAGAGGTTAGATTCGATATTTCTATATAGATGGTTGGCAGGAGAATGGGTGACTTTTATAGCTAAAAGATAGATGTTATGAACATTATGTATATTGTTAATTTTCACAAATAATGAACATTACGTATTTTTTATGAAACTCTGAAAAATCATGAGTTGTTGTTTTATGATATAATTGATATTTTTTATTTCTAAGAGAAGAAAATGATGGTGACATTTTTTTAACATATAATAATAATAAAACAAAGAAATTGGAAGTAGTTTAGTAATGAAGAGTCAGGTAGTTACGACAATTATGCTTAGTCATCATTGACCAATTGACCATCAACAACCTTCTTATTTAAATCAAAGGAGAACTTAAGCGAAGGTCACAAGAATTGAGTCTGTTGATAACTCGCAAAAGTGAGTTATCAACATACACTTTTTAACTAATAAATTGTCTATTAAACAATCTTAAGCAAGCCAAAACAATTAATAAATGCTTTAAATTATAATACTCTGTAATAGAACTTTTTGATGGTTTGTTTAAGTGTTTTAGAGGTTAAAAATAGCTAAAAAAAAGGAGAAAATGTGCGGGGAATACAACTCGCGTGAGTTGGGACTTAACTCACGTGAGTTAGAGCTCCAATGGTTGACTATCCTTCTCTGTCACATCAACTCGCGTGACATGCCTATGAGTTCGCACAAGTTGACCTATTTTCCAGCCCAAGTTTGCTCTTTGTAACCTTAACTCGCGCTACTTATTACACAACTCACGCGAGTTGGCCTTGCTTGGACGTCACGTTTGCTCTCTGAAACCTCAACTAGCGCGAGTTGATCCTTAGCTCACGCGAGGTGGGTTCGTAAAGCTTGAATCCACGAAAAGAAGGTTATATATTCATCAAGCCACTATCAACAATCATCTTTTGATTAATCCAGAAACCCTAGATTTGGTTCACGCGACATTCAGAGTACGACCTGAAGCCTAAGCGGAGGAGACACACGAATCACTCAACTTCCTTAGAATTCGATTACCTATGTATTCTCTTTCATATTATCCTTGTGTTGGATTTTCTATTAGTATGAATTAAATCTCTCTTTGATTCGGAGAATGATGTAACCCAAATTATTCCTAATATAATTATCGATGTTATTCAGTATATAATTGTGAGTTTATTTCTTCTATGCTTAATGCAATTTTTTAACTTGCCATTAATGAATTGATCGTAAACCTATGGGAACTTTGACAAAAGAAACTTAGGTGATACTGGAGAAATAACCATTACTGAGCTAGAGTCCTAGAGATAGGAGTGGACGGTAGTGTAGACATAAGCTCGAGAGTCGACTCCCATTACAAGAAACACATAAGCTCGACCACTTTGCTCCTCAGCTGCACCGAGCTTGGGGGACTTATGTATTGTCTGGGCTAATTTGTCGTAATGGTCCTGTAGGTCACGACTTGACACTTACACTGAACCTCTGAGACGGCTACTCAGAGCCTAACACATGGCTATAAAGCCATACCCTGTCGTCATCACACAATGACATCACCATGGTTAGAATCAGTGTTAAGTCACACCCACCTATCTAAAAACCGTCACAAGGCACATCTCCTTGATCAAAGTGACGGAAGCATGAAGTCAGCACACATCATTCTTTCTGGCTCATATATAATGAGGAAATATTTATAAACTCAATTGAATTCATGTACTCTTCCTTATTATACTATAACTTCAAAAAGGACGACCTATAAAACCTACCATGGAATCTCTCCACGAGATCTCCCCCACCGATTCAAGCCATGACCCAACATCTAAACGGATAAATATTTTTACAAGAATTTTTAAAAGAAATAAACTTACATGGTCCCACCTTTTTCCTCCTTATTTTAGTTTAAATATCACATCTACGCTGTTTCTTTGCTAATAAAAAAAATGTATTCCACCGGGTATTAAATAATTAAGTTACTAACTCTGTATTGACTTAATTATATAAATTTGTTTAGAATTTGTCTTGGATGTTTTCAAAGAAATCAATTGTATTCTACTTGAAATTAATCTAAAATAGTGTTAATTACATTACCTGATTTAAGGTTATTAATATTAATTTTTAAAATTTTAAATCAAATTCAAATAAAAAATATTGTCAATTATTATATGTAAAACTTCATTATGTAAGTTATATATAAACCTTATTTTGATATAGTATTTTTCTAGGGAGTCTGTTTCTAACAACTTTACCCTGTTACTTTATAAAAAATATAAATGGTCGTATACTTAATTCAAATAAATTCTAGAGTTTAAATTATAAAAATTATGAGAATAAATGAATTTTCAATATATTATTTTATGTTAGAATTTTCCTATGTATTAAAATTAAAACTTTACCTTTTTATCATTACTTTCACTAACATAGTCATATTAAACTAGGTTTATTAACTCCAAATTTATTAAAATACCAAATCTCGGCATACAATTTGTTAGATAAATTTACTCATAAATTATATTAAAGTTTTTCAAAATTGAAATTATGAAATATTCTTATTTATTTAGTCTGGGTTTTATAACATAAAGTTAGTTTAAACTGACCTAGTTGTTAGACAAATTTTTTGTAAAACCTTTCATAAATTTTCTTGTTGAGGAAAAAAATGAAAAATAAAAGATTGGAATATGTACCCAACAAGGTTATTATTTTATTAATTTTATATCATAATAGATAATAGATTGAAATTTTTCAATATAATTTTAAAATTATATATGTACTAGCTTGTTTGTAAGCCGAGGTGGAAGATTGATGTGCAACGCCTCAGAATTCCCCCACCTACTCTTGAGCCTGGAAGTGACAGAAGGGGCCTTTCTTAAGCCCCATGAAGAATTAATGAGATGTGACCCTTGTGACAGAAGGATTGTATGGGTGCCACGTGCACCTAGGAGAACTTTTCCAGATGTACTTATGTTATAAGGGCTGGTTGTCTTGTAAATGATGGCGGAATTCATCATAACTCCATTCAAGGGATCCCCTATAAAAGGAAGGTGAGGACTTCACCCAGGTATGTAAAACATTACCCTAGAAAAGAAAAAGAAGAAAACCCTTTTTAAGAGATCTCCCACCATTGCCAAAAATACTAACTTTAGCATCGGAGTACCTTTTGCAGGTACCCCGTTCCCAGCCAAACTCACGAAGACCTCGGCCGACATCCTCACCAAGCACATCATTTAGGGAGAACCCCGAACATCCCAAAATCGTGTATGAACATTTTGGCGCCCACCGTGGGGCCCGGTAAAACATAAAGATCGGGACCACAAGGTCCATGGTCCGCACCCGCAGCCACATTCTGGCCACACCTCTTGACCCCATGGACCCTTCCCTCTTGGATACCTTGAAGGCCCATATCGAAGCCACTATGGCAGAGATTAGGCGACAAATCCACAAAGACATGCATGAATTGCATGAGAAGCAAAGAGTCGAAATGGAAAAGATACAAAACTAACACCAGGCCAACCTAGAAGCTTTGAGAAGTCATCGCCTTCAAACCCTGGAGGGAGTACCGCGTACACTAGAGAAGGGTCCCCCTATTTCCTTGCCCAATAAGGGAGCCGTGGTCCAACCACCCTTAGTACCCTCGATTTCCGCACACTCACACGCCAACAACATTCGTATCCCACAGGAAGTCCCTTTTGTGGATGTCGAGATTAACAAGGATCCAAAGATCAAACGCCTAACAACCTTTCACCCACAACGTCATGCAGTGCAAACTCCCTGATAATTGGAAATGGCCTAGTCTAGAAAAATATGATGGAACAACGGATCCAACGTCGCACGTCAAAGCCTACCTCACGCAAGCTGGATTGGTTTCCGAGGATATGAGAATACGTTGTAGATTGTTGCCAATGACACTTAAAGGAATAGCATTGGAATGGTATTATGCTTTACCGCTGATGCAAACCCATGAGGAACTTGTAAGGGATCTTCATGAATAAGCAAAGGGGTGCCCCAATCTTCATTCACCAATGTTCAATCACTCTTAAACAGCGGAATAACTCAATATATAGCAATGATAGCTCATGGTCAGCACAAAAGGGGGAAGAAAGAAATCAAAAATGGAAGAAGGAAGAAGTGTGGTAAGCGCCATGGATGAAGCACCCAATAAGCTTGGTTGGAGAATCGCCACTTGGATCATGGATCCATGATAAGATTCAAGGTTCTTGGAAGAAACCCTAGGAGAGCTCTCTCCTTTTCTCAAGACTTTAGTCTTAAAAATTCTCTTTTCATAAATGACCAAAGTGATTATAAAATGGAAATTTCCTAAGTTATAAGACCCCTTGTGTGTGGTTGGCCTTGAGTCATCCTAGCCACTTGATCCTTGATGGATTGATCAAGTGATGCTAAGCACCCCTCACTTGATCAATTCAAGAAGGATCTAGAGTTAATGAGATCAAGAGGCTTATAACTCATCTAAGTTTGTGATGATCATGGATTAATTAAGATGGAATTCTATGCCTTAGATTAGAAGTAAATCCTAAAGCTAGAATCCCTTCTTAGATGAGAGTCAACAATTTAGAACTTGACTTAAATTTACACCTCTGATTATGGAATAATCAAGTGGTGGAAATTTAAATGAAGTTAGTGGCAATTCCACTAATTCTATCTCTTAATCCATCCACTCTCTTTTAAGAGAGTGTATTACACTTGCTTAGTTGGGTCATAAGACACTTAAAGCCCATCTTAAGAGGCTTTGACCAACACAAATAGAAGTCAACATGTCCATAAAAGGAGCTTGACCTAAATTCACAAACAAACATAGGTCCAAGCTTTACACAAATTAAAGCTAAACTAATTACAAAATACTTAGAAAATTACAAGGCTTCATTTGCCCACTTTGTTGACTTCCAAGAGTTGACCGTTGACTTTAACTTTGACTTGTTGACTTTGACTTGGTCAACTCTTCTTCAACTTGGGCTTCAATTCTTCTTTGCATTGCCCTTGTAATCCTCATGCTTGGGAGATGGTCCTCCATCAATCCCTCCTTCTTGTGGCCAACTTGTCCCCAAGTGGCCTTAGCTTATTACCTACAAAACCATTTTACCCGAATCAAAGATCAAACAAACTCTTTTAAGTTTAACATTTAATATCAAGATGGTTTGCCCACTAATATCAATATCAAAATGTAAAGAAGTGAAGAAGGAAATCAAGTGATTGTCTATGCATAAACCGAAACTCCAAGGAGTTTCTATTTCCTCCTTTAGAAGTGTAGATATTAGTTCTTCAATCCTTGTGGAATCATGTTTGAAACTCTTGTTTAAAAATCTTCTTTTAGGTGTAGAAGCTTGTGATGTTTCCTCCTTCATGGACTCATTCTTCCACCTAAAAGGGCAACCATTAGTAGAATCAAACAAGAATCTCAACTTAACATTTTCAAACATTTCCCAAGACCTATTTAGAGAACCTATTGTGTCACAAATTGTGTTGTGCAAATTAGAAATAATAGGATAAGTAAGAGGCAAAGAAGTCTCCCTTTTTGATAATGCATAATCTCTAAGTACCCCATTTCCTCTTCCTAGGTCACTCCATGGTTCCTCTATGCACAACTTCTCACTTGGTCCTAGAACACAAAATTTCTTGGGAGTGAATCCTCTAGCTATCACACAAGGCGCCTTTGGTGTTTCAATATATGTGGAAATTTGTAATGTGCCCTTCTTCTTTACTTCATTCATCAACCTATATGAACAATTAATATCATAAGAGTAAAAGTTAGTAGGCACAATTAAAAATTCCACATTTCTAAATTCAATGGTTTTCCATGGCTTAATGTTTCTCAAGGTTGGCAACCCATGTGGAATGTCCTTGGGAAACACATCTTTGAACTCCTCCTTGAATGCATCCAAATCTTGTTGCTTACCTACAATGTTAGTGCTCAACACAAAAGGATTAGGTAAACAAAGAAATATGTGTTTCCTAGCTAGGAATTCTCTCCTCAACTCACCTTTCCCAATTAGCAAACTCTCATTAAGATCTACCTTACATGAACTCTCGGTTTACCTATGCTTAAGGGAGGTTTCTCTTTTGTTTTTCAACCTAGAATCACTAGTGGCATGCTTGGTAATTAATCTTGAACTCTCGGCCAAGGCTAGTTTTCTAGGTGTGTTGGTTTCCTTTCCTTTCTTTTTGGTAGAGCTCTCAGCCAAAGGGTATTTGGCACCTAAGTTCTCCTCTTTTTCCAACTTTTTCTCACTTTCCCTCTTTAACTTCATCTTTATTTGATCCTCACACACTTCCTTAGGTGACAAAGGCTTTAGGGTGACCTTCTTGCTCATATGAGAAAAGATATTGGTGTTGGAAACACCATCATGAATGGCATGTTTATCATATTGCCAAGGTCTCCCAAGTAATAGGTGAGTGGCTTCCATAGGTACTACATCACAAAGCACATCATCTCTATATTTACCTATGGAGAAGTTAATAAGAACTTGCTTACTAACTACCATTTCACCCTTATCACTCAACCATTGTAACTTGTAAGGTTTAGGGTATGGGGATGTCCTAAGTCCTAACTTATCTACTAGCCTAGTGCTTACTACGTTGGTACAACTACCACTATCTACAATGAGGGAGCATACCTTCCCTTCAACTAGACATCTAGAATGGAAGATGTTCTCCCTTTGAGAGTCATCCAACTCCTTAAGGGCACTTCCAAGCATCTTCCTCACCATGAGGAGATCTCCATCTTCGGGTTGTTCCTCCTCACTACTTGTGCTCTCCCTAGGCTCTTCACTCTCACTAGATGAAGATTGAGAATCCTCACTAGTGATGGCACCATCAACTCTCACTATCATGGCCTTTTTGTTAGGACATTGGGATGCAATGTGGCCATGCCCCAAACACTTAAAGCATTTAATAGAACTAGGCTTGGAAGTAGAAGATTTTACCTCCTTACCTTTGGAGTCCTCACGGCCTAGTTTCCCTTTAGATGAAGAGTTGTATTCTTTCTTTCCCTTGTCCTTCCATGATGACTTGTATGGTGTGTAGCTCTTCTTGAAGGTGCCCCTCCTCTTCAATTGATTTTCTATCTTCTCGGCTTTGTGAAGAGCATCTCCAAGGGTCACAAATTGTTGGAGCTCTAGCACATCTTGGATTTCATGGTTCAACCCATGGATGAATCTTGCAAGTGTAGCCTCCCTTTCCTCTTGGTAATCCGCCCTAAGCATGGTTAATTCAAGGTCCTTGTAGTATTCTTGAACACTCTTTGACCCTTGTGTTAGTCTTTGCAATTTAATATGTAAATCTCTAACATAAGAATGAGGCACAAACCTTTCCTTCATGACATCCTTGAGTTGAGTCCATGAAGTGACTTGAGGCCTTCTTCTTGCAAAGGAGTCCACCAACACTTGGTTCCACCACACCAAGGCATATCCTTCAAATTGTAGGATGGCTAGATTCAACTTCTCCTCCTCTCTCAAGTGGGTATAGCATGAGTAAACTTGCTCCACCTTCATGACCCAATCCAAGTAGGATTCGACTCTTCCCTCTCCAAGGAATGGTGGAAGCTTAATCTTGGTGTTCAAGTCACCTTGCCTTGCTCCTCCACCTTGGGGAAATGCACCAAAGCCACGATCATGGTTAAGGGGTGTTCTCCTTCCTCTAGTTCTCCTTTCATCTTCATATTTGTGGAAGACATAGTCTTCATCAAAGTTACTCTCTCCCACACTCTTTCTAGGTGAGGCATACTCTCTCCTACTACTACTTCCTCTTCTCCCACTTCTTCTCTCATGAGCCTCTCTTTCTCTTCTTTCATTCTCTTCTCTCAATGTTTTTTCATATTTCCTCCTTCTATCCTCTCCCTCTCTCATTTTTCTATGGCTCTCCTCCCTCACTTCATTGACACTCTCTTTGAGCTCATTTTTGAGGTCATGTTGTAAGCTCATGAAATTCTCCATCATGGCATCCATCACTTTTTGGGTCTTAGGAGATAATTCATTGCCCACACTTGAGGAACTCTCCATTGCTGCAAGAAAAGGTTAGAACAAGAATAATAGAAGAGAATTAAAAGTCCTTTCTCATTCTCTAAGTGTTTGCACTCACACTCTTGTTTGCACACTTAGGAGGCTTTTCTTAGAATTTGCTCTTTAGCCTTTTTCCTCTCACTCTCACCTAAAATTTCTTGAGAAACCTCTATCAATTATCAATGTCCAATTTTTCCAAGTGAAAGAGGAACAATTCAGCTACAAAGCCTAGGAAATCAAGAAGACAAATAATCTAGACAAAACTACAAAGATTCTAAAGAAGACAAGCAACAAAACAAGACTCAATGAACAAAAATTTAGCTACTCAAAATGGAATTTAATGTTCAAGACAATGGCTACTATATTTACTGCACTAATAATGAAGGAAAACTAGTATTTAAAACTACAAAAATGTTTGAAACAAAAACTCAAAGAATGGAAGAAATCAAATGCAATTTTGCTGGAGAAAATTGGCTGAACCGTCACCAAATCTGCCCAAACTTGTGAATATTTATAAGCATATCAAATGAGCTTGGAAAATTATGAAACCTTCCAGTTGAGCTTATAAATATGTATAGTGAATGACCATATGCCCAGAATTCAATAAATCAATGTTTAACCCCTTGAACCAACTGCAAACCCGAAACTGCCTCAGCAGCAGTAAAACCGTCACTATGCTGGAAGTTAGGCTTGAAAATGGGCTCAAAATGACTTGAAATTTTGGGGAATGGTTTGTGTGATGTTTATGCACGAAATAAGCTCAAAATAAGGTGCAGGGCAGCCACAAATATGGGTCCAAAAACAGGGCAAAAACAGGGCAAATATGTCTAGGCACATGCAAAGCACACTACAAGTTCAAATATCATGCTATTAGCAAAATTGACACAATTTGTAACATGATGCTTGAGCCTAATGAGTAATTGTTACCTAATTGAGCTTGGACACAAAATTTGTGGGTGTTTAATGATCCAAATTTTTCCAATGTACTGCACTCAATTTTCCCAAAAATTTTCTACTACAAGAGCTACTCAAATTTCACTCTAATTTTCTTCAAGCTTCTTTTCTTGTATTTTTCTTTTCTTGAATTTTTCTTTGACTCTTTTTCTTGTATATTTTCTCTTGCTCTTTTCTTTTCTTTTGTTTTTCTATATTTTTCTTTTGGCTATTCTTTGCTGGACAGTCCAAGTATAAGCTCAAATACTCAAGCAAGTCAAGTCAAACTTTTCTAACAAGCAAGATAATGCATGGTAGTGGTAACTTGAACTTATAATGAGCAATGCACATAATAATGAGACATATAAGCACTAATTAAGCCAAATATAATGCAGGGCATTCAATTTCCAGCAAGTATGACACAAAATACATATTGAGAAAATCCATCAAACCCTTGGGGGCTATTAACTAGAATGTGTCTAGCATATATAATAGGCCTTGTATGATCAACCAAGTGTGTCAGAACATCTTATATATGTAGTGGACAGCCAAGACACACAACAAAATTCAAATCAAAAATTCAATTGAATCAAAAATTGAACTCAAAGATAGGAGCTAGACTCAATACCACAAGTGAAGAACAACTAGGTGAAGAACAAGCTCTTGATACCAAATTTTGATGCAAACCCATGAGGAACTTGTAAGGGATCTTCATGAATAAGCAAAGGGGTGCCCCAATCTTCATTCACCAATGTTCAATCACTCTTAAACAGCGGAATAACTCAATATATAGCAATGATAGCTCATGGTCAACACAAAAGGGGGAAGAAAGAAATCAAAAATGGAAGAAGGAAGAAGTGTGGTAAGCGCCATGGATGAAGCACCCAATAAGCTTGGTTGGAGAATCGCCACTTGGATCATGGATCCATGATAAGATTCAAGGTTCTTGGAAGAAACCCTAGGAGAGCTCTCTCCTTTTCTCAAGACTTTAGTCTTAGAAATTCTCTTTTCATAAATGACCAAAGTGATTACAAAATGGAAATTTCCTAAGTTATAAGACCCCTTGTGTGTGGTTGGCCTTGAGTCATCCTGGCCACTTGATCCTTAATGGATTGATCAAGTGATGCTAAGCACCCTTCACTTGATCAATTCAAGAAGGATCTAGAGTTAATGAGATCAAGAGGCTTATAACTCATCTAAGTTTGTGATGATCATGGATTAATTAAGATGGAATTCTATGCCTTAGATTAGAAGTAAATCCTAAGGCTAGAATTCCTTCTTAGATGAGAGTCAACAATTTATAACTTGACTTAAATTTACACCTTTGATTATGGAATAATCAAGTGGTGGAAATTTAAATGAAGTTAGTGGCAATTCCACTAATTCTCTCTCTTAATCCATCCACTCTCTTTCAAGAGAGTGTATTACACTTGCTTAGTTGGGTCATAAGACACTTAAGCCCATCTTAAAAGGCTTTGACCAACACAAATAGAAGTCAACATGTCCATAAAAGGAGCTTGGCCTAAATTCACAAACAAACATAGGTCCAAGCTTTACACAAATTAAAGCTAAACTAATTACAAAATACTTAGAAAATTACAAGGCTTCATTTGCCCACTTTGTTGACTTTCAAGAGTTGACCGTTGACTTTGACTTTGACTTGTTGACTTTGACTTGGTCAACTCTTCTTCAACTTGGGCTTCAATTCTTCTTTGCATTGCCCTTGTAATCCTCATGCTTGGGAGATGGTCCTCCATCAACCGCCGATGTCGATTGACTCCTTTGAGGCCCTATGCACCAAGTTCGTGGCATGTTTCGTGAACGCCAAACCTGTGTTGACGGACTCCTCATCCTTACAACATGTTTTGCAAGGCGAAAAGGAACCCCAGCGGGAATTTATGAGCCGTTTCTCAAAGGCTACCATGCATATACCCGATCTACACCCGATAGTGGCTATGCACTCCCTCAAAGTTGGTGTCCGACCCGGGCCTTTCTCTGACTCCTTATATACCCAACCGCCGCAAAACATGGATGAGTTGCGAGCCCGAGCTGCAAGGTTTATGGGCATAAAAGAGAATGTGGCGGCCAGAAGGAAAACAAGGGAACGAGCTGAAGACAACCGATTTAGCACCTCTCAGCAGAAGAGTTGGGAGCAAGAGCCAAAGAAGAAGCGTATAGGAAAATTCACAACCTAAACCCCCTTAACGGCCAGCCAGTAGAGAAACGGTCCTAAGGGAAGCTTTCAACATGGATCTAGTCCGACGTCCAGCACCTTGTCCGACTCTCCGAAATGCCGATGTTAAACGCTCATGTAGTTTTCATCAAAACCATGGTCACACAACTGAAGAATGTTTGAAGGTAAAAGATATAATTGAAGAACTAATTCGGGCGAGGTGATGCAAACCCATGAGGAACTTGTAAGAGATCTTCATGGATAAGCAAAGGGGTATCCAATCTTCATTCACCCATCATTCAACACTCAATTGATTTGAAGTAGCTTGCGGAATTAACACTAGAACTCATGGTTTAGGACAAAGAAGAAGAAATAGCAAAAATGGAAGAAGGAAGAAGTGTGGTAAGTGCCATGGATGAAGCACCCAATAAGCTTGGTTGGAGAATCGCCACTTAGATCATGGATCCATGATAAGATTAAAGGTTCTTGGAAGAAACCCTAGGAGAGCTCTTTCCTTTTCTCAAGAAACAAGTCTTAGAAATTCTATTTCATTAATTGACCAAAAGTGAGTACAATGAGAAAGTTGACCAACTTAAATGAAAGTGCAATGAGCCTAAAGTTAGAAATCTGAAATGTTCCCCACCCTAGGATGAAATGAGTGATCAATGGTGAGATGAGAGGCACCCTAGGCTGAGCACACTTTAAAATTACAAGGCTCAAATTCAAGTATTAAAACAAATACATAATTGAAAGAAACTAATATGCCTAAACACTTAATCAATTCGTTGGAAAATCCTAGCAACATCCTAACGTTAACTTTAAGCTCAATTTCCTCCAAGATTCAATCCGAACTGGGCTTTAGTGTCTTCATAGCTTTTGTAGCCGTTTAAGTCAGCTTCAAAAGCCCACCAAGAAGAACTTAATTGGAGTTTTGTATTCCAACTTATTCTTAAAATACCAAAACTGGTCAGACACCCTGCTGAAACATCCTGGCAGTATCCAAACGTTAACTTCAAGCCAGTTTTCCTCCTAGATGAAGTTCTAACTAGGCTTTGGTGTCTTCATAGCTGTTGTAGCCATTTAAGTCAGATTTAAAATGACACTAAGACGAATTTAATTGGAGTTATTTAACCCAAGTTATGCTCGAAATACTAAACCTTGTCAGACACAAAAAATAACAACGAATTTATTTCTAGCCCAATTTAAAAGAGTAAGGTCCTCCTTCCTCTTTGACTTTGATTTGAGAATTGACCTCCTCTTCTAGTTTTGAGTTTGAGAGTTGTTGGTCTTTTGGAGATGGTCCTCCATCAAACCCTCCTTCTTGTGGCCAACTTGTCCTCAAGTTGCCTTAGCTTCATACCTACAAAATAAATTCCACCCGGATTAAAGATCAAGCAAACCTTATTAAATTTATCATTGAATATCAAGATGGTGTGCCCACTAATATCAATATCAAAATGTAGAGAAGTGAAGAAGGAAATCAAGTGATTTTCTATGAATAAACTAAAACTCCAAGGAGTTTCTAATTCCTCCTTTAAATATGTAGATACTAGTTATTCATTCCATGGTGAATCTACTTGGTTGAAACTCTTCTTTAATATACATCTTTTAGGTGAGGAAGTTAATGATGTTCCCTCCTTCTTAAACTCAATCTTCCACCAAAAAGGATACTCAACATCAAAAACATATTCATTAGTGGGATCAAATGAGAAATGCAACTTATCATTATCAAGCATTGTCTAAGGCCTAATGCCTTGAGATTCTATTGTGTCATAAAAAGTGTTATGCAGATTAGAAATAAGAGGATAAGTTAGAGTTAAAGAAGTCTCCCTCTTTGGTAATGAAAAATTTCCAAATACTTCCTTTCCTCTAAGTGCCTCCATGGTTCTTCTATGCACAACTTCTCACTTGATCCTAGAACACAATACTTCTTGAAAGTGTTTCCTTTGGACATCTCGCAAGGCACCCTTGGTCTTACATCCTTCATGGCTTTGCCACCAAACACTTCATATTGATTCGACCATGATTTTTTGGGATACAACCTAACAACACTCTTAAGACAAAGATTAGCATAAGCATAAACAAGTGCATCATATAAAGAACTAAGCTCCAACTTCTCTTTAGTTGATCTATCAAGCATCAAGTCCTCATTTATCTTATGATTACCTACACATTGCAAGCTCAGAGAAATGGGGTTAGGTAAACATAGAAATATGGATTTCCTAATGAGGATTTATCTCTTAATATCATGGGTAGCCTTACACAAGTTAGCTCCTTTTCCTTTCAACCTCTCACACTTATTTTTACCTTTAGAATCAATAGTGGCATTTCTTGTAATTAATTTGGAAGTCTCGACCAAGGTATGTTTTCCACTTGATTTTGCATTTTCAATGGTTCTCTTGGCCAAAGCTTGTTGCCTCTCACTTTCTCTTTTGATTTTCATCTGTAATTGGTCTTCACAAACCTCTTGTGGACTTAATGGCTTAAGGTTAACCTTTTTACCTCCATGAGAAAAGACATAAATGTTAGATAATCCATCATGTATTGCATGTCTATCATATTGCCAAGGTCTTCCTAGTAAGATATGTGATGCTTCCATAGGGACTATGCCACAAAGTACATTATCATGATACTTACCTATGGTGAAAGCTATCAAGACTTGTGTATCAACTACTAGGTCACCTTTATCACTAAGCCATTGCAATTTATATGGTTTTGGATGTGAAGAAGTTTTCAAACCTAATTTATTAACTAGTCTAAAACTAACTACATTTGTACAATTACCACTATCTATAATAAGAGAGCATACCTTCCCTTCCACTAAGCACCTTGAGTGGAAGATGTTCTCTCTTTGTGAATTATCCATCTCTTTGCATGAACTTTCAAGCATCCTCCTCATCAAGTCTCCTTCTTCGGGTGCTAAGCTTGATTCACTTCCTTCTCCTCTTGAATCCTCACTTCCACTTGAAGAAGCTTGTGAATCTTCACTAGTAATATCTCCTTCCACTCTCACAACCATAATTTTCTTATTGGTACATTGAGAAGCAATATGACCATGACCCAAACATTTAAAACATTTAATTGAACTAGGTTTAGACTTTACCTCCTTACCCTTTGGATCCTATCGATCTTGCTTGGTTTTGGATGAAGAAGTGTACTCCTTTTTCCCTTTGTCCTTCTGATACAAGCTAGCATGGAAGGAAGCTTGAATTTGGCCCAATCTTCATTCTCCAATTGGATCTCCACGGTTAGATGATGGATGGCGGAAGCAAACAAGACTCAAGGACTCAAGGACTTAGAATAAAAGAGAAAATGGAAGAAGAAGAGAAGATGGTGACGCCATGCATAAGCAATAAGTCAAGAGGAAGAATCGCCACAAGGATAAGCATCCATTGATAAGACTCAAGGTTCTAAGAAGAAACCCAAGAGAGAACTCTCTCAAAGATATCTCAAGCTATTCTCAATTCATAAAATGATCAAAGATCCTTACACATTGAAAATGCACCTACATATACTAAGACTCCTAAGGCAAATCGGATGGCATGCTATCCATTGAATCAAAGCTTGATCAACGTATGGAAAGCCTTCACTTAAGGCACCTCACACGGTTCAAGCATTGGCCATTGGATAAGCAAAGCAATCAAGGGCCACGGTGCTAGCTAGAGTAAGCATGATTTATGTGTCTTAAGACTCAATTTCATCCTCTTGATTAAAATTCAATCATGGGGTCAATACTTCACCTTTGAGTGGTGTGAAACATGTGAATCAAGAGTGAATGTCAACCCTTTGATGCAAATTAAATCAAGAGCTATGAATTGCTCTTAGAAACATGGATCATGCCACCTTGAATGCAAGCTTGCTTAGCCACTTGATTTGGATCAAATCAAATGGTTAAGCTTGAATTAGAGTTAGTGGAATTTTCACTAACTTTTGTATCCAACTCTCTCCACTCTTTCCCAAGGAGAGTGTGCGCCACTCTCTCCCATTTGCCTTGCCAAATTGGTCCAAACAAGAGTAACTAGGTTGTGAGCTACATGCTCCAAGTTATGGCCAATTCCTACTTAATTGCCTAAGGAAAACTATTACAAAACTTGAAGAAAATTACAAGGTTTAAAATTAAGAGTAAAGTCTTCAAGAGTTGACTGTTGACTTTGACTTGTGGTCAACGGTAGACTTTGAGTTGACTGTTGACTTTGACCTCTAGTCAACTCTTCTTGAATTTGCTCTTGAATCTTCTTGAACATGGACCTTGTAATCCTTCTTCCTTGAGCTTCCATTGGTGATGTTGAGGATGGTCCTCCATCACCTTCCAAGATGATTTGTATGCTGTGAGAGACCTCTTGAAAGTTTCTTTCCTCTTCAATTGACCCTCAATCTTCATGGCCTTATGCAAAGCATCTCCAAGAGTGACATAGTGTTGGACTGATAAGTGCTAGATAATACATGTTTTCCTAGGTGTTTGAAGCTCATTTCCATTCATTTTCACTAGGTTTAGTTGTAGTTTAGTTAGGAAAACATTGAAAATACCATGATTGTTTAGTGTTAGTGCTTGATGTAGTGTTTTGTTAGTTTTATAAGTGTTTCTTGTGTTTTTAAGTCATTTTGTCCTCTTTCTTGTTAATTGTAGGTTGATTGAAGAGGAGATAGAAGTTTGGAATGAAAGCCATGGACCTAAGAGAAAGACTTGGAGTGCAAGCCATCAAGAAGAAGAGAAGTTGAAGCTCAAGTCAAGGGAGCACATCCATTTGAGCCCAGCTTTCACTCAATTTTTACTCCGAATTGGCTCTTCGTGTCTTCATGAGAGTTGTAGCTCTATATAACCTCTTTCATTTGCAAAAAACCAGAGCTCAAAACGATATCTGTGGAGGAAGTTATGCCCATTTTAGTGAAAGTACTCAAGCAGTTGCGAAATCACTATTCACATGCTGTCAAAACGCGCCAGGGCGCGCCAGGGTGGCGCATTCAGCCTTGCTTGCGGCGAAAACGTGCCAGGGCGCGCACAGGGGTGCGCTAAACCCCCCATTTCACTCCAAAACGCGCCAGGGCGCGTTCCTCTTAAGTGGGGGCGCGTTTCTCTGCTATAAAAGGGGTTTTTTGGGCGCGAATCATGGAACAACTTCAGATTTGAGTTTCTTCCTCTGCACACTTGTGCTCTGGCTATTTTCTCTTCTCCACCTTCGTTTTCCTTCCTCCTCCATCAAACCAAGGAGATTCTTGAAGATTTGGAGCTTGTGGAAGCAAGATCTAAGGCTTCATGGAGCGCTTCTTGTGTTTGATTTCTATTTTCCTTCTTTCTTTTCTCATTTCCATGTTAGGTTAGATCTTTAGGTTAGGATTGGGGATTTTGATTTCAGAACTCTTGTAATGACTTTCTCATGTTAATTCAATTGTAATTTCACCGAATTGATTGATCTCTTCCTTGCTTAATGCTTATTCTTGAGATTTAATTCATGAAATTCAAATAGAGATAGGATTATTAATGTTTGACTGAATTGAACTATTTCTTAAGGATTTGTATCTCGTGTCAGCTATGCCTTCGGAAGATTGATAGTTGAATTAGGAGAGGAAGTGCATCACTATAGTAATGCATGAGTCTAGGGATAGAACTTGCATGCTATGAGATGTTGTAACGAATTTATCTGTTTCGCTTCTTGAATGAATTTCTGTTTTCACCTAAGGGATTAGGGATTATAGAAGTCATTCAAAGGGACTAAAGACCTAGGAATAGGATTAGTTCACGGTATCACAAATTCTAGTCTCCAATTGAGTGATATTTGCTGAATTGACATAAGAAGTAGTTACTTGAGAGAAAAATCAATCGAACCAATTCCCTAACTGTTTTTATCATCTTTGAAACTTAAACATTTACTTGCTTTCTTTACTTTACAGTATTGTTTTATTTTACACAATAGCTTAGTTTTATACAAATGCTTAATTCATTGATTCGTCCTAATAGCAAAGCATGTTGAGTAATTGGTAATTCACAACTAGTCTCTGTGGTTCGACAACCTTTTCTCACTATTTCTAAACTTGTGACGACCGGTACATTGCCGAAAGATTGACACACGTATATTTTAAAAGTCAACATGGACCTCTAGGATGTCTTGAATGTCATGGTTCAAACCATGGATGAATCTAGCAATGGTGGCCTCGCTTGCCTCTTGGTAGTCCGCCCTAAGCATAGTCAATTCAAGGTCCTTGTAGTATTCTTGAACACTCTTTGACCCTTGTGTTAGTCCTTGCAATTTAACATGTAAATCTCTAGTGTAAGAGTGAGGAACAAACTTTTCTTTCATGACATCCTTCAATTGAATCCAAGAAGTGATTTGTGGCCTCCTCCTAGCAAAAGCATCCACTAACACTTGATTCCACCATATTAGAGCATACCCTTCAAATTCTAGAATGGCAAGGTTCAAACTCTCTTCTTCCCTTAAATAGTTGTGGCAAGAGAACACTTGGTCCACCTTCATCACCCAATCATAGTAGGAATCGGCTCCACCTTCTCCCAAGAATTGAGGTAGCTTAATTTTGGTGTTGATTCCACCTTGCCTTGCTCCTCCACCATAGGGAAATGCTTCAAAGGTTCGGCCACTCCCACTAGGTGATCTTCTCCCTCTATTTCTCCTTTCATCTTCATAGTTGTGGAAGACATAGTCTTCATCAAAGTTACTCTCTCCCACTCTCTCTCTAGGTGAGACATACTCTCTCCTACTGCTACTTCCTCTTCTCTCCCCACTTCTTCTATTAGATGCCTCTCTTTCTCTTCTTTCATTTTCTTCTCTTATTACTCTTTCATATTCCCTTCTTATATCCTCTTCCTCACTCATTCTCCTATGACTCTTTCCCCTCACCTCATTGACACTCTCTTTAAGCTCATTCTTGAGGTTGTGTTGTAAGTGCATAAATTTCTCCATCATGGCATCCATAACCTTTTGGGTTCTAGGAGAAAATTAATTTCCAACACTTGGGGAACTATCCATTGCTGAAAGGAAGATGTTAGAAGCAAAATAATATAAGAGAATTAAATGTCCTTTCCAGTCACTAAGTGTTTCTCTCAACACTCTTGTTTGCACACTTAAGAGGCTCTTTCTATAATGTACTCTCTAGCCTTTTTCCTCTCACTCTCACTTAAAGTTTCTTGAGAAACCCTTATAAATTATCAAGTCCAAATAATCCAAGTGAAAGAGGAACAATTCAGCCACAAAGCTTAAGGAGATCAAAGAAGACAAAACTCTAGACGAAACTAGTAGGAAACAAGGAAGACAAGCAATAAAAGGACACTCAATGAACAAAAATTTGCTACTCAAAGGGGAAATTAATTAATGAGACAAAGGATAATATATTTAATGCACTAAAAATGAAGGAAAACCAATATTTAAAACTAGAAAATTTTTAAAAATAAGAACTCAAAGGATGGGATAAAATAAGTGTAAATTTGCTGGAATTTTGACAGAACCGTCACTAAAATTTTCCAAACTTTTGAAAATTCAAAAGCATATGAAATGAGCTTGGAAAATTATGAAACCTTTCAGTTGAGCTTATATATATAAACTAAATAAACAAATGCCCAGAAGTCATTAAATCAATGATTAACACAAGGAACAAACCACAACCCGAAACTGTCACAAAATTTGCCCATTCGTCGCCAAACTACAACTCAAGGCTTGAAAACTTGCATAAATGTCACAAAATTTTGGGAAATGGTTTTGATGATCTAAAGGTACGAAATAAGCTCAGTTTTAGGTGCAGGGCAGCCGCAAATATGGGTCTAAAAATAGTGCATATATGTTTAGTCACATGTAAAGTACACCACAAGTTCAATTATCATGCTATTAGCAAATTTGATCCAATTTGTGAATATGATGCTTGAGCCTAATGAACAATAATGCCTAAATGAGCTTGGAAACTAAATTTGTGGGTTTTTAAAGAACCCAAATCACCAAAATACTGCACTTAATTTTCCCAACAAATTTCAACTCACAAGAGAACTATTTTCACTCAATTTTCTTCAAACTCTCTTTTCTTTTATTTTTCTTTTCTTGAATTTTCTTTTGACTCTTTCTTTTGAGTATTTTCTTTTTCTCTTTTCCTTTCTTTTGTTTTTCTATAATTTTCTTTTGGCTTTTCTTTGCTGGACAGTCCAAGAACAAGGCTCAAAAACTCAAGTATTCAAGTCAAACTTTGCTAACAAGCAAGATAATGTATGGTAGTGGTAACTTGAACTTATAATGAGCTAAACATGTAATAATGAAACATATAAGCACTTAATTAAGCCAATAATATTGCAGGGCAATCAAATCCTAGCAGAGAGGATACAAGATACACATTGAGAAAATTTATCAAACACACGAGGGCTATGAACTAGAATGTGTCTAGCATGTAAATTAGGCCATGTATGATCTACCACAAGTGTCAGAACATATTCTCAATGCATTGGACAACCAAGACACACAAAATAAACTCAACAAAATTTAAATTGAATCAAAAATTGAAATAAAAAAGATAGGAGCTAGAATCAATACCACAAGTGAAGAACAACTAGGTGAAGAAAGCTCTTGATACCAAATTTGATGCTTATACATGAAGATCCCTTCCAATTTCCTTATGGGTTTGCATCACGGGGGCTTTAATTCGTTTTGTCTGACGAGGCAGCTAGGAGGAACCTAGTTCAAGACATCGGGACGGCTTGAAAGGAAAGATGAAAAACCGACCAGGCCCATCATCTGAGTACACCAAGAAAAGTGACAAAAAATGAAGGACACCACTCAATGGCACCGCCCGGAGTCCGAGGAGTCATCAATACCATAGTGGGAGGATTCGGAGGAGGAGCATGCTCCAACAACGCTGGAAAGAGGCACTTGTGAAGCATATACTTTGTAAGACAAGGCCCTCCCCGAGAACCTTGCCCCCCATAACCTTCATAGATGACGATTTCAGCTTGATCAATTCAGACCATGACGATCCTATGGTTATATATGTCGTTGTGTCAGAATGGGAAGTAAAGAAGGTACCTTTAACAAGTTGGGTTTAAGTCCAACCCTCATTAAGCCTCACAACGAGCCCCTACTTGGATTCGCGGGAGAGCAAGTTCATACTCGAGGGTACATTGATTTGGCCACCACTTTTGGGCGAAGAGCTGCCCATCGTACTCTCATAGTACGGTACCTACTAGTGGAAGCAGAGACATCGTACAACGTCATAATAGGGAGAAGGACCCTAAACCAATTCGGGGTCGTCATATCCACCCTGCACTTAGTCATGAAATTTCCTATGAATGATGAGATTGTCACCATAGAGGTCGACCATCGCACGACGTGAGAATGTTACATGCAAAGCTTCAAGAAGCGGAGTTCGCCAACAACCTACGAAGAAAGCCAGCCTGAGGAAAACAAGTCTGTTCACCAGCCCACCGAGGTTGAGTTGGACCCCTATTTTCACAACATGGAGGAAGGACCTAGACCAGTTGAAGAAACTTGCTTAATACAAGTAGGTCCTCGTCCCGAGTAGACAATCAAGATCGGACAACAGTTAGATCTCGCCTCAAAGCAGAGGTTAGAGGCTATTCTTAGGGAAAACGTCAATTTGTTTTGCGTGGTGTGCCACGATATGCCAGGGATAGACCCCCGATTCCTGTGTCATAAACTCGCGATAATGCCACAAGCCAAACCTGTAGCCCAGAGGAAAATAAGGTTAGGCGAGGAAAGAAGTGTCGCAATAGAGCAAGAGGTAAGGAATCTAAAGGATGCTCACTTCATAAGGGAAATCAAGTACAATAGTTGGTTGGCAAATGCCGTCATGGTAAAGAAGGCCAATGGTAAATGGCATATGTGTACCGATTACACCAACCTTAACAAGGCTTGTCCCAAACATACATATCCATTACCGAGCATAGATCAGCTTGTTGATAACTCATCAGGTTGCAAAATGTTAAGTTTTCTTGACGCCTATGCGGGGTATAATCAGATCAGAATGTATCCGCCTAACGAGGACAAGACTGTTTTCATGTCCAATACTCTTAACTACTGCTACCAAGTAATGCCTTTTGGGCTGAAAAACGCAGGAGCTACTTACCAGCGCCTCATGGACAAGGTATTCGAGGAAGAAATTGGGTAAGTCTTGGAGTTATATGTCGACGATATGGTCGTCAAATCTAAAAAAGCTCACGATCATACCTCGGCATTAGTAGAAGTCTTCAAGAAAGTGAGGCTACACCAGTTGCGCCTTAACCCAGAAAAGTGTGTCATCGGTGTGAAAGGAGGCAAGTTCTTAGGATTTATGTTGACTTCAAGAGGAATAGAGGCCAACCCAGATAAATGCACAACGATACTCCAAATGCGTCACCCGGAATCGTTGAAGGAGTTACAACAGCTCAATGGCCAAAAGGATCCGTCCCCTCGTCAAAGTATTGAAGAATAATAAAAAATTTGAGTGGAATAATGACTGCTCTCAGGCCTTTTAAGAAATCAAAAGACAAATATCTGTCATCTCGGTGTTGCAAAGCCCGACCTCCCGCAGACTCGATTTGTACTTATTTGTAGCACATTCCACAGTCAATTCGGTTTTGGCAACTGAAAAAGAAAGGCAACAGTATCCGATATACTTCGTCAGTCACACCCTCCTCCCCGCCGAAGAACGATACCAAACCATTGAAAAGCTTATTCTGGCGTTGGTGTTCTTGACAAAAAGGTTAAGACATTACTTTCAAAGTCATGAAATCATTGTCAAAACCTACTACACTGATACAAGCTTGCTTGGAAGGAAGCTTGAAATTGGCCCAATCTTCATTCTCCAATTGGATCTCCACGGTTAGATGAAGAATGACGGAAGCAACACAAGACTCCAAGACTCAAGGACTTAGAAGAAAAGAGAAAATGGAAGAAGAAGAGAAGATGGTGACGCCATGCTTAAGCAATAAGTCAAGAGGAAGAATCGCCACAAGGATAAGTATCCATTGATAAGACTCAAGGTTCTAAGAAGAAACCCAAGAGAGAACTCTCTCAAAGATAGCTCAAGCTATTCTCAATTCATCAAATGATCAAAAGATCCTTACACATTGAAAATGCACCTACGTATACTAAGAAATCCTAAGGCAAATCGGATGGCATGCTATCCATTGGATCAATGCTTGATCAATGCATGGCAAGCCTTCACTTAAGGCACCTTACATGGTTCAAGCATTGGCCATTGGATGAGCAAAGCAATCAAAGGTCATGGTGCTAGCTAGAGTAAGCATGTTTCATGTGTCTTAAGACTCAATTTCATCCTCTTGATTAAATTTCAATCATGGGGTCAAGACTTCACCTTTGAGTGGTGTGAAACATGTGACTCAAGTGTGAGTGTCAACCCTTTGATGCAAATTAAATCAAGACCTACGAATTGTTCTTAGAAACATGGATCATGCCACCTTGAATGCAAGCTTACTTAGCCACTTGATTTGGATAAAATCAAATGGTTAAGCTTGAATTAGAGTTAGTGGAATTTCCACTAACTTTTGCATCCAACTCTCTCCACTCTCTCTCAATGAGAGTGTGCGCCACTCTCTCTCCCATTTGCCTTGCCATTTTCGGTCAAACAAAGCTAAGGGCCGTGAGCTACATGCTCCAAGTTATGGCCACTTCCTACTTAAATGCCTAAGGAAAACTATTACAAAACTTGAAGAAAATTACAAGGTTTAAAATTAAGAGTAAAGTCTACAAGAGTTGACTGTTGACTTTGACTTGTGGTCAGTAGTTGACTGTGAGTTGACTGTTGACTTTGACCTCTAGTCAACTCTTCTTGAATTTGCTCTTGAATCTTCTTAAGCATGGACCTTGTAATCCTTCTTCCTTGAGCTTCCAATGGTGGTGTTGAGGATGGTCCTCCATCATACCCTCTAAAGCAAGTACTCCAAAAGCCCGACCTGGCTGGGAGGGTGACCGCATGGTCCATTGAGTTGTCTGAATTCGACCTCAACTATCAAAGTCGAGGACCGATGAAAGCACAATTCTTAGCTGATTTTTTGACCGAGTTACCCCGAAAGAAAACAAGGGAGAAAGTATTTGTACACTTAGTATAGACGGTTCGTCCAACTAAAAAGGGAGCGGAGCTGAAGTTATTCTAGAAGGTCCAGACGGCCTCGTCCTAGAGCAAGCAGTAAGGTTTGAATTTCCCACTTCCAATAATCAAGCAGAATACGAAGCACTCCTAGCCGGTGTTAGGTTGGCCAAAGAATTGGGTGTCTGAAGCATACGATGTATTTCCGATTCCCAATTAGTAATTGGATAAATAAATGGGGAATATCAAGCCAAAGAGCCTCTCCTCCAAAAGTATTTTTTGTTAGCCAAAGCTCAAATCGAGCAGTTCGACCATTTCCAAATTCAGCATGTCCCGAGGTCGGCAAATGAGTGAGTCGACGTTTTCTCAAAGGTAGCAAGCACCAAAAAGGGCGGACAATACAGGACACTCATTCAGGAGACCCTGGCACAACCGAGCTAGGAACAAGGCGAGGTCCATGCTATAACACAAGGAGAAGTCACGTGGATGGAACCAATAATACGGTATCTGAGAAAGGGAGAACTCCCAGAGGACCCTAACGCGGCCAAGCGGACGGTGCCGGCAGCCGTATGGTATACTCTCCATAATGAGGAGATCTTCTGACGAGGTTTTTCCTCTCCCCTGTTCAAATGCCTCAATCTGGAGCAAGCACAATACGTGCTTAGGGAAATACACCAAGGAATTTGTGGAATGCACACTGGAGCCAGAACTATGGCTCATCCCGTACTACGAGCTAGTTACTATTGGCCCACCTTAAAGGTTGATGCCGCCCACTTTACACGATGATGCCATGAGTGTCAGAAGCACGGTAATTTACCGAGGCTTCCTCCTACGGGTCTTCATACTATCGCATCCCCATGGCCCTTCATGACATGGGGGATCGACATCCTCGGTCCTTTCCCGGTAGGCCGATTGCAAGTTAAGTTCTTGGTGGTAGCAATCAACTATTTCACCAAATAGATAGAGGCAGAACTGTTAGCTAACATTACAACCCAAAAGATCCAAAAGTTTTGTTGGAAAAACATCATTTGTCGCCATGGTTTGCCCCTACAGATAGTTTCCGACAATGGACGACAATTTACATATAAGCGGTTGGAAGACTTTTTCAAAAATTTGGGAATAAAGCATAAGGTCACCTCGATATAACATCCCCAATCCAATGGACAGGCAGAGGCGGCAAACAAAGTGATCCTGCTGGAGGTCCGAAAAAGGTAGACAAGAGCTAAAGGATGGTGGCCCGACTAGTTACCTAGCATTCTATGGGGTTATCATTGCACACCCCAGTCATCAACAGGAGAAACCCCATACAAGTTCACCTATGACATAGATGCCATGCTCCTTGTTGAAGTTGGGGAGCCTTCATTGTGAAGACAAGAGATCCAGGAAGAAGAGGATGCGAGCAATATCGGAATGAACCTCGACCTCATTGACGAAGTTCGAGACGAAGCCCGCGTAAGAAACAATGTGGCATAAGAACGCACCACTAGAAGGTACAACTCTAAAGTAAAACCTAGAAACTTTCAGCGTGGGGACCTCGTATGGAGGAAGATCGGTGAAGCTCGACGAAGCAAGGGTGATGGAAAATTTGCGCCGAACTGGGAAGGATCATACCGTATAACCGATGTGTGCAACAACAGCGCATTGAAGCTCGCCAAGTTGGGTGGAATACCCCTCCCCAGGACATGGAACGCAACCCATCTTAAACCATACTACAGTTGAAAGTAGAACTATATCCTTCTAGGAGATTCAATGTAATATCTACCCCTTCTTTTATATATAAAATATAACGTATTTTGTTTCCTCGTGACATCAGGATATCAAAAATGAAATAATAGAGTGTTGCACCAACACAGACAAAAAAAGACTTTAAAAACATCAAACCTCGAAAAATACGAGACGAAAAATATTAAAGCTAGACCTTGTAAAAACACGATAAGATACTAGAACCAAGCAAAATAAGTGCCCTACAGCGTGGATGAATAAAACCTTGCAAAAAGGTGAGTACAACAATTATCGATATGTCCACTAATAATAGTGGAAAAACGAACAGAAGGCAAGTAATACAACCCACTAATGATAGCAGAAAAACGCAAAGTTCATTAATGTGGTACATAACTTATTAAAAAATTAAAGATACATGAAAAGGTCGGCATAAAATAGCTCGGAACATAAAGCGCCCCTGGAAGACAATGGGATGACAGAAAAAACCGACGACGGTCGCGCTAGCCAAATGAGAAGCATTTAAGCAAGAACAACATCAAGTCGGCCAACATCATCCTCAAACGACAGAGGAGCAGCATTGGAAGGTCCTTTCCCGGTAAAATTGGCACCTCAGCAAGAAGCATTACGGCAACGACGAAGCCGAGGTGTCTCGAGAATGGAACAAACCCCAAGGATGATGACAAGGATCGGGACCCCGAGCAGATTTTGGACCAAGAGACCCAAAACAGGTCGTTCCCTTTCCTGACATCCTGAGGCAGTCAATATCTCATTCCATACATCATCTAAAGGTATTCAACGTACAAGAACAACAAAGGTTTAGCAATCGAAATGATAAATAGCAGTATCCATACGAGAAAAGCCATTGATGAACGCATGGAGAAAATAGTAGGGAAGCAAGCTACATTTATACTAAAAGAAAGTGCTAGCGGACGAATGTAAAGTCATGGAGGATACTACAGAAAAGGCCTAAAAAGAAGTGCAAAGTCACGAGAAAGCAAAAATGGCATTGGAAACGTAAAAAAGGTAAAAATTGTCAGTTTAAACATGGGGAACCCAATAAGTACAAAACAAAAAGGGGAAAATAAAATCCCTCAAAAAAGTAAAGTCTCAAAATCAATCATCAACCAGGGCCCTATCAATCACTGCCTTAGTCTCGTCAAAGGAAGAAACATCGAAGTCCGACGCGTAAAACTTAACTTGATCGATAGCACGCTTGAAGCCCTCCGAAAAGCCTGAGTACTGACCTCATATCGCTTGACCACCTCGGCCTCGATCTCGGTAACCCGTTCAATGTAAGTTTCGTTGATCTCCTCGACTTCCTTTAAATAGCCATCAAGCTCAGCAATTCTAGTCGACGACCTTTCATCGGCTTCAAAATTTGCCGCCTTCAACTTAGTTATTTCTTCCTCTAACCGCTGACATGTAGCATCCCTGACCTAGATTTCTTCTTCCTTCACCTTCAAAGAAGTTTCGATATCACGATTACACCTTTGGAGATCCTCAACAGCACGAGCCATCGCACCTTTTTCATTTTCAAAAGCCTCGAGACGACTCTGAAGCTAGCTCAGCTCCAGCCCTTGAGTGTAATGAAGCTTCTCTGACTCAACTCCCTGGCAAAGGAGCTCCTGGTTCTACTTTTCCAACTCCTTCATCTAACCCCGAACTTCTCCACCAAACATCATGTCACCTCGCAAATCAGCAAAATAATCAAGACATACAACAATGCGTAACCATTAAAACCAAAGGGCTATAAAAAT
Source organism: Hylodesmum podocarpum (assembly GCA_026586105.1). Taxonomy (NCBI): domain Eukaryota; kingdom Viridiplantae; phylum Streptophyta; class Magnoliopsida; order Fabales; family Fabaceae; genus Hylodesmum; species Hylodesmum podocarpum. The sequence continues at coordinate 611,174 of JALJEV010001349.1, forward strand.
TACATACCGGTAATGATGAAGAGCAGATATACACCTTATCAACATTATGTGCACTCCCTCCATGGCAGCCGGACCACCAATGAAGTCCAACAGTTTGGTATCATAAGGAGTAGGGAAACCCCCACTGCAACTTCCAAAATGATGTCCCCGAAGCCCTACATTCCACAAAGAAGTAACTTTGGGGTGCCTCACAGACACATGCTCCAGCCGAGGAGGGTGCTCTCGGCAAATAAGACCGGGAGGACCAGGTCGAGCACACGAGGAAGGACTTGGAGTGTGAGTAGTCGCCTCCCCCGGAACCTTGGGCTGAGGAGTCGGGACCACGAGTTGGTCATCAATGGGTGCTTCCGAATGAGGGGTGCCGCCCCTTGCAGTGGATGACTCCACCACTTGAGTTTCCCTAGTAGGAACTGATGGAGGTCCATCTACTCCAACAATGGAAGTCAACAATTCAAGAAGACTAACAAGGTCTATGCTTAGAAGAATACAAGAAGAAGAAGAAAGGAAGTTGACTCAAAGTCAAAGTCAACATGAAAGTCAACAGTCAACTCCTCATGGACTTTTCTTGGTCAACAAACCTTGTAATAATCTTAGGATGATTTGAACTTGTAGTTAGGACTTTTGATATAATAATTGGACATGTAATTTGAACATTCATGTCACGACCTTGTAATAGGTAGAAAAAAACTAAACTTTAGTGTATATTTGAGAGAGAGTGGCGCACACTCTCCCTAGAGAGAGTGGAGAGATTTTTGGAGAGAAAGTTAGTGGCAATTCCACTAACTTTAGTTCAAACCTAGCCGTGAGATGAGATCTCCACCTAAGGCTAGGATGAATTCGTGAGAAGCATGCCTTAACACATGTGTGCAAGAATGAATTTAAACCTCTTGATCTAGATTCAATCAAGAGGTGGAAATTCAAACTTGAGTCACATGTCTCTTGCTACTTAAGATTGAATTTCAACCTCTTGATTTAGATCTAATTAAAGGGATGAAATTCAAACTTAAGACACATGGTTCTTGCCTCTTCTTAACTCAACCGTAGCCATGTGATCACTCCCTAATCCTAAGGTTATGAACCTTGATCCATGTGAAGTGCCTCTCAAGGCTTCTCATGCGTTGATCAAGTCCATAATCCAAGGGTTAGCATGTGATCCTTGCTAACCAAGCTTGGCACCAACTCCTTAGGTATAAATAGGAAAATTTCTGAATGTAGCACACTTTTTGGATGAATTAGAAAGAAGCATATTGCTTGAGAGAGAAAGTTTCTCTTCTAGGTTTCTTGAGTGAACCTTATTGAGTCTTATCATGGTGCATTCTCCATGTGGCGATTCTACCTAGAGCTTATTGCTTAGGCATGGCGCTCCTCACCTTCTTCTCTACTCCATTTTATACCTTTCTTCTTCATTGAGTTCTAATTCTGTAGATTGAGCAAAACTAGTGAGACTTCCATGGAAGGCTTACATCAAATGGTATCAAGAGCTTGTTCCTTCTTCAAGTGGAGCTTCATATCTGTGAGTTTAAACTTCTAGATCGTGAATTTTCTTTTGAATTTTCTTCTTCCTTGAGTCATGTTCTTGTTCATCTTTGAGTTCCTTGAGTTGTTTTTAAGTTTTGTCTTGAAAAACAATCAAATCTATGTCTAGTTATCCGTTAGCTTTATTTCTTGATTTTTAGTCAAATTTGATTCGGTGTATCCTTGTGTTTTCTATGTGAATCTTGTGTTTCATCTTAAATTCTGGAAAATATGTCATATATGCAGTGTTTGGTTCGGTCAATTTGAGTTTAGAAGTGAAAATTATAAATTCCTTGAGTTAGTCATCAATTCATGCTTGTACCTTGCTTCTAGAATCAATTTTGCTTCTAATTGGTGTATAACTTGCTATACCGTGAGATATATGCTATGTATACTTTGTTTGCCCTGTTTTGGTACTGCATATAGTCCTTAACTTCTGTACATTCAAGTTCATGCATGCAAAATTGAGATATCAACATCATTACATGCTAGTAGAGTGCTTACTATAGGTCAAATCCCTATTACAACTTGTAATAGCATTAGCACTAGTAATTGAGCTTGGAGTGCTTGTGTTAGGCAAGAAACAATTCAGTCCAGTAGTGAAAGCAAAAGAAAAGAAAAGAAAACAAGTGATAGAAAAGAAATCAAGTGAAAAGAAATCAAAACAAGAAAAAACAAAGTGAGAAAATTCAAAAGAAAGCTAGAAAAGAGCCTAGAAAAGGTACTAGAAAAATTGAGTACTTGAAGTGGAATTTTGGTGATTTATGAATCTGTCCAGCAAGCTATCAAAGTGTTAAAGACGTGAAAATAAAATTTGAGCAAGAAAAATTGGACTTAGAGCTAAGACATAGCACACACACTAACCTAGTAAAATTGCTAGTAGCTTGGAAATTGGCCTAGTAGTGTGTACTTATGACTAGCTTGTTTTGACTCAAATTTTTGCATAATTGAACTTGAAAGTAAAGTTGTTCATCTTTCACATGGACTTGTAGCCATATTTGTGCTTGAGTTGAGGTTCACGTAAGAAGCTTAAGAGGAGAGTTGAGTGGTAAAAGGCTAGAGAGAACATTATAGAAAGAGCCACTAAGAGTGCATACACGAGTTGATACTTGAGTGACACACTTAGTGAGTGGTAAGGTCCTTGATTATTATTTTCTTTGTGTAATAACCCTTTCATTGCAACTATGGATAGTTCACTTAGTGTGGGAAATGATTTGTCTCCCAAGACTAAGAGAATGATGGACTTCATGACGGAAAAATTCAACCATTTGCAAAATGAGATGAATGAGTTGAGAGAAGAGACTAAAAGGAGGTTTAGGGATGAAGGAAGTAGGAAGGGCCGAGAGGGAAAGGGAAAGGAATACTATGAAGGAGGAAGTAAAACCAATAGATGAAGTAGAAGTGAGAGAGGGAGCCAAGGAGGACACTACTACTCACCTAGAGATAGTGATGAGGGAAGTAACCATGAAGAGAGTGATGCCTATAGGGATTATGAGAATGAGAGGGGGCATAGAAGAGGGAATGACCGAGGCACCTATAGGAGGCAACCTTTCATGCATAGGAGGTATTTTGGAGAGGAGGAGCAAAAAGGTTGGGAAGCTAATACTAGGATTACTCTTCCAAAGTACCTAGGAGAAGGAGGAGCTGAAGGTTTGCTAGATTGGATCATGAAGGTTGACCAAGTATTTTCTTGCAACCCTACTTTGAGTGAGGAAAAGAAACTCAACCTTGCCATACTAGAGTTTGAGGGATATGCTTTGGTTTGGTGGAACCAAATTCTCATAGATGCCGAGAAGAGGAGGAAACCTTCCATTATCTCTTGGACACAATTGAAAGATGCTCTTAGAGGGAGGTTCATTCCTAAATCTTATGTGAGGGATTTGCATGTCAAGCTCCAAAGGTTGACACAAGGAGGGAGAAGTGTACAAGAATATTACAAAGATCTTGAGCTTACTATGATGAGGGCCGATTGCCAAGAAGAGAAGGAAGCTACCTTAGCAAGGTTCACCCATGGATTGAATAGGGAGATCCAAGATGTCTTGAAACTTGAAAGCTATAGGACCTTGGAAGAGGCTATCCATAAGGCCGAGAAGATAGAGGCTCAAATGAAGAGAAAGTTCACCATGAAGAAGTCCTACACTAGTGGTTCTTCAAGTTGGAAGGAGAGGCAAAAGAAGGAGGGCTCATTCAAATGTTCTTCAAAGTTTGGCCGAGAAGACAAGGGTAAGGATGTTCCTAAATTTAATTCTAAACCATCTAACATCAAGTGTTTTAAATGTTTAGGGCATGGACACATTGCTTCTCAATGCCCAAACAAGAAGACTATGATAGTGAGGATGGATGGAGGAGTCACAAGTGAGGAGTCAAGCCACTCTACAAGTGAGCATGAAGGAGAAAATGCAAGTGAGCACTCAAGTGAAGAGATGGCCGAAGAAGGTGACTTCCTCATGGTGAGAAGGATGCTAGGAAGTGCCTACCATGAGCTAGATGATACTCAAAGGGAAAACATCTTCCACACAAGATGTAACATACAAGGGAAGGTTTGGTCTTTGATAATTGATAGTGGTAGTTGCTCTAATGTAGTAAGTACTAGACTAGTAGAGAAACTTGGTTTGAAAATTTCCCCACATCCTAAACCCTATAAACTACAATGGTTAAGTGAGAAGGGTGAACTAGTAGTAGACAAACAAGTCTTAGTTGCATTTAACATAGGAAAATATCATGATGAAATCTTGTGTGACATAGTTCCTATGGAGGCGACTCATATGCTACTAGGTAGGCCATGACAACTTGATGTAGGTGCTCCATGGAAGGTGCTCCAATGAAGCTCCAAGGATTGCCCCGATCTAGTCTTCAACAAAGCCTCAAGGTTGCACCAAGAGAAGCTCTCGGCCGAACAAGTGTTTGGTGTTTAAGGGTGAAGAAATGAAATGGAAAAGTGGAGGAGGAAGAGATGGTGGTGGTGACACCTATAAGCCTAGGAGGAACCGCCACAATGGGTGTAGAGAACCATTGATAAGATTCAAAGAGAATTCCCTAAGGGAACAAGAGAATTAAGCTCTCAAGAATGCACTAAGCAATTCATTCAACAATTCATCAAAAGACCCATACAAAAGGATTCGGCCATGGCATTTATAGGGACCCAAGCTTGGCCTCCAAGTAAGCCTAACCACAGTTTAGGAGCCACTAACCAAGGTTAGGGCTACACCAATCCGTGGGCTTCCTTGCAAGCCAAGTAACCATGTGGATTACTTGGTAATTAAGGAAGCACATGGCTTCACATGGCCTTCACATGTGATGGAGGACCATCTCCAAAAGCTCAACAAACTCTTCAACCTTACTTTTTAATAAATTGAGCTTCTAATAAAATTCGCTATGTTTTTGACTGTCTAACCAAGTTTAGTATTCAGAGCATAACTTGGGCTACACAACTCCAATTTAGCTTTTCTTGATGTCTTTGTAAAGCTAACTTACAGGGCTACAAAAGCTATGAAGACACAAAAGCCCAGTTCTAGCTGCATCTAGGAGGAAATTGGGCTTGAAAGTAACGTTTGGATACTGCCAGGATGTTCCAGCGGGCTGCTGACCAGGTTCAGTAATTTGATCATAATGTGGGCTACAAAACTCCAATCAATTTTGTCTTGGTGGCATTTAAAAGCTGACTTAAAGGGCTACAAAATCTATGAAGACACCAAAGCCCAGTTCGGATTGAATCTAGGAGGAAATGGAGCTTGAAGTTAACGTTGGAATGCTACCAGGATTTTTCAGCGAGTTGTTTAATTGTTTAGGCCTATTAGTTTCTTTCAATTATGTATTTATTTTAAGACTTGGATTTGGGCCTTATAATTGTGAAGTGTGCTCAGCCTAGGGTGTCTCATCTCACCATTGATCACTCATTTCATCCTAGGGTGGAGAACATTTCAGATTTCTAACCTTAGGCCCATTGCACTTTCATTTAAGTTGGTTAACATTTCTATTTTACTCACTTTGGTCATTTATGAAAATAGAATTTCTAAGACTAAAGTCTTGAGAAAAGGAGAGAGCTCTCCTAGGGTTTCTTCCAAGAACCTTGAATCTTATCATGGATCCATGATCCAAGTGGCGATTCTCCAACCAAGCTTATTAGGTGTTTCATCCATGGCGCTTACCACACTTCTTCCTTCTTCCATTTTTATTTCTTTCTTCCCCCTTTTGTGTTGACCATGAGCTATCATTGCTATATATTGAGTTATTCCGCTGTTTAAGAGTGATTGAACATTAGTGAATGAAGATTGGGACACCCCTTTGCTTATTCATGAAGATCTCTTACAAGTTCCTCATGGGTTTGTATCAAAATTTGGTATCAAGAGCTTGTTCTTCACCTAGTTGTTCTTCACTTGTGGTATTGAGTCTAGCTCCTATCTTTGAGTTCAATTTTTGATTCAATTGAATTTTTTATTTGAATTTTGTTATTTGTCTTGGCTGTCCACTACATATATGAGATGTTCTGACACTCTTGGTTGATCATACATGGCCTATTATACATGCTAGACACATTCTAGTTAAAAGCCCCCAAGTGTTTGATGAATTTTCTCAATATGTATTTTGTGTCATACTTGCTGGAATTTTAATCCCCTGCATCTTATGTGGCTTGATTAGTGCTTATATGTGTTATTATTATGTGCATTGCTCATTAGAAGTTCAAGTTACCACTACCATGCACTATCTTGCTTGTTAAGCAAAGTTTGACTTGAGTTGCTTGAGTATTTGAGCCTATACTTGGACTGTCCAGTAAAGAATAGCCAAAAGAAAAATATAGAAAAACAAAAGAAAAGAAAAGAGCAAGAGAAAATATTCAAATAAAAGAGTCAAAGAAAAATTCAGGAAAAGAAAATACAAGAAAAGAAGATTGAAGAAAAATTAGAGTGAAAATTGAGTAACTCTTGCAGTAGAAAATTTTTGGGAAAAATTGAGTGCAGTACCTTAGTAAATTGGGTCATTAAACACCCACAAATTTAGTGTCTAAGCTCAATTTAGGCATCATTACTCATTAAGTTCAAGCATCATATTACAAATTGTGTCAAATTTGCTAATAGCATGATATTTGAACTTGTCGTGTGTTTTGCATGTGCCTAGACATATTTGCCCTGTTTTTGCCCTATTTTTGGACCCATATTTGTGGCTGCCCTGCACCTTAATTTGAGCTTATTTAGTGCATAAATATTATCCAAACCAATCCCCAAAATTTCAAGTCATTTTGAGCCAATTTTCAAGCCTAACTTCCAGCTTAGTGACGGTTTTGCTATTGCTGTGGCAGTTTCGGTTTTGCAGTTGTTTCAAGGGGTTAAAGGTTTATTTATTGAATTCTGGGCAATTGGTCATTCAATATACATATATATAAGCTCAACTGGAAAGTTTCATAATTTTCCAAGCTCATTTGCTATGCTAAAAAAATTTCACAAGTTTGGGCAGATTTGGTGACGATTCAACCAATTTTCCAGCAAAATTGCATTTGATTTCTTCCTTTCTTTGAGTTTTTGTTTCAAAGATTTTTGCAGTTTTAAATACTAGTTTTCCTTCATTATTAGTGCAGTAAATATATTAGCCATTGTCTTGATCATTAATTTCAATTTTTGAGTAGCTAATTGTTCATTGAGTCTTATTTTGTTGCTTGTCTTCTTGGCTTCCTAGTAGTTTTGTCTTGAGTATTTGTCTCATTTGAATTTCCTCAAGCTAGTAGTTGAATTGTTCCTCTTTCACTTGGGATAATTGGACATTGATAATTGATAGAGGTTTCTCAAGAAACTCTAAGGAGATTGAGAGGAAAAAGGCAAGTGTGAACCTTATAGAAAAAGCCTTCTAAAGAGTGATACAATAATTTGAGTGAAACACTTAGTTGAGTGGTGAGGTTTATTTGCTTTATATTTTTCTTATATACTAATCCTTTTTCTTTGCAGCCATGGGGGATATTTCCCCAAATATAGAAGACCAAATACTTCCTAGTGATGTTAGATTTTTGAAATGCTTTATGGAGACATTAAATGAGTTGAGAAGGGAAAATGTTAGGCGGTTGAGGGAAGAGGAGAGTAAAAGGGAGGACCTTGAGAGGAGACTAAGGGAAGAACATAATAGAAAAAATGAGAGAAGAGGAAATCATGAGAGGTATCCTAGTTCATATAAAAGAAGTGATAGAGATTACTATGAATTTAGGAAGGAATATAGAGATAGCAAAGAGAGAAGGATTAGAGAAGAGTATGAGAGAAAAGAAACTAAGTATAAGAAGAGAGAAAAAGAGTTGAAAGAAAAAGAATTGAGAGAAAAGAAGTTAAAAGAGAGAGAATTAAGAGAAAAAGAATTGAGGGAAAAAGAAATTAAGGAAATAGAGTTGATGGAAAAACAAATAAAGGAGAAAAATGATTCTTTACTTGATTTTGCTAACCCTTCATTTGAAACTCTTGATTCTTATTTTGACAATATTGTAGGTATGGTTCCAAAGGATGACTATGAAGAGGATATTGAAAATCTATTGTATGAATATGTAAAAAGAAAGGCACTTAAAGACCTTTGTAAAATTTCTTATGACCATCTTGATAAAAATTCTTTTGTTTTGGTGCCTAGTGAAGAGTTGTGCATAAGTGAGCCTTGGAACAAACACTATGAAGAGAAGGAAATACCTATAGAGTTTGAGTTCCCCTTTGAGGAAAAATCTTTATCACTCACTATTCCTCTCTCTTGTAATAAAAATGATATTCCATACCCTACACTAGAATCTTATGACATTGAACCTTGGAAAATTCTTGAATTTAGAAGTGTGGAATTTTTAATTGTGCCTACTAACTATTATTTTCATGATATTGATTGTTCATATAGGTTGATGGAAGAATTTAAGAAAGAGGGCAAATTACAAACTTCCACATCTTTTGAAAGACCAAAGGCACCTTGTGAGAGAGATAAGAGTTTCACTCTCAAGAAGTATTGTGTTCTAGGACCAAGTGAGAAGTTATGCATAAAGGAACCATGGAGTCACTTGGGAAGAGGGAAAGAAGTACTTGAAGATTATGCATTATAAAAAAGGGAGACTTCCTTGCCTTTTACTTCTCATATTAATTCTAATTTGCACAACACTTTTTGTGACACAATAGAATCTCATGGCATTATACCTTGGAAAATATTTAAGAATACTAAGTTGGAATTCTTACTTGAGCCTACTAATGGTTCTCTTTTTGATGTTGAATATCCTTTTAGGTGCAAGAATGAATTTAAGAAAGATGGAACATCACAAACTTTTACACCTAAAAGAAGTATCTTAAAGAAGAATTTCAACAAAGTGGAGTACACATGGATTAAAGAACTAGTATCTATACATTTAAAGGAGGAATTAGAGACTCCTTGGAGTTTGGGTTTTATCATAGAAAATCATTTGCATTCTTCCTTTACTTCTCTACATTGTGTTAATGATATTAGTAGACAAAGCATCTTGTTATTAAATGTTAAACTTGATAGAGTTTGCTTGATCTTTGATCCGGGTGGATTATTTTTATTGTAGGTAAGAACCTAAGGCCACTTGAGGACAAGTTGGCCACAAGAAGGAGGGTTTGATGGAGGACCATCTCCAAAAGCTCAACAAACTCTTCAACCTTACTTTTTAATAAATTGAGCTTCTAATAAAATTCGCTATGTTTTTGACTGTCTAACCAGGTTTAGTATTCAGAGCATAACTTGGGCTAAACAACTCCAATATAGCTGTTCTTGATGTCTTTGTAAAGATAACTTACAGGGCTACAAAAGCTATGAAGACACAAAAGCCCAGTTCTAGCTGTATCTAGGAGGAAATTGGGCTTGAAAGTAACGTTTGGATACTGTCAGGATGTTCCAGCGGGCTGCTGACCAGGTTCAGTATTTTGATCATAATGTGGGCTACAAAACTCTAATCAATTTCGTCTTGGTGGCATTTGAAAGCTGACTTAAAGGGCTACAAAATCTATGAAGACACCAAATCTCAGTTCGGATTGAATCTAGGAGGAAATGGAGCTTGAAGTTAACGTTGGAATGCTACCAGGATTTTCCAGCGAGTTGTTTAATTGTTTAGGCCTATTAGTTTCTTTCAATTATGTATTTATTTTAAGACTTGGATTTGGGCCTTGTAATTGTGAAGTGTGCTCAGCCTAGGGTGTCTCTAATCTCACCATTGATCACTCATTTCATCCTAGGGTGGAGAACATTTCAGATTTCTAACCTTAGGCCCATTGCACTTTCGTTTAAGTTGGTTAACATTTCTATTTTACTCACTTTGGTCATTTATGAAAATAGAATTTCTAAGACTAAAGTCTTGAGAAAAGGAGATAGCTCTCCTAGGGTTTCTTCCAAGAACCTTGAATCTTATCATAGATCCATGATCCAAGTGGCGATTCTCCAACCAAGCTTATTGGGTGTTTCATCCATGGCGCTTACCACACTTCTTTCTTCTTCCATTTTTATTTCTTTCTTCCCCCTTTTGTGTTGACCATGAGCTATCATTGTTATATATTGAGTTATTCCGCTGTTTAAGAGTGATTGAACATTAGTGAATGAAGATTGGGACACCCCTTTGCTTATTCATGAAGATCTCTTACAAGTTCCTCATGGGTTTGCATCAACATGGGTGCACATGGGTTTGTCTCCCCTTGTGGCCCATGTGATTAGCCATGTCATCAATCCTAATCACTTCCTAATCAAGGGTGGAGATCCTTGATTAAGTGTTGGCATGGATCCAATGCTCAATCAAGGAACTCCTTCCTAATTAGCAAGTGTCTCAAGGCTTCACACAAGTTTTGAACCGAAAATGATTTTAGCCGCTTTTTGAAAACCTTGTGTGGCCTTGACTAGGAAAGCATGGCATGTTTAGGTGTTTATGGAAACCGTGGGATTGGCCCTAAGAACCCATGGGCTTATCCCAAGTCATACCCTAGAGCTATTACAACATAGGACTTAATCCTGTTCAAAGGAATTTACAAGTAGGTTACAAGTGATAAGTCCTATACTAGCTTCATGGTCTTGGAGTCTTCCCACCTCCTCCTCTAGCCTCCTTTGCATGCTTCTAGTAACTCTTCTAGATGTTCCTACATCAACCCCTCCTTCTTTGCTTGAACTTGTCCTCAAGTTGAGGTCATCATTAGTACCTACATCACAAAAAGAAAGATCAGTTACATTGAAAGAGTTACTACCACCATACTTACTTGGCAGGTCTAGCTTGTAGACGTTTTGGCCAAACTTCTCCAAGATCTTGAAGGGTCCATCTCCTCTTGGAAGAAGCTTGGAACCCCTCAAGGTAGGGAACCGCTCCTTTCTTAGGTGCACCCAAACCATGTCCCCTACTTTGAACTCGATAGCTCTATGGTGCTTGTTGTAGGCTTTCGCTATTTGCTCATTCTTCTTTTCTATCTTCTCCTTCACTTGAGCGTGTAACTCTTGGATTTTTCTAGCCCTCTCTTGACCACTTCTATTACAAAAAAACTCAATAGGCAAAGCCATTAGATCAAGTGGGGTGAGTGGGTTAAATCCATAAACAACTTGAAAAGGAGGAAACTTAGTAGTGAAATGTTCAACCCTATTATAGGCAAACTCAATATGAGGTAGCCAATCTTCCCAACTCTTAATGTTCTCACCAACAAAAGTCCTCAATAGTTGACCCAAGGTCCTATTAGCAACTTCGGTTTGCCTATCCGTTTGGGGGTGGCAAGTTGTAGAGAAGAGAAACTTGGTTCCAAGACAACTCCAAAGGGTTCTCCAAAAGTGCCCAAGGAATTTTGAGTCTCGGTCACTCATAATTGTCTTGGGTACTCCATGGAGTCTCACTACTTCTTTGAAAAATAGCCTTGCAATATTCGAAGCGTCATCAACCTTCTTGCAAGCTATGAAGTGAGCCAATTTTGAAAACCGACATACAACTACAAAGATACTATCCATTCCTCTTTTGGACTTAGGAAGACCAAGGATAAAATCCATGGAGATGTCCATCCAAGGAGTGGTAGCAAGCGGAAGGGGTTGGTATAAGCCATTAGGGGAGACCTTAGACTTGGCTTTGTTACAAGTTATGCACCTAGAAATGTGCTTTACTACTTGGACCCTCATGTGAGGCCAATAAAAGTTCTCTTGCAACATAGCCAATGTCTTATCCCTACCGAAATGACCAATCAAACCTCCTTCATGGGTCTCAATCACCAATAAGTCCCTCAAGGAAGACTTAGGCACACACAATGCTTGGCCTTTGAAAAGATACCCATCGTGCCTAAAGTAGTCCTTGAATGCACCTTTGGTACTTGACTCCCAAATAAGACCGAAGTCTTCATCATGGGTATACATAGATTTAATATGATCAAAGCCATACATCTTACACTCAAGCATGTTAATCAAGGTGTGCCTTCTACTTAAAGCGTCGACAACTATGTTACTAGACCCTTGCTTATACTTGACTATGTAAGGGAATTGTTCTATGTACTCTACCCACTTAGCATGTCTCTTATTTAATTTTCCTTGCCCTCTCAAATATTTTAAGGCCTCATGGTCGGTGTGAACTACAAACTCTTTAGGTAGTAAGTAATGTTGCCACACTTGAAAAGCCCTAACTAAAGCATACAACTCTTTATCATAGGTTGAGTAGTTTAGGTGCCCCCCTTTAACTTCTCACTAAAGTAAGCTATAGGGTGTTTCCCTTGCATTAAGACCGCGCCTATGCCTACGTTGGATGCATCACATTCAAGTTCAAATGAAAGAGCAAAATTCGGTAAAGCAAGTATATGTGAGTGTGTGAGTTTGTGTTTGAGCACCTTGAAGGCCTCCTCTTGAGAGGGACCCTATGTAAACATAGTGTCCTTCTTTACAAGTTCATTCAATGGGCTAGCTATAATACTAAAATCTTTAACAAACCTTCTATAGAAACTAGCTAGACCATGAAAGCTTTTTACCTCTTTCACACATGTTGGGGTTGGCCACTCCTTGATTGCTTGAATCTTGGCCTCATCAACCTCCACACCCTTTGCACTTACCACAAAGCCGAGGAAGATCACCTTCTCGGTTCCAAGTACACACTTCTCTTTATTTGCATATAACTTTTCTTTCTTAAGCACTTCTAAGACAAGTCTCAAATGGATTGCATGTTCTTGAGAAGACTTGTTATATACTAGGATATCATCAAAGTAAATTACTACAAATTTTCCTAAAAATTCCCTCAAGACATGATTAATGAGTCTCATGAATGTGCTTGGAGCATTAGATAATCCAAAAGGCATTACTAGCCACTCATATAGTCCAAATTTAGTCTTAAAGGCGGTTTTCCACTCATCCCCTTCCTTCATTCGGATTTAGTGGTAACCACTCTTAAGATCTATTTTAGAAAATATGGTGGATCCATGTAATTCATCTAATAGATCATCTAACCTAAGGATAGGATGCCTATACCTAATAGTAATATTATTTACCGCTCGACAATCCGTGCACATGCGCCATGTACCCTCCTTCTTAGGAACCAAGATGATTGGAGATGCACAAGGTGAGAGGCTTTCTTTGACCCATCCTTTCTTCAAGAGATCTTGAACTTGCCTTTCAATTTCGTGTGCTTCTTGTGGTGAGCTCCTATAGGATGGCTTGTTGGGAAATTGTGAACCCGGAATGAAATCGATTTGATGTTCTATTCCTCTTATAGGAGGCAACCCATGAGGTAGCTCCAAAGGGAAAACATCTTTGTACTCTTCAAGTACATCTTCTATTTCCTTGGATTCGTTCATACACGTATTTAATATCATCGGATTAGGTAAGCATAGAAACATAGACCTTCTAGTAAGGTACTCCCTTTTAATGTCCTTACAAGTAATAAGCAAAGTCCCTTTACAATTGTTTTTGCTATCTACTTTACACTTAGAATTATTTACACTACTCTTTACATGTTTCTTCTTTGCATGGCTCTCGGTCAAAGCCTTGGAGTGCTTGGAGTTCTCGGCCATGTCCACCTTTTCTTCTTGAGACCTCTTGATCTTCATTTTGATTTGGTCCTCACATACATCCCTTGGGGCTAAAGGCTTTAAGAACACTTTTCTACCTTCAAATGTAAACAAGTAGGTGTTAGCAAGTCCATCATGTATAACATTCTTATCATATTGCCATGGCCTACCTAAAAGCATATGTGTAGCTTCCATGGGCACAACATCACATAGAACATTATCACAATACTTACCAATAGAAAAAGTGATCATACATTGCCTATCTACTTTTACTTCCCCATTTTCACTTAACCATTGCAACTTGTATAGTTTAGCATGAATTAAAGTTGGCAAGTTAATTTTATTTACAAGTCTTTCACTAACTACATTTGTACATGAACCACCATCTATGATAAGGGAGCAAACATTGTCCTTTACCTTACACCTTGTATGGAAGATATTCTCCCTTTGAACTTCATCCAAACCATGGTTAAATTTTAATAACCTTCTTACCATTAACAAATCCCCCTCCTCGGCCTCTTCACTAAAGGTGGAGTGAGCTTCACCTTGATCTTCCCTTTCACTTGAAGATCCACTTGATTCTTCACTAGTGATCCCTCCATCTTTCCTCATCACCATTGCTATCTTGTTTGGACATTGAGATGCAATGTGTCCCCTTCCTAAACACTTAAAGCATTTGATGTTACTTGATTTAAAGGGTTGGGATGAAGGAACTACCTCTTTACCTTTGGTGAGTTCTCGGTTACTCTTCATTGGAGGCCTAGGTGAATGGTCTTTGTTGCTCTTACCTTTCCAAGTTGATGTAGTAGTATTGGAGACCCTTTTGAAGCTAGCTTTCCTTCTCAATTGTGACTCTACCCTCTCGGCCAAGTGGATGGCTTCCTCAAGGTTGGAGTATCTTTGCAATTCAAGGACATCTTGGATCTCTCTATTGAGTCCATGTACAAACCTTGCCATTGTAGCTTCTAGGCTCTCTTCAACTTGGGCTCTAAGCATGGTAACTTCTAAGTCTTTGTAGTAGTCTTGCACACTCCTACTACCTTGCACAAGTCTTTGTAGTTTGTGATGCAAATCCCTCGTGTATGTTGGCTGCACAAACCTCTCTTTGAGGGCTTGCTTCAACCCCTCCCAAGTGGTGATTCTAGGTCTCAAGTACCCATTACCTCTTTCTTGTTGATGCCACCAAACTAGTGCATATTCTTCAAATTCAAGGGTGACCAAGTGAAGCTTCCTTTCCTCACTAAGCATAGGGTAGCTACTAAGTATTTGGTCCACTTTCATAGCCCATTCCAAGTACACATCCTCATCCTCCCAATTTTTTCTACCATAGTCTCGGATCCCTTTTCCTTCAACATGTGCAGCACCTCTCCCACCCCTTCTATTATTCACAAAAGGGTTCTCTCCATGTGCCCCATGCCCAAAGAAGATCCCACCATCACTACCAATGCTCAATCAAGGAACTCCTTCCTAATTAGTAAGTGTCTCAAGGCTTCAGACAAGTTTTGAACCGAAAATGATTTTAGTCGCTTTTTGAAAACCTTGTGTGGCCTTGACTAGGAAAGCATGGCATGTGTATGTGTTTATGGAAACCGTGGGTTTGGCCCTAAGAACCCATGGGCTTAGCCCAAGTCATACCCTAGAGCTATTACAACATAGGACTTAATCATGTTCAAAGGAATTTACAAGTAGGTTACAAGTGATAAGTCCTATACTAGCTTCATGGTCTTGGAGTCTTCCCACCTCCTCCTCTAACCTCCTTTGCATGCTTCTAGTAACTCTTCTAGATGTTCCTACATCACAATTTGATAGACATGCCTTACATGATAGTGTAGCAAATACTTATGTTTTTTCTCATGTTGGCCGGAAGGAACACCTCAAACCATTGTCACCTAGGGAGGTTATTGAAGACCAAGTAAAGATGAAGATGAAGAGAGAGGAAGAGAAGAAGGCCTTTGCCGAGAGCTCCAAGGCCAACCATGCTCCCAAGGGCTCGGCCGAGAGCTCTAAGAAGTCTTCCAAGCTTACTACTCTAAGCCCTAAGCCTAAAAGCAAGAAAGAAAAGGCTAAGAGTAGTGAAGATACTAAAGGGAGTTTCTTGATTGAGAGAGGAGAGGTTAAGAGGGAATTCCTAGCTAGGAAATCTATGTACTTATGTTTACCTTCACCTTTAATTTTGAATGCTACATGTATAGGTGATCAAAGTGCATTGGATGGCTTGCTAGAAGAGTTTAGAGATGTATTCCCCAAGGAGATACCTCACGGCCTACTACCATTGAGAGGGATAGAGCACCAAATTGACCTTATTCCGGGTGCACCTCTCCCAAATAGGCTAACCTATAGAACCTCACCCCAAGAGACACATGAGATTGAGAGACAAGTGCAAGAGTTGCTAAACAAAGGATGGGTGAAGGAAAGCTTGTCTCCATGTGCCTCACCCGTGATACTTGTTCCTAAGAAGGACGGAACATGGTGCATGTGCACAGATTGTAGAGCAATCAATAACATCACCATAAGGTATCGCCACCCCATCCCTAGACTTGATGATCTTTTAGATGAGTTGCATGGTTCCATTATTTTTAGTAAAATAGATCTTAAAAGTGGATACTATCAAATTAGGATGAAAGAAGGGGATGAATGGAAAACGACCTTTAAAACTAAATCTGGTTTGTATGAATGGCTTGTGATGCCTTTTGGTTTGTCAAATGCGCCTAGTACCTTCATGAGATTGATGAACCATGTCTTGAGAGAATTTATTGGAAAATTTGTTGTAGTATATTTTGATGATATTCTTGTATATAGCAAATATTTTCATGAACATTTAAATCATTTGAGACATGCATTAGAAGCCCTTAGGACACAAACCTTGTATGCTAACCAAGATAAATGCACATTTGCCACGGATAGTGTTGTGTTTCTTGGCTTTGTTGTGAGTTCATTAGGTGTGCAAGTGGATGAAGCAAAAGTGAAGGCAATAAAGGAATGGCCGACCCCTACATGTGTGAAGGAAGTGAGGAGCTTCCATGGCTTAGCAAGCTTTTATAGGCGGTTTGTCAAAGACTTTAGCACCATTGCTTCTCCATTGAATGAGCTAGTCAAGAGGGAAGTACCTTTTCTATGGGAAGAACCTTAAGAACTTGCTTTTAATTTACTTAAGGATAAGCTCTCTAATACTCCTATCTTATCTTTACCTAATTTTTCACTAACTTTTGAGCTTGAGTGTGATGCCTCAAATTTAGGTGTTGGTGTGGTTCTAAATCAAGAAGGCCACCCCATTGCTTATTTTAGTGAGAAATTGAAAGGAGCTCAATTGAATTACTCCACCTATGACAAGGAGCTTTATGCATTGGTGAGAGCATTCCAAACTTGGCAACATTACTTGCTTCCCAAGGACTTCATTGTGCATTCGGATCATGAAGCCTTGAAATATCTCAAGAGCCAACGGAAACTCAACAAGAGATATGCTAGGTGGGTGGAATTCATAGAAACTTTTCCTTACATCATCAAGCACAAGAAAGGGTCAACCAACATCGTAGCCGATGCCTTGAGTAGGAGGTATACCCTTCTTTCTATGCTTGAGTCTAAATTAATGGCTTTTGAACATGTAAAGACCTTATATGCTCTTGATAGTGATTTCGGTCTCATGTACCAAGAGTGTATCAAAGGTGCTTTTAAGGATTTCTTTAGGTACAAAGATTATCTTTTTAAAGGAACTTGTTTATGTGTACCTAATTGCTCCTTAAGAGAACTTTTGATATGTGAGTCACATGAGGGTGGAATCATGGGACATTTTGGGATAGACAAGACTTTTGCCACTTTGCATGAGCACTTCTTTTGGCCTAAAATGAAAGTGCAAGTTTCTAAATTTGTAAGAAGGTGCATCACTTGCAATAAGGCAAAATCTAGGCTATCTAATCATGGTCTTTACACCCCCTTACCCGTGCCCACTTCACCTTGGCTAGACATATCCATGGACTTTGTCCTAGGGTTGCCTAAGACCAAGAGGGGTTCGGATTCCATCTTTGTTGTGGTATGTAGGTTTTCCAAGATGGCTCATTTCTTACCTTGCCACAAGACGGATGATGCTTCTCATATTGCCACCTTGTTCTTCAAGGAAGTAGTAAGAATCCATGGTGTGCCGCAAAGCATTGTGAGTGATAGGGATGTCAAGTTCCTTAGCCACTTTTGAAGATCACTATGGGGAAGACTTGGTACAAAACTCTTATTTTCCACTACTTGCCACCCTCAAACGGATGGTCAAACGGAGGTAGTCAATAGAACACTAGGACAATTGCTTAGGAGTTTTGTAAAGGATAATATTAAAACTTGGGAGGAATGCCTACCACATGTAGAGTTTGCTTACAATAGAGTAGCTCATTCTACTACCTCTTTATCTCTGTTGGTCCCTATATGAATCTAGAGCAGGGGGTGAATAGATTCAAGTTCCCTTATTCAATTTAACTTTTTCTCACTTTTTCCCGATTCAATTTTATCTTGAATTACAAGAACGTATCAGAGATATAAACAACGGAAAACAAGGGAAAATTGTAAAGCAAGAAAACAATGAATTAAAGGAGATAAGATAGAGAAGAGAGCTTAGACAGAGATTTATACTGGTACGGCTTTCGGCCTACATCCAGTCCCAACCCAACAATCTGTTACGATCGGTTTTCCACTATAAAGATTTTGTGTTCAATACAATCACACTACACAAACACAAAAACAAATCAAATACTCAAAACTATATGTTCTTCACCTAAGAACATATCTTGATCCTTGATCCCTTCAAGAATCAACCTTTGAGAGTACCTCTCTCAAAAACTCATCAACTCTTTCTAGAGAATACCTTTCTCTTTAGAGTTCAAACCAAAAAGATTACAAAAGATAAAGATCAGATAAGATTACACCTGTTGTGTATGCACTGATCAACAATATCATCCAAACAATTCAACCATTCACACAGCCTTCATCTCAAGAGAAATCTTTGAAACTTTGAAGAGAATTCTTGTAAAAACTAGTGTTTAGCTCTTCCTTTCTTTCTTTGAAAACTCAAAAAGATCTCTCTCTTGAAATAATTCAAAGAGGTTTCAATTTAAAGCAGTTTCATAATCATTTGAGATGAAATTCTGGTGTGGTAATCGATTACTGGATTGTGGTAATCGATTACTCCAGAGAAATTTGTCTTCCCTTGTTTCTTCAAGCACGAAGTAATCGATTACTATGGAGTGGTAATCGATTACTCGAGCGATTTAGGTTCCCCTATTTTTAAAGCTGTTGGTAATCGATTACAGCTCATGGTAATCGATTACTTCAGCTTAAAAACCTTTTTAAACCAAAGTTTTTGATTCCTTTCAAATAAAATGGGGTTCCAAAGCTTCTCTAGCTCAAATATCAAGAGTAAAATCAAATTTTCTATGAAACGATTGAATAAAACCACACTCAAAGCCTAAACTAAAACAATCAATACATTTTAAACTCCTATATACAATCTATCACAAAAGATCAAAAGTACAAGTAAATCAAAACTAAAACTAGGGATGGCTTCTTCAGCTTCAAGTCCAACAATCTCCCCATTTTTGGTTTTGATGTACCAAATGTTGTGTAGTTGATCTTCAATGTAAATGATGGTTTTGATGTGACCTGCAATGTTAGTGTTTTTCCTTTTCTATTCTTTCAATTTTCATCAATTCCATACAGCTATTTACATACAGCTTTATGAATCATCCAAAACATATCACTATATCAAATCACAGACATATAAAGACAATCATTTGCAAAGCAAATTAAGTCTAACTATTACAGTCATCCAATAAAATGTTCAATTGTGTTAATCTGCTCCCCCTAAGTAGAATACTTAAGTAAAACAGATTCAAAAACTCCCAAAAACAAAACAAATAATAGTTCAAAGCAATTACAGAGCAAAGCAATTACAGCAATCCAAATATTAAGACTAAAGACAATTAATAACTACACTACTACTACTGTAATATTCAAGAAATTTGTGGAATGAATTGTGGAGTGTTTTGTGGCTGCCTCCAATAATGCATTTTTCAATTGGGTGTTCCTCATATGCTTTGCAGCTGCCAAAATAAGTCCCAAGGGTCTGCATTTTGAATCTCATATCCCACATTTGTATAAAATGGCAATTACATGATTTAAAATGTTCAATTCGCTGGAATTCACTTCACTGGTTGCATGTGTCCACTTCAAGGAAATACTCACCCCAGATGCGGTCCAAACTGGCTCTTGATGTCTTCATGACATTTCTAGATCTTTCAATCTTCTTTAATTAGAAACAAACTGGAGCTCAATTGGAGGCCTGTGGAGGGAGTTATGCCTATTTTACCGAGAGTGGTCAAATGTATAGTAAATTCACGTCACTGTTTCATGGCCCACTTTCAAGGCTAATTTCACACTAGATGCAGTCCGAATTGGCTCTTTGGGCCTTCATGACATTTGTAGTTCTGTCAATCTTCTTTCATTTGCAAGAAACCTGAGCCCAAAACGATATTTGTGGAAGAAGTTATGCCTATTTTATCGAAAGTGATCAAAGTAATGACTTTTCAACCATTCTAGAATTCTCTTTAAGATATTTGCTTACCTTTTAAGATATTTTGATGGAAACTAAGATATTTTCTTGGAAACTAAGATATTTTATTGGAAACTAAGATATTTTCTTACCTTTTAAGATATTTTGATGGAAACTAAGATATTTTCTTGGAAACTAAGATATTTTCTTACCTTTTAAGATATTTTAATGGAATCTAAGATATTTTCATAGAAACTAAGATTTTTTTCTTTAGAATCAATCTCCAATTCTCTAGAAATATCTTGGGAAGTCTATAAATAGGGCTTAGGGGTGTCAAATGAAGACATAACCCAAAGAATACTCCTACATTCTCTCAAACTATCTTCACTACAAAAAAAACCCTTCTATACTTTCTCCACCTTAGGAAGAAATCTCTCCAACCAAAGTAGGAGCCAGTAAGTAGAGGAAGAATAGGAAGCTAGGAGAAACCAGTAAGGGGACCTTTCCTTATCCTTCTTTTCTATCCTTTGTTTTGTTGGTACTTTCATTTTCTTTCTTTAGTTTCTTGCAGTAAGGGAATCTTTCCTTATCCTTTTTTTTCTATTCTTTGATTCTCTTACTACTTTCACTCTCTTTCTTTGGTTGTTCCATTATCTTTCTTGGAATCCTTGATGTTTCTTTTCTTCATCTTTCTTACACTCCTTTTAATTCTTTAAGTTGGTATTTTCTTTATCCTTTGAATAATTAATTTAAAGTTGTTTTCCTTCTTTGA
The DNA here is from genome assembly GCA_026586105.1 of Hylodesmum podocarpum. Lineage (NCBI taxonomy): Eukaryota > Viridiplantae > Streptophyta > Magnoliopsida > Fabales > Fabaceae > Hylodesmum > Hylodesmum podocarpum. The sequence goes on from JALJEV010001349.1 coordinate 631,941, forward strand.
TCAAACCTCTTTAAATACTATCATACTAAAAAGTATATGTCATAAACATATATTGATGATAGTACTATGGTTGTTTGATGACTGGTTTTGTGCTTGATATACAATTACTTGGTGAATTGGATGTGAATAAGTGGTGATATGCATGATTGCATTGAAATGAGTATGGACTTGAATTGTTTAATGACCGATTGAAAATGCCTAGTGGAGAGGCAACATTCTAAGATTGCTTGGTGAATGGGCAATGCTTAGAATGAGGTGAGATAAAGATGACCTGGTGGAAAGGTCAATATCTGAAATATAATGAAGGTCATTATACAATTCAAGGTCCTAGAACATGTTGCATTGATGACTGGATAGTAGTAGACCAAGTCCGTAAGTCACGAATTCTCGTCTGAGTGAGTGGAATGCCGTGGACTGGGGGGTTCTCTTGGTGGGGAAATTGCCCTGCTCATGATGATCACATGTTGCGGGGAGGTCTCTAGGACACCGAGGGAACTCGACAAATTACGGAGTGTCTACCTCGAGGTGGGTCCGATTGAGAGTGAGAATCAGATGCCCCAGGAGCTATTTTCAAGTGGAGGCGCCACATTGCATTTAGAGTGAAGAGTAAAAATGCATGGTGAAGGTGCATGCATCATATAGCACTAGGAGCATACAATAGTGGTTGTGTGTTAATTGAATATATGATTCAGTGGAATTTATGGTAAATTATGTATTGTGATAAATGGCTTATTCGTTTTAATGTGGATAGTTATCTTAATTTATGATTTGAACTAAAGGTTTGTTTTTACACAGGTTTTAAAATAATAAATATTTTAAAAGAAATCTTGAAGAATATTTTAGATTGTTTTAGGAATATTTTCACTTAATTTCAAAAGTTTTACTATAGTTAAAATTATTGTTTATGATCATTGTTTAAGGAAAGCTCACCCTTGCGTTTTGTGTTTTTAACACCTGTGATGATCTCGAACAACGTTCGAGGGAGCAGATTTGCAGGATTGAGAAGTTGTCACTATTTTGCACTGGTTGTTGCTACTATCTTGTTGTGAAGATGCTTGTTATGTTTTGCGTGTAGAAGTGTTGAGTAAATGTTCTAAGGTAGTAGAAAGGTAGTTATGTAAAATAATAATAGGACAAAGTTATGTAATCTGGTTGTAATAAACTTTAAAACTTATGTAATAAAAGTGTTGTTTTCTAAATCTCTCTTTTATCTACTATATCATTAACCACTTTAAATTACAAAATATAAGTAAAATAAGTAAATAAGAAGGGGGTGTTACAACTACTCCCCCTATTTGGTATATCAAATCAGAAGGTGAGAGGTAGAGATGGAGTTACTAATCTGAGTCGTCATCCTGGTTGAGTCTTTCCATGATCGTTTCCATCAAGTCCTTCATTTCTAGGAAATGCAGATCTTGTCGATTTCCCAGGTCATCAAGTTGCTTGTTGACGGTTGCTTCCAGTTCATCCATCTTATCAATCATAATGGATTTGAAGCGCGATTGTGGAATGTACTCTCCAGAATTGTCTTCATTCTCATCTTCATGCTCAGATTGTGTTTCCTCTTGCTCAGGTTGTGGAATGGCCTGCTGTTCCTCTCTTGTTATCCATCCCGCATCGGTCTTGATAAGTCTCATCATCTTCAATGCTCTATCACCGATGACATGGATATCTTTGACTAACTCTCTAGCTTCATCAGTGGTGTCAATCTGAAAAATTTCAATTAGTCTAGAGATAAAAAGAGAGTAAGGACACTTATTGTCTAGAAGCCTTCTAGTTTTCAACATGTTGTCCATGATGATGTGCGTCCAGTCCACTTGAATCCCGTTTTTCAGAGCAGTAATGAGAATCATGTCATCCTCACTCAGTTGGGCATGGTTTGCTCCCCTTGCAGCCAAGATCCAGCAAACAGTATAATGTAGTAGCCTATCATCCGCTGTCAGGCCACCAATGTTGTATGTTACTTTCTTGCCCTGTGCTCTTCTGGAATTCCTTTCCTCTTCCCAATGTTGGGGGTTTCTCAGAAGGCTCATGTAAAAAGAGTCCTTTTGTAAATCAAACCTTTTTTCTCTGAGTTTGTCTACATGTGCTATAATCCCTTCCTTCCTTATGCCAGCAATTTGCAAAAAGTGAGCAGGGGTTAGAGTAATTTTGGTACCTTTAATCTCTAAACTCACTGTCATCCTTTCCATGTTCGGTTTGAGGTTTGAGTAGAAAACCCGAACCAAGTCTGGATAGATGAAGCCTTTCATCCCTACGAACCTCTCTAAGTGTTGTTGCCTAAGGAAGGTCTGGAACGTGAAACTCTGATTATCCAGCCATTGTAGGTCAAGAATCTTTGGTGGAACAAGACCCTTGTTAGCAAAGTCCAGGTTGAACCTAGTCTCTTGTCCTTTAGAGGTGAACCACCGGTTGACCCCTGATTCTTGTGGTTAAGGAAGAGGAGGAATTTCTGGTTGCTCTGAGGATGTAGGTTTCTTCCTTTTGGTAGATTCTCCTATCTTTTTCTTTCCCTTGACTTCTTCTTGGGTGAAACGGTTTGCGCTCATTTTGATTCTTTTACCTTTACCTTGTTCTTCCATTGTTGAGAGAGAGTGAAGATCTAGGGTTTTGGAGAAGAAGATGAAGGGTTTTTTAGAGTAAGAAAATGAATGGTGAGTTGAAGAGTCACACCTGCACTTCTTATAAGAGAGAACAAAGCCCAAAAGATTAGCCCAAGAACGAGGTAATTGATTACCAGCAGTTGGAAATCGATTATCTCAGTTTCTTATATAGAGGGAAGAAGAAAAACAAGAAAAATAGTCGTGGTAATCGATTACAGTAAACTGGTAATCGATTACTCTAGAAGATTTCTAAAAAAATATTTGAAAACTTGGTCTGTGGTAATCGATTACAGCTCGTGGTAATCGATTACTCCAGTACAAAAATCCTTCCCAAAGTGAATTTCACACGAAGTAATCGATTATCCTCCCTTGGTAATCGATTATTTCTATCAGAAGAAGGTTTTTCTTGAAAAATTTTCACAAAAACAGAGTTATGGATAAGTGTAATCAAGTAAAAAGGTTTAGTTTAGATGTTCCTCACTTAAAATGCCGAGGTTTGATCTAAGTTTGTAAAACCTTTCTTTTGGTAATGCCTTTGTGAATATATCCGCTAATTGATTTTCCGTGTCTATGAATTCGATGTCACAGTCTCCTTTTTCGATGTGGTCTCGAATAAAGTGGTGTCTGACTTCAATGTGTTTTGTTCTTGAGTGCAGTACAGGATTTCTTGTGATACTTATAGTGCTTGTGTTGTCGCATTTCAAGGGAATGTGATCTATCTTTAGCCCAAAGTCTTCAAGTTGGTGTTTCAACCAAATTGCTTGAGCACAAGAACTTCCCATGACTACATATTCGGCTTCTCGAGTTTGATAGTGCTACGCAAGCTTGCTTTCTGCTATTCCATGATATCAAACATTCTCTAAAGATGTGACATGTTCCACTAGTGCTTTTCCTATCCGTTTTGCTACCTACAAAATCAGAATCACTGAAACCAACAAGTAATGGTGAGGTTCCTTTTGGATACCATAGTCCACAACTTATTGTTCCTTTTAGGTATTTAAGAATCTTCTTCACTGTTAGCCAATGAGATTGCTTAGGTGCAGATTGAAATCTAGCACATAAACATACAAAAAACATAATATCAGGTCTACTGGCTGTAAGATAAAGTAAAGATCCTATAACACCTCTGTATAAGGTAGTATCAACTTCATCACCTGCTTCATCAGTCTCAAGATAAGTGTTAGTAGAAATAGGTGTATTTGACACTTTGCAATTAGTCATCTCATATTTCTTAAGCAGTTCTTTAGTGTACTTAGCTTGATGTATAAATGTGCCACCTTCCATTTGTTTGATTTGGAGTCCTAAAAAGAAACTCAGTTCTCCAATCATGGACATGTCAAATTCTTCCTGCATATCTTTCACAAACTCTTCACAAAGTTGTTGGTTAGATGATCCAAAGATAATGTCATCAACATAAATTTGAACCAATAGAATGTAGTCAGATTTGTTCTTAATAAACAAAGTCTTATCTACTTTATCTTTGTGGAATCCTTTTGATATGAGAAACTTACTCAATCTATCATACCATTGCCTAGGGGCTTGCTTCAGCCCATACAAGGCTTTGTGAAGTTTGTAGACATGTGTAGGCTAAGTAGTATCTGTGAAACCGGGTGGTTGCTCTACATAGACTTCTTCATTGATATAACCATTCAAGAATGCACTCTTTACATCCATTTGGTATAATTTGAAATTGTTGATGCAAGCATAAGCCAGGAGTAGTCTAACAGCTTCAAGTCTTGCAACAGGGGCAAAGGTTTCTTCAAAGTCAATCCCTTCTTGTTGATTGTAGCCTTTTGCCACAAGTCTTGCTTTGTTTCTAACCACAACTCCTTCTTCACTCAGTTTGTTCTTGAATACCCATTTTGTACCAATAATGTTCATGTTGCCTTTGTTTAGAACAAGTTCCTAAACTCCATTCCTTTTAAATTGGTTAAGTTCTTCTTGCATAGCCATGATCCAAAATTCATTATTCAAGGCTTCCTCTATGCTGGATGGTTCTACCTGTGATACAAAAGCAGTATTATAGCAAAACAAATTATGTGAGGATCTAGTAGTTACCCCCTTGTGAATGTCACCAATGACATTGTCAAGTGATAGGTTCCTAGGTGTCCTCCACTCTTTTGCTTGTTCTGGCACTGGGTTTGGTTGAGTTTGCTGATGCTTGTAATCAATGTCTATGTTTCCTTCACCTGTTTCATCATCATTACACAACAGTCTTTCCTTTTGGAAAGTGTTAGTTTCATCAAATCTAATATGGACAGATTCTTCAATGCACATTGTTCTTTTATTAAAGATCCTATATGCTTTACTGGTATTTGAATAACCAAGGAAAATGGCTTCATCAGCCTTTGCATCAAACTTTCCAATAGGGTCCTTGCCATTGTTTAAAACAAAGCATTTGCATCCAAAAACTTTAAAATAAGAAATGTTTGGTTTTCTTCCATAGAAAAGCTCATAAGGGGTTTTCTTTAAACAATCATTCACACAACAAAAACATAGCAGACACATAACTCACAAGTCGAACTGGTTCGACCTGCTCTGATACCACTAATGTAACACCCCCCTCTTATTTATTTATTTTACTTATATTTTGTAATTTAAAGTGGTTAATGATATAGTAGATAAAAGAGAGATTTAGAAAACAACACTTTTATTACATAGGTTTTAAAGTTCATTACAACCAGATTTCATAACTTTGTCCTATTATTATTTTACATAACTACCTTAGAACATTTACTCAACACTTTTACATGCAAAACATAACAAGCATCTTCACAACAAGATAGTAGTAACAACCATTGCGAAACAGTGACAACTTCTCAATCCTGCAAATCTGTAAAAATAGAATTGCAAGGGTGAGCTTTCCTTAATCCTTAAATAATTTTAATTATAGTAAAACTTTTGAAAATAAGGAAAAATATTCATAAAACCAATATTCTTTAATATTCTTCAATTTCTTTAAAAATAGTAATTTATTGATATAAAACCTGTGTCCAAACCATTAATTCAATTCACAAGGTAAAACCACCCATCAACCATAAAACGAATCATTAATTTATCACAATAATCATGTACACATAATCACTATTGCATGCTCTTATTTCTATATGATGCATGTATCCTCACGATGTACTTTCCCTATTTACTCAACATGCAATGTGGCGCCATCCACTGAAAATAGCCAGGGCATCCGGTCCTCACATCCTCCGGACCCACCGGTGGTAGACACTCCGTAATTGTCGAGTTCCCTCGGTGTCCGGCAGACCTCCCCGCAACATGTGATCATCATGAGTAGGGGCAATTTCCCCACCAAGAGAACCCCTCTAGTCCACGGTATTCCACTCACACGAGACGGGAACCGTAACTTACGGACTTGGTCTACTACTATCCAGTCATCATGCAACATGCTCTAGGACCTTGAATTGTATAATGACCTTTATCACATTTTAAATCTTGACCTCTTTACTAGGTCATATTCATTTCAAAACCTTCTAAGCATTGCCTATTCACCAAGCAATCTTAGAATATTGCCTCTCCACTAGGCATTTCAAATCGGTCATTAAGCAATTCAAGTCCATCACCAATTTCATGCAACCATGCATGTCACCACTTATTCATATCCAACTCAAAACCAGGACATATTTCGATATGAAATCAACACCAAGAAACACCAATAAACACCAATAAATCAAGAAACCAAGAAACAAGAAACACCAAGAATTATCAAGGAAACATCAAGAACCAATAAACAAGTACCACACTTTTCCTCGTAACAAGAATAATTGTTCGATGTGGAAGATCGGACAAAACCGCAACCACAGACAGAGCATACTAAGAATTATCTTCGCACCTTAGTATCCGAAAAACTAAAGAAATATAATGAAAGTAACAACAAAACAAAGAATAGAAGAGTAGGATAAGGACGACTCCCTTACACGGGTTTCTCACTCTTCCTATACTCTTCCTCTACTTACTTACTCCTCTTAGAGATATTTCTTCCTAAGAAAGCTTGAGAGAATATAGAAATGTTCTTTGGTTTGTTTTCTCATCGAAATCCCTAGCCCTATTTATAGAATTAGAAGTACTTATTTCTTCTGAGAATATTCTACGAATATAGAATATTTCACTGAGAATATTCCACGAATATTCCTGAGAATATTCTACTACAATAATTTTACTATTTACCTCGTTGATTTTACTATTTACCTCAGTGATTTTATTATTTACTACAAGTAATTTTACTTTTTACCACGATAATTTTATCACGAGTAAATTTACTATTTACCATAGTAATTTTACTATTTACCACGATAATTTTATTATTTACCACAAGTAATTTACTATTTGTACAGTAATTTTACTATTTGCACAGTAATTTACTATTGGCACGGATAATTAACTATTTGCACAAATAATTTACTATTTACACAAGTAATTTACTATTTACTACAGTAATTTCAAAAATTCATAATTTTTAATTACTTTTATATTTCTCTCTGTTATAAAAACCTCTCTTAAACTATATTTAAGTTTTTGGGATGTTACAATACTCCCCTCCTTTTTAAAAAATTTCGTCTCGAAATTTACCTTTATTGGAATAATTCGGGGGTATTTGCTTTTCACTTGATCTTCCAATTCCCATGTAACCTCTTCACTTGCTCGTTTTTCCAAATAACCTTGACAAGGGAATTTCTCTTCCTCTCAGGAACTTGATCCTCTTATCCTCGATCTTTAAAGGTCGGGTTTCAAACGTGAGGTTTTCTTTTACTTGAACATCGTCAAGTTCCACCACATGTGAAGGATCATGGATATACTTTTTCAATTGAGATACATGAAAGACATTATGAAGATTTGTGAGTAGGTGGTAATGCAATTTGATAGGCTACGGGTCCAACCTTTTTGAGAATTTGGAAAGGTCCTATAAAACGAGGTGTGAGTTTGCGGGATTTAAGAGCCCTGCCAACTCCAGTCCAAGGTGTTACTTTTACGAATACATGATCCCCCTCTTCGAACTCAAGGTCCTTTCTTCGATTATCATAGTAGCATTTTTGCCTATTTTGTGCTGCTCTCATCTTCTCTTGGATTAGTTTAATCTTTTCAGTAGTTTGTTGTATTATTTCAGGTCCTAAGGTTATATGATCTTTCGCTCTACCAAAGATAGAGGTGTCCTACATCTTCTTCCATATAATGCCTCATATGGGGCCATTCCAATTGAAGAGTGGTAACTATTATTATATGTGAATTCTATTAAGGGTAGATGGCTATCCCAATTTCCTTTATATTCCAAAATACATGCCCTTAATAAATCTTCTAGGGATTGAATAGTTCTTTCAGTTTGTCCATCTGTTTGAGGGTGATAGGCAGAACTTAGTTTTAGCCTTGTTCCCGATGCTTCTGCAAACTTTCCCAAAATCTAGAAGTGAATCTAGGATCTCTATCCGAAACTATGCTTGTGGGTACACCATGTAATCGTACTTATTTCACTTATATATAAATTGGCTAGTTTTTCTTAATGAATACCTTACATTAATGGGATAAAATGGGCGGATTTGGTTAACCTATCTATTATTACCCAAATAGAATCTGTTCCTTTTGAAGTTCTTGGTAATCCTACTACGAAATCCATAGAGATACTATCCCACTTCCATTGCGGTATTTCTAAGGGTTAAGCATTCTGAAGGTTTTTGGTGTTCGATTTTAGCCTTTTGACATACCAAGCATGCATATACAAATTCGTTCACTTCTTTCTTCATTTTAGGCCACCAAAACAGGTCTTCAGGTCCTTATACATCTTGGTGGCACCAGGGTGAATACTAAGCTTACTTTTATGTCCTTACTCTAAGATTACCTTCTTAAGTTCCAATATATTAGGTATGCATATTCTATTTTGAAATCTTAAAATTCCATCAACTCCAATATTGAAGTTACTATTTTCTCCTTTTCTTATGGCTTCAATCTGATTATTAAGAAAAGGATCCATTTCTTGTTTCTGTCTTATTTCATTCATAAATTCATTAGTTATTCTTAAGGCTCCTAACTTAATACTAATAGGAGTAAACTCACATGCAAGGTTGAAGTTCCTAAATTGATCTATTAAATCCATCTCTTTAACCATTAAACTTGATATTGCTATGGTCTTTCTACTTAATGCATCACTACTACATTTGCTTTGCCTGGATGGTACTTAAGATCAAAATCATAATCTTTTAAAAATTCCATCCACCTTCTTTGTCTCATGTTTAACTCCTTTTGGCTAAATAAATACTTAAGGCTTTTGTGATCACTAAATACCTCAAATCTTGTTCCAAAAAGATAGTGTCGCCATATTTTAAGCGTAAATACTACTGCAGCTAGTTCTAGGTCATGGGTTGGGTAGTTCCTTTCATGGTTTTTCAATTGTCTTGATGCATAGGCCACCACTTTTCCTCCTTGCATTAGCACTCCTCCTAAACCTAGTTTAGAGGCATCACAATAGACTTCAAACGATTCAGTTGGGTTTGGTAGGGTCAAAACAGGAGCAGTAGTTAGTTTTTTCTTAAGGGTTTGGAAACTTTGTTCACAGTCGTTATTCCATACAAAAGCTTGGCCTTTTCTAGTTAAGGTTGTGAGAGGCAAAGCTATCTTAGAGAAATCTTTTATAAATCTTCTATAATATCCAGCTAATCCTAGAAAATGCTTTATTTCTGTCACATCTTTTGGTCTTTCCCATTTTAGAACTACGTTTACCTTATGTGGATCTATTGCAAATCCTCCTTGTGATATTACGTGTCCTAGGAAACTGACTTCTTCTAACCAAAATTCTCATTTGGACAATTTCGCATATAACTGTTGATCTTTCAAGATCTGTAATACCACTCTAAGATGTTTAACATGATCCTCTTTGGTTCTTGAGTATACCAAAATATCATCAATAAACACTACCACAAATTTATCCAAATATAGTTGGAAAATCCTATTCATGTAATCCATAAATACTGCTGGTGCATTAGTTACACCAAAGGGCATAACCATGTACTCATAGTGTCCATATCGGTACTAAAAGCCGTTTTAGGGATATCTTCAGCTTTTACCCTTGTTTGGTGGTATCCAAACATTATATCAATCTTACTAAATACACAAGCTCCTACTAGTTGGTCCATAAGATCATCTATCCTTGGTAAGGGGTACTTATTCTTAATGGTTACCTTATTTAGTTGTCTATAATCTACACATAGTCTCATAGTTCCGTCTTTCTTCTTTACTAGGAGTATGGGTGCTCCCCAAGGTGATACACTAGGTCTAATAAACTGTTTCTTCAATAGTTCTTCTATTTGTTTCTTTAGCTCCACTAATTCTAAGGGTGACATCCTATAGGGTGCAATAGAAATTGGTCCAGTCCCGGGTATCAGGTCTATAGAAAATTCAACTTCCCTTTCAGGTGGTAGTTGGTTTACTTCTTCAGAAAATACCTCGGAGAAATTCGTACTCAGGTATATTATCGAATGTGACCTTTCGTTCCACTTCTAGGTTAGAAAGGATCATGTACACGTCATTATTTTTCTTTAAGTCCTTTTTACTTGGTTGGTAGAAAGATTATCTCCATATCCCCTTGCTTCAGTGGTGAAAAGATTAAGGTTTTATAAGCGGTTTATAAGGACATGGTTGGAAGATAACTAGTCCATTCCAAGAATAATATCAATTTGTTTTAGTGGTAGACAAACCAAGTTGACTAGGAAAGTTTTGTTATTTAGTTCGATTTGACAATCTGAACAGATGTAAGTAGTTGTAACTGACTCATTGGTAGGGGTAGTTATTATTAACTCAATGTTTAGAAGGGATAGTGGAAATTGTAACCTTTTAGCACAGTCTGAAGATATAAAGGAATGAGTGGCTCTAGAGTCAAATAGTACAAGTAAAGGAATTCCACGTATGGAACACGTACCTTGTACAAGATCATTGGCATTGGATGCCTTAACTCCATCAAGGGTGAATATTCTTCCCACAACCTTTGATTTCCCTAGTTGATATTGTTGGTGCCTCTTTAAAACTATTGGTCATGCTATACAAAATTTAGTCTTCCCAAGTCAAGGTGGTTAATCCTTTAACATTAGGTAATCTTCCTAAGCGTATCAACTTTAATTCCTCCTTGGGTTACTACTTATTCCTCCTTTAACTAAACTCTTTCTTCCTTAAAAATACTAGTTCCTTTCTCGGATTTTAAATCCTTCTAGCTTCTCTAAGGTTTCTTTAACCATCAAAATGCATCAACCATTATTGTATCATTCTAGTATATCTTCTAAATGCATATTAGTGTTGTCAAAAGGTTTGTATTAGGATAAGAGCTAGGTAGTTACTAATCATTTCCAATAAAGTTATCTTAAGGTCTTTTAACTTTGGTAATATTCTTAGGTTTTTCTAATCCTTAGTACGACTTCTCCTTCAAAGGGATCATTTCCTAAAATTAGCTTCCTTTAGGATTCACTTTCGATCCTCTTTATTTGATTTGCTACTTTTAAGGAGAACTTCATATATTAATCTTAGTTCTAAAAATTTCTATCTTTTTCTCTTCTAAGGGAGTTCTCTTTTATGGAGAATACTCTTAAAAGGGTAATTTTCTCCTTAAATCTTTAGTCTTAGTTGGTAGGAACATCCTTTATAAGTTCAACAACAACTCCCTTTCCTAAACTCTTCGTTTTTTTCTTCTTAGCCTACTCGCTTATCAAAAACTTAGGTAAGAACTTATAGGGCTTTAACTACAATTCTATAACTTCTTTCAACCACTACTTTCTATTCCTATCTAATCCTAAGCCATGTCACTAACCCTAGAACTAATTTTTCATTGATAGAACCAAGAAGCAATCAAGTAAACACTAATTAATCAATTCACTCACTAAAAGCACACCAAATAATCAAACAAGCACACAAAGCACACAAGTAAACAACACAAAGCACACAAGCAAACAATCATTCACACAACAAAAACATACAGACACATAACTCACAAGTCGAATCTGTTCGACCAACCGATACCACTAATGTAACACCCCCCTCTTATTTATTTATTTTACTTATATTTTGTAATTTAAAGTGGTTAATGATATAGTAGATAAAAGAGAGATTTAGAAAACAACACTTTTATTACATAGGTTTTAAAGTTCATTACAACCAGATTTCATAACTTTGTCCTATTATTATTTTACATAACTACCTTTCTACTACCTTAGAACATTTACTCAACACTTTTACATGCAAAACATAACAAGCATCTTCACAACAAGATAGTAGTAACAACCATTGCGAAACAATGACAACTTCTCAATCCCGCAAATCTGTAAAAATAGAATTGCAAGGGTGAGCTTTCCTTAATCCTTAAATAATTTTAATTATAGTAAAACTTTTGAAAATAAGGAAAAATATTCATAAAACCAATATTCTTTAATATTCTTCAATTTCTTTAAAAATAGTAATTTATTGATATAAAACCTGTGTCCAAACCATTAATTCAATTCACAAGGTAAAACCACCCATCAACCATAAAACGAATCATTAATTTATCACAATAATCATGTACACATAATCACTATTGCATGCTCTTATTTCTATATGATGCATGTATCCTCACGATGTACTTTCCCTATTTACTCAACATGCAATGTGGCGCCATCCACTGAAAATAGCCTGGGGCATCTGGTCCTCACATCCTCCAGGACCCACCAAAGGTGGTAGACACTCGTAATTGTCGAGTTCCCTCGATTGTCCGGCAGACCTCCCCGCAACATGTGATCATCATGAGTAGGCAATTTCCCCACCAAGAGAACCCCCTCTAGTCCACGGTATTCCACTCACACGAGACGGGAATCCGTAACTTACGGACTTGGTCTACTACTATCCAAGTCATCATGCAACATGCTCTCAGACCTTGAATTGTATAATGACCTTTATCACATTTTAAATCTTGACCTCTTTACTAGGTCATATTCATTTCAAAACCTTCTAAGCATTGCCTATTCACCAAGCAATCTTAGAATATTGCCTCTCCACTAGGCATTTCAAATCGGTCATTAAGCAATTCAAGTCCATCACCAATTTCATGCAACCATGCATGTCACCACTTATTCATATCCAACTCAAAAACAGGACATATTTCGATATGAAATCAACACCAAGAAACACCAATAAACACCAATAAATCAAGAAACCAAGAAACAAGAAACACCAAGAATTATCAAGGAAACATCAAGAACCAATAAACGGTACCACACTTTTCCTCGTAACAAGAATAATACGTTTCGATGTGGAAGATCGGACAAAACCGCAACCACAGAGCATACTAAGAATTATCTTCGCACCTTAGTATCCGAAAAACTAAAGAAATATAATGAAAGTAACAACAAAACAAAGAATAGAAGAGTAGGATAAGGACAGCTCCCCTTACAGGTTTCTCTCAGCTTCCTATACTCTTCCTCTACTTACTTACTCCTCTTTTAGAGATATTTCTTCCTAAGAGAGAGCTTGAGAGAATATAGAAATGTTCTTTGGTTTGTTTTCTCATCTGAAATCCCTAGGCCCTATTTATAGAATTCCCAAGGTACTATTTGCTACAGAATATTCTACAGAATATAGAATATTTCACAGAATATTCCACAGAATATTCTACTACAATAATTTTACTATTTACCTCAGTGATTTTACTATTTACCTCAGTGATTTTATTATTTACTACAGTAATTTTACTTTTTATCACAGTAATTTTATCACAGTAAATTTACTATTTACCATAGTAATTTTACTATTTACCACAGTAATTTTATTATTTACCACAGTAATTTACTATTTGTACAGTAATTTTACTATTTGCACAGTAATTTACTATTGGCACAGTAATTAACTATTTGCACAGTAATTTACTATTTACACAGTAATTTACTATTTACTACAGTAATTTCAAAAATTCATAATTTTTAATTACTTTTATATTTCTCTCTGTTATAAAAACCTCTTTTAAACTATATTTAAGTTTTTGGGATGTTACATTTAATATTTTTGAAAGATGTTTTTGCCTGCTTGGACTTTTGACAAGCCTCACATAGTCCTTCTTTGGAAAATCTTAGTTTGGGGAGACCAAAAACTAACTCTTTAGAAACAAGCTTATTCAAATGCAATATGTCAATGTGTGCTATTCTCCTATGCCATAGCCAAGACAGATTATCATAAGAAGTTAAACATGTAGAGTAAGAAGAAGAATGATCTACTTCCAATATGTAAATGTTGTTAGATCTCTTGCCAATCATGAGAAGTTCATCTGAGTCTTTGTTGCTGATGAGACAATGTTCATCATCAAAAGCAATTCTGTAGTTCTTGTCACATAGTTGACTGATGCTCAGTAGATTGAACTTTAATCCATCGACCAGCAATACATCTTCTATTACTGTGTTTGCCTTATATCCAACAGTACCGTAGCCTAGTATTTTCCCTTTGTTGTTGTCTTCGTATACAATTGATCCAGTTTCTCTTGGTGTGAAGGTGCTCATGTTCCTTCTATCACCCGTCATATGCTTTGAGCAGCCACTGTCTAAGTACCAAATTGAGCTTTCATTGAGGCTTTCCTACAAGAGAAAAATAACTTATTTTGCAGTTGGTACCCACTTCCTCTTGGGTCCATGCATGTTAGTGCTACAGGTTTCTTTCTTAATCCATTTGCATTTGCCACTGGAAATCCCTTTCTTTCTAATCATGCAGTTATATGATTTATGTCCAGGTTTCATGCAATAAGTACAAGTGAATTTAGCATGTTTAGTGTTTCCAGATTTCATGTGAACATAGTTTGCAGAAATGTTGAGTTCCTTTAGCTTGAAAATATCATTTTCTAACTCACATATTTTTTGTTTTAACATGGATACTTCCTTTTTCAATACTATGTTTTCTTTTTCAAAAACTTTGACTTGATTATAAAGCTCAAAAAGGCGAGAATGCAATTCATCATATTCATCCATAATTGAGTTCGTATCACTTACCTCCTTGGATGTTTTGGCCATTAAGCCTGGATTCGCCTCCTCATCTTCACTTTCGGATGTTGAGGATGTGTAGCCTTCATCCCAAGCTATGTATGCTTTCTTTTTCTTCTTTTTCTTTTCTGACATTTCTTTCATTCTCAAATTTTCTCACTTCAGTGTTGTTGCTTCTTTTCAAGGTTGGACAATCTGATCTGTAGTGCCCAATCTTCCCACATTCGTAGCATGTCACTTTGACTAGAGTATTATCTTGCTTCTTGACTCCTTTTCTTGGTTGGCCAAATTTCTTTTTAGTGTTGTTCTTCATGAACTTTCTGAACTTCTTTAACATCAAGTTCACTTGGTCTTCTTGTGAATCATTTCCTTCTTCAGAGGATTCGTATTCTGTTTCGATCGGTCTACTTTGAGAGCAATTCCTTTGGCTCTTTTGTCTTTCTTTCTGTTCCTCATCGCCATTCGAGTCATGTCCATTTCATATTCCCTAAGTTTCCCAAACAAGTGCAAAGACTTGTCATAGCAGCAAGGTTCTTGGATTGATTATGGCTGTCACCTTTAGGTTGCCACTTTCTATTCAAGTGATTTCAGAATCTTGACATTCACTTCTTCTTCAATGAAGTTCTTGCCAAGTCCTTTGAGATGGTTGATGATGTGTGTGAATCTCTTTTGCATTTCCATTATAGATTCTCCTTGGAACATTCTGAATGTCTCATACTCTTGAATGAGTATGTTCTTTCTAGCTCTCCTCACCTCAGCGGTACCTTCATGGGTTACCATGATGAGCTCCCATGCTTCTTTTGCTGTTGTGCAAGCTGATATCCTGAAAAACTCATCAGAATTCAAGGCAAAGTGTATGATATTCAAGGCCTTAGCATCATTTTCAGCCCTCCTAATCTCATCCATGTCCCATTCCTCAAAAGGTTTCTCTATCTCTTTTCCATTTTCTATTTTCATTGGAACTTTGTAGTCATTTACCACAGTCTGCCAGATGCTTCTGTGAATAGATTCCATAAAGATCTTCATGCGAACTTTCCCGAATGGATAGTTATCTGAAACAATGGAGGTCTATTTATAGAAGCTCCTTCAGCGAAGGGTAAAAGATTACTAGCCATAACAGGGAACTAAGAAGGATTACTAGATTGATTTACTAGTTAAAGCTCTTGATACCAATTGTTGGTCCCTATATGAATCTAGAGCGGGGGGGTGAATAGATTCAAGTTCCCTTATTCAATTTTACTTTTTCTCACTTTTTCCCGATTCAGTTTTATCTTTAATTACAAGAACGTATCAGAGATATAAACAGCGGAAAACAAGGGAAAATTGTAAAGCAAGAAAAGAATGAATTAAAGGAGATAAGATAGAGAAGAGAGTTTAGACAGAGATTTATACTTGATTCGCTTTCGGCCTACATCTAGTCCCAACCTAACAATCTGTTGCGATCGATTTTCCACTATAAAGATTCTATGTTCAATACAATCACACTGCACAAACACAAAAACAAATCAAATACTCAAAACTATATGTTCTTCACCTAAGAACATATCTTGATCCTTGATCCCTTCAAGAATCAACCTTTGAGAGTACCTCTCTCAAAAACTCATCAACTCTTTCTAGAGAATACCTTTCTCTTTAGAGTTCAAACCAAAAAGATTACAAAAGATAAAGATCAGATAAGATTACACCTGTTGTGTATGCACTGATCAACAATATCATCCAAACAATTCAACCATTCACACAGCCTTCATCTCAAGAGAAATCTTTGAAACTTTGAAGAGAATTCTCGTAAAAACTAGTGTTTAGCTCTTCCTTTCTTTCTTTGAAAACTCAAAAAGATCTCTCTCTTGAAATAATTCAAAGAGGTTTCAATTTAAAGCAGTTTCATAATCATTTGAGATGAAATTCTGGTGTAGTAATCGATTACTGGATTGTGGTAATCGATTACTCCAGAGAAATTTGTCTTCCCTTGTTTCTTCAAGCACGAAGTAATCGATTACTGTGTAGTGGTAATCGATTATTCCAGAGCATTTTGGGTTCCCCTGTTTTCTGAAACTGTTGGTAATCGATTACAGCTCGTGGTAATCGATTACTTCAGCTTAAAAACCTTTTTAAACCAAAGTTTTTTATTCCTTTCAAATAAAATGGGGTTCCAAAACTTCTCTAGCTCAAATCTCAAGAGTAAAATCATATTTTCTATGAAACGATTGAATAAAACCACACTCAAAGCCTAAACTAAAATAATCAATACATTTTAAACTCCTATATACAATCTATCACAAAAGATCAAAAGTACAAGTAAATCAAAACTAAAACTAAGGATGGCTTCTTCAGCTTCAAGTCCAACAATCTCTTTTTCAAGTTGTATATGGTATTAATCCTCTAACCCCCCTTGACCTTGATTGTTTACCTTTTGAGATTATTGATGATAGGCAAGGAGTGAAGCATGCCGAGAGGATTCAAGAGCTTCATGCAAAGGTTAAAGCAAGAATTGAGAAGAAGAATGCACAATATGCCAAGGCTCACAACAAGAACCGCAAGGCCTTTGATTTTAAAGTGGGAGACTTGGTGTGGTTGTATCTTAGGAACGAAAGATTTCCAAATTTGAGGAAGTCTAAGTTGCTTCCTAGAGGGGATGGACCTTTTAGAATTATTGAGAAATTAGGCCCTAATGCTTGTAAACTTGACCTTCCTTTGGATTTTGGTGGAAGTAACTCTTTTAATGTATGTGATCTTTCACCTTTTGTAGGTTTTTAGGAAGATGACAACTTGGGGACAAGTTGTGTTCAAGAAGGAGGGTTTGATGGAGGTCCATCTACTCCAACAATGAAAGTCAACAATTCAAGAAGACTAACAAGGTCTATGCTTAGAAGAATACAAGAAGAAGAAGAAAGGAAGTTGACTCAAAGTCAAAGTCAACATAAAAATCAACAGTCAACTCCTTATGGAATTTTCTTGGTCAACAAACCTTGTAATAGTCTTAGGATGATTTGAACTTGTAGTTAGGCCTTTTGATTTAATAATTGGACATGTAATTTGCACATTCATGTCACAACCTTGTAATAGGTAGAAAAAAACTAAACTTTAGTGTATATTTGAGAGAGAGTGGCACACACTCTCCCTATAGAGAATGGAGAGATTTTTGGAGAGAAAGTTAGTGGCAATTCCACTAACTTTAATTCAAACCTAGCCGTGAGATGAGATCTCCACTTAAGGCTAGGATGAATTCATGAGAAGCATGCCTTAACACATGTGTGCAAGAATGAATTTAAACCTCTTGATCTAGATTCAATCAAGAGGTGGAAATTCAAACTTGAGTCACATGTCTCTTGCCACTTAAGAGTGAATTTCAACCTCTTGATTTAGATCTAATCAAAGGGATGAAATTCAAACTTAAGACACATGGTTCTTGCCTCTTCTTAACTCAACCATAGCCATGTGATCACTCCCTAATCTTAAGGTTATGAACCTTGATCCGTGTGAAGTGCCTCTTGATAAGTGCTAAATTATACATGTTCTTCTAGGTGTTTTAAGCTCATTTCCATTTATTTTTACTAGGTTTAGTTATAGTTTAGTTAGGAAAACATTGAAAATACCATGTTTGTTTAGTGTTAGTTCTTGATGTAGTGTTTTGTTAGTTTTATAAGTGTTTCTTGTGTTTTTAAGTCATTTTATCCTCTTTCTTGTTAATTGTAGGTTGATTGAAGAGGAGATAGAAGTTTGGAATGAAAGCCATGGACCTAAGAGAAAGACTTGGAGTGCAAGCCATCAAGAAGAAGAAGATGAAGCTCAAGTCAAGGAAACACCTACATTTGAGCCTAACTTTCACCCAATTTGCACTCTGAATTGGCTCTTTGTGTCTTCATGAGATTTGTAGCTCCATCAAACCTCTTTCATTTGCAAAAAACCAGAGCTCAAAACGATACCTGTGGAAGAAGTTATGCCCATTTTAGTGAAAGTACTCAAGCAATTGCGAAATCACTATTCACATGCTGTCAAAACGCGCCAGGGCGCGAATGGGGGCGCGTTTCAGCCCAGCTCTCGGCCAAAACGCGCCAGGGCGCGAATGGGGGCGCGTTTCCACCCCTCTTTGCTGCACAAACGCGCCGGGGCGCGAATTCACTTGATGGGGGGTGCATTCTTCACTTATAAAAGCTGTTTTGGGCGCGAAAATGCAAATATCAACTTCATATTTTAGTTTCTTCCTCTGCACACTTGTGCTCTGCGATTTTCTCTTCTCCACCTTCGTTTTCCTTCCTCCTCCATCAAACCAAGGAGATTCTTAAAGATTTGGAGCTTGTGGAAGCAAGATCTAAGGATTCATGGAGCGCTTCTTGTGTTTGATTTCTATTTTCCTTCTTTCTTTTCTCATTTCCATGTTAGGTTAGACTTTAGGTTAGGATTGGGGATTTTGATTTCAGAACTCTTGTAATGACTTTCTCATGTTAATTCAATTGTAATTTCACCGAATTGATTGATCTCTTCCTTGCTTAATGCTTATTCTTGAGATTTAATTCATGAAATTCAAATAGAGATAGGAATATTAATGTTTGACTGAATTGAACTATTTCTTAAGGATTTGTATCTCGTGTCAATTATGCCTTGGAAGATTGATAGTTGAATTAGGAGAGGAAGTGCATCACTATAGTAATGCATGAGTCTAGGGATAGAACTTGCATGCTATGAGATGTTGTAACGAATTTATCTATTTCGCTTCTTGAATGAATTTCTGTTTTCACCTAAGGGATTAGGGATTATAGAAGTCATTCAAAGGGACTAAAGACCTAGGAATAGGATTAGTCTAAGGTATCACAAATTCTAGTCTCCAATTGAGTGATAATTGCTGAGTTGACATAAGAAGTAGTTACTTGAGAGAAGAATCAATTGAACCAATTCCCTAACTCTCTTCATCATCTTTGAAACCTAAACATGTACTGTCTTTCATTATTTGCTTTATAGTGTAATGTTTGATTTTTTTTCATAGTTACTTAGTTTCACTTAAATGCTCAATTCATTGATTCGTCCTAATAGCAAGCATGCTAAACATTCGATAATTCACAACTAGTCTCTGCAGTTCGACATCCCTTTCTCACTATTTCTAAACTTGTGACGACCGGTACACTTGCCGAAAGATTGACACACGTATATTTTAAAAGTCAACAAGTTTATTTTCACTAAAATGGGCATAACTTCTTCCACAGGTATCGTTTTGAGCTCTGGTTTTTTGCAAATGAAAGAGGTTTGATAAAGCTACAAATCTCATGAAGACACGAAGAGCCAATTCGGAGTGCAAATTGGGTGAAAGTTAGGCTCAAATGTAGGTGTTTCCTTGACTTGAGCTTCATCTTCTTCTTCTTGATGGCTTGCACTCCAAGTCTTTCTCTTAAGTCCATGGCTTTCATTCCAAACTTCTATCTCCTCTTCATTCAACCTACAATTAACAAGAAAGAGGATAAAATGACTTAAAAACACAAGAAACACTTATAAAACTAACAAAACACTACATCAAGAACTAACACTAAACAAACATGGTATTTTCAATGTTTTCCTGACTAAACTACAACTAAACCTAGTAAAAATAAATGGAAATGAGCTTAAAACACCTAGAAGAACATGTATAATTTAGCACTTATCACAACCCCAAACTTAAAGCTTTGCTTGTCCTCAAGCAAACATAAAATCCATTATTACAAGGGTCAATAAGCATGGTATAACGCTAAGCTCAATCAGCCACAGAAAATGCATTATGCAGTTCTTAACTCCTTAAGCCAACTCAATTTATCTATGAAAGTTAGACATGCACTCAAGATGTTATCAAGCACTGCATAATTCATCATGCATAGGCAAATAAAATAGATTGGCATGAGAAAATGTACTTTAGTCAACATCAGCAAAGTCCTCTCCAGTTAAGTGTTTGCCCTCAAGCTCTCAAGTGTTTAGGCTTGTGTTTCTCTCAATATTACCAATCAGAAGGTCAGCTACCATAGGCTTGCAATGACTCTACAATCTCCACTGCCTTTAAGTAGAAATTGGACACTCAAAAGGTCTTTTCAGGTTGTATTGGGGCTTAGGTAAAGGTGGGTTAAAAAGAAGGTACTAGCTGAATATTCACAGGAACTTAAAGAGTAAAAGTTACAACCTATATGCTATGCATGGATTAGTGATGGACAGAATAAAATTAAAAACAGAACAAAGACTAACAACTCATGAAACCACTCTGTTTTCCTTTTGTTCCTTTATCCTTTTTGCTCTTAAACTTCATTTTCTTCTGCTTCTTTTTTTTTTCTTTTTGTTTTCTTATAGCTCTTGCTATTTTCTTTTCTTTCTACTTTTTGTTTTCTGAACATCCTTTTCTTGTAGCTTTTGTCATTTTGTTCTGTTTCTTCCTTTTTTTTTCTTTTCAATTTCTTGCTTTTCTCTTTGTTTTTGCCACTTTGCTTTTCTTGAGTAGTCTCACTCATTGATATCACAAGAAGAAAAACAAAAATTTTGCATGGTATGCATGAAAAATAATGCACTATACTGTATGCATGAAAAAAAATTAGAGAATGCACCATATACAACTATCTATTATTCACAAACTTCACCAAAGTGACCCAACAACCCCAAACTTAGAATTTGACTTGTCCTCAAGTCAACAGCTACTCATGCACCCCAAAATCTCAACCCCAAACTTAATCTTGAAACCTATCATCTAAGTAAAGAAACCAATACACTTAAAGTTCCAGTGATAGGACCATTGGTTTTTCACTTAATTAGGCTTATAATGAGCTTAAGTAACAAAGAAAGAAAGGGTCAAATCAGGCTCAAAGGGGCTAGCAATGGATAATGTTAAGGTTCAGGCTTATTTTGGCTCAAGGCTACAAGAAAGAAATGCCTTTATCATTTATGTCCAATCCTAAATGTATGCAATTTTGACCAAGAGCTAAAGCAAGTTCTGGAACACACACTTCAGATGGTAAAACAGAACACTCAAGAATAAATCATGTTGGAGGCCCAAATTCTTATCCAGGATTAATCATTGCATAACATTGCTAAGTCCACTAATCATGTTACAACCTAGAAAATTGTCATGCTGGAGTTCTCATACAATAACTATTCAAACATTTTGAAAAACATGCAACTTTGTCATAGAACCTCAAATTGAACCTAAGTGCCAAAAATTACACAGTTCATTCTACTGGACTATAGAGTCAATGTTATACCAATAATATCAACCTCCATAATATGATGCAAACAATTAGGAGCTATACTCTAAACACTCAACAATCAACAGTTAAAATAATAGAGTATAAGTGTAACATCCCAAAAATTTAAATATAGTTCAAGAGAGGTTTTTTTGTAACATTCAAGAAATTTAAAAATAATTAAAAAATTATGAATTTTTGAAATTACTGTAGCAAATCACTGTAGCTGCCGACAATATCAGAAGAACCGCCATTATCAAGTAGCAAACCGCCATATCTTGTAGCCGCGACGCATCGTAGCCGACCGACATTTACCGTAATGCCCGAAATTACCGTAATGCCGAAATTCGTAGACCGCCTTAGGAAGGTTATAAATAGGGCTTAGAGGTTTCAAATGAAGATACAAACCAAAGAATACTCCTACATTCTCTCAAACTATCTTCTCTACAAAAAACCTTTCTATACTTTCTCCACCTTAGGAAGAAATCTCTCTAACCAAGGAAGAAGCACGTAAGAAGATAGGAAGCTAGGAGAAACCAGTAAGGGGAGCTGTCCTTATCCTACTCTTCTATTCTTTGTTTTGTTGTTACTTTCATTATATTTCTTTAGTTTTTTGGATACTAAGGTGCGAAGATAATTCTTAGTATGCTCTGTGGTTGCGGTTTTGTCCGATCTTCCACATCGAAAAGGAATTATTCTTGTTACGAGGAAAAGTGTGGTACTGTTTATTGGTTCTTGATGTTTCCTTGATAATTCTTGGTGTTTCTTGTTTCTTGGTTTCTTGATTTATTGGTGTTTATTGGTGTTTCTTGGTGTTGATTTCATATCGAAATATGTCTGGTTTTGAGTTGGATATGAATAAGTGGTGACATGCATGGTTGCATGAAATTGGTGATGGACTTGAATTGTTTAATGACCGATTGGAAATGCCTAGTGGAGAGGCAACATTCTAAGATTGCTTGGTGAATGGGCAATGCTTAGAATGAGGTGAGATAAAGATGACCTGGTGGAAAGGTCGATATCTGAAATATGATGAAGGTCATTATACAATTCAAGGTCCAGAACATGTTGCATTGATGACTGGATAGTAGTAGACCAAGTCCGTAAGTCACGGATTCCCGTCCGAGTGAGTGGAATGCCGTGGAGTGGTGGGGTTCTCTTGGTGGGGAAATTGCCTCGCTCATGATGATCACATGTTGCGGGGAGGTCCTACCTGGACAATCGAGGAACTCGACAAATTACGGAGTGTCTACCTGAGGGTGGGTCGATTGAGTGGGAGAATCGGATGCCCCAGGCTATTTTCAGTGGAGGGCGCCACATTGCATTTCGAGTGAAGAGTGAAAATGCATGGTGAAGGTGCATGCATCATGTAGGCCTAGGAGCATACATTAGTGATTGTGTGTTTGATTGAATGGAATTCATGCCTGAATCATTGATTGTGATTGATGGTTTGTTTGATTTGGTTGTCGATTGCCTTACTATGTTATTGATATTTTGATGATCATGGATAAGTATGGAAGTATTATTCTAAAAATGATATTTTCGATGAAGTTTCTAAATTTATAAAAGAAAAGATTTTTATTGAAATACAATCAATTATTTATAATTATGGTTAAGGAAAGCTCACCCTTGCACTTTGTGTTTTTAACACCTGTGATGATCTCGAACAACGTTCGGGGGAGCAGATTTGCAGGATTGAGAAGTTGTCACTGTTTTGCAATGGTTGTTGCTACTATCTTGTTGTGAAGATGCTTGCTATGTTTTGCATGTAGAAGTGTTGAGTAAATGTTCTAAGGTAGTAGAAAGGTAGTTATGTAAAATAATAATAGGACAAAGTTATGTAATCTGGTTGTAATGAACTTTAAAACCTATGTAATAAAAGCGTTGTTTTCTAAATCTCTCTTTTATCTACTATATCATTAACCACTTTAAATTACAAAATATAAGTAAAATAAGTAAATAAGAGGGGGTTGTTACAATAAGAATGCTCCCTGTTGAAGACTTAGCCAAAATGCTCAAGGTTCTGCACCAAGTGCCCAAAATTTCCATGTGCTTCCAACAGTGCTCAGCATCTCGAAATTCACAATGGTCAAAATGAACTAACAACAGTAAAATATCAGTAAAACAAGGATGACGGAGATGGAGAATCAACTCAAAATTACTTGCAATGTGAAGTGGTGGAGGTGAGAATTGATTGAGAGTGGGCTTGCACACTTGGGATTTCACAAACACAAGGGTGAGATGAGAAGGGAATGGGCGCGCCTCAAGTTGTGCCAAGGCGCGAGCTCGCGCCCCTATTTTATGTCAAGGTGCAACAAACGCGCCACTCTGTTAAAGAAAACGCGCCGCGACGCGTTTGGGCCGTAACAACATCTAAAAACGCGCCCCCCATGTGCGATCTGGCGCGCGCGGCGTTTGGGCGCAAGCATGCCTCAACCGCGCCCTCTTCCAAAGAAAGTGCGCGGCGCGTTCAATGCTTCCATTTTGCGCCTCGCTAGCGCCGGGTGGCGTTTCTCTACCGCACTTCCATCCTATTCTTCATGTGCTAAGGTGAGCTAAGGTGAAAATTGATTGAGAGTGGGATTCAGAATCACTAGATGAGAAGAACAATAGAATGAACGTGCCTCTCTTTGTGCCTTGGCGCATTTTACTGCACTGAAGGTCAATATGCATGCTTCCAATGCAATTTTATTCAACTTGTGCAAACACTCTAGCCATTTTATGTTGAGATTGTGTATCCTATGCACAAGGATCATATCTAGAAAGAATCATGCATTGAAACCTCAAAATTTCCCACTAATGTGATTGCACCTCACTCCTTCACTTCTTTCATATCAACTCAAGAACACTGTAATTTCACTATTTATTCCTATGACTATTGTCTAACACAAGGGTCAAACTTATTATACTGTATCATGTATTTACACTTTCTATCTAATCTTCAAATTCTATTTTATTTTTGCTTTTTCAAACTTTTCAAAGACTAACAACTATATCAATCAACAAATAAACTGAAGAAAAGGGAATATCAAAAACAGAATAGAAAATATGAAAATATTCAACTATAAAAATCAAAACAGAACAAGTATGAGTATTAACAAGTATCAGTATTAACAAACAACAAAGTAAACACAAATGAAAACAATGAAAACAAGAATATGAAGAAATCAATGAAAACAAAGAAAACAAAGACAACCAAGAAAACAAAGAAAACAAAGAAAATAAAGAAGTCAATGAAAACAAAGAAGCAAAGAAATCAATGGAAACAAAGAATCAATGAAAATAAAGAAAATAATGAAAACAAAGAAAATAAAGAAATCAAAGAAATCAATGAAAACAAAGAAAATAAAGGAATCAATGAAAACAGAACAACTATAGAAAACAGACTCAAAGAACGAAAGAACTCACTGAAAAAAAAATGTCCTAAGTAGCAAGCACGTCAAGACTATCGATACTCAACCAATAGTCCCCGACAACGGCGCCATAAACTTGTTGACTTTTAAAATATACGTGTGTCAATCTTTCGGCAAGTGTACCGGTCATCACAAGTTTAGAAATAGTGAGAAAGGGATGTCGAACCACAGAGACTACTTGTGAATTATCGAATGTTTAGCATGCTTGCTATTAGGACGAATCAATGAATTGAGCATTTAAGTGAAACTAAGTAACTATGAAAAAAAATCAAACATTACACTATAAAGCAAATAATGAAAGACAGTAAATGTTTAGGTTTCAAAGATGATGAAGAAAGTTAGGGAATTGGTTCAATTGATTCTTCTCTCAAGTAACTACTTCTTATGTCAACTCAGCAATTATCACTCAATTGGAGACTAGAATTTGTGATACCTTAGACTAATCCTATTCCTAGGTCTTTAGTCCCTTTGAATGACTTCTATAATCCCTAATCCCTTAGGTGAAAACAGAAATTCATTCAAGAAGCGAAACAGATAAATTCGTTACAACATCTCATAGCATGCAAGTTCTATCCCTAGACTCATGCATTACTATAGTGATGCACTTCCTCTCCTAATTCAACTATCAATCTTCCGAAGGCATAGCTGACACGAGATACAAATCCTTAAGAAATAGTTCAATTCAGTCAAACATTAATATTCCTATCTCTATTTGAATTTCATGAATTAAATCTCAAGAATAAGCATTAAGCAAGGAAGAGATCAATCAATTTGGTGAAATTACAATTGAATTAACATGAGAAAGTCATTACAAGAGTTCTGAAATCAAAATCCTCAATCCTAACCTAAAGTCTAACCTAACATGGAAATGAGAAAAGAAAGAAGGAAAATAGAAATCAAACACAAGAAGCGCTCCATGAATCCTTAGATATTGCTTCCACAAGCTCCAAATCTTCAAGAATCTCCTTGGTTTGATGGAGGAGGAAGGAAAACGAAGGTGGAGAAGAGAAAATCGCAGAGCACAAGTGTGCAGAGGAAGAAACTAAAATATGAAGTTGATATTTGCATTTTCGCGCTCAAAACAACTTTTATAAGTGAAGAATGCGCCCCCCATCAAGTGAATTCGCGCCCCGGCGCGTTTGTGTAGCAAAGAGGGGTGGAAACGCGCCCCCATTCGCGCCCTGGCGCGTTTTGACAGCATGTGAATAGTGATTTCGCAACTGCTTGAGTACTTTCACCTCTCAAGGCTTCTCATGCGTTGATCAAGTCCATAATCCAAGGGTTAGCATGTGATCCTTGCTAACCAAGCTTGGCGCCAACTCCTTAGGTATAAATAGGAAAATTTCTGAATGTAGCACACTTTTTGGATGAATTAGAAAGAAGCATATTGCTTGAGAGAGAAAGTTTCTCTTCTAGGTTTCTTGAGTGAACCTTTTTGAGTCTTATCATGGTGCATTCTCCATGTGGTGATTCTACCTGGAGCTTATTGCTTAGGCATGGCGCTCCTCACCTTCTTCTCTACTCCATTTTATACCTTTCTTCTTCTTTGAGTTCTAATTCCGCAAATTACATCCATCATTCCATGAAGTTCAAGCTTGAGAAGTGAAGATTGGGCAAAACTAGTGAGACTTCCATGGAAGGCTTACATCAGAAACTGTGGAATCACTAATGATGATGGCATCAGGAACCTTGGTACGAGGAGCTATCGCGGGCTGTCTCTCAGCATTGCTCCCAGATCGCATCCTCAACCTTTTGAGGGGTTGTCCTTGAGAAGCCGGGCAGGGGATTTAGGCACTACGGGAGAAAGACCTCTGATTAGCCATGATATCTGAAAGGTAAAAAATCCATTATCAGCCAATACATGAACAAAAAACGAAGTATCAAAGGGGGAACAACAATATGGAAATGAATACCCATAAAGAGCGCCCTTGGATCCTCGATTTTCGCCAAGGCCAACACACGATGGACGTCGAGCGGAAGATCTAGGGCCCTCAATTTCTCTACAGCCTGCTTCTCAGAAGGAGAAAGCAAGCAATAAGCCCATGACTTGAACCTTATTGGCATGGACCAATAGAAAGGAAACAATGGAGATCCCTCCTTACTAAATGATGCAAACCCATGAGGAACTTGTAAGGGATCTTTATGAATAAGCAAAGGGGTGCCCCAATCTTCATTCACCAATGTTCAATCACTCTTAAACAACGGAATAACTCAATATATAGCAATGATAGCTCATGGTCAACACAAAAGGGGGGAAGAAAGAAATTAAAAATGGAAGAAGGAAGAAGTGTGGTAAGCGCCATGGATGAAGCACCCAATAAGCTTGGTTGGAGAATCGCCACTTGGATCATGGATCCATGATAAGATTCAAGGTTCTTGGAAGAAACCCTAGGAGAGCTCTCTCCTTTTCTCAAGACTTTAGTCTTAAAAATTTTCTTTTCATAAATGACCAAAGTGAGTACAAGAGAAATGTCGACCAACTTAAATGAAAGTGCATTGGGCCTAAGGTTAGAAATCTGAAATGGTCTCCACCCTAGGATGAAATGAGTGATCAATGGTGAGATGAGAGACACCCTAGGCTGAGCACACTTCACAATTACAAGGCCCAAATCCAAGTATTAAAACAAATACATAATTGAAAGAAACTAATAGGCCTAAACAATTAAACAACTCGCTGGAAAATCCTGATACCATTCCAACGTTAACTTCAAGCTCCATTTACTCCTTGATTCAGTCCGAACTGGGCTTTGGTGTCTTCATAGCTTTTGTACCCTATGAGTTAGCTTTAAAATTCCACCAAGACGAACTTAATTGGAGTTTTTTAGCCTACATTATGCTCGAAATACCGAACCTAGTCAGCACCCCGCTGGAACATCCTGGAGTATTCAAACTTTACTTTCAAGCCCAATTTCCTCCTAGATTCAGTTAGAACTGGGCTTTTGTGTCTTCATATCTTTTGTAGCCCTTTAAGTCAGCTTTAAAAAGACACCAAGAACAGATAAATTGGAGTTGTGTAGCCCAAGTTATGCTCTGAATACTAAACCTTGTTAGACACCAAAAATAATAGCGAATTTTATTCAAGCCCAATTTAAAAGAGTAAGGTCCTCCTTCTTCTTTGACTTTAATTTGACCATTGACCTTCTCCTCTAGCTTTTACTTGGAGAGTTTGTTGGGCTTTTGGAGATGGTCCTCCATCACTAAAGAAGGTCCTCCTGTCACCGGGAAGGGGAGAAACTTTAAAAAACTTGTCTTTAAAGCCCTTGAACGATTGAGCGAAAAGGGTGAACAAAGGGCCATATTAAGCCCCATTAAGGGAAACCCAACCAACTCGGACCCCTTGTTTCAGTTGATGAAAATACAGAAAAACACGAGCCGAACACTCGATCTCCATGAAAGGACAAAGATGTTGGAACGCCTTCAATAAAGCCCAACTTTTAGGATGAAGTTGGGAGGGAGCAACATTGATTTTCTTCAATACGTCACACTCAAAGTAGGTCAGCAGAAAGGTGACCTTAAACTCCCGAGGAAGACACTTGTAAATATATACAAAATCGGCCTCCCCTTCGCTTGGCCTCATAAACACACGTTCAGTAGAGGAGCAAGACTCAGCCTTCGCTAAATGTCCCTTTACGCAAATAGAGTGAACCCCAAGGAAATTGGCAACTTGGCGTTCACTCAGAGTGGTCTGATAAGCTCCAACCTCATTAATTATCCATTGGTATTCTCGGCAGATTGGAGGGAAAGACTTTCTACGACGCACAGACAGAGGTCGCCCCAATGGAACAGTGGCAGCACTAGGCTCAGGCGGCGGCTCCAGAGGAGGAACACCGGACATTGAACCGGAAGGAGAAGGATTTGGAGTTTGGTCAGATGAAATGGAGCCCCCTATCAGAGAAACCTCCCTTTCAAGTAAACCCACAACCCCAGGAGAACTAGAAGCTGAAGAAGAAGCCATGAAAACGTACCTAAAGTAGTAGAGGAAATAGGAAGAACACCGAAGCAGCCAAAAAAATAAGAGCGAAGCAAAGATGCGAAGCAGCAAAAATGTAGAGAAGAATAAGAGTGGTTATTTGAGAAAGGAAAAGGAAACAAGCAAAATATCAAAGAAGGCAGAGAGACAATTTTTCAAAATGTGAACTCGAAACAGTTTATTTTCCACCAAGACTCTAACGGTCACAAAACGTTGAGAAGCATTTAATGCACGTAGATAAAAAGGTGAAACGCAGGGAGAAAAAACGTTTCACGAAACCCAAAATAAAAGGCAAAGCTAGAATTCCCCTTGTGTCACAAAAACAATAAGGAGAGAAAGTTTGTCGTTCAAATTGTAGAGAAATTACCAACAACGCACTTGGGGGCTTGTGTACTAGCCCGTTTGTAAGCCGATGTGGTTGGCCGAGGTGGTAAACCGATGTGCAATGCCTTGGAATTTCCCCCACCTACTCCTGAGCCTGGAAGTGACAGAGAAGGGGGCTTACTCGAGCCCCGTGAAGAATTAATGAGATGTGACCCTTTTGACAGAAGAGTTGCATGGGTGCAACGTGCACCTAGGAGAACTTTCCTAACTGTATTTATGTTATAAGGATCGGCTGTCTTGTAAACGACAGCGGAATTCATCATGACTTCATTCAAGGGTTTCCCTATAAAAGGAAGGTGAGACTTCACCCAAGTAAGTAGAACATTACCCTAGAAAAGAAAAAGAAGAAAACCCTTTTTAAGAGATCTCCTACCATTACCAAAAATACTAACTTTATCATCAAAGTATTTTTTGCAGATACCCCGTTCTCAGCCAAACTCGCGAAGAACTCGACCGACATCCTCACCAAGCACATCATTCAGGGAGAACCTCGAACATCCCAATATCATGTATGAACAATATATATTTGAAAATTCATTTGAAGAAATAAACTTATTAATCTACGTACAATTACATGCTTATATGTTGATTTAATATATATATATATATATATATATATATATATATAATCTTATTTAATAAACTTTATTATAAAACAAGTTTCCGAATGGACTTTCGAAACATATCAGACTCTTAACAGAGTCAGATTTTGGCTTAGAAAAAAGTCTAGTTGAACTGAGTTTTTAATTTGAAAAGCCTGTTGCATAGCATAACTCAGCTCATCCTATTTCCATGCTTAATGGAAGACAATGAATTGAAACTCCGATACTCTTCTTGGATTTCCCAATTAAGAATTTGATCAGTTCTTTGGAGCAAATATGAGTATACATTGGTGGTTTTAACTTTTTAACTATGAACTTATGTAATTCAAATTAGTCATTTTATGTTAACTCATTTGTCTATCTAACATTCACATTTGACTTGAAATCACGTCAAAATCAATATAAAAGCAACTATTTCTCTCACCTATTGGATCCTACACGGGTTGGTAATTGCATTTGGCCTCATTTTGTAGAAAGAGAAAAAGAGAAACACTGTGAATGCAATGTTGCAAAACTCAAAGTTTGTACCAGTACTGTGTAACAATTTAATTTAATCATGGGACCAGTAGCAATTTCACTTCAGCTATTAATGCCTTCACTGAAATGACACTTTCTCTGTTCTGAAGTGCACATGAACGACATGAATGCTCCTACCAACCTCCCCAATCTTTCACGCTTTCCTTCAATGCCTTACCCTTCTATGTCATGTCAGTCATAGTCACATGCACTCAAGCTATTGGTATTCTTATTGGTAAATGAACTCAATAAATGAACGAGTGAGTGATTTAAATGCACACACACTGGAACTTGGTCTATGACCTCCTCTGTGTGCTTAATGCAATGCACTAAAAACGGAATGTTTTAATAAAATTGGTCCTTCTCAAGGTCGTGCTATTGGTATTGGTAAATGAATTCAATAAATGAATGAGTGATTGATTTAAATGCACCCATACACTAGACCTTGGTCTATGACCTCCTCTGCGTGTTTAGTGCAATGCACTAAAAAAACGGAATGTTTTAATATAATTGGTCCTCCTCATTTTTCTTTGTTAAGTGACCTTCAACAATTAACATTGTAATAGTACTTAATAGTACCAATTTATTTGAGGCATTAGACAAAACCGTGACAAATTACAATCCTTCAATTCTACACTAACCTTTTTTTTTTTTTATGTGCATTTTCCCAATGGTGTATCTCTATTTAAACACAACCCCATTTCTCAAGTTCCCCAATAGAAGCTATTCTGCTCTTCCCCAACAAAAGAATCTACTACCCCTTCTCTCTCCTACTCATGGGTTCCATGTCTTGCCAAACAACATTCACATGTCTTTGTTTCTTGTGAAAAAAAGATAAAATTATTTCCAACTTTTTGCTTGAAGTTGGTTCTCCACTAACCACTTCCCGTCTTTATCCACACTCCAAAACTCATCTTCTACTAGAACCTAAATCTAAATGCTAATGCTCTGAAAGCAAAGCAAAGCAAAACCTCTACTAGCTGTTTCTCATCATAAAGACACCATTCAGACATTTCCCTCCATTTTTTTTTTCTTTTCCAGAGTTGGCCATGAATTTCATAACCCTTTTGCTCCTTTTGCCTTTGTTTACTCAGTTTTTGGAAGTTGAGCCTGCAAGAACCAAGCTTCCAGGGAAAACCAGGTTCCCCATCTCACAAATCAGTGTGATGGGTTTTGTTTACTGTGATTTCTGCTCCAACAACAGTTTTTCCAGACACAGCTACTTCATGCCAGGTGATAACTCAACAACCTCTACACATAGAATGTCGCATACGTGTTACAAATTGCCGCAAATTGTTATGTAACTTGAGTTGAAGTATTGAGTTGCATATGTTTATTGGTATTAGTGTACTGGAAGGGAGTAATCTCGAATAATGTTTTTTTATCACATGCTAGTTTTGTTAGTAATGTATTGTAATGTGATGAATTGTAGTGCGATATTTTTTTTTTAACTAAAGTGTTCATATTTAGCGTTCGACAATGTCTGGATCAAGATTGTTTTTTGGAAGAGTACACATGTGTGAACCAAAAGAAAATATGTTTATGGCTACTAATAATTACTAAATAAAGTAACAATTGCATTTTTTTTTTTTTGTGTTGAGAACACAATTACTTTCACAGAGTTCAAATGGGTGCCTCTTACATCTTTTCCTTTTATAATTATGTCCTTGTAGGTGCTGAGGTCAAAGTAGATTGCATGTTCAAAGCACTTTCGGAGAAAACTGCTGAACAGATTTCACTTTCAGTGAACAGAACCACCAACAAGTATGGTATGTACAAGTTGGAAATCCCTTCGGTGGATGGAGTGAGATGTGCAGAAGATTCTGCAGTTGTGTCTTCATGCCAAGCAAGTTTAATTGGCAGTTCATCCTCTGCTTGCAATGTTCCTGGCTACAAAACCACTTCTAATGTGATCGCAATCAAAGCAAAAAAAACCAATCTCTGCATATACAGCTTCAATGCTTTGAATTTCAGACCATCCCAAAAGGACATCACTTTGTGCGGTCATTAAAGTAGTAGCTTACACAAGTAGCCTAGTACTTGGTCACTTGTGTATACATACAAATTCTGAGAAAATAAAATTTGAAAAAGAAAATCTCATATATGCTCTCCTCCTTTTGCATTCCATTAAGGGCATAGATCTCTTGTCTCTCTCTTCATTGTTGTGTGCATTATTTGCTTGGTAACAGTGTAATACTATTTTCATATTGTGCTATGTTAAAAAAAACATATCATTCAAGTAGAGTTTGGGGTGTAAGTCCTTTTTGATTTATGCAGTTGATTAGGTCTTATTAAAATGTACTAGATGTATATAAATTCTCCTGCGATTGTAAAGAACAAGCAAGTTGTTCAACAAAGCAAAAATATGAATGAAGTAGTTAATGTTAGTTATCATACTTCCTGTATAAATTCACATTGAAAAGAGAACGGAGAAACTACACATAAATCTAAGGAATAAAATATTACCTCTGTTTTCATTTCTAGAAATTTAGGTCCTTAAAGTTGTCTAGTACTAACAAAATCACCTCACTAAAATACCATGCTACTAACAAGTTCATCCTCTTGCGGACCAATTGGTTTACATGAAAACTTTCAATGATCAAGAAAAAAAAAAGTAAAATTTTTCAAGAATGAAATTGCATATTTTTCTTGGTCCACAAGACCAGCACACATTAATTGGTTATTGAGTATCCTCTATACTATTATTGCTAACTGAAAATTGACCATCGATAGACGACATTGCATTCTAATTCTCCAATTAAGGCCACGTCACATTTGAAAATCTCCAATCAAGGCCAGTTGATATTTGTGATGCTAATTCCTAATTAATATCCATATTCCTAGCCAGTGTTAGTTAGGAGGCAGATGAACGAAAATGGGTATGTTTGATATACTATTTATGCAAATGGATCTTTTTTGAGAGTCTTTTTTGTTTTAATGTGCATGTGTATTCGGCTGGTTTGAGCATCTGTGCATTTAATTTGGGAAGTAGCAAAGCTATATTAAATGTGCTTGTCTGATCAACACATAATTATTTTGTAGTCCGGCTATGTGCATTTAACTTGGGAAGCAGTGAAGCCATATTAAATGCGGATCAACGCATAATTATTGGGTAGCGCCAAGTGTTATATGTGCATATGACATTTATGCGCAAGAATAGTTAGCGCATACTGTTTTCTTATGTAGTTCTCTGTTGTAAAAAAAATTGCGGTGAAACCTTTTTACCAGTATGAGCGAACACCCTAATATCTGACAACAAAACATCATAATTGATAGACATACAATTAAAATATGCTATGAAAATAAATAAATATATATACAACAAAAATTAAATTAAAATCC
Source organism: Hylodesmum podocarpum (assembly GCA_026586105.1). Taxonomy (NCBI): domain Eukaryota; kingdom Viridiplantae; phylum Streptophyta; class Magnoliopsida; order Fabales; family Fabaceae; genus Hylodesmum; species Hylodesmum podocarpum. The sequence goes on from JALJEV010001349.1 coordinate 665,939, forward strand.
CTAAATCCATTATTTAAGTGTTTATACCTAATTTAGAGAAAAGAAATTATTCATGAAAAATTATAAATATCACAACTATATATTCTGATACTACGTGTAAGTGTTATTGATTTTTTGTAATTAACAATTATAAAAAGCCTATGGAGTCTTGAAATTTATGATTCTCGCATAATCATTAGTAGGTAGGGAGACATATTGCTCATAGCAAGACTTCTGTGAAGAAAGGAACCTTGTTCTTCACTAGTGGGAGTTAACTCCTTTTAAACTAATATTTCAATCAAATTATAGTATCTATAAATACTGTTCTAATTAACTCAATTATCATTCCGTCCTTAATTATTATTTATTTATTTATTTATTAATCTCTGGATAAGTCATATGTTTCTCACATGCGAAATTAACTCTTTCACATTCACATCACTTGCCTCTTCCACTCTCCTATTGCTATCTTATACCGTCGTTATATTGTTTTTGACCATTTTCTCCTTATTACATGGTGTATATTCATTGTACTTGTAAATTTTTTAATATTTATTTAAATTTATAGTAATTTTTTTGTTTATATATTATATATTTTCTTATGAATGTATATATTTAGACAATTTGCTGAGTGAAATTGTAAATAACTATTAATTCAGGGAACATAGTTAAATTTTGTTGAGTAAAATTATTGTTGTTAGTTTAAGGAAGTAATTAAATAGTAAAATTTTATTAAGTAAAATCAATATTATTTGCACAAGGAATCAATATATAAGGATAATACCTTTTACTTAATTGTTAAGTAAACTTAATATTATCTATTATTTTTAGGATTTGGCTCAATATCACCTATTAATTAGAAATGATAATGGATGGAGACGGTATGAATATAAAATAATCCACACATGCCCTGCTAGAGTACTCGCTCAGTACCTGGTTAAAAAAGAAATAATTATATATATTTTTATTCGTGTGAATATCGGATATATCCACAACTCATAAATAATTATTTAAAATCATATAAAAATGATAAATTTATTTTATAATTACAAAGTAAAATTATTTTTTTACTCTAAAAAAATTATTTATTATTTACTATGAAGTATAAACTTTAAAAAATCATACTAAAAAGTACTAAAAAAGTATAAAATAATTCTCTAAATCACAAATACAAATAAAATTATTTTTTATTATTAAAACTGGAACGAAATATTAAAATATTAAAGTAACAATTGATATAATTATTTTACTATTAAAATTGAAATCAAATATTGAAAAAGCTACTGATATTTTCATTATAATTATTCTGATATTGAATTAAACTTTATTTTATTCACCTTTAATTTTAAAAAATTAATCATAAATACATGCCCACAAATAAGATATTACAAAACTCACACCCACCTCACCTAAAAACGAATTTTAAAAAATCCAAATTCACACCGATGAATAATTGTTTACAATGCTTATATCTATCGGGAACTTTAGGATGCATGTTTTTTCTTTTTCATCAAGAGTAATGGTTCTTTTGTCTATATATATATATATATATATATATATATATATATATATATATATATATATATATATTCGGGCCCTCAAGCATGATGCAACTTGCCATTAACTCCAGAACTCCGTACAAAGAATATGTCAGGTAATTATCATATGTTGTCTTTCACCTCTTTATTTTCTAGCTCCAAAGTGGAAGATGATGCCACCAAAGCCAGGAAGGCCTAATCAAACAATGAAAATCAACGACAGTAACAAAATACGCTTTCTAACACATCTTTTTCAGTCTACTCTGTTTCATTTATGGCAATAGTTAAGGAATAATGAATTTTGTTGAAATCAATGATCAATTATTAGAAATTATTGTAAAAATATATTGATAGCACTATATATTATACTTTTCATTTTTCATTTATTGAGCAAATTAAGCTCACAATGTCTGAAATGTAGCAAAACTTACAAAATTTTATATTAGAAAAAGTGAAACATAAGTGTTAAGTAAACAATTCTTGTGAGAACATAAGCAACCTAACAGCTGAAGTAGCAGCTAGAAAACAGGTTTATCACAACACTTGTCAAACTCATGCAATGATTTAAATGGCAGTAATCAAAATCCGGAAGTTCTTCGCTGTTGGTGGCTGGAAGCAATAAAATCAACAAGAGAATTGAAAAGCTGAGCCATGCAATAGTCAGTTAATTTGTACATGACAGCAAGGCTCAGCACATGCTCCTCTCTAAAGGTGTACCCATAGAATAGAATGAACTTTCAAGAGGTTGACAAACACTCAATTAACACTGCGACTCTGAGACTGAAGTACACACTATAGAAACTTTGGTGTTCATTTTCATTGTCAGAAAATACCATCATGACATATGCCAACAAAAATTAATTATTACAAGAAAAATTGAACCAATGCATTTTATTTTTATGCTAAATGTATTAAAAAGGGACTCTTCTAAATAACTAGTCTCAAAACCTCATCAGAGAATAAGTATTATATTTCCTTGAACAGAAGCATCATAATTGCACACCAACTCTGAGACAAGTGCACATCACCATATTTGAATAGTTTACGTTAGAGGGACAGAAGCCTTTAATTTTCTAAATCACCTGAGGTAATTTATTTTTTTAAAACATAAATTTGGAAAAAGAAAATAAGCTCCATTCGCCTAAAAATAGTGTAAAAGTAAGAAACAATATTTTAACTTTTCATATCAAACGTTAAAATATTCTACCGACTATCCTAAACAAGATTTCATTTTATTCAAAATGAAGAGAAGAATTTAATTGATTCAAAATTTTTATTTGAAACTCAATATGATTAAAAATAACTCTAATACTCATTTAATCAATTATGAACTTAAGGAAAGAAAAAGAATCTCAAAATATTAATCTTTAATCATAAATTCATCTATTTTTAGTCCACATGTTAATATCCTCTAAATAAAATATGATATCATTGCAAGTGAATCTACAGAGACAAACAAGTAAGGGTAAGTTCCTCAAAAATAATAAATCTTATAAAAGATACATACATCAATTAAATAAGAAAAATAAATTACTTTTTCTTGTAAAAACTTCATTATTTATCTCATTTCAGGAACTTACAAAAATATATTGTTTTAAATCATGACTAAACGAGAATATCTATATGATGCATGATTCTTCCCTTATGTTATGTGGAACCATTTCACTAGATTTGTATGACCTCTTGTTGTAAAACTTACCAACCAGTAAGGGTCCACTAATGTCATGTAGAATATCATAAACAACAGTGATCATCATGAGTAAAATGATTTCTCATTGTCTTACAAACTTTCAATACTAAGCCTCATGTTTTGACGCATAGATTAAGTTTATCATTATCTGAATCTTCTATGAGGTCAAAACCTCTCTTATGCATCCACACTCTAAACATGTTTGATTATTATTAATTTATACATCACTAATCTGTTACACATGTTCATAGTGTTATGAATACAACACAAACTTATTTTCCAAGTTCATAGCCTCATGAATCACAACACACAACACATAATATTTGGAATCAAATCATAGAGTAGATAAAAATTCATAAAAACTTCTTAAACATAAAAATTCAGAATATGTGAAAACTTAAGTAATTTAGAGACTTTAAAACTTAAGTTTTCATAAGCTTAGAATCTTAACACTTTAATATAGAAACACCTCTTAATTATTACTTATTGTTACTCAAAATTTCATTCTCTTGTTTAAAGTATATCAACCAAATTAATTCATTAAAAGTTCACTTTTAGACTATATTAACCACTTTTATTATTAAAACCTCCAAGAATTATTTAGAAACTTAGAATACTTAACACTTAATTATTTTTAAGAGAACGTCCCTTGTCTTAAACCTTTTTTATTCCTTAAGAAAACCCTTGAAAAGGTTTTCGAAAAGTAGTCCTAATTTCTACTCAATTTTACGTGATTTTAAGGTTTGGTGAAACTTTGAAAACTAGCCTAAGTAAGTTCACGGATTTTAGCTATTGAAAAGCAAGGAAGTTTTGTGATTTTCTTTGTTGAAAACGGTCAAGGTGTGTTCCAAGTGATCCCCGAGGTTCCTTAAATAGATGTAGGAAAATATTAAATTATTCCATATAACTATTTAGTTTGTTTAGTTTGGTTACTTTAAAGGTTAGTTAGCATTTTTCCATCCATTTCTAACTGGGTCATTAATGCCTTAAGATAAGCATCTTGACTTTGGTTTTCCTTCCTTATCTTGGACATGTGGTTCATGTCTTGTCAAAATTTCACACATGACAAAATTGCAAAAGGTGATGCAAGGTGGCAAAATTCTACACCATGTAACCTTTGTAACTTTGGAAGATTATTTTCCGACAACTTTCTAGGCGTAGCGACCTTCATCTTGGTCTTTCATTCTTAGATTTTTCTTGCCAATTCTATGTTAGTTCAAGTGATCTTATATAAAACAAAGATAATTTTAAGTCAAAATCATTATTTCTCTAAGTGTTTTGATGATCACAATACAGATGGAACAAATCTCAGACGAAGTTAGAAGAAACAATCTAAGACGAAGACAAACAAAGAAGCATCAAGAGCACAGACGCGTAAGCCTCAGAAGATTAACCGTACACATCAAGATAAAAAGATGATAAGTATAGATGCACACAATCAGAAGACAAGATGTAAAACGCAGACTTTAGAAGAAGCAATGAAGTATAGATACAAGTTTAAGTTGAAGTAATGAAGAATAGTCAATGTCATTAGAGAAGATGGGTATTAGCTACTTGCTTCAATCGTCTTTGAGTTTACTTAAGTCCTTTCAAACTATAGAGCTTTTCACGCCAAGTCAAAATATTATCGTTACTCAGAAACTTCTAAAGGTGGAAACCTTTTTCTGACACAACGGTCTGTGACACAAAAGTATACCTTTTTCGGTGTTATATATAAACAAATAAGAAAATCCCTGATACGCGCTGATTTCTGCTGCGAAAACCATAAATGCTCTAATTGCTATGATCTGCAACCTCTGATGTATCAAGAAAAGGACAACTTTCAAATCCACTCTGTCTAACAGATACTTCAAGAGTTTAGCTATAAAAGGACTTCATCTTCAACATTTCAAGATTAGCAAAACTTACGCTAAAAAGCTATCTATACAAGTTTTGCTCTAAAATCGTCTAAGCTCTTATTATTCATTGTAATACCCCTCTTTACGAAGAGGCTATACTTCAAATCCTTTCAAAACCCTTTTTCAAATCCACAGTAGTGGTGCTTAGCCTATGGAGGTTGTATTCAAAGAATATCTTGTTTTAGCCTGTGTAGGTTGTGTCCAAAGAATACCAGTTATTTTATCCTGTGAAGGTTGGGTCCAAAATAATACCTTTGTATAGCCAGAAGTGGTTGGGAGTAAAGAATACTTGTAATAGTTATTTCACTGAGATAGTGAAATCTTAGCAATTTGATAAGAAATTGGATGTAGTCTCTAAGACGAACTAGTATAAAAATATTGTATCTTATCTGCTTATCTCTATCTGAATAACAGGGGTGTTTGAAATATACTAAGTCATCGTTTTTAAAATCAATCTTTTAATTGAAATCCTTTTTGTCTCTCGCCTTTTAAAACATCATATGCAAACTCATACCGTCTACTTGAAAAGAAATTTTTTTAATTGACACAATTCAACCCCCTTCTTATATATATTTTTTTTTTACAGTTTAGTATCAGAGTTCAGTCTTTAAGGGTTAATCGCTTAACAGTTGCTAGAGGAAAAGATCCAACATGGCCAACTCTTCAACTATGTTCATAACAGAAGGATCCTCCATGAAAAAACTTCTAGCATTCTCTGGAGATGATTACCCTTACTAGGTAGACAAAATGGAGATGTATATTAAATCTACCTTGTATAGACTCTGGAGAATCATCATTGAGGGAGATATTCCCCTAACAAAGCCAGAATCTAAATAAGAAATGAAGAATATTCCATCATGGAGCTGAAAAATAAAGCACGGTATGTCATCACGTGTGCTTTATCAATGACAGAATACAACATATTTTGTGTCTACAAAACAACAAAAGAGCTCTGGGATGCCTTGAAAATATCTCACAAAGGAACTGAGGACGTAAGACTTAGAAAAGCTGCTACACTTTAAAGATAATATGAAATGTTCTCCATGATGAAGGGAGAATCTATTGATGGGATGTTTGGAAGATTCCAAACAATCTTGAATGGATTGATTGCTTTAGGAACCTCGTTCACTAAAGCTCAAAACAACATGAAGATCCTTGATAGCTTGTCTTCTCCGTGGGAAGCTATGTCCACCACCATATCTGTTGGAAGGGATATGAAAACTTTAACTCTCGATGAACTCATCGGTGCTTTGAGAGTGCATGAAGTTCATCTTTGCAAGAGAGATAAAATCAAAGTTCAAGAGCATATTGCCCTACCTACCATAGATGAACCTCTGAAAGAATAATCCAGCAAAAAGGAGAAAAAGAAAAATAAAATCCTTAAGGCTGAGTCAACAGAGTCTGATGACTCTGACGAATCAACAGATGATGAAATCTCTCTCATGACAAAGAGATTTAAAAAGATGATGATGAAGAAGGGACGAAGCAAAAGATTCCTCAAGAAAAGAGATAAACAATTTCCTAAGAAAAAGTCTACAAAGGAAGAATGATCTGAGATCATCTGCTATGAGTGTAGAAAACTTGGGCACATGAAGTCAGAATGCCCAAAACTGAATAAGAGATGGAACCCCAAGAAGGAAAAAGGAAAGAAAAGTCTAGTCACTTTGTAAGATCTTGACAACAAAAAGCTCAGACAAATCCTTTAGAGATGAGACAACAAATATCTGTCTCATGGTAGGGAATTCAAATGCGTCTGAGGTAAAAATCCAAAACCTAGACAATATATTTTGTGCATCTTTTTCTTCCTCAGATTCAAACTCAGAAATTGAGGAAATCTCATATGACACTCTTCTTGCAAATTCTCATTTTATAGCCTAAGAATACAAAAATTGCAAATCTAAGCTAAAAAAGGCTTTAGAAGAAATTTCAAACCTAAAGGCTATAAATGATAATCTTTCATAGAAAAGCATGTCCAGTGAATCATCTATTTCATCTGAATCTGAAAGGAATCATCTTCTTCTGAAAATAGATAAGCTGAAAGAAGAAAATGAATCCTTAAGGAAAGATTTAACTAAGTTTACTTCGAGTTCTTCGTTGCTTAAAAATATTTTGAATTATGGAAGATCTCCACATGATAAAAGTGGATTAGGTTATAATCATGCAACAATCGAAAGAAAGTCATCAACTAATTCGTTTACACGTAAAAATATGCATGCAAACTATCATAGGGTATTGAATAAGTATAAAGGTTATTCAAGAACTTATGACAGATGAAAACCCATAGCTAACAATGTAGGACCCAAAAGAATTTTGGTACCAAAATCACAAATTATTCGTGTTCTAGATATTCTCAATAGAAAGAGAGAAGGGTTCAAGCTAGTACTTGGATAGTGGATGTTCGCGACACATGACATGAGACTTATCTATGTTGCAAGACCTTAGACCAACTAAGGAATTTTTCTCATTTGGGTCTGGAAAAGGTAAAATTCTTGGGATTGGAACTGTTGGTAAGACACCAAATATTCTTATACATAATGTGTCGTATGTTAAATGTCTAAACTTCAATCTACTTAGCATTAGTCAATTTTGTGACAGTGGATATGAAGTGTCTTTCAATTCTGATGAATGTATTGTCATAAATAATGATAAATTCATTATTTTTAAAGGAAAAAGAAAGAACAATCTCTGTGAGGTTTGTCTTTCTGATCTTTGTGATCAAAATGTAATATGTCTTCTCTCAACAGACGATGAAAGAGATATTTGACACAAAATTGGGACACTTAAGTCTCAAATATATTTCAAAAGTTTCAAAGAAAAATCTTGTAAAAGGATTGTTAAATATATCTTGGAAAACAAATCGTTTGTGTGAGTCATGTCAGCGTGAGAAACAACTTAAAACATCTTTTAAATCAAAAAATGTTGTTACCACTGCAAGACCTCTGGAACTGTTACATAATGATCTCTTTGGTCCTACATAGATGCAAAGTCTAGAAGGAAAAATATATGGATTTGTTATTGTAGATGATTATTCTAGATTTACATGTGTTTACTTTCTAGCACATAAACATGAGTCTTTTAGTGTCTTTGAAATATTTTGCAAAAGGGTTCAAAATGAAAAAAGGTATATGTATTGCGTATGTCAGAAGTGATCACGGAATTAAATTTGAAAATTCAGAGTTCAAAGTCTTTTGTTTTGAAAATGGAATCTTTCATAATTTTTCCTTTCCAAGGACTCCTCAACAAAATGGAGTTGTTGAAAGGAAAAATAAAACTTTACAAGAAATGACTATAATTGTTTTACATGAAAGTTCACTTCCAAAATATTTTTGGGCAGAAGCAATAAATACCTCATGTTACATTCAAAACAGAATATTAATAAGACCTATTTTGAACAAGACTCTTTGTGAACCATGGAAGAGAAGAAAACCCAACATATCTTATTTCCATCCTTTTAGATGCGAATGTTTTATTCTTAACATCAAATATCATCTTGGAAAATTTGACTCAAAAGTTTATAAAGATTTTCTACTTAGATATTCTGATACTTCAAACACTTACAAAGTTTTTAATTCTAAAACCCAAGTAGTAGAAGAATCTATAAGTGTTAAATTTCAAGATAACTCAAAGGTTGATAAAGAAATATCACACCGAAAATTTTTCTTTGATTTATTATAGATCAAACCGTCAAATGGAGACAATGAGCAAGTTGTTAGAACAAACGCTGAAGTGAAGACAGACGGAAATATGAACATAAGGATAGATGAACCCTCATCTTCTGCATCTCAGCATGACAACACTCAAACTCCTCTCAGAAGCTGGAAGTTCGTATCATACCTAGGATTTGATAATAGGAGATAGACATCAAGGAGTGCAAACAAGATCATCTTTTAAAGATCTATCTAGATATGCACTGGTATCGAAAATCGAACCCAAGTGCATCAAAGAAGAATTCAACGATAATGACTGGATCAACGCCATGGAGGAGGAACTCAATCAATCTACCAGAAACGACGTATGGACTCTGATAGAGAAGCTCACAAACAAGACCATCATCAGAACGAGATGAGTCTTCAGAAACAAGCTTGATGAAGTAAGAAAAGTGGTAAGAAATAAAATAAGGTTAGTTGCTCAAGGGTATAATCAACAATAAGGTATAAATTTCACTAAAACCTTTGCTCCTATGGCTAGATTAGAAGTCATACGTATTTTACTTGCCTTTGCTGCTCATAAAAATATCATTTTATATCAGATGGATGTTAAAAGTACTTTTTTAAATGGTTGTTTTTTTAAGAATTTTTTGTCAAACAACCTCCTGATTTTAAACATCCATCTTTTGTCAAACCATGTGTTTAAGTTCAAGAAAGCTTTGTATGGTCTGAAACAAGCTCCTAGAACATGATATGACATACTAAGCTCTTTTCAACTTAAAAATAATTTTGCAAGAGAAAAGGTTGATATAACTCTTTTTAAGAAAAGTCTTTTAAAAAATTTTATTGTTGTTTAAATATATATTGATGATATTATTTTTGGTATAACTAATGATTCTATGTGTAAACATTTTTTATGCTGATTTTAATATTATTATTATTATTATTATTATTATTATTATTATTATTATTATTATTATTATTATTATTATTATTATTATTATTATTATTATTATTATTATTATTATTATTATTATTATTGCCAATTCGATCATAGTTTAATAATCATTATCTTAAACGGATCAATCACTAATCTAATTTTCCCGATTTTCATCATTTGACATGACGAAACTTTCTCCTGTGAATAATAAATAACAAATTGAGAGCTTCTTAAACTAGTCATGTTATAAATAAGATACAAGATAAATTAATCATTTCCTTATTTTGATGAATTTTTTTAATATGCTTTAAATTAAGAAAAAATTCATACATTTGAACATGAATCAAATTAATTGCAAAAACTCTAGTCAAGCTGTATTGGTCGGTCATTAATATAAAAAATCTATGTTGGATTACGTTTTTTTCAAATTTTTATTATTCAATGATGGGAGAATTCTAGATTACCTAACAAGGGACTTAGTATCTCACCTAGGAAAAAACTTGTGTCACACTTCAAAGTACCAAAATATTTCTTCAGCATCATAAGCTTAGCATATAAATTAAATTCGCAAACCGAATATAAGACTTCAATTATTGATTAATTAGCACCAATTAAATTCATAAAGAGAATAATCATAACAATAATACCAACTCTCTTCTCATGAGACAACAGATTCATAATAAACTTACAGAAAAATAACAGAATCACTTAAGATATGTGTGACCCTATCCATATTATATCTGCATCAAATCTTGGAAAATCTGCATGACAGGAGCAGGCAAACCCAGAAGCACATTGATGTTTCTCCTCTCTTGGCCATGAGAAAGGAACAGAATCACTTCCTTCTCTGGCAGTGACACAGGCCCTGACAGCACAGGCTCACCCCAACCAAAATCAGTGGTGTGAAATGAAAGTCTTGACCAAGTTGTGATGAGAAGTGTGCAAGCAAGAGAAGGCCTTGCTCTTGTCACCTCAAAGTAATCAATAGCTGATCTCATGTAATTGTCTGTGACCATCTTAATTGCATCTTGAATGAGCCTCACTCCAAATGACAAGGGCTTTTCTGTCAATTCACCAGCTTGGCAAACAGAATTTGTTAGCACAATTCCATTACCACAGTACCCTTTTGGAAGAGGAGGGTTGAACTTGGTTCTTCCATCAACAGCAAAGAGAAGCTTTGTTTGTTGCTCTGGCAACATTTTTAGTGCTTTGGTTCTTGCGATCCAAACAAATGCTGAGAGCACTTCAAATGTTGTGCATGTGTCAAGGGCACCATCTTCCATGGCCTTTATCTTGAGTTGCTTTAGTCTCTCAGGATCAAAACAGAAGGATCTGTATACCATCTCATCTTCATAGAGGCTATTGGTGTTGGACTTGTCTTCAATGTCAGCAAATTCTTGATGCAAGTGCTCTATCTTTGGAGGGTTTCTTGCCTTGAGGATGCTTCTGTCTAGTATTGGGGGAATTGATAGTGGCAAGTCTCTGGCTGCTTCTCCCCAAGAGTTCACAAACTCCATTGCACCAATGCCATCAAACATGCAGTGATTCATGCACAATCCAAGGGCAAAGCCTCCACATTTGAACTTGGTCAGCTGGAATAATATAGAGTTTGACAAATAGTACAAAATGCAAAGTGAGGGACCATCTCTTCAATCATTTTCAATCTTCTTGAGGAATTGATTTTTATTTATCACGAGTATAGGAAAAAGGAGACATGATTAAGGGATGCGGTGATAATAGAGTACTGAGAAAGAAATAGCAACTTTTGCATAATGCATTAGCTGGCTATTTTTAGCAGGAGAAGATAAAGTTGTACTGCATTGATAAATATTCACAATCCAAAATCCATTTTTAGTCAGAGTATACCAGCGCCCTTTTAGTACTTGAGCAATAAATGGTATGTTGCTAATCTTTTATGAGACTAACACGTTTCAATGTAAATCCAGTAAATTCAATGGATAAAAGTAAAATGATACAAATCAAACAAAGTTCAATACAAATTTCACAAATCAAAGTAAAATGAATGTAAAAGTAAGGATTCTAATCTATCAGTAAAATTACTTTTATATCACTTAATTTGCAATGGAAATCCAAGCATAACCATGAATGACATTCAAAATAACTAACACATACTTTCATTTATAAAAATTCCTACAAAGAGTTTGATAATGCTAGATGACTTTTCTCTAGTCTAGTCTCTACATTTCTGAACTTTAACTATTTGCCTTTAAACACCTCATGGTTCTCTAGCCAAAAATAAACTAACTCCACGGGGACTTTAAAAACAAGAAACAAGACACAATTAAAAAAAAAAAAACTTACCTGAGCAACCAAAGGAGGCATCTGAAGAATGTGCTTTGCTCCAGGAATTTCATAAACAAGCATACCAAGGGTCCCAGGGTCAGGCTTTGTGATGTCACCAATCTCTTCCATAGAACAGTTTGCTTCAGCCTCCACAAACAAGGCACCCTCCCCTGTGCAATCCACTATGAGTTTACCCTCTGAGCTTATAGTAAGCCTCCCAGCAAGAGGGTAATAGTGGACAAGAACCTTCTTCAATGCATTCTTGATCACTTCCCCTGCCTTCTCATTCCCTCTCTCAGCACTTTTGAAGCAATAAACAGTCCTCACAATCACAGCAATGTTCTGGTCAAGGTTAGATAGGAAATACAAACCCTTCTTTATTTCTTCAGCTGGAGGAACAAGAGTTGGTTCACTCAACTTCACACTAAGTTGAAAACCGTTTTCATTAGCCATTTCCATCTCAACCACCTTGTCAACCTGCAGCACAAGAAAAACACAACAGAAATATGTGTTGAGTGAATGGAAACAGAACATGCAAAATGTTGAAAACAAACGTCATAAGTCATGAGAATGAGAAATTATTGGGTTGTAAATGCCATTTGTCTGTGATCCAAACCGATTTCTAAATGATACGTGCGTAAGTGTAATTAATTTTTTCCTCGTAAATTTAAAAAATTTAATACTTGTTATAATATATAGAGATCGACTATAACCATGATCCAGATGGAGAGCCTAAACCATAAATAATTTTCCCTAAGAACCATATTAGATAAATGTAAATGAAGTTCAAGACTAGAAAATGCAATGTTGAAAACAAACATCATCAGGAACACGTGTTGTGTAATGTTTCTCATACATACCTGGGAAGGTCCTCACACAATATGATAAGGGTCCGAGTTTCTTTAAGAGAAAGTTGCAAGGGATATATGTATGAGTCCTTAGGATGTTGAAAGCATAGCAATGGAAGAAAATAAATATAATGTGAAGGTGAGAGTTAGTTGTTCAAAGACAACGGTGCAAGCTACTAAAAATACGTGTTATATTTAGGAGTTGATTGTGTTAATTATTTTATTTTTTATTTTGCTATTGTGTACACTATGGACTCTATATGGGTGAGGGTAGGCCACTAGTAAAAGAGACAGAAGACATAAGGAAGAAAGTCAGAAGATGAAAGCTTGTTTGGTGTGGTTGGTATCCCACATTTGCTAAACCTAAAAGTCATCGTTTTGGCAATCAACTTAGAAGTGGCATAATTTTTTTTCAGTAACATGGTTTAAGTGCATATTTGTATTCACACAAAATTTCTTAAAGTTACATTGAAATATTAGTTAATGTAATTTAAAAAACAAAACTATATATTTAATCTCAAATTGAGAAATCAGTATGGTCAAAATTAATTTTACGTGGCGTTTATGATAGAATAGAATTTGTACTAAAATTTATAATACTATTAGCTTTTTTTACAAAAATATTTAAACAGAATTTACTTTACTTCAAAATTAATTTAATAAAATCAAATTCAATTTAAAATTAATGTTAAAAAATTTATTTCAAATACTGAGTTTAATTTTGATTAATATGACAGATATTTCAAATATTTTGATTGTAAACACAGAGGCACCGGTTGGAGGGAGGAAATAGACACAAAAGGAGGGGAAAAATCAATATTTTAAGGCTTAAAATAATTTTTTATGCTACTTTCGTTGAATTTTTCTTTTAATATCTAACTTTGTTTTCCTTTTAGTTCTTGTGTTTTTATTGCATATTATTTTTAATCAATGTCATTTAATTCTATTAAGAAAATATTTATATAATAAAATTTATATTCGTATCATAATTTGTATTTGATCTCTTTATCTCTTTCTATTCTCTTCGTGATCTCGTCAGAATGAGTGTGGAATTTAATTTTTATTAATCGTGATATAGAAATTTTTAATTTTTTTTTAGTATCCAATATCAAATAGTAATAAAAGAATCACTTTTTCCCTTACACTTCATTTTCATTATCTGTTTGTCATTTTTCATAAACTTATTTTTTCTATCAATTAAAATGTTGTATTTCACGTAACATCCCTAAATTTAAACAATAATATAAATTTTATAATTATTTTTATATTATAGTTACACTAATATTTTATTTTATATAGATTAACTACTATCATAAAATCATATACGAATCTATGAAAGGATTAAAAAGGGGCTTAAAGTAAAATGTTATAAAATACATAGATAAAAATAAATAACAAATAAGAGGTCAGAGGCTCAAAATAAAAAAGTATTGAAAGTTCGTGAACCAAAACATCTTAAATTAGAAGGTATTTATCATGAATTAGAAGGTAAAGACTAAAAATTAAATATAATAAGAGGGAAAAAAACTAGAAACCAAAATTAAAATTCGATGAAAATATATCACGGAAAACAAATTTTCACCTACTTTTAACGCGGGTCTATCGTCTCATTCAAATATTTTTATCATCTATTTCCTTTAGTTCAAACATTTTTCTCATATTTTCGTCGTCTCTATTCTCATTCTCCCATTTGTGTGTATATAGTGACAGTCAGAAAATTCGAATATAAAAGATGTACCAAACCTCCCACCACTACAAAACAAATTACTTCTAATTACTCAATAAAAATATATTAAATATTTTCTTAATTCTTAGTATATTGAATACCTTTACACAATTTTTTTTTATTTCACCTTTTAATTATGCTCTCATTGCGATGCATTTGTAAACATGTAATATCTCAATCAATCATTCACACCCAATGTTCCTTGTGTGAAAGAGGAAGCAAAATGCACATTAACGATACTGTGTTTGCTTTTTGCGTTGGAAAAATTGAATACACTATCCAATATCAATTTTATTAAAGATAGAAACACCCTTTTGTCAATTTGTCTTATTTTGAAAGGAATTCCTAGAAAATGACCCGTTGGTTTCCAATTTTCAAATAGCAATCCACTACCTCCAATTGTGTGAGCCCTGCAACAAATCAATCCTAATTTTAGTTAATTGTTCCAACTTCCTAGCCTTGTAAGTTATATCCATAATTCTGAAGATGTGAATATATGAAACAATACTGGAAACGATAACATTTAATCATTTATTAGAAAGTCTAGGTAAGTAGGAGGGACGTTGGAGACTTTTGTGACATTCAACCAATTAGCTAGGTGTTCCTTGTATAATATAGTCACATGCATGGATATTATCCCATAAGTTACTTGGTTAGGTAAATATTGATCATGTTATTAGAAAAGTCCGCAGAGGTCACAGTCAACAAAAATCATATAAGCAAAAATTGCTAAACTTGTATATCTGTATTTGCTTTTCTTGGGTACTGAAAACTGATCAAGACTTTGACCTCATTTAGATAATATATCTTAACAAACACCACTAAATAATAGTATCTGCTGGCTACCATGAAGTTGACATGCATGGCAACGAAGGCATTAGACAATGACCAAGAATAAATTATGATGTAGAAATCACAACATATGTATACACGTTCCCGTATATTATGTTAGTCCTTAAATTACAAATTAATGACTCGCTAACTACATTTTTTGCTTTCATGAAAAAATTAATTTTACAATCTGGTCAACTTTCGCATTAAAAAATCTATTTTGTCAATAAAATTGTGAAACTTGGGGTTCATTCAGAGTGATCTCAAGTTTTTTCCTTCTCATTTTTTAATGCAATTTCAAAACAAAATGTTCAACTAAAAAAAGATTATTTTAATTTTAACCCAATCTTGAAATAAATTTTTCTGAATTTTTTTTCTAAAAAAGAGTCAAATAGTATTTTTTTTATTGGTAAAATTAGGTTATTTAATTTTTTTTCAAAGACTAGACATACTACTTTTGCTAGCGTAGTCATTGTTATTTATTAATTATTATTCCACTACCACGTTTTTAAATATTATTGATATTTACATCATTTTTGTCATCATTTTATAGTTGTAATTATTATCATTACAACAAGGACATGTATTGTTGATTCGTGATACTATTTTTAATGCTTTAATTGATCCCAACTCACCCATTGTCCTTATTATGGTCATTGCAAATCAACTAATATCATAAATATTTTTAGTGTTATCGTAATCACTTATTATTACTATTGTAAATGTTATTGTGACTAGTAAGCGATTTTAATGGCGAGTTTTCAAAAGAATCAACGTGAAATTTCATGTCGGTTATTAAATGAATCAACATTGACATTAACGTCGGTTCATTTAATGACCAACATGGTATATGTCTTTCACGTCAATTCTTTTAAAAATCGCCACTAAAATTTAATTTATTTTACGTGTTCCCTTCTTCCTATTCACTTTCTTCTTCGCCTTAGCTCATTTTTCTCTCTTGCATTCTTCACTTTCTCTCTCGTTGTTTATATTGGTTTGTCTTCGCAGCACTGCATCGTCGATGTGCCACCGTCTCCCTCGCCCTCGGAGTTTAATTTTGCCCTTGCCTTCGCTTCGCCGACATATTTTTCTCTTCGAATGGCCATTATTCTCCTTCATTAGTCTTCTACTCCATTCTTCTCTTCGCAATAATGTGGTTTGCCTCGCCTCGTCGTTGTTTTGTCTCAACTTGTCCTTTTCCTCTCTTGCCTCACCTAAACCCACCATGTGATCACTTTGCTCTCCTCCTTCGCATTTTTTCTCCCCTCTCTTTGCTTTCTTACTTGTTGGCTTTTGATAATTTGACCTTAGTTACTTCCCTCGTTTCTAGATCATAGTCAATAACAGAAACCTAACGAATTAAAGCTTTATTGGATCTTGGGTTGCACAATATGACTTTATTGCATCATTAGAATGTTAGTGTGTACATATGTTTATCTTCTGATTTCAACAAATATGATATTTCTTTTTCGTTATTAACATTGTTAGTAAGTCTTTCCTAGTACTTGTTTTTTATTAGAACTGCTTAAATTCTGAGGTTTTGGATTTTTCAAAAATAACAAATTGGATTAATTTTGTTAAGTGGATTAACTTTGCCATTTGAGTGTTATAAACTAAAATTGTATGAAACGTACTAATAGAAGTTATCAAGAAGTGTCTGCAATGTGTTGAATTACTCAGACAAATAACATTAACTTAGACTTTCAACAAACTTAAACAATGCATATTAATTGAATGATTGTGGGTTAAATTTGATTGGTTCTGAATAACTTTTTGTTTGGGAAGTATCCAAATTATAGTAGAGATTTTGTCTAATTTTCATTAAAATTCCTAAGTTATGTAAAATATCGGGCATAACTCTTTCATAAATGTACAAGTAAAATTAGTTTTTGTTGGTTAGTCAGGATTGAGAATTAGTATTCAATTAGCATATATCAAACAATTATCAAATGATATTTGGATTTTATACTTCACTTTTTTATTTGCAGCATTATTCTCCCTTGCCTATGATTTCACCTTCATTCTGAATTTGTGCTCGCTATTTTCTTTCCCTTTGGTACCAAACTATGTTACATCAGGTTAGTTACATGACATTACCTTCTTATTGGCAAAATTTGTTTTATTTGGTATGGTTAAGATAGATGAGAAATCATGTTAGCTTCTTTTTGTGTTATGGCAGGATTCTTCTTCGCTTAGGATTTCACCTGTGTCCCCGTACAAATACATTGAGTCAATCTCTGAAGGTTAGTTTATGTTTATAATTGTATTTTATTTTTCAATTGTGACAATGTATTTAAATTGATTTTAATGAATAAAGGTTGTTGTTGGGATTGTTACGTGGTTTAGATATATGATAATAATATTAGGTTTCGAATGTGTTATGGTGGTTGAACAATTGTAATAGATTGAAATTTTGTTGAGGAACATATTGATTGAATGATTCTGGATTGTATTTAATTCATTTTGAATATGTTTTTATTTTAGAAATATCCAAATAATAAGGGAGGCTCGGCCCAATTTTTATTAAAATTGTTAAACTAGAGTCATTTCAATATTCTAATAATGCTAGTTGTCGAATCTAGACGTTGTCATCTAAAATGCTTAATCCAATTTTTGTAAATTAAGATAGGAGTTCATAATTCATGGATTGAAGCGGAATGAATGAAAGTTACGTCAGTGAAGAGTATAATAATGGAGTTGGGGAATTCTTAAGATTTGCTTAGCTAAATCCAAATGTCGTGAATAAGAAGTATTTTTGTCCATGTGTTTGTTGTTTGAATCAGATTGAACAACACACCACCGACATACGTGAGTACCTTATTATGTATGGGATTTGTATAACTTACACGTTATGAACATGGCATGAAGAAATATTAAACAAGCCACCAACTCTATCACACTGATTTTTAGCAGTCTTAAGAATGTTGAATGTCAAGGTGAGAAATTGATAGATAGATAAAAGTTTCACTGAATTGTTAGAGTTTTTGAAGGAAATGCTTCTAGAAGGAAATTCTTTGCCTAATCGTAATTATGAGACAAAAGAGATTTTACGTCCAATAGTTATAGAGTACAAGAAAATACATGCATACCATAATGATTGTATATTATATAGAAATGAGTTTGCAGCATTGAATGTGTGTCCTAAGTGCGAGGTTTCACGCTTCAAAAAGAAAGATGGTGAGAGTACTGGTGATAAAGACTCTAACAGTGAGCCCCTTGCTAAGGTGTTATGGTACTTGTCAATCATTCCAAGGTTGAAGCGATTGTTTGTCAATCTAAACAATACTAACAACTTGACATGGCATGTAGACAATAGAAAATGTGATAGACAACTTTGTCATGTTGTTGATTCTTCACCATAGAAGAAAATTGACGAGTTGTTCCCAGATTTTGCAAGTGAGCCAAGGAAGTTGAGATTTGGACTTGCTACAAATGGGATGAATCATTTCGCAAACATGAGTACTAATCACAGTTTGTGGCTAATATTGTTAGTCATTTATAATTTCCCTCCTTGCTTATGCATGGAGAGAAAATATTTAATGTTGTCTTTGTTGATATCAGGACCAAGGGAATGATATAGATTTCTATCTTGCACCTTTGGTGGATGATTTGAAGATGTTGTGGGAGCAAGGAGTTGGTGTGTTTGATGCTCACAGGCAGAACAATTTTATGTTGCATGCAATGTTGTTTTATACAATTAATGATTTTCCTGCATATGGTAACTTGAGTTGATATAGTGTAAAGGGACATTATGCTTGCCCAATATGCAATGAAAACACAAGTTTTACACACTTAAACATGGGAAAAAAATTGTTTATACTAGGCATCAGAAGTTTCTCACACGTAGTTGCCCATATTGTAAATTAAAGAAGACATTTATTGGATGTCAAAAGCATGAGCTTGCATCAAATCCACAAACTGGTAAACAAGTTTATGAGCGGGTGAAGAACATCAACATTGTGGTTTGGAAAGATGCACAAGAAAATCGTTGGAAACAAACTATGGAAGAAGTGACCAGTGTTTTTTTTATCTTCTTTACTAGTCTAAATTAGATGTTAGACACTGCGTAGATATGATGCATGTGGAGAAAAATGTTTGTGATAGTCCTGCTAGGATATTACTCAATATTAAAGGCAAGACAAAAGAAGTAATAAAAGTTCGACAAGACTTAGTTGAGATGGGTATACATACAAAGTTACACCTTCAATCCACAGGAAAACACATTCATTTGTCTCTAGCTTGTCATACGTTATCAAAACAAGAGAAGAAAAGTTTTTGTCAATGCTTACAGGATGTAAAAGTGTTAGAAGTATACTCTTCAAACTTTAAGAGTCTCGTGTCAATGCAAGATTTGAAACTTTCTGGTTTAAAGTTTCATGATTGTCATGTGTTGATGTAACAATTGTTACCCATGGTCATTCATAATATCTTGCATTCTAAAGTTTGAATTGTTATAACTCACTTATGTCTCCTTTTTAATGCTATTTGCTTTAAATTCATAGACCCACAGACCTTAAATGGGTTAGAAAGTGAATTTGTCATCATTTTGTGTCAGTTGGAAATTTTTTTCCCTCTTTCATTTTTTGATATCATGGTTCACTTGATTGTTCATCTGATTCGGAAGTTGAGGTTATGTGGGTCAGTTTACTTGACGTGGATGTACCCAATTGAGAGATACATTAAGATTTTAAAAGGTTATGTGAAGAATCAATATTGCCCTAAAGCCTTTATAACTGAAAAATATATTGCAGAAAAGCTATTGAATTTTGTATAGATTATTTGTCAAAGAGTGAATGTAGAGGGATTCCTAAGTCTCGACATGATGGAAGAAGTGAAGAAAACGATACACAATTCAAAAAGATTATTCAAGTAAATAAAAAAGAATTGGAGTAAGAACACTTGTATATATTGAACAACAATAATGAAGTTCTTCTTTACATATTTGATCATATAAGTCATATCAAGAGAAGTTACCCAAGGATGAATGAAAAATGGGTATTGAATGAGCATTACAGTAGCTTCTTAGCTTGGTTTAAGGATAAAGTTTATAGTGCAGATTCAACTTCAAAACACTATTGACAAATGTTATTTCTTTACAAATACACAAGATGACAAAAGCAGAGCACAAAACAGCAGAGTCACACTTCAGGCTGAGTCTACGCATTTTTTCTAGTTTCAAAGACAAAAATCTAATTAAGGTATCTATGAGTTACTTCAGAGTCATTGAAGATATATAGGAAATTTATATAATGCATTTAAATTGTTTGTGTTCAAGTGCAAATGGGTTGAAGGTAATACTGGGGTGAAAATAGATTATTTATGAATTATTTTGGTTGATTTGAATAAGGTGAGTTATAAGGATGAACCTTTTATTTTGGCCTAAATATGTTACGTTACTGACCTTTGTAATGAAGAATGGTTTGTGGTTCTCCAATTAAGGAACATGCATAATACACACAAAGATCCATGTAATAATATTTGTCAAACACTTCCATTCACAACATGGTCAATACCGACTATAGAAGATAATTAATTGAATGATGTACATGTCATTCAAAATGATAATGATGAAGGGATATACGAAAACTTGCAAACTTAATTTAATTCAATATGCATGTATATTTTTCTAATATATTTAGTTTTTTATTTTTTTACTTGTAGTTATTATTGTTGTTTAATTTAATATACATTATTGTTTTTTAAGTTTATGAGGTTGTTATGATTGATATTAACTTATTTTGATTTTTCTTATTTGAATAGATATGTTTGATTTATTAAAGTCTTCTGATGGACAAAGTGCTAGATTTGTGACACAACTATCTTAAATAACATCAAGATGCATTGTCAAGGAGAAGACACATGTAGAAATAGATTCTTGTCGGTGACATTATTGCGGATGAATTTATACTTGCTGATGATGTAATTATTTTGATTGATGTTTTAATTATTTATATAGGTTATTGATGTAGATATTTAAAAAATAAAATGAATATTAAAAAAACATTTTTGACATCAATTATAAATCCAACCGACGTGAAAAGTATTTCTTTTAATTTCTCATTCAGATTCCACGTCAGTTCTAAAATCCAACCAACATGGAAAGTGATGTTATTAACATCAATTCATTCAAACAAATGATATCCAATGTAAAAAGTCAAGATTTCTCACGTCTTTCACCTATAATATAAGTTCAGTAACAAAAAAAAATTAATTGATATAAAAGACAATTTTTATATTAATGATTCTACTATTATTATTGTTGTTATTGTGGCCAATTGTTATACCTATTCTCACCATCCGTGTTTTGAAGTGACAAAATAAGTTAATCTAGCTCCATTAATAAAATAAAATGATTTAAGTTAAATTCATTTTAATAATAGTAGATATCAAATTGAGTTCAATATATAACTTAAAAATGAAATATAAAAAAATTGTATCTTTAAAAGTGTATATGATGCATGGACTGAGTCATGAAATAAATAAATAAAAATTAACCAGTATTCTTGTAGCACTATTAAAAAAAAAATTAATGAGATGCATAAAATTATACTATTAATCATTCCTTTACACTTTTATATGATTTACGTGATAATGAGTAATTAGTCTATGAATAAAATATACTAGAAAAAATAAATATTTAAGAGGAGTATTAGCTACATACTTTTATAAATACACTCTAATGAGTTCATTAGAGTATATAGATATCTAAACAATCAGAAGAAAAAATAATTAAATATAACATCAGACCCACAAAATTTTAGTATTTTCAATAAATGTCAAAAGCATTTAGAGAAATATTTTTCAATATTTAAATATATCATTCAAATATCCCAAATTCTTATTCATAAGATACATCCACCAATGATCTTAAAAGATCAAAAAAAAAAAAAAATTAAAAAAATTATTACCATAATTCATCAAAACCAATAAGTCCACGGTCAAATAATTCTTAGTGTCTTAGAATAAATAAAAATAATTAAAATGTCAACCTAATTAATGTGTTGACTAGAAAAAATTGAGTTCATTTAAATTTATTTTGTGTTTGGATGGAGAATTTAAAAATTTCCAAGAAATTTAAATACACCGTATTTTAATTGTCTTGATTTAAATTCATTTCATTTTGTATCTATTTTGTTTAAATGAATCAATTCAATTTCTTATATTTTAATTTCCTTGTTTGGATAAAATAATTCAATTTTCAAGAAATTCAAATTTTTATTTTTAAATATTTATTTAAAAATTAAATTTTTAATATTGAATAAAATTAAATATCAATAATTTTTAAATACTTAAATATTCAAAATAATTTTAATGCTACATGATAAATTCTAATGCTACAAAATATTTAATAATTAATTTTTTGTTATTGAATGATTAAAAATATAATAAATAATTAATTGTAATTAAATTAAAAATTGCGAGGTGCAACGCAAGAGAGAACCTGCGAGGAATTGTAGAGAGGTTGTGAGAATGATAATGAAAAATTAAAATGCCCCTATTTTAGACAGAATTTCAAATTCCCCAATTTTACTCAATTGAAATTATTTTTTAAGATGATATTATTTTAAATTCTTCAAAATATTTTATTCAAACAAATCAATTAATTTAATAATAATTTAATTTCACATAATAAATAAATTGCTCTAAAAGATTTCCTTATTAACGAGCAAGTAAGAAATTTCAACCCAACTCATTTGACAAGTTAAAAGAGTTCATGGAGAATCCACTCTATCGTCTCTAATATTTTTTCCACGATAAATGCTAATAATAAAATTCTTTAATAAATTATTCTTAATATATTGCTTTATTATTGAGAATTATGAAATAACGAATGAACATTAAAATAATTAAATAAGTACTAGGCCACAAAATTTAGTGATTTTTATCAAATATCAATAGACGACAATCACTACCAAACAAACCCTCGTGAGTAATTTATTCAGTTTGAGTTTAAAATTTATTATTAAAATTTGAAAACGAAAATAAAAAAATTTTAAAACTAAAAATTAGTTATAATTTATAAAAATTTCAAAAATTCAAAAACCCAATCATACCAAACAAATCCGGAACAAATAATACACATAATAAGACTTTAAAGATCAAATTAACAAAGCTCTCTCAACAAAGTAAAATGGACACGGAACAGTTACAAAATTTTACAATGTATTCTTTATTCAACACTATGCCACATAGTTTCAACAATTCTTGTTACAAAAACACGATATAGGAATTCTCTCGTCATATCTATCACGAAAACATAAGGGCATATACAATCACAACTAGCCTCTAGCAGCCTAAGGGACAGCTATACAAGGCCAACAGCAATTGATGCAAGCTATCTGATGAGGCAGTTTTTAACTGTTTTGAATATTCTTTACTCAGCCTCTGGTGCGCTTTTGTTTCCAAAATGATGCCCCATTTTCAGTGCAATCACGGACCTCAAAGTCATGCCTGGCCACACTTGCTTAGACAAGCAATTCCTTCTTCTAGATAATCTTCCCTGTTAATCCAAAATTCTGGTGCATCCTGGGTTTTAACCACCAGAGTTGAACTTTCTTAGATATGATTGTTCAAACTGGAAAAGTCTGTGATAGCTTCCCACCCCTACAAGGACAGATAATCTACATACATAGAGAACTAGCATAAAATTAAGAATTAACACAAACCTTCATTATTCCTGCAAGGACGGCTCCTCCAAGGTAAACCATGTGCTTCCTACGGGGTGGATCCTCAATTCTTAGTCTTAATTTCTGATCACCATCAGAACAGAAATGATGAGAATAAGGAAAAACATTGGGCTAAAACATGAATATAGATCTCTGTCACACACACAAACATAAAGAATCAGGTTGTTGCTGATCAAAGAACAAAAACAGAAAACATCAGGCCTATTAATAAAATATTTTTTTAATTTGAAATTTCCTTTTTTTTTTCTTTTGCAAATGGCAATGAAGCTCCAAGTGAAGGCCTATGTAAGAGCTTATGAACAAAACAATGTTGTCAAAATCTAGATCTCAGCCAAGATTGGGAGAGGGATAAAAGATTGAAAATCGTGTGGTTGAAAAACAGATTGTACAATCCTACCAAAAATATAAAATTATTATATTACAAAACTATGATAATATAATTAACTAATACATGTAATAATATTATTAAAATTCAAGGAAGAATTAAGGTTTTTATTTTATAGTTATTTTTTTCAATATTTCAATTTATTTTATGTTCAATAGTAACTATTGAAAGAAAAAGAAAAGGCCAGAAAGAGAACAGACACAAAAATCAGTCCAGATATCCATCTAGTCTAGTATTTCATATAAAGGCCCACAAAATCCCTGTGTGTATGTGCGTATTTAAAAAAAAGACGAAGAGTTTAGCCATCCCTGGTATAACTCCAACAGACTAGAAAGAGTGACAGTCCAATGCACCATCACAGACAAAAAACTCTACCAGTCTAGAGAACATAGATATTAATACAGATACAAATATAAGGATATGCTGAAATTCAGACAGTCCAATGTCGAAAGGAATATTCAGAAATTTTGAGATAAGTTCTTCAGTACTCTTTACTATTGCAGATCATTGGGTTCTCTCTTACAAGCCCAAACTTTGCTAACATAATAGAGCATAATGGAAGATGTCAGAGATCTGGTTATTTTCAACCACAATTTTCTGTTCAGGGGCCTATAACCAGATCTAAAGAACTGGACTGGACCATAACAGAAACAAATAGGAGAAACTTTTAACGTAAAGTTTCCTAAAGTGAAAGATCAAATAAAAATATCAGATTATTTTTTTACATGGACAATATTGTCATCTGTTGGTTTGGCAAGACATACTGTTCTTTTTCTCTTTTGAAGTATCCTGTCCGGTATTTCCTTAACTTATATGGTTACTGTTGCTTTCATTACGGAGAAAGTAGCAAAAAGAAAAGAAATAAATCCACAAAGGGAGAGACTTAAACGAATGCTTCAGATTTAATTCCTTTTAATTTTTTAGTGACATCACATTTGGACAGAGGATGTGCTTGCCACAATCAAGACACAACACCATGAGATAGGGATCTCACAATTTAAGGCATGGTTTATAATTATTGGGGGCACAAGGCCGGATTTAATTCAAGAGCACCATCCTTATATCTGCAGATTTAACTTAATCAGCAACGCAATTCTCTCGAGGTATTTTATAGCTTCCTTCGATAAGCAACTCTATTAGATAGTAGGTATTAAAGAATAAGTCATAAAAGTTTGTTAATTCTAAATTGGCAAGCAACAACCAAGCTTAAATTACAGAAAAAATGTGTCTTCCCTCTTCAGTAATCAACATGCTAGACAGGATACACATGCAGAATCAAAATGAAAAGAAGAAATTTAAGCTTACCTTCAATCCATCTCTGTTACCCTTTAGGACAACATCAAGATAGCGATCAAGTATTTCTTTTTCCAATCTGAAAAATGGGGACAGAGGAAGAACATAATTTACCAACTTTAACTTGGAAACACACTATAAAGAGAAAAAAGTGATTTTAGAAAACCAGACAGCACGCTCACCAGATGAAAACTGTGGAACTGAAAAAGGACTTCTAAAAATAATTATTTAATATCTTGATATTCAAAATAATCTAGATTCTAGAAATACATTACTCAATGCATAACATGTAACTAGAACTTTCAAATGGTATACTAAGGTTAGTAAATAGTAACCTAGTTTGGAAATTGCAAAATGTCCGATTTACAACTGCATCAAAAGATTCATCAATTTAATTAACAAGAAAGGAATTCAAATTAGTAATTCTCAAAAACCAATGTAGGGTTCTAGAAGTTTACTTTCAGCCAAAGAAAAATGTGCTACGAGGTACAGTAAACATTCTGAAAAATGGACATTAACTGTCACTATATGCTTAAATTAACATTGCCATGGATCTAGCAGAAAAAAAAAGGGTTGAGATTGGAGTCATGTGATACGTGTGAGGACTGAGGACATATAATAATGATGATAATAACTAAAAAGTTCAGCCACAAACAATCCAAGATTTGAGCCAAGGTAAAGGAGAAATAGCAAACTACCTGCTTGGTAATCCAGGATACATGGTGCTCCCTCCACTTAAAACTATGTGTTGATATAGCTGCAAGACAACTTCACAACATAAATAAATTTCATATGTTTTCAAAATACAATAGCAGAGGCAGAAGTCCTCTGCAGATTATAAAAAGGGCAAGACCCTCTACAGCTGTAGCAATTATATACAATATCCACAAATGTAAGAACAATGAAGAACAAACACATGAGTAATTGAGTACTAATCACATGGCAATTCCACTTAAAATGTTTCTAAGTTAACACATGCAAGAAGCAGGAAGAATTGGACAAAATGACCACTGCAGAAACATGCCAAGGGAGGAATTCATTAAGAAGGAGAAGGAAGACTGTAACTTAATGGACAGCTATATTGAATTGCTTAGAGGTAGTGATAGCATGTTGAAATTCAATACCGAGGACATTACATGAAGGCACCTTATCAGGAATTTTTATTGGGGAGCAAATGCCACATGCTGAGTGGAGAAGGAATTCTGTTATGGTACCAGAATTGGGCGGCAAAAATAGAGGGGGTGGAGAGGAAAGAGAGGGCAGGAAAATGCTGGGCAAGGAAAGGATTAGATGGTTGAAGGATTCTATTTTTTTGCAGAATCTCCATGGTTAGTTTCCAGTTAGAGAGCTACCTCTGCTGAAAAGGATCTTAGTCCCCCTTTTTCTTATTCTAATTTTGCATAATTTATCAAAATCAAAGAAGATGACTATAAGGAGTATATTTTACTCCATACTTAAGAGTTTACTAAAATAGCATTTTTTGTTACATATAGATGGTTAACTGCAGTTTGTTATACTAACCATAGTTAACTTTGTTAGCTTTGGTTAAATCACTAGCTTCCTCTAGAAGCCTCTCTTGTAACTGGGTATATATACCCACTCTGTACAATATTCCTTTTTGGGCAATATAATAAAATTCTTCTCTCTCTTTTCTTTTCTCTCTTTCTTGGTTGTCTATCTTTCCCTGATTGCATCAATTCAATTTCTCAACATGGTATCAGAGCTGAGTTCGATCCTCTTCTTCCCCCAACTCTAATTTCCCTCCCAAATCACAAACCCTAGCTTGTGCTTGCCATTCACACCAAATCACAAGGATCTTCCTCTCCACCGCTGCGCTCACCACCACTGTTGTTGCACCGTTTCATGCCGCGCCAAAACCCGTCATTCTGTCAACGGCAATGCCTTCATTTACTCGCACTATATCAGTAAAGCTCACTTCATCCAATTTTCTTCTCTGGTTGCAGGTTGAGCCTTTCATCAAAGGTCACCATTTTCACAAGTTCCTTGTGAACCCTAACATTCCACCAAAGTTCCTCTGCGATGAAGATCGATGCATCAAACTTCAGTCACCAGCATTTGTAGATTGGGAGCAATGTGATCAGTGCCTGCTTTCGTGACTCCAATCCACTATGTCATTGGAAATGTTAACTCATGTTATAGGTTGCAAAATCTCTGCACAAATCTGAGAAAGGATTCAGTTATTCTCAACCAACTCCCACTGGCACAACTCAACCAACTCCCACTCCTAACACTACACCATGTCAGGCGAATGTTGCTCATTCTCAACTTTCCCTTCAGCAAATCAAAATCAGTACAATACCGGTTCTAATTCTGCTAGGTCTATTTTTAGAGGAGGTCGTTCCAATAATCACAGTGGCGGTGATCGTGATCGCTTCTCGAATTTTCAAAGCCAAGTTTGTCGTAAGTATGGGCATTTGGCTTCTTTTTGTTGCCATGGATTTGATGATCAGTTTCAACCAATACAGCCCTTTGATTTTGCTGCCACTGATTCATCTCAAGCACAAGCACAACCTCCAGCTAATACTTGGGTAAATCCCCAAATTGCTTCCCCCCAGCCACATACGTGGGTTAACCATTGTTAAAGTAGCTTGCTAAGTAGGATCCTGTATATTTTAATATTGTATATCTGGTTATGATGTGAAAGCTTAGGTTGCATTAAGGTGGAACTAGGTCTTAGTGCTCATTATGAGATGCAAGCTACCCTATACTTGACATTATATGCATTGAATGGGATGAAAAATGACTTGCCCATCATTAATGATGCTTGTATTGTATTTGATCTAGATGGTCATTGTTTGTAGGTCAAGGAAGAGCAGTGGTTTGAAGTGATACCTACATTAATTGGTTTGGAGGTGAGAGTCAAGGCAACTTGAGGACAAGATTGCAACCAGGAGGGTTTGATGGAGGGTCATCTCAAGGACTTCTCTAACAAGAAGAGTCAAGAGCTATGCTTAGAAGATTAGAAGGAGAGTTGGAGAAAGAATTTCTCAAGATTGAATCAAGCGTTGAAGCCTCTACTCTAGGAAGAGGTGAGATGCACTCTTGTTAAGTGAATTATCTTAGCCCTTGATTTGCTCATGCTTGCTTGGCCACCCTTGGATTGGATCACACTCACATTTAGTCTTGGTTATATGTTGTTGGCCATCACTTATATATGGAGTTTTTTATCAAAAATAGAAATTGGAATTCTTCCATTGTGAGAGCATCTCTCTCCTAGGGTTTCTTGAGTAAACCTAGAGTCTTATCAAAGGCTCACATCTTTTGTGGGGATTCCAGTTTGGCTAATTGATCATGATCAGCCTTCCTCCTTCTCATCTATTCCATTTTGAATTTTTATTCCCCTTTTATTTGCTGGACCAGAAACCATTTACCCAAATCCTAGAGAAAGTACTATGAAGAATTGAAGATTAGGCAACATAATCAAGCTTGTGTGAGCAAGCTTGTATCACTTCTTGATATATTCGCCGTTCTCTAGCACTCGTTGCAGCTTGAGACAAAATCATGGCCACCCTTGAAGATGGTTGGCCAGTAGAACCCACATTGTAGAAATTCTTCCATATTGAAGATGGTTGGCATGATCTACACAATGTATTTTTGGATCCCACCCTATATCGCTTTGTTGTTGGATCTTTGCAGTATGCAACCATTACAAGACCTGAAATCAGCATTTCAATCAATAATGTTTGCCAATGTATTGGACAGCAGTTAAACACATTCTTCGGTACCTCAAGGGTAACACTACATGGGGATTACATATCCAGCCTGCACCTCTCAGCACTCCCTTTCATTTGATAGCATACTGTGATGCTGATTTGGCTTCAAACCCTGATGACAGAAGATCAACTTCTGGTGCAACAATGTTTCTTGGCCCTAGTCTGGTGTGTTGGTGGTCCAAGAAACAGACTATAGCTAGATCCAGCACTGAGGATGAACATCGCAGCCTAGCCCATACTACTGCTGAAGTTCTTTGGATTCAGCCGTTGTTGTCTGAACTTCTGCATCCCTCACTCCAGTCCTGTCATATTGTGATAACCTTAGTACCATGGCCCTTGCTCACAATCTCATTCTTCATGCCCGCACAAAACATATGGAACTTGATTTAAAAAGGTTGTAATTAAGCAGCTTCTAGTTGAACAAAATCCTTGAATTGATCAATGTACAAACATTCTCACGAAGGCCCTGTCTCTACTCTCCTCACTGCTTTTCAGTCGAAGCTCAAGGTGCTTCCTTCTCCTGGAAAAACACCCCACTTGAGCTTGAGAAGAGGTGGGGGGGGGGGGGGGGTAAGGAGTGCATTTTACTCCATACTTTAAGAGTTTACTAAGATAGCATTTTTTGTTAAATATATATAGTTAACTGAAGTTTGTTATCCTAACCATAGTTAGTTTTGTTAGCTTTGGTTAAATTACTAGCTTCCTCTAGAAGTCTCTCTCGTAACGGGGTATATATACCCACTCTGTACACTATTCCTTTTTGAGCAATATAATAAAATTCTTCTCTCTCTCTCTCTCTTCTTTTCTCTCTTTCCTGGTTCTCTATCTTTCTCTGTTTGCGTCATTTCAATTACTAAACAATGAAAAAATATTTCTTCCAATCAAGGAGGAAATGAAATCAAATAGGAGGTGGTGCATCTAATAGCTGTCATAGGTTTCATCTAGGAAATCATAGCATTAATATTGTTTCACACTTGCATTGTTAAATTTTAATATATGGTAGTCCCATTTTAAGCCTACAATGGTGATAACTGATACTGACACATTTTTTTTCTTTTACTTAAGAAAAAGATACTAAGGAATACAGATTTGAAATGGGATATCATACCATCATCCGATTGTCAATATCCATTTCCTGAATGCAGCGAAATACCATGTCAGCCATTCCATCACCTTCTACATCTATAAGTTCCTATGAGAAGGGAAAAAGGCCATGCAATCATAAGCCAGCAAATTGCACACTAAATTTTAGCTAGAATTGCATAGTTACAAATTAAAATACTATAGCTGTATAAAAAAAAATAAAAAAATAAAAAAAAAACTCTTATGTGCCATTTTGACTCTGTCGTTTAACGAGACAGAAAATAAAGCATATATCTGCATATCACTTTAAGAGTAGAAAACATGAGTTAAATGGGTATCAAGTACTTACAGGAGTGAAAAGAGCTTCGGGAGCCTGAAATCTTTCAGTGCCTACTTTAATGACCCTTCCATCTGGAAGCTGATTCAGAGAGGGTAAATCAACATGTGTAGAGAGGGAATAAAAGGAAAGACTGTTATGAGATTGATATTGTGTATTGATGTAATATGATGTGATGATTTGGTTATAAAACCTAGTGCACTAACACGTATTTATACTAATCATAATCACAAGTTCCTTATTAAATAGAAAACAAATCATGAGATAAGAAAATATGGTAACCAATCCAAGATAATAAGGATATGCGGAGGAAACTATTCCTAAAGGATAATTAAGATTCTAACTCTAAGATAAGATCAAGTAAATATTTATATTTTCATATACTCTAACAACATAACAACAGTCCCTTCAAGCATACATGAATTTGGAGGGGAAGGAAAGGTTTTTTTAATCTTACCAAATTTTGTTGAGAAATTTAAAAGAAAGGAACAGGGAAATGAGGAGGCCAACTATCTCCCCTTCTATTTTTTCCTCCCACTCCAATATTAGGGAAATTAGAAGGGAAAGGAAAGTGGTTTATAATGCTTATAGGGATGCCATTGCAGCAAGATTTTATTCTACCTCCCATTCCCTCCACTAATGCTTATAAGGGTTAACAGTACACAACCCATATTCTCCCTCCCCACCACTTCACTTGGGCCAAACCAAACAAGGGTACTCTCCTCTTTCTTCCTTTAAACCAAACACAATGCAAGTGAGTAGACAACAATAACAACAACAATAAATTAATAATGATAGCAAATTACCCCTACACTAAACCCCCTTAATCATTTGAAATACATTACATTGATACTCCCTTAACATTACAATGACACCCTCTATGCATTACACTAACACCTCCTAATACCTAAGAAACACATTACACTATGTATCCCTATAAGGGGATTGCTGTAAACATTCAAGGGACCATGCGCGATCACAACTCCCAAGAAATCTTCGGAGGTGTAAGTGTAATTATCTCAAATAATAATAATAAATTATTAATGCATACTACCTATTACATACACGCATTAAGGCACAAGAAGTATGAATGTAGTTAAAAAAATCATGAAAAGTGTATGAAAATAAATACATTAAAAAACAAATTAAAGGATCACTAGAACATGAGCATCCTCTACCTCTCTTCAGGCAAGCCATTTTAACCAGAATGGTCAACTAAATCAATAATTATTTACATAGAACTAGACAAAAGATTTCAAAAAAATTCAGGATATCAACTTACAGTATAATCCTTAACAAGGATAGTGGTCTCAAGACCCAACTGATATTCCCTCTTGTAGTCATAACTGCAGGAAAATAGATGTACCTATGAAGGAAAAGATAAAGAACACAGGAAATCAAAATCTAGCTTGAGATTTTTAGCCGAACCTTATATAGCATAGCTTCTCTTTGATTTCCCTGACAGTCTCAAAATCAGCAGTTCTATTTAATGCATACCTTAAGGAAAGAAAATTGTGTTCTGGTTAGAATTGAGGCATAAGATAAAAGAGTAATGTTTTTATCACACTGATATTACAACTGAAATGAAAGGAATTAGCCCTTACCCCCTCCTTGAAAGAAGATCAACAAGATAGGACGTTATATGCCGACCAGCAACATTCATTCGTTTAGTTAGATGAGGGAAAGAATAGCCATCTACAACTGGAACCTGGACAAAAATTTCCATTATTAACATTTTTGGAATGTATATTATGAATGAATGATGATTTGGTATAATAATAATAATGTCAAGATCCTGAACTTGTTAACCACCATTAGTGCTCTTAAACTATGGGTCATACAACATAATGCTCTTAAACCACCATTATGTGCATGATTGGTGATCAATTAGTGTAGGATTCATAAATTATGCTTCAAAATCATTCAAAAAAAGGAAATAAACTAGAGGGGTCCCCATTCTCAATGAACAATAGAAACAATGAATCACAACTCAACATTTAAACCGCTCAATCTTGCTTCAAGAAAGTTCAATGGAGAGAGTAACAATTTTCAGTTCTCGACATAAATCTGAAATTACTTCCCAAGTGCAAGAAACTACTAAGGATGTGTTGGACTTATACTTGCATATATTCATTGGCCAACAAACATACAAGAAGATCAAAGCCGGCCATTATGCAAGCCATAGTTCTTAGTTGTTGGACCTATACAAAATGAGATCCTCGACCTATTGATCCTTACTAATCAATGCCCATTACAATGTAGGAATCTGTTCAAATGTATCTCATCCTTAGCACTAACTTTAACCCTATATATGAATTGGGTCAAGATCAATGGACACTTATGGCTTGGATGCTTGGGACTGATGGCTTCTGAGTGCTGACCCATATATATAGTCCCATTTGGATGAGCTTATCAACACTAGTTTGTACTTATCTTATACTTTTTGAGCTTATGAGGGTGTTTGGGAGAATCTACAAAAATATCTTATGAATAATCTATAAGATATTTGTAGCATGTTTTGATAAGTTGTGGAGCTTATACAGATAAGAACTTATTGAATAAGATCTTTATTAAGTTATTTATCCAAACAGGCCCATATATGAAAGAAAAAGTAAACATAATGGGTCCAGACTAAAGGAAGTCGGGTTACAACTGACATGAAGTATTGACTGTACTAAAGGCGCCATGCAAAGAAATAAAAAAGAGAATGAAAAATAAGACATAAAACCTAGTGCCATTATAGTGGTCAGCTGTCAGCATAATAATTAAATGGCATAGAAACAAATTAATTACCACATGAGTGACACCATCACCAGAGTCAATAACTAATCCAGTCAGCAAACCTGAGACAAGCAAAGAAATTTTAAAGTACAATTTGATAGAAAACACGAAAAGAACATATATTGGTGATGAGCAAGTTTCCAGAGAACACATATTTATGAAGGAAAGTCCCTATTTCACAAACAAAACCTTGCAAAATATGAAATGCAATTTCACCAAAATAGGATGTGCAAAACTATAACAGTATAAAACAACTACAGTTTATAAATAACTACACATTATAACTAGTCAGTATTTTTAAAAAATGGGTGATAAGAGTTACAATATGTACACTACAATCAGGCTGAGATTGTAAAGAAAAACAAAACATCAACCTTCACTCATCTCTATAAAGCACCTTGAGCATATAACGTTAGAACAGCTTGGATTTGGATAAACACTCCAGCAAAATTGTACTTCTCAAACATTGTCTCAACCTGCCAGCCCAAATCACACAAAACAGCAATAATTAAAATAATTAAGTATAATTTTCATACACCCTCAATATATAAATTTTCATATCATCAACCAATTAGAAATCACCTTACATATGATTTTTATAGTAATAATTATAAAAGTCAACAATCTTACCATACATTACAATTTAAATTGGATTTGGATGACAGTACAAAAAACGCTTGTACATTATAAGTGCATTTTAATTGAGTTCAATAATCAAAATAAAAGACATATTAGTTTCTTATTTTATAAAGGAAGCGAAGAGAATCAGTAAACGAACCATTTTTTCCCGGTTCTTGGAAGGATTGAGGGGCGGATCAGTGAGTAGAATCTTACAATCTTGAGGGTTAATCTGTCAACAAGAACCATTACACAAATAGACAGAGCAACAATAGTTGAAAGAACATCCAGCAAGAAGCACCAAAAAGGTCACCTTCAATTCATTATAAAACGCATGATCCCATACATGACTCATATCATCCCAGTTTTGCACAATGCCATTGTTCACAGGATAAGATATATCAAGTTGATGGCTCAAGTCAGCACACCCTTCCCCAACAACAATATCCTAAAGCAACAAAAAGAACCAATCAAATTTTACACGACAATAACAATCATCATCATCATCAAAAAAATAATAACAACCGTCTCTTAAAATATGTTTTAAGGTTTTTAAAAACCAGTCGGCGTCGGTGATTTAAAAGCATACATGGTTGAAAGTGAAGGATTGGGGTTTGGGATACCTTAAGCTCTTGTTCGGTGAGTGATTCTTCGTAACGGAGCATTGGTCTTCCCACCACACAAGGAAAAACCGAAGTGGGGAAATTCTCGCCAGCAAAACCACACTTCACATACTGCATTCACAACCAATGATAATAATAATAATAATATCAAAAATACAACACTATTACGATCGGAGAAGTAAATGATGTAGTAATTTGGAAGTGGAGATTTTGATTTTGCGAGATCCATTGCAATGCGAAGATGTGAGAAAGAAGAGAAGTTACCCCGGTTCCGTTGTCGCAAACGACGACGTTTTTGCTGTCCATGGTGCGTGCTCTTGGTCGTCTTCAGGTGTTGTTACAGAGCGTTTTGTGGCCTTTTTTAACAGTTTGGGTTCGGTCGGAGATGCCGTATACATGCGGCAAGGGTGGGGTCTACTTCTTGGTGCATCTAGCGCAGGAAAGACAATGAAACGACTTTATTGCTATGTCGTTTTACGTTACAAAGTTTTTTAAATACTAATTTAGGTTTAAATATCTTTTAAAGAAGTTTTTATTTTTTATTTTTTTTTCTTTTAATAATCTTTTATTTAATTATATCTGTTAATTTTCACCATCTAAGTATGATAAAAAATTAAAAGAATTAATAGATAAAAAAATTAAAATATCAAAAAATAAAATAAAAAATCAAGTAATTATTTAAACCCAATTTATAATTATTAAATTTTCAACTACCACACATTTATAATTTTCTAATGGAAGAACAGAATAAAATAAGTATTCATTTGAGTTTATAAAATATTTGTTAAGTGGCGATTATTTTCTCTATTACTACTTTTTATCTCCATTTTTGTTAGAAAATTTTATCCTTTTAAACTTAAAAATTATTTGATATGTTTCCATATTTCAATAGTTATTTTTGTCTCTTCCTTATTTTTAATAAAATTTAAAAATTAACTAAGTTTCATATTTATTTTTATAAAATATTTTATTCCTCTTACTCCATATTAGGTTTTATGATTTTTTAATTTATTTAAAAAACTAAAACCATTAAATCTATTATCTCTACTAGTTTTATTTTGAATTCAATATGCATTCATTACTCACTTTCCTTTTCTCTTCTCTCATCATATTTTTAATCATTAGTTATATTCTTCAAACAAAATTTAATCACATAGAAATACAAATGCACATGTACAGGCACGCATGAGTTTTTGCAAGTAAATGACAAAGATAATAAATATATCAATGAGCAAAGGTAAATACAACAAAATTAAACATAAAACATATAATTACTTATTAAGGTTTGAAATATGTATATATAAATGATTAAAAGGTTATATGATTTTTTTAAAAAAAATTGTAATCTCTCTAAATTCAAATTAGCAACTATCACTTAAAATAATCACTTCATATAAATAATTAATAAATGTAACGTTGTGTTTTTTAAATATTACATGCTTTGATGTTTATAAATGTGTGTGAAAGTTTAAGTTTGTTAAATTGCAAAGTTAGAATTCATTTTTATATGTTTATAGTGTGCAAAGTTGGCTAGGTGAATTTGGATTTGCCTAGGTGAAATGACATTCCTTAGTGGCTAAGGAACAACTTTCTCACCCAGGTGAAGAAATAAATCGCCCAAGCAGGAGAACAACTTAGCAAGGAAGTTAATCACAAGACTTCTAGTTCAAACGAGAGATGTCTTTCTCAAACGAGAGCTCGAAGTCTATAAATAGATTTTTGGGGACTATAGTTTGTAATTTTGAAATCTCGATGAAGCTTTGGTAGTTTTCTCTCTCAAATACACTTTTACTCTTACTGCTCAGTTTCTTCCCCAAGTATACTAGCCCTTAAAATTTAGCCATATTATTTAGGATTTCAACCGATTGTTTTGAAGTTCGACTTATTGTTTTGGTATTTTTGGAGTTTTTGCTAAGTGAGAGTTTAATCAAGCCGATATGTGGTTGTTCTCAACTATTGGGATCATTTATCTTCTAACCTTAGTGAGTATAGCTTTTCTTTATACTCATTTCTGATTTTAATAGGCTAAAATGAGTTCAATCTCATTTCAAGGGTCGTGGGTTAGTTGTCTCTTTGTGGAATAAATTATATTTTTGTAATCTAGTTATAACCTGCTTATAAATATATAATTAGTTTTTGAAAATGATGTAGAATAGTTTGTGTTAGTTGTTTTTTAGGCATATTTATTAACATGTTTTGTCTTCAAAATGGAGTTTTAAACTAATTCTGGTTATTTTAAACCAATCTGAATGTCGATCAGATGTGTGAACCAATAACGTTTTTCTCAAAGTTAAAACTAAGGGGAGGAGCATTATTTCTTTAAGGGTTAGGGGAGCTTATCTTAGACTATGCCTTAGGTTTTGAAACTCATTATCGAGTGAGAGGATTCGATCATAAAAATGTATGTCTACCTCAATAGGTGCTGGATTTTGAAAAAAAAATATTTGTGATTTCACTAATGAAATACAAATATTAAATATTTGATTGTACTTTGTGTTGGAATGAGTTGATTAAATGATATTGAATTATCTAGAATAGATTTGATTTGGATGTTAATAGGTTTATGTTGACAAATATTCAAATTATAGGAGTGACTCTATTCGATTTTTGTAAAATCCCTTTTTATATGAATAAAAAGTTATAAGAAATTGATATATTGAATACCTCAAGTTAAGTTTCTTTGTAAATTGGATTACCTGAAATATGATGGTTAAGGATAGGTTTGTATTAATCTTGTGAATATGCTATTTATATGGTTTGAATATGTGGCATCCAAAGCACATTGCTATTAACACCTAGATGAAAAAGGTGAGGATTAGTTAGGTTTGACTTTATTATAATCAGGAGGTGTCCTATTGAGTAGGGTTGTTTCAATTATAATCAAGAGGTGTCCTAATTGAGTTCGACCTAACTCAATTGAAATCAAAAGGTGTCCTACTTGAGTACGACTAACCCGATTTAACTAGTAGGTGTCCCAATTATGTAGGCTTCACTCGGTCTAGTCAACAAGTGTTCGACTTATATCAGACTGACTTTACTCAATAAAGATGTCTCTCAACTAGTTGTAGGGTGTGAAACGTATGTATGAGTTCCATCTCCTTCAAGATATGATTATGAATAGGCATATAAGTTGAGACAGACTTGAGTTGTAACTCAAGAGATGTCTCAAAGTCGTGCTAGGATTAGTGATTGAGGCTTCTAGATGGGCCTTAGGGATAAATGAGAGTGAGAATGTTGTGTGATGTTATTGTGATAATGATATATGTTATGAATGAATATACTTGGATGATGATTGAAGATTTTTGCACCTATATGCTGTAAATATAGAATTAGGATTTTAGATGTGAATAAGTGTTATGAAAGATTTAGGGGAGATTATAAATTGAATGGTATGAAAGTTGATTATTAAACTAAGATGGAATTTTAACGATAGAAAATTTGAGCATTAAAGGAATTATTAAGTGTATATGTGTGTGTAACTTTTGTCTCATATAAGCATACCCTTGCATTGTTTATATGTGTGACTCGTATTTGTGATGATCTCGGATAACTTCTTTGGGGGAGAAATTGAGGATACGTGGATAAACAGATGATAACAATTAAATAAGTAAGATGAGATCAAAAAGGAAATGATTAGTGAGGAAAGACGGAAGCTTTTATGTTTTAAACATTTAGTTTTGTGGGGGTGACTTTGTAGTATGTGGGATACTATTTTTGATGTACGACCATAAGGTTAGTTTCAAACTAAATCAAATTATTGTTATTTGTGATGGTGGATATGTTATATATATTTGAATTACATACGAAAGTTTGAAATCTCTAATGTGTTGTTAGATAAGGAACCAAATTTATTCACATTATTATTATTAAACTAATTAAAGAATTTGAATGCAATTAAGAAAATGGTTTATTTCTAAGTTGTCCTATAACTATCTTGGGTCGTTACTGTAACACTCTAGATTTTCAAACATCGCAAGTATGTTTTGCTTTCAGTGATGGACCATCCCAAGTAAGGAAGACAAAAGAAGAGTGACAAGATCAATGACATGGAAGCTTCAAGATGAAGTAGAAACTCTTTTGGCTAGGGAGGCTCGTGAGACTTTGAAAGACAAATTGTATCTTGTGTTTGTAATTAAGGACCTTCAAGTATACTTTTTGGTGTTTGTATGTTGACCATTGTAAAGTGTCTCGGCCATTTCCTTATTGGAGTAGGATTTATACTTTATTGACCTTTGGATTTGGGTTATGTATGTGAAACTCATTTTTTAATGCATTAAGAAAATTTGAGTTTAACTTATGGAAATTAAATTTAAAGTCAAAAGGCCGAATGTAATTTCTAAAATTTTGAATGTTTTTAGTAAAGAGTTTAAATGGATACAAACTAGGCATGTGAAGATTGTCACATAAGTATAACCCCATGTGCTTCTCATGTGGGATCACATGCTAGCTTGGAGCCACCTAGCATCATCTAACCATGAGATTGAAGCTCATCTAATGGATGAGATTCAATCTCTATAGTTGGAGTATTTTTTAAGCTTGAGATGCAAGTTTCCTCTTAGTAGCTTCCTTTGTAAGCTTTTGGCCTATATAACACCACTTTATAACTCTTTGTAGAAACTTTTTCCAAATTCAAAGAAGAACCTGTTTTGTGAGATTCTCTCTTTAGAGCTTTTTGTGAAATTATCCAATCTTATCAATGGAGATTCTCCATTGTGGCAATTCTATGAAACTTATTTAAGACTCATTTCCTGATAGTATTCTCCACTCCTAAACCACAATCTTCTTCTTCTCCATTTTCAACTTTTCTTCTTCTTTTGTTGAAACCCATTAAAACTGAGACATTCCTTGGTTCAATTGAAAGCTCTACTGAATATAGACTTGGGAAATTTATGATTCTTGTATCAAAGATCACATTAAGTGGTATCGTAGATAAGGTTATTAAATGGAAGTGCTTAAATTTTTAGTTAGTATCAAAATTTCCATTGCTAGAATTTTCATTCCCCATATGTTTGATGAACTGTTTTGAGTGGTTTCTTTCAATTCATGTTCCCAATTTGAGTTCCTAAAGTTGTGATGTCAAAATTGTGTTGTTTTGATGTCTATCTTTCATTTCTATGTTGAATTGTGTTTGTTTCACAAATTTTTAGATTTCTATTTTACATGTGTTCTGGAGATTCCATAATTTAATTCATGAATACAAGTGTTATATGTTGTTTCCTTGTTGCATGATTGCTCAATTTGATTCCAAACATCATTTCTCTATTAGATTTGGATATTATTATAGCAATTGAGTTTTTGTGTGCCTCGCATAGAACTTCTTAGTTTAAATTCATGCTTGGGTAATTAGAAAAAAAAAGAAATAAAAACATTGAAAAATAGAAAAAGAAAAGAAAAGAACAAAGAAAAGAGCAAAAAGAAATAATTAGAAAAGAAAAACAAAAAAAAACATCAAA
This sequence comes from Hylodesmum podocarpum, assembly GCA_026586105.1. Lineage (NCBI taxonomy): Eukaryota > Viridiplantae > Streptophyta > Magnoliopsida > Fabales > Fabaceae > Hylodesmum > Hylodesmum podocarpum. Next base: position 706,334 of record JALJEV010001349.1, read on the forward strand.
TGGAACCAATAGCACATGCATAAAATTAATTTAGATTGAATTGCTAAGTGTTCCAAATTTTTGGAATTAAAATACATATTTTTTTTGCAAATTCTGTGTTTTTTGTTGTTTGTTGACAAAATTCTTCTATTGTTGTAAATTTTACTATTGTTGTTAGCTGTTTGTAAGTTACTACTCACTTTGTACAATACTTTGTTTTCTGTAAGAAAAAATACAACATGTTATTTTGTTATTGTGTTTGGGTTGGAGGAGCAGCATTTTTGGGTCTTTTGATTAGGGTTTTATGTTTGGGTTTCGTCTGTGGAGTTCAAGAGTGTGGCTGAGATGGTCAAGGTTGAGACAGTTGAGATTAAGATGGTTGAGGGTTAAGAAGTCTCTCAAGGTGAAAACGAATTTCATCAGCTTCATTCCTGGTCATTGGTTGAATGTACCTTGTTTTATTTCAGCACCAGCACCATACCAATCGCATCCACTGTGATCAAAACCTTGATTGAGAACAATCTTGGCAAACACAGTTGGGTAGACGATACTTGATTTTCTCTTCAAGGTTCTTCCCTTCAAAGCAGAAACTGAATGATCCATTATCACGTGGGAAGACTAATCTTCGTCTTCTTCATCAGATGGTAGAGACAAAAATAGTCTCTGGTTGCTAACATTGTCCTTGAACCAATCCTCATAATAAAGATGTTGAACAACAAGTTGTGAAGAATCCTGCATTCTGGCACCAAGTTGCCAACCCTTAGGAACTTAGCCAGATCAGACGTTATGGGCTTCCCATACAAAAGAGTGTTAATTTCCTTATCATCAAGTTGAGCACTTCAGTCAGACTTATACACTTCACCTTCAGCTTTTCCTTTTCCGATAGCAGCGATGGATTCAACATTCACCAAGTACTGCTTGTCACTAATAGTTCCAACAATGCTTTCGTCAACAATCTTAGCATTGCCCTAGAACTCACCACAGGATTTGAGCATCCATGGCCCTTCCCATACATCAAACCTCAACCAACCTGTGGCTTCTACCATTCTGTAAGTGTACCTAGAAGTCTTGTGAAGAGTACTCCTTCTAATCCATTTGTGATGCAAACCCATGAGGAACTTGTAAGGGATCTTCATGGAAAAAGAAAAGGGGTGCCCAATCTTCATTCACCCATCATTCAACACTCAATTGATTTGAAGTAGCTTGCGGAATTAACACTAGAACTCACGGTTTAGGACAAAGAAGAAGAAATAGAAAAAATGGAAGAAGGAAGAAGTGTGGGAAGCGCCATGGATGAAGCACCCAATAAGCTTGGTTGGAGAATCGCCACTTGGATCATGGATCCATGATAAGATTCAAGGTTCTTGGAAGAAACCCTAGGAGAGCTCTCTCATTTTCTCAAGACACAAGTCTTAGAAATTCTCTATTTCATATATTGACCAAAGTGAGTACAATGAGAAAGTTGGCCAACTTAAATGAAAGTGCAATGGGCCTAAGGTTATAAATCTGAAATGTTCTCCACCCTAGGATGAAATGAGTGATCAATGGTGAGATGAGAGACACCCTAGGCTGAACACACTTTACAATTACAAGGCCCAAATTTAAGTCTTAAAACAAATAGATAATTGAAAGAAACTAATAGGCCTAAACAATTAAACAACTCGCTGGAAAATCCTGGTAGCATTCCAATGTTAACTTCAAGCTTTATTTCCTCCTAGATGCAGTCGAACTGGGCTTTGATGTCTCATAACTTTTGTAACCCTTTAAGTCAGCTTTAAAATGAAACCAAGACGAACTTAATTGGAGGTTTTTAACCCACATTACGCTCGAAATACTAAACCTGGTCAGCACCCCGCTGGAACATCCTGGCAGTATCCAAGCGTTACTTTCAAGCCCAATTTCCTCTTAGATGATGTTAGAACTGGGATTTTGTGTCATCATAGCTTTTGTAGCCCTTTAAATCAGCTTTAAAAAGACACCAAGAACGGCTCAATTGGATTTGTGTAGCCTATGTTATGATCCGAATACTAAACCTGGTCAGACAGTCAAAAACATAACGAATTTTATTAGAAGTTCAATTTATTAAAAAGTAAGGTTGAAGAGTTTGTTGAGCTTTTGGAGATGGTCCTCCATCAAATTGCTTGCAAGAAACATTTCTTGGCAGAAGAAAGTTCCTTCTTCAACAATTGTCTCTTGAACATTCTTGGCGACCATTTTTCCTTTTCAAAAACAAAGAGGTTACAAAAAGTGAAAGTTCTTTGAGAGAGAGAGTCAATAGAATAGTATTGAATACTGTAAAGAATAAAAATGTTAACTTTTAGTATTTATAGGCAAATTAATGAAATGATTATAATTTATCAAACGATAGAATGGAAACCGTCCCTGATTTGACGTTATCTCATGATTTCCCTTTCAATGATTGATTTGACCTCTGAGTTTTACAGCGCATGCCTCTCATTGTCATAAAATAATTTAATAAATGTCAGACACATTTAATGCAGCATATTGTGTCTTCCTGCACACTCAAATTAAATTAATTAAATAATAACGATGCATCTGTTGAATTGTTACAGACTGATTCAACTTGATCAGACTCATTGTTTCGTCTTAACGCGAAGAATAAATCAGATGATATAAATAGACAAATGAAATAGACGAAAGAATCAGACGAATAACTTAATCTTTTAAAGAAACAATTTCCAAATTTTCTTTAATGAAATTAAATCTTGTTTCGTCTAAAGCTTTTGTAAAGATATATGCCCATTGAAAATCAGTTTGAATAAATTGTATATTAAAAATACCTTTTTGAACATAATCTCTTATAAAATGAAATTTAATTTCAATATGTTTAGCTTTTGAATGCTGAATAGGGTTTTTGCTGAGATTAATAACACTTGTATTGTCACAAAACACATGTATTTGGGTTTCAAACCTGAAGTGATCCTCAAGTTGATGTTTTACCCAAAGGAGTTATGAGCAACAACCAGCTGCAACTATATATTCTGCTTCAGTGGTTGAGAGTGTTATGGAGTTTTGCTTCTTGCTTGACCAAGAAATAAGTGATGTGCCCAAAAACTAACATCCATCACTTGTGTTTTTCTTTTCCACTTTATCTCCAGCATAATCAGCATCACAATAGCCACTTAAATTGAAATCAATGTTTTTCTTATAAAAGAGGAAGAGATTAGTGGTTCCAATAAGATATCTAAGAATACATTTAACAACGTAAAGATATGATTCTCTAGGGTTAGACTGAAAATGTGCACATAGACAAACACTGAAAATAATGTCAGGTCTACTGGCAGTTAAGTACAGAAGAGAACCAATCATACCTCTATATACTGTTTGATCAACGGTCTTACCTGATTCGTCTTTGCATAAGCCTGATCCAGACGAATGCATGGGGGTTTTCATGGGCTTTGATGGGCTTTGCATTCTTCATCTTAAACTTCTTGAGAAATCCTTAGTGTACTTCTATTAATGGATGAAGATTCCTTCTTTCGTTTGTTTGATCTGTCGTCCTAGGAAGAACTTTAATTCTCACATCATACTCATTTCAAACTCATTTTGCATAAGCTTAGAAAAATCCTTACACAAGGATTCATTAGTGGCTCCAAAGACTATATCATCTACATATATTTGAACAATAATAAAGTCCTTTGAAACACTTTTCTTGAAGAGAGTTGTGTCAACCTTTCCTCTTGAAAAACCATTTTTAAGAAGAAAAGAACTCAATCTGTCATACCAAGCTCTGGGAGCTTGTTTAAGACCATAAAGAGCTTTCTTAAGTTTGAAAACATGATGTGGTTGAGATTGACTCTTAAACTCAGGAGGTTGTTTGACATAAACTTCTTCTTCAATAAAACCATTTAGAAATGCACTTTTTACGTCCATATGATATAAGACGATATTCTTATGAGCAACAAAAGCAGGTAAAATACGAATTGCTTCTAGTCTAGTTATTGGTGCAAAAGTTTCAATAAAGTCGATACCTTCTTGTTGATTATAGCCTTGAGCTACTAACCTTGCTTTGTTTCTTATCACTTTGCCAGCTTCATCAAGCTTGTTTCTGAACACCCATCTCGTTCCAATGATGTTTTTGTTCCTTGGTCTTTCTAATAAGGTCCATACATCATTCTTTGTAAACTGGTTTAGCTCTTCTTCCATAGCTAATATCCAGTCATTTTCTTGTAGAGCTTTTTCAATGTTCTTGGGCTCTATATCAGACACAAGAGTATATCCAGACACATCTCTAAGCCTTGATCTTGTTTGTACTCCCTGATGTCTATCTCCAATAATCAGATCCTCAGTATGGTTTGAGGTGAACCTCCAAGTTCTTACTAGAGCTTGAACATCTTCTTGTTATGGAGCAGACGAAGATGGTTCGTCTGTGCTGGCAGATGTTCTTTCGTCTGATCTTGCGTCTGTGCTTGTTCGGATGGATGGGCTAGCGTATTGACCCGAAGGGTTTATCTGTAAATTATCAAATAAATTTTCTAGGTCTAATATTTTTTTATCAGCCTTTGAGTTATCTTGGAACTTGACATGGATAGATTCCTCTAATACTTGAGTTTTAGAGTTAAAAACTCTATATGCCTTAGACGTATTGGAGTATCTAAGTAAAAAGCCTTTCACAACTTTTGAGTCAAACTTTCCAAGTTGATCTTTGGTGTTTAAGATGAAACATTCACATCCAAAAGGATGGAAGTATGACATGTTGGGTCTTCTTCCTTTCCATAGTTCACATGGAGTCTTGTTCAATATTGGTCTTATCAATATTCTGTTTTGAATATAATAGGAAGTATTAATTGCTTATACCAAATAATATTTTGGAAGGGAGCTTTCATACAACAAAGTTCTAACCATTTCTTGCAAATTACAATTTTTCCTTTCCACAACCCCATTTTGTTGAGGAGCTTTTAGAGATGAAAAATTGTGAAATATACTGTTTTCAAAACAAAAGGCTTTGAACTCAGAATTTTCAATTTTGTTCCATGATCGCTCCTAACAGACGCAATACATATTCCTTTTCCAGTTTGAACACGTTTGCAGAATATTTCAAAGACACTAAACGACTCATGTTTATGGGCTAGGAAGTATACCCATGTGAATATAGTATAATCATCTACAATTACAATACCATATCTCTTTCCTCCAAGACTTTCAGTCTGAGTAGGTCCAAAGAGATCAATGTGTAACAGTTCTAAAGGTCTTGTCGTGGAAAGAACATTTTTGGATTTAAAAGAAGCTTTGAGTTGTTTCCCATGCTGACAAGATTCACACAGACGATTAGTTTTCCATGATATTTTTGGCAAACCTTTTACAATATTTTTCTTAGAAATTTTTGAAATATATTTAAGACTGAGATGTCCTAATTTTTTATGCCAAATATCTCGTTCATCGTCTGCTGAAATTAAACATGTTACATTCTGATCACTAAGGTTAGAAAGACAAACCTCATAGAGATTATTCTTTCTTTTCCCTTTAAACAGAATGGATTTGTCCTTGTTCTTGACTATACATTCATCAGCGTTAAAAGCAACTTTATATCCACTATCACAAAATTAACTCATGCTAAGTAGATTGAAGTTCAGACCTTTGATGTAAGACACATTTTGGATAAGAGGGTTGGGTGCCTTACCAAAAGTCTCAATCCCTAAAATTTTACCTTTGCCAGAACCATAAGATATAGACCCTTTACTTGGTCTGAGATCTTGGAACATAGACAGATTTTCTGTCATGTGTCGCGAGCACCCACTGTCCATGTACCAGCTTGAAGTCCTATCTTCTCCTATTAAGGATATCTGCAATAAGAACAATGAGTGACTTTGGTACCCAAATCTTTTTGGGTCATACCTTGTTAGTAGAAGGTTTCTTTTTGTTTAAGGTTTTAGATTTTTTCTTGTAAACATTTGGAACCTTATGATAGCTTTCATTCTTCTTCTTATAAGCAGACGAAACAAACTTTGTTTTCTTTTCGTCTGTCTTCTCAACATAACCTAGTCCACTTTTATCAGACGGAGACGTCCCATATTTTAAAATATTTTCTAGCATGGAGGATCCTTTAGTGAACTTGATTAAGTCTCTAAGTAAAGATTCATTTTCTTCTTTTAATCTCTTGATTTCTAGAAGAAAAAGATTCTTGTCAGATTCAGACGCAGTTTCGTCTGATGTAACTTTCTTAGACAAATTCTTATTTTCACTTTTCAAAACATTAATTTCTTCCAAAGCTCTTTTTAGCTTGGATTTGCAACTTTTGTATTGGTCCGTAATAAAGTGAGAATTTGATAAGAGAGTTTCATACGAAATTTCTTCTGTCAGAATCAGACTCGACAAAGAAGTAAGGTAGAAGATTCATTTACCTCGGATGAGACGATGTCTCCATTCATGTGACAGATATTTGCAGTTTCTTCTTCTTCTGTAGATCCCTCTGAGCTGTCACTATCAAGGTCTTCCTAAGTCAGCAAGCTCTTCTTTCATTTATCTCTTCTCGGATTTCATCTCTTCTTGAGCTTTGGACATTCTGATCTCATATGCCTGGGCTTTCTACACTCGTAGCAGACGATCTCAGATCCTTCTTATTTGTTTGAAGGTTTCTCTATGAACTTCTTCTCCTTCTTTTTGAAGAAGTGTTGTCCTCTTCCTTTCTTCATCATCATCTTCTTAAACCGTCTAGCCATGAGAAAAATCCCATCGTCAGATGATTCATCAGAAGCATCAGATTCTGTTGACTCTACCTTTAGAATCTTGTTCTTTTTCTTCTTTGCTTTCTTTCCAGATTCCTTTTTAGGGACATCATTGATAGATGGAAGAGCTATAGACTCTTAAACTATAATTTTATCCCTTTTGCATAGATGCATGTAAAATGCAAACTTAAAGTTTTCGTTTAAATGTTGATTTTAATTAAGAATTTGGTTTAAGTTGTTATCCCTGGTTAGTAAGCAAATAAAAATAATTAAGGCAGTAATATTTTTATACCGGTTCGTCTTATCAAAGACTACGTCCAGTAGAGAGGGATTTTACAATAAGAATTCTATTCTAAGTTTGTGGCGAGCAAACTTGTTTTCTTGAGAGCTTGAGCGAGTATGTATATGATCTTAATCAGAGTAGTTCGCCAAGTTGAACTTGCAGGGATGAAGTCCTTTTATAGGTGTTTGTGTGAAGTAATCGTTAGACTGTAGATGTTAACGTTAGTCCTTGTCATGGGTACTTTCACATCTGGCAGAGTGAGCAATCAAAACATTTATTGAAAAGTCAGCGGTTGTAAGCGTGAGATCTGCCTTTGACTTGATTCGCTCAAAGATTTGTAAAACGTACAACTGTTTTTCATGTTGCAGAGGTTTATTTTGAAATCTCTTTCCACCTATGGAACATTCTAAGTAACAGTTGAATTGAAATGACTGCACATGTTAATCAGAGTCTTGAACTTCATAAAAGGCTAGACAAATTAATAATTATAAAGAGTTGTGTGTTGAATACATTCGTCTATCTTCAAACTTCGTCTTCAACTTTAGTCTTCCAAAACTTCACACTTGAGCACATGACTTGAAGTTGAGATGTGCTATCCGTCTGTCTTGAAAGTTCTTTGTCTGATGAAAGTACATTGTAGTATGACAACTTGAACTTTGCGTCTGGAACTTCTAATGTTTTAAGGGTGCATCTTTCGTCTATTCGAATAATGATTTGTCTGATCATTGTTCCTTCTACGTCTGTTGATGCATCCGTCTGTCTTGTAATTATCAAAATTAAGATGTTAAGTCATTTTGACTTAACAATCTCCCCCTTTTTGATGATTATAGACCATACATGCAAAGTCTTCTTCTTCTACTGAAATAAGAGCTTCATGGATGTATCAGAGCTTGAACGTAGTATACGAAACATTTTGAGCTTGAGTTCTTCAGATGATAAGATCATTCTTGATACATTGTGTAGATGACAGAACAAAATCTGCATAAGACATGTTAGTTTAAACACACAAAATATATCAGAGCAAAAATATACATCGAGATGATGTTCATAGTCATTTTTCTTTCATAAAGAGTTATTACATCAAAGAGATGTAATTTTGTACAATCAGAACAAGAAATAAAAATAAAGTAGAGCCACATGCTCTAGAGTACAGTACAAGCAATTAAGAACATAAAGTAGCTCCCCCTGAGCTTGATCTTGTTCTTCACTTTTATCTTCTCCTTTTTCGTCTGCTCCCCCTCAGACTTAGCATTTTTCTCTTTAGCTCCGCCTCAGCTTGATGTCTTTCTATTTCAACTTATCTCCTCTTTTCTTCGTCTGATCCCCCTCTTTTCTTTCTTTTTCGACTTATCCTCCTTTTCTTTTCTTTCTCCTTCTCCCCCTTGGGATGCAATCATCAAAAACATCAAAATGATGTAATCATTTAGTTCTAGATGAAGACGATGCGCCTTGATTCCTTTGAGTAAGGAGTGCCTTCATTAATTCTTCCAAAGATTCAATTCTGCTAACAAGAATGTTCTAAGTGGACTTATATTCCAAATTTTCTTGTTCAAGAGTAGAACACTTCTGTGTGAGAGAATTAAAGGCTTTAATGGTAGGAACTTCAGCCTCTAAAAAGTGAATAGTTAAAAATGGAAGAACTACAATAATGGCATGAGGTTCATTCCATCTCCAACTGAATTCTCGCTGAATGAGAGAGAGTTGAAGATTTCAAAGACATTCACCATTCCCATAAGCAAAGCCATCTTGATGGAGGACCATCTCCCAAGCATGAGGATTATAAGGCAATGCAAAGAAGAATTGAAGCCCAAGTTGAAGAAGAATTGACCAAGTCAAAGTCAAAGTCAATGGTCAACTCCTCAAAATCAACAAAGTGGGCTTATGAAGCCTTGTAATTTTCTATGTATTTTGTAATTAGTTTTAGCTTAATTTTGTATAAAGCTTGGACCTATAGCTAAGTATATGTTCTGGCCAAGCTTAGTAATTGGACATGTTGACTTCCTTTGTGTTGGTCAAAGCCTCTTAATATGGGCTTAAGTGTCTTATAACCCAACTAAGCAAGTGTATTACACTCTCTTAAAAGAGAGTGGATGGATTAGGAGAGAGAATTAGTGGAATTGCCACTAACTTCATTTAAATTTCAACCACTTGATCATACCATAATCAAGGGTGCAAATTTAAGTCAAGTTTCTAAAATTTTGACTTTCATCTAAGAAGGCATTCTAGCCTTTGGATTAGCTTCTAATCCAAGGCATAGAATTCCATCTTAATTAATCCATGATTATCACTACTTAGATGTGTCTTGGACCTTATGATCTCATTTAAGTCTAGATCCTTCTTGAATTGATCAAGTGAGGGGTTCCTAGCATCACTTGATCAATCCATCAAGGATTATGTGGCTAGAATAGCTCACGGTTAGCACATTATAACTTAGGCATTTTCCAACTTTGTATTCACTTTTGGTCATTTATGAAAAGAGAATTTCTAAGACTAAAGTCTTGAGAAAAGGAGAGAGATCTCCTAGGGTTTCTTCTAAGAACCTTGAATCTTATCATGGATCCTTGATCCAAGTGGCGATTCTCCAACCAAGCTTATTGGGTGTTTCATCCATGGCGCTTTCCACACTTCTTCCTTCTTCCATTTTTGATTTCTTTCTTCCCCCTTTTGTGTCGACCATGAGCTATCATTGCTATATATTGATTTATTCCACTGTTTAAGAGTGATTGAACATTGGTGAATGAAGATTGGGGCACCCCTTTGCTTATTCATGAAGATCCCTTACAAGTTCCTCATGGGTTTGCATAAAATTTGGTATCAGAGTTTGTTCTTCACCTAGTTGTTCTTCACTTGTGGTATTGAGTCTAGCTCCTATCTTTTTCATTTCAATTTTTGATTCAATTGAATTTTTTATTTGAGTTTTATTGTGTGTCTTGGCTGTCCAATACATAGATGAGATGTTCTGACACTTATGGTTGATCTTACATGGCTTATTTTACATGCTAGACACATTCTAGTTGATAGCCCCCATGTGTTTGATGAATTTTCTCAATATGTATTTTGAGTCTCCTTGCTGGAATTTGAATCCCCTGCATTATATGTGGCTTAATTAGTGCTTATATGTGTTATTACTATGTGCATTGCTCATTATAAGTTCAAGTTACCACTACCATGCATTATCTTGCTTGTTAGCAAAATTTGACTTGACTTGCTTAAGTATTTGAGCTTATACTTGGACTGTCCAGCAAATAATAGTCAAAGGAAAATATAGAAAAACAAAAGAAAAGAAAAGAGCAAGAGAAAATATTCAAAGAAAAGAGTGAAAGAAAAATACAAAAAAAGAATATTGAAGAAAATTTAGAGTGAAAAGTGAGTAGCTCTTGTAGTAGAAAATTTTTGGGAAAAATTGAGTGCAGTACATTGGAAAATTGGGTCATTAATCACCCACAAAATTTAGTGTTCAAGCTCAAATTAGGCATCACTACTCATTAGGCTTAAGCATCATATTACAAATTGTGTCAAAATTGCTAATAACATGATATTTGAACTTGTAGTGTGCTTTGCATGTGCCTAAACATTTTGCCCTGTTTTTTCCCTGTTTTTGGACCCTTATTTGTGGCTACCCTGCACCTTAATTTGAACTTATTTCGTGCATAAAGATCACCAAAACCAATCCCCAAAATTTCAAGTCATTTTGAGCCAATTTTCAAGCCTAAGAAGGCATTCTAGCCTTTGGATTAGCTTCTAATCCAAGGCATAGAATTCCATCTTAATTAATCCATGATTATCACTACTTAGATGTGTCTTGGACCTTATGATCTCATTTAAGTCTAGATCCTTCTTGAATTGATCAAGTGAGGGGTGCCTAGCATCACTTGATCAATCCATCAAGGATCATGTGGCTAGAATAGCTCACGGTTAGCACATTATAACTTAGGCATTTTCCAACTTTGTATTCACTTTTGGTCATTTATGAAAGGAGAATTTCTAAGACTAAAGTCTTGAGAAAAGGAGAGAGCTCTCCTAGGGTTTCTTCCAAGAACCTTGAATCTTATCATGAATCCATGATCCAAGTGGCGATTCTCCAACCAAGCTTATTGGGTGTTTCATCCATGGCGCTTTCCACACTTCTTCCTTCTTCCATTTTTAATTTCTTTCTTCCCCCTTTTGTGTCGACCATGAGCTATCATTGCTATATATTGATTTATTCCACTGCTTAAGAGTGATTGAACATTGGTGATTGAAGATTGGGGCACCCCTTTGCTTATTCATGAAGATCCCTTACAAGTTCCTCATGGGTTTGCATAACATCTCCAGGAAACACGTTTCCACAAACAACCGCGTCTTGCATTCCAAGCCTCTTGCCAGAAGAGTTAGCCAATGCGGCCTTGTGAGCATGAATCTTAGCAATGGTCCTACTGTCAAAAGGACCTTGCTGGAGTAGATGATCATTTTCAGACTAAGACAACAACTTTGGTATATGGCGTGCCCATAACAACTTATTGGGTTCAGAATAAACTTTCTTTTCTTTTCCTTTGGGTAAGAACTTGATTCTGCAGGGACAAAGTTTATCCAATTGAATGAAGAACTTAGTTGACAAAGAAGAAATAGATGAGAATTAAGTGCCAAGAAATAGAGACAGAGGCCTTTGATCCTTCACGGCATTGCGTTTGATATGATGTAGAGAGCAAGCTTGAGATTTGCCTTCTCTCTTGTATGCATTTGCCATGTTTTGAAATACATGATCATAATCAGTAGGAAAAAACATGTTGGGTTCTTCTGGAGACTCAAAATCTTTTAACACTAGCTCTTGAGTAATATTAACTCCTAAGCAATGAGGTCTTGTCCATGGAAGAGTGATCCCAAGAGAATATCCCAATCCTAGATATTCTGTTTGATTCATGGGAATGGTGAAGGTAATGGGGTCATGTTCCTCAATAGCATCTAATGACCACCATTTACATCCTCTAGGCACAGAGGGACTCCATTTGTTGATGTCAAAAATTGAGTTAAAGAAGATGGTTGAACCATTCTTCTTTGGAGTTTCCCATGGTCGAGCTTCTCTTGTCTTAATGAAGGGCTCATATCCAAGAGCAGGTTTTTCAATAAAAGAGTCTTCGAGGTAATCCTTGTATGTGCAAGCTCCTTCCAGACCTTTGATATTTGTTTTTATCAATCCATCCCAATCAAGATTCTTCAACCATTCTCTTTGTTGACTTACGAATATATTGGCTTCAGTATTAAGTTGAGTTGGCTTAAGATGATGATAAAAGAGAAAAGGGTTTGGACTTCTTTTCTTAGAGAATTCCCATTTTCCTCTGTACACATAAGGATCAGTAGTCTCAAAGAAAGTTGATTGAGCATTTTCAGATGAAGAAAAAGTGGAAGGATGAGAGGATCGATCACTAAGAATCTAATCTGGCCTGATTGGTTCTTCTTCCATATGCATTGTTGAGGAGAACTTCTTCATATACAATTCATCAAGAAAGGAATAGTCCATCTTTCTTGGAGGAGTAGGCTCAACAATTTCAGAGTACAGTAATGGTTTTGTTCGAGTGTATGTTGTTATTGTTGGCACATCAAATGATGAAGCATCAATAGATGCAGACTGTACACCACAATGGACTTTATTTATTTGCACAGATTTAACATCTTCAGATGCGGATATTTCTGTTTGAGATTGAGTAAGGTCAGCAGACGCAACATCTTCCGTCTGATGATTCTTTGGAGAAGCAGATTCAAACGGTACCATTATGGGTTCAGTTTCAGTTTCTAGTCTGTTCTCCATTCTATCTTCGACAATATCCAAATGCATAGATGTGTGTAAGTTATCATCTAGCATTGTAGATAGTTGTTCTAACAACAGTTCATTATCTCTTAAGATCTGAGTAGACTCAACAGTTTCTTGCTCAGTCTATTTGGGTTCAGGTACTGTTGCAGATGACATAATTTCTGTTTTAGTTGAAGGTTGAGCAGTCTCATTTGCGTATGTCATAATGACATCGTCTGCTTCAACATTCTTCTTTGCAGACTCAAGTTTATCAGCCCTTCTCTTTATTTTACGTTCAGATTGTGTGTCTGATTTCTTTCTTTTCTTGCGTTCTTCTTTATTTGATTGATTAAGGTCAATAATGGCAGAGCGAAGTTTCTTTTGTGCAAGTGGCTATTCAGGTAAATGTCCAGTGAGTGATTCATTTACGTGGTCTTCTGTTTGGGTTTATGTTTGAGAAGGTTTGAGAAGTTTGATGGATAAGTGTGGTTTTCTTTTTGGAGAGGATGGAGTTGATTGTTCTGTTTGGGCTTTTATGATAGGGAGTTTTATTCTTTTGGTTTGTTTGGATGGTGAGGGATGTTGTTCAGACGCATTCTTCAGAGATTCTGAAGGTAGACGCATCCTGGAGAAAGTGTTTTGTTTGATCTCTTGGCCACCAGGATACCATTTCTCATTATTAACCTTGAACCCTAGGTTTATGATGATATTGGTGAAAAAAGCAGGGTATGGAACACTTGAGTTCCTCTTCAGGTTCCTGCTTCTTAAACCGCTCAGCCAATGATCCCAAATGATATGAGGAAGGCTTATCTTCTCTTTCTTCAGCAAATGATAGAGACAAAATTTGTCTATGTTGCTCACATTGTCCCAGACCCAGTCCTAGGGGTGAACACATTGAAAAGGAGATTGTGCAATATTCTGCACTCAAAAAGTAAGTTTCCAACTCTTAGAAACTTACTATCTTCTAGGACACGGGCCCTTCCGTATAGAGCCTTGTCAATAGACTCTTCGTCTAACTCTTCATTCCAGTTGGAATGAAAGATAACTCCTTCATTCTTGCATCTTCCTCCTACAACAATGACATCTGGGTTTATCAGAAACTCCTTTTCTGAGATGAAACTACAAATAGTGTCATTAATGTCCTGAGCTTCACTCCAGAACTCAGCATATGGCTCCATCAGCCATGCTTCTTGCCATTCCGCAAAGTCCATCCATCTAGCAACTTCGAGTAGTTCAAGGATATTCTCAGAGAGATCCTTGAGAGTTTCTCTTTGAACCCATTTGCAAGGAATAAACATTTCTTCAGCACAAACGATTCTGGTGTTCTCAGTAGACTTCATGTTCTTAGCGGCCATTTTAGGATTTGAAAAATGAGAGAATGTAGAGAGTATGAGAATGTTTGTTACGCAGTTAAGATTTTTTGAGAGTAGAAATTAATTGAAAGAGATGGCAGTTTCTTGTATATATATGAAGATAAAACAATTTTTTTAGGTTAAAGAGTAGACGAAAGAAAAGTAACCGTCTTTGATTTGATGTTTCCCATCATTTCCTTTCTAATGATTGATTTGACTCTGTGAATTCTACGTGTCTCTTGTTTCTTTAATAATTTTTGCCATAAATGTCAGACACAATTAATGCTACATTAAATGCTATACCCTGCACACTTGATTAAAATATTAATAGATAATATAACGTTGCGTCTGTTGAAGAGTTAAACGGACTAATTTAACTATTGATCAGACGCAGCGTTTAATCTTAACTCGAAATAATATAGAAAAATTATGTGCAGACAAAAACAATATTCAGACTGAAAAATTTAACAGACGAAAGAATTTATTCATGTAAGTGAATAATTCCCAAATTTTGTTTTATGAAATTAAAACGAGTTTCATCTAAGGCTTTAGTAAAAATATCACCCATTGAAAGTTCTGTTTGCACAAATTTCATATCAAAGACACCTTTTTAAACATAATCTCTAATTAAATGAAATCTGATTTGAATATGCTTGGCCTTTGAGTGCTAAATTGGATTTTTGCTGAGATTAATTGCACTTGTATTGTCACAAAATACAGGTATATGATTTTCAAACCTGCAATAATCTTCCAATTGATGTTTTACCCATAATAATTGTGAACAACATCCAACAGTAGAAACATACTCTGCTTATGTCATTGAAAGTGCTATGGAGTTTTGTTTCTTGCTTGACCAAGAAATAAGTGATGATCTGATACAAGCTTGCTTGGTAAGAAGCTTGAAGTTGGCCCAATCTTCATTCTCCAATTGGATCTCCACGGTTTGATGATGAATAGCAGAAGCAATGAATGACTCAATGACTCAAGGACTTAGAAGAAATGAGAGAATGGAAGAAGAAGAGAAGATGAAGACGCCATGCTAATGCAATAAGTCTAGTGAAGAATCGCCATAAGGATAAGCATCAATTGATAAGACTCAAGGTTCTAAGAAGAAACCCAAGAAAGAACTCTCTCAAAATAGCTCAAGCTATATTCCAATTCAATATTGATCGAAAGACCCTTACATCATAGAATTCATCCTAATTATACTAGAAGAGCTAAGGCAAAATCGGATGGCATACTATCCATTGGATCAATGCTTGATTAACATGTGGAAAGCCTTCACTTAGGCACCTCACACAGTTCAAGCATGAGCCATTGGATGAGTAGTGCAATCAATGGCCACGGTATTAGCTTAAGGAAGCATGAGACATGTGACCTCAAGTTTCATTCTTAACCTCTTGATTAAATCTTAGATCATGGGGTTGAAATTCACTCTTGAGTGGTGTGAAACATGTGACTCAATTATGACTTATCAACCCTTTGATGAAAGCTTTGACCAAGGATTAAGAATCAAACATAATTCATGCATTGCTTAGCCTTGGCCGGATCCAAATTTGGCCACTTGATTGGAATCAAATCAAATGGTTAAGCTTGAATTAGAGTGAGTGAAAATTCCACTAACTTGCAACAAAACTCTCTCCACTCTCTCCAAGGAGAGTGCACGCCACTCTCTCCCAAATTGCCTTGCAAATTCGGTCCAACATAAATTCAAAGGGTCGTGAGCTACATGCTCAAAATTATGGCCAAATCCTACTTAAAATGCCTAAGAAAGCAATTACAAAATTTGAAGAAAATTACAAGGTTTAAAATTAAGAGTAAAGTCTTCAAGAGTTGTCTGTTGACTTTAACTTGTGGTCAACAATTGACTGTTGACTTTGACCTCTAGTCAACTCTTCTTGAATTTGCTCTTGAATCTTCTTAAGTATGAACCTTGTAATCCTTCTTCCTTGAGTCTCCAATGGTGCTGAGGATGGTCCTCCATCATGATCTCAGAAACTGGCATCCTCCACTTGTACTTTTTTTCTCCACTTTATCACCAGCATAATCAGCATTATAGAACCCACTCAAATTGAAATCATCATTTCTCTTGTAAAACAAAGATAAATTAATAGGTTTAACAAGATATCTTAATATCCGCTTTACAGCTTGTAGATGAGATTCTTTTGGGTCAGACTGGAATCTAGTACAAAGACGGACGCTAAACATAATGTCTGGTCTGCTAGCAGTTAAGTAAAGTAGAGATCCAATCATACCTCAATATACAGTCTGATTAACAGACTTACCAGACTCATCTTTACTTAAACTAGTTCTAAATGAATGCATGGGAGTTTTCATAGGCTTAGCATTATCCATTTTGAACTTCTTTAAGAGTTCTTTTGTATACTTCTATTGATGGATATATATGCCTTGCTTCGTCGGCTTAATTTGCAGACCTAAGAAAAATTTCAACTCTCCCATCATGCTCATCTCAAACTCATTCTGCATAAGCTTAGAGAAGACTTTGCACAAAGATTCATTAGTTTCACCAAAAATAATGTCATCTACATATATTCGTACAATAATGAAATCTTTTGAGAGGTTTTTCTTAAAAAGAGTTGTATCAACTTTTCCTCTTGAAAAACCATTTTTAAGTAGAAAAGAGCTTAGACTGTCATACCATGCTCTAGGAGCTTGTTTCATACCACACAAAGCTTTCTTCAATTTAGAAACGTGATTTGGCAAAGATGGATGTTCAAAACCAAGAGGTTGTTTTACAAATACCTCTTCTTCAATAAAACCATTTAAAAATGCACTTTTTACATCCATTTGATATAAAACAATATTTTTATGAGCAGCAAATGCAAGTACTATACAAATGACTTCTAATCTAGCAACAGGAGCAAAGGTTTCAGTGAAATCAATACCTTCTTGCTAATTATACCCTTGAGTCATTAACCTTGCTTTGTTTCGGATGACTTTTCCATCTTCAACCAGCCTTGTTTTGAAGACCCATCTTGTTCCAATGATGCTTTTATCTTTGGGCCTTTCAATCAGAGTCCATACATCATTTCTAGTGAAGTGGTTGAGTTCTTCTTCCATGGAAATTATCCGGTCATCTTCTTTAAGTGCTTCCTCAATGCTTTTGGGTTCAATTTCTAATACTAAAGCATATCTAGAAAGGTCTCTAAAATTTGACCTGGTTTGCACTTCTTTATGCTTGTCTCCTATAATCAGATCTTGGGAGTGATTTGAGGCAAATTTTCATGTTTTGATTGGAGTCTGAATATTGTTAGGTTGAAGAGTAGACGATGAGGGTTCGTCTGAACCAGCAGATGCAGTTTAGTCTGATTTGGCTTCTACGTCTGTTCTGACGATAACATCACTTAGTTGAATTGATGGGTTGACCTGCATATTATCAAATGAAGTTTCTAGGTCTGACATTTCTTTGTCAGCCTTTGAATTATCTTGAAATTTGACATGGATTGATTCTTCTACAACTTGAGTATTAGAGTTAAAAACTCTATAAGCTTTAGATGTATCAGAATATCCGAGAAAGAATCCTTTACAGATTTTAGAGTCAAATTTTCCAAGATGATCCTTAGTATTAAAGATGAAACATTCACATCCAAAAGGATGGAAATAGGATATGTTGGGTTTTCTTCCTCTTCATAATTCATAAATAGTCTTATTCAATATAGGTCTTATCGAAATTCTCTTTTGTAAATAACAGGAGGTATTTATTGCTTCTGCCCAAAAATATTTTGGAAGTGAGCTTTCATTTAAAAGAGTTCTAGTCATTTCTTGTAAAGTCCTATTTTTCCTTTCCACAACTCCATTCTGTTGAGGAGTTCTTGGAGACGAAAAATTATGGAATATACCGTTTTCAAAATAGAAGGCTTTAAACTCAAAATTTTCAAATTCAGTTCCATGATCACTTCTCACAGATGCAATACATGCTCCTTTCTTATTTTGAACACGTTTTCAGAAAATTTCAAAGACATTGAATGACTCGTGTTTATGAGCTAGGAAGTATACCCATGTGAATTTAGAGTAGTCATCTACAATGACAAATCCATATCTCTTTCCACCAAGACTTTATGTCTGAGTAGGACCAAAGAGATCAATGTGTAACAACTCTAGTGGTCTTGTCGTAGAAACAACATCTTTAGATTAAAAAGATGATTTAAGTTGTTTCCCATGCTGACAAGGTTCACATAGATGATTAGATTTCCAGGAAATATTTGGCAAGCCTCTCACAAGATTTCTCTTGGATATTTTTGAAATATATTTTAAACTTAAATGTCCAAGCTTCTTATGTCATATTTCCCTCTCATCGTCTACTAAGAGTAGACAAGTTACATTCTGATCACTGAGGTCAGAAAGACACACTTCATATAGATTGTGCTTTCTTTTATCCTTAAACAGAATGGATTTATCATTGTTTCTAACTATACACCCATCAGAGTTAAAGGAAACTTCATATCCGCTATCACAAAATTGACTTATGCTAAGCAGATTGAAATTTAATCCTTCAACGTAAGAAACATTTTGTATGAGTGGGTTGGGTGCTTTACCAACAGTCTCAATCCCAAGAATCTTACCTTTTCCAGACCCATAAGAGACAGACCATTTACTTGGTCTAAGATCTTGGAATATAGACAGGTTTCCTATCATATGTCGCGAGCATCCACTGTCCAGATACCAGCTTGAATCCTTCTTTCCTTCTATTAAGGATATCTGCAACAAGAAAAATTTGTGGTTTTGGAACACAAATCTTCTTGGGTCCTGCTTTGTTAGTGGAGGGTTTTCTTGTGTTAAAAGTCTTTGGGTGACTTTTATAAACATTTGAAACCCTGTTATAATTTGCATGCATGCTCTTATGTACAAACAAAATAGTTGATGACTTTGTTTCGTCTGTACTTGGATCATATCCAAGTCCACTTTTATCAGAAGGAGGTCTTCCATAAGTTAAAATATTTTTGAGTTTGGAAGAGCTCGATGTGAACTTAATTAGATCCTTTTTTAGAGAATCATTTTCTTCTCTTAGTCTTTTAATTTCAAGACGAAGATGATTCTTTTCAGATTCATCTTGAGAGGATGCTTCATCTGAAGTTCCTTTTTGTGACAAACTTTCATTTATAGCTTTTAGTCTTGAGACTTCTTCCACAACTATTTTCAGCTTGGTTTTGCAAGATTTATATTCTTGAGCTATCAACTGAGAGTTTGCAAGAAGAACATCATAGGAAATATCTTCTTCTTCTGAGTCTAAATCCAATGATGATGGAAGAGATTTGTTCAGAATTTTTACCTCAGATGGAGTCGAGTCTCCTGCCATGAGACATATATTTACAATTTCTTCTTTTCTAGAATCATCTGAGCTTTCTGTGTCGAGGTCCTCCCATGTAAGAAGACTTTTCTTCTTGTTGTCTCTTTTGGGATTCCATCTCTTCTTCAATCTTGGGCAATCTGATTTTATATTCCCTGGTTTTCTGTATTTATAGCAGACAACTTCAGATTCTTCTTCTTTGTTGAGAGGTTTCTCAGGAAACTATTGACTATTTTTAGTCACACTTCGGCAAGTGTACTGGTCGTTACAAGTTTAGAAAAAGTGAGTTAAGGTTGTCGAACCACAGAGACTAGTTGATGAAGTATCGAATACTCAACATGCTTTGCTATTAGGACGAATCAATGAATTAAGCATTTTGTGTAAAAATAGGCAATTATGTAAAAGTAAGCAATCTACTGTAAACAAATAAGGAAAAGCAGTAAATGTTTAGGTTTCAAAGATACTGAATGGAGTTAGGGAATAGGTTCATTCAATTCCTTCCTTCAAGTAACTATTTCCTATGTCAATTCAATAAGGATCAATCAATTGGAGACTAGAATTCGTGATACTGAAGACTAATCTTATTCCTAGGTCTTTAGTCCCTTTGAATGACTAATATAATCCCTAATTCCTTAGGTGAAAACATAAGTGCATTCAAGAAGCGAAACAGATGAATTCACAATATCTCATAGCATGCAAGTTCTATCCCTAGACTCATGCATAACTATAGTGATACACTTCCTCTCCTAATTCAACTATCAATCTTCCAATTGCATAATTGAAACGAGATACAAACACTCAAGGAACAGTTCAATTCAGTCCAAACATTAATATCCCTATCACTACTTGAACTCCATGAATTAAACCTCAAGAATTAGCAATAAGCAGGAAGAGATCAATCAATTAACTGAAATTACACTTGAATTAACATAGAAGCCCGTTACAAGAGTTCTGGAATCAAAATCCCCATCCCTAACCTAGAAATCTAATCTAGCATGGAAATGAGAAAAGAAAGAAGAGAAAAAGAAATCAAACACAAGAGAGACTCCATAATTGCTCAATTCTTGCTTCCACAAGCTCACAAGCTCAGAAATCTCTAGGTTTGATGGTGGAGGATGGAGAACAAAGGTGGAGAAGAGAGAGATCGCAAGAAGCGTGCAGAGGAAGGAACTAAAAAACTGAATTCTCAATCTCCTTTGAATTCGCGCCCAAAAGCCCTTTTATAATTGAAGATTTGCGCCTCCCATTTAGTTGTTTTGTGCCTTGGCGCCAAACTCCAGTGAAAGAAGTGGAAATGCGCCTCCATACAAGTAGCTTTGCGCCCTGGCGCAAATTTCCAGCAAGAATGGGTTGCAGTGCGCCCTGGCTCGCGCCTAGGCGCATCTGGGCAGAGAGGGAGGATGAATTTGCGCCCCAGCATGCGCCTAGGTGCGTTTTGACAGCAAGGAAGTCCAATTTGCGCCTCCATGATAGGTAGTTTTGCGCCTGAGCGTGATTTCCTGCCTTGATTTCTTGACTTGAGCTTCCATTTCTCT
This sequence comes from Hylodesmum podocarpum, assembly GCA_026586105.1. Lineage (NCBI taxonomy): Eukaryota > Viridiplantae > Streptophyta > Magnoliopsida > Fabales > Fabaceae > Hylodesmum > Hylodesmum podocarpum. The sequence continues at coordinate 727,244 of JALJEV010001349.1, forward strand.
TCTTCTTGATGGCTTGCACTCCAAGTCTTCATCTTAAGTTCATGGGCTTTCCTTCCAAGCTTCTATCTCCTCTTCAATCAACCTACAATTAACAGAAAAGAGGATAAAATGACTTAAAAACATAAGAAAATCTTATCAAACTAACAAAACACTAAATCAAAGACTAACACTAAACAAACATAATATTTTCAATGTTTTCTTGTTTAAACTACAACTAAACCTAGTGAAAATGGATGGAAATGGACTGAAAACACCTAGGAAAACATGTATAATCTATCACTTATCAGAAACCGTTTATCATTTCTCTTGAACAATCTTTGGCCACGACCTTTCTTCATCATCATTCTTTTGAATCTCCTAGCCATCAAGGAGATTTCATCGTCTGTTGATTTTTCTGAATCATTAGATTCAATTGAGTCAGCTTTGAGTATCTTAAGTTTCTTTTTATCTTTCTTGCTAGACTCTTCTTTTTTAGCTTCATCAATAGAGGGCAAAGCAATAGACTCTTTGACTTTGATTTTCTCCCTCTTACTTAGGTGAAATTCATGTACTCTTAGAGCACCAATGAGTTCATCTAGAGTTAAGGTTTTCACGTCTCTGCCAACAGATATAGTAGATGACATGGCTTCCCATGGAGCAGGAAGACTATCAAGAATTTTCATATTGTATTAGGCTTTAGAGAAGGTAATGCCCAAAGCAATTAATCCATTTAGAATGGTTTGCAATCTTCCATACATTTCATCTATAGATTCTCCTTTTTCAATGGAGAACATCTCATATTCTCGTTGACGGTGGCAGCTTTTCTGAGTCTGACATCCTCAGTTCCTTCATGAGATATCTTGAGAGCATCCCAAAGCTTCTTGGCGATTTTGTAGGAACAGAATCTATTATATTCTGTCTTATAGATAGAGCACATGTTATTGCATAACGTGCTTTGCTGTTGAACTCCATTATAGCATATTCTTCATTTCCCCATTTTTCTTCTGGTTTGGTTAGGGAAATGTCTCCTTCAGTGATAATTTTCCAAAGCCTGTATTGGATGGACTTAATGATGTAAGCCTTCCATGGAAGTCTCACTTGCTTTGCCCAATCTACACTTCTCAAGCATGAACCTCACGGAATTGATGGAAGAAGTTGTGGAAACAAGACTCAAAGAAGAAGAAGAAGAAATAGAAAATTGTGAAGGTAAAAGATGATGGAGCGTCATGTTAAGCAATAAGTTCTAGGTAGAATCGTCACATGGAGAATGCATCATGATAAGACTCAAGAAGGTTTTCTCAAGAAACCTAGAAGAGAACTTTCTCTATCAAGCAATATACTTCTTTCTAAAATTCATCAAAAGTGTTTAAATTCAAAAAATTGCCTACTTATACTAGGAGAGTTCGCGCCACACTTGCTAAACAAGGTTCACATGCTAACCCTTGGATTATGAGCTTGATCAACGCATGGAAAGCCTTGTGAGGCACCTCACACGAAACTAGGCTCATAACCTTTGGATCAAAGAGTGATCACATGGCCACGATGAAGCTAATGAAGGCATGGAACATGTGCTCTCAAGTTTGAATTTCCACCTCTTGATTAGATCTAGATCATGAGGCCGAAATTCAACCTTGAGTGGCATGAGAAATGTGTCTCAAGTTTGAATATTAGCCTCTTGATTAGATCATGATCAAGTGGAGCTAATTCACTCTTGTGTTTATGCCTTAAGCATGCTTCACACGGTTTCATCTCCACCCTTGATAGAGCTCTCATCACACGACTAAGTTTGAATGGAGTTAGTGGAATTCCCTCCAAAAATCTCTCCAATCTCTCTAGGGAGAGTGTGCGCCACTCTCTCTCAAATTAACACTAAAATGAGTCTCCTAACTTATTACATGGCCCTGGCATTCACATTACAAATTATATGCCAATTATTAAACCAAAAAATCCTAATTATAAGTTCAAATAATTCTAAGACTATTACAAGGCTTGTTGACTAAGAAGACTCCTTGTAGAGTTGACTGTTGACTTTCTTGTTGACCTTGACTTTGAGTCAACTTCCTCTCTTCTTCTTGTTGTATTCTTTTGAGCATAGACCTTGTAACTCTTCTAGAATCATTGACTTCTAAAGTTGGAGTAGATGGACCTCTATCACTTAATGTACATCTCCATTCTATCCGCCCAATATGGATAATCATCTCTAGAGAAAGTAGGAGGTTTGTTTATGGAAGATCCTTCTACTATCAGCATCGTATTGAAGTTCTTCATCCCAGATCTTTTTCTTCTAGCAGCTGTCAGGCACTCAACCCTTAGAGGCTGAGCTCTGATACCAAACTGTAAAATGCAAATACACAAGAAGGGGGGTTGAATTGTATTTTTCAATTAAAACTTTTTCAGACGATGCGATTTGCGTCTGTGTTAAAAATGTTGGATCAGACGCAAACTTAAAGTTTTCTTTTAAAGGTTGATTTTAATTAAGAATTCGGTTTAAGTTGTTATCCCCAATTAGTAAGCAAATAAAAATAATTAAGGTAGTAATATTTTTATACTGGTTCGTCTTATAAAAGACTGCGTCTAGTTACCCAGCAACTTGTTGAGGTTCCACTAAAAGTATTCTTTGAACACAACTACTCCTGGCTAACAATACAGATATTCTTTGAACACAGCCTTTTGAGGCTAAAGTGGTATTCTTTGACCCCAACCTCCACAGGCTAAACCCAGGTATTCTTTGAACACAGCCTCCACAGGCTAACCAAGGTATTCTTTCAACACTTAGCCTCCTCAGGCTAAAGAAGGTATTATTTAGACTTCAGCCTCCACAAGCTAGACTCACAGTATTATTTAGACTTCAGCCTTCGCAGGCTAGATTCAAGGTATTCTTTAAATACTTAGCCTCCTTAGGCTACGAAGATACCACAATAGTGGCTTACAATTAAGTTCAAAATAGAAAATATCCTCTACACAGAGAGCGATTTTACAATAAGAATTCTATTCTAAGTTTGTGGCGAGCAAACTTGTTTTCTTGAGAGCTTGAGCGAGTATGTATATGATCTTGATCAGAGTAGTTCGCCAAGTTGAACGCGCAGAGATGAAGTCCTTTTATAGGTGTTTGTGTGAAGTAACCGTTAGACTGTAGATGTTAACGTTAGTCCTTGTCTTGGGTACTTTCACATCTGGCAAGGTGAGTAATCAGAATATTTAATGAAAAGTCAGCAGTTGTCAGCATGAGATCTACCTTTGACTTGATTCACTAAGAGATTTCACTAAAACGTATAACTGTTTTTCGTGTTGCATAGGTTTATTTTGAAATTCCTTTCCACCTATGGAACATTCTGAGTAACGGTTGAATTGAAATGAGTGCACATGTTACTCAGAGTTTTGAACTTCATAAAAGGCTAGACGAATGAATAATTATAAAAAGTTGTGTGTTGAATTCATTCGTCTGTCTTCAAACTTCGTCTTCAACTTTAGTCTTCAAAAACTTCACACTTGAGAACATGACTTGAAGTTGAGACGCGTTTTCCGTCTGATCTTGAAAGTTCTTCGTCTGATGAAAATACTTTGTAGTATGACGACTTGAACTTTGCGTCTGGAACTTCTAATGTTTTGAGGGTGCATCTTTCGTCTGTGTGAATAGTGATTCGTCTGATCATTGTTCCTCTATGTTCTGTTGATGCATCCGTCTATCTTGTAATTATCAAAATTAAGATGTTAAGTCATTTTGACTTAACAAAATGGAATAGTGAATATGAATGTATTAGATTAATTAGATAAAGGTATCACAGTTACCGCCATAGAGTATCATAGTATGTGATATTGGGACTCGCAAAAATATACAGTCATATACAAGAAGAATAATGTATCAGAAAAGACAGTTAATAACATATGCATAAGATATCAACAAAAGTAGCCTACTTATCCCACAATACAAACAAGGGAAATAAGCTTACATTACAGCAAACATAACTACTGTCAGAATTAGTTGTATACATATACTACCCACAATTCTACCCAACTATTGAGTGTCATTGGATGGATCACTCTCATCTGACGCATCATCCTTAGTAGTTGCCTCTACCAGGGTCGATGGTGGAACAACACGAGCCTTTTCTCGAGAAGTATCATCATCACTCAAAACTCTGAAGTAGTCCGCGAGATATTCGAGTAACAAAAAGTCAATCTTCGTCACAAGGTCACAAGAGGGATAAGAGGAGAAAGGTATTGTACTGGTTTGTGAAGCTGCATCTGTTGGGCTATCGATTGAGTCTGACATCGTAGTATCCTCAAAAGATGATGAAGAGACGTGTGAGGGAGAAGTCCCAACCCACGTCTCTCCAGGCACTCAAGGAAATGAAAGAGTCACAGGGAGAGTCAATGGAAAATATTGGAAAGGTCCATCTACGACACACGTTCGCAATAGGAAGCGTACACTTCCCACAAAAGTGTCCTCCTCAAAAAGGTCATCATGGGTCCAACGACCCACCTCTAGTATGATCATCAGTCTTAGCATTGGGTCCATTGTCTCCGACAGTACTTGTCATTTGTCATGAATATTGGGTGAGTTCCTACAACAAGAAATGAATACAAACACTAGGCCTAGAGCCCGACAAATAAGTGTTGCTCTAACAATCACTCAACACTTATCCTACAACTTTTAATCTATCACTCAAGGTTTATTTTTGGGCCCGTGTCTCAGATTCACTATCTCGAAGTCTTTACACTTCAAATCATATATAAATAAAATGCATCGCATGATATTTATGTAATGATTTTAGATTTGAACCTGTAATTTGATGGTTACCTTAATAAGAGGATCTTGTAATACCTTATTCGGGTGTAGTAGCATTTTTTATTTTATGCTGTAAAGATTTGATTGTTCTCTTCTGTTGATGCTTGTTCATCAAAGTTTTACCAATTTAACTTAATTAAGATCTTTCAACAAAACTTAAAATGAATTTCATGTTTAGGGTTAGATAGTGTGGCATCGAATAAAAGTGTTACAATGTTTAGTGCCATCAAGACTATTGAAGGATTTCCATGAACCAAACCAGTTACAAGTATTCTTTCTTACAAAGAAACTTTGGCTCAACCCAAATATTTCATCTTATCAAGTCACTTTTGGCTTATCATCCAGTAAACTTACAACTTAAGCTTACTACTTAAGTATTCTTTGTCATTAAGCCACTATTGCTTTTGAAAAAATAAGTGTTTGAAGAAATGAGTAACTCTCTAAAGGAGGGACATTTCAATCAAATTAAGGAGTGATAACTTTGTAGAGCGAAAGATATAAGAATTAGGTACACTCAAATGAAATAAAGTGTTTAGTTTTTATAGAGATATATTCAAGCTTTTCTAACTTTCACTTTTCGCTTCTCTTGTTATCTTGTTCTCTTTGTGTCTCTTTTCTTTGTCTTGTTTGAAGTGACAAGTTGACCTTATATATGAAGCTTTGGAAGTTTTCGTTGAGAGAGTAAAGGTAGACTCAAACAGAAGTACTAACTGGTAACATCAAGCTTGCATTTTTGTTTTACCTATTTTGTATTGGTCAACACTAAGATATTGCTACATCGATATTTTGACTGTTGTTTGGGAGAATATCTAAGCTTTTTCAAATACTAACGTTGGACATATAAATGCAATCAAAATATTAACTTGTAAAGGAAAAAAAGACCATCTTTATAGCGATTATCAAATAAAGTTAGCGTATAAGTATATATAAAAATTTGAATTGAAAGTTTACTTTCCTACTTGGATGCCGAACAAAAATAAATATACTTACTTAGCTTGGACAAACAAAAGATATTATGTATGCAAGAAACGTGTTCATTTTACCTTCGAATGACAATTACTTATTTTGAGAATATCTAAGCCTTTTCAAATACTAACATTGGACATACAAATACAATCAAAACATTAACTTGTAAAGAAAAAATGGTTATCTTCATAGCGGTTATCAAAGAAAGTTAGCATATAAGTGTATATAAAAATTTGAACTAAAAGTTTACTTTCCTATTTAGACACCGGACAAAAGTAAACACATTTACTTAGCTTGGACAAACAAAAGATATTATGTATGCAAGAAACATGTTCATTTTACCTTCGAATGACAATTACTTATTTTGAGAATATCTAAGCTTTTTCAATTACTAACGTTGGACATACAAATACAATCAAAACATTAACTTGTAATGAAAAAATGGTTATCTTCATAGTGATTATCAAAGAAAGTTAGCGTATAAGTGTATATAAAAATTTGAACTGAAAGTTTACTTTCCTATTTAGATACCAGACAAAAGTAAATATTATGATAGAAGATACATATTCATTTTACCTTCGGATGACAATTACTTATTTTGAAATAACACGCATTTTGTTTAGATGATAACATGTTTGGACAATAAATAAGTAAGTGTTATTATTCTATCTACAACAAACAACATATTCAATCATAATTAATCCATTTTGTTATCATCAAAATCTTATGACTGATTCAAAGATCGAGAGGTAAGACTTGATGTCTTATGTTCCAATTAATAAACTTAACCAAAAACACAACCAAGACATTCTAACCCTGTTCCCCTAACTAAAGTCTCCATTTGCCAAACCAATTCAACATCTCTAAATCATTTAAAACACTCACATGGGCCAACTATCCCTAAGACACAAGTTTTTACTCAATAATCCCAGTCTCACCCAACTTAGGACATCTGCCCCATCAAGTGACTCAATCCACTTATTTGAGTTCAATCACATCACATAATCAAAGAACATAAATGCACCTTTTTACTCAATCCCACTCATCACACAAACAACTACCCTTTTTTAGTCCCAATTTGAATTCCTTCACCCTTAGAGTTCCAAGCATTTAGAAACATTATAATTGTCTTAAAAACCACTCTAAGAGGTCAAGGTTTCAAAAATGAAATCTTCTAAGGCAATTGTCACAACAATATTATCACATCTAAACTCACACTTACCAATTCACATTTATAAACAATATAAAAAATGCATTTTATTTTCAAAACTCACTCAACAAAAACACCACACACATAAATATTCACTCATTATCAATCACAACCAATAACCACTCACCAAATTCACATCCAAATTCATTTTAAGACATTTAATCAAAGGAAAATATTCATTATCATTATATTTTAAGGAGAAACACATGTACCTTAGTGAGTTTACCTCCCTTGGTGTTTAAGCAAAATGGAGACGATGAAGGAGGTAAAGAAGATGCAAGGAAATAGAGGTTTAGAGGTAATGATCAAAATATGGTGCTGAGCTCAAAAGTGAAGACAAAAATGGAAAGAAAAAGAGGAAAATGATGGTGATGGTGGTAGTGGGTGGAGCTAGGGCAAAGGAGAAGAAAAAGAAGAAAAGATAAGAATAAAAAGAAATGGAGAAGAGAAGAAGAGTGAGGATGAAAAGAAACAACACAAATGGAGAAGAGGGTGACAAATAGGAGAAGGAAAGAGGCGGTGGGAATGAATGAGTACAGAGAAAAAAAAATCATTAAGGAATATGTGAGTGTAAAATAAGAAAGAGAGGTGTTATGAGATAAAAAAGAAAAGGATAGAGAAGAGAAAAAAATAAAGGGAAAGTAAATGTATTAGAGATATTTTAGTCAATTTCAAATAAAATTTTTAATGTTTCGGTCTCACTCAAACCGTTATTCCGTATTCAAATACATACACACCTTTAACACTCTAGTACTTCCTAACATTCTTTTTTGAATTTGGCTTTAAGGAAAGAAAAGTAATTTAATCTCTAAAGAATATTATTAAAATATTTTAGCTTAGTCTATAATTCCTTAAAATTATAACACTCAAATTAAAGATTAAATTAATCATCTACACCACATAAAAGAAGTTAAACCAATTGATTGGAATCAAATTCACAATTTTAATCTCTATTATGAACTTTCACTCTATACCAATAGTGTCATAGTGTATCTCAAATGTACCATGAAAGCTTAATTGGAAGTCTTTAAATATGTATCTAATCTATTACTTTCCTCATCTTCTTCGCATTATCAAGAAAAAGAATATTAAAATTAAATAATCAAACATAACCTATGACCATCTAATAATGGCCTTCAAATATGATAAATTTGTAATTCTCTTAGTCATAAAAAAAACTACTTAAAAAATCCATTATCAATTCAATAATATGAAACCCTTCCTTGTTTGTCCAATTCCTTTGAAGTTTAAGTTCTGAGAAGCAAAAAATAACCTTTTTCCCAATATTTCACTAACAAGTATGTTCTCTCAAAAATTAATCTACGATGTCAATTCTTCAGTATTGAATGAAATAATAAGACCATTGTGAAAATTCCTAAGTTTTAAGTAAATCACCCGACATACAATCATCTATATTTTTTTTTTTTGGATCCTATAGCATCATAACTTCTCCTCCCATAAATTACATAAGTTTATCTTTGTAATGTATCGTAGAACTTTTCTCATAAGCCTTATCGATGATCATGTTCTTTATCTTTCCTCCTTTCACTTTTTTTATTATTTCAAAATAGTAAATCCACTTCCTTGCTAGAAAAAATTCTAGCTATCTCTTTCTTCTTGAAAATCCTAATAAAATTTGCTTTCTTAGTATCTTTATGTGAGTTATGCAAATCTACTTTACAAAACTAAACCTTATCAACATTATATTAAGTTAATTATTTTAAAATTTAAATCAACAACAATATTGACGTGAAATTAACAATTTTTAAAAGTATTATGTAAAAGATAAAGGTTATACATTTTTAAATTAATAGGATCGACACACGCACCGCACGTGCGTCAAATAATACCAAAGTCTAGCTACTACTTTGCAGTAATAGTGGACTCGGATTGTTTCCTTACAGGTTATTTGTTACTTCTTTGTAGCTGAAATTTTAAATGCAATTTTTGGGGGGTTTTGTGTAGAGGAAAAATTAAATGCAATTAAATAGTAAAAGATTAATATATGAGTAAAAGATACCAATCTGATCTCTTTCAGATCCTAATTTTCCTCATCGGTTCAACAAAATAAAGACACTTATCTATGAAGTGCATTGAAACCGAGATCTCTGCATCCCAACACTGAACTAAGATCTTAGAGAATTATCAACGAACACTTGGTGACCTTTAAACTCACACAATTGCATGAGAGCGCACAACATGGTTTCGAATCATATAATTAGTTCTCTAATTCATTATCAATCAACAATGACATAATCAACAATCTCAATCCAAAATATTAATCAACATAATGAAATCAAAATTATAGAATCCAAAATGAGTACTCATGCAATTGAAAACGAAGAACCTAATGAAATTATGGATCCTATTGAGATCGAATTGGTTGAAAAAATTAGTTGCGCATAATTGAAATTAGACTAAGCATAAATTGAGATTGCATAATAGAAGAATTAAATTGCAAGAAGGGAGAGAGAACGAGAATTGGAATGACAAATCCCTAGCAGGGCGACTTGAATGGAAAAAAGTAATGCTGAAAATTGAAATTGATTGAAAGGTAAAAAGTGTGTATCAAATTTTTGAGTTTAGGGTATTATATAGGGGGTCAATCATGTGCAAAGACACATGATTTTTAAGTAGCTAAACACCCCAATTCGTAGCCCAATTACAACTTTACAAAATGGGTCAATTACATTGATTTAAAAAGGCCCAAACTAAAACTTCACGTTGGAATTCCTGCATCAATTTCGTGCGTCACTTTCGAGCCTCATTTCACCAAAGATGCAGTCCGAATTAGCTCTTCATGTCTTCATAGCTTTTGTAACTCTTCGAGTCCTCTTTAATTTGATATATAATGGAGCTCAAACAGAGTTTCTGGTGAGAGTTATGCTCGTTTTAGTGAACCTTGTTAAAACTGAAATTTTCAGCGAATTAAAAACAAAATAAGACTTAAAACCCAATTGAGATCAAAATCATAAATATATAAAATCATGCTAATTGACCAATAATAAAACTGTAAAATGATGTATTAAATACAGATGAAATGATAAAAATAATAATGTATCAATTTTTTAAAGTATTATGTAGAAGATAAATGTTATACATATTTAAATTATATAAGATATAAATAGAATTTTTAAACTTAAAAAAGACAAAAATAATATTTGAACTTAAAGGATTAAAAATCACATTTAACTACTTGTTATTAATTATGTTCCAAGAGTTATCATTAAAAATTTTCATTCATTTTATTTTAAAAATTAGAGTACATTTTATAAATCCACCAAATTCTTTGAAATCCTTTTAAATCTAGCAATTTTGTTTTTATATAAATCCATTAAAATCCAAATTAAAAAAACTTAATTATAAAAATCTTTAAGGAAAATGTTATAAATATTATATTCTTAAAAAATTTCAACCTAAAATTTATATTTTAAAAAACTAATTCAATATATTTTATTAAGTTTGTATATTTAAAAATTAAAATCGTAATAAATTATAAAAATTTGATATTATAATAAAAATGAATATAATTCTTAAATTTTGAACTTAAAAAGATTAACTCGATAACATGTAACACTTTCGCATGATAACGTGTAACAAATTTAAAGATGAAAATAATAATTTTATTCAAAATTTTATTCGGATGGTGAGATATTCGTTACACAAGTAAAAAAAAAAAAAAAAAAAGATAAGTGAATAATTTTCCATTGATTTTTCTCGCGGTATAAACGTAAAGAGAAAATGAATTAAGAAGAAAAAAAAAAAGAAGAAAAAAAAAACGAAGCAATAATATATGACAGTCCCGTGGTTGCTCCTGATGTTAACATAGCACACCACTCACCCTGAGCCCTCAAACCCTTACCCCATTCATTCTCTCTTTCTATCTCTCATCTTCCCACTGTTGTTTTTCTCTCCTCTCTATCCATCTTATACCCTGCAATTCGCAAACCCTACCCTTTCTCTCTCTCCCTCTCTCCCTCTCTCAATCTTCCTCGCACGCTTCAACCCTCTCTCCCTCTTTCTTTCTCTCTCTCATTCTGTTCCTCTTTTCGCATTCTCTTTTCCTTTTTTCTTCCGTTCCGTTTTCGGATCTCTCCGTTTTCCCAATTCCACCAATCCCGAACTCGACGGCGATGGGCGACGGCAAGGTCAATCTCCCCGACGATCTCTTCTCCTCCAAACTCTCTGATTCTCCCAAAGGTGATTTCATTCATTCCATTCAATTTTCGATTCCGATAATTATTATTTAGGGCTTTTTTTTTGTCGAGTTTCTGTAAACGCTCGTTTTCATTGTTTCGCAATCATTGCTCTCGATCTTCCTGTCTGGATCCGTCAAATCTCAATTTGCGATTCGTTCCCGCTGTCAATTGTGCGCCCGACACACGCGCCTGTTCATTCTTCTAATTCTGTCAATTTTGTTATTGTTTTTTTTTCTGTGCTTTTGTTAGTTTTTTTTTTTTTATTTTAATTTTGGGTTGAGTTGACTTTAGATTGGGAATTGATCTGTGTTAGCGTTGTTTTTATTAGTGATTGTGATTTAATGATGTATGAACTGTTCATTGCTGAGAAGTGGGGTTTTCTAAGGCCTGTTTGGATGGGGATTAGGAGGGGTTCAATTTGCTGTTGTTGTTTGTTAATCTGAATCTGGAATTATTGTGTTTTTTAATTCATAAGTTGATTTGATTGTGCTGTTTGTGGGGTTGTTTCTTCTTGTGTGTTTATGGCTGGGTGATTTGATTTACCTGTTGACCTTGTTTTTGAAAAAGGCTTTGACGGTATGGAATGGTAAGTGGTGGTGGATACTGCAGATCCCTCCACTAAACACTTTTATGATATGGATTTGATTTGATGCATTTATCAGAAGCTACACTTTGTAGCTTATGAGGAAGCAATGCAACTACCTTTTGTTTTTATTTCATTTTGTTGCTTTGAAGAAATAACTTATTATCTGATTTATCTAAAGGTGTTGTAGGCATTATTTTTAATAATTGTAAACCAATTTGAACGACAAGCTTCCTAATGTTTTCATTTTGGTTGGTGTTAGATGAAGCATCTGGTGGACATGGTGGGGAGAAAGGGATTGCAGCGCTACTTGATGATTCAAAAGGTATCTTGCGTGTATTTGTATACGTAAAAATTTAGTCTCAATTCTCTCTTATATGTGGAAATGATGACTGTTGGTTGATAAATTCAATTTTACTTTCAGATCAAGTTTCATCTGACAACAGCATACCATTATCCCCTCAGTGGCTTTATTCCAAACCTGTTGATGTGAAGACAACTGCCAGTGCAGTGGGGGTATGTAATATTTGATGATTTCAGTTTACCTGCATTATCAGAGCCCCTTCGTCCATCATGAGATCTATCAGTGTGATAGGGTTCTATTGCTATTCTCTATCATTTGGGTGACTTAGAATTTATCATTTTGGAAACTGGATAGTATATAACACGAAACTAGCATTCAATTTTGTTTGATTTTACAATGCTGGCACTGATCCTGTGGGAAGCAATGAGAGGAAAGTTTTGGATCACTGGCTTCTTTCTTTTTTATACAATTTTAGAATCAGTGATTCTGTTTGCAATTTGCAAGGTACTATTGTTGTTAAACTTAAACGCAGTGACAATACATCTGCTTGCTAAACTCTTGAGTTTTAGTTTGTTCCTTTAACTTTGAGGATGATTCCAAAATCACAATATTTTCTTTACCCATCTGTCTCTCAGAATCACAGGGTTGTAGTTTAAACCATTAATGTTGTGATTTAGGTGCCCAATTAGTGTGTTAGGAGTTATTTTGCATTTTGTATTTGTGAAGTGTGAATTTTTTCTAATTCAGTTATGTAACTGGGAGTTCCATAGTTTCTTATGCCTATCCATATCTATTTTTTTGATAAATATCAGGTTTTCTTTCCGAAGTTTGAATACTTATGTAGGTGTATTTTTTGTTCCGGAGGATCAGTTTGTGCAGTTATTCAAACAATAGAGTTTGACAATGTTAAATTTATTTTTGTCTCTAATATCCATAGTTTTTCCCTGATATATCGGGAATATGATAGGATTATATCCATTTATTTGGTTTTTTGACTTAGGTGAACTCAACTGATCCCATACTGAAAGACAGTTGGCGTTTGGAGGGGTCTCAGGACAAGAAAGATTGGAGGAGGACAGCTCCTGATGTTGACATAAGTCGCCGCTGGCGTGAAGAGGAACGAGAAACAAGCTTGCTTGGTAGAAGGGATCGCAGAAAAGAAGATCGTCGTTTGGAGAATACTTCAACCTCAGAGAATAGATCCGTGCCCTCTGATCGCTGGCATGAGAGCCGTGGTTCTGCCCATGACTCTCGAAGGGAGAATAAGTGGTCATCAAGATGGGGTCCTGAAGATAAAGAGAAGGATTCTCGAAGTGAGAAAAGAAATGATGTTGAGAAGGAAGATGGTCACACTGAAAAACAATCTTCTGCTGCTGGCAATCGCATGGGGTCTGAGCGTGACATTGACTCACGTGATAAATGGAGGCCACGACATCGACTGGAAGCCCAAGCTGCGGGTGTGGCTACATACCGTGCTGCACCTGGATTTGGGCTGGAGAAAGGACGTACAGAAGGCTCCAATGTGCGATTTTCACCAGGAAGAGGAAGGGCAAATATTAATGGAAACCTACAAATTGTTAGGCCTCCTATAGGCTCTAGTGGAGGACCTGCACTTATGGATAGGAATAAAACCATATTGGGGAAGTCTAGTCTTGGTGCTGATTCATATTACTACCCAAGAGGTAAGCTTCTTGACATATATCGTATGCAAAAGGTTGATCCAAAGTTTGTTAGCTTGCCTTCTGAGATGGAGCATACATCGCCAATAGCTCAACATGGCTCTGTGGAACCATTAGCATTTGTTGCTCCTGCTGCTGAGGAAGAGGTATGCAGAATATAAAAGATGAAGAAATGCTTGAATTATGCTTTATTGATTTGATTTTGGTTTTGTATTCTCGACGGGTCATTTGCTTCTCAGCATTGATGTTGATTCTTTTTTGCATCTTTCTTTCAGGCTGTTCTTAAAGAAATATGGAAAGGAAAAATTACTAGCAGTGAAGTCTCTGGCCACTCCTTAAGAGGAAGGGATGGAGGGTCAAATGATGATATTTCAGGTGACATGTATGCTTGGATTTTTTAGTTTCTGTAAAATAGTTTGTTTCATTTTTTTTCTTATTGTTTTCTTCCTTGGGTTATTTCATATTTCAGGTTCTGGAATTACAAGTGAAGTAAAACAACCTTCCATTGGCAGTGGTGTAAAGGTTATGTCAGAAAGTGATTTCTCTTATGATTCTGATCAAATTTTAATTGGTTCAGCATCAACAGCTGGTGGTTTATTGAGAAATATAGTCGAGGGTGAGTAATCAATATTATTTTTTATTCTATTTTGCTAATCTATTGAAAGTAAAGATTCATCAATTTCTTTACATATATTGATACTGATTGTATACAAACTATCATCATTTTCAGAAGTTGCAACTTTTCAAGAAGGGAAGCAGAAACATATGCCAACTATTGGTGTGCATGGAAGGGATGAATGTTCAGTTAACAGCATTGGGGAGGGAAGTATTTCTGGAAACAAAGTAGCTGAAGGTGCACCGGCTGATCACCATCACGGACAGGCTTCTGGTTTTCAGGAATATGCTAATCGGAATGGTGTTGACTCAATTGCTACTTCTGAAATCAGTAATAATCTACCTGATGATTCTTGCTCGCTCTTTGATTTTTCTTCTCTCCAGCAAACTCCAACCATTAAACAACAAGACTTGAAAATTAATGAGCAGACGTATCTTCCTGAAAGTGTCATTGCTCTCGAGGAGTTGAGTTTGTGCTATCTGGACCCTCAAGGGGAAATTCAAGGACCCTTCCTTGGGATTGACATCATTTTGTGGTTTGAACAAGGATTTTTTGGGATGGATTTACCTGTTCGCCTGTCAGATGCTCCGGAAGGATCACCATTTCATGAACTTGGTGACATCATGCCTCATTTGAAGGTCAAGTCAGGAATAGGTTCTGGTAGTAACAGGGTTCTCCAATCAGAACCATCTGATGCCATTGGAAGGAACCTAAAAGTAGATGTACATAATTTTGACTATGATGGGTCTTCTGTCAGCGATGATCAACCTTGGTCTTCTTCTCGACCTGATAGTAACCCAGCTGTTGGTAATCCTTCCCAAATACCTAATCAAAGTTATTACTCTGAGGTCAAGTTCTCAGATGATCAGTGCTTCAGTAATATTGTTGCACATGATGAGGGTAGGTTATTTGCTTTCTCATTCTGCCATTGCTGTGTCTATCTACTATTATTATTTTCCTTGTCACATTGTGTGGCCTTGTTTGTTATGTATGCATCTATTGCTACTTTTATTTATATATTTCTTTATGCAGATATCACTTCGACGAAATTGGCTGGAAGCATAAGTGAAAAACCTTGGACGAGGCCCATGGATAACGCATCATATTCCCATCCTGCTGGAAAACCTGTAGCAAATGAAGTTTCAGTGAGTGAGCCTCACAATAATGAATCTGATAAGTTGCACCCTTTTGGGTTGTTGATGTCTGAACTAAGAGATGGTTCTCATTTAAGGCGTGCACAATCTTCCAATAGTTCTTTGAGATTGGGTGACCAGGGCCATTTTCTAGATCCTTTAATTGAGAGAGATGCTCCTTTTACTGATCAAAGCTCTGGTGGTGGCATGGTTAATCAGCCTTCTCTCAGGGAGCCATGGACTGATGAATATGGGATCAATAGGCATTTTAATCCTAATCCGCATGTAGGTTCATTAGAAGATCAGTTCTTGTCTCAAACGGGACCAAAATTTAATAATTTTGATGTGGCAGAGCATCTTATGTTGCAGAAGCTTCAGAAAGAAAGGCTTCAGCAGCAGAGTAACATGCCTAATCATTTCCCTGCTCATCTTAATGGGTCAGATTTAGAGAGATTTCAAGGTTTTGCTCTTTCTCAGAACAATAACTCCAACATCCAGCAAATGATGCAGAATTCTGGATCAGATTTTGAACGTATTCTGGAACTTCAGATTCTTCAACGCCAGCTTGAGCTTCAACAACAGCAAGATATCCACCATCAACAACTACTTCACCAACAAATGAAACTTCAGCCACAGCAACAGTCTCAAGTTCAACAGTTGCTTCTTGAACAGTTTATGCATCAACAGATCCCTGATCCCAATTTTGGACAGTCAAAACTTGACAGGGATAGCCTGTTAGAAGTGAGGAGATATGTGCATGAGCTGAATTCACAATCTTTAAGGCACCATGATCCATCAATCGAACAGATTATGCAAGCAAATATGGGTCTTAATGCAGCGCAAGGAAGGCAAGCTGATTTGTCAGAACTCTTATTACAAGCAAGGCATGGAAATATGATGCCTTCTGAACAACAGCTTCATTTTCAGCAAGATCAGCTGCAGCAACAGCAGCTGTCTTTGGCTCTTAGGCAACAGTTAGGGTTGGATGGAGAAAGGCATTTCGGTAGGTCTTGGCCAATTAATGAAACTGGACAGTTGGTTAGAAATCCAGCAACCCATCAACTGGGTCATTCTGCTGGATTTAATGTTTCAGATATTCACAAACAGCAGCAGAGGCTTGTGACACAAGAGGAGCAATTAAATTATTTGGGGAGGAATCTTCCTGAGCAGAACCAGAGAGGGTTCTACGATAATCCTATGATGTTTGAGAGGTCTGCACCTAATCCTGTCCAAGGAAGGGAATTACATGACCGTCGTCGCTTTTTACATCCAGGTGACCAACTAGGTTCTATATCCTCTCATCACCTAAAATCATCTGATGAGATTTTTGGTCACCACCCTGATGCATTCAAGAATTCGCTATCTAGCAATAATGGGCATGTGGAAAATAGCTGGATTGATCCTCGGGTGCAACTACATCATCTTGAAGCTGTGAGGCAGAGAAGAGAGTTAGGGGATATCGTCACATCAGCAGATCTAAACCTGTCTGCATCTGCTGGTGCTCATGAAGAGAGTTCAGCACGGGGTTTTATGGACCTACTTCATCAAAAACTGGGTGTTCAATCCACACAACCATTAACTGTTGATAAATGGCATCATCCCCTTTCATCAAGAAGTGACAAATCTTGGCATGTTCCTGAGGCTAGTTCAATGATGCATCCTTTTGAGCTTCAGCAAGATCAGCAAGTCCATCTGAATGATCCTTTTTTAGAAAGGACTCAGAGTGCTAATTCCAGTGCCCTAATCCATGATCATTTAGCCAGTATGCATATCACTGACCAATACAACAATCTAGGGAATACTGAAAGAGTACCTCTTCGTTCTAGATCTGGTTCATTACTTGAAGAACAGTCACTGTTAGCTGCAAATAAGGACACTTTACACCCCAATTACAGAATTACTTTTCAGATTGGTAAACCTTCTATGGAAAAAGACTTACTTGAGTTAGAGGCAAATAAGGGACAGAGACATGAATATATGGGCACCATGAACAATTTAGTTCCTGGGATGTCAGACATGTCAGAGCAAGTGGAAAACATAATGAATTCCATGGAATTGCCTGCAATGGCCCACAGTAGACATAGCTCACTGAGCAGTGCAGGTAATATACCACAACTGTTATCCTTTACTGAAGTATTGCTTGTATATATGATGGTTGAAAATAATGAGATTCTGTAGGTGGTGATGGTGGCTCATTTGGTCGTGAGATGGGTTTAAATAATTCACGTGGAGATGAGGTTTCTGGTGATAGGTAATATCTTTTTGCATGTTTTTCCTTTAGGACTAAAATTGACTTGGTTATTTGGGTTCGAAAAATTTCTTTTAATCTCTGCTGCCTGACGGTTAAGAATTGCATGACATGTTTGTTGAATTCAAAGTTCTATATGGTGCTTTATTTTTCTTATGGTATTTATTCATGTTTCTCATGTAGAGTTAGTCTCTGCATAAAATTGTAGTTTGGATAGCCCATAGTCATTTTTGTGAACCTTTTGCTCTACCGACAAAATTTCCCCCTAGTTGATGCAGTTTGAAGAATAATCATTTTGCACTTCTGAAATGCAATGTAATTAATTAATCTTCCGAGATGGTAGAAATGATCTGGGCTTAACTTATATAGTTAGTATGCTTTCAGAAAAACCCATTTAAACCATTTGATCTTGTTATTGTCTATAAGCTGAGTATTTTCGAAAGATTGATAGTTTGGATATATCTAGCGCTCACGTACAAGTCTATACAGTATACATAAATGGATCCATTGATATGAATGATTATGGAAGAGGTTTGATTGTCTTTTATTGGCAGGATCCCTCCTTCAACAAAAGGGTTTGATAATGCTTTCCATAAGCGCCCCCATGTATCTCGGGCTTTATCCTCACCTGATGTCCAGTCAGACCAGCCATCCGTACCCCATGTCAATCAAAATAACTTAATAAATCTCACATCCAGTGAAGGTATGTTAATTTTCAACAGCCCTCTTTACCTTTTTCATTTTAACATTTCATCAGCCTGAAATATAAGATTCTATGGTAGGGAGACGAGAACCATCTGTAAATTCATCAATCATTACCATGACAGATGCTCAGGCTAGTGGGAAAAAGGAGGTTCGGTTTCGGTCTTCTTCCTTCAGCGAAGGTGCCGTGTCAGAGACATCATTTATGGACATGTTGAAAAAGCCTGTTCTTCCTGAGGTGGTGGATTCACATGCGGGGGCTGAGTCAGCTGATGCAACACAGGCAGGGCGAAGTGGGAAAAAGAAAGGGAAGAAAGGAAAACAAATAGATCCTTCTCTTCTTGGTTTTAAAGTCTCCAGTAACAGGATCATGATGGGTGAGATTCAACGCCTTGAAGATTGATTGATAGTTGAATTTGCATGTAGATCAGATGTACAATTTTTTCAATTCCCTTTTTTTTCCTTTTAAATTTTGGGGGAAAGGGTAAATGCTGTACAGTCAGCTAGAGCATAGCTATAATATCTCTCAATACATCTGTTTTTAACAATAGGTGTAATAGATTTACATATTTTGGAGGCCCTTTTGGCGTTGACGAGTGAGTGTGTACAGAGCTGATGAGTGTATATATACGAGGAAGCTATGCTTGTTACATGTGGTGGATGGATAGATGGTTCAACGATTTTGGTGGGGGATATACTAGAAGCAGAGAATTAACTGTATCCACCGTGGTTTGTTAGAATTAAATTGATATTTAGTTTCTCTTGATTTGAAACAAGGTAGTTTAAGTATATTTTATTTTATTTTTAACATATTTTTATTTAATTTGTTCATACGAAATATATATTGCGCAATATATGATATATTCATTGATTAAATTTTATGTTCTTAATTAATAAATTTATAAATGTAATGCCATAATGTGACCTTAAGTATTAAGATTATTCGGGAAAAAATTACTTATTTGTTGAGCGTGACACGGAATGTAAGAACTATTATTTTTCTTTTTTTATCCGTGACTGAGGAATGTCAATTTTGATTATTAGACTTCAACTATAAATGTCTACGATAGAGATGGATCTTGTGGATTAATTTATTTGGAAGAAAGTCTTAATTGGGTAAAAATTATTTTATTAATTTTTTATATATGTTTTTAAATGTGCAATGTTTAAAAGATTTATAATTATAATTTATTAATTCTTAATGCTGAATATGATTGGTAATTTAGATTTGTTTGAAAAAAAATACCCATCTCTCTTCATCCCTCTTTTGCACTCCCCCGCTCTGCGGCATTCATCCCCCCGTCGCTCTATACAGCAGCTAGCTGGCAATGTGTGTGTCTATATATATATATATATATATATATATATATATATATATATATATATATAATAAATAAATATAATAACTTTAGAATCTCGGTAGTAAGCACTTTGGTATATAATAAAATAAAAATGTCTTTATTTATTTAGTTTCACATAAATTATTAAAATTAATAATGTTTTGTGAGTTGTGTACTTATCTAGTTTCCCTTTGTGGTTGCTTAAAACTTGTTTGATAGTTGTCTTAATGACTGATTGTTTGATTATAGGCTAGGTTAACATTGCTAGAGAAATAGTTTAGATATAGATTGACCTTTTATTCTTCTATGTCTTGCTTTCTATGGAAAGTAGTAAGTAAATGGCCAAAAGAAATGACCGAACAATAGCTGAAGCTTTACTAGTTTTAGTTTGGCATGTGGAAAATCAAGGTAGAGTGACAGTCTTCCAATGATTAAAAAATGCAACAAATATAGGAAACTAGGACACATCTCTCGCAATGTCCTGAAGGAAATACCATGTGTTTTAAGTGAAACAAGTGAGGACACATTCAAAGAAACTGCCTTCAACCGAAGGAGGAAACCAACAGTACCGACAACACTCCACCAGAGAAATTAAAGGCTAAGGGAAGAGTATGTACCCTAAATGCTGAGACCTTGTTGTTGAAGATAATTATTCCATAATTAGTGCATATTTGGTGGTGATTTGGGACAAATTTGGTGGTGATTTGATTTATATTATCTTAGTTACTTATTTCCTTAATTAAGTTGCACTTGTTTATAAATTCATTGTATTCATTCTTTGAATAAGATACAAAAATAATATAAATTTGTTCTTCAACATGGTATCAGAGCTCTCGAGCGTGGGAGACTCTGCTTCCGCATCTTTTTCGGGCAGCCTTCATTGCTGCAACGACATCTTCTTCGAGCAGCCTTCATTGCTACAACGACGTCTTTCCCGGACAGCCTTCATTGCTGCAACGACATCTTTTCCGGGCAGTTTTCATTGCTGCAACGACATCTTTTTCGGGCAGCCTTCATTCTATAGCGACTTTGTTTTGCGTGCCTTTATTATTATTGCGAATCGCATTTTATCCGGTAGCCTTCATTTTTTGCAATCAGTAATTTCTCGGTGCCTAGCCACTACTTTAAATCATTTCGCCAATCATCCGTCGTCGTCGACCTTGACCAAAAATTTTAAACGCGTTTTGGATAGGGACCACCACCATTATAAGCAGAATTCACCGATCTACAAAGCCCAATCAGTTTCTTCTTCATCGGACAACCCAGTTGTCTTCCTGATCTTGCAAGCTGTGAATGATAGATATACATTCACCAGCTTGAAGGGGAGTGTTGAAGATAATTATTCCATAATTAGTGCGATTTCTGCTTTCTACTTATTAGGACAGATTTGGTGGTGATTTGAGACAAATTTGGTGGTGATTTGATTTGTATCACCTTAATTACTTATTTCCTTAATTAAGTTGTACTTAGTCTATAAATTCAGATTGTATTCATTCTTTGAATAAGATATAGAAATAACATAAATCTGTTCTTCAATAGGCCTCAAACAACAACAAACTAATACAAGGTACATGTTTCATATAAGAAACTCCTTGTGTTATTTAACAATAGTGCAACCTATTCCATCATACTTTTCAAATGTGCTAATAAACTAATCTTCCTATTTTATTCGTGAATGTTATTCTAGTAGTCACTACTCCCACCTAAGAATTCATTGTAACTTCTTTAGCTTGCTTAAGTTGTTCTATTGAGATTGATAACAAGACATTCTTAGGAAATGTAATTTGTTTACCTTTAAAACAAATTGATGTTATTCTTAGGATGGCTGGTTATCTTCCAACCATGTCCTAATCAATTACTTTGATAAAACCTTGATCTTTTCTGAGGTTAAAGCAAGTAAGGATATAAAGATAATCTCTGCCAACCAAGTCCATGAGGATTTAAAGAAAGAAAAGTCAGTATACATGACACTCTCTAACCTTGAGGAAGAATCCAAGGTCACTCTTGAAAATCTACCCATTGTAAAAGAGTTCATCAAAGTCTTTTTAGATGAAATAGACCAACTACCCTCTAAAAGGGAAATATATTTTTCAATACACTTGATACCTGGAACTAGACTCACAACTATAACATCCTACAAAATGTCACCTCTAGAATTGGCTGAACTAAAGAAGCAAATAGAGGAATTGTTAAAGAAACAATTTATAAGACCAAGTGTATTATCGTGGGGAGCATCGATAAAAAGAAGGATGAGAGATGAGACTATGTGTAGATTACCACCAATTAAATAAGGTAACCATTAAGATTAAATACCCTTTACCTAGAATAGATGACCTTATGGATCAACTAGTCGAAGCTTGTGTCTTTAGTAAAATAGACCTTAGGTTAGGATATCATTAAATAAGAGTGAAATCCGAGGATATACCCAAAAATAATTTTAGTATCCGTTATGGACACTACAAGTATATGATTATGGCTTTTGGTGTAACTAATGCATCTGTAGTGTTCATGGAATACATGAATAGGATGTTCCATCCGTATGTAGATAAATTTGTAGTAATATTTATATATGACATTCTGGTATATTCTAAAACTAGAGAAGAACAAGCCAAATACCTTATAGATTGTCAGTTAAATGCCAAATGGTCTAAATATGACTTTTTGACGGAAGAAGTAAGTTTTCTAGGACATGTTATATCAAAAGGAGGAATTGTTGTGGATCCATCCAAAGTACAACTGAATGGAAAAGGAAAAAGAATATAAAAAAGATAAAAGAAGTTTTTTTGGATTAAAGTAATTTGACCAAAAGGAGCTAAACATGAGACAAAAAAGATGGTTAGAATTCATAAAGGATTATGATTTTGAATTAAAATACCATCTTGGAAAAGCTAATGTTGTTGTAGATGCCTTGAGTAAGAAGACTTCACTTATGGCTAGCATAATGATAAAAGAAATGGAATTACTAGAACAATTTAGGAACCTTAACTTAATATGCAAAGTCATTCATGATAGTATCAAATTTAGAGCCTTAACGTGATCAATGAATTCTTGACTGAAATCAAAGAGCAACAAAAGGTAGATCCTTTTAAGTATACAAATGGAAATCATAATGAAAGGGGAAATAGTAGTTTTACCCATTGAGCTGACAATGTTCTAAGGTTTTGAAATAGAATATGCATTCCTAAAAGAAGGACACCAAAATAGATTAAGTATCCACCTCGGAGCCACCAATATGTATAAAGATTTGAAGACTATGTTTTGGAAGGCCTAAAATGAAAAAGGATATTAATGATTTTGTTTACGCTTGTTTTGGTGACCTAAAGTGAAGAAAGAATGGATTCGATTTGGTTCATAATTAATAGGTTGACCAAGACTGCTCATTTTATTCTTATTAACATAAGATATTCCTTAGAAAAATTAATCAATTTATATATTAGAGAAATAGTAAGACTTCATATAGTACCAATAAGCATAGTATCAAATAAAGACCCAAGATTTACTTCCCGATTCTGGGAAAGTCTACACGAAGCCTTAAAAACCAAACTTAGACTAAGCTCTACGTATCACTCACAAACTAATGGAAAAATTGAAAAGACTATATAATCTTTGGAAGACCTATTAAGGGCTAGTGTTATAGATCACAAAGGAAATTGGGATAGCTATTTGCCCTTAAGAGAGTTTACTAATAATAATAGCTACCACATAATAGTAAGAATAACCTTATATGAGACATTATATAGAAGAAGATGTAGAACTCCTCTCTACTGGATGGAGCCAAAGACCATTTAACCTTAGGACTAGAAATTATACAACAAACAATTGAGAAAACGAAGCTAACACGAGAAAAAGTTAGACTTGCATAAAGCAAGCAAAAAAGCTACCATGATAAACAAAAGAAAGACTTTAGATCAAGATAGGAGATCATGTATTCTTGAAAGTGACGCCTTGGATTGAGGTTAGCAAGGCTTTAAAATCCTGAAAGCTTACACCTTGGTTCATATGTCCTTTTCAAATCCTAAAAGGAGTTGGACCAATAGCTTACTATATAGCATTACCCTTTACTTTGTCCAACCTTCATGATGTTTTCCATGTCTCCTAACAGCAAAAGTATATCCATGATCCCTTATATGTGGTAGAGTTGGATAATGTTCAAGTAAAGGAGAACCTCACGTATAAGACATTACTTGTGAGGATTGAAGATAAAAGGATCAAGCTCTTAAAGGAACGAGAAATTCCCTTTGTCAAGATAATATGGAAGAATGGAACTAGAAAAGAGGCAACATGGGAGTCAGAAAACCAAATGAAAGAGAGCTATCCTGCCCTATTTGAACTACGTAAATTTTGAGGACGAAATTTTTTAAAGGAGGGAGAATTGTGACACTGCAAATTTTAAGAGATAAATGGAAGAGAATTGATAGTATAAAGAAACTAGGGAATGATGAAAATAAAATAGGAAATAGAAAGAAAAAGGAGAAACAAAGAAGATGGAATAGGGCAAATTCGCCTAGGTGAACTTCATGCCAAGAGCAAAATTCACCTAGTTGAATTACCTAGAAAATTACTTTTTAAGAAATCTGCCCAGGTAAGAGAAATCTACTTAGGCGAATCTCGCCTACAACAGTGACATTCTCAAATTTTCTGGTTTTGTCGTCATTTAACTCTAAGTTTTCCCTAGAAAACTCCATAGCCGACTTTAGGGGCCTATAAACAGGATCCCAGGGCTTTAAACAATGCATATAACCTAGCAACACATTCACATTGTGTTCCAAACCTTTCTTAAGCAAACCTTTGCCACTATTCTCATCTAAACCATTTCTATCCGAACTAAGTGTTGGTATTGAAGGAGATATCATAGAAGAGGAGTAAAAAGAACTAAAGGAAAACACAGGAGGAATAAAGGAAATTAGGACAAGTTAAGAGAAATCCATAGGGGATCTTTCCTTATGCTCAATTAGATAGAATATGTATATGTATTGTTTATGATTTGATTCTTGACTACTCTATTTACTTTCAAACTTTCTTCTTAAATTACTATTCTATTGTCTATGGTTAATTTTTACTTATTTTCTTAGTTTTCAAACATTCTTCTTAAATTACTATTTTCTTATAAGTTACTTCCACTTCCTTCTTGAACTACAACTTTCTAAATTAAAAACTATATTATAGATGACTTGGCATGTAATAAATGACATTAATTTTGAATCTATGTGATGATTGTTGTGCGTTGATAGAATGTCGTAGACTTGAGAGTGTCCTTAGTGGGGAAATTGCCCTGCTTATGACAATCACATGTAGTAGAGAAGGTCCTACCAAACACTAAGGAACCTTGACTGATTATAGAGTGTGTACCACTAAAGTGTCTGGAGAATGGGAAAACCAAACGCTTCAAGCTATTCTAGTAGATGATGCCACATTGCATAATGAGAGTATGGTAGAGGTGTATGTAGCATAAAGTCGTAGGTATAAGTGAGCCTGACTATTGCAATGATATGTAATGTGTTGTTTTTGTATAATCACTTGTATTGTCTTTAAAAAGGAAGTTGATGTTCCATATGACTACTTTTAGTTATTCTCACCCTTTCATATTTTAACTAATTTTAAGGAAACTAACCATTGCTTATGTCTTTGACACCTGCAATGGTCTCGAATTATGTCTGGGGGAGTTGACTTGCAAGAATGAAGATAATATGTGTGGATTAAGTTTTTATACATGTTTCAATTTTTGGGATGTCCAAATTATAGATAGAACTCTGCTTGATTTTCGAGAAATTTTATAACTAAGCTAAATTTAACTAAGTTAGTTTGGTGAATATATTAACTAAATTTCTCCTATAAATTGGTTAAACATTATGCCTTAAGAATTAATGTTTAATTGATAAATATTAAATCTCAGTGTGTCTCAGGAATACCTGTATGAAAATTTCAATCACAGACCATGGTTTGTGTGATGTGATGTCACTAGAGAAGAAACTTTAGTGTTGGAATGTCTTGATGTCAAGAGTCATACTTTCTCATGAAAACAAATCCTTTATTTATGGTGAGGAATAAAGTATATGTTACCTTGTGAACCTCAAACCAATGAGCTATTTTTGGTTTGGGCCTTAAGAATGTGTGTGACAAGTGAGGGAAAGTCTTGACGAATCTAACGCTTGTTCTTTATTGCTATCTGAGTGTCACAAAAACGGACACCATAGTATGTTGGAAAAAACCTAGTGATGGAGTGGTTGGGGATTTAGTATCCAGCTTAATAATGACTATAAAGTGATACTTGTGAAATGTAGCTGTAACAACAAAGGTCCTTGGGCAGATGAGTTGAGTAAGACTAGTAGTGTCGAAACCACATTTAGTTGCTCGTGACCGTAATACGATGCATTATCGAGGTCGTACTCGGTCAAATATATGCAATTAAAATGCAGTCTAGGAAGTGACTCCTAGGTCGTCTCTAAGAGGACCATCAATTGATTTCCATCAAATACAAAACACAAAAAAGGGGGAGTTGTTTGATTATCAAAATAGAAAAATTAATCACAAGTTGAGATAGTAAAATAAAAATAGATTAATCTCTTGAGTTGATTGCACTCACTTATCCTAGATCACAGAAAATTATGCCTAATTTACTGAACTCTTAATCAAACCAGAATTAATTAACTAAGCAAAAATTAATTCTAGATTCTCTTTATGCGAATTAAGCATTCCCATACACCATCATTTCAATTACAACAATTAGTGACTAGTTCCATTAAGCATGAATCAAAGAAAAGAATTGCATATAAATCTAATTGGATGATGAAGAGTCAAGAACAGATTAAGCATTACCAATACATAACAGGACCTCAAAGCTATTGTAATCTACATAAAGAGATTAACCCTTAAACCTAGCCTTCCATTTAAATTCGAATTCAACAACAAATTAATTAACCCCAAGTGAATTGAACCTAAACAAATTAAATCATCACCAAATTAAACCAAACGAATTGAATCAAAGCTGCTGGAAAATGAAATTACAGCAAGGAGATGAAGCACAGAAAATGGAATTGAGATGAAGAAAGCAAACCCAATTGAAGAATAATCAAAACAACAAAAATGAGTGAGAATCCAATCCAAATCTGAATTACAGCACCAATCCAAAATGAAAAAGAAGAAGAAGAAGAAGCTGGAAAATGAAGAACCCAAAAGAAACCCCTAAAACCCTATGCTGGAATGTGAAAATGTTTGCTCCTAAATGTGTTGTCCCCTAATGCCCAATCTGATTGCTCTTTTTCTCCTCACCCCTTGGCAGCCCCATGTGCCTTGCACATGACAATTAAATGAGAAAAGGTCCCCAATTCGAATCCCATGTACAGGAAAAATAGAAATGGACCAATTGCATGAATAAAAAGGCCTAAATTCGCTAAATTCTCCATCCAGTTTTCGCACGCCAACTTCAAGGCCAAAATCACCCAAGATTCAGTCTGAATTGGCTCTTCATGTCTTCATGACTTCTGTAGCTCTGTCAATCCTCTTTAAAACGAAAAAACTTGAGCTCAAACGAAGGTTTGTGGAGGGAGATATGCCTGTTTTAGTGAAAGTGGTCAAATCTGGAAAAATATAGCAAATTGGAACAAATTAAACACTTAAAGTCCAAATGAGCTCAAACTCATAAATGTATTAAATCATGCTAATTGACCATTAATCATGCTTTATTAAGATATAAAATGTGCAGAGAAAGTGATCAAAATAATAACTCATCAATCAGGTTGGTGAGATCTTCTGCTATGCCGCGATGAGTGTGTTCTCAACTTGTCATCATGAACTCTAATTGTTGTAAGACCACCGAGAAATGGAAACTCAAGGTGGAAATTGACCAATAGGATCAATAGATTTTTTCAAGTGTACGCGAGAATTGTATCGTCTATAAATATGATGCAAGCCTCGAGAGAATTGCAAGAATTGAACGGACCTTCATGCTTCAATGGAGTTTCTAGGTTTTTAGATTGGGGAAAAACGAAGATGTAAACAGAAAATGAAGAGAACAAACGGTTTAGAAGAGAAATGGAAGCGCCATGGCAAGTGCCAATAAGCTCAAGGTGGAATCGCCACAATGGATCAAGAAGCCATTGATAAGATTCAAGGTTTTTCACAAGAACTCTAGAGAGAAAATGCTCTCATACAAATTCTGAATTCTATATTCAATTCCCAAAAAGTTTTTTTACAATTCAGAGTGTTAGGTATTTATACTAGTTGGAGAAGTGCTAGCTTGCAGTCCAAGCTTTTTAATCTATATACATCTACTTCCTTAAATGGAGAAACAACCCAAAAGCTTAGAAAAACTAAAAAGCGCACGTGGTAATCGATTACTTAGTCATGGTAATCGATTACCACGGGTCTTTGGGGTCCAGAAATGAAAGTGTCTCTGTGGTAATCGATTACCACAGTGCCAACCTCTCATGTAATCGATTACCTACAGTTGGTAATCGATTACCACCCTGGAAGTATTCTAACTCTAACTTCAAGCTCGTTTTCTGCCTTGATAGAGGCCGAACTGGACTTTGGTGTCTTCATAGCTTTTGTAGCCCTTGAAGTCTTCTTTAATTTGACACCAAGAACGTCTCAATTGGAGTTGTGTAGCTCGAGTTATGGTCAGAATACTGAAACTGGTCACCTTAGTCAATTACCCAACTCTCTCACAAAACACTCCTAAACTTTGGTTCAATTACAAACGTAAGGCCGTGCACTTATTCACCAAGCAAGGCCCAAATTAATTGCTCCTAATCTAATTACAACTTTACAACATGTTTAGAAGGTTACAAGTCCTATTACAAAGTAAGGAGAAGTCTTGAGTTGAATCTTGGCTTTGACTTTTGAGTTGACTCTCAACTTCTTCTTGAATTCTTTTGTGCATGGCTCTTGTAACTCTTCTTGTCAAGGATGGTCCTCCATCAAACCCTCCTTCTTGATTCAAACTTGTCCCCAAGTTTAGTTCATCTTCACCTACAACACAAAGAGATAAGTCACTAACATTGAAAGAGTTACTACCAATGAAAGTGTTAGGGAGGTCAAGTTTGTAAGCATTAGGTCCAAGTTTCTTGAGGATTTTGAATGGTCCATCTCCTCTAGGCATCAACTTGGATTTCCTAAGATTAGGAAATCTCTCCTTTCTTAGATGAAGCCAAACCAAGTCTCCTTCCTTGAATTGAACATCCTTCTTGTGTTGGTTTACTTTAGCCGCCACTTTGGTGTACCTCTTCTGAATTTGTTCTCTAATCTTGGCATGAAGAGACTTCACTCTCTCGGCTTTACTTGCTCCATCTACATCCAAAGCAAACTCAAGTGGAATAGGCACAAGATCAAGGGGGATTAGTGGGTTAAAACCATACACAATTTCAAACGGTGAACAATTAGTAGAAGCATTTACTACCCTATTATATGCAAATTCTATATAAGGTAAATGTTCCTCCCAAGACTTCACATTGCCCTTAACAAAGCACCTCAAAAGTTGACCTAGTGTCCTATTAACCACTTCGGTTTGGCCATCCGTTTGTGGATGACAAGTGGTAGAGAACAAGAGCTTGGTGCCAAGCTTGCTCCAAAGGGTCCTCCAAAAGTGGCTAAGAAATTTGGAGTCCCTATCACTTACTATACTCTTTGGCATACCATGCAACCTTACCAAGGCATGTGTGTGGCATCATCAACCTTATGGCAAGCAATGAAATGAGCCATTTTAGAGAACCTACACACCACAACAAACAAGGCATCCATACCCCTCTTGGTCCTAGGCAGTCCAAGTATAAAATCCATAGAGATATCAATCCAAGGGGAGTTAGGAATAGGTAAAGGGGTGTACAATCCATGGTTTAGAACTCTAGACTTTGCTCTATGACATGTTATGCATTTACTCACAAACCGGTTAACATCCTTTTTCATATGAGGCCAATAAAAATGTTCATGTAATATAGCAAGAGTCTTATCATTACCAAAGTGTCCCATGATGCCCCCTTCATGTGCTTCACAAATGAGTAGATCTCTTAAAGAAGTCTTAGGCACACATAAAGTTTTCCCTTTAAAAAGATATCCTTCATGCCTAAAGAATTCTTTATGAGCTCCTTGCACACACATCAAGTACACTTGACTAAAATCTATGTCATTCTCATACAAGCATTTAATATGTTCAAAACCAAGCATCTTAGTTTCTAAAATGGCAATCAAAGTATATCTCCTACTAAGTGCATCGGCTACCACATTATTTACCCCTTTCTTGTATTTAATGACATAAGGAAATTTCTCAATATACTCAACCCATCTTGCATGTCTCTTACCCAACTTTCCTTGTCCTTTCAAGTGCTTCAAAGCCTCATGATCCGTATGCACTATGAATTCCTTGGGAAGGAGATAGTGTTGCCACACTTGGAATGCTCTTACTAGGGCATACATCTCCTTGTCATATGTTGAGTAGTTCACTTGTGCACCTTTGAGATTTTCACTAAATAAAGCTACAGGGTGTCCTCCTTGGATCAACACAGCTCCAATTCCTATATTAGAAGCATCACACTCCAATTCAAAAGACATATCAAAATTAGGCAAAGCAAGAATAGGTGCATTAGTCAATTTTTCTTTGAGAGTTCGAAAGGCATGTTCTTGTTTAGGGCCCCATGCAAATGAAGTTTCTTTCTTAACTAGTTCATTTAAAGGAGATGCAATAGTGCTAAAATCTTTAACAAACCTCCTATAAAAGCTAGCTAATCCATGAAAACTCCTAACATCTTTAACACAAGTAGGAGTGGGCCAATCTTGTATAGCTTTTATCTTACTCTCATCCACTTGAACTCCTTGAGAGCTCACTACATATCCAAGAAATACTACCTTGTTAGTTGAGAAGGTGCACTTGTCTTTGTTGGCATAGAGTTGCTCCTTCCTAAGTACTTCTAAAACAAACTTCAAATGTGTTAAATGTTCAAGGAAAGTTTTACTATAGATCAAGATATCATCAAAATAGACAACAACAAACCTTCCTAAAAATTCTCTTAACACATGGTTCATGAGTCTCATAAAAGTACTAGGTGCATTAGACAAGCCAAAGGGCATAACAAGCCATTCATACAAGCCAAATTTAGTCTTAAATGCGGTTTTCCATTCATCACCTTGTTTCATCCTAATTTGATGATAACCACTTTTAAGATCTATCTTAGAGAATACACAAGCACCATGCAACTCATCTAACAAATCATCTAGTCTAGGGATAGGATGGCGATACCTTATAGTGATATTATTTATTGCTCGACAATCTGTGCACATACGCCATGTTCCCTCCTTCTTAGGCACTAAGATCACCGGTGAAGCACAAGGGGAGAGGCTCTCCTTCACCCAACCTTTATCCATTAGCTCTTGCACTTGCCTTTGGATTTCATGGCTCTCTTGGGGGGAGCTCCTATAGCTTGGACGGTTTGGTAGAGGTGCACCCGGAATCAAATCAATTTGGTGCTCAATTCCCCTAATTGGTGGTAGGCCATGAGGTATGTCCTTAGGGAACACATCTTGAAACTCTTCCAATAAGGCCTCCAATCTTCCTTGATCACCTACAAAATTAGTGCTCAAAATCAAAGGGTTAGGAACACAAAGAAGCATCACTTTCCTAGCTAGGTAATCTCTCTTTAACTCCTTTCTTTCAATCAAGAAATTCTCTTTTTTATCACTCTTATCATGTTTCACTTTTCCATGCTTCTTGGTCTTAAGCTTGTGAGATTTTCCTTTTACTTTGTCATCCTTGGAGCTTTCGGCCAAGGAAAGTTTCTTCTCTTGGTCTCTTTTAATTTTCATTTTGATTTGGTCTTCACAAACCTCCTTTGGTGATAATGGTTTGAGAGTAATCTTCTTTCCTACATGAGAGAAAATATAAGTATTGGCAACACCATCATGTAAAGCATGTTTATCAAATTGCCAAGGCCTACCAAGTAAGAGGTGTGTGGCCTCCATAGGAACAACATCACAAAGTACATCATCACTATACCTTCCTATGGTGAAAGAAATAAGAACTTGTCTATCTACCACTAACTCTCCTTTCTCACTTAACCATTGTAATTTGTAAGGTTTGGCATGTGAAGAAGTTTTCAAGTTTAATTTATCTACTAACCTAGTACTAACTACATTAGTACAACTACCACTATCTATAATTAAAGAGCATACCTTCCCTTCAATTGTGCATCTAGTATGGAAGATATTCTCCCTTTGTGATTCATCAAGCTCCTTACATACATTACTAAGCATCCTTCTTACCATCAAGAGGTCACCTTCCTCGGGTTGTTCATAGGTAGAAGGTCCACTTGTGTTGGAGGCTTCACTATCACTTGATGATGAGCTAGATTCCTCACTTGTGATGGCTCCATCAACTCTCACCACCATAGTCTTCTTGTTTGGGCAATTTGAGGCTATGTGGCCATGACCTAAACATTTAAAACATTTAATAGAACTAGGTTTAGAAGTGTTAGGAACTACCTCTTTTACCTTAGGTGTGTCTCGGTCCAACTTGTTCCGTTGGTTGGAGTAGCCCTCCTTCTTGCCTTTGTCTCTCCATGATGAAGTATGTGAAGTAGAGGATCTCTTAAAGGTTGCCTTCCTCTTTATTTGTTGTTCAATCTTTTCAGCCTTGTGGATGGCATCCTCAAGTGTCACATAGCTTTGGAGCTCAAGAATATCTTGGATCTCTCTATTAAGTCCATGAGTGAACCTTGCAAGTGTAGCTTCCCTATCTTCTTGGTAATCACATCTTAGCATAGTCAACTCTAGGTCTTTGTAATATTCTTGTACGCTCCTAGAGCCTTGGTTCAATCTTTGAAGTTTGATGTGGAGATCTCTCACATAAGTAGGTGGTACAAATCTTCCTTTCAATGCATCCTTTAGTTGAGTCCATGAAGTCACTTGTGGTCTTCTCCTTCTTTCAACATCAACAAGGATTTGGTTCCACCACACTAGTGCATAACCTTCAAACTCCAAGATAGCTAAGTTGAGCTTTTTCTCCTCATTAAGCATAGGGTAACATGAGAACACTTGGTCTAGTTTCATCACCCACTCTAGGTATGTTTCAGCACTCCCTTCACCATTAAACTTGGGTAGGTTAAGCTTTAAGTTCCTCTCATCTATCCTACCTTCTCCCTCAAAGAAGTGATTGCCACGGCCATACCCTCCATATCCTCCATAATTTTCTCTTCTTCCTCTCCTTCTATCTTCCTCATATTCTCTATAATCATGGTCATCCTCATAATTGCTTCCTCCTTCACTACTCCTAGGTGAAGAATGATTTCCTCTATGATTTCTTCCTCTCCTAGCTCCTCTAGGGTCATGGTTGTCTCGGTTATCACTTGTTTCCCCATGGTTTCTTTTCTCAAGTTCTTTCCTTAACCTCCTTTCCTCCTTAGCTCTCCTCTCTTGGTCAAATCTCTCATCTAAACTAGCTTGCATCATAGTTTTCATCAAGTCCATCATCTTCTTAGTTTTAGGTGAAAGATCATTTCCTATGCTAGGAGAACTATCCATGGCTGCACAAGAAAGGTTAGATAACAAATAAAAGTATATAAAAGATCCTTGCCACTCTCTAAGTGTTTCACTCTAGTAGCACTCGTGTATCACACTTTCAAGACTCTTTCTCTAATGTTCTCTCTTGTCTTTTTCCACTCAACCTCTCTTTAAACTCTTGTTGAAACCTCTAATCAATTATCAAGGTCTTTGTTTCCAAAGTGAAAGAGGAACGATTCTAGAGTTGAGCTTAAGAAGTCCAAAGGATACAAACTCAAGACAAAACCTTAAGAATCCAATAGAAGACAAGCAATAAAGAACAATTGAAGGAATTAAGCTACTCAAATCAATGAATGAAGCAATGTGACAAAGGTACAATCAATGGAAACAAACTATGATGTAGTTATAGAAAGCAATGAGACAATTTGGAAGCAAATTTTGACAAAAACAGGGTGGTAATCGATTACTTAGTTTTGGTAATCGATTAAACCAGAGAATTGGATGTCCAGAACACAAATTGGAACTGTGGTAATCGATTACTAGTCGTGGTAATCGATTACTCCAGTGACTATGTCTTTTCTGCACCTTGTTCACAAATGCAATTCACACACTACCAAGCACAATGCACACCTCAAGTTCAAGAATCAAAATTATTAGCACTTTAAACTCAAGTTTTAGGTGTAATGCTTAGTCCTAAGTGTCTTTATAATCCAAAGCTCATTGAACCACTAATTTGATGATGAATAGAGGCTCATTCATTCATGGTACTGCACTTGCATAATTTTTTTTTTTAAACTTGTTTCTTTCTTACTTCACTTGATTTTCACTTCAATTTCACTTTTCTTGTTTTCTCTTCTTTGAATTTTCTTGCTATTCTTTTTCTTGTAACCTTTTCTTTTGTTTTCCTTTTCCTTTTGACTTGTATAATCTTTTCTTGATTTTTCTTTGCTGTAGCTAGACTTAGGAACCTAAGACTAAAGCAAATTTGAGTCTAAAATTGCTAATAACAAAGATTATGCAGAAGAAGCTACTTGACTTGTAGTGTACAACACACAAAGCAATGTGAACAACACTCAGAAAACAGGGGAATACATGAATTCAACAATTTTGTACATATGGAAATTTTTTCAAAAGGAAAACTCAATTATAAGATGAAGACACTCAAGGAACATGTGAATTACTCAAACAACTCAAACAATCACAAATCTATAACCAGAATTTCAAGAACACGAAAATTCAAAGTAGAACTCAAGAACACACAAAAAAACAGGGATTGCACTAAGCAAAAAAAAGAAAAACGAATATTCAAGGTTCAAAACTCAAACCAGATTGAAAGAAGCTCCAATTGAAGTAGAACAAGCTCTAGATACCAAATTTGATATGGTATCAAGAGAAACAAGCTCTGATACCAAATTTGATGCAAGCCTCGAGAGAATTGCAAGAATTGAACGAACCTTCATGCTTCAATGGAGTTTCTAGGTTTTTAGATTGGGGAAAAACAAAGATGTAAACAGAAAATGAAGAGAACAAACGGTTTAGAAGAGAAATGGAAGCGCCATGGCAAGTGCCAATAAGCTCAAGGTGGAATCGCCACAATGGATCAAGAAGCCATTGATAAGATTCAAGGTTCTTCACAAGAACTCTAGAGAAAAAATGCTCTCACACAAATTCTGAATTCTATATTCAATTCCCAAAAAGTTTTTTTACAATTCAGAGTGTTAGGTATTTATACTAGTTGGAGAAGTGCTAGCTTGCAGTCCAAGCTTCTTAATCTATATACATCTACTTCCTTAAATGGAGAAACAACCCAAAAGCTTAGAAAAACTGAAAAGCGCACGTGGTAATCGATTACTTAGTCATGGTAATCGATTACCACGGGTCTTTGGGGTCCAGAAATGAAAGTGTCTCTGTGGTAATCGATTACCTGGTCGTGGTAATCGATTACCACAGTGCCAACCTCTCATGTAATCGATTACCTACAGTTGGTAATCGATTACCATCCTGGAAGTATTCTAACTCTAACTTCAAGCTCATTTTCTGCCTTGATGGAGGCCGAACTGGACTTTGGTGTCTTCATAGCTTTTGTAGCCCTTGAAGTCTTCTTTAATTTGACACCAAGAACGTCTCAATTGGAGTTGTGTAGCTCAAGTTATGGTCAGAATACTGAAACTGGTCACCTTAGTCAATTACCCAACTCTCTCACAAAACACTCCTAAACTTTGGTTCAATTACAAACGTAAGGCCGTGCAATTATTCACCAAGCAAGGCCCAAATTAATTGCTCCTAATCTGATTACAACTTTACAACATGTTTAGAAGGTTACAAGTCCTATTACAAAGTAAGGAGAAGTCTTGAGTTGAATCTTGGCTTTGACTTTTGAGTTGACTCTCAACTTCTTCTTGAATTCTTTTGTGCATGGCTCTTGTAACTCTTCTTGTCAAGGATGGTCCTCCATCAAAATAGTAAAAGTCTGCAAAGACGCTTAGGAATTGGTTGTTTTAT
Source organism: Hylodesmum podocarpum (assembly GCA_026586105.1). Lineage (NCBI taxonomy): Eukaryota > Viridiplantae > Streptophyta > Magnoliopsida > Fabales > Fabaceae > Hylodesmum > Hylodesmum podocarpum. The sequence continues at coordinate 762,979 of JALJEV010001349.1, forward strand.
TTTAAGAATTTGTTTGAGTTTAGGACGATGTAGGAAGGGATTGACCTTTACTTTAGTGTGGATGATCTTGACAATGGATCCCGAGACCTTGCCATTCATCAAGCATAAGTGCCTGGATGGTACATGGAATCCGATGATAGGTTTAGGAGAGGACCACTTCGTTAAACTTGTTCTTTCTTTCGTACACTTTCCATGAACCCTTGGTTTTACTACACAGGTTTTGATGATGACTTGTGTAGCCTAGCCTTGACCCTCGTACATTGCGACTATGGGACCCACTAAGATAGTAGATATCTCTTCTAAATCTTTTGATGTGGACTCTGTAGAAATTATACCCCCTTAAACCCCATTTGTCTTCTCTATTAGAGCTAGCCTCCTCTAGTGACAATGATGACATAATGGAGGACGTACCGGTGGTTGTTTTGTTAAACACTTCATTAGAGGTTGGGACTAACCCTGACAACTTTGGTAGGTAATATAAGGGTTTTTTTCGATATAGTTCTACTCTAAGCCAAGTTTTTGGGTGTAGATATGTTTTGGTAGTCAAGGTCTCAATTTATGCTTTCTAGACGCTATATAAGCTTTTTGACAAAGGGAGGTTTAAGTCATCACCTCAGTTTATATTGTATACATTTCACAAGCTTTTATACTAGATGTATTTAAAACTTTGTTACATTGTGAATTAAAATGAATGACTCTGTTTCTAAATTAAATGAATTAAAATCAAATAGAATATATGTGTAACATTTAGTGGTATCAAAGCAGTTAGGTCCTTTTCTTTCTTGTTGGTTGGGTAGCTTAGTGGGTGTTGCGTCAGTTTTGAAGAATGCTAGATATGCTTTTGTGTGATGATGTTCGGTTAAAGTTGTTGGATGATTAAATGTGACAGTACTAGTGTATTGATCTTGTGGTGTTGTGTGATGTGTAACTTGATGATTAATGTTGATAATGATTTATGATGTATTTCAAAAATGATGATCGGACGATCATCAAATAGTGCTCAATAGACCCTCGATCATATGATATTGGTGCTAGACATGTAGTCCATGAAAGAGATGCTAGACCAGTTGAGTACAAAGGTTTATCAACCTTAAAAAAGAATCAACCCCAAAAATTCAATGAAAGATATGACCTGGAAAGAGATAAAATTTGGATAATGGAAATAAAGAAGATTTTTTTGGTGATAGGATGCCTCAAGGAGCATAAAGTCAATTATGCCACTTTCATGTTGGTCGGAGAGGCTAATAATTGGTGGAGGTTTGCCAAATCGTCCATGTTGATGATGTTATTTTGTGGGATGCTTTCAAAAGTTTCTTGACAATTACTTTCCTTGTGAACTTTGCAAGAAAAAGTCTCAGGAATTTATGGATCTGAAGTAAGGCAATATGTCGGTGGGAGAATACGTCGCTAGGTTTAAGGAGCTTGTTCAATACTAGCCCCATTATCAGGTAGGGCTCATTGCTCTATACATATTATAACCGTTGTGGAATCGGTAACCAAGAGATTCAATCTGTGAGAATAAAGTAAAAGTTGAGCATGTTATGGGAAAATCTAGAGGCCCACAAAGGAAGGACAGAAAAAGCTTTGGAGGGTTCCAAAAGCCCTATGCATAGCCAATTCCAGTGGGAGGAGGAAGTTTTCAACCCCCTCAATTCAACAAAGAAATCAAATTTTTTGGATATGGCGAGCCACATTTTGTGAAGAATTGTAACCAACTTGCGCTTCCTATGTCTTAATCTCAATAACAACATTCCAAGAAGGATGTGGAATGTTTTCACTGCAATCAGAAAGAATATTTCAGGAGACATTGTTGGTACTTGCCGAGGATTGGTGGGAATCCTACAATAGCTTAGAAGTCTAGTGGAAGCAACGTGGGGAACTAGAAGCACATTGTAAAAGTTGTTACAATGAGTGGGACTCAAGCTAAACCATTTAATGATCTGATCCAAGGTAAGTGCTTTCTTAATTAATAACTCTTAGATGTACTTTACGATTCTAGTGCAACACTATCGTTTGTATTGAATGAATGTGTGGAAGCCTTTGGACTAAATGCTATTACCATTCCTTTTGATGTTATTGTTACTGTCCTTACTAATGACCCCATAACAACTTCAAAAATTTGTAAGTCTTACTCTTTGACTATTGAAGATAAGAATTTTCCATACCGAGATCTAGTCCCATATCCATAGCTCTATATAGGATGTCACCCATCGAGTTAGCTGAGGTGAGACCCAAGTAGAAGAAGACCTGTTAAATAAGTTGTTTGTGAGACCAAGTGTGTAGCCATGGGGAGCTCCGATTCTGTTGGTAAAAAAGAAGGACAAGAGCATGGGGATATGTGTAGACTATCGCCAACTGAGCAAGCTCACCATAAAGGACAAGTATAAGTTGCCACAAATTGATGATTTGATGGATCAATTGAAAGTAGCAACAATGTTCTCAAAGATCGATTTATGATCTACATACCAACATATCCGAGTGAAGAAGGAGAACTCCCAAAACTACATTTAGACATGCTATAAACATTATAAGTATCTATTGATGTCGTTCGAGATGGAAATAGTCGTTTGAGATGACTATTGCCTCGACTATCTTCATGGATTACATGAACTAGATATTCCATGATTACTTGGATTAATTCGTGTTGGTGTTCATTGATGGCATACTAATCTAATCCAAAGATAAAGAGTAACATGAAAAACATCTTAGGATTGTTTTGGGAATTCTTAAAGAAAGGCAGTTGTATGCCAAATTCTCTAAGTGTTAGATTTGGAAGAAACAAGTGTAATTTTTAGGTCATATAATTTTGTGAGATGGGATAGTTATGGATTTGACGGGAGTACAAACAGTAATGGGTGGGAGCAACCAACTACTCCTATAGAGGTGAGTAGTTTTCTAAGACTAACAAAGTACTAAAGAAAGTTTATTGATGGATTCTCTTGTTTGGCTTCATCATTGAGAAAGTTGACACGCAAAGATCAAGAGTTTATCTAGAATGATGCTTGTGAGAGAAATTTTCAAGAGTTGAAAAGAAGGTTAACTATCATATCGGTGTTAATGTTGCCTAGTCTTTCAAAGAACTTTGAAATATATTGCGATACAAGTGGGTAAGAAATAGGATGTGTGCTTCATGAGTAATTATTTTGATCACCTTCTCTGCATATTTTATATCCTAATAAAACATGATTAATGGTTAATTAACATGATTTAATGTATTTATGAGTTTCAGCTCATTTGGGCTTTGAGTGCTTAATTTGTTTCAATTTACTATATTTTTCCATATTTGAGTAGTTTCACTAAAACAAGCATAAATTCCTCCACAGATATCATTTTGAGCTCAGGTTTTTTGCAAATGAAAGAGGATTGACAGAGCGACAAATGTCATGAGACACGAAGAGCCAATTCGGACTAAATCTGGGGTGAAATTAGCCTTAAAATGTAGACCACGAAGTGCATGCGGGAATTTCCAGCGAATTGGACTCATTTAAATGCATTTAATTCATTCACTTTGTTTTGCTGTATATGGGATTCGAATTGGGGACCTTTCTCACTTAAAAATGACATGTGCCTTACACATGAAGGGCTGGTCATTGGTAATTAGAAGGGGCAATCAGATTTGAGACATTAACACTTGACAATAGCAGATTCACACACACAATTTTTACGTTTAGGTTTTAGTTGAGGTTCTTTTCTTTACTCTCCTCTTCTCTTCTCTTTTTCGTTTGGCTTCTTCTTCATTTTGCTGCTGGTTCTCCATTTTGGGTTGTTCAGAATTGCAATTTTATTCCAGTTCTCCATTGCAGTTCATTTCTTCTCTCTTATCTACCGCACTTTTGTTTTTAATGTTCCATTTGCTGTTTCAATTGTGAAAGTTCCATTTCTGCATTTATCTTCTTCAATTCGCTTACTGCAAATTCAATTTACTGCAATTCAGTTTCAATTCGTTTATTACATTTCCGTTTAATTCATTTTTGTTTACTTCATTTTCCTTTCATTTCAATTTTAATGGGAAATTAATTTGAAGGGTTAACCTCTTGATTCAAGATTGCAATTGAGTTTTGAGGTTCTGTTCTAATTGGTTTTACTCACTTAGTGCTTAACTCTTCATCAATTATTCTAGTAATTAAATGTCCCATTTGTTGTTCATGCTTAGTGTTTCAGTTAATAGGTAAATCATTTCTCTGTTTATGCTTAATGAATTGAATTATAATTTGTTGGAAATGGAATGATTGATGTATGTGGACGCTTAATTCACATAAGGAAAGCCTAGAGTTAATATTCGCTTAGTTAATTAAATTTGGGTTTGATTAAGAGCATCAGTAAATTGAGCATAGGTTCCTGTAACCAAGGATAAACAATATGCAATCTAACTAAGAGGTTAATCTTATTTTAATCATTGTTAATTCCTGGTTTTGCTAATCTGTTTGAACTATCCAACCCCCCCCCTTGTAAACTGTGTTTGATAGAAATTGCGTGATGGTCCTTGAGAGAGACGACCTAGGAGTCACTTCCTAGTATTTCACTTTATTGCATTATTTTGACCGAGTACGACCTTGATCAAATTTTGGCGCTGTTGTCGGGGACCATCGGTTTCTATCATGTGTTGTGTGTGTTGTGTGGTTCTGTCATTTTAGTATTCTGTTCTGTGAGTTTTCTATGTTAAGTGTTGTGTTTGTGTGTTAAATAGTGTCCTGATAGTATTTGTTAGTATTAGTTAGTATCTTGTGTTAGTAACTTGGTGTTCGCATTTTTCTATTCTGCATAATAATATGGAATTTGTTGTCAATTTCTGCTACAGTTTGCTACATCAAAAGCTGTTGTTAGTTGCTGTCATTCTAGCTTAGGTTGTTGTCATTTGTTGCATACTATCATTTGCTGCATTTTCATATTATTTGCTACATCTGTTGTTGCATAAGTGCTGTCTAATTGGTGTTCAATTGATTCGCATCTTACATTTGAAGTCTGCACTTTGCTGATATGGTTTGCATCTTGCTGCATAATTGAGTATTCTGCATAGTCTGCACTTTGGTTGCTGTCACGTGATTTGGTTGCTGCATCTTGCATCTGTTTTCGTTTCTGCATACTAGGTGCATTTCGTTTCTGCATATTAGGTAGTTTTGTTGCATATCAGCTGCTGCCATTTTCTGCATTCTACATCTTGTTTCGTTTTGCTAGTTGTTGTCATGAGTTGTTGTGGCTGCATCTTGTTGAGTTGATTTGTTGCATCTTGCATCTGCTGTATTTGATTACATCCGCATTCTGTTTTGCTGCACCCTGTTCTGCATCATTTTCTGCATTTCGCCTTTGCTGTCATGCATGTTCTGCATCTGCCATTCATGTGTAGTTTGCAGAATATTGGTGATAATAGGTAATTTAGTTTACTGATATTAGGTAGTTTAGTTTGCTGCATATTGGTGCATTTGCTGTCATTTTTAGTTTAGATGCATTATGATTAGGTGCATTTGTTGTCATGTGCTGTTGCTAGGCATAATTGGCGTGCAATGAATAGTGTAGCGTAGCATATGCAACATACGAGCATTTTCTAATTACTTGTGGTTTTTTGTTTTGATAGCTAGAGTAGTTATTTTTGCTTGAATTTTTTTGTGCCCACTTCTTTCAACATATACCTGCTTAGAAAAATACTAGGGACTATTGGTTTTGTTCTAGCTGAGAGATGCAAAAATTTGTGAATTCTGATTAATCTAAAACTTGAAACTGCTATAACTTTTGCTACAGACATCAGAATCAGACAAATTATATGTGTTTTTCGGGTGGAAAGGACCTGGTATTTCACCCAGACCATTATGCCATCTACCAGTTAAGTGCTTTTCCATTTGGTGGGCACTTTCTAGAATTTTTCAAGCACCTTGTTTTTACCTTAAATTTTGCTTGGTGTGAAACACATGGTATGTTGTATTTAGTGCATGACTAGAGACAATCCAGGTGTTTTACAACCTTTTTACCCTGAAATAGATAGGACCTTTCATAAATTAGATAGACATTTTAGGAACTTGTCTTTAGAGTCTTTACCATTAGATAGTGTTAGTTTGAATAACAGTCAGCATTCTCCATCTGCATCTTCCAATTTCAACTTTGTTCATATTGCATCTGTTACTCATTCTGATTCTGATTTTAATTATACTGCTGAGAACAATATGGCTCAACCTCCACCTCGTGAGAGGAGCCTTAGGGAGCTGGCTGCACCTGACTTCACTTATGAAAGTTTGTGTATCCAGTATCCCGATGAGGATGTTCCATATGTTCTCAAAACTGGACTGATACATCTCTTGCCCAAGTTCCATGGTCTTGCTGGTGAATGTCCTCATAAGCATCTGAAGGAGTTCCATATCGTGTGTTCTACCATGAAGCCTCCAGATGTCTTAGAGGACCACATCTTCTTGAAGGCATTCCCACATTCTCTAGAGGGCGTAGCAAAGGATTGGTTGTACTACCTTGTGCCTAGATCTATCAGTAGTTGGGATGACCTTAAGAGGATGTTCCTGGAAAAATTCTTCCCTGCATCTAGGACCACTACAATCAGAAAGGACATATCAGACATTAGACAGCTTGGTGGGGAGACATTGTATGAGTACTGGGAGAGGTTTAAGGAACTTTGTGCAAGCTGCCCACATCACCAGATTTCTGAACAGCTCATTTTGTAGTATTTTTTTGAAGGTTTGAGTAGTATGGAGAGGAGCATGATTGATGATGCTAGTGGTGGAGAACTTGGTGATATGAACCCTACTGCAGCTAGACACTTGATTGAGAAGATGGCCTCTAATTCCCAGCAGTTCAGTGCCAGACATGATGTTATTGTTGTTAAAGGAGTTCATGATATGGTTGCTGGATCCTCCTCTACAGAGAGCAAGTTAGAGAGAAAACTTGATGCTCTGGTGAACTTGGTGACACAACTAGCTGCGAATCAGAAATCTGCATCTGTTGCTAGAGTGTGTGGGATATGCACTTCACATGATCATCACACAGATTCATGTCCATCTTTGCAGCAATCTGTTGGTTCTGAACCCCACTCTCCTCAAGCCTATGCTGCCAACATCTATAATAATAGACCCCAACAACAGATACAATCCAGGTTGGAGAAATCACCCGAATTTGAGATGGCCTAACCCTCCACAACAGTCACAGTCACAGCAACAACAATCAGCCCCTCCTTTTTAGCATTCTTTTGGTTCTAGTAGACCTTATGTGTCTCCACCTATGCAGCAACAGTACCAGAGACAACCTGAAGCACCACCTGCACCACCACCAGCCCCTCAACCTTCTAATTCTAAACCTTCACTTGAGGAGTTGGTCAGGCAGATGACTCTTCAGAATATGTAGTTTCAGCAAAAGACCAGAGCCTCCATTCAGAGTTTGACTAATCAGATGGGGCAGATGGCTACTCAGCTGAATCAGGCACAGTCACAGAACTCAGACAGATTGCCTTTTCAGACAGTGCAAAATCCAAAGAATGTTAGTGCCATCACACTGAGGTCAAGTAAACAGGTGGATGTCCCAGTTTCAGCATCTTCATCTGTGCCTGCACCACCTTCATCTGCACCTACACTTACTCCTACACATGCACCTGAGCCTTCTTCCATTCCTTCCTGCATTCCTTCTTCTACTCCCACACCACCTGCACATTCTACACCAGCTCCTAGTACTAGTGATGGCTTACATCAGCCCCCTATCCTTCTTCCATTTCCTCCCAGATTGATTCCAAGCAAAAAGATGGAAGAGGTGGATAAGGAGATCTTGGATACCTTCAGGAAGGTAGAGGTGAACATTCCCTTGCTTGAGGCCATCAAGAAAATTCCTAAATCTGCCAAATTCCTAAAGGAGTTGTGCACACATAAGAGGAAGATGAAAGGTAATCAGCGGATCAGCATGGGCAGAAATGTATCAGCTTTGATAGGTAAATCCGTTCCTCACATTCCTGAGAAATGTAAGGGCACAGGTACATTTTGTATACCTTGTGTTATTGGAAATAGTAAGTTTGAGAATGCCATGCTTGATTTGGGTGCATCCATTATTGTCATGCCTTTGTCCATTTTTAAATCTTTATCTCTTGGACCTACGGGTGTGGTAATACAGTTGGCAAATAGAAGTGTTGCCCACCCCACATGTTTTGTTGAGGATGTCTTAGTGAGGGTTGGTGAGCTTATCTTCCCTGCTGATTTTTATGTCCTTGATATGGAGGAGGGATTCTCCCATGGATCCGTCCCAATTATATTAGGCAGGCCATTTTTGAAAACAACCCGAACTAAGATTGATGTGCATGCAGGTACTTTATCTATGGAGTTTGGTGATAGTGTTGTGCACTTTTAACATTCTTGATGCCATGAAACATCCATCTGAGGATCATTCTGTATTTTGTGCTGAGATTATAGATGATATTGTGGATAAGTATGCTGCTGATTTTGACTCTTTGCATTATATGAAGAATTCTTTCTTATCTGATTTTCATGATTGCCTTTCCTTATGCACTGAGTTTGTTTCTGATGTTGAATGTGATGATGTTGATTGTGGTTCTGAACCTTTGGGTGTTATACCAGAGAGTATGTCTAAGACTTTGGGTGTTGTACCTCTTGATATTAATTTCATAGAGTCAGATTATGCTAACCATGTTGTAGAAAGTACATTTGAATCTTACTTGTAGGTTGAGGTACAAGCTGTGGAACCTATTCTTCTCCCTTCTTTGGTTCCTTATGTTCAGCCACCACCCACCTTGAAACCTTTACTAGAAAACCTCAAGTATGTCTACTTGGAGAATGGTGAGAGATTGCCTGTGATCATTTCCACCTCTCTTGATGCTGTTTAAGAAGAGGCATTCCTGGTATCAACCCATCCACATGCATGCATAGGATACTACTAGAGGATGGTGCTAAACCAGTGAGACAGCCACAAAGGAGACTGAACCCAGTGATTTGGGATGTAGTGAAGAAGGAGGTGACCAAGCTTCTGCAAGCTGGGATCATCTACCCTATCTCTGACAGTAAGTGGGTAAGTCTGGTCCAAGTGGTTCCCAAGAAGACAGGCCTAACTATTGTGAAGAATAAGAGGGATGAGCTTATCCCAACTAGAGTGCAGAACAGTTGGAGAGTCTGTATAGATTACCGGAGGCTGAATTTGGCAACAAGGAAAGATCATTTCCCACTGCCCTTCATTGATCAGATGTTGGAGCGGCTGGCAGGTAAATCCCATTATTGCTTTCTTGATGGTTTTTCTAGTTATTTTCAAGTCCATATTGCTCTTGAGGATCAAGAGAAAACCACATTCACCTGCCCCTTTGGCACATTTGCTTATAGGAGGATGCCTTTTAACCTATGCAATACCTCTAGTACCTTCCAGCGATGCATGATGAGTACTTTTACTGACTTTCTTGAAAATTGCATAGAGGTGTTTATGGATGATTTTACTGTGTATGGATCCTCTTTTGATACATGTTTGGATAGTTTGGACAGAGTGCTTAGTAGATGCATTGAGACTAACCTTGTTCTTAATTTTGAGAAATGTCACTTCATGGTAGAACAAGGTATAGTTTTAGGGCATATCATTTCTAGAAAGGGCATAGAGGTAGATCCTGCTAAAATTTCTGTTATTTCACAGTTGCCTTACCCCTCTTGCATACGAGAGGTTCGTTCTTTTCTTGGACATGCAGGTTTCTACCGGCGCTTTATCAAGGATTTCAGCAAGAAAGCCTTTCCACTATCCAACTTGCTTCAAAAGGATGTGGACTTTGATTTTGATGACCAATGCAGAGAGGCTTTTGACTGCCTGAAGAGAGCACTGGCCACCACTCCTATCATCCAGGCACCTGACTGGAAAATTCCCTTTGAGTTGATGTGTGATGCATCAAATTATGCAGTGGGAGTTGTCCTTGCACAAAGAGTAGATAAGCTGCCCAGGGTGATATATTATGCTTCTAGGACCTTAGATGTTGCCCAAGCAAATTACACCACCACAGAGAAGGAGCTTCTAGCCATTGTTTTTGCTTTTGATAAATTCAAATCATATTTGCTTGGTTCTCATGTTATTGTATTTACTGATCATGCAGCTCTGAAGTACCTGTTGAAGAAGGCTGAGTCGAAGCCTAGGCTGATCAGATGGATGATGTGGCTCTAGGAGTTTGATTTGGATATTCGTGATAGGAGTGGAGCACAAAATTTGGTAGCAGACCATCTTAGCCAAATTGAGAGAGCTAAGGGTGCAGATGGCTCATTGCCCATCAGAGATGACTTTCCAGATGAAAGTTTGTTGTATGTATCTGCTTCTTACCTCACTGCCCCTTGATTTGCAAATATTGTTAATTTTTTAGTTGCTTCTGTCTTTCCTCCTTTAGCATCTAGAGCTTAGATTGATAAAATTAAGAGTGATGCTAAGCATTATATTTGGGATGACCCCTATTTGTGGAAGTTGTGCAGTGACTAGGTAATCAGGAGATGCATTCCAGATCATGAGACTGATTCAGTCCTGCAGTTCTGTCATTCTTCCGCACCTGGTGGCCATCTAGGCATTCAGAGGACAGCTCGCAAGGTGCTTGACTGTGGTTTTTACTGGCCCACCATCTTCAGAGATGCGTGGAAGACTTGTAGCACTTGTGAGCAGTGTCAGAGAGTAGGAGGAACCCTTACATGAAGACAGCAAATGCCTCAACAGCCTATGTTGTTCTATGAGGTATTTGATGTCTGGGGTATCGATTTCATGGGTCTCTGATGGAGGATCATCTCCAAAAGCCCAACCAAACTCTCCAAGCTTACTTTTCAATTTTGGGCTTCTAATAAAATTCGCTGCTAATTTTAGTATCTAACCAGTTTCAGTATTCGGACCATAACTTGAGCTACACAACTCCAATTAAGGCGTTCTTGGTTCCAAATTAAAGAAGACTTCAAGGGCTACAAAATATATGAAGACACCAAAGCCCAGTTCGAACTACAACTAGTTGGAAAATGAGCTTGAAATTAGCGTTGGAATGCTTCCAAGAATTTTCAGCGAAATGTTTTAATGTTTAGGCTTATTAGTAGTTTTCCTTCAATCATGTAATTGTTTTAAGGATTTAATTTGGGCCTAAACTTGTAATAAACAAAGAATTAGTGACCCTTAGATAGGATTCTAATCCAAGGGCTAAGCTTAGAAGCTTGGAGTGCAAGCTTGGCACCGTGACCATTAAATGGGGATCTACATCCAAGGGTAGAGGATTGATCCTTGTTCTCCAAGTTAATCAAACTTGCGCCACAAGCTTCCTTCCATGGCCATTAGATTAGAATCTAATCCACTGGTGGACATTAGTTCCTTGCATAGCAAGCTAGCTCCACACCTTAGTAGTATAAATAGGATTTCCTTTGTAATTCAAACACTTTTGATAAAATTTATGAATATTGAATTAATCTAAGAGCTTATTCTTTGAGAGTATTCTCTCTTGTGTTCTTGTGAAGAACCTTGAATCTCATCAATGGCTTCTTTGTCCATTGTGGCGGTTCCACCTCTTGCTTATTGGGACGTTTCCATCTCTAAACTCAATTCGTTTTCTATTTTCTTTTCACCTTTGATTCTGCTTCTTCTTCCTCACACCGTGAGCTTCTTCTTCATTTTTTTCCAAGCCTCCATTGAAGCATGAAGATCCGAGCACATGAAGCTATTCTCCTTGAAGATTGCATCAGTCCCTTTCCTGTTTCTTTTGGTTTTATTTACATTCTCTTAGTTGTGGATTATGTTTCAAAATGGGTGAAAGCCAAAGCCACTAAAACTAATGATGCTCAGGTTGTTGTGGATTTTGTTAGATCTCACCTATTTTGCAGGTTTGGAGTACCTAGAGCCATTGTTAGTGGTCAAGGCACTCACTTTTGCAACAAATCCATGCAGGCTCTACTAAAGAAGTATGGGGTTGTGCACAGAGTTTCTACACCATACCATCCTCAAACAAATGGGCAGGCAGAAATCTCCAACAGGGAGATTAAGAGAATATTGGAGAAGATTGTCCAGCCCAATAGGAAGGATTGGAGCCTCATATTGGATGATGCTTTTTGGGCACATAGCACTGCCTACAAAGCACCCATAGGGATGTCTCCTTATCGGGTTGTTTTTGGAAAGACATGTCATCTACCTATGGAGATAGAGCACAAAGCATATTGGGCTGTGAAGACCTGCAATTTCTCCATTGATGAGGCCGGAGAGGAAAGGAAGTTGCAACTGAATGAATTGGATGAGATCCGTCTGGAAGCATATGAAAACTCTAAGTTCTACAAGGAGAAAACCAAGAAGTTCCATGACAACTTGATAGCTAGGAAGGATTTCGTAGTTGGCCAGAGAGTTTTGTTATATAATTCCAGACTTGGTCTCATGGGTGGTAAGTTGCGTTCTAAGTGGATTGGACCTTTTGTTGTTACTAATGTTTATCCTTATGGTAAAATTGAAATCAAAAGTGAGTCCACAGATAAGAGCTTCAAGGTTAATGGGCACAGGCTGAAGCCATTCCTCAGCAATCCAACTCTACTGAACACAGTTGTGGAAGAGACTTCTCTACTTGACCTAATTTCTCTGCCATCCTCCACCACCATGACTTAGGGATTTTTCTCATCCCACTCTTTTCCGTTTTACTTTCATTCATTTCCTATCTATCCACCTTCTGTAATTAGGAAGTAATTAGGAAATAATTAGGAGTAAATAAATACAACTTTCATACTTGTTTATAATTGATTTTTGATACTTGGAGATTTTGTGATTCTGGTCTGACTATTATTATACCTGCATTATGGTCTATATGTGGAGAATCTGAACTGAAATCTGAGCTGAATTGATTTTTAGATTATTTTGTGGTGTTGATATAGTCCTCTGATGGACTATGGATTAGTCTGTATGGATTGGTTTTGTATTGTCTCTGATAAGTACTTGACAATTTGAACCTATGAGTTATTTGGACCTGTTTTAAATGGACTTATCTATATGTTATTCTCTTTCTTTCGGTGTGATTTATGCCATTAGTGAATGCTATTTGTCAGAACTTTCTTTTGTTCTTTTCAAAGCTACATTTTATCACATAATGCATGATTATGATTGAGGCATTCATTTCTATTTCCCCACATAACCAGATAGCCTACCTTGCATTGTATTCCCTTGTTAGCCCCTTTGAGCCTGAAACCTTCTCTTTGATGACCTGTATTACAAACCTTAAGAGTAAAGCAATGTTGTCCTGATTTTACAGATATTGATTGGATTGTTTATCTTTTGGTTATGTAAAGCAAATAAGTGTGGGGTATCTGCTAGGGACTTGCAGAAAATTAAGTGTGGGGGGTGAAATACTTGATTTATATGATTTGGGTTAGAGTTGTGGAGTTGGTATGATTTGGTTAAATTTTTTATGATCACACTTGCGTTTTGAATTCATTTGATTCTGATACAGTTGAAAAAAGAAAAGAAAAGAAAAGAAAATGAGAAAAATAGCAAAATTTTGATTTGAATAAGTATGGAAAATAAGTTGAATACTTTAGCAGTGATTGAATTGGAGACTTTACAGCTTTATTGTGTAGTTCTGATATCTTTTGTAATCTGTTGATGCTTTGTTCAATATCTGTGAAATAGTAGTCAATGAACCATATTTATTAAACCCTCATCCTTGGCCTCATTACAACCTTTGCAAGTCCTCTTGAATCATGCATGATTGTGATTATTAGTGGTAGAGAGTTAGAATAATTGCAAGCCTATGGTTAAATGATGTTTACTTTTATGGTTTGAGAGTAAACACTCACCTGAGACACTTGAGAGCTTGAGTGATACACTTCTAGTGAGATCATTGTTTATGATTGACTTGCTTGACTGATTCAATATCTGATTGATCCTATCTTAAGCAGGAATTGTTCAACACTGTGATATGTAATCTCTAGATTGATTATGCTTTGATTGTTGTGTTCAATTCTGATACATTGATGGTTGTTTTGGGAGTATATGAAATAGTTTAGATTAGTTGAATTTTTGCATCCAAGTTTCATATTTTTGCTTAGACTTAGTTTTGCCTAGGAGTGCAAAAGAATAAGTGTGGGAGAATTTGATGAGTTATTATTTTGATCACTTTCTCTGCATATTTTATATCCTAATAAAGTATGATTAATGGTTAATTAGCATGATTTAATGCATTTATGAGTTTGTTTGGGTTCATTTGGGCTTTAAGTGCTTAATTTGTTTCAATTTGCTATAATTTTCCAGATTTGAGTAGTTTCACTAAAACAGGCATAACTTCCTCCACAGATATTGTTTTGAGCTAAGGTTTTTTAAAAATTAAAGGGGATTCACAGAGCTACAAATGTCATGAAGACACAAAGAGCTAATTCAGACTAAATCTGGGGTGAAATTAGCCTTGAAAGTGGACCACGAAGTGCATGCGGGAATTTCCAGCGAATTGGACTCATTTAAATGCATTCAATTCATTCACTTTGTTTTGCTGTATATGGGATTCGAATTGGTGACCTTTCTCACTTAAAAATGACATGTGCCTTGCACATGAGGGGCTGGTCATTTGTAATTAGAAGGGGCAATCAGATTTGAGACATCAACACTTGACAATAGCATATTCACACACAATTTTTACGTTTAGGTTTTAGTTTAGGTTCTTTTCTTTTCTCTCCTCTTCTCTTCTCTTTTTCATTTGGCTTTTTCTTCATTTTGCTGCTGGTTCTCCATTTTGGGTTGTTTAGAATTGCAATTTTATTCCAGTTCTCCATTGTAGTTTGTTTCTTCTCTCTTATCTACTGCACTTTCGTTTTTAATGTTCCATTTGCTGTTTCAATTGTGAAGGTTTCATTATCTTCTTCAATTCGCTTACTGCAAATTCAATTTACTGCAATTTAGTTTCAATTCGTTTACTACATTTTCGTTTAATTCATTTTTGTTTACTGTATTTTCCTTTCATTTCAATTTTATTGGGAAATTAATTTGAAGGGTTAACCTCTTGATTCAAGATTGCAATTGAGCTTTGAGGTTTTGTTCTGATTGGTTTTGCTCTCTTAGTGCTTAACTCTTCATCAATTATTCTAGTAATTAAATGTCTCATTTGCTGTTCATGCTTAGTGTTCCAGATAATAGGCAAATCATTTCCCTATTCATGCTTAATGAATTGATTTATAATTTGCTGGAAATGGAATGATTGATGTATGTGGACACTTAATTCGCATAAGGAAAGCCTAGAGTTAATTTTCGCTTAGTTAATTAAATTTGAGTTTGATTAAGAGCATCAGTAGATTGAGCATAGGTTCTTGTAACCAAGGATAAGCAATATGCAACCTAATCAAGAGGTTAATCTTATTTCAATCATTGTTAATTCCTGTTTTTACTAATCTGTTTGAACTATCCAACCCCTCCCCTCCCCCTTGTGAATTGTGTTTGATAGAAATTGAGTGATGGTCCTTGAGAGAGACGACCTATGAGTCACTTCTTAATACTGCACTTTATTGCATTATTTTGACCTAGTACGGCCTCGATCAGTGCTAATACAAGAAAGGAATGTGATATGGTTAAGGTGTTAGAAGAGAAAACAAAAATACATTGGGAAATGAAATTATATATTTGTGTTGATATTTTTCAAAAATTAAATAAAATGGAATCCCATTTCTCTATATTATAAGGGTAGACGTGTTTCTTTGAGGACATTTTCCTCAAAGAAAGCAAGGGTGTGAAACAAGAAGTAACTAGTGAAAGGTGTTCTTGGACTCATTTCCAAAAGTAATAGTATGCAAAATTGAGGGATACATTAATGACACACTTAGGTAATAAATAGAACATTTCTTTTATCTAAGTCAGAAGGATTTAAATTTGAAAATCCCACCAATCTAAAACTGCTATAGAAAATTTTATTCAAGCAAGTTTTTCTTCATTTTATTCACAAAAACACATCTTAAATAAATTTTAAAAATACTAACATTGAAAACTAGTTGCAAACATTAAAACTAGAATATCACTTCAAACAGATCCTAACTTGATCGTAAAAACAATTCAATCACATCCTGTATTTTTCCGGCAAAACTCACTATACTAATCACATAATGGCCAAGGCTTGCGCAAAAATTGATGTAGTTAAAGTCCACACTGCTTCACGAATGGAAAGACACTTGGCAACTAATTGTCTCATGTATGGCATGTGCTTTCCTTGGAGACAAATGTCTTGAAAATTGACACAACGTCCAAATGTTGTGTAAGTGACTAATAATTTAGAAAAAAAAATTGTTCTCTTGAAAGAAACTTTTGAACATTAGAAAATATATAATTTGTTTACGTTAAGTGAGTAAGGTATAAAAAAAAAATTGTTCTTTGAGCTGTATCCGCATAATTCTTGGTAATGCAAAGGAGGGATCATTCACTACCATGTTTTTATATACGTGCATGAAAACCAAATAAGCTTTTGTTTTGCAGAAAAGGGATTTATAACGGTCCTCCACAACAACAATAGAACCGATTAAGAATCCACTAATGCACAGAATCACATCAACAATATGCATTGTTCACGATAAATAAATATAATCTGTTAGCCCAAACCTGTTGAGGGGAGAGAAAAGGCTGAACAATGGGATCAAGTGACCTCAATGGTTTGGAAGAGGTATTCTAGAAAAGCTCAGAAACAAGATCAACAAAGGGAGGGTGCTAAGAACTGGAGAGGTGGTTAGGGAGGAATGGCAGAATGGGGAGTGACGATGAGTTATTGAGACAAATTTAAAGTGTTGTTGGCTATTGGCTAGTGCGCTGGACAGGGATTTTCCCTGAGGATATTACTCTAGTTATCTTTGTTTTCTTAGTTTTTTCTATTGAATAATCGTCTTATATTGGTATTTCTACTCTTATCTCAACATCAGCAATTTATGCAAAATATCAATTCAACACGAGTGCTCCATTACATAGTTAAAAAGAATGCTTTAAGAAAGCATAAACAATGATTCGGCGTTTCTATACTATGTACAATCTATCTTGCAAGTATTCTATCTACTTTCTCTAATGTAGGCAGCTTCAGCGCACATGTGAAAATAGTACCTGTGATAGTCTTTCCAAATTAAATTAATAATATTTAGATGAAATTTTGTTCAGAAAACTTGTTAAACTACATATACACTAAAGGTTTTGTTAACTAAGTAGCAAATACACCAACCCAAAGGCACTCAAATTTGATAGCCTTCACACCTGTTCATAGTTGGGGGCACATATCCTTTGAAGTATGAGAAATCAAACACATCTTGTATTTGTTGAAGAAATTGTAATAATGGCTTTGGGCATGCAGCAGAAGAAAGAAAAGCCAAAAGTCCGGAACATATATCTTGTAGCATTGAAGGTGATTTTTCCTGAACCCACTTCAAGTGCTCAATGGCAATTGGAATCTCTTGTGCATCTGCCAAGCATTTCAACAAAGTTACATGCGATTCTGCACATCCTATATCATGATTGAGACTGCAAAGTAATTTGGATGCATCTGTAAGATGTCCTACATGAAAAAACATACAATGAGACATGTTAACTTGTTTATATGAGGCTGTAACCTGATAATCCAAGCACTGCAATATGTTTTAAGTTACAAATTTTCAATTAAGTGCAGAGTACCTGTCCTGCAGAGTGATAATATAAATGAGCTCGATATGTCTCTTGCAAAAGTGATGTCTTGTTTGACAGATTTGTTATAGAGCTCAAAAGCTGTTGCAAGCTTGTTTTCGTTGCAGAGCCCTTCTAGAAGAGAAGCATAACTTGTAACATCAGGTTCCACCCCCTTGTCCAACATGTGGTCAAAGAGCATTTGTGCCTCTTCATTTTGTCCCTCTTCAGATAATTTTTGCATAAGAATGTTGTAAGTTTTTAAGTTCCCGCAACAACCACCAGCAAACATCTCATCCCAGAGCTTCCTTGCAGGATGCAGTAGGTCCTCCTTACAGCATGCTTCCATCACATAATTATACGATGTGACATTGGGGCGTAACCCTTTCTTCTTCATCTCCTGCAGAACAGCATAGCCCTCTCTCACTCTCCCAACCTTGCACAAAAATGACACCATCACGTTGTAATCCTCTACATCTTTAAAGTAATTTTTTTGAGAATTCAAAACACGGAACACCTCCAATAATTCATCAATCTTGCCATGCCTACACAGGTTCCTGCTCAAATTGCTGATAGCCAAAATGGTCGGGACCCTCTCTTTCTCAACCATGAAATTGAAAAACACAATTGCTGCACCAGGATCAACACTAGATACTGATCCTATCAATGCATTGAGAACATCATCTTCAACAGGAAAATTACCACCAACTATAACCTCCCCAACTTCTTTTGCTGCACAAATATGCCTCTCTGAAACCAAGCCAAGTATCAACTCCCTATAATCAGCACTCCTGGGAGCCACTCCAAACTTCCTCTTCATCTTCAAAACCTTCACCTCGTCAGCCACATTTCCCATCGACCGGAATGCCGCTGCAACAACCCAGTAAGCCATGAAATCAGGCTTCCATCCCCTACTCCTGAGTTCATCTAACATCCACAGAGCCTCCAACACCTTAGAAGCACGACACAAGCCATGAACAATCAAAACTGCCACAACAGAACCATTAATCCCATAACCACATTCCTTAACCCCATCCAACAAACTCAATACCCCCTTCAAATCATCCACTCCACAAACCCGCCAAATAAACACCCCGAATCCCAGTGTAGTAAAATCAACACCTCTGTTGGTCATTTCATCAAACACCTCATGGGCAATGTCCAAGTGTCCATCAAAGGAAAGGGATGCCAAGAGCATGTTGCAAGTAGGCACCCCAATTTGGGTGCAGAGAGGGGCAACACTCTTGAAGAGGGAAAAGGCTTCGCGGATGCGATGGTGGGTAATGTGGGACGCTATGATGGAGCTTAAAAGGGAAGGGTGGATATTGAAGTTGAGGGACTTGGCATGTTTGAGGAGAGCATGAATGAGAGAGAATTGATTGGTGTGGGAGAGTGATTTGAGGATGGAGTGGAAGGTGGAAGGGGTGTGGCCAAAATTGGGCTGCTGAGAGGCCCAATTGAAGAAGCCAAGGGCAAGGGAGTGATGGCCGAGGAGGAAAGGGTCAATCACATTAGCCACCAATGATGGTGTCAGGTGTTGCCGGTAACCCAACCTGTGGAGTGTCTCCTCCACATGTGGGCCCCACAAACAATGCCTTCCGTTCCTCTTTGAGGCTGAGATCACAGCCTTGCTTAGCCCTACTGCCAAATCAATTGCAGCACTACTACCTTTCATCGCTCTCCTACTCATTCTCCTATTCTCCTTCCTACGTAAACATTCTCATCAATCAAAATTGGATATTTTCTATAATAGCTACCTCTTTTGTTTGATATGTGACCCATTTTGAATTGAATGGAATGAATGAAATAACTTTCTACATTGGCATCAATACATCATCAATATATCATCGCATGCTTTTCCCATTTTGAATCGAATGGAATGAATGAAAATCAACTTTGGGAGAATCGGACAGTTTGGAGGAGAAGAGATCGTTGGGCTCAGGGTCAGTGGTGTGCTGCTATGTTAACAGCAGGAGGAACTACTCGACTGTTATATGTTATTGTTCCTTCTTTTTTCTTTTCTTTTTTTTTTTTCTTCTCTTTTTTATGATTCATTTTCTCTTTTCGTTTTTACCGCGAAAACAATCAATAGATTATTATTCACATTTCTTTTTTTTACTTGTGTAAGTTATGATCTCAGCATCCGAATATAATTTTGAATAAACTATTAATTTCATCTACAATTTTGTTACACGTTATCATGTGAATGTGTTACTGTTATCTCTTTTAAGTTCAACATTTAATATTTTTATTATTTTTATTATAATATCGAATTTTTATAATTTATTATGATTTAAATTTTTAATATATACAAACTTAGTAAAATATATTGAATTGTTTTTTTAAAGATAAATTTTACTATAAAAATTATGTAAATTCTAAAATATTTTGTAAGAATATAATAATTTATGACATTTTATTTAATAATTTTTATGATTAGGTTTTTTAATTTGGATTTTATTTGACTTGTATAAAAACAAAATTACTAGGTTTAAAAGGATTTTATGGATCTTTTGAGATTTTAAGGAGTTTTATGAATTTATAAAATATATTTTAATTTTTAAAATAAAATGAAACAAAATTTTTAATAATAACTGTTGAATTATAAGAAAAAATAATTAAATTTCATTTTTAATACTTTAAATTTAAAAGTTCAATTTACATCCTTTATAATTTATAAATGCATCATCTTGATCTTTTATATATATTTTGTTAAAATAATTAATTTCACTTCAAAATTTGTAGTGATTTAAATTTTAAAATAATTAATTTAACATAAGGGTGATAAAATTTTGTTTCGTAACATATACTTGCATAGCTCATTAAAAAGGTTGATACCACTACCAGAGAAAGAAAAAAAAAAACTAGACTTAACACAAGAAATTGTAAAATATGAAATTATTGAACACAAATCGTAACATTTAATTTTAATAATTATAATTAATTTTATAATGTATTAAAATTAATCATCTCTGGAATGTAACTAATCTATAATTTGGTTTGAAGGAACAAATCAATGTTTAGTATGATAGAGCAAATTAATAAATACATAGATGGAAGTTTTCCAAATCAAAAGATAAGTTCTCATCCTAATGATTATATTTAAATGTTAAGGTATTTATCACTTCACTTTGTCTTATAGAGGTTGACTTAATTAATACAATTCATGTATGAGGAGTCTACCTATAATGACCCAACTTTGTCATCATTAAAATACACTGATTTTTACTATTTTTAACGGAAAGCATTTGTTTTCTTGAAACTTTATTTTGGTTTTTACTATTTTTTAAAGTGTTTATTTTCTTAAAATGTTATTTAGATTTAATTAGATGTATTTATATAAATGAAATGTCATCATCATTCTTTAAAAATAGTCATAACATTAATAAGGAAGCATCATACTAAGTTGAAAATTACTTGCGAAATTCTATAAAAATAATTTATGTAATGTTTACCACTTAATCTTAAAATTTAAAATTAAGCTAAAAAAACATAGTCTTTAATCATAAAATATTTGTTCTTTAACTCACAAGCTTCTCAATACATGTATAAATCAACCTATTAGTCTACTCCCCGAATAGAATTAAAGATCATCACAAGTGTCAAACCAGGGTAAGTTTCTCAATAAAAAAAATCTTGTTAGAAAATACATTTTATTTATTTCCACTTAGAAATTTACATGAATTTATTGATTTATATTAATTCATGACTAAATGAAAATTAATGCATGATGCATGATTCTTCCCCGACTCTCTCATTATGTCATGTTGTAACATTTTACTAGATAATACAACCTCTTGTCATAAAACTTATCGATTAGTTAAGATCCCTCAGTGTCGCGTAGAATGTAATAAACAACATGTGATCATAATGAGTAAAATGATTTTTCACTGTCTCAAAGACCCTTTAATATTAAGCTTCATGCTTAGTTGCAGGGATTAAGTTTATCATTATTTGAATCCTCTTTATGGTCAAAACCTCTCTCACGCATATATGAACATGATCACTTCTCCATACTTTAAACATGTTTGATTATTATTAATTTATACATCACTTATCCATTACACATGTTCATAGTGTTACGAATATAACACAAACTCGTCATCCAAGTTGGTAGCCTCATGAATCATAACACACAACACAATCTATCACACAAATTCATAGCATTATGAATTTTTATCTCAATACATCGATGTCTAAGTTAAAATCTTTCAACACAAAATATTTAGAATCAAATCATAAAGTTGATAAAAACTCATAGAAACTTCTTAAACTTAGAAATTTAGAATACGTAAAAACTAGTTTTCAAAAGTTTAAAATCTTAATACTTTAATTATATAAACATCCCTTAATTACTATTTATTGTTACTCCAAATTCCATTCTCTTGTTTAAAATATATCAACCAAATTAATTCATTAAAAGTTCACTTTTAAACTATGTTAACAACTTTTATTATTAAAACCTCCGAGAGCTCTTTAGAAACTTAGAATACTGAACACTTAATTATTTTTAAGAGAAATTCCCTTATCTTAAACCTCTGTGATTCCTTAAGAAAACTCTTGAAAAAGTTTTTGAAAAGTGATCCTAATTCCTATTAAATTTCACGTGATTTTAAAGTTTGGTGAAACTTTGAAAAAGTTTGGAAACTAGCTAAGTAAGTTCATGATTTTTAGCTATTAAAAGGCAAGGAAGTTTGGTGATTTTCTTTAGTGAAAACTCATGGTCAAGGTATGTTCCCAAGGTGTCTTAGATAGATGTAGGAAAATATTAAATTATTTCATGTAACTATTTAGTTGTTCTAGTTTGGTTACTTCAAAGGTTAGTTAACATTTTTCCATCCAATTTTAATTAAGTCATTAATGCCTTAAGATAAGCATCTTGACTTTGATCTTCCTTCTTTATTTTGGTCGTGTGGTTCATGTCTCGCCAAAATTGCACACATGACAAAATTGCAAAAAGGTTGCAAATTTCCACACCATGTAACCTTTGTAACTTTGGAAGATTTTTTTTCAATAACTTTCCAGGTGTCCTGACCTTCATCTTGGTCTTTCATTCTTAGATTTTTCTTTCCACTTTTATGTTAGTTCATGTGATCTTATACAAAACTAAGACAATTTTCACAAATTTTACAGAATTGCAATTTAAAAGTTACATATTTTTTAAATTTCATAATAAATTAAAAATATAATTGTTATGATTATTTTGTTTTGTTGAATCTAATCTTAAAAGGCTTTCTTGTAATCTAGACCATTCATTTTTAGATAGGATCAATCTTATCCATAGATTTTAAAGAAGTCAAATTCAATTTAAACTCTTCAACCTAGAATTTTTGTATAGGATTAATGATCATTTTTCCATAATTTTAGGTCTATAGATTTTTTCTAAATAAATTTTTAAAGTTGTTTCTATATATAATTCCTAAAAAATTCATCGTACAACATTTCATTCCTAACTGTATATTTTTTTTATTCTACACTTAATTTTGTATTTTGAGTTCTAGTTCCTTTTTATTTTATTATTACTGAATTTCCTAACTCATATTGCGTATATAAACATTGTCCTGGAATTAATGGATTTTTCTTAAAAATTGTGTATTCTCTTAACCTACAATTAACCCTCTATCACATATATTTTATTCATATTATTTTGTATCTATTTCAATAGTTGATGCGCAGGCAGGAGTGTGTTACCTCCTACCCTTGCTATGGCAAGTATACCACAATTGTTAAGTAATAAGTATTTAACAACAGGGTTGTCGATCCTACGAGGATAAACAATCAAATTTTATATTAATTATATTTCTGATTCCTAAGATTTAAAAGATGATATAACTTAATATAGCCAATTTGTAAAAGGATGAAAATTAACTTCAGATTAAGAAAGCAATCGGGATCCCGATTTTATTACTAATTACCTTAATACTCTCCTCGTTGTTATTCAAATTATACTCTTGGATGAATCAGATTCCTACTCTCATAACAGTCCCTCTCTTGGGATCAATTATACTGTCTAAATTAACTCGATTAATTAATCTCTTAAATTAAACTAATTCAATTAGGGTTTATGTTTTGTGAATCTATTGATAATTGTGAGGTGATGGTTCAACTACCGTCTACTCTTATCTCTAAGATTCGAGCTTAGTAATGGTTATTTTTTCAGTATTATCTAGGTTTCTTTTCTCAAAGTCCCCCTAGGTTTATGTTCAGTTCATTCATGACAAGTTAACAAAAAACATTAAGTTCAGAAGAAATAAACTCGCAATCATATAGTTGTAATGCAAGTCGCGCGAGTTGATGTTACAGAGACGAATTGTATCCTACTGGAGATGAGTTGTGTTCCTCTGCACGTTTTCTCCTGTACTTAGTCATTTTTAATCCCTGAAACACTCAAACAAACCATCAATATCTTCTATAACAATGTATTGCAATGTAACACATTTAATGACTATTTTGACTTGCTTAAGAGTGTTTAATGGACGATTTCTCACTTAAAAAGTGTATGTTGATAACTCATTATTGTGAGTTATCAATAGTCCCACTTGTACTACATAAAAATTCACGGTCCCAAAAATAATCAAATTTTTCAAAAAAAAACATATTTTTATAGTCAGAAAAATTTTCTACTTAACATTATATATTTTTCACGTATTTATTCTAAATAAATTTCACAAACTAAATACACTAAAAATTTAATGACGTTATATAGATAACAATTTAATTCAAATAGAGATTACATAAACAACCAATAAATGTATACACAGAAGTCATATATAGTAAACAACAATTCAACAAGTAAAATAATGAATAACAATTAAAAACGTCAAATAAAAAAAATTACACTACATTCCAGATTTATTAAAATGTAACAACAAACAAATTATTAAAAGCAAAATGTCAAAGAATAATAATTTTCACAACAAAGTATAATTGCAAACAACACATAATTTTATAAAATATCTGGTAAGTGTTTAAGTATGAAAACTAATTTGAGAATGTTACACTATCTGATCATCTCTTAAAAAGATGAGTCAAATCAAACAAAAATGGGACTTATTTGGCAAGAATATTTTTAGCAGAAAAGTAGCTACTATTTTCAAAAATGGGACTTATTTGGCAAGAATATTTTTGGTAGAAAAGTAGTTACTATTTTCACCATTCTTCACCTATTAAAGAATTAAGTTGCCAACTCTGATGAGACAGTCTATACAGAAGTATTTAATGTAAATGGATGTAACATGTTTCCTAAAAATGAATGATGAAGATTTGAAGTTGTTAAGTTTAACAACTACTTCAAGATCATTATCTATGTTGTTGTTGTTTATCCTAAAAATGTTGTGCTCAAATAATACTTTTACATCATAAAGAGGTTAAGGTAAAGCTTGTATCAAGTTTTGATATAGTGGAACCTTAGTTGTTTTTAATTAAGGAAATGAACGCAGTCTTGGATTAAGAAAAATAAGTATAAAAACTTTTCTACTATTTTTACTTCGTATATTATATGTATAATTAATCTTAAAGGGGTGATTGTTATCTAATAAAATTTTATGAAAATATTTGAAAAAGCTTGCAAAATATTCTTAAAACACAGTTCAACCTCCATTTTTATATTTTTGCATTTATAGAAAATTTTCCACATTTTTTTTTACTTGGGTAAGTTATGATTTCTCCATCCATAATATAATTTTGAATAAATTACCAATTTTATCTATAACTTTATTATGAGTTATCATGTTAATGTGTTACATGTTATCATGTTAATCTTTTATGTTCAAAATCTAGCAATTATATTCATTTTTATCATAATATCAATTTTTTTTAATTTATTATGATTTTAATTTTTAATATAAACTTAATACATTGAATTAGTTTTTTTAAGATAGATTTTAGCATAAAAAATTATGTAAAGTTTAAATAATTTCATAAGAATATAATAATCTATAAGATTTTCATTAAGGATTTTTATGATTAAGATTTTATAATTTGAATATTATTATATTCATATATAAAAAAATTATTGAATTTAAAAAGACTTTATTAATCTATAAGATTCTAGGAATTTCATTGATATGTAAAAGATAAAGGTTTGCCATCACTCTTAGATTTAGAATTTGAAATTGAAATTAGATTCTAATTTTTGAATTTTAAATTTGAAATTCAAATTGGATTATCTTATATTCTAATTGAAGTTCAAATTTTAAATTTTAAAATTGATTCTTAAGATTCTATTTTAAATTTCAAATTTAAATTGAATTCTCTTATATTCTAATATGAATTTCAAATTAAAAAAAATGAGTCTTTAATTATTTAGATTTAAAATTTACAAGTTAAATTTGATCTTAATTTAAATTTCAAATTTAAATCAAAGTATATTCAAATTTAAGGCTATCCATTCATTCACACCTATCTATCTTTGCTTTCTAAAATATTTGGTCTATTAATTAAAGCTAAAAGTCCAAATACAAACACTAAAGTTGGTAAATTTAAGGTTATCCATCATTCACACCTCTGTATCCTTGTTCTCTAAAATATCTAGCCTTTTAAAACTAAAAGTCAAAACACAAACACCAAGGTTGGTAGTGACATTTACAACCAAAACAATTACAAGTTCAAGTAATCTGAATTACAAGTATTTATAAATTAATAAGAAGAATACAAGGCTTTATTACAAGAGCAATGTATTAAATAGGTGACTTTAACTTTGACTCGGTCAACTTTTCTTGGACCTCCTTCTCTAGTCTCTCAAACAAGACCTTATTATTCTTCTACTTGTAGGAGTTTGGGATGGATCTCCATCATGGTCATTGGTCATGTTTGATTATTTAATATTGGTTTTTTTTTTCTTGATGCATGTGAAGGAGACATGGAAGTAGTGGATTAGATACATATTCAAAGCACCAATATTAAATAATCAAACATTACAATAAAAATGAATTTAAGACACACTATGATACCTTAAAATTTAATACTCAAAATTTCTTTGATGATAAGTATTAATTGTCTCTAAAGTCTATTTAACTAGATTGACTATAAGTATAATTAAAAGCCCTAGAAAATTAAATTAACTAATTGGGTACGAAGTGAGTTCATAATATGGATTGAAATTATGAGTTTCATTATAATTAATTGGTTTAAACTTCTTTTACGTTGTGTAAATGATTAATTTAATCTTCAGTTTAAGTTTTATAATTTTTAGAAATTATAGACTTAAGTTTGAATATTTTATTAATATTATTTAAAGATTATATTAATTTTCTTTCGATAAAGTCAATAAGAGAAAAGAATATTAGGAAGTCCTAGATTTGTATAAAAGATGTGTATGTATACCTCTAGTGGACTTACTTTCCTTTTCTTTTTCTCTACCTTCCCTATCTCCCTTTTTATCTTGTAACCCCTCTCTTTTCTTTCATCACTCCACTCCCACCACCTCTCTCCTCTCTCCTTCTCCTATTTGTAACCCTCTTTCCCCTTTCCATTTTTTTCTCATCCCCACTTTCCTTTATTTGTTTTACTTTTATTCTTTTTTTCTCCATTTCTTCTTATTCTTATTCTTATCTTCTCTTATCTTTCTTCTATTTGCCCTAACTTCACCCACTACCACCATCAATGTCATTCTCCTCATTTCCTCTTCTTCTCTTCTAATTCGTCTTCACTCTTGAGCTCACCATCACTTCTTCATCATCACCTTCAAACCTCAATTTCCATCTTAACAAAGAGCCTCTAAGGAGACCTATGGTTTTTCTATCATCTTCTCCACCTCATTCGCCATCTCTATTTTGCTTAGAAGCTAAGAAAAGGAAAAGTCATTTAAGGTACCAGTGTTTCTCTTTAAAATACATTGATAATGAATATTTAATATTTTTTGTTTAGAGTTTTACTCTGATTAAATGTCTTGGAATGAAATTGGGTGTGAATTTGGTGAGTGGTTGTTGGTTGTGGTTAATAATGGGTGAAAATTTATGTGTTGTTTCTTTTAAGTGGATTTTAGGAAATAAAATGCATATATATTATATTGTTTATAAATGTGAATTGGTGAGTGTGAGTTTAGATGTGATAATATTGTTGTGACAATTGCCTTAGAAGATTTCATTTTGGAAATCTTGAACTCTTGGATTGGTTATTGAGACAACTATAATGTTTTCAAATGTTTAGAGTTCTAAGGGTGTGTTAGACCATTTTCAATAGTTAAATGAGATGTAAACGCGGTGCCATGTCGTCAAATTTAATCAGTTGGTTTTGGCGGTTACTGGCAGTTACGGACGGTTACCAAAGCGGTTTTTGGCGGTTGGCGGTTTTTTTAATCAGCTTTCAACCGTTTATGAAGGTCCGGACATCTATATATATATATATATATATATATATATATATATATATATATATATATATATATATATATATAAAAATAAAATCAAGAAAACTTGTACAACTTTTTTCACCTCTACAAGTGCAAACAGGAACTTCATCATATCCTGAAGAAGATTTGTTGGACTCATGCAGAATAGAGTACAAATATTTCTTTAGGAAAGTGACATTGATACACGCTTTGAAGTCATCAATATACTCATGTTCTAACAATCCAAAGAAATATATGTGTGATGGCTTCAATCAAGGATATGGTTGCTAACATCGTCAAACTTGACCGTTTTGACAGAGGACACTTCCTGAGATGGCAGAAGCATGTTCAATTTCTGTTGACTTCGCTTCAATTGATGTATGTCATTATTACACCATGACTTGAAGAATCCAAAAATGAAATTATTGATCAACTAAGGAGGAGGCAGAAGTGGGAGACTGATGATTACACGTGTAGGGGTCATATTCTGAATGCAATGAGTGATTCTTTATTCGACCTCTACGACAACGTACAATCTGCTAAGGAGTTGTGAGATAAACTGGAAATGAGATACATGAAAAAGATGCAACAAAAGAGGAGTGTCGCATGTAGGAAAATGAAAAGGAGCAATATGCTCAGGAATTTTCAAAGGTGCATGTGACTGAGGCTGGTCAGACAAAAATGCAGCCTAACAAGAGGTCTTTCAACAAGATTAACAATGGTAAATCCAAACACATTGGATTAAGACACAGTTGTGTCAGAGAAGTTGTAAAATACAAACACACAAGAAGGAGGGTTGAATTGTATTTATTAATTAAAAGCTTTTTCAGAAGATGCGTTTTGCATCTGTATTGAAACGTTTGAACAGACGCAAACTTAAACTTATCTTTCAAAGATTGATTTCAATTAAGAATAGGATTTAAGTTGTTATCCCTAGTTAGTTATATAGATAAATATAATCAAAGCAGTAATATTTTTACACAGGTTCGTCTATTCAAGACTACGTCCAATTACTCAGCAACTTGTTGAGGTTCCACTAAGAATATTCTTTGAACCCATCTACTCCTGGCAAAAATACAAATATTCTTTGAACATAGCCTTCTCGGGCTAAAGTGGTATTCTTTGACCCCAACCTCTACAAGCTAAACCCAGGTATTCTTTGAATAGCCTCCACGGGCTAACCAAGGTATTCTTTCAACACTTAGCCTCCTTAGGCTAAAACGGGTATTCTTTGGACCTCAGCCTCCTTAAGCTAAACTCAATGTATTCTTTAAACACTTAGCCTCCTCAGCTACAAATTACCACCAACAGTGGTTTACAACAAAAATCAAATAGAAAATAGCCTCTACGCAGAGAAGGATTTTACAATGTGAATTCTATTCCAAGTTTATGGCGAGCAAACTTGTACTTTGAGAGCTTGAGCGAGTAGATGAATATAGTTTTGATCAAAGTAGTTCGCCAACTTGAACTCGCAGAGATGAAGTCCATTTATAGGCATTCTATGAAGTATTTGTTAGACTGTAGAAGTGAACGTTAGTCCTTGTCTTGGATACTTTCACATCTGGTAGAGTGAGCAATCAGAACATTTAACGTAAAGTCAGCAGATATCAGCGTGAGACCGGGCTTTGACTTGATATGCTTAGAGATTTCACTAAAATGTACAACTATTTTTCGTGTTGCAGAGGTTTATTTTGAAATCTCTTTCCATCTTTAGAAGTTTCTGAGTAACGGCTTGATTTGAAATGAATGCACGTGTTACTCAGCGCCTTGAACTTCATTAAACAGATAGACGAATGAACAAATAGATGAGTTGTGTGTTGAATTCATTCGTCTGTCTTCTACCTTCGTCTTCAACTTCAGTCTTCAAAACTTCACTCTTGAGCACATGACATGAAGTTGGGACTAGCTCTCTGTCTGGTCTATGAAGGTTCTTTGTCTGATGAGATTGTCTTGAAGTATGATGACTTGAACCTTTCGTCTGTTGCATCTTCTGTTTTGAGGGTGCATCTTTCGTCTATGCTAATAATGATATGTCTGATCATTGTTCCCTGTGCGTCTGTTGATACATCCGTATGTCTTGTAATTATCAAAATTAATATGCTAAGTCATTTTGACTCAACATTCTCCCCCTTTTTGATGATTACATACCATACGAGCAAAGCTGTTATCTTCTTCTAGGATCAGAGCTTTAAAGATGTATCAAAGCTTGAAAGATGTAATCGATTCAGCTTGGTCTTTATCAGACTGAACTCATTGATAGATAACTTCATTTAAGCTTGAGTTCTTCAGACTGATAAGATCATTCTTGAAATATTGTGTAGATATCAGATCAAATTCTGCATAAAACATGTTAGTTCAAAATACACAGAATATATTAAAACATAGTAAAACACATCGAGATGATGTTCTTAGTCATTCTTCTTTCATATAAAAGTATTACATCAATGAGATGAAATTTTGTACAATAATCAGAGCAAACAAAAAGAATAGCTACATGCACTAAAGTACAGAAAAAAAAAATTAGCTTCCCCTAAACTTGATCTATTTCTTCTTTTCAAATCATCTTCTTTGTTTGGCTCCCCCTCAGACTGATAACATATTTTTATGTTGCCCCTCAACTTGATCTTTTTCTTTTCCTCTTTCTAATCTCCTCCTTTTCTTCCTTTTCTCATTTTCCTTTTTCTTCTTCTTCTGATCCTCCTCTCTTTTGATCCTCTTCTTTCTTCTTAGCTTTCCTCTTTTTCACCTTCTCCTCCTTGGGCTGCAATCAAAAAAATAGTATAATGAAATCATCATTCAAAGCCCAGATGTAGATGATGCATCGTGATTCCTTTGAGCTAGAAGTGCCTTCATCAATTCTTCTAAAGATTCAATTCTCCTCATAAGGATGCTTTGTGTGGACTTGTACTCCAAATTTTCTTGTTCTAGAACAGAACAATTTCGTTTGAGAGAATTGTAGGCATCAACAAAAGGAACTTCAGCCTCCAAAAAGTGAATAGTTAAGAATGGGAGAACTACTGTAATAGCCTGAGGTTCATCCCATCTCCAACTAAATTCGTGCTGGATTGAAGAGATCTGAAGATTGCGAAGGGACTCAGCATTTCCATAGGCAAACCCACATTCAGGGTAGACGCTTCCACATTCAACAACGTCCTGCATTCCAAGCTTCTTGCCAGAATAATGAGCCAATGTGGCTTCATGATCACGAATCTTGGCAAGGGTCCTACTATCAAAAGGACCATGTTGGAGTAGATGATCATATTTTGACTGAGACAACAATTTTGGTATATGGCGTGCCCATAGAAACTTCTTGGATTCAAAATATACTTTCTTTTCTTTTCCCATGGCTAAGAATTTTATTCTACAAGGACGATGTCTGCAATTGAATAAAGAACTTAATTGATAGAGAAGAGATAGACGAGAATTGAGTGCCAAGAAATTGAGGTAGAAGCCTTTATTCTTTTTCAGCTATCCGTCTGATATGATGTAGAGAGGTAACTTGAGCTTTTCCTTCTCTTCTATATGAATTTTTCATGTTATGAAAGATGTGATCATAATCAATTGACAAAGCATGGGAGAGATCTTTTGGAGATTCAAACTCTTGAGAATAAGTTCCTGGGAGAAGCGAACTCCTAAGCAGTGAGGTCTTGTCCAGGGAAGGGTTATCCCAGGTGAATATCCAAGTCCTAGATATTTAGTCTTGTTCATGGGGATGGTGAAGGTAATGGGGTAATGTTCATCAATAGCATCTAATGACCACCATTTACACCCACCAGGCACAAAAGGACTCCATTTATTGATATCAAATGTTGAATGGAAGAAGATGGTTGAACCATGCTTTTTTAGAGTTTCCCATGGGCGAGCTTCTCTAGTTCTAATGAAGGGCTCATAACGGCTTGATTTCAAATGAATGCATGTGTTGTGTGTTGAATTCATTTGTCTGTCTTCTACCTCCGTCTTCAACTTCAGTCTTCAAAACTTCACTCTTGAGCACATGACTTGAAGTTAGGACTACCTCTCCATCTGGTCTATGAAAGTTCTTTGTCTGATGAGATTGTCTTGAAGCATGATGAGTTGAACCTTTCATCTGTTGCATCTTCTGTTTTGAGGGTGCATCTTTCGTCTATGCTAATAATGATCTGTCTGATCATTGTTCCTTGTACGCCTGTTGATACATCTGTCTGTCTTGTAATTATCAAAATTAAGATGCTAAGTCATTTTGACTCAACAAAATTGATAACCAATGGAGTTATTACAATTGACTATGTGAAATCTAGTCAAAACTTGGCAGATCTTTTCACTAAAGGATTACCAAGAGACTTGGTGAATAAAACATTAAGGGGGATGGGTCACAAACCCATGATTAAAAATCATCAATGATGGAAACTCCACTCAACTCTTAACATTATGTTAAGTCTTGAGTTCAATGTAGATAAAGTACATCATTAGAATGATTGTAAGCACTACAATTAATTGTCATCCAAAGGTACTTAGTGCTTTGTACCCGCTTGTCAAATGAGGAGGTTGAGTTAATTTCTTAATGGTTTTCTAAAGGTACTAAAATTGCGGGGTACTAAAATGAAGGCCACCTATATGAATGTGAAGTGTGGTCGTTTCATGGAGTTAAAGGGTTTGACTCCAAAACATTCATGAAAGATACAGGACAAAAGGCCTCTATTGAATGTGTCAGATATTGTAAAGCAAGTTGCTGATATAAATTATATGCGAAAATTGTTTCTGCTGCGTATTAAATAGAACTTTTGGTTCAAAGACTTTCTACCATGAAATTCTGATATGATGTAATGAACTGTTTTCAATTTAGTTGCTCGAATCGCAAGATACCATTATTTATGCATATAATGTTTAAGTTGTTTTTGGATCATTGATTTGTATTTAACATATTGAAAATGGCGAGGGAATGTTAGACTATTTTCAATAGTTAAATGAGATGTACACGCGGTGTCATGTTATCAAATTTGATTAGTTAGTTTTGGCGGTTATGGGCGGTTACCAAAGCGATTTTTTGCCGTTGGCGGTTTTTTTTAATTAGCTTTCAACCGTTTCTGAAGGTCCGGACATATATATATATATATATATATATATATATATATATATATATATATATATATATATATATATATATATATATATATATATATATATATATATATATATATATATATATATATCCAAACAACTTGAGAAAAAATAAAATCAGAAAACTTGTATAATTGTTCTTGTGAAGAAGGTATCCGTTAGATTGTAGATGTTAACGTTAGTCCTTGACTTGGGGACTTTCACATCTGGCAGAGTGAGCAATTAGAACCTTTAATGTAAAGTCAGCGAACGTCAGCGTGAGATCTACCTTTGACTTGATATGCTCAAAGATTTCACTAAAACGTACAACTATTTTTCGTTTTGCAGAGGTTTATTTTGAAATCTCTTTCCACCTATAGAAGCTTCTGAGTAACAGTTTGATTTGAAGCGAATGTACATGTTACTCAGTGACTTGAATCGATTGAACAAATAGATGAGTTATGTGTTGAATTCATTCATTTGTCTTCTATCTTCGTCTTCAACTTCAGTCTTCAAAATTTCACTCTTGAGCACATGACTTGAAGTTGAGACGCACTCTCTGGTCTTTGAAGTTCTTCGTCTGATGAGGTTGCCTTGAAGCATGACGACTTGAATCTTGCGTTTGGAACATCCTATGTTTTGAGGGTGCATCTTTCGTCTATAATGATCCGTCTAATCATTGTTCCCTCTACTCTGTTGATACATTCGTCTATCTTGTAATTATTAAAATTAAGATGATAAGTCATTTTGACTTAACACAAGAAAAAAATGGTCATTTTTCCACTTATTTTGTAAAATTTGATCAAAGGTATTCATTGACATCACATATTAGTCAAAATTATTTTAAGCCTAATTAAGTGTAACCAATGAAAATAGTGTTATTATATTAGGAAAGTTAAATATGAGAAGAAAAGTTAATGGTTGTGAATAGTGTTAAAACCATTATTTTAATAAAATAATTAGATTAAATACACTAATAAAGAACTTAATTGAGGAATTAATTGAAATCAAATTTAAACCAGGTTAATCTATTTTACTACACTGGATAATTGCTCACAACAGAGAATAAATTGTTTGTGAGGCTCAGGTTGAAAGAGAATTTGAAACATATATAGCATCAATAGTTTTTTAATGTTGGGTTAGCATGTTAGGATCAAGTTGGTTTTATGATTGAGTTTTATGTGTTTAATGCTTTAAAAGCCTAAAACAAAAAAAGAAATTATTAAACTTTGATTCATCTCTAAAGTTGGAATAAAAACAATCACTTTGTAACTCAAAAAACATTTTATTTCGAAAGATATGATGATTAGTCCAACTCATGATTAGTTTAACTCATGATTAGTTTAACTCGTGATTTTGACTATCATGGCAAAAGAATTTAGTGATAGAAAATTATGATAACTACAAAATTATATAAATCTGACAAAAATAGAAGAATTTAGTGATAGAAAATTATGAAAACTACATTATTATATAATGATTAGTCCAACTCATAACTAATTTAAACCTATCTCGTAGTTTGTATTTTAACAATGCTCAGCATTCTAACCCTATGAAATAAAAATAATAAAAATAATAATAGACAATGTTCAGCTCTCAATTTATAACCATGTTCAGTGGGAAGAAATGAATGGTTACAAAAAGGAAATATAAAATGTAAATTAGAGAAAAAATAAAATGATTAAGCCAAACAAAATTAAATTTAACTTATTTTTAACAACAAAAAAATTAAAAACAATTTAAAAACCTTTTTACTTTTCCTTCTCTATTTCTTTCTTCAATTTAAATTTTAAAATTCAAAAGCACACGCTCAAAAAACTTTAACGTAAAAGTAACTTGAAGTTTAAAAAAAAAAAATTAAATTCGATTTTAAGTAACTTTTAAGTTTCAATAAAATCAAACCAAACTTTTAAGTGGCTTTTAATTATGCTCTACGGTTTTTACATATGAAAATAACATTAGTCCATCAACAGGATATATATATATATATATATATATATATATATATATATATATATATATATATATATATATGTAAACAGAGAAAAAGGAAAGGTGGCAGACAAATTATACACACAATTACATCTTTTCCATTCAATTTCATGTACATATCCAATTTTACATTGCTCCAAATACAGCACTAAAATGTATTTTTCACATCATGTGCAGCCCCTTTACATCTTTTTCAAATCATACCACCTAAAAGCACTATTTACTCTTCTGGACTTGATAATCTAAAAGGACTACTTATGATACAACCTAGCTAACATGCTACTGGGCACAACTATTTACACTAAGCTATATACATAGACGATGCTTTCTAGTTTCTACTGTACAGTGTGAATTCCAAGCCCCTCTGCTGGGGGAGGAACATTGAGATTTACAGTTTCTTTTACGTACATAGTTACATTTCTGTTTGACTTGAAAGTAACACAATCAAAATGCTTAGAATATACAAAGAAGGACTTACGAATAGGATCTGATCAACTTAAAATTCTGAAAAGATCGAGCTTTGAAAATATTTCCTAAGAGAAATCCAATTGTTGTTGGTTGAGGGGCATTTGGTGAAAGACTAGAGTTATGTTTTACATTAAGGACTTTGTCACCAATCTGTCTACGAATTGAATCTATAATTTTGGGGTCAACTTGGTTACCAGTAACGTCTGTGACATAAAAAGTATCTCTTGCCTTTCCTTCTTCTGTTGATATTTCTGCTCTTTTGATGCATAAGCTGTTTTCTCGAAATATTCTTGTGATATCTGAGAGGAGTCCTACACGATCATCTGTGC
Organism: Hylodesmum podocarpum; assembly: GCA_026586105.1. NCBI lineage: Eukaryota > Viridiplantae > Streptophyta > Magnoliopsida > Fabales > Fabaceae > Hylodesmum > Hylodesmum podocarpum. Next base: position 798,730 of record JALJEV010001349.1, read on the forward strand.
ACAACTCCAGCTCCATTCCCTGCATGCAAGCATATCTTAGCATATCATTGAACAAAAAGTAGCGACAAGTGGAGCTTCAAGTTGAGTTGTTATCACACCTCAGATGCTCGCCTTTCAATAGCTGCTTCCAGACACTGCACAAGTCGCTCGCGCTCGGCCTCTGAACTTATGGGAAAGCCATCAATATGCCGAATATAAAACTCCTAGATGAGAGAGAAAATGCTCAATCAGAAAAATTCATGCAGAAAATTGTCCAAACTGGATCAGACCAATCCATGCTGACCAAATGAAACTCATGTATTAGATTTGATGAATCAATTTGCTTTGGTAATCTTATAGAGCCCATTTGTTTAAACTTATTCATTAAAATATGCTCATTTTAATTAAATAAGCGATTATTTAAGAACAGAAATTTGCTTTTCTAAGCAGAAATCGTTTTAACAAACACATCAAAAAAATATAAAACTGCTTATTTTTTAAAAAAAATGCTCCTATTAACAATTAGTTTAAACAAACTGACCCAGAATCCATATAGTAGGATTCATATTGTTCGGGGTCCATGTTAAGTGGAATAAGAAACTTAATGTAGTACTTAAGCCATGAGTCTTTCCAACCCAATGAACTAGTCTCTTCATTCTTTTGCTTATGTCATAAAAATTGAATATTTACCGGCCAAATTTACTATTAGTATTTGAATTTAGCTACAGTACCAAGTACAGAATGCAAAAACAGCTGAACCATATAGCAAACAACAAAAAAGACCAAAAAGTTGGCTAACCTGAAAAGCTTCCGTCCTGAATGTCTTGACAACACCATGAAAAACTACATACTGCATGTCAGTTAATGTGCAAACAATATCAAACAACAACTTTGGTCGATCTTTTGCTCTCATGGTAACCACAGTGTAATCTTTCTCAACACAATCTACAACAGTTACATGAGGGAGAGGGCGTTTATCTCTATCTCTCAGTCCCCCTTGTCCTGCTCTTTCAATCCTTTCATAGTCCCTGTCCGCGAACATAATTTGATGTAATCTTCTGTCCCTATTTGTAACTCCAGGGGGTGAAAGTGTTGTCCTTGCTGTTTTTGGATCACTACTCCCCCTAAGGACATTAGAAAGCAAATCCCTTATTGTTGAAAGGCGAGAAGGATCCTTGATGGCACAGCCACTGGAATCGTCTGTCACATGCACTACAGCTGCAGCCCTAGTATTATGTGTCCATATCTCAGCAGTCACCACATTACAGTGAAGATCTGTGAGAACCGCACAGATTTCAGATAGTAACCCAGGCCGGTCTGTGCCAGTAAGTTCAATTACAGTATGCTCTTCAGTAGGTACAACCCCAACAGACTCTCTCAATGAGGGTGCAAAACTGGGATTGTTTTCAAGTCTCTACAAAATTAAAAAGAAAGAAAAAATCAGAAAAGTCTTCATCGATGGTCTATCATCAAGAGACTGTATACCACTCAAGCAAATAAGAGACTCATATCTTAATGGACCTAAATTAGGCATCACAACATAAAATGAAGATGAACAGAAATTCAGCAGTATGACATTCTGGAAGACAAACCATTGAAATTAGTCACACCAGAATGGATAACCTACATGTGCAGTATGGTATTTATTAACATGATAACATCAAATCTTCACAATTTCCTTACCCTCAAATTCTTCAAGGGTTTTATGTTGATTCATATCATGCTATGTTCATTATACTAATGAATAAATCAGCATGACAGCGATAACACAAGTTTATCTGACATCTTTCAGCACAAGCACTTCAAACAGTGTGTTCACCAGATGGATCTGGCAGGTTCATACAACCTTTGCTGGAAGAATATCAGACCAACAGAATTTTGATAACTAGAATAAATAATCAGTGAAATAAAAGTTAACATCAAATAAGAATGAGTATGTTCTTCCTCCATTTCATTTTGGTAAACCAGGTCATAGCCAACTAGTGCAATCAGCAAGCAGAGAATTCAAATCAGCCATTTAGTACAAGTGTCCTGCTTACTTAACCCGAGTACTTCTAGCAAAGAAGAAAGAGGTAGGAAAAAGACGTTTCCGCAGAGATGGAAAAACACAAATAAGCCTTAATTAAAACATGTAAAGAAAATGCAAGCCTTCATATTCCTACCCTCTGAATATAATCAATGACTTCCTTATCTCTGATCTTGTTCCCATTATGATCAATCACATTAAACACTGAAAAAAAAATCCAAATTAATACTAGGTTCAGAAGCAAATTTTATAATAATAATAACAATAATAATAATAATTAATTATTGCAATAATACTACTTTCACTCTTTTCCCCCTTTTTCCTTTGCCACCGATGGGGAACTTACCATCCATGAACCACACCCCATCAGAGGAGATGTAAGCCTTTGTTATTACAAGGTTCATATCTGAAATAACTTGAACAACATCCAGAAGAATCCCATGTTTGTTGACACTATCAACCTGCAAAAATATTTAGATAATAAGTGGATAATTGATTTTAATTTATTTTATGGCTGAAAAAGAAACTAATTCCAAAACCATTTTTTTATATTAAAAAATAAAAAAAGCAAAAGCATGCAACCAAGGATTCTATAACATCAAATAATTAGAAATTTTGAAAGGAAAAAAAAAAGAAAGAAGAATCTTTCTTGTTGTCGACTAAATTTTGTGAACCAAAACAGAGGAAAACACCATATTTATAAGATCCAATCATTAGAAAAACTGAAAGAAGAAAAAGAAAAGAAGAATCTTTCTTATTGTCAACTCAATTTTGCAAAACCTAAACAAAGGGAAACCACAAGCTTTACCTGAATAACAGTGGCGTTTTCACATGCATTGTTGTCAATCACAACCCTGAGTAACAAGAAGCTAGTTAGACAAAACCACCAGCACTCACTCTTAAAACACATAATATACAAACACAAGAATTCATACATAGGGATAAAAATTATCAGATCAAATCACATATAAAAACATCCCCAAAAGGCCAAGATGAACATATGTCAAGAAAAATTCAACATCTAAAAAAGTTGACCAAATATAGTTTTCTCGAAAAAAAAAATATTATTTTTATTTTTCTGGAAACATAGTATGCTATTGTAACATCTACATGGCTTACTAAACTGAAGAGTGAAGAAAAGAAGAATGAAGCAAGGAACTTCCCAATCAGTGGGAAAATTGAAAACACCAAACAACAACAGGAGACTTCATTTTATGCCCCACTTGATTAAATTTCCATAAACCAAAATCCAAAAAATAAAAAATAAAAAATAAAAATTGTGATGCCAAATTTGGAAAATTCTAGTGCTAATAAGCAAAAAATAAAAACTATCTAAAGAAGAAGAAGAAACATGAAAGAGTGTGAAAGACACCTTGGTGGGTTCATCCTTCTAATAAGCTTAGCATATTCATCATCCATATTTATTTTTATGTACAAAAAGAATTGTGAAGAAAAGAAAAAGGCACAGAAAGACAGAGGGTGTGAAGGGTGTTAGTGATATTAATGTTGACAAGGCACAGAAAGACTATCACGGCTACAATTACAAAGAAGAGGAACCGAGGAAGCTCCAACGACCAAGGAGAGAGAAAGAAAAGTGAGGTAGGACAGAGAGAGAAAGAGGGCACTTTACTTTGAATAAATATACATATATATGTTTTATTGTTTTAATAACACACAAGGCTCCTGTCAGGTGTGAACAACCCGAACAAAGCGGGTCGTTTCGTGTGATGTGGCGGTTCATCATTCGGAAGGGGCAGTTACGTGGCTCCGTTTGAAGTACTAACGCAGGGATGGGATCCCTCTTGTATCCATGATGACGTTACATAAGCCACGTCACACCAGAATTTGTTCCCCTAATTATTATTTTTTCTCTAATAAAATGCCGTAAATGTGTTTGACACTGTGATTTCACTTAATTATATATTAGGATATCAACCAAAAACAATTAAATAGATTATCATTGTATTCAGAACAGTATACTGAATTAGAATTATAAAAATATTATAAAAGAATATTTATTTGATATAATAAAAACAATTATGATATTGATTATGATTTTTAAATTATATAAAATATTTTATTATATTTAATTAAGATAATTATAGTTTTTATAGAATGATCTAAATTATTCTATTAAATATTTTTATAAATTAAAAAAAAGTTAGAATTCAAAATATATAAATTTTAATAAATTATTTAATAAAATAAATTTTGTCATACTTTTATTAATTATTTTATAAAATTATATTCTCTGTTGAAATAAATTATTTAGTTGAAATGCGTCATGTCAAAATCTTTTGATGATATATATCATACTATGTTATTAATTTTATTTGATAATAAATATAAAATTCTCCCTAAATATCATATCTTATCTAACTAATATTATATTTTAAATTTTTGAAGTATATCGTTAATTTAGATACATGTGATTTTAAATTTAATTTTGATGTAAAACTCTCATCTATTACCTATATCATAAAAAATAATTACGGCCCTATTAAAATTAAGTTTTTCATTGACATTAACGTATTATATTAATTGTTTCATATTTTTAGCTATGTATTATTTTCTTAATTTTATTTCATAGTTCTTTTTTAATTTCATGAAAATATATATTAATGTGTCTATTCTTATACAAAATAAAATTAAGTTAATAAAAAAGAATATAAAATAAAATTAAAGAAATAAATCAATACATGTCATACTTAATATATTATATATTATAAATTGATATAACCATGTAATAAATATTTTTATAAATATTACTATAATAATTAAAATTTTAATTATTTTAAAACTTTTTTCCTTTTATAAAATTAAAGAAAAAATAACTTTTTCTAACTTAGTTGATAATCATTAAATTTCCTCTTAACATAGTCAAATTATTAAAAAGGACTATAATACTCTAAAATTTTAGATATGAAATCTTCTTTTTATGTTTTTATATGTATTTATGTGTATATAAGTACATGGGTTTAAAGGTTGATAAGTGTGGAAGTCATTTTGTGCGATTGAATTTATATTCATTCTCTTAAGCGAACTTTTGAGAATTTGTTTGAGATAGAATGCGACTCACTTACGTAATTGGATGAAACTTCTTAGAAAAGTCACCGCCTTTACTCGCTTAGGAAAAACAGATCTCGCTTATAAATATACCCATTCGGCAATAATTTTGTATATTTTTTATTCCTAACAAAGTCTTGCTCTCTTTCCTACTCGAGCACACTTCTTCTTCCTCTTTCCTTTCAAGTATCAAGTCTACATTGTTAACTTAATAAGTGTTGTCCTCTTTTTAATTAGATAAAATGGTTAGAATAAGTCATTTTTCATACATGGGTAATGATGAAAGTTATCTCTTTATAAAACTAACTACATCTTTGTGATCTCGATGATGGACCTAGCAGATCTCCCTTTCACATATATGAGTGCCTTGACAACACATAGGTTCCTATACTAGACTTAGGAGCGAACCACTACATAAGATTTGTGCACAGTAACGTTTACTATCCCAGACCTCTTGGTTTCACTCCTCAGGTGTTGACATTGGCACGTGTAACTCAAACTATGCCTTCGTATATAGCAATTGTAAGACAGCCAGAGATTTGTAGAGCTTTGATCTAACTCTTCAAACTCAACTTCTTTAGATAATGTTGATGTAAGCCAAACTTTGGCCTATCTACTTTACCCCTATCTTCAATTCTTCAAAAGAAATCTTCCATGGAACTTGTTGAGATTCTCGGCCAAACCTCAAAAGAAGAAGAAATGGTATAAAATAGAAAGATTATAAATGATAAAGCATCATGGCAAAGCCAATAAGATCATGTAGAATTGTCATAGTGAAACTAGAAGTTGTTAATAAGATCTAAAAGTTCTTTACAAGAAACCTAAGAGAGAAACCTCTCAAGAAGAAATGAATTTTTATTCAAAATTGCCAAAAGATCCAAACAATGTCAAGGTTAAAGGTTTATATAGGACTAGGTTTCTTAGAGAGAAAACTTAAACTAATCCTAGAGGACTTTGTAAGAAATCGATATGAGTCACAAGTTCAAGACTCAAGTTATATGTTATTTGTAAAAGTATTATAAGTCGTTTTTTCAAGGTTACATGTCACTTTCTCCTTAATTCTTATCCCTTGGATGAGTTAATCCAATCAAAAGTCGTGATTCTCTTTTAGATTAAATATGAATGCTAATCTTAATAAGAATCTCACTTGAGCTAAATTTACTTGGATTCACAATTTTGAAATTCAAATTTAACTGAAACTAAATTTAAATTTCAAATATAAATTTAATTTGAATATAAGTTTAAATTTATTCACTCAACTTAAGTATTACTCTCTTAGCTCACTAGCCTGCTAAGCACAAAATTAAATATATAAATAAAAGTTTACATTACTTAGCCGAAAACACCAAAAATTCTCACGGCTTGGTCAAAACTACTACAAGCATTATTTACGGGCTATTTATATTTAATAGAAAGTTACAAAAACAAGAAATTTTGATAATGAAAATTTAGAATTGAATATATATAGCAGGATTCTTTTGACTTCAAAACCTTATATAATTTTCATTTATATAAATTTCCATGTAAAATTCTTATGAAATAAATTTCAACTTCCTTTATTTTAGTATTGTGTCAAGAAACCATTTATTAAGTACATTAAATATCTCCGTATGAAATTATTTATTATCATAAAACTTTGTTTCTATGGTCTTTCTTATACTTCTTATTTTTTAATAAAATATATTTTGTATAAAAATTATATATATATATATATATATATATATATTGAAACTTAAATTTATATAAAAATAAACTCTATAGATTGATTTTCTCTTCATATTAAACTTAATTTTAAAAACTCAAGTTTAAGTTTTTTAGATAAGCCTTTCTTACACATTTATATTTGATTGAATAATTTAAAATTATAATTTTATAGTTATATCTTAATCCAATCCCTGTAAATATATTTTATATATAATATAGAATTATAGATATCTAAATTAATATATTATTATATATAATATAGCAAGAAAGAGTAATGCCTACCCCTTCTAAATCAGTTATGTATTCGTTTAGGTTTTGTTTGAATATTTTATCTTTTTGCATAATTTCTTATATACGAAGAAAATAAAAGAAAAAAATTAATTAAGCTCATAAAAAATATCTTATTTAATATTTTTAAATGTTTAAGTACATAACTTAATTTTAGTTTATAAGAGAAATTTTATTTTTTCTATTTTTATAAGTGATTATAAAAAAAAAAAATTACTTAAAGAGAAACCGTCACTTTATCACTTTTGAATCTACTCCTTTTTAAATTTACCACTTTCTCACTTTCTACCATTGTTGATATAAGGAACAAGTGATGATCATTTGCCTAGGGTTCAATATTTTCATATTTATTATTTTTGCAGATATATTAGAATTTATTTTAGTTTTTCAAAAAAATCAATTATTTTTGAGACAACACATTTTATTTTTAGAAAATTTTGAAAAATATGAAACCTTATTTTGTTTGTATGTAGAGAAGAAATAACTAAAAAATCTCTTTCAATATCTGGTGAAGATAAATAAATAAATTGAATTATTATTTTTTCCTTCTATTTGGTTAAAAAAATTGATATGTAAAAATTTAATTGGGTATAAAAGGTTTTTAATAATTCATCTACAATATTCAATCAATTGAGACTTTCTTAAGCATTTGATTCAAAATAAAAGAATATATTTATAATTTATATATTTATGTGCTATAAATGTCCAACAATAATTAATTACCAGTTGCTGTAAGGAGGGGATACACTAGGATATGGATCTTGTGCAAGGTCAAAATCATATGTGGGCCTAGATTGAGCGGGACCCAGAGAGATTTCATTGTAGTAAAGGATTCGCTGCAAGTATAATTAGCAATAGCAACACTATATTGGAATTTTATAATACAGTAATACTACGTATTGCATTATGTGTGTATTTGCCTTATCATAAATGTACATCAAGGAAGGAAAGTAGGAAACAGATGGATAAAGAGTGATAGAAAAACATTAAACGTGGTGTTTCCCACACAACTTATTTAGGATATCAATCCTAGACAGACAGTGATACTCACATGCTTACAATCTTTCCCTATTTTCCCATTTTATTCACAGACATTATCAGTTTTGTTAGTTTATACGCAATTTTATATATGTGCATCAATCATTTGGTGTGACATTTTGTAAATTTTCAAAGGAACGATTTCTTGCATAGATTTTTTATTTTCTTTCAAATACGTGTGTTTTACTTTGTTTTCCCACTTGTAAGTACTAGCTTTTCATGTGGATTTTGTCAGAATATGTAGTTGTAAGTTGGATATTAATCAAAGGATTATGACAAAGATTTAACTCAATTAATTGAGTATGGTATATTAGTAATTATAAATTTTTAATACTTATGGTGCACTTTTACATATAAAATATAAAAGATTAGTTAATTAGATAATCATCATGTCTAGTATAATAAATAAATTTGATGATTAATTACTTTCAATTGGACAAAATGAGATTGTATTAAGAATGAAAATGATGTTAGGAAAGACACAGTTATGCAGCGGAAGATTATACTCAAAATTTAATAGTGTGTGTAATCTAAAACCTTTCCTCTTTAATTGAAATAAGATTACACGCTTTCAAATTTTGTGTGTAATCTTTTGTTGTATTTTTTTTCAACAAGTGGTATCAAAGCTTATAGTTACCCAACAAGTGATATTAGAGCCGATAGTTTGATTTGGTGACCGACTCAGATGAGTGATGCAATAATTAGAGTGGATCTAAGTGGTCAGGTGGATTTACTTTGTGTGGATCCCTTGTATTGAAAGTCTTCCTAGCGGTATAAGGGCTAGACAAGATATGTCTGGTAGGTGGCTAGGTTGCGTATCCCGTTGATGTGAGCTATCAGTACGGTGGTACAAGACTAGCGGTATATTAACGACAATGTGAAGCTCAAGAATTGTTGTGGCGATGGAAGCTCTAATGACCATCATTGACAATAACTTCCGCTGCAGAGAGGATAAGGAAGAACTGCTATAAAAGAATTTGTAATAATGTTAGACTTTGAATTAAGGGAGAATTTGTGATGTATTTTGTTAATTTAGAGTCTCACATTAGCAAGTATCAAAAAGAGAGAGGAGCAGAAGATCTATATGAGAGAGAGAGTGATATACTTTATTCACTCGTACCACATCTTAAATCTATATAATGTTTGTATTTAGATTATAAGTAGTGTGTGTCAAACACCAATGTATTTTTCCCTATTAGGTCCCGAGTATAACGTTTTTGTGAGTTCTTTTATTATACTCTTATATTCATAATGAATATTCTTCTAAACTAGGTTTTGTAGTTTTGTCCTCTCATTTGAGAGTTTCCATGTTAAATTGTTAATGTTCTTCTTCATCATCTGCATCTATCTTTCTTATTTGTTATTGTCACAGTTCTTTTTTTAATCAATAAAAAAAGGTCGTTTTATATTATATAAATTTTTGTGTGCAATTTTCTGTTGCTTGTTATTCTGACTTTCCTAACAAATGAATTGAGTTAAACTAGATTACAAAGTATTAGTTTGACCATGGTTTGTCTGATTAAGGTTTGTTAGTGAGAACTGGCTGTATAAGTCCTTTTAAATAAGTTAACTATTCTACATGCTTAAGTTTGCTAATATATCTTCTAAGTAGATATGGTTGTTTCTTTCTTTTGTTATTTCGGTGTCAATCTCTCGTCAAACAAAACAAAAAATGTGAATCTTGCCAAACTTGAATTTTGTTTTCAGTTCGTTTGCATCCAGTCATATGCGCTGGTATTCTCCCATTTTATTAAGGATAATTAAGTTATTGTCCTCCACTTTCTTTCTAAGGTTTTAATTTTTGTGTTTAATAATTTTCTTTTGGACAAAATTTGATCTATTATTATTTTTAGTCAAATTAACAATTAAATATTAACTTGAAAATTTTACGTAACTTTTTTTCAACCACATAAATTCTAATTTAACACTACATATTAAAATTATTGACAAAAGAATTAAAATTTATTAAGAACTAAAATTTTAAACTCTAAAAATTTAAGAAATTATTAGCCAGTGAGTTAGTTATAGGAATATCAATTTAAACAGAAAATCGAAAACTGTTAAAAAAATTGAATTGATTTGATTTTCACTAATTTAGAGTTGAAATTTTAAAATTGAACCAAACTAACGAATTAATACTCCTTCAAAGGTTATCACACTTACGCGGTTATATAACTTAATATATTAATAATTTTGTGTTTTATTAATTTTCTTTTAACTAGTATTTAATTAGTATCTGTTTTATTTTATGATGCTGTGGTTATGATTTAAGTTTTGTTCATTTATTAATGATTAAGAATTATTTTTATTTTATATATCTTGTAGTTTGAATATAACAACTAAACCATTTTTTAATAATATGATTTGAATATATTTTTATTGCATTATCTATAAAAGACGAAGAAAAAAAGTTCATGTATGGTGGGTGGATTTATACAGTTAATTAATCAAGGTTACACGGTCAATTCATGTAATATTAAAAAGAGAAAAAATTATACACTATATATGCAGTAAATTTGTTAACTTTTGGTAACAAAATTAATTCATGTATGATGGTTGGATTCATACAGTCAATTAATCAACCACGGCCAATTGATGTTAAATTAAAAAGAGAAAAAATTATACTTATATATACAATAATATTATATTTGTTAACTTTGATAACAAAATCAAAATTTTTTAAACGCTGAATATTTTTATACATATAAACTATTTTATATTATCAATATTTTAACCTTTAAATTCTATTGAAAATTTTAATTTTCCTCTTTTAATTTCTTTATATATTGATTTATGTGATATTCATATATATATATATATATATATATATATATATATATATATATATATATATTCTAAAAATTTCTTATGAGGTATGTAAACATGTCCTCAGTATCCATTATCCGATCAAATGAGTAATAATATATTTAAGATTTAATCACGAAAATAATTCTTTTGGGGTACACATTTACTTTTGAATTTCTACGCTTTAAAGTGTGCATTAGGTTTTTTTTTTTTTTACTATTAAGAATGATAAAAATTATAATAAAAATTAAAGTATTTGTACGGAATCAACATGAAATTAAAAACACTTATAATAACCAAATTATTAATAACGAAATATCAAAACATAGTATTTTTCACAACAAAATATAATTCTAAACAATACAAAATTCTATAGAAAATAAAGTAAGTGTTTTGCCGATGGAAGCTAATTTGAGAATGTTTCATAAGTGAGATCAAGAATTTAAGTTTGATGCAATTTTGCCATTCATCACCATCCATTTTGTGGAAAATCTACAAATCCTAACAGGTCAAGAGTACAGAAGCCTTAAAAGAAAGTATTTAACCCATTAAGTCTGAACATTCTGAGTTGAAGACAAAGCATGAGTCTTTAAAGTGGAAGGTTCACAAGCTCGAAGATATGACTATGTAGTTGCTATCCAAGGGCTCATCTTCTTCATCTTAGTATTCCTTCATTGTAAAGGCATATGGTTTTGCTGATTTCATCCTGTGGGGAATAAGTGTGGATGCAAAAAATAAAAATATATGCATAAAAATGGGACTTGTTGTAAATTGAAGGGGAAGAGCTTGTACAAATAATGGATTGTTTATTAAGGGGAATCTATATAAATAAAAATGAAAATGTTGAAATAAAAGTGGAAGTCAGATACAATGTTCGTTCTAAGAATAAAGAAGCTTCGAACAAAGAATTGTGACTAAAGAAGCTTTGAACAAAGAATTACATCTCTTGATTTGACAACATTTCTAGTTCAATTAGAAATTCTTCTCTTCTTTATCTGATTGTATTTCTGATGAAGTAAGAATGCTGACAGAAAAGGAAAAGTGAAAACCTTCAAGAGAGTTTAGAGAAAAGAAGATCAAGTTTAGGGGGAGCTCTATTAGTATGTAGAATATTTGCTCTAATTTCCCTTATTCTTTCCTTGTAATTCAAACACATTATCTTGATGTGGAAGCTCTATAACATTATAAACAAATGGTGCATCTTTTTTCCAGTTGAGAATTCTTATTATATGTTTAGACTAACATTTTGTGCAAATGAGGTGAAGTCTAGGCTACGCCTGATTATAAGTAATTTAAGTCTAAACAATGCATCTGATGCTTGTAAAGGATTTAAGTGAAACTTTTATTTGTACGATCTATATTCATTAAAAAGGGGGGTATTGTTAAATCAAATTTGTTTAAGGACAAATTATATCCCTCAATTTTGATAATTACAAATTATTAAAATAAAAGTCTGAACTTATACGACGAATGAAACTTTCAGAGTCGGGAAGCAAAATAGACAAAGTGATCTATCAACAGATGAATGAAGCATATAAGATGAAGATCAAGTCAAACTAATGAAGTAAAAGACAGACTTCAAAAGATATGATGAGTATCAGTTCTATCTATTATTTTCGTGTACTTAAATTTTGATCAAATTATTACTTCGTGAAGATTTTGTCTGAGAAAACACATGCAAAAAAAAAAACACAAAAAAGTCAATTGAATCCTCATAAAAAAGCTCGTGCCTAACAAAGTTGAAGAGGATGTCTTTTGACAGGAAAATCTATTATTGAAAGAAGTACAACTTTTCAATACCTAATCCTTATATTATGAAGACATTTTCTGGTATGATGTTGACTAGCCAAGAATGCATTCAATGCAAACGAATGTTGAATATAATTTTGTCAGGTGAAGCGAAGATTTTGAAGCTGTTGAGTCTAATGAATACTTCAAGACCTCCATCTATATAAAGACTCAAGTTTAAAGATTTAAAGTTGGTGACAACACTCTGTTTAAGAGAAAAGAAAAGCTTTGGTAGTCTTGCTCTATACAACTTCTTCTATTCTTCTTTTGCTAAAAGCCTTTATCTAATCTTCATTATATATCCCTCTACATAGAGGTTGGACCTTTTATAAGTTAGATACCATTTATGTAAATCTACCTTTAGTGGTAGTTAGTATGAAAAAACTGAATCTAAATAATACTTAGAGTTGATAGCTTGAAGTGATTGTGTTCAAACAATACTTGGATTTAGTTAGCCAGAAAAGGTTGTATTCAAATAATATTTGGGTTAACTACAAGTGGTTGTGGTCAAATAATATTTGTATTCACTTAGCAATAATGAAATCTTAACTGTTGCAATGAAACTAGATGTAGTCTTCTTTAAGACAAACCAATATAGATTTCCTTGTATTATTTCTACTAGTTTACTCTTATTACAAACTAGGATTGTATTGTAAATCATTTTCTTTTGAAATAATTTATATCGTTTGATAAAATCTACTTTTGAAATCTATTAGACTCTCTTTTAAAAAGGAAATCAAAAAGCTTGCGAAAATCATTTATATACACAATTCAACCACTTTTTGTGTATTTGTTTTTACAGTTCTAGAAGTTCAAAATATGATTTATCACATTTATGACCAACTAAAGGTGCTACTAAGCCTAAAATACTCTAAGTTAGTTACTTAGGTGAACTTTTAGGTTCAATTATACTTAAAACTAAAAGTTAACTCATAAAACCTTAAAAGTTCAACTAATTGACTATACCACATTCTAACCATGATTCCTAATAACACAACAACCAAACATAATCACTGAAGGCACATGTTATACCATTTTCCATTAAAAAATAAGGCATTTAAGCTAGTTCCAAGCACAATACATCCAAAATATGCATTCAATACATGAGTCACAGCGAAACAATTAACTAAGATCACCATGGACAATCGTATATATTACAACAACAAGTAGTTCGAAACAAATTGCTCTGCTAAACACATAACATTATCATCATCAATGAATAATGAGTTATCCCTTACTTAAGTGGGGAAGAACAACTAGCCAAAGGAAGGAAACTTGAGACCATGTAGAAGAAAAAGCTCCAAAAATCTAATTATAGCCTTAAAGGCTTGAAATGTACTTGAAGAAGGAAGAAAAAAGAGAGGTTCTAGTAGTTTTAGGAAGTGCTTGGACCAAAATCGAAGAACGACATGTTGAGTGGTAATAGAAAAGAGAAAGAATGAAGAGAAAGGAAACTCATGGTGTTTGAGGAAGATTAAATGTGCAAATGAAGAAAGGAAGAAGAAGAAAAGAATGAATGAAGGTAACGACTAAGGAATATGAGGAGGCAAAGAGAATGAAATGAATAAAGAGGGTATATTTAACCTAAGATACCGTGTTCATTGAGGGAAACAAAGGGGAAAAAAGGAAAATATTCACTTAAGCGTAGTTTTGTTAGTTCCTAATAAAATTTTAGAGATTAATGTCCTACTCAAAATTTTATTATGAATCTAAAAGTATAAGCTGTTTTCTTAACAATCAACTCTAACATACCCAATTGTTACTAGTTAAATAAGAGACTTATTAATTTAACTAAAGATAAGTGTAACTCTAATTAAGCAAATTTTAAATTATAAAATTCAAAACTAGAATTAAATTAATAATTTTTTGAACTAAAAAGGATTTAAGAGAAAATAATCAAGATTTTTAAACACATGTAAACATGATTAATAAACATAAACCACACATACATATAATTAAAACAAGAAAAGAAATTTCATGACATTATAGTGTAATTGATGGAGGACCATCTCCATAACTTAACATAAAAGGTAGAAAATGAGGTCAATGCTCAAGTCAAAGTTAAGGAATGAGAGTTAAAGTCAATGGAGCAAAAGTCAAAATAAATAAATAAATCAAGACCTTACTCTTAAATTTTAAGCTTGTAAATTTTTCAGTTGAATTTGTAATTTGAACTTGTAATAACCTTTCAACTAGAAAGACATGTAAATTTGGTCAAGGTAAGGGGACTAAAAGTCTAGGGCAAAAATTGTTAAGTGTTTAGGTGGAGAGTGACATTCACTCTCCAAGGAGAGAGTAGGAGAGAAATTGGAGGGAAGTTAATGCTTTATCCACTAACTTAATTTGAATCTTAACTTTAAGATTAGATTTAGATTTGAGGAATAAAATTCAAATTAAGCTAGTCACATTTTTGACAATAATCTAGTTTGAATCTCCTTAGGATTAGATCTACATTTAAGGGTCAAATTCAAACTAAACCAGTCATACTTTTAACACTTTTCTTATTTGAATTTGAACCATTCAATTGAATCTTGATCCTTGGGTGATGCTTGATCTGTGATGTTGATCCTTGTGCACTTAGTAAGATTGCTTGTCATCCATTAATTAAGTTCTTAATCCAAGGTCCAAGATACAATCTGAAAGTTGGCACCAAATTCAAACGCAGTCCAAGTTTAGCACCACCTTACCCTATATATATAAACCACCTTATTACATGTATAAGCTTGATTTTCCAATTGTAAGGACTTTTAGTTGAATTTGAATACAAAGCATTGTTTGTTAAGAGAGTAGTTTCTTCTAGGTTTCTTGAGAGAACCTTACTTGAGTTTTATTATGATGCTATCTCCATGTGACGATTTTATATTGAGTTTATTGCTTAACATGACGCTCTTATCACTTCTTGTTTTCTTCATTTTCTAAATTTTACTCTACTTTTGAGTATTGATTTGTTGTGCCTTAGTTTGAGTTTGTAGAGATTCTTGAAGAATTGAATATTGGAAAGAATATATTAAGTCATCCACAGAGGACTTATATAATAATGATTCAAAGTTGTGTGTAAAGAAGAATAAAAATTTCATTTAACCCAAATTTAAAATTACTCATAAATATTTGAAGTTCAGATTTTACTAGTAAATTAGGACCAAGATCTTACTAGTTTAAGCATTTTTTTTTTATGATTTCTATTTTATATTCATTTATTCTTTGAAAAAAAAATCTAATTCTTTAATTTTTTATTTTATTTTTGAGTTGTGAATGCGAAAGTGCTGATAAACTTTCTTTTGACATGAAAATTGTAAAATTAAATTAATCAAATGAAAAGAAAATTAAGGAGAGAAAAAGGAAAGAAGAAGATAGTTACAACATCCTAATGGAAACACTCTTTTCACATATCTAAAGCAATACAAAAATATAATTGGCAATAAAAAACAGCTCCTACAGTTAGAGAGAGATTTGTTGACCCTTTCGTGTTGATATTAATTAAAATTGAGTTCACTTGTATCAACAAATTATTTTGACATAAAGTCTCAATCCCACTCAGAAAATTCTATTCATTGCCTTAAAAAATGTGGATGACAGTCTACAAAAAAGAATCCTTATTTTAAAAGTAAAATAGTTTTAAATTATAATACTAATTAAATAATAGTATTAAAATTAAACATTTAGTTAAAAAAATTGATTTAATTATTGAATTTTTTTATATCATTGCTATTTATTCATTTTTATAGATTAATTGTATTAAAATGTAATTAATAAATTAATATTACTTTTTTATAACATATAAGTAAATTAAATATTTTAAATAATTGAGGCAAGTTTTTGAAGATTTCTTCAAACCAAACAAACTATATCTTCTCTGAATTCATCTCATCGCTAAAAAAGGTAAGAAATAAAGAGAATCAAACTCGATATGCCGTGCTTGCATTAGCAAAACTATCAAATTAAATAATTTTATATCATATATACGACTTATCATGTGATTATAATGTCATCTCGTTTCATGTTTAACTGTGTGATAAAATATCTCTAACTAAATATCTCAACAAGGATGCCATCTCTCGTAGTATTCCTTACGTGGGGTTACAATAACTAAATATCTATTTCACTTTATAAAGAAAAAAAAATTATTGCATGCTTTGAATCATTTTTAATAATTATTTATAATACTAAATTGAATTATATATATATAATATAATTCTTATTGATTTAACTTTTGTTTGAAGAATTTTTTTGACGATAACTAAATGAAAACTAAAAATAAGGGAGAGAGAGAGAGTGGGGGTTTTGGAGTGGAGGAGAATAAATTAAAAAAAGAGAGACTAAAGGGAGAGAATGAGCATGACTTAAAACTTAAGAGCCGCCCATGGCCCATTTATCACGGATTCGCTGGATGGTGGCGTGGGGCCCATTAACCCAACGAATAATAGATAGTTCCCTCTTATCATACGGTAATAATGCAACCACGCCACTACCAACCTTTCTAGCCAAGTAAATCTTCAACATATTATTTTATATTTATACTACCCAAAAGCCAAAATATTAAATTGAATATCAGATATATATAAAAATGAAACACTCACGCGCGTCAATTATAAGATTATGAAATTTGATTTTATTGTAGATTAGTTTTATATTGATGAGGATAGAATTTGAGGAATTGGAGATGGTGCACTTTTCCTTTTCCTAGTTTGATATTTTATGAGGTGTCGATGTCACGCTCAAATTTAATAACTTGCAAGTTAGTATCTTCCTTAAATGGCGTACACGTGGCTTACTTATCGGCAATTTGCCATCAAGAAGCCTTGAGAAAAAGCATCAAGCATGTTTGAGCTGTAAAATGGTAGAATATAGAATTTTAATTAGAATTTAGAATGCCATTCTTTATCCTAGGCCATAACTGACTCTCGGTTTTATGTTCTTCTTTTAGAACAACCAAACAAAATATTAGCAAACAAAATTTCCATCTATTTTTTTTTCTTTCTTTAGAAACCATAAGTATTTCTTAATTCACCGAGTCATATACTCATCAGCGGAAGTGGGGACTCAAAATTTTTTAATTTATATTTTTATGCATATGTATACTATAAAAATATGTTAAAAGATTCGTAAGAATTAAAAATTAAGATAATATCTTATATTATTAATTGAAAATAAATAAATATATTATTTCTATCGTTACAAAAATAATTAAACGAGATTTTATTAGGATTTAGTCTTATGTTAATTTAACTAATTATTCATAAATTCTGTATTTTAAAGTTTAGTGTATATCACTGAGGTAATCTCCTGAAACTTTTTTTTAATATATATATATATATATAATAAATTTCTCCTAAAAAAATATTATTATATGATCAATCGAAGTCACTTAAAATAAATGAGACCACTTGATTCTTTATTAGAAATAAATTTAGTTCTTTCTAAATTTATTTTAGTCTTTCAACTCATAATAATTTAATAAATTATTATGTAATTAATTGGTTTACACCTAGTCAGGCCTTATTAAAAAATGAAAAAAAAAAAAAAAATTAAAATTGAAATGATAAAATATAGAATATAAAATTAAAATGAAAAAAAAAATTTCCTCTCCCAACCTTAAAATCTAACTCCACCCTAAATAGGAAGTTATAAATTTATTATCCTACTAAGTAAATTGATATGAACTTATTTTCACAAAAAATACGTAAAATATATTCAAACAAAATTCCGAGTAATCTTCCTTCTATTCATCAATCATAAATAGAAGTGTTTTTGTTGCATTAATTGACAAAAATTTTATCATATCATATATAATATATTATAATCTTATATATATATATATATATATATAATTTATAAACTCAGAAACTAATAAAATTCATCATTTTGCTATCAGGGAATCTCAACTAAAATTATTGCTATACTACAAGCAACAATCCTTCATTTATTCTATAACATTGATGAATTTAAACATTGCACGAAGATCATTACTCTAAATAAATATAATTATTCTCTTATATATTCATAATTATATTACTTTATATACTCATTTTGGTATTAATGACAATAATTATATATAACATTGAATTTTAAATATATAAGTATTATTTTCTTATTCCCAAAATAATTGGATCCACCTATACATATATTAGCCATTTCATTGTATATAACTTTCGCTTATATAAGAAAATTTTACATAGAATTGAACACAAATTTTTCCTTTAAATAGATACTTTTTCATATATCTATATAAATTAAAATAGTGAAAATACGTTAATTTAAATAAATATTTATATTTATCATGTTTATAGAAGAATTTATATTTGTCATCTAAAAAATATGAGGGGAGGTTTCAACCTACAATTTGTTAAATATGAGACCTTATTTTATTGATGAACTCTTCGAAATTCTTGGATTTAATATTCCAAAAGCAGAGTGTCAAAGCTATAACTAATTTGATCTAAATAATAACTATGCATGCTTGCGGCTTTGGCTTAGCTGTAGAAGAATAAAACTATGCAACTTCTTAGGGATTCCCTTCACATTGTGTTATCTCCTACATTCCTTTATTCTATAAAACTTAGGGAAAAAGAAAAACCATTATCTTTTAAGATTCCAAAATTTGGTGCATTCATTGTACGTATCGTAGGTTTCTACTGCTCAAGGAACCCAACAATTTATCTTTTTATGATAATCGCAAAAAGGTTGATTCTTGTCGCTTGCAAATTGCAATTGTTCTTGATGTTGGATTTGTCTTCTAATATAAAATTTTATATACAAAAACAAGATTTTCAATTGTAAACGGTATTGGAAACCCACCCCTTTGCTTGAAAACATCATTTCTTGATATAATGAGCCAAACTCGTTGAGATTTTTTTAAAAAAAATGACCTCAATGTCCAAAGCCTACAACCCTAACTTTTTTCCTACCATTTTTTTAAAAAACTAATTTCCTATTATCTAAAAGTTCACCCTTTACAAAACAATTATAAAACGAGATAAAATAACTTCACCTACAAATTCAATTGTGAGATGTTTCTCTTGGATCTTTGTTTGCTTTCGCAAAATTTAAAATTAGACACGCGACACAAAATCACTAAGTTAATAATAACATAAACCCATGCTTGATTTTCTACTATTGGGCCAAGTATATAATGCGCAGTTCTTTTTGATCCTTATCAATATTTTCTTGTCATTAAAGAGAGAAAAAATAAAATAAAATAAAATAAAATAAAATTCTAGTTAGTGCCTTTTCGTGCCTTTAGAAGACTCGTCACTTTAAAACTGGCCAAATAATAGTAATAGTAGCATACGGTATTAGACTGCCACTAACTCAGTTGGCACCGCAATCTTTGGGATAATGAGTTTGTAAATAGTAATTGTCATGTGGAGATTTGGTTCAGTTTAGGATAAAGAACATGTATTTCAAATTATATAATACTACCAACTTGCCTTGTCCACTAGTTGCTTTTCTATACTTTAAAATTAAATTTTGAGACCCGACAGAATCTACGCTTCAGCATGCCCAACAAACTCAGGCCACAAAGTTGAAAACCTAATTATCAAATTGCTTTATCCTATTATTAATTAATAATTGATTAGAACATCAGTAAGTTACTCAATTTGTAATTATAATGATATATAGATAGTTATATATTGTGTTCATCTTACTTTAATTTCTGTGTACCTACTGTCCGATTTATGCTACATGTGCGTATGAATTTTGATCAGAGTCAGTATGCATCTATACCATATATCAATATTCTCAGTTGTGCTATGTTATTTATTTTATTTTTTGTTTTCAGGTTTGCCTTTAAGAAATGCTAATTTCACAATTGTACACCATGTTTGCAATCAATAAAGGTGACTATTGAGTTTTTCCAGAGCGTCAAATCAATATACTGTACATAATAATTGAAGAAAAAACAAATATTTTCGTTGTAAAAAAAGAAGATAGTTCCGGGCTATAAATCATTTTAATGGGTAGGTGTCTAGTTTGGGGTATTGAATCTCTGATTTCATGTTCAGGCTTCCTTCAAGTGAATTTTGCTACATGACTTGTTTGATAAGAAATTATTATTTTTTTGTCAAAGAAGAAAATTAAAATATCCTACGTATTACACTGTTTAGTTCAGTCACTTGTTCATATTTGATGAACGTGTGTGATACAGGTTAATGCTCCTTCCACCCAACTCCTGACCAAAAACAAAATAATACTAATACTGATAAATAATAGTAACAATAACAATAATAGCTTGCATTTTTTTTTTTTCTATTATACACGAGATTCCGCATTTGTGTGCGGGCAAGTGATTACTAGTTTGTGATCATGAATAAATCAACTGGGTAATAGGTTATTAGTTGATCTTCTTGTGGTAGTGACTTGTTCGATGAATGGAATCAAAGTATTTACACAAGATACTCTAAAAATAAGAAATTTAGGGATCAGCTCAAGAGTAAAACAAATAAAATTTCACTTTAAGTTCACCATTAAAAGAGAATTGCTATTGATTTTTCTAATAGAAATATCTTTGTAGTATACTTAGCATCATGCCTTTTTTATGGCATTCAATTCCTGCACTTTTTTCTCCCCTTATGACACTTATATGTTACATGAAATAATTAAAATAATTTTTTTTAAGAAATATTTGGTGGCCAACTATAATGCAAAAACAATTAGTTAATTATCTCAAATAAAAAAATGTAAAGAAAAAAGAAATGACTTGATTATTCAACAATGCTATGGATTACGTTATTCCGTATGGACAAACAATTTTACAGATTATGAGAAAAAGAGGAGTTAGCAACAACAAATAATGCTACGGATTATGCAATAAGGAAACTCCCCAATCCATAGTGCATTTTACGAATCCGATTCTCAAATTACACTCACGAATTAGGAATACCTATTCCAGGTGGTTTTGCTAATAGATTACATTATTCTGTAGGTGAAAAACCCATTCTGCCAAGCCTAATCTGTAGTGTCTGTGAGCAAGAGCAATGAGGAATATGAGCAATGGTTTAAGGAGGAAGACCAGGGTGCAAGGAATCAGAAGAATAAGGGGAAGGGTTGCTTTTGATTTTTAATTTGTAACTATATTTTAGGAAGTTTAAGTGTAAAATAAGGGCTACGAAGAAAAAAAAAATTTCTAGAAGAAAAACCATTTTGTTTTTATTTTGGGAAATATTGACAACCCTTATGCCCAAAATATAGATTGGGCTGGCCCAATGAATTTGGCTAGGTCCTCACGTATAAAAATCTTAGACATTTTTTTTTTTTCCAATATTTATCTCTTTAACTTCTGGAAAACCAATTCTAGAAGCTCAAAAATAGGTGTATATTGAACTAATAATACTTCTAAAAATATGAATTGATTAGCAAATATACATAAATGATTTTTTATATTATATTATATTTCTAATAAGTAATCTCACACGAGAGTCCTCTAGATTTGAAGTGTGGGAAATTCACAACCTTACCTACTATGTACTGAAATTTAACCTTTTTATTTTTAAAAAAAATGGGAAAATCAAGAGAGTCAAATTCTTAATCGCTTGGTTATAGAGACAGGCTTGGATACTATGAATCAACAATTCTAGAAGTGTAAGTTATTAGATAAATATTATACTTGTAATACTTGGACACAATCTTTAACCAATGAGTATCCAACATTTATAAGGTGAATAATTTTCAATCTTTGGCATTCAACTCACGAAAACCTTACTTGAAATCCGAACATCTTTACAGTTACATCCACAATTTTTCTTTTGATATTAGTACATCCACACTTATTCCATCTTCGCAGCAACCACCACTGGTTTGTGTCAATATTGGTTTGTATATTTTAATCAAGTAACATAAGGATCAAATCCCGATGTCTAATATGAAGTTGACTGTGAGAATTACTCGCTTTGTATGTACGTTTAAGATTTTCGACAGAAATAATCACAGCTTCCAACAATGATCGTGCTTGTAGTTAAAAAAAAATTATATATAGCATAACATGTTATTAAGGATCATACAACCTTGATTAAGGAACTAAAAGTAAAATTTTCTAGAAAAATTACTACCAAGTCAGTCTTTCCATGACACCAATGATTCAATCCCACTTAATTTCTAATAATAATTTTCTACGTATTGATTCATTAACTAGAACCTTTACGACATTCATTAGCTAGATTCTTACAAAAATTCGGAGAAGGGTGGAAAATTGTAGTTAATGGAAATTACAAATCATGTTTGAGATTTTACATATTCGTACCAATTAATCATGATTTAGTTATTGATTAATAACGTGTCTCAACTGGTTATCGAATTAACTTAACAATGGATTCTCACGGGATAAATATATATGTTCAATATTTAATCTATCATGTTATTAATTTTGATTTTAAATAAAATATTATTCTTTATTTTTTATTATATTATTAAAATTTAATTTGATATTATTTTTGTTTAAAATTAAACACTAATTATCTTAATATAGATCACAATAAAAAAAAAATAAGCCTTTCATAATTTTAATATAAATTATTTTTTATTATAAAATTATTATAAGTACAATATTAATAATTCAGATAGATAGAAAATATGTGTAATGTTTATTGAATATAGAATAATAAATCTTATTTATTAATTTATAAACACATATATAATGCATATAGATCGATGTGATTTCTAAATTGATTCAATTTGATAATTTCTAATGGTTAATATTATTGTAAAGTATTAATGAAAATTTTTCAATAAAAAGTATAATAGTATTATTTTATGTAAGATTATCATGATAATTAATAAGTTATTTAATTATGTTTTAATCTCATATAGCAAATGCTTAAGAATAATAATTGAATGAATATTAAATATAATTAAGTACACGTAGAATCAAAGAAAGAATTCTAATCAGTGAGTTTGAACTTTATGGTAAAATTAAAACTTTAACTAAAGGAATTGAATGAATGAGAAAAAAAAGTTTCTTAAGTCATTCAATATATAAATTAGTTAACTTATTAGAATTTGACATTAATACTATACTCTAGAGTTAATTTTAAGATGTAAATGATAATTAAAATATTATATCATTCTTTTATTTATTCTTGAAAATAAAATATATTATTTTATATGCTTATGACACCCTAAATTTTTATTTGATTTTAATTCATTATGATAAAAATCATAGACACACATGTGCATCTATAATATAAGCGCAATGTTTAGATACATCGAGTATGAAAGCATGTCAATATGTACATCACAAGGTGAGATTGCGTCCTAAGTCTCCATTTACAAAAATGTCTATACATTAGTCTAGAGAGTGTAAATCATGACTTAGGCTACCAAAAATATCTACACTCAAAACCTAGTCTTAGAGTAAAGCTATACTAAGAGATACCTCAAAACTACTTGTTAGATCAAGATGATTAACTGTTAGATCAAGATGATTAACGTCTCAAGTTTTGATTAATTACAGAACAGACGGAACATATCAGACTGAAGCATTGCAAGCCAAAGTCAGACTGAAGCATTGCAAGCCAAAGTCAGACTGAACAAACACAGATGGAAGATGACCCTTCAAAGATCATACAAGTTCAAGTCATTCGTCTGTCCTAAGCCACGTCATTAGACGAAAGGATTAGACGATATGCTCTAGACGAAGTCTTCAGACGAAGCTCTCGAAGTCAATACAAGTTGAAGTATCAGACTGAAGCTTGAAGATTGGATCGTCTATGAAGAATGAAGAAGTCCAAGTATTTTCATCTTGGTAACGCGCGCCAAAACTCAAATGTTTACGTTACTTAAGAAGCTTCCGAAGTCAGAATGGGGACTCGCGCTTAACCTCTGCAACACGAAAAGTAAATCTATTTTTCGCTGTCATCTCTGTTAAGTCAGAAAAAGGTTCTGATTCCGCTGTGCAACTTGTCAAATCCATGATTATACTCTGACACAGTTGAAGACTTCAAGGAAGGAAAGGACAACGAGCAGATTTATGAGTCTAACAGATCTATCAAATCCTTGCTTATATAAAGGACTTCTCTTACAACTTTTGAAGTTGGCGAACACGCTACAATTGATATTCATTTGTGATTTTGCTCAATGTGTACTTAACTTCTATACCACTCTTTGCGTAGAGGACTTTGTTTCTTAGAAACTTTATCTAAATTCACTTTTGTGGTGCTTTACCCTGAGGAGGCCTGTAAAATACAAAACACAAGAAGGGGGGGTTGAATTGTGTTAATTTAAAATTTAAATCCTTTCGTCTGTGGTTTTGAAAAGGGGTACAGACGAAACAGTGTTTTACTTCAAAAGTTGATTTTAATGGACAGACGTTATGTTTTAAGTTATCCCCGTTAGTTCAAAAATATTGATATATAACACGGATATTTTTATACTGGTTCGTCTCTTCAAGACTACGTCCAGTTACTCAGAAACTACTGAGTTTTCACTACCAACCGTAAAAAGTTTACAAGTATTCTTTGCACTCAGCCACTTCTGACTATACATCGATATTCTTTGAACACAGCCTTCTCAGGCTAAACAGCTAAGGTATTCTTTGAACCCAGCCTCCACAGGCTAACACCACACAAGTGGATTTTAAAAAGATATTTTAAAACAGAAGGATTCCTCTACGCAGAGAGGGTTTTACAATTAAGTGTATTCAGAAGTCTTGGTCGAAAATTCAGAAGATAGAATAAGAGAAGCGTTTTCGCCAACTGAAATCTGATGAAGTGTAGTCTTTAAATAAACATCCTCTTCAAATGACCGTTAGACTCATATGAATGCTGTTGAAAAGTTTCTTGAAAGCTTTCCAAAAGGTGTCAGATTGTACTTGATTGATTGATGGAGTGCAGAAAATTAAGCAATGATTTAGATTTGCGTGCACGATTTTTCTGACTTATCTGAGAGATTTTGACAAAAGGTGAAGACCTTTTTGACTTGCATGTGTAAGCACGAATCCCTATACTGATCTTGGATGCTTCTAATGAGTACTTCCTTAGATTTGAAATCTTGGCGCGAGTGACTCAAATTTTGCTTCACTTTTTGGACAAACGATATATGTCTTCAGCTTTTAAGATGTTTCGTCTTATCCTATCGTCTGATGATTTCAACTTGAGAATAGACGAATGACTTCCGTCTGAGGAGTCATCTTTCATCTGTGTCTGTTCCGTTTGACTTGCTTGTTGATCTTCTGTCTGAGAAAGTTTTGTTTGTCTTGTAAAAATCAAAACCTTTGATGAGTTAATCATCTTGATCTAACAAGGTTGTGTTTCAAAGAATACCTTTGTATTAGCCTGGGGAGGCTGAGTTTCAAAGAATACCTAGTTGTTTAGCCTAGGAAGGTTGTAGCCAAAGAATACCTTGTATTAGCCAGAAGTGGCTGGGTTCAAAGAATACTTGTAACCTTTTCATGGTTGGTAGTGAAAACTCAGTTATTGCTGAGTAACTAGACGTAGTCTTGAATAGACGAACCAATATAAAAATAACTGTGTTTATTTTTATTGAACTTGTGACTAACGAGGATAATTAAAGAGTAACGTCTGTTATTAAAATCAACCTTTAAAGAAGAACAAAGTTTCGTCTGGACCGTTTTTAACCAACAGACGAAAAGGCAAAATTTTTAATTAACACAATTCAACCCCCCCTTCTTGTGTTTTGTCTTTTACACTACTCATCCTAAAGTCTACTAGATCAGTCCTAATCTCCAACCGAAGAGTCAAACAAGAAGACAATCTCTACATCCTTCAAAGGGTTGTCATCATCATATGAGGAGTCCAAATCAATCACCTTCAGGACAGGTGCATCTATCTCACGAGAGACTAGTGTTGCATCCATTTGAGGAGTGGGTGCATGCTTAGGTAAGGGTGGTCCAAAGGGTACTCCATCCATGAACTCATCATTGGAAAAGTCTGAAGATATGTCAACGATCTTTGTTGGCCCCACCATGGCTCTATGTAAGGGGGTTAGGTTAGGTTGTGCTATTCTGATGGTGTTCAAAATCTGAGTTGTAAAACCTAGGGGGTCAGAACTATATACGGAGGCACATAGTAGACATACAAAATGATCTTCTCCGAAGTCTAACATCGAAGTCTATGTACCCTCTAGGCACTCAAGCTATACAAACATTAGAGCCTCCAGGTCCATGATGGGTGTTTGTAACCAAAGTAAAGGTCAATCATTTCTAGCATCATCGTAAACTCACGCATACGAATATAAAATAAACATACAATTCCAAAATGTATCTACAAGAAACATCTAACATTCACACTCGATATAGATCTTACATACGCTCAATCAATGTATTCTCATTATACTAGTCAGTTGCCACCTTGAGTTTTCATTACTCAATAGTCTTACATATTTTTTGAGTTCATGATGATAGGTTAGGACTACACTCATTACATATTTTTGAGTTCATGATGACAGGTTGGGAAAAAATTCATTACGGCTCAAGATGAGCTCTCACCAAGTCGATAATGTATCGTATTATTGTCAGGATCAGTTAAGCCAAATAGATAATGATGGTCTCACTCGACTCATTTCCCTGAGGACTTTGGCCCTTACGCCTTTACAACTACATTTTAACTAGTGTCACTCTGTAATCATCACAACTTTGAAGACTAACTCCCTAGACACTCCCTCACTGGGACAATTTCTTTCACCGCTGTGAATCCTTTATTGTGAAACTAGGTGGCAATAAAGACTAGCGTTAGATTGTCATGACATCCGCCCACTAGATACACACCTAATCCTCCTATAGAAGGATATGTGTAATCTTTATTGCTCGTCCACAACTTATCTTCCAAACCTTTCTTTTCACATACTAGCATCACATGTTATTTACTAGCAGCGCACTAGTGTGCCCAAGACTTGAACCACGAACTTTTTCGCAAGTGAGGTTTACAGGGTAACATATACTCTCTTTCCCGCCACAAACAAAGTTATTTCACAACAAATAATGACTCTTGGTTTCAGGAGTTCATCCCAACACTGGAGTCTTATCTCTAGTGACATCACATCATACCAAACATAGCCTATGGTTGAGATTTTAATTAAGGTGCTTCCAGAATACATTAAGGATTATCATTGATCCAGTAGCTATCAATTCTTAATGACTCGGAAGGGATATATTGTCTAACCAATTACAAAGGACCTCATTATTTTTAAATTATTCACTTAGCTAAAAATTTGGCTAAGTCATTGAAAAATGGGCAAAGTCTCCTTTATATTTTGGACATCCCAAAAATTTAAACATGTATAAAAATTCAATCCAAACGTCCAAAACAGTTCACATTATACTCATTCGGAGGACAATCTAGTTATAGTTCAAGCATTTAATAAAATTCGAACACATCCAATTTAGTTGAAATCCAATATCATAATGTCTCTTTAATTTCATAAATCACATATAGAACGGAGTTCACCTACAAATAATTCAAATAAGAATTTACTAGGAACAAAATTGTCCCTACCTAAAAGTAAGGTAGAAAAACTATAGAGAATAGTGAAAATCTAACTATGGGTCTCAAGAAAATCACCATTTAAACGAAATTTTAATTGATCTAAAATGAAGAGAACGAGACATAGATTAATTTAATCATTTAGTTAAATATGAACATGTGAGAAGAAAAAAATCTCAAAATGTTACAATTTTAATGTTCAAACTATATATTCATCCAGGCAAGTCCAAGATCATGAAATATAGTTTGTTTTGCAAATAAGCAACTTCTCCCATATCTCCTTTTTATTGAAAATAACTTTTTAAACAAATTTAACCAATTAAATTTGAGGAAAAGATTAAGAACTTACTAGATATTGGGAGTAAGCTTGAGAACGGGAAGAAAAGGGGTCAATGGAGTGTGTTTTGGTGGAAAAATGATAAGAGCTCCGCTAAGGTTGGAAATGTTCCAAAAATAAGGACCAAACACCTCTATTTATAGATTTGACTCTGACCCTCCACGCTCAGCGCCATCCAAACTAGAACTCAATGCCAATAGCCCCAAAAATTGCATCTGGATTCCCCCCAATGCAAAAAGTCGCACTTAGTGCTACTGCATTTCAGGTTTAGCGTGAGATAGTTGGTGCTAAGTGCTAGCTCCAACACTATCCATGGTGCTTTTGTTGCTTCCTCTCGATGCATTGAGTTATGGTTTCTATCCTTGTCTTTGTAGTTTGTTTTCATGAAACTTTCAAAAAGAAGACTTTATCTGGATGATTAACATCATCAAATATCCAAACACTTTTACATATAAACATACATATGTCTATACATAGAGGCGGGGCCAGAAAAACAATTTGGGAGGGGCAAAATTTTTTTTTAATTTCTTTTAATTTTAATTTTATTTTTTTAAAATTTATTAGACAAGAACCTATTAATTATATAACAATTTTTTTTGAAGATTAAAATAAATTTAGGAAAGATTAAAATTTATTATTAATATATAAAAATTTATTATTAATATAAATAAATTTATATATATAAATTAATATATATAAATTTATTATTAATATATATATATATAAATTTATTATTAATATATATTTAATGCTAATATATATATATATATATAATAATAATAATAATGAATTTATATATATATATATATATATTAAGAAATTACATATATATATACATAATTTATTATTAATATATATATATATATATTATTAATATATATATAATTTATATATATTAATATTAAATTTATTACTAATATATATATATATATAATTATTTATTATTAATATATATATATATATAATTATTAATATATATATATATTAAAAAAAAAAACCAAAAATTTAGGGGCAGTTGCCATTACTTTTATATATATATATATATATTAAAAAAAAAACCAAAAATTTTGGTGGTCAGTTGCCCCGTGGCTCCGCTCCTGTCTATACACATAAAATAAACATGATTTCATAGTCCGAAATTCAGGGTGTTACATTATTAGACACCTACCTTGATTAGGGAATTAATATGATTAATTTACTATTGGTTTAATATTGAATCTACATGTCCTACACAAACGAGTATGTCAATCTATACTTAAAGAAATTCTTTTGTAAATTAAAGTAGAGAATTTAATTTAAAATAGATTTTGTGGAGGTGCAAGAATTAAATTTGAAGGTGCAAAATTTAAATTTAAAAAATTCGTTGATAAATCAAATCAAATTAGATCAAATTAGTTTACATTCTAATTAAGGTTATAAAAAGACATCTAGATACATCTAAAAACCTTTTCTTATACTCTTCTTATTTTCACTTTCCTTAACTCCGCTATCAAATATTGATAGTAGAGATTGATTTTCGGAATACGTGTAAAGTCTTCGTAAATTAAAGAAAATTTTACAACTCAAATGCTAACATGTAGGTACACAAAATTTAAACTTTGAATTTATCTGTTCTATTCCATGTTGTGCGTTTTGAATATATCAATGAAACTTCTTCGGTAACTTGTATTTTGAATATTTTGACCGCACCAATCGATACATACTGTTACTCGTTGTTTATTGGTGTATGACAAATGCCAATCTCGTGTAACAACACATTAGTAAAATGATACCAATAATCTAATTTCATACTTTTTCTTTTAAAGAAAGCTGTGGTTGAAGTCCTTTTTTCTTTTCTGTTAGTGCTTCTGATCGACATATATAGAATATGAGAGAGAGAAAAGAAAGTATAATAAGTTTCATTCCAAGAAGCATGCTTGTGTTTGAAGTTCTGTATGAGAAGCAAGGGAACACTACTTATTTTTCGCTTTTTGGGCGTGTAGAAAATTATCTTTTATCTGTTGAAGCAACAATATATATATATATATATATAATAATAACATTATTATAGCATTTTCCTTTTACAGATAAGTGGGTTTCACATGCTCACAAAGTCGAACTCTACTCTATCTCCATCCATGCCATTGTTAGCTTTTTATTATATCCTCAACCTATGTTCTATACTGAATTTGAAGATGTTTCCATTATGGTCAGAGATTGATAGACGTTATATTGTTACAATATTTGCTTTTGTTGTGCCCAAATGTTTTCAATGAATCTAATAATTCACTGTGATATCTTCTCTGCCTTGTGTTCTCTTTCTTTTCCCCCACTTATTTGGTTACCAATCATTTTAAGAAATGACAACTTAGTGAAATTATTGGAGAACATGGGATTGTTATCATTAGAAAATAAACATAAAAATTTAACCCACGGAATTTTGAACATACCTACCACTTTATGAACAAATTGAGCATTTTAAATGATGCCTAATTATATATTATATATACCAAGTAAAAAATAAATTAAGAGGAAGATGATTGATATCAAATGAATTGCTTGATTTGATGATTTCCTTAAGTTGTCCCATACTTTTCTACCCAAAAAAGTGAAGAATTTTAGTACATGAGGGATTATATTAATACGCTTGAGTTGCACATCTACGGTGAGATTAAGATACAATTTAACCCGTCTCATGCATGAAAGTGCATTAGTATGAAAGTTCTAAAGTTATGGGTATTGGATGCCCCAATTAATTGGATACGAGAATATTGCAAGGATTTTGTGCAAGGGTATTACTTTGTTTCACTTCAAGTATATGAAAATGATCGTGAACCAGAAAAATGAAATCAAATTCGATTATGAATATCTTGTAAGATTCTGGGTCGTTGTCAGACACATACTTGATGTGTCAACACATGAAATTAGATAAACAACGAACGCTTTAGTCCAAATGTCCAATATGGCGATTTTTGGTATAAAAACAAATTGGCAAAAATATGCGTGTATGTAAATTATTATTGTTAAAGATGAAGCATGTACAATGAACATTAGGGAGTGAGTTGAATTTATAATTAATTATTGTCATGGTGGGTTTAAGAATTAAGATCATAAGGGAGGCACATTTAAAACGACGGCACGCCCTAAATAAAGAAACACCATCAAAGCTTAAACATGAAGTTCACAAACACTTTCTGTGCTGGCATGCAATGATATTGTCCCATGACTTTTACCTCTTTTCTTATATTCAATCTTCTCCATGAAGAATGAGTCTGTGTATCCAATTAAACGAAGGTAAATTTTAACCAATAATTAAGTGTATTGCAAAATGAGATATTATCTTGATGATTATTTATACCAAATTTTGGAAAAATAAAATATTCATTAGTATGTAATTTTATACTACACATATGATTATATTTTAAAAGGTATTATATATTAAAATGAGATAAACTAATGAAATATGAACTAATACTTTAATTATAAACTTTGTAAAATAAATTTACTTTTATCAAGAGAAACTTAATTTACTGAATGAGCACTTTGTAATACAATGGTTGAAATATTTATAAGCTTTAGTAAAAAAAAAAGAAGTTATCAAATAAATAGCATGACGAGACTTATTTGTAGAATAAGCAGATTCTCACCCATTATACGAAAAACTCATTTCAAGATATTTCTTTCTGAATTTACGGATAAGAAACAGATCTATACCGTTCTCAAAATGGAACTAAAAAAAGCATTATCCCATTACAGGTTAAAATTATGTAGCTTTAATGTTTCCATGATTGGTAGCACAGTATGGTTGGAGTAGTTTAGAAGGAGTCATCCTAGGATGCCAAAAATGACAATTTAGAATTTGTAAAGGGACATTTGACTTTGGGGTATAAATTTGTAATACCTGAAATCATAATCTTAAGAATGGGAATAAGAGTAGAAAATAAGATAAATATGAGTAATTTGTATTATTAAAAAAAATTAAGAAATTTTTTTACACAACATAAGTGAAATTCTAATACACTTTTGAACTGGGTCAATCCAGCGTAAAGGCACTGAATTGAGAAATCTTTGGAGGCCAAATTGAATTGATTGATGGGTGCCTTTTTCTTGTTTTCAAAAAGAAAAAAATGTGCATGATGTGTTATTATTCAACAAAAACAGGCTGTCCATAGAAAAAATAATAGCCAAGAGTCGGTGGATGCATAAATGAAATGAAAAATTAGAAGCACGAAAGAATTGGAGTGAGAAGACAGAGTCATGGCAGCGACTCGTGGCCATTTTCATGTTGACAAAATCAACATTGAAGACGTATAGCCTTTCATGATAATTTTAAATCGCAACGAACAAATGATGGTGAGGTTGAATAAATAAACATCTAATTAGCCACTTAGAGAGAACAATCTTAAAATTCATAGATTGCTCCCGAAAAGTACCCACTGTCCAACACTAAAAAAATGTACAAGAGATTCACACGTATTTTGTAAACAAGGAAATCAGCTATTAAAAATTGGCCTTACTAACTACTCTAAGGAATCAAAATTGTGAAAAGGGGAATTCAAACTATCTATTACAAGGATTAATCATACATTAAAGAGTAAATTATAATTTTACTCCTTGAATTTTCACAAGATCACAAGATTTTACATAACTACTTACCTTTTCTTCACTGTATACAGAATCTCCTAATTATTTGAACAATGACACTTCTTTCTATATTACATTAACCTTCCTTTAATCTTAAAAAACATTACAATAAGATTGTAAACAAAAGGGATAGAAGTAATGCTGTAATTTTAGAAAAAAAATATAGTAAGTCTAAATGTAGTGTACTATACATTAAATGAGAGATAACTATCATAACCAAATCTTTTTATGGCAATTGGAAAAAAAGCTAAGATATCTAGTAATACCATATTATCTATATTCATGAAAAATAGGTGCCATCCCCTCTTTTCTACTTTTCCAAGTTTTGTCCTCAATTAATATATTTCATTATTTCTACAAGTAGGCCTAACCATTATACCATGCTGAAAAGGAGATAAAGAAGACCAATTAAGTACAAATTCTCCATTTCTATCTTGTATTCCGGTCATATAGGTGGCATAGTGGAAGTGCATATGTCCAAATGAAATTGTTTATTCAACTAAATGAAGACCTATTATTTATTTGCAACAAACACACACCGGTGTCATGTCATATACTGGCAGTACCGCTTGAAGACTAGGAATACAAAAATCCACTTGCATTCAGCAAGGTGAAGTTAGCTCTTAGCTTCTCATATACAGAGGGAGGTCACATAAGCACTAGTTGGCGTGAGTTGGGAACTTTCTGGTGTCATATAGAGATTAGAATATTTGGAACTCAACACCCACTTGCGTTCAAAGCCAAAAAGATGAGATCACAGAAACTACCATGCTATGGTCATAAAAGCATACTATGCACAAATTTTGGCAGCTAGCCAGTAGTTTCAGGCGCCGTACTAATCTTAAAAATAAAATTGCTTGTGTAGCAAAGTTTCATCTTCCCAACATAATTAATCCATTATGTACCAGTTAGATCAACAATCACATCATATCATCAAACTATATAATAATAATTGTTAGTATACAATTTAGGCAGGGGTTTCAATTTCAACAGGCTTAACACATGATTGAAAAATCCACCTCCTTATTACAATTTACCTTCAAAACATCACTTATTTTGGGTTTCAATCAATTAGTAGAGTGGTTAAAAGTTAAATTAAGACAATATACTGATGATGCTCAAAAGTTTATGGAAGTCAAAAGTGCAAAATTTGACAACCATACTTATAACCAAGATATAAGGGTCTTTCTTTACCATGCTTCAAGGAAAAAAAATAAGAAAAGAGACTATTTTATGATCAATTATCTTAGACTCTTAGCCGCAAACTAACTTATAGTTTAATTGGCCTTCGTTTTTTGTCTTAGGATTTAGGTGTGATGTTGATGTGAGATGTTTAATCCTCTGCTAAGTCACTTTCCCCTTCTCATATCCAATTGTTTGCACCTCCTAATTTGTAACTAAAAATGTTATGGACTCCAAACCTCCACAGAAAGAAAATGGAAAAAAGGAATGTAATTGGTGCTGAAAGGAGGGCTTAAATGGTAAAACAGTTGTATTTGTTATATTTAAAGACAATTTATGTGACTTATCCAGCTAAGTGATCTTTAGCAAAAGTTCAGATGCAAAATTGTCAAGTGTAAACACAGCTAAATAAAGGAAATTTTAGTGCCTTCTATAATGAAGCAGAGCTTTAGATGTTAATACTTAAAATAAACTACTTTAGCTTCTTTAGAAATGTGTACCAATGTAAGATGGTGAAAAACAATTCTTCTTAAAAATGGAAAGATCCTCCCAAGTGATGAATTTTGAAGGAAGACAACAAAATTGTATGTTGAGAGAAAGTAAATCACCCCAATGGTAAGAAGAAAGCAACTTATGCACAGAAAAGCGGTGCTAGTTGGTGGATTCACAGAAGTAATTTCCAAGTGCTGTTCCACACAAATATTAAAATTTCCCAGATTATAAAGTACTAATACCAGATCCAGTATGAAATTTGACAAATATGATTATGAAACTATATCACCAAATTCACAAACAAACCGATCAACACTCCATCCTGACATATAGAAGAAGAACAAAATAATCAACACACCTCTGAATAAAACAATAGTTTCTAAGGCCAGACCAAAGCAGCCAAGCCATCTGATCATGCAATTCAACCTGCAAATTGACACCATCAACAACAATACACAATTACATCCCAACAAAAATAAAAAAAAAAAGAGATCAAAAGATACAAAACTACATATTCCAAAAACTAATTTAAGCACACCTGTATCTGGAGACTTGAGTTCTGGGGAGAAGAACAACAAGGGGGGTAGGATCATAAACCACTAAACCAAATCCAGTTTCTATTGAATTTTCTGAGACATCTATTTTTTTTTTTCCTCAGTCTCCCAAATATACAATACAAAAGCCATTGTAGAAACCACAGAATCTGGACAATTCTACTTTCTTGGTTTCATTCTTTAACCCCAAATCCATAAAACTCTACTGTCCTGAGCCTTGAGAATCATCCTTAGCAGGATTTTGCTGATGTTGTTGTTGATGCTGCTGTTGCTGATGCTGCTGATGCACTCTACCAGCCTGACCCATCTGGTGATAAATCTGGTTCAAGGTCTGTGGATTCAAGACCCCTATATGGCCATCCTGCGACAAACCGAGCTCCAAACCAGGCATCTGCTGTCCACTCCCACCACCCAAAATTGAGGTGAAACTCATGTGACCCATGTTGGTAGCAGCAGCGGGCAAGTCAAAGCCAGGGAAACCAATTTTGTGAAGGTAATTTGAGCTCTCAGTGGCTAAGGTTGCATTAGATGGAGGAGCAGATGTTGTTTGAAATCCAAATCCACTAACGTGAGGGGGCCATAACCCTGTGGTGGCCACATGAGGTCTTCCCAAATTGCCCCCAGCCATTTGCCAATTGGTCCTACTACTCCCTGACCCCATACTGGCCCCTCCTCCTCCTCCTCCTAATTCATCAATTTTTTCATGTAATTGTAACCCTGATGAGAGAGAAGTACCTTGTGGGGAAACTGAGTTGCCAGCAGCAGCTAAAGCAGATGCAGGGATTGTGCCAGTGCCTGTGGCTGCGATTATGGATGGCTCAGCCTGCTGAAGAAGCCACTGGATGGTTTCACCATCAGATTTGTGACCCAATTCTCTTGTCAACTGAAAAATTCTTGCTGCACATAAAGCAGGCATCCTTATCCTCCTTCCCCTACCTTCGACCTTTGTGTGTCTATCCTTGTTCGAACTCCTCTTTGGTGCCAACTGTTTCTTGTTGCTCTCATCTTTTTCAGCAACCACTATCTGGAAATCCTTCACCTCCTGTGGTTTGTTCTCTCCCATGTTGTTGTTACCTTGTTCTTGTTGAGGTTGTTGTGGGAGGCTCAGGAAATTGTTTGGTACTACCACCTCTTGTGCCTGTGCCTGCTTTGAGCCCTTGGGATCCATCAACAGCACACAAAAGAAAAAGGATAAAAGTAAAATAATAATAATAATAAAACTAATAATAATAATAGAAAAAAGGGGGGGAAAGGAAATGATGGGTCCTCTTTGATTGAAGAAGGTGGCCTGAAAAGTCCTAAACTTTCGTGAGTTTTCACTGTTTGTGGCAAGAATTGAGGGACAAAAACATTAAATATTATAATCCCTAGGTGCCCCGATGTCAAAATTTTCACACTCAATGGTTTGGTTCTTCTCACTATTTCTTCTCTCTCTCTCCTTCCTCTTTTGTCCTTTCTTTGCTACCTCTTTCTCGGTGTGTATGTATGTGTAGTGGGTTTTGACCAGCAAGATGTGAATTTTGAAAGCAACTTTAACTGCCGGTTTCACCACCTTGGTGAGTACAGTACTATAAACTAGTATAACCCTATCTCTATCTCTATCTCTGTACACACAAGGAATAATCCATCTTACATTCCATTTCATCTCCTCCATTATAGCCTTCCTGTATCCCATAATTGCAACATTACGATATACCTATTCAACCTCAAACTACAATAAATAAACATCAAAATGCAACTGCCCAACATCTACATAAGTCAACTACAAATGACTTTAACTTTAATTCAAAATAATCTTAAATATATTTTTAATTATTTAAATTTGGAATAAAACTGATTTTAATTTGAAACTAATGTTTTTATTTCTTCAAATGAAAAAAAAAGTGATTTTTAGTTTCTTAAATTTAAAATAAAAAAAATGATTTTAATCTAAAATAACGTTTTAAATTATTATTAGATAACTATTAAAAGACTAAATCACATTTATTTAATCTATAGGAAAAAACATTAATTTAAAACTTGATAGAATAAAATTAAAGTTAAACTCTACTGAGATAAACTTATCACCAACTCATTTATATCTATTTTATATTTTAAGATTTCATGAATTTTTTCGAGAACTTAAAAGAAAAGATTTTAGCTACCACTACAAGATATTTGTAGCTTATTTTTAATAAGTTGTAAAATTTCATAAAAACCTATATAAACTTTAGAAGTTATTTACAAATTATAACACATTGAAATCTATTGTGCGCTTTTTTTTTTTTTTTCCTGTTCGATAGATATAATAATATTTAGCTTTATGATTCTTGATTTGTGATCTTTACAAAATAAAAAAAAAATAAAAAAAAAACAACTAAATTAGTGAAAAGTTCAATTGAAAAAAAAAAAAACTATCATGCAAAGAAATCGTTGGCACGAGGTCATTCGTTCCTGTGGAATTGTGTAGGCCCCACTTGTTCAAAGACGAGTTATAGAAACGGAATAAAATGAAGAAAAAAAATGAAATAAGGGGATAAGAAACCGTGAGTAATGAGTCATTAAATAGAGGGCAGTTTAGATAGAAAGGGAAGGGCATGACTTGTGTTGTGTTGAGTGACATAGATCCAATGGGTGGGTCCTTGCTTCTTTAAATACTCTTGTTGTTTGTTGCTTGCAGGTTATGCCCCAGTCCTATGTTCAAGAATAATATCAATATCACTTCCCATAAGACTTATGTTGTGGTGAACCCAGACCAACAAAATAGGAAAAAGTCTAAACTGAATTAAACTAGTGGTGTGAATTTCCTTTTAGAAAGTAAAATCAGCATATTTTTAGATTCATTTGCTTGGTGACAGTGTTTTTGACTACAAGTGAGGCGTGTTTTGTACCCTTGTATTTGTACTTCTCTTTTCCCCAAGGCTAAATTTGTTTCTTTGCGAATTGTTTTCTGCAAAAAAAAAAAAAAAATTAAAACAAAATTAATCTAGAAACTCATAAATTATCCAAAATCTCTTATCACTGAGTTAATAACCTAGTAGGTTATGTTAATGTGATCTTTATAAACAACTAGTGATTTTCAATTTATTTTGTTCTCTCTTCGATTTAAGTTTTTTACACGCGTTTTCTTCGCTTCAATTTCAAGCATCTAGTTTCTTCTTCTTTTTTGTTTGTCTTTTTTCCCTCTCGTCCTGAATGTGCGCAAGGATAACTCTTATTCGAGAATTAAAAATTAATTTCTTACAAAACATAGATTATTGAAGTGAATTTTACTCTCTTTTTTTCAATATCTTTTCTTTATAATTTGAATATGATCAAAGATTAAATCTGATCAACATGTTATGAGACTTAATCAGTGACTCTAGCATTTTAGTTCCCGGTGCATTCGATCAAATTTAACATATAAATTTTTTTAACTATAATGAATTGTCATAAAATAAATGAAAGAAGATATATGTTTGTAATTAAAATAAACATTGTGATAAGATGTATTAAAAGAAAAATAATTATTAAAATACATATATATATATATATATATATATATATAATTTTATTTTTTTATTTGTAGATTTTTAAGTTTTCTTCATGAAAAAAAAAAAAATTGTCTAATTTTTTTATTGAAATATTTATTTATTTTAATCAATTAATAAATAAAATTAACTAAAATTAAAATGAAAAAGTAAATGTATAAAAATGATATAAGAAACTTACGATGAGAAAATATTTTCACTCTCAAAAAATTAATCTAAAAAGATAAGAACATATTCACTATTAATTTAATTAAAATATTTTATATTTTGATTAATTTTGTTAATGATATTCTTATTTCTTAAAAAAAATATTGTTCTCTTTAGAAAGTATTTTCACGACAAATGTTATGATTATTAATGGAGAAAAGGAAATAAATACCAAGGAAGAGTAAGAAAAACTTTTGGAAGATAAATATTATCAATGATAAAAAAAACCTTCAAAAAATAAGAATAAAAAGTCCCGTTATAATAAAAATTCTAATTTAATACATAAAATAGATGTTAAATTTCAGATAAAACGAAGGTCAAGGAAAATCATCATTATTAATATAGAAGCGCTAAATCATATTTTTAGTACATTATCTTTTTATTAAAATCAATTTATTTCTTTAATTTATCTTTTAAAAATATTCAATTTTTTCTTTTTTTTTCTTTTAAATTTTGTTGAATTCTTCCATTTGATTCTTTTTCTTTTAAAGAATTTAATTTTTTGTTCATGTTCATAATCTGAGTGTACTGCTAACAAGTATATAGCAGGGTATGAAACTCAGATTCTGTAACTAAGTTCGAATATAGTGAATAGATCCTATGTTTTCTTTGTTGAATGAGGTGGTATTTACAAAAAAAATTCCCTCTTATGCTTAGATGTTTGGGGTGAGTATTTTGGTATATAGAAGATTATACTATCAAAGTTAAGAGTACAAAGATACTACCTTAAAAATATATTTATATGTTAGTATAGTAATGAAGTGAGCTTTAGATATTTTGTGTGTCAGTCATTATATCGGCGTGTTAAAATTTAATTAAGAACATGTGCGGGATAATAATTACGTAAGAAAATTGATGACTTGGTATAAGATTTTAAACCACACATTAGACATGAACGACATCAAATTTATAATTTAAAATATGTAAATAATAAAATATTATTGAGTCATATCATTTCAATATATTATATTTTTTTTTATTTTTCAGTTTAAAAATAATAATCACTTTAATCACCC
The DNA here is from genome assembly GCA_026586105.1 of Hylodesmum podocarpum. NCBI lineage: Eukaryota > Viridiplantae > Streptophyta > Magnoliopsida > Fabales > Fabaceae > Hylodesmum > Hylodesmum podocarpum. Next base: position 838,775 of record JALJEV010001349.1, read on the forward strand.
ATCTTTATATTTACGTTAATTATATTTAACAATACTCATTAATTGAAAAATTATATATATATATATATATATATATATATATATATATATATATATATATATATATATATATATCACTTGTGGAAAATAGTTTAGCATATGTATAGATACAGGCTTTTAAAGTTTCGGTTTTATTTTTCATGTGAGGTAATGTCAGGTAACTTATTAATCCACGTCGATTTTTTCTCACGTCTAACGCGGAAAATCACGTCTTGGTCGCCCTTTGGCATCTTCTTCTTTACTGTGTTCTCTCTGGTTTTGAACTCTCTCTCTCACTATCTCCTCCATTCTCGTCTTCATTGCCACCGCATCGTTTTCGCTTTACCTGGTTTTCACTGTTCTGTCACTCTCTCGCACGATCACTTCTGCTCTGGTCTCCACTGCCTCCGTTCTCCCCGCGCCACACACTAGACGACGAGGACAATCCCTAAACTTCTAATCGCGTTAAGACTATTTGGAACAAACTTCAAAGCACCTACATTCCCGAACGGTAATCAATTCACCCACGTTTCGTCAGGATTTTGCATTGCAAAATGAAAATCTCTGTACTTTTCTCACTGATCTTTCTGTTTTTACTTATCTTATTCTAGTTGGTGTTTTTAATAATTGCTATGGAATTCCAATTTGAATACTTGGTCAATATTTGTTTAGTTAAATCCATTTACTTGTTGCAATTTGATTGAGGAGCAATATTTTTTGTCTGTGTATAATCTGTCTCTCTGTTTTGGTGTATAACAGGGTTGTTTGCTTTTGATGTAATGTACATAGGTTCTAGTTGCAAAGCTGCATCTTCTTGTGGTAGTAGTGTTGCTTACAATGCCCTAACCCTCTGCAGATCTTATAACTAATTTGATTCAAAAAAGTTTGTACCTTACACAGAAATTATGAACGTAACTGAAGATGTTTCAAAATATAGTTTGTTGAAAGAGCAGGAAGCAGGGAATTGGATTCTGCTGCTACCATTTTTAGGCCTCCAGGTTATCATGCAAAATCAAATAAAGCTATGGAATTTTGAATTGGATTCTGTTATTCTATATAGCCTATGATTTGATTGAAATTTTAAAGATAATAAACAGAGCATTCTTGTTATGACTTTCAAAATAATGATTTAAAGGTCAACTAACATGTATTGAGAAAGCATTTTATTTCTTCAGTTTTCAATAAGATTTAGTGCTATTCTCCTGTAACATGATCTGCATGTATTATTGGCAGGCAAGATCCAGATGGGGAAAGATGTAGTCAAACGTCTTGGTTAGAACTCTCTATATTCAATGCCTTCATCTTTTTCTCAACATGTTTAAAGAGTCATCGTTTACATGAAATTAATCTTGTGATTGTGTTGCTTTCTTCTTTCTGGATTGTTTTGTGTTAATTTCTTCTCTCTCGATTGTCTTGATCTATGGACTATGGTGATATTATTCATTTTTAATTGGTCTATGTGACCAGTTTTTCCAAGCTTAAATTCTAGTAACCAATGAGTGGTTAAGAAAATGTTTAATTATCCAAACAGATTTTTGTTAATGTTGAAAATAAATGAAGAATAATTAAATGATGCAATCCTTATTGGTCTGTAGTAAAAGAACGTTTTACTTTGACATGATATTCTTCAAGATAAATTGGAAACTCTGCATTTTATGATTGCAATAATTTCTTCACAGACCAAGAAATTTGTCTATGCCTACTATGTGCGTCGCACAATTCATATATAATCAGTCAAAGGAGTATTTTCTGCATCACAATTACATATGTAGTGAGATTTTTCTTAACTAATTGAATATAAACATAAGATGGTAAAGAATTTTATACACACCTTTTATACTCCCTCTGTCAGGTAGATCTTGTCAATGAAAGCAAACGGGAAGCAGTGTTTAGTTGGATTTCTGGTCTCCTTTCTGCTTCACATGTTTTGAGGGGTGTATTGGCTTGGCTTCTTCCAGAAAAGTACATTTTTGCGGTATGTTTGTGTCGTCACTCGTGAGTACTATATTAATGTTCAGATCATATCACAAATTTTTCATACTTCCCCTTTGGTAGTGAATCTTATTTACAGTTGAATGATTTCAGGTTTCACTAGCACTATTGATCTTATGTCCTGTTTATATGAAATTCTTCGTTGTTGAGAAGGTGACACGGGCTCCAAGAAATAATCAAAAGTTAGGTTGGTGGGCTAAAATTGTTGATGTTTTCAAACAAAGATATAAATCTACGAGGACGTCGGTGGAAATAGTAATTTTCAGGTTGCCTGTCTTCTTTTGAAATTTAAGCATTATTTATCTTTTATTGTTACAATTGTTTATCTGTATAATTGTCTTCTAAATACTGTGATATATTTAATTTTCCAGTCCCACTTTAAGGGGAATGGCTCTTATCTCCTTTTATGAGCTGGGAGTGTCGGGCATAAGCAGTGTTTTGCTGGTATGTTTCAATTATTTATTATTTGAACGCCACATGCGGGTTATGTTGGTAGTGTTGGAGATTTTAATAACCATATCTCCTTTTAGATTAATATTTTTGCGTGGTTGCTTAATTTAAACTATAATCTTTGCATAAGTGTTGAATTTGTGGTGAAAGTTGTGCATATTTCAAGAACCAAGAAATTTTATGTCAGGGAGCTTGTTCCACATTTTAGTAAAAATCATTATCTATTTCCTAATATCTTAAGCTTTTGGATAAAGGTGATTCCTTGACGAATAGTGTCTCGAGTACATTATTCTTACCTTGCATGTTTCAAAATAACATATCTGTACCTCCAACTTCACAACTCTTCCATTGAAACAGTATCATGTACCATTTTTCTACTTACAGCCACATTGTTTCTGTTCATATTTCTATTAATTTGTCCATTTTCTTTTTCAACCTTTTCTTTTGGAGTGTCACCATGATCTGATAATTTTTGCAAGAAACTACAGCTTGATTCAAATGCTGAAATAATATTTTAAGGATCACAATCTCTCAGATCACATATTGAATAAAATATCTATATGATGCATGCTATTAATTCTATTCTTATTTTTACTGTTTGTACTTAATTAAGAAAATGATATTTTGATTCCATAATTTGACATTCTCACAATTCTTGCGCAGTACTATTTAGAAGCTGTTTTTGGTTTTAACAAAAATTAGTTCTCACAACTTCTGACAATGGTAGGAATTGATTTCAATATTTTCTCAAGAATAATATTTTATATTTCCCAATGGATTTTTCTTCATTTGATTCCTTCATACTTAAAATTAAGATATCTTGTATTTTTATATAATCTGTAAAGTCAATTTTATGATTATTCTCTCCCAGGTAAAGGGTGCATAACTAAATTTTCCTATAGTTAATCTAGGATTCTCAAAAGTAAGTATAATGGAGGAATCCTCTTGAACATGTATTAATCTGTCTTAGTAATTTGACTACTTGAACTTTCAGCGTAGTAACAATTACCATATGATATGGAGACAGTTTGCCAAAGCTTTAAGGTTTTAGAATGAACTGTTAAGGCTAAGGATACATTATTAAGGCTAAGTATACATTATTCAGAAAGATTTGCTTAAAGAATTTGTAATGATGTAAATACAAAGCAAGAGGAGTGATAAGGTTGATTTAGTGGTTGAAAAAGGTGACTTACAAGTGAAGGGTAAAGGGAGGGAGGGAAAGATCGTGGCAGTAATTCTTTCATGACAATCGTAAATTGCTTGTTGTGGACTTGTGGTGCAAGTGTGCCAGGTGTTATATCAGTTCAGCTAGATAACAATTTTTAGTCTAAAAATAGGATTATGAAGGTTTTCTGTTTCATAGATTGCCCCACAAATCTTTTCCTTGGGAACTTCTTGTTAACTATAGTTCTTGTACCGAGCTGTTTTCGTTCATGTTATGGCTGTAGTTGATAATTTTATGTAATTGCTTTCAATAAGGATCTGGTTTCTACTGTTTTTCAATTAAGTCTGTTGTTCATGACTTCCCACTCTTTCGGGTTGCTCACATGACAATACTCTCTCCGCTTTTCTACTAACTTAGAAAATAGTTGGAGTATGGCCATCTCTTTTGAAGAATGTCAGGAAGCTCCCTTGAAAACAAAGAAACTTTTTGTTCAGGTATGCTCCTATAATTTTTGTAACAGGTGTGGCAGACATGCTCTAATAGAGGAAGGAACATGGAGCAGACATTTGAGTTTTTTAAAAAAATTCTTTTTAAAAAGATCACTTTTTACGGTCAATGGTAATATAAAACGACGTGGAAAGTGATTTTGTTTTTTAAAATTATTGAAACACTTTTATACCGATTTAAAACACAACATACGTGATGAGTCCATGCATTTTATGTTGGTATTTTATAATAACCGACACAAATTTGACTTTTTTGTGTCAATTTATTTAACCAACGTAAAAAGTCTATATAACGTAGAAAGTAATTTTTAGCCCATGTGAAAAGTTTATTTTATTTTTGCAGTAGTAAACTGAGAGTTGGTAGTTAGAAATTGGAAAAGTTAATGTATTAAATTAAATATATTTGATAGAATGATATATTCAAGTAGTTAATAAATATGAAATACTAAAATTGTTTACGTTTACATGAGTTGAAATCTTTTCTCGTTGATGCAAACATATTTTATAAGTATTTACAATTTTAGTTTTTAAATTTTTTATTAAACTCTCTTGTAATTTTATTTATAAATTAATTATTTTCATTGCAGTATTATATTTTATATTATATATTCTACTATTTATTTTGTATCCTGTTTTCAGATATTTTTGGTTAAATTTAACACAATCCCTTTTTTTTTTTTTATAGAATCCTACTTTATTTTAGAAAATATTAATTAAATTTTTTTAAGAAAAAATAAAATATAAAAATCAAAAGGTAGAAATTTCTAATTTAAAATATATTATTTGAAATTTTTTTTTGAAGCTAATAAAAAAAAATTGGTTACTAAGTAAAAAAAGCTGGATGCGAACTGAAAGCCTTATTTCAATGTTTTTCTTCGTTATGAGACATACATAATTCGCTGTTGTCTGTAAATTTGTGAAAGCCTGAACTTAAATGTTAAATTTCATGTCTATGCCTTCGTTTCACCTTTAACCATTTTGACACTTCGTGTGTCTTCGATACGGGGAAACTTATTTGCATAACGTAAAATGCATGTATTATGTTAATTTATTTGACAAAATTCGAATTTGGAAATCTCAAATTGGTTATTGCTCAAGTTTTTCACTTATCCCTCTTCTATTCAAGCGAGATTAGAATTGTTGTGTTGTGTGGTCATATGATGTAAGTCTCCCTTGAAAGGCTTACTAATTTTTCCAATCTTCATTTCTCAAGATCCAAGCTCCACGGATTAGGTATTGAATTGTGGAATTAAGAACTCAAATTGCGGAATTAACACTCACAAAGAATAAAATCAGAAAATGGAAGAAGATAGAGATGATAGGAGCGCCATGTTTAAAACAATAAGCTAAAGGAAGAATCACCACATGGATTGTACTATGATAAGACTCAAGAAGGTTCATTGAAGAAACCTAGAAGAGAATCCTTTCTTACAAGCAAATGATTATCTCATTAATTTGATCAAAGATTCTTTACAATTCAGAATATCAAGTATTTATACTAATTAACATGGTGCTAAAGCTTGCCCTACAAGCTTCTAACCTTAACCCTTGGATTAAGATCCCATCTAAGGGCCACGGTCCATTCTAAGGAAGGTGGGAAACTTGTGCCTCAAGTTTGAATTCCAACCCTAAGATTAGATCCAGATCTTAAGGTTGTAATTCGCTCTTGAGGTGGTGCCTTAAGCATACATGCCAAAAAGCAATCTCTAAAGAGCTGGAAAAACTGAAAAATCCAAGTGGTAATCGATTACTTAATCGTGGTAATCGATTACTGGGGTCTTTGGATGTCTAAAATGAGAGGATGACTCTATGGTAATCGATTACCAACAGTTGGTAGTCGATTACTATCCTGGAAGCATTCCAATGCTAACTTCAACTCGTTTTCCTTCTTGATGGAGGCCGAAATGGGCTTTGGTGTCTTCATAACTTTTGTAGTCCTTGAAGTCTTCTTTAATTTGCCACCAAGAACACCTCAATTGGAGTTGTGTAGCTTGAGTTATGGTCCGAATACTGAACCTGGTCATCTTAGTCAATTACCCAACCCTCTCACAAAACACTCCTAAATTTTGGTTCAATTACAAACATAAGGTCGTGCACTTATTCAGAAAGCAAGGCCCAAGTTAAATGTTCTTAATCCTAATTACAAGTTTATGAAATGCTTTGGAGATTACAAGCCCTGTTACAAAACAAGGAGAAGTCTTGCGTTGACTCTTGACTTTTGGTTGACTTGGAGTTGACTCTCAACTTCTTCTTGTATCCTTTTGAGCATTGACTTGTTTATTCTTCCTATTTGTAGGAGCTTGGGATGAACCTCCATCATCATACCATCATTATATAAGGTATGAGTTTGATCTTCTTGTGTGCTCTTGCATCTTCATTTGTAGGTAAAACCATGAGATTAAGATTGATTGCTTTTATGGTTATGTCTACCACATATGGCTTTTATGGTCATGTCTACCACATATGATGGTGACGTGAGTTTGGAATTTGTTATGCGATGATCCTACCCTTTCGTCTTTAGAAATACTGGTAGGGAGTGAAACTAGATGAATTACTATATAAGTGTTACAGTATCTTTGCCATAAGTTGTTTATACTACGTGGGGATTTGAAGGAACTAACATTCTTCTTTACAGGAAGTTATGGATAATAGGACGAGCATTGTGACCCAATGATACAAACACCAAATCTTAGAAGAGCCTTGATGCTTAAAAGTTGTCTAAATCCATCTTCTTCAATAAGCTCTTTAATGAAAATCCAAGTAGAATTTTAGTTTAATGGTGTTTAGAAGAACATGTATAAAATAGAAAGGTTAGAAGATGGAGAAAGCTCCATGGCTAGGCCAATAAGCTAAGAAGAACCGCCACAATGATATTAGAACCATTGATAAAATTCGAGATCTTTTCCCATAAAAAACTAAGAGAATCTTCTCTTCATAGCAAAACTTTATTTCTCAAAATATCCACTTAAAAATAAACCTCTAATCAATTACCATGGTTCATTCTTTCCATAATAACTTTAAGATTAACATAAGAATTCAAAGGAGACAAACTCTAGGACAAAACTAAAGGATTCCAAAAAAGACAAGTAATAATAATTAAAATATGACCAAAATGACTACCTATATTTAGAGAATTTTAATGAGACATAGGTACACCAAAGGATTAGCAAAATATGATAACAATGTCAACAATTAACTCCAAATCCAGAGCAAGTAATAAGGATTTCAAAGTGACAACAAGTTGGCTATAGATTTGCAACCACTTCTAGAAATCGATTTAGCTACCAAGTATTTAATGACCACTTTGAATGTAAACTAGGAATTAATCCAATTTTGATATGTAAATTTCAACTAAGTGCAATTTAAAGGAGATTTTCTATCCAGAGTATATCCATAAACAAAAGAGGTCAAAATAGCATGCTCCAACTAATACACATTCAAGTCCAAAGCATAAAAAAATTAACAATTCAACTAGGATAATGTTTGCAAGTTTAATGTTATATGTGTCTTTATTGTTCATCACTCTTAATCCGTTTTCAAACTTGATATTTTTTTCCTCCTTTTATGTATACAATGCTTTTTCTACAATTTTCTATACACCTTGATATACAACTTGATACAATTTTCCAAACTACTATTCACAATCCATTTTTCTTTTAATTTCCTCAACACTTTTCTTTCTTTTGACTTGTTTTTGTTTCTTTTTCTTTTGTTTTCTCTTCTTTAAAAGCTTGAATGAAAAGAAAAATGGTGTAGAACAAGCACAACCAAGTTTAATTGCTAACAATCAATGATGAAATTCAAGGAATCAAGCAAATTAGACTTAAAATGAATACTATAGAAGCATATAAGAATGTATTTCACAAAACATGCAAGAGAAGCTTCTTCCACTACACATACTACATGAATTTAAAGGGCAACAATGACTGTTACTTATTGCAACTCATGAGTTACACAATAAAACTCACGAACAAAGAAGAAAACCCCTAAAACAAGGAAGCGTGCAATGAAAGTTACGAGGAAAACTAATAAACTTGGAAAGAAAGCTACTCCAACACATGAACTAACATGAAAATTAGAAGAACCATGTTAAGCTTGCCATGGAAGTCATGACTAAACAAGGATCAAAGAAAAAGATAACACCAAACAACACATACAAATCGGAAACTCAAACAACTCAAGGAAAGATGACTAGGCTAGACTTAAAGAAAGGTAGAAGATGAAAATTCTCAAAAGAAAAGGCACATGAGACCAATAACACTAACCAATATTGAAGGACTCCATTGATGAAAAACAAGCTCTTAATACAAAATCGATACAAGCATAAGGAGATCCTATGCATGAAGTTGCCCCAACCTTCAATACATCAACAAGTCCTTCAATGGTGGAATAGAGGTTTCGGCCTAACTGATAAGTGATAGATTATACATGTTTTCCTAGGTGTTTTTAGTCCATTTTCATCCATTTTTACTAGGTTTAGTTATAGTTTAGATAAGAAAACAGTGAAAATATCATGTTTGTTTAATATTAGTCCTTGATTTGATGTTTCATTAGTTTTATAGGTTTTTCTTTTGTTTTTAAGTCATTTTAATCTCTTTCTTGTTATTTTCTAGGTTCATTGAAGGAATGAAGAAGAGATAGGAGCAAGGAGTGGATTGAAGACACAAATTGAAGATTGGAATGAAAACCCATGGACTCAAGATAAAGACTTAGAGTGCAAGCCATCAAGAAGAAGAGAAATGGAAGCTCAAGTCAAGTAAACAAGACCACCATTTGCCTTTGTTGGAGAATTGCGCCAGGGCGCAAACCATGATTAGCTGGGGCGCAAATCTCTCCCCTTCACTGTCCAAATGCGTTGGGGCGCAAATCAGAAGCCAACTGAGGCGCAAATTCATCTTCTCTTGCTGTGCAGTTGCGCCAGGGCGCAAGTGAGGCTCAACCTGGGCGCAAATCATGGGTTCCCTCTGCCAAGATGCACCCAGGCGCAAATCTACTAAGAGTGGGGCGTAAACATTGCAGTATATATAGGACTTTTGGGCGCGAAATGAAAGGAGTTGATTTTCATTCTTCTTCTGCACGCTTCCTCTCGAAATTCTCTCTTCTCCATCTCATTCCTCTCCTCCTCCACCAAACCGAGAAGATCTTTGAAGCTTGTGAGCTTGTGGAAGCAAGAATCAAGCATTCATGGAGTCAATCTTGTGTTTGAATTTCTTTTATCTTCTTTCTTCTCTTAATTCCATGTTAGGCTAGATCTCTAGGTTAGGGATGGGGATTTTGATTCTGCAACTCTTGTAATGATTTCCTCATGTTAATTCAAGTGTAAATTCTTTCAATTGATTGATCTCTTCTTGCTTAATGCTAATTCTTGAGGATAATTCATGAAATTCAAATAGATGATAGGAATATTGGTGTTTGGATTGGATTGAACTGTTCCTTAAGGATTTGTTTCTCATTTCAATTATACAATTGGAAGATTGATAGTTGAATTAGGAGAGGAAGTAGATCACTATAGTTATGCATGAGTCTAGGAATAGAACTTGTATGCTATGAGGTGTTATGAATTCATCTGTTTCGCTTCTTGAATTACTTTCTATCTTCACCTAAGGGATTAGGGATTATAGTAGTCATTCAAAGGGACTAAAGACCTAGGAATAGGATTAGTCTTCGGTATCACGAATTCTATCTCTAATTGATTGATTTCTGTTGAATTGACATAGGAAGTATTGTTACTTGAGGAAAGAATTAAATGAACCGTTTCCCTAACCTTCTCCATTATCCTGTTTAGAAACTTAAACATTTACTTGTTTTCCTTAATTGCTTTATAGTGTATTTCTTGATTTTTTTATAGTTACTTAGTTTCACACAAATGCTCAATTCACCGGTTCGTCTTAATAGTAAAGCATGTTAAGTAATTGGTAATTCATCAACTAGTCTCTGTGGTTCGACAACCTTTACTCACTTTTTTTAAACTTGTAACGATCGGTACACTTGCCGTAGTGTGACTAAAATAAAAGTCAACACTAACCAAGTTAAAGATGATTATGATGCCATGGCTTTGCCAATAAATCCATGAATGGTGATGGAAGACATTGATAAGATTCAAGGTTTTTTCCTAAGAAGACAAGAGAAAACTCTCTTTAAAAAGCTAAAGCTTATTTCATTAATTTGTCAAAATTTCTTACATTGGTTTTGGTTAGGCCTTATATAGAGTAGGCAAGCTTGAAGAAAAAGTTTAACCTAAAATTAGTGATGGATATAAGAAGGAATAAGAGCCACATACTTTTGACTCAAGTTACATGTCAACTTCAAGAGAGTTAAGAGTCACTTTTAAGTTAAAATGTCATCAATCCTCATGAGTTATCAATACTTGGATGAGTTGATTAATCAAGGGTGAAATTCTTCCTTAGATTAGGCATGGATCTTAATTGAAGTAAGAATCTTACTTGAATTTAAGTACTTGGATTCAAACATGAAATTCAAATTCAATCTAACATAAATTTAATTTCACTTATGAATTTTAATAAGCATATGAATCAACTTTATGTTATGTCCACTATACTTTAATTTTTTAGCTCCCCGAAACATACAATGGCCATACAAGTATGAATTACACTTTATTTACAATAACTAGAAGATTAGAAGAATTAAAAGTGTAAGAAGAATTTTGAGTTTGAGCTTCTATCTTCAAGAGATTCCTTCTAACTTCTTCTTCCATCTTTTTAAGCATACTTGTAGTAATTCTCTTAGTTGAGTGATCTTCCTTGAATGGACCTCTATCACCCAATGCTTGTCAGAGTGTATGACAATAATGTTAGAGAACATGAGTCAAGATAAGGAGACAAAGCCAACAGAGTATCATGGGTTGATTGCTTTCCATAGGAATGATCCACCATGTTTTAGTGGAGGATATAACCCTGGAGGAGCCGAGGCTTTGATCTCTAAAATTAAGATTTTCACCGCCATAAGATGTTTGGAAAAACATAAGGTGGTTTTGCTACCTTTACTTCAATGGAGAAGTTAAGAATTGCCGGAGATTTGATTAGCAAACTATACCCACTATTGATAATGCAATTTGTGGGAGTTTTTCAAGGTTCGATTCTTGGAGAAATACTTCCACGAAGACATTTGCCAGCAAATGGCTTGCTAGTTCCTAGAATTAAAGCAAGAAGGGATTCTATTAGCAATTATGCCGCCAAATTCGATAAGTTGCTAAAGTATTGGCCCTACCATCGTGAGGGCAAGGATGATTAACCCATTTGGTCCTAGTTTGTGAATGGCTTGAAGGCTAAGATCAAGCAAGCTATAGGCTATTTTGAAATCACTTATCTCCTTGCATTGTTGAGTAAGTGTCGTATTTATTAAGATGGCTTAAGAGCTAGACAAAGTCAGTGGATGACTGGAGGTCTCAAGAGCTAGGCACCATTGCTTATCACATCGCCTCTAAATTTGTCTAATCTGCACCTTGTGTTTCATGTTTCTAAACTTTGTCAATATCACCTTGATTTGTCACATGTGATCGAGTCAAACCAAGTGCAAATAAGAGATAATCTTATGTACGATGTACTTCCCATAAGGATCAATAACCAGAGGACAAAACGACTTAGAGAAAGGACATATCATTGGTGAAGGTAGTATGGAACTCTAGAGATGAAGGTGATGCTACACGGGAGCTCGAAAGCAAGTTAAAGGCCTCAAACCCATAAGTGTTCTCTGGTAAATGAATTTCAGGGACAAAATTCTTTAAAGTATGGGAGGATTATAACACCCTCATTTTGAGAGTAGGGATAAAATGGTTAATTTACCACTTGTTCTAAAAAATTAAGCTAAAAAATGTTTCATATCCTCAATTATGATGCCAAAATGTTAGGTAAAAAGGTAATTGATAGGAATATTTGTGCTTATGTTCTTGTGTTGCGAATAAGGAAAAAACAGTTATTTTGCCATTTATTATGTGAAATTGGGCCAGAGTTTAAAATAATATCACTAATTTCTAAAAGTCAATTTTAATGCTAATTTTAAGAATAATGTAGAAAATAACTATTTTGATTAATAATTAAAATTAAACTCATGAATTAAAAATTAGAAAAAGGAAAATAATTAATCGCACAATCTTAAAATATAGTTGTCGGGGAATTTAGGAACCTAGGGGAATTGAAACAGTGAGATTCAGGGTTCTGATGGGAAACGAGCCTTGCATGCTTCATTTCTCTCTTTCCTCGTTTGCAAATCCTCTCACTCTTTCATTTCTCACACTTTACCTCTCATTTCCTCTCTTTTCTCCCTTCACCCACCATCATTCTTCTTCTTTGTTTTCCTTCACCATTCGAGCTCACCCAAGACCACCACCACCTTGACTCTAGCGCACCACCACCGTAATGAAGAAAAGCTACCACAAGCTTGGGAGGTCGAGCTCCTTCTCCTTTTACACACCCATGAGCCATATTGCAAAGGTATGGGGAGTTCTTGTCTTCAAGAGTGGAGTCCTTGTGTATTCTTCATGTTTTCTTCTTCTATTGCTTGTTTTCTTATGTGGCTGGGACCCTAGAGTGGGGGCTAGAGTTCTTGAGTGTGGGTTGTTTCTAAAATGATTAAAATGAGGACTTAATAACTAAAACACAAAGAGAGAAATACCATGGATGATTTGAACTCATAAGACAGTGGGTTTTGAACCCTTGCTCATGAAACCCTTACAAGACCATGGAGAATGGCATGGAAGATGAAGGAATTGAGTTTAAACACTCAGAAAAGGATGAATTTGAAGAAAAAGGAATGAATTTTGTGTCAAAACATGAGTATCCGAACAATAAGAATACAGAGAAACCTTAAACAGGCTAAAATCAAGACTTATAGGGGTGTGAGTTTGTGGAATTGATGATTGTTAGTATAAGTTAACATTTTCTTGATATTATGTGAAAAAGTATGATATAAGTGTGTTGTGGATTGGATGTTAATTTTTATCAAGGTTTGGAATATGCTTTAAAAATGAGTAAAATGTGGTTGAAGTATACATTGTATGAGTGGGGAGTGTGTTAATAATTAATGTGCCATGTGGTAGTGTAGGGATAATGTAAGCATTATGAGTTAAATGTATCTTGGTCTGAAAGCATGACTGATTTACGCGTTGTTTACTCATGCTTTGTTTTCTGGGCTACAAGGATACTATTATGTGAGTTAAATGACTTCAAATAAAGGTAAGAGTATGTGTGAACTTAAGGGTTTTATTTCATGAAATTTGGAACTAGAATGGTGAACTTATGATGACTAAAATGGAAGATGTATGTTGTGTGCAAATAAACTCTATTTCACATTATCACCCACTTTAATTTTGGCTATCATTTAGATAATGAGGGAAGTATGTTTAATTGACATTAAATGCGTAAGGAGTTGATAAATGGACTTCAGTATAATAGGACTCAATACCTATGTGCACTTGGACTGTCATATAAAGAAATTAAAGTAATGCAAATCGCAATATTTGATTTTCACACTAATTTAATCAAATAAAAGTATGCCTTTGACTGTTAAGGTTTGGGAATGATGTTAAATTCTACCTTAAATGAGTTGAATAAAGTCATGATGTGTTATTGTATTGTGAAATACTCATGTACTGAATAATTGCTTGTTTTTGTGGCCTTTGGCTTAGTTATCTAATTCCGCATCCTCCTAATTTTTGTTATATGTATTCAATTTGATTTTAAGCACCAATATGTTATTGGTGTGTTGGAGTGTATATCTCCAATGATCAAACATCACATAAGGAACAATAATGATCATAAGACACTTAGGAATAGAGTGAGGCTAGTGAGGAGTACAGTGGCCTAACAAAATAAGTCACAGAATGAGAATTGCTTCACAAAAATTCGTGTTATGTCACGTGAGATAGCATTGCATCTTGTGCGAGACATAGTGACAACCTTAAGTAACAATTTTTATGTGTCTCTCCCAGAGATGTTCACTGTTGGATGATTGTAAACTTATGATAGTAGCTTCCTAACATATTTCTTAACATCCAATAGTGGATTTTGTGGAATAACGTTTGTAGCTAGAGATATGAAGATGAAATGACAGAAATGTGAGATGAGTACATCTTGCATGAGAGAAGTGCATCTTGTGCGATACAAGGCACCACAGATGTTTTGGAGGTCCTTGGAGCCCTATCTCGCGTGAGACAAAGTGTATCTCACGGGAAACGTGGTGGAAGAGACGTTTTTGAGGTCTCTAGAGCTCCATCTCGCACGAGACGAGTGCCCACTTGGGCGAGACACCTCTAGAACCATGTTTTTGCTTCTTTCTTTGCTTCTTTAGATTCTTGACATGCTTGGATGCATATATCTTCACACCATGAATGTGTTATTCCTCTTTGGTTGTCTGAACAACCACTCTCGATCCAAATTATGTTGTTTTCAGAAAACTTGTAAACGTTGGTCAATGAATAATTCTTGGTAGAAGAAACTACTAATGGATGTTAGCAAGAAGTGTGGTTCCGCTCAATACGTGGATATGTATACCTGAAGTATACGTGTAACTACAGGATGAGATGATGTTTGTATTAAATATGATTGCTTGATTGATGAGAATTCCATTTTCTTCTTTTTGATCAATGATGATTATGTTGTGATTAATGAAAAATGAAAAATATGATGAATGAGAGAAGATGTGGAGGTTCCACTACAAATATTTTGTTGGATGATACCCAAGGGCATGACAATGCCCTGACGGGTTTTATGCTAGGTGGGAATTGCTAGGTAGGCATTTTATGATAATCGATACCTCAGACAGACTTGGGGTGAAGCCCTCAAAATACTTGTCGGCACCATAAAAGAACATCTGCACATGAAATAATGTTGATGATGAACCACCTAGTGAGGGGTGGAAATGAGATGAATCCTAACCTATGATGAAAAAAGGTTGACCTTATATAGATGGAATATGGTAGTGTGCTTCATTGCACTAAAGGAAAAAGTTTGCTGAGTTTTGATAATCTGGGGACTGTGGATTCATGTAACCAACTAAGCATCCCGACAAAGCGCCATATTGGCAAGACTGGTGGAACACTTTCGGTCTTATACTACCTGGAGTTTGAAGTGTAAAGACCTTGAGATAGTGAATCCGAGACACGAGCTTGAAAATGAATCTTGAGTAATAGATTGGAAGTTATAGGATGAGTGTTGAGTGCCTATTAGAGCAACGCTTATTTGTTGGGTTCTAGGCCCGATGTTTGTATTTGCTTCTTGTTGCAGCATGAATTGACCCAATAATCATGACAAATGAAAGGTACTTCCAGAGATGATGGAACTAGTGTTTGTTGGTTCCTAAGGGTGAATCTAGAGGGGGGTGAATAGATTTTTATTCCTACTTAGCCCAAATTACCTTGTTTCTACTTTCTTTTTATTTCAAACAAATGCTATTCTTGATTAACTATTCAAGCTTTAAAGAAGATATCAAGATATACAACTAAAAAACGAATAAAGCGTTAGAACAAGATTACCCCTTAAGTTGTCAGCGGAAACTTCAAGAAAGATCAAAGAAACGTGTTAGTAACCAATTTTCTTGAGAATCAAATATCGGTATTTAACTGTTCCAGATTTTAGTTGATTACTGAATCAATTACTAAATATAAACAGCGTAATTCAATGTTACCGTTGAGCGTATTGGCAAAAGATAAAAGCGTAAAGGAGAAGAAGAGTACACAAGTGATTTATAATGGTTTGGCTTTCAGCCCTACATCAGTCCCAACTCAACAACTGTTGCAATTGATTTTCCACTATGATTCTTTTGTGTTCTTACAAGCATACTACACATGCAACACAAATCGAAACACCCAAAGCAACCTGTTCTTTAACCCAAAGAGCAGTTCTCCTTGGTCTTGGTACCTCCAAGAACCAATTGATGTAAGTCTCCCATGGAAGGCTTACTAATTTGCCCAATCTTCACTTCTCAAGATACAAACTCCACAAAATTGAATAACGGGTTGCAGAATTAAGAACTCAATTAAGAAATTAAAATCAGAAAATGGAGGAGGATAGGAATGGAAGGAGCGTTATGCTTATGCAATAAGCTCAAGGAAGAATCGCCACATAGATAGCACCATGATAAGACCCAAGAAGGTTCAATGAAGAAACCTAGAAGAGAATCCTCTCTTACAAGAAAAATGTTTATCTCATTAATTGACTCAAAAGTGAATACAAATCTGAATGGTCTAGAATATATACTAAAGCTAGGTGGTGCCCAAATGAAGCAAATCAGATTGCATAAGGATCCTTGGATGGTAATTTGATCAATCGTATGGTAATCCATTAGGCACATGACACGGATCACAATTGCATCCTAAGGATCAAGATACAATCATTCAAAAGATGGGAAAAACGAAAAACCCCATGTGGTAATCGATTACTAGTCGAGGTAATCGATTACTGGGGTATTTGAATGTCCAAAAAATGAGAGTGAGTATTGTGGTAATCGATTATCGGAAGTTGGTAATCGATTACTGGAAGTTGGTAATCGATTACTGGAAGTTGGTAATCGATTACCTGATTCTGGTAATCTATTACCTTAGTCAATTACCCGAAAACTCACACTCTCTCACAAATCAAACTAGAACATATTCCTAAGATTATTTGATTAAAATCCTAATTACAATATTTATAAAATATTAAGACTATTACAAGGCTTGTTGACCAAGAAAAGGTCTTCAAAGGTTGACTGTTGACTTTGACTTTGGGTCAACCTTTTTCTCTTCCTCTTCTTGAATTCTTCTAAGCATTGACCTTGTAATTCTTTTATCATTATGGACTTTTTGTGTTAGAGTAGATGGACCTCCATCACAAACCATTGAGAAATCTTTCTCAAAGAACCTTACTCTTTCCTAGAAAGCCCTCTCTCTTACAATAATCAAGCAAAATGAAACGTAGCAATAGAGATCAGTAAAGAAAACACTTGAGAGTGTAAAATCTTATCAATATGAAGCACTAAACAATACAAACCAATTCAACTTCAGTAAAGTGTCATAAATAGTGGGTGATTAAAAAGTATGAAAATTTTCACGTTAGTTAATAACCGACATAAAAAGTTTATTTCTTTTTTAGTTCTTTAAACATTCAATATAGAAAGTATGAACTTTCTATGTCAGTTCTTAAAAGAATCGACGTAAAAAGTGTGAACTTTCTAAGTCAGTTATTAGAAGAACGAACGTAGAAAGTGGTTCAATTTTTTTTTTTAAAAATGGATTTTCCACATCGATTGTATTTTCAAGAGATGTAAAAAGTCTATTTTTTTTTTACAATCAGTCAAAGTTGATAAATTAAATAATTGTCATCAAACAATTGACGCCATAAATTCATTGGAATACAATTAGCATAAATATTACTCCACATCTAACACACTTTCTTGTTTCCAACAAGAATCTCAATGGTTTTGGGAAAGAGCCAACTGTCTTATGCTTCCCTAAAGTTGTGGATTCAGAGAAAGGGATTATTCTTCGAAACAACTATTATTGACATTTTTAAGATGTGTTGGAAACTTAAACCAAAATCAGTATGTAAAATCCATCATAATTACTGAAGTTGTGAAATGGATTCCTTTCATGTTAAAGTTTATATTCAATTTCATAAAAAAAGTTCCAACTTACATTAACAAAGTTTTAAATAGATGAAATGTTTAGATGATTAGGGAGACTATTCAAACATAAATTACATGAAAAATGAACAAATAGCCTAACATCAATAAACATATAACAGAATTGGATAATGTGTAACTTATAGAACCATCTAAACATTTCACATGACACAACATTATGTGTAAAATCCTTCATCTCCTCATCATGTGGAAACATCCGATCACACCCTCTATTGTTCAAATTCATCATCTATTAACATGAAAGAGCTTGTATTTCAATGTCCTCAACCTCCAAATTCCTTATAGAAGAGTAAAAGAGATTAAGTACAAAATATAACTAACAAGAGTTACATAAAAGATACAATTAGCAATTTGATAAAGGAACAATCTGAGAGATAGTTGTGGTGTCTTCATTTTGCACACATTTTAGATTTATTTTTAGCCTTTAATCATTTTCAAGCTTTGTTACTTTATAGACAACAACAAAATACCTCTAAAATTAAAAATAAATAAATATCAAATGTGAATCAATGAGAAAACGATAAATTGTGTTGGCATAAGTTATAATAGGTGATTTAGTGAATATATTACATTCTAATTTTACAATCATTATGGAATGTTAAGGTATTTATGAGTTTTATGGTTTAATACAATTTTAAGGAATTATAAGTATATACACTATAGTTTATTGCAATTGCAAGATAAAAAATTTAATAAACATGCAACATATTATTAAATATCGATAGAAAAAAAATTTCAATTTCTAACATCTAATCTCAATAATACTACCAAAGGGACATATCATTAAATAATAGATTTAGGATGTACACTTAATATCCTTCATATGTATCTATTTAATATATTATAGATTTATATATAAGATATTATTGGTAAATATAAATTTAATTCCTCCCATGAAAATCTTAAAAGAATGTTTAAATGTATAGACAATTGGGTTAAGCAATTCACCTTTGTCTCAAACCCAAATATATTTGAGTAGAAACAAATGAAGTTAATAAAAGATACATATGACCCTGTAGCAAGAAATTAATAAACCATTAGGAAAACAAGTGAGACGTTGTATATTTAAAGTAACTATCTTGAACATGTAACATCACTTACTTCATCCTGCAGAAGATGAAACAATTGATGATACTCTTTTGATGGAGATCCATCTTCAATAGAAGATGATCTTGGTCCAAATAAGAGAATCACAAGGTTAATTCATTGGAGAATACAAGAGGAGGTTGTAAAAGATTTGACCAAGTTAAAGTCAAAACCAATATTTGAAGACCTTACTCTTTATTTGAAACCTTGTAATTTTCTTTCAAGTTTATAAATAATTGAACATGTAAACCTTGGTATTTTGATTAGTGTTGGCCAATGGATGGAGGAAAAGTTCACAACCTAGTTAGTTACATGTGGACCGAAAATTACTAAGTAGGTTTTAGGTGAAGAGTGGATGCCACTTGCCCAAGGGAGAGTGAGAATGTGAAAGTTCAAGTGAATACCCTTTCCACTAACTAAGTTTGAATCTTAATCTTAGGATTAAATCTAAATCTCATGGCTAAGATTTAAAATAATTCCACTAATTCTAATTTGAATGTAGGCCTTAAAATTAGATCTAAATCAAAGGACCCAAATTAAAACTAGATTAGTTACATTTTTAGCACCATTCTTATTTGAATTTTAGCCATTCATTTAAATCCTTATCTAAGGGCTAAGCTAAATCCGTGGAGGGTAATCCTTGTGCATTCTTAAGAATGCTTATCTTCCATTGATTAAGGAGTTAATCCATGGCAAGGAATCCATGTGAAAATTAGCACCAAAATTCAAATGCTTACTTGGCTTGCTTTCTTCTTGGTGCCACCCATTAGTATAAATAGGCTAGTTTTGCAAAATGTACAAAATTTTTGTCAAATTGAAGACTAAGAGCATTTTTGCTTAAGAGAGAATTTCTCGTCTAGGTTTCTCTAATGAACCTTGCTTTGGATCTTATCGCGGAACATTCTCCTTGTACCGATTCTTCACTGAACTTATTGCTTTGCATGACACTCTTACCATTTCTATCTTCTTCCATTTTCTAATTTTTCTTCTTCTTTGAAATTGATTTGTTGCCTACTCAAGAGTGATCCGTGGAGTTCTAGTTGGAGAATTGAAGATTGCGACAAAATTTGCTAAGCCTTTATGGAAGACTTAGATCATCTTCACTTTTCAAATCTTTTAGAGACTAACAAAAAAATAAATAAAATTGAATGAGTTTATGGTCAACAATATGTAAGAACTTTAATGATGCTATAAATAATCTTCAACCTTTAAACCAAATATAAACTTTAGTTAAATGTGTCAAAAATTCAGAATCTAGAGTCATATAGCCCTAATTCATAAGATTTCACTAAATCCATATCAAAATGAACTATTTTGAAAAATTCCACACTCAAGCTAAACAAAACTTCAAACAAGTTTCAATTAAGTGTTAAAAGGCACTTCACAATACTGATTCACACATGTAACGAGCACATATCTGAAAATGATTGTTATTCCAATAGCAGGTGGGCAAAGTAAAACAACATGACCAAGAAATTGAAAAACAAATTCAAATTCTAGATAAATGTATAAAAAATTACATGATTCTAGAGAGCAAATATCCTAGCATCAAAAGCCACAATTCATAGGTTTCAATGAAGTCGCAACAAATTGAACTATTTCAAACAATTCGTACTCAAGCTAAACAACATTTAAATGTGATAAGGACACTTCAAATCACAACATCAATCAAAAGATTCCAAAGAGCAAATGTATCCGAACATCAAAGTCCACGATTCATAGGTTTTGCTTAAGTTGTAACCAATTGAACTATTTGAAACAATTCCAAATTTAAGCTAAACAACAATTCAATTAAGTGAAAAACACACTTCACGTGAAAACATCGATTTGTTTATTCCAAACAGTAAAGACATCTTAGCATTAAAAGTCAAAATTCACAGGTTTCATTTAAGTCGCAACAAATTAAACTATTTCGAACGATTTCACACAAGAGTTAAAATGATTGATAACTCATAAAAGTGAGTTATTTGCAAGCGCTTTTTAATGTATGAATTGTCTTTTAAACACTCTTAAGGAAGCTAAAACAACTACTAAATGCTTTAATTTATAATACTTTTATGTTAAGACTTGTTGATGGTTTATTTAAGTGGTTCAGGGTTAAAAATAGTCAAAAGCAAGAGAAAACATGTAGAGGAATACAACTCTCACGAGTTGGGACTTAACTCGCGCGACTTTCTACTTAGCTCACGCAAGTTGGATTGAATTGAAGAACATGTTTTGATGCAAATTCATGAGGAACTTGTAAGGGATCTTCATGGATAAGCAAAGGGGTGCCCAATCTTCATTCACCCATCATTCAACACTTAATTTATTTGAAGTAGCTAGCGGAATTAACACTAGAACTCACGATTTAGGACAAAGAAGAAGAAATAGCAAAAATGGAAGAAGGAAGAAGTGTGGTAAGCGCTATGGATGAAGCACCCAATAAGCTTGGTTTTAGAATCGCCATTTGGATCATGGATTCATGATAAGATTCAAGGTTCTTGGAATAAACCCTAGGATAACTCTCTCCTTTTCTCAAGATACAAGTCTTAGAAATTCTATTTCATAAATTTGACCAAAAGTGAGTACAATGAGAAAGTTGACCAACTTAAATGAAAGTGCAATGGGCCTAAGGTTAAAAATCTGAAATGTTCTCCACCCTAGGATGAAATGAGTGATCAATGGTGAGATGAGAGGCACCCTAGGTTGAGCAAACTTTACAATTCCAAGGCCCAAATTAAAGTCTTAAAACAAATATATAATTGAAAAGAAACTAATAGACTTAAAAAATTAAACAACTCGCTAGAAAATCCTGGTAGCATTCCAACGTTAACTTCAAGCTCCATTTCCTCCTAGATGCAGTCCGAACTAGGCTTTGGTGTCTTCATAACTTTTGTAGCCCTTTAAGTCAGATTTAAAATTCCACCAAGACAAACTTAATTGGAGTTTTATAGCCCACATTACGCTCGAAATACTGAACCTGGTCAACACCCCGCTAGAACATCCTGACAGTATCCAAACGTTATTTTAAAGCCCAATTTCCTCCTAGATGCAATTAGAACTGGGATTTTGTGTCTTCATAGATTTTGTAGCCCTTTAAGTCAGATTTAAAAATAGACCAAGAAAAGCTCAATTGGGGTTGTGTAGCCCAAGTTATGATCTGAATACTAAACCTGGTCAGACAGTCAAAAACATAGCGAATTTTATTAGAAGCTCAATTTATTAAAAAGTAAGGTTGAAGAGTTTGTTGAGCTTTTGGAGATGGTCCTCCATCAAACCATCCTTCTTGTGGTCAACTTGTCCTCAAGTTGCCTTAGCTTCTTACCTACATAACAAATTCCACCCAGATCAAAGATCAAGCAAACTCTATCAAGTTTAACATTTAATAACAAGAAGCTTTGTCTACTAATATCATTAACACAATGTAGAGAAGTAAAGGAAGAATGCAAGTGATTTTCTATGATAAAACCCAAACTCCAAGGAGTCTCTAATTCTTCCTTTAAATGTATAGATACTAGTTTTTTAATCCATGTGTATTCCATTTTGTTGAAATTCTTCTTTAAGATACTTCTTTTAGGTATAGAAGCTTGTGATGTTCCCTCCTTCTTAAATTCATTCTTCCACCTAAAAGGATATTCAACATAAAAAAAAGAACCATTAGTAGGCTCAAGTAAGAATTCCTGCTTAGTATTCTCAAATATTTTCCAAGGTATAATGTCATGAGACTTTATTGTGTCACAAAAAGTGTTGTGCAAATTAGAATTAATAAGAGAAGTAAGAGGCAAGGAAATCTCCCTTTTTGATAATGCATAATCTCCAAGTACTCCTTTCCCTCTTCCCAAGTGACTTCATGGTTCCTTTATGCACAACTTCTCACTTGGTCCTAGAACACAATACTTCTTAAGAGTGAAACTCTTATATCTCTCACAAGGTGCCTTTGGTCTTTCAAAAGATGTGGAAGTTTGTAATTTGCCATCCTTCTTTAATTCTTTCATCAACCTATATGAACCATCAATATCATGAGAGTTAAAGTTAGTAGACACAATTAAAAATTCCACATTTCTAAATTCAAGGATTTTCCAAGGCTCAATGCCTCTTAAGGGTGGCAACCCGTGTGGGATATCCTTGGAGAAGACATCATTAAACTCCATCAATAATGCTTCAAGTTCTTCTTGTTTACCTACATGATTAGTACTCAAAACAAGTGGGTTAGGCAAACAAAGAAACATACTTTTCCTAGCTAGGAACTCTCTCTTTAACTCAGCCTTCTCAATAAGCAAACTCTCATTAAGTTTTCCCTTGAATTTTCTCTCGGTTTGCCTAGCTTTAAGGGTGGTTTCACTCTTGTTTTTCTTGGTGGAGCTCTTGGCAAAGTCATGCCTAGACCCTAAACTCTCACCCTTGTCAATCTTTTTCTCACTTTCTCTTTTTAGTTTCATCTTTATTTGATCCTCACAAACTTCCCTAGGTGTCAAAAGTTCCAAGGTGACCTTCTTGCCTACATGAGAGAAAACATAAGTGTTAGAAGTATGATCATGAATAACATTCTTATCATATTGCCAAGGTCTACCAAGTAAAAGATGAGTGATCTTCATAGGAACAACATCACACAATACATCATCTTTATATCTACCTATTGAGAAATTAATAAAACTTATTTATTAACAACCAATTCACCTTTATCACTCAACCATTGCAACTTATAAGGTTTAGGATGTGAAGATAATCTAAGTCCTAATTTATCTACTAACCTAGCACTAACTACATTCGTATAACTACCACTATCAATAATGAGAGAGCATACCTTCCCTTCAACCAAACATCTAGAGTGAAAGATATTCTCCTTTTGTGAATCATCTAGCTCTTTGAGAGCATTTCCAAGCATCTTCCTCACCATGAGGAGATCTCCATCTTCGGGTTGCTCATCATCACCACTAATGCTTTCCTTTGATGCTTCACTGTCACTTAAAGAGATTTGAAAATCCTTACTAGTAATAGCCCCATCCACTCTCACAATCATGGATTTCTTTTTAGGACATTGAGAAGCAATATGACCATGACCCAAACACTTAAAACATTTAATGGGGCTAGGTTTGGAAGTAGAAGATTTTACCTCCTTACCTTTAGGGTCCTCTCGGCCAAACTTGCCTTTGGAGGAATATTGGTATTCTTTCTTTCCTTTGTCCTTCCAAGGTGCTTTGTAATGTGTGGAACTCCTCTTGTAGGTGGCCTTCCTCTTCAATTGGCTCTCAATCTTTTTGGCCTTGTGAAGTACATCAACAATAGTCACATAGTGTTGAAGTTCAAGTACATCTTGAATGTCATGATTCAACCCATGGATGAATCTTGCAAGTGTTGCCTCCCTTTCTTCTTAATAATCCGCCCTAAGCATGATCAATTCAAGGTCTTTGTAGTATTCTTGAACACTCTTTGACCCTTGTGTTAGTCTTTGCAATTTAACATGTAAATCTATAATGTAAGAGTGACGAACAAAAATTTCTCTCATGACATCTTTGAGTTGAGTTCATGAGGTGACTTGGGGCTTCCTTCTTGCAAAAACATCTATTAACACTTGGTTCCACGATACCAAGGCATAACCTTCAAATTGAAGGATGACAAGATTCAACTTCCCTTCTTCTCTCAAGTGTGTGTTGCATGAATAAACTTGATCCACCTTCATCACCCAATCAAGGTAGGTTTCGGCTCCTCCCTCTCCAAGGAATGGTGGAAGCTTAATCTTGGTGTTCAAGCCATCTTGCCTTGCTCCTCCACCTTGGGGAAATGCACCAAAGCCACAATCATGGTTAAGGGGTGTTCTCATTCCTCTAGTTCTCCTTTCATCTTCATAGTTGTGGAAGACATAGTTTTTATCAAAGTTGCTCCTTCCCTAACTACCTCTAGGTGAGTTATACTCTCTTCTACTACTACTCCCTCTTCTGTCCCCACTTTTTCTATTAGATGCCTCTCTTTCTCTTCTCTCATTTTCTTCTCTTATTAATCTTTCATATTCCCTCCTTCTATCCTCTTCCTCCCTCATTCTCTTATGACTCTCCTCTCTCACCTCATTAACACTCTCTTTAAGCTCATTCTTGAGGTTGTGTTGTAAGTGCATAAATTTCTCCATCATGGCATCCATAACCTTTTGGGTTCTAGGAGATAATTCATTTCCAACACTTGGGAAACTATCCATTGTTGCAAGGAAGATGTTAGAAGTAAAATAATATAAGAGAATTAAATTTCCTTTCCACTCACTAAATGTTTCTCTCAACACTCTTATTTGCACACTTAAGAGGCTCTTTATAAAATGTACTCTTTAACCTTTTTGCTCTCATTCTCACTTAAGGATTCTTGACAAACCCTTATCAATTATCAATGTCCAAATAATCCAAGTGGAAGAGGAACAATTCAGCCACAAAGCTTAGGAGATCAAAGAAGACAAAACTATGTAGGAAATCAAGGAAGATAAGCAATAAAAACACTACTCAATGAATAAAAATGGCTACTCAAAGGAAATTAATGATCAAGACAAGGAAAATATATTTACTGCACTAAAAATGAAGGATAACTAATATTTAAAGTTGCAAAAATATTTCAAAAATAAGAACTCAAAGAATGGGAGAAAACAAGTGCAATTTGCTGGAAAATTTGACAGAACCGTCACCAAAACTTCCTAAATTTGTGAAAATTCAAAAGCATATGAAAAGAGCTTGAAAAATTATAAAACCTTCCATTTGAGCTTATATATATGTAAACTAAATAATAAAATGCCCAGAAGTCATTAAATCAAAGGTTAACACAAAGAACCAACCCCAACCCGAAACTGTCACGGATTTCGCCCAACTGTCATCAAACTGCAACTTAAGGCTTGAAATTGGCTCAAAATGTCACGAAATTTTGGGAATTGGTTTGGATGATCTTTAGGCACTAAATAAGCTCAATTTTAAGTGCAGGGCAGCCACAAATATGGGCCCGAAAATAGGGCAAAAACAGGGCATATATGTTTAGGCACATGCAAAGCACACCACAAATTCAATTATCATGCTATTAGCAAATTTGATCCAAATTGTGAATATGATGCTTGAGCCTATTGAGAAATATTGCCTAAATGAGCTTGGACACTAAATTTGTGGGTGTTTAAGGAACCCAAATCACCAAGGTATTACACTTAATTTTTTTCAAAATTTTCAATTAACAAGAGCTACTATTTTCCACTCAATTTTCTTCAAACTCTCTTTTCTTGTATTTTTCTTTTCTTGAATTTTCTTTTGACTCTTTCTTTTGAATATTTTCTTTTGCTCTTTTACTTTCTTTTGTTTGTCTATATTTTTCTTTTTGACTTTTCTTTGCTGGACAGTCCAAGATCAAGGCTCAAAAATTCAAGTAATCAAGTCAAATTTGGCTAACAAGCAATAATGAAACATATAAGCATTTAATCACGTAGCTCGAACTTATAATGAGCTAAACATGTAATAATGAAACATATAAGCATTTAATCAAGCCAATAATGATGCAGGGTAATCAATTCCAGCAAAGAGGATCCAATATACCATTGAGAAAATTTATCAAACACACAGGGGCTATGAACTAGAATGTGTCTAGCATGTAAATTAGGCCATGTATGATCTACCACAAGTGTCAGAACATATTCTCAATGTATTGGACAGCCAAGACACACAAAATAAACTCAAAAAAATTTCAATTGAATCAAAAATTGAAATCCAAAAGATAGGAACTAGACTCAATACCACAAGTGAAGAACAAACAAGCTCTTGATACCAAATTTGATGCAAACCCATGAGGAACTTGTAAGGGATCTTCATGGATAAGCAAAGGGGTGCCCAATCTTCATTCACCTATCATTTAACACTCAATTTATTTAAAGTAGCTTGCGGAATTAACACTAGAATTCATGGTTTAGGACAAAGAAGAAGAAATAGCAAAAATGGAAGAAGGAAAAAGTGTGGTAAGCGCCATGGATGAAGCACCCAATAAGCTTGGTTGGAGAATCGCCACTTGGATCATGGATCCATGATAAGATTCATGGTTCTTGGAAGAAACCCTAGGAGAGATCTCTCCTTTTCTCAAGATACAAGTCTTAGAAATTCTATTTCATAAATTTGACCAAAAGTGAGTACAATGAGAAAGTTGACCAACTTAAATGAAAGTGTAATGAGCTTAAGGTTAAAAATCTAAAATGTTCTCCACCCTAGGATGAAATGAATGATCAATGGTGAGATGAGAGGCACCCTAGGCTGATCAAACTTTACAATTACAAGGCTCGAATTCAAGTTTTAAAACAAATACATAATTGAAAGATACTAATAGGCCTAAACAATTAAACAACTCATTGGAAATCCTAGTAACATTCCAACGTTAACTTCAAGCTCCATTTCCTCCTAGATATAGTCCAAATTGTGATTTGGTATCTCATAAATTTTGTAGCCCTTTAAGTCAGCTTTAAAATGCCACCAAGACGAACTTAATTGGAGTTTTGCAGCCCACATTACGCTCGAAATACTAAACCTGGTCAACACCCCACTGGAACATCTTGACAGTATCCAAACGTTACTTTAAAGCACAATTTACTCCTAGATGCAGTTATAACTGGGCTTTTGTGTCTTCATAGCTTTTGTAGCCCTTTAAGTCTGCTTTAAAAAGACACCAAGAAAAGCTCAATTGGAGTTATGTAGCTCAAGTTATGATCCGAATACTAAACCTGGTCAGACAGTAAAAAACATAGCGAATTTTATTAGAAGCTCAATTTATTAAAATGTAAGATTGAAGAATTTGTTGAGCTTTTGGAGATGGTCCTCCATTATCTTTGACCTCTGTAACTTCAGCTCGCACGAAATTCTTATGAGTTTGTGCGAGTTGGGTTTGTGAAAAGCCCAAGTCCACTTCAGAAAGGATATAAATATGCATCAAATCAATGTAAGCAGAGACTTTTGGTCTCGACTTTTTGACCTATCTTATCTTTCAATCTCGGAATCAGAATCCTTCGGCACACGAAGTGGAGAACTCAACCCCAAGCCTAAGCGAAGGAGATGAAAGGATCGTCCGATTTCCCTAGGAATCGTTTATCTATGTATTCTTTTTCTTATTATTCTTGTATTGTTTTCTTTACGAGTATGAGCTAACTCCCCCTTTGATTGGGAGAACGATGTATACCTAATCATTCCTAATATAATTCTCGATGTTATTCAGTACATGATTGAACATTTATTTCTTCTATGCTTAATGCTATTCGTTAATTGACCACTAATGAATTGATAGTAAACCTAGGGGAACTTTGAGAAAAGAAACTTAAGTGGTACTGGAGAAATAAGCCATTACTAAGCTAAAGTCCTAGAGATAGGAGTGGACGATAGTGTAGACATAACCTAACTGTTATCACTAGATTCATAGAACTAAAACCCTAATTAACTTAGTTTAATTAAGAGATTAATTAATCGAGTTAATATAGACAGTGTAGGTGATCCTAAGAAGGACGATTACGAGGGTAGGAATCCGATCCAACCAAAAATTATAGTTTGAATAACAAAGAGAAGAATATTAGGGTAGTTAGTGGTGAAATCGGGATCCAAATCACTTCTTTAATTATTTGAATTTCTTTTTAATTATTGTTTTCCCATCAAATTTCCAAAACCTTCTAAAAATAATAGAACTAAATTAAAACTAAATTTGATTGCTTATTCTCGTTGGATTGACAACTCTGATATTTATAAATACTTATTACTTAAGGGTTGTGGTATACTTGTCATAGCGAGCGGGTGCAAGAGATGTAAACTACCACTTGTGTCCCGCACGCATCAAAGATGCCCAAACAAACTTCCAATAAAATTGATAGTTAACAACATTATCGATTCAAATAATCACAAATGCAAGAAGCGAAGTACTTGAATTTCAATGTTAGAAAAGTGGTTTAAGGAATTCAACGAATTGCTTCGATCGATAGCGTTGGGAAAAGACGATGGCGAAGGATCCACTAGCGGTGGTGGCAGTTCATTAATCACACCAATGGAAATAACCAGAGAAGCTATCTAAGAGAGAGAATAATAGATTTGAAAAATTGGAAGAGAAAAGAAGGAAGAACAATGGTTAAGGGTTCACGATTTTAAGCAATAGCAACGGAACCGAAGAAGCATTGTTAAAAGCGTTGAAGACAAAGGCACATACAACAAGGGTACAAACAACGAGGGTGCGAAACATCAAGGGCAAACATCGGGGCACAAAAGCAAAAACACAAATGGCAAGGACACAAAAGATGAAGGATCCAAATAATAAAGACACAAACAATGAAGGAACCAAATGATGAGGGCACAATGATGGTGAGAGCAAAGAAGGAGTACAGTTAAAGTTTGGTGAGAATGCGACGAGAGAGCAAGAGATAATAAGACATGCAATAGAGCAAAGATGAATAGTAAAAGAAAAAAAAAATAAAAAAGTAATATTTAACGTCAATTTTTAACATATTAAATCATTTATGAAGTCAACACCGATGTGGAATGTCAATCATTTAAACATGGTATGTTGAATTTTCGTTAATTTTTGGTAAAACGAACGTTAAAAATTGAACGACGTGGATCTCTCCTATCACCAACAACATTAAAATTCTACCTTTCTTCTAGTGTTCATTTATTCGCGTCGACCACACAAATCAATCAACGAAACTAAACTAATTAAATTGGTATTCTATTTTTATATAATTGGCTCAGTTAAAATTAAGTTGACAAAACCAAAATGTCTTATCGTTTTGGTTCTCTAGTTCTTGGTTTCTAGAATAAATTGACATGATTTAGAATCAATTTTAACAGTTTTTCTCTCTCTCTCCTAGGTTTGGAAAGATTTTCTTCACTTAGCAATTATTTTCTAATATCGGAATTCTATATTCAAGAGTCATTAGTAAATTTATTTTTCATATTGAATTTGTACCCAATGGCGGAGCTACGTTGGGTTTCGGGGCCATCGCATCCAATTTTTTTTCTTTTTATACGTATATATATTAATAATAATAATATATATATTAGTTATAAATTTAATATTAATATATAAATTTATTATTAATATATATATATATATAAATTTATATGTATATATATTAATAATAAATTTATATATATATATATATATATTAGTAATATATATATATATATATATATATATGAATTTTCGTATATACATGTTAATAATAAATTTATATATATATATATATATATATTAATTTATATTTAAATTTATATATAATAAATTTGTATATATATTAATAATAAATTTTAATTTCTCCTAAATTTATTTTAGCATCCAAAAAAAAAAAATAATATGTAATTAGCAGGCTTGCATCCAACCGATTTTAAAAAAATAATTAAATTAAAATTAAAAATCTTAAAAAAAATTTTAAAAAAATTAATTTTATTTTTCGCCCCTCCCACCCTTATTTTCTTGCTCCGCCCCTGTTTGTACCAACCAAATTCTTTTGGTTACATAATCGCTCTCCCACACATTCAAATATAATTAATTGTGTAATCGCAATGCATTAAATTACATTATTACTCGTAGTCAACGACATGTGATATAAATTCGTGTATAGTATCAAGTTCTATCTCCCTGACTCACATTACCTTTTATCTTAATTACTCTGATTATCACTCATTTAGTCATCGGAGTCCCTGCAGATACTCACCACCTATCGCGTGTAGACTGGAAGGAAGATACAACGTCAGCACTTTCGTCACCGTGTGATCCAATACGATCATTTGATGTCTACTAAGGGGCCAGTAAACTCCCCATGACCACAAGGTTAGTAGTATCAACACGATCTAAATCATCAATATCGCAGATTGAAAAAAAGAAGACGTTAACACTCTTGTCACTGTGTGATCCAAGTACGATCATTTAGCGCCCACCGAGGGGTCAACATTAGACTTAACAGTCCTCAACCTTCTTGACCTCGGCAAAATCCTCTTTGGCCAATTATTAGAATGCAAATTATTGCAAGTGTCAAGCTATTGCATTGCAAATTATTGGAAGTGCCGAGCTGGTGGCTGCAAGTCGGCAAGTCGACCATTATTTACGTTGCAAATTCACTCTTCAATGTCGACGCCATCATTTAATTGGATGAATTGCAATTCATGTTCAATGTCCGACGACATCCTTTAATTGGATGAATTTGTTAGTCCCTATGCGAAACTAGAAGGGGTGAATAGATTCTGGTTCTTTTTTGGCCGATTTCTATTCGTTTATATCTTCTTTTAAAATCAAACATATCCTAATCTTATTTATGCTAATCACAAATAAGATAGTATATACTTTATACAACTTAACACTTAACACAAAATTGAATTAAGAGATTGTAAAATACACAACACAAGAAGGTGGGGGGGGGGGGTTGAATTGTGTTAATTTAAAATTTAAATCCTTTCGTCTGTGGTTTTGAAAAGGGGTACAGATGAAACAGTGTTTTACTTTAAAAATTGATTTTAGTGGACAGACGTTATGTTTTAAGTTATCCCCGTTAGTTCAACAATATTGATATAGAACACGAATATTTTTATACTGGTTCGTCTCTTCAAGACTACGTCCAGTTATTCAGAAACTACTGAGTTTTCACTACCAACCGTGAAAAGGTTACAAGTATTCTTTGCACCCAGCCACTTCTGGCTATACACCGATATTCGTTGAACACAGTCTTCTCAGGCTAAACAGCAAAGGTATTCTTTGAACCCAGCCTCCACAGGCTAACACCACACAAGTGGATTTTAGAAAGATATTTTAAAACAGAAGGATTCCTCTACGTAGAGAGGGTTTTACAATTAAGTGTATTCAGAAGTCTTGAGCGAAAATTCAGAAGATAGAATAAGAGAAGCGTTTTCGCCAACTGAAATCTGATGAAGTGAAGTCTTTAAATAGGCATCCTCTTCAAATGACCGTTAGACTCATATGAATGCCGTTGAAAAGTTTCTTGAGAGCTTTCCAGAAGGTGTCAGATAGTACTTGATTGATTGATGGAGTGTGCAGCGAATGCAGCGGATTTAGATTGCGTGCGCAGTACTTTTTCTGACTTGTACAGAGACTTTGACAAAAGGTGAAGACCTTTTTGAGTTGCATGTGTAAGCACGAATCCCTATACTGATCTTGGATGCTTCTAATGAGTACTTCTTTAGATTTGAAATCTTGGCGCGAGTGACTCAAACTTTGCTTCACTTTTTGGACAGACGATATATGTCTTCAGTCTATAAGCAGTTTCGTCTTATCCTATCGTCTGATGATTTCAACTTGAGACAGACGAATGACTTCCGTCTGAGGAGTCATCTTTCGTCAAATGTGCCTGTTCCGTATGACTTGCTTGCTGATCTTCCGTCTGAGAAAGTTTCCTCTGTCTTGTAAAAATCAAAACCTTTGATGAGTTAATCATCTTGATCTAACAGAGATTATCAACAGAATGTTAAGAAGATGTAAGAAACATGACAACAATGTTATATTGTTCTCATTGATATGATGTTATCAATCTTTCTAGATTTTAGAGTTAATCATCAAATGAAAATTACACTTTGAACAATATTATCAACAATCATTTGACATGAATTAAAAGAGTAAGGAGTAGGAGATTACACAAATGATTTATACTGCTCCGGCTTACGGCCTACATCCAGTCCCAACTCAACAACTGTTGCAATTGGTGTTCCACCATGATCCCTTTGTGTTTTTACATACACACTGCACAAGCAACACAAAACAATCAATACAAGCCAATTCTTTAACCCAAAGAACTGTTGTCCTTAATCTTGGCACATCCAAGAATCAAACCTTTGAGAACCCTTTCTCAAAGAAACTTACTCTTTCCTAGAGAAACCTTTATCTTAGAATAATCAACCCAATTACAAAATTTCAAAAGAAAAGATCAGATAGAAAACACCTGAATGAGTAGGTTTTGATCAAAGATAACCATACAAGATATCAATCATCAAACTTCATATCAAGATTGCTCTTTGTCAAAATCTTTTCATGAATATCTTTGAACCTTTTCTTGGATGAAATGTAAAACTCAGTTTTTCAGAGGATTTGAAAGTGTAAGAACTCTTCTTTTCGTTTTCCCAAGATGTTATTTTGAATTTTCAAAAAGAGGTTTATATAAAGAGGAAAGCAAAAACAGATTTTGGGCAATTCAATAGATTTCTGACGAGGGTAATCGATTACAATAGAGGGGTAATCGATTATCCCAGTGATCAAAGCTCTTTCTAGGTGATTCTAACACATGGTAATCGATTAACCCGTGGTGGTAATCGATTACCTCAGAGACAAATTGGAATTCCCACTTGGTTACCCACTTTCCAGGTAATCTATTACCTCAGTTGGTTATCTAAAAGCTGATTTAATCTATTACCCTAGTTAGTAATTGATTATCTCATGTTTTATTTTGAAAAGAAACTTAGAGGGAAATTTAAGCAATTTGAATCCTAAGGAATCACAGAAGATTGAGTTTAACTCACTGTGACATAACAAACAAAACAAACACATAAACAAGCCTAAGTTAAAACATCCAATACATGAAAACACTTAATACAATTCAACAAAGAAAACCCAAAATTACATGACATCAAAATCAAAACTACTAGAGAGAACTCCAAGCATCTTCAAGCTTCAAGTCCAACAGAATTGCCATGCACTGTTCAATGTTGACGCCATCCTTTAATTGGATGAATTGCAATTCGATATCGTCCTTTAATTAGATGAATTTCAATTCACTGTTCCAAGCTGATGACAATTCGGCATATATAGAATTAAATTTCATTATTCAATGCTACATTACCATCTGCCTTACTAGTTTGCAACATGTATTCCACTGTGGACTCATGGGTTCGATGCCAAACCATGGCATTAAATTGCTCCTTTCAAACCCAACAACATCACTCTCCTCCAAGTCGGGTCGACATCAATAGCGATCGACAAGTTGGGTTGGCTTTCTT
Source organism: Hylodesmum podocarpum (assembly GCA_026586105.1). NCBI lineage: Eukaryota > Viridiplantae > Streptophyta > Magnoliopsida > Fabales > Fabaceae > Hylodesmum > Hylodesmum podocarpum. The sequence goes on from JALJEV010001349.1 coordinate 872,572, forward strand.
TCAGTTTGGCATATATAAGTCAAGTAGCAGCACTACCTAACCTAAGACGTGCTATATTCGCACTCATCCCAAGTTTTAAACTTGGACACAATTCGAGCTCAAGTGTTACCTCGGTCACCGCCCAAAGCTCAATAGTGAGGCTCAATATCAGGGTCGAGCTCTGTCACTAGGATCGAGCCCCGTAATCAGAACTGAGCTCAGTTCTCGACCAACTAGAGCCTGACGCTCGGGGGCTCATCCACCTACGAAGGAGAGTTGAAGACCCCATGATTAGGTCACGCCTCAACTGGACCCGACCCTAACCCGACGTTTGAAGGCTCTCACACTTGCAAGGGAAACCAGTCTGACGTGCGTATACCATCTCAATCTCAAGAGAAGAGCTCGGTAACCCAACTTTGCCAGCCCGCCGAGCTCGGGGGCTTATGTACCAACTGAATTCCTTCGGTTACGTAACCGCTCTCCTACACATTCAAATATAATTAATTGTGTAACGACAATGCATTGAATTATAGTATTGCCCCTAGTCAATGACACATGGTATAAATACATGTACAATATCACTCACATTACATTTTACCTTAATTATTCTGACTATCATTCATTTAGTCATTGGAGTCCTTGCAAGTACTCATCACCTCTCACACGCAGACTAAAAGGAAGATACAACGACAATACACGTTACCGTGTAATTACGATCAGAGTTCAAATAGCATATAAAAGTTAACTCTTTGTCCTAAATCGAGTCCATCTTTTATTCATTTTGTTTTAGTATGAATTTTGTTGAAACAATTTTCTAATTAATTATATTGACCTATCAAATCAACTGATTTTATTTTGATTCAAACTACGAATTGAAGCCATTCACACATACTTAAAAGAAAAAATAAAAACTGGATAGAAATTTAAGTGTGAAAATATTTTTTGGTTACATTTTATTTTTATCCTTGTTTTAACTAAAATTCAATTTTGTTAAAAGATAAGGGATAAAAAAAATATTGTACCCTATTTTTGTTAACATTTGCAAAGAAAATTTCATTAAAAAATATAACAAATTAAATCTCAGGATCATAAAATAATTAATCACTCAAAAGTGATTAAAACAAATATTGTAAAAATATAACGCAGAAATTATGATTCATACACCATTCAGCTACTATAAACACGTACAGGTTTTATCTATAAACCGTCGCCAAGACATAAAATCTTTATCCTTATAAACTCGCAAGAAATATTTACTTGTGTGCAAAGAAGTTGATGAAAAAATTAAAGTTGCAAGAATTTAACGGGAAGAAATTCAAAGTACTTGAAATGAATCTATATGCATGTCTCATACGTGGGTATCAAGTAGAAACTGTAACACCCTCTTTTTATTTGCTTATTTTACTTATATTTTAATTAGTAATTTAATGTGGTTAATGATATAGTAAATAAAAGAGAGATTTAGGAAACAACACTTTTATTACATAAGATTTAAAGTTCATTACAACTAGATTGCATAACCTTGTCCTATTATTATTTTACATAACTATCTTTCTACTACCTTAGAACATTTACCCAACACTTCTACACGCAAAACATAGCAAGCACCTTAACAACAAGATAGTAGCAACAACCAGTGCAAAACAGTGACAACTTCTCAATCCTGCAAATCTGCTCCCTCGAACGTTATCCGAGATCATCACAGGTGTTAAAAACACAAAACGCAAGGGTGAACTTTCCTTAAACCATGATCACAAACAAATAATTTTAACTATAGGAAAACTTTTGAAATTAAGTGAAAATATTCATAAAAACCCATATTTATTAAACAATCTACAATATTCTTCAAGATTTATTTGAAAATATTAATTTATTATTTTAAAACTTGTGTAAAAACAAACCTTTAGTTCAAATCACAAATTAAAATAACCAACCACAATAAAACGAATAAGCCATTTATCACAATAAATAATTTAGGCATGAATTCCAATGAATCATATATTCAATCAAAACACACAATCACTATTGTATGCTCCTAGTTCTATATGATGCATGCACATTCACCATGCATGTTCACTCTTTACTCGAAATGCAATGTGGCGCCCTCCACTGGAATAGCTTGTGGCATCTGATTCTCACACTCAACAGACCCACCACAGGTAGACACTCCGTAATTTGTCGAGTTCCCTCAGTGTCTGGCAGGACCTCCCCCGCAACATGTGATCATCATGAGCAGGGCAATTTCCCCACCAAGAGAACCCCCAAGTCCACGACATTCCACTCACTCAGACGGAAACCCGTTCAAGGACTTACGGACTTGGTCTACTACTATCCAGTCACCAATGCAACATGTTCTAGGACCTTGAATTGTATAATGACCTTCATCATATTTTAAGTATTGACCTTTCCACTAGGTCATCTTCATCTCACCTCATTCTAAGCATTTTCCATTCACAAAGCAATCTCAGAATATTGCCTCTCCACTAGGCATTTCCAATCGGTCATTAAACAATTCAAGTCCATCACCAATTTCATGCAACCATGCATGTCACCACTTACTCACATCCAACTCACCAAGTAATTGTATATCAAGCACAAAACCAGTCATCAAACAACAATATTACTACCATCAATATGTGTTCATGACATATATTTAATTATTTAGTATGTTAGTATTCAAAAGAGGTTTGATCAAAGGAGGAAAGATTGAAGTTATTCATAGAAGTCAAAGGCTTAATATAAATAAGAAAGGTTTCCATTTTACTTTTTATAAAGTAGCCATAGTATTCAAAGAAATAGTTGAAAGAGGAAAACAACTTTAAAATAATCATTCAAAGGGTAAAGAAAACAAAATCTTAAAGAATTAAAAGGAGTGTAAGAAAGATGAAGAAAAGAAACAATAAGAAACCAAAGAAAGATAATGAAAAAACCAAAGAAAGAGAGTGGAAGTACTAAGAAAACAAAGAATAGAAAAAGAAGGATAAGGAAAGATCCCCTTAGAGGTTTCTCCTAGCTTCTTATATTCTTCCTAAATTCAATTTTGTTAAAAGATAAGGGATAAAAAAAATATTGTACCCTATTTTTATTAACATTTGCAAAGAAAATTTCATTAAAAAATATAACAAATTAAATACTCTAAATCATGCATGCTCATGATCATAAAATAATTAATCACTCAAAAGTGATTAAAACAAATATTGTAAAAATATAACGCAGAAATTATGATTCATACACCATTCAGCTACTATAAACACGTACAGGTTTTATCTATAAACCGTCGCCAAGACATAAAATCTTTATCCTTATAAACTCGCAAGAAATATTTACTTGTGTGCAAAGAAGTTGATGAAAAAATTAAAGTTGCAAGAATTTAACGGGAAGAAATTCGAAGTACTTGAAATAAATCTATATGCATGTCTCATACGTGGGTATCAAGTAGAAACAACCACCATGTTACTAGTCAAATATTATTTTTTCAAAAGCTCTAACTCATGTTACACATGCACATTATTACATAATCGATAAAATAATTAATATCGATGCTTAAGAATAATCTGCTTAATTATTTTTTTTCAGTTAGTTCTTGAGTTATGCACACACTTCACATGGGTAGTCAATCTCATCGATTCCAAATTCAAAAACTTGTATCTCTCACGTTAATTTCTCTTTATCTGAACATTTTATTCTTCCTTTGTTGACGGACGTAACACACGCAAAAAAAATACTTTAAGTTGCTGCACACAGAGATATATATGAAAAACGCATGGCTTACACAAATATTAAATATTGGGGTTTGGTGCAAAATTGTATGCAGCCTCAGCTTTGCATTCACACCATTGGGTTTAATTTGTTCTATCTAAAACATCAAGCTTCTGATGAAAGATATTCTCAACAAACAAATATGCCATCATTGTAAATACATATTAAATATTTGGTCTCTATAATTAATTATTTTGTTTTTAAATAATTCATAAATTATTGTTTAATTTGCTCAATAATCATACGAGCAGAATCGGCTAAAGAGAAAGTGAGATTAAAGCATATTTTGAGAGATTTGTTTTTTAAATAAAGGAAATATGATATTTTTGGGGGCATTTTTATTAATGCGTGAGATTTATCTTGTAACGCTTTCCTGATAAAAAAAATAATTCTTTTATTTTTGGGTCTAACATTTGAACTTTAACTATTTCATCTTTAGACTTACGTGTGAAATAACACCACCTCAATATTCGTTTAATTTATCGGACAATATTAAGCGTACGTGATGATTAATTTGAGTTTATTTGCTAACAATTGTAAGTGAAGACCTCATTTGCAAACAAAAAACAAACTACAGGGAACTTATAATTTATAAACAATAAAAATTCATTGAAACCTAAACAACAATTAAATAAATTATTCACACCTATATCATGAAAACTGCTACTAACTGTACTATCTAAAAATACAATTTTACCCCCAAAAAATAAAAAGAAAATTACAATTACAACAGATAAAGAGTTTTATACAAACTAGTCTTTATTCAACCTTTTACGACTTTTCTTTGTCCTATGGGATATTACTACCTTGATTTACATAAATACCCATTTCAAAGTACAACTCTTTTCCAAAAGATAATATATATATTTTTTCGTAAACATAAAAAATAAAATACTTATACTAAATATATTGACTTTTCATTAAGTTTTCATCTACCTAATAAATCACTTTGAGTTAAATCTAGATGCACTCCTATAAAGCGGAGCCAACCTTCTGAAATGTAGAGTTTGCGCAATTATCGTATCTTCCGTCAGCAAGTTATTTCATGGAAGCTGCAATGTTCAAAACTTGACACCCACCCATTCTCTCTCGCTGACCAAATGACTTTAATTATTACATTAAATACTGGTCATAAACACGTGTGTGAACGAACTGTGACCATAACCCAGATATAACTATTTTTATTTTTATTCAAGTCCGAATATGACTGCTTCTAGTCTTGGCCAAGACTACCACCAACAAAACCAAAACCACAACTTTCACAAACAAGGACCGATTGCCATCACCTCCAAAGATTTCAAATCTTAATTTTCTTTATCTTACCAAATTACAATGCCCCACTATATATAGACAGGCTTAACATCCTCTTATATGGATTCAAATCACATGTTTTCTTTCGCAGTTTTATTATCTCAAAATTGCATAATTGACATCATATATTTTATTGACATTACACATGTATAATTATTTTTCTTTAACATTTTTCTTATTGTAGACACGTTTCTCTAAAATACTTCTTCAAAATTATACGGGACAGTAAAAATAGAAATGGTACACTACGCATGCTTATATACGTAATATATATATACACACACATTAGTTTTTATTTTATTTATATATATTAGTTGTTATTTTTTTATTGAAGGGGCTGCTTTTTCCCCACTTAAGAATGTGAATTATTACATATTTTAGGATTATAAATTCTTTAAATGAATTGAAATATTTCTTGAACAATTACCAAAGATTAAGTTTTGATGTACGAAACAATTCATTTAATTGAAGACTTTTTCAATAAATTTCTTTTCACATTATTTGAGATCAAATCCAAGGGATAACATGATATAATAATTAATTTTCATATAAAGTATTTTGATTTAGCAGTAGAAAAAACTAATACTAGTATATCTTCTACGGCGAGTAAGCATTTTTTTCCCCCTTAATTTCTTGGGTGAGTAAGCTTGTTTTTCTTTTTTGAATTTGTGAAAAAACGAGAAAAGTAATTTGATTTTCGGAAATAGGGAATAAATTGGAAATTTAAACAACAATCAGATAATTCAAGAAGTAGGCTACGGTATCTGAAATACTCAAAAACAATACAGTAATGTCTTTATCCTAATGATGGAGCCGCCTCACTATTAATTCCACCTTAGACTACCCTCTAAATATTCCAATTAATATACGCTGCTGATATACAGGATAATAAATAAAACTCAATTTTCACGACACACTTGTCGAAAATTTTCGTGCCGTTTACGACACCATGGCCACAATATAACACTGTGTATATATATCCCATTGGACTTTCTTTTCTCTTTCCTCACACTCACGTTCGATGTATGTATCCATTATTTCATCCACGTAAACATTTAGCGCCGCCCCTACCATTTATATCTCCCCTTCGTCTTTTTACCACACCCACTTTTATTTAACTAAACCACTTCTTTCTCTTTCTTTTTTCTTTTCTCTGCAACTACAAAGATATAATATATAGTGATCACCAAGGAAAATAATTGGAGTTAATCGGATTGTGATTAATTTCAATGGATAGTTATTCTATGCTGTTCCCTTGTCCTGATTCTAGTGGTGTGGGAAGTTCTCAAATTGGGTTTAGTGGTCAAAGCTCTTCCAATGCATTTCTTGGTCTAAGGCCTAGTAATGAAGGTAGTGATGATCATGAAAGGAAAGAAGGTGGAATAATAAGAGATGATCATCATGGTCATGGCATGTTAATCTCCCATGAGATAAGTGGTAGCATTAATGCTGTCAGTGATGATTTAGGTGGTTTGGGAAATGGTAACAATAATAACAAAAGGAAAGGAGAGAAGAAGGTTAGAAAGCCTAGGTATGCTTTTCAAACGCGAAGCCAAGTTGATATACTTGATGATGGTTATCGATGGAGGAAGTATGGCCAAAAAGCTGTTAAAAACAACAAGTTCCCAAGGTTAGTTCAACTTAATTTGTTTCAGGTTAATGTTGCTATTGCTATTATTGCTTCTTTTTTTTTGTTTTTCCTTCTGTCTTTTGTTTGGTTTCTTCTTGTTCTGGCAGTGGCGCCTACTTAATTTGACTTGGAAAATACGTGCGAGAATATGACAAGACCCCACCATAGTTTTTATCAGTTTGAATTTTGAATTAAAAAAAATAGAAAAAGCATACGTTCTTCTTGGTTTGATTGTTTTGTTGGGATTTTTTTCTTTTTTTTTAAGAAGAAATGAAAGTTAATTTATTACATCATCTTCTTCCTGTTCTCTTTGCCGTGGTTTGATCTTCTTCGTTCCTCTCTAGTCTTATTTTATGCAGTTGTCTTTTCTTCGGTCAAATCGAAAGACAAAATTCAAAGGAAAATAAGTACGTATTTTAAAAGGAATAGAACAAGAAAACTAAATTGTAATTATACATTAACTATGTTTGTATAGTTTTCTGGATAACAAAGAGAAGAAATGATTTGATTTGATGAAAATAAAATATTATAAAAAATAATGTCCTAATTCATATAACTCTAATTAAAAGGGTTTATGAACTTTCTGGAAACCATTGCTTTGTGTAATAACAGTCCAGTCCAAACTCGAAGAAACAACGTGGCGGAAGAAATCATCAACAAACCCATTAACTTTAGCCTACATATATAGGCTGAATATCAAAACCTTGATTTTGTGTCAGCAGCATATCTGATTTTTCTGCAACACTAATTAATCTATGATGTGTTATTAGTGATTTGTTTTTTCTTTTGCATTGTTTCTTTCTTCTTTTTCTTGTTTTTTTACTGTTTATGTTTTCATCGGTTTCTTTCCTTACATCAAAACTCTAGCTAATGATGCAATTTTATATTTCAAGGCTACCTGTAATTATATGTCCCGACCTTCTTGGTTATTCAATATGTCAAAACTCAAAACAAGTTTTGAACTATAACATTTATGCATCTGATATTAATTATGTATTAATTTCAACTAATTACCATAAAATTTCTCAATCTTCTTCGTCTCTAAGTTGGCAATCATATTAATTAATGTGTAACTATAGTGAAATATACGATTTTTTTTTATTCTTGTGAATCAAAGAAAAGTATCAGAAAATTAATAATAACTCGAATACGGCTGCTCAATCAACTTAACTGAATTCTCATTCATAAATGCTAAAATAATTGAATGAATTAAACAAATTATGTGTTGATTCCATTGGTTTGATCAATTTGCAGGAGCTACTACCGATGCACACATCAAGGGTGCAATGTGAAGAAGCAAGTCCAACGCCTTACCAAAGACGAAGGTGTAGTGGTGACCACTTATGAGGGAGTGCACACACACCCAATTGAGAAAACAACTGATAACTTTGAACACATTTTGAGTCAGATGCAAATATACACTCCCTTTTGAAGCTTCTTCTACACAAAATCTGGCACATCATCATATGCCTTCTGCATGCCAGTTACCTCAATTGGGAACTTCTAGTACTTAATTCAGTTCCCTCCTCTGATACAAAAATAAAATTGTGTCAATAGAAGTCAGATCTAGTTGCATAAACTAAACTCTTCGTAGACAGTTAATCGATCTTCTTTCTTTTCATTTCTTTTTTTTTTTTTTAAATCGGGGTAGTAGGTTATGTAAATTCAGCAATCAAGTTCACTACTGCTGAAAATATATACAGGTGATGAATATCCTTTATTCCTTTTATTGTGGTAGTTATTTATTTAATGTTGGAATACAAGCTAGCATAAATGAATTAGTTAACAGCTTTTGTGCATCGACGGAGGTTGAGATCAAATTTAATAACTTTTGCTAATAAAACAAGTCCTCAAGGAGCTGGATTTTTCGTAACAGTGTTTGTTACATTCAACCTATATTATTCTGCTTAATTTTCTTCGCAAATATTTGTTAAAAATAAAGTTAAACTTCTCTAAATACTAAAATTAGCATATACAATTTTGATTTTGGAAGCAGTTAAACGAAAATATATTTTAAAAAAATTAAGTGCATAAATTGTTATATTAATTTTAATTCATACGAAAAATGTGACTCATTGTTTTAAACTTTTATATATAAATACTTGTGAAATTTTATCTAAATAATTTTTTAATTTTCAAAATTATTCACAGTTCTATTTTAAGGAAAAAGGCCATGGTACTGTATATGTATATAGCTATTTGGCAAACCAAATACATAAACACAAGAAGTTTTGCAAAAAGAATATAAGCAAACTTTTAAAAAATAGGTTGAAAAAAAATTAGAGTATTACGAAAACTTTTTTATGAGTCATGCTATATGCTATATATATGCAAATGTCAAGTTCTCAGGCTTTTCTTTATATTATTTTATTTTGTCAATTATATTATGTATGTAGACGATGTAATTCTCAGGGTCAATTAAACCTGTTTCATTTTCAGTCAGTAATCGAAATTATGCTCATAATACTGTCATTTTAAAAATCATATATATACATATAATTCATTTTATATTTACTGTGGGCTACGTCTAGGCAACTACATCTCATAACGTTTGTTCATAAATGTGCTAGTTTTGGGGGAAAAAAAATACTATCATGTACTTGTTGGAAAGTTACTGACATTTTTTTACAAGTTAACAGTTTATGAATTGTTAAAGTTATTGACATGAAAAAGGAAAAAAAATTTATGTACAATTCTTTAGGTGCTATTTGATTATTCTTTAGTATTGTGTTAAATAATTATGATAAAACTCCAATTTTGTATCTATATAAAAATTGTGTACCACTCCTGTCAATATATCATAATGCCATTAATTAATTACGCATTTGTAACTACAGAGTTGGGATTAATGATGCCTGTTCGAATGTTACATGGCTTTCAATGATGCCAAGTTCGAGAATGTTGCTTGGGCAACAAAAGCAAAGAAAATTCGCGTCTGCAGAATGTTTTGAAAGGACTTGGCAAGATTAAGAATTTTCATCTACAAATCGTAAGAGGCGAATTTGAATACATACACATGAAGGAATAATCTAAATCTAACATTGACTGTTACACAAGAGCATGGTCTGCTGGTAATGAAATCGAAGTCACGTGGTTAGAATTTTGACGAGGTCCATGAGTTGATAAAATTATTTTTTTGTTAGATTCAAGATTTATTTTTCTTGTTTAATTATCAATTTCAAACCTCGGAGACAATGCGAGACCAATTATGAGTTTGAAGGATCTTTAAAATCTTATGAAGAATGATTGCATTGAATATTCTCAAGTACGTCCAAGTTCTTTGATCAGGATGAGATCATTTTTGCTTTCTGTTGAGCTAAGAAATTATATTTTTCAAGCATATTAGAGGTACTCTCACACCTAAAGTTACCAAAGTTGTTTAATGCAATGTAAGGGAGCAAAAATATTAAACAAGAATTTTAAACCAAAATCAAGACCAAGACCTCTCATGTTTATGGTCCATGTTATACAAAACATACCATACAATCATATGGATCTAACATCCAAACGTTAACCTTTCCCCTTTCAAAAACCAAACCTCAAAGTTGAATTAAAATGTGTTGTTATCTGAAGTCAGCATTGTTTGAATTCCCAGTAAGCTAACCTAGCATCCAAACGTTAACCTTTCCCCTTTCAAAAACCAAACTCAAAGTTGAATTAAAATGTGTTGTTATCTGAAGTCAGCATTGTTTGAATTTCCAGTAAGCTAACCTAGCTAAATATATAGTTACAAGAAAAATAAATGAATAGTGGACTTTAATTGAGCATGTCCACATAATCGCATAGCGATGCAATGAGAAGTGAGCATGGATGCATGTTTAGATAGATTTTTAGTTGGCACTCTGTCAAGTAATGGTTCCCTTGTATAAGCCAAGCCTCAATCTTTGTTGGAAGTGGATGCCAAAGCTCCTTGAACGACGCATCTCCAGCAATCTGGTCCCTCGACAACGAAAAAGACTATATATATATATCCCATCATAATCCTTATTAATGGCGGCGCAAATAATAATAATAATAATAATAATAATAATAATAATAATAATAATAATAATAAAGTTTTAATTTTTCTTAATTTTTTTTAAATACAGCCAAACAAAATATTATTGTGTGATCAAATGGACCTACTCTAAGTATCCCTTCCCAGTGAAGTCACATGAAATAAAAGGGGACAATAACTTCTGTTAAAAATAAATTATAACTTCTCCTAAATTTAGTTTAGCTTCCCAAAAGAAAATGTATTGTCAATTTGCTTGTGTTCAACTCTTATAAAAAAATGAAAATAAAATAAAATAAAATAAAAATGAAAAATAAAAGAAAAAAAAAAAAATTAGAATGTAAAAAAAATTTCACCCGTCCCAAACTTAAATCCCAGTTTCACCCTTGATCCTTATTCGACATTTAAATTAATCACTGGTATAAATATAGGCTTCTATAATGACTAGTTAACGAATGGTGGGAAACTGACCGTCATTAAACGAGGGACGGTGACATTTTTATAATAAAATAAAATAAATTAACGATGGTTATAAAATATTAGTTGTTTATAACTGTCATTGTTTTTTAAGGAATATCTTCCCTTTTGATGAAAATAATGACAATTATAGAACAACGGTTGTTGATTTGCCAATGACAATCGTTATTTTATAATTATTGTTAATTTGTTTCATTTTATTACAAAAATGCCATTGTTCCTCATTTAATAACGGTCAGTTTCCCACCATTGTTAACTAGCCATTATAGAAGCCTATATTTACACTAGTGATTAGTTTAAATGTTGAATAAGGATTATGATTGGATATATAGAGTCTTGTTAACTAAGGTGATTGAGAATAAAAATGCTAAGATTGGCAAATGCATCAACAAGAGAAGGAAGGATGTGCGATTCCAAGTTAGTGACCTAGTTTGACTCAATTTGAGGAAGGAAAGTTATTCTAATCTTAGGAAATCAAAGCTACTTCCTAAAGGAGATGGTCCATTCAAGATTTTGGAGAACTTGAGTTCCGTAGTGATTACATAGGTAACAGTTCTATTAATGTCAATGACTTGAATTTGTATTTTGTAGGTGATGATGAATGCAACTTGGGGACAAGTTTGCCTCAAGAAGGGAGGGGAGGTTGATTGAGGATCATCCATGAGAGTTACACAAGCTATGCAAAGGAGGATACAAAAGGAAGTGGAATTAACCTCAGGATTTTAGGTAACCAACTGAGGTAATAGATTACCTGAAAATGGTAATCAACTACCAAAAGTGGGTAACCAAGTGATAATTCCAATTTGTCTCTGAGGTAATCGATTACCATGGGTTAAAATCACTTAGGAAGAGTTTTGATCACTGGGATAATCGATTATCCCTTAGCAGTAATCGATTACCCTCATGAGAAACTCAATTAACTTGCCCAAAATCTATTTTGCTTTCATCTTTATATAAATCTCTTTTTGAAAATTCAAATTATCATCTTGGGAAAACAAAAGAATAGTTCTTACACTTTCAAATCCTCTGAAAAACTGAGTTTTACATTTTATCCAAGAAAAAGCTTCAAAGATCTTCATGAAATGTTTTTAGCAAAAGGGCAATCTTGAATAAAGTGTGATGATTGATATTGTCTGTGGTTATCTTTGATTAGAATCTATACGTTCAATCGTTTTCTATCTGATCTTTTTTTTTGCTGAATTTTTATTTGGGTTGATTACTCTGACAGAAAAGTTTCTCTAGGAAAGAGTAAGTTTTTGTGAGAAGGGTGTCTCAAAGTTTGTTTCTTGGAGGTGCCAAGAACAAGGAGAACGATTCTTTGGGTTAAAGAACTGTCTTGTATTGAATGTTTTGATTTTATTTTGTGTTGCTTGTGCAGTGTGTATGTAAGAACACAAAGGGATCATAGTGAAATACCAATTGCAACAGTTGTTGAGTTGAGACTGGATGTAGGTCATAGCCAAACCAATATAAATCATTTGTGCAATCTTCTACTCCTTACTCTTTTAATTCTTGTCAAATGATTGTTAATAACATTGTTCAAAAGTGTAATTTTGATTTGATAATTAACTTTAAAATCCGGAAAGATTGATAACATCACATGAATGTGAACAATTTTATATTGCTATTGTGTTTCTTTTATCTTCTTAATTTTCCGTTGATAATCTCTGAATTCTATTTTTGTTTAATGAATAAATCATATATCATTCTATCTGTGATTAGCTCAAACAAGATTAAGATATATTTGATATTAAAAAATGATAGAAACAAATTGAAATTGGGTAAAAAGGAACTAGAATCTATTCACCCCCTCTAGATTCTCATAGGGACCAACAATTGGTATCAAGAGCTTTATCTAATAGGTTATCCTAGATTTGATCTATAGTTCCTTTAGAATGGCTAGTAATCAATTACCATTTGTTGAAGGTGCATCTATCAATAGACCTCAATTGTTTTTGTGGTGATAACTATCCTTTTAGGAAATTTAGGATGAAAATCTTTATGGAATCTTTTCACTGAAGCATTTGGCAAGTAGTGGTTACTTATTTAAAGTCCCCACATACATGAAGAATGAGAGTGAGGTTGAAAAACCATTTGAGAGATGGGAACAAGATGAGATTAGAAGGGCTGAAAATGATGCTAAAGCTTTGAATATTATACATTCTGCCTTGAATTGTGATGAATTTTTCAAGATATCGGCCTACACTACAACTAAGGAAGCTTGGGAACTTATCAAAGTTACACATGAAGGAGCAACTGAAATAAGAAGATCTAGAAAGAATACCTTGATTCAAGAATGAGACATTCCAAATGACACAGGGAGAGTCCATCATGGACATGCAAAAACGGTTTACACACATTATCAACCACTTGAAAGGACTTGGTAAAATCTTTGTTGAAGAGGAAGTTAATGTGAAGGTACTGAAATCCTTAAGCGGAAAATGGCAACCGACTGTCACAACTATCACTGAATCAAAGAACCTTGCCTTAATGACAAGTGCAGAGTTATTTAGAAAACTAAGGTTGTATGAAATGGATATGTCTCGGATGGCTGATGAAGAGCAAAAAAACAAGAAAGCCAGAGGTCTAGCATTGAAAATGGAAGATATAACAATTGAAATCGATACATCTAGCAATGGAAGTGAATCTGAAGAAGATCATGTGAATCTTATGGTGAAGAAATTCAGAAAGTTCATGAAGAATAACAACACTAAGAGAGATTCAATCAAATGAAGAAAGGGTTCAAAAAGAATGACAGCTCATCCTTTAAGGTAACATGTTATGAGTGTGGTAAGATTGATCACTATAAATCTGAATGCCCTAGTTTGAAGAAAGTGAGCAATACTAAACCAAGAAAACATGAGTTTGATGACAAGTCAAAGAAAGATGAATACAGAAAGAAGAGAGCATATATATCTTGGGAAGAGAATGATTCTTCTACCTCTAATGAAAGTGAGACCGAAGAAGCCAATTTAAGTCTCATGGTCAAATCATCCCTAGTTGATGAAGTAAGTGAATCTGACTCATCCAATTTTGTTTATGAAGAACTATATGATGCCTTTTGTGATTTATACAAAGAAGCTGGAAAGTTAGAAAAGCTAAATAAAGTTTTGAAAAAGAATATATCTGTTTCAGAAGAAAAAGTTTGTGATTTAAAATCTGAAATTGAAAAGTTAAAAGAAGAACACAATATTTTGAAACAACCATGTACTAAATGTGTTGCTGTAAGTGTTTATATTAAAAAGAATAGTATGAAGTTTTATACGAATAATCAAGAAAATATGAATACTACCTTCTCTTGTAACTATTGCATGAAATATGGTCATAATGCATACAATTGTATGATAAGGAAAGAAGGTGTTTCTAGAGTCTTATACAAATGGATAAGGAAAGAAAAATGTGCTACTAACACTCCTGGACCCAATAGGATTTAGGTACCAATTTCAAAATGAAATTTTCTTTTTTTTGCAGGTGTGCTTGAAAGCCAACAAATCAATATGGTACTTGGATAGTGGTTGTTCAAGACATATGACTAGAAATAAGAGAAATTTCATTACCTATACACCTAAAGAATCTAGATCAGTTGTGTATGGAAACAACAATAGAGGAAGGATAATGGGATACAGTTCAGTTGGAAATAAGTCTAACTCCATTATTGAATATGTTCTACTAGTGGAAGGACTGAAATTCAATTTACTGAGTATAAGCCAACTTTGTGATAGAGATTTCAAAGTTTCTTTTGATCATGAGTGCTGCTTGATAAGTAGTAAGGAATCAAATGAACTTCTAATGGTTGGTAAGAGGCAAAACAATATATACATATTAGAGTTGGATCATGCATCATCTTATTTTACTTGTCTTGCATCAAATGATGACATTTCATGGCTATGACGTAGGAGAATAGCTTATATAGATGTTCTGCATTTAAATAAACTTGCATCTAGAGATCTTGTATCTGGTCTACCTAAACTAAAGTTTAGTAGAGATGGTCTTTGTGATGCTTGTCAGAAGTCAAAACAGGCTAAAAGTTCTTTTAAAAGTATTAAAACGGTTTCAACTTCTAAGCTACTTGATCTTCTGCACATGGATCTATTCAGACCTTCTAGAACTACTAGCTTGGGCGGAAATCTATATGGTCTGGTTATAGTAGATGATTTCTCTAGGTTTACTTGGGTTAACTTTATTCCAAATAAAGATCACACATTTAAATCTTTCAAAATTATTGCCAAAAAGATTCAAAATGAAAAAGATTTGAAAATTAAAGCCTTGAGAAGTGATCATGGTGGAGAGTTTGAAAACAGTCTTTTTGAAAAGTTTTGTGAAAAATTTGGGATTGATCACAATTTTCCTGCTCCTAGGACTCCACAACAAAATGGAATTATAGAAAGGAAAAATTGGTCTTTGATAGAACTTGCAAGGACAGTGCTGAATGAGAATGCAATGTTAAGTATTTTTGGGCTGTAGTAGATACAACTTGTCATGTTCTTAATTGGATTGTGATTAGACCTCTTTTAAGGAGAACTTCATATGAACTTTACAAAGGCAAAAAGCCAAACATTTCATATTTTAAAGTTTTTTGCTGCAAATGTTTTGTTTTAAACAATGACAAAGAACCTCTTGGTAAGTTTGATGCCAAGACAGATGAGGCGATCTTCATTGGTTATTTAGTTGCTAGTAAAGCTTACATAGTTTTCAATAAAAGGACCTTATGCATAGAAGTATGTGTTCATGTTAAATTTGATGAATCTAACATCCCTCAAAAGGGAAGTGTTTTTAATGATGATGAAGATACATATGAAAGAAGTAATGACACAAGTGAGCAACAGCCAAACCTACCTACTACAGTAACTAACCTTCCAAAGGAATGAAGAAAGCCAAGGGATCTTTCCCTAGACAATATCCTTGGAGATATTCAGAAGGGAGTATCTACAAGATCCTCTTATAATTTATTTTGTGATGATACAAATTGTTTCTCAGGTTGAACCAACATGTATAGAAGATGCTTTACAAAATGAGTTCTGGATATTAGCTATGCATGATGAACTAAACCAATTTAAGGGAAATGATGTATGGAAGCTAGTCCTTTATAAGAAAAATATGAATATCATTGGTACAAAATGGGTTTTTAAGAACAAGTTAAATGAAGAAGGCTTGGTGGTAAGAAATAAGGCTAGATTGGTGGCAAAATGATGGAGGACCATCTCCAAAAGCTCAACAAACTCTTCAACCTTACTTTTTAATAAATTGAGCTTCTAATAAAATTCGCTATGTTTTTGATTGTCTAACCAGGTTTAGTATTCGGAGCATAACTTGGGATACACAACTCCAATGTAGCTGTTCTTGATGTCTTTGTAAAGCTAACTTACAGGGCTACAAAAGCTATGAAGACACAAAAGCCCAGTTCTAGTTGCATCTAGGAGGAAATTGTGCTTGAAAGTAACATTTGGATACTGCTAGGATGTTCCAGCGGGCTGCTGACTAGGTTCAGTATTTTGAGCATAATGTGGGATACAAAAATCCAATCAATTTCGTCTTGGTGGCATTTTAAAGTTGACTTAAAGGGCTACAAAATCTATGAAGACACCAAAGCCCAGTTCAGATTGAATCTAGGAGGAAATGGAGCTTGAAGTTAACGTTGGAATGCTACCAGGATTTTCCAGCGAGTTGTTTAATTGTTTAGGCCTATTAGTTTCTTTCAATTATGTATTTATTTTAAGACTTGGATTTGTGCCTTGTAATTGTGAAGTGTGCTCATCCTAGGGTGTCTCTCATCTCACCATTGATCACTCATTTCATCCTAAGGTGGAGAACATTTCAGATTTATAACCTTAGGCCCATTGCACTTTCATTTAAGTTGGTTAACATTTCTATTGTACTCACTTTGGTCATTTATGAAAATAGAATTTCTAAGACTAAAGTCTTGAGAAAAGGAGAGAGCTCTCCTAGGGTTTCTTCCAAGAACCTTGAATCTTATCATGGATCCATGATCTAAGTGGCGATTCTCCAACCAAGCTTATTGGGTGTTTCATCCATGGCGCTTACCACACTTCTTCCTTCTTCCATTTTTATTTCTTTCTTCCCCCTTTTGTGTTGACCATGAGCTATCATTGCTATATATTGAGTTATTCCGCTGTTTAAGAGTGATTGAACATTGGTGAATGAAGATTGGGACACCCCTTTCCTTATTCATGAAGATCTCTTACAAGTTCCTCATGAGTTTGCATTAAAATTTGGTATCAAGAGCTTGTTCTTCACCTAGTTGTTCTTCACTTGTGGTATTGAGTCTAGCTCCTATCTTTTTGCTTTCAATTTTTGATTCAATTGAATTTTTATTTGAGTCTTGTTATGTGTCTTGGTTGTCCAATGCATAGATGAGATGTTCTGACACTCATGGTTGATCATACATGGCTTATCTTACATGCTAGACACATTCTAGTTGATAGCCCCCATGTGTTTGATGAATTTTCTCAATATGTATTTTGAGTCTCTTTGCTGGAATTTTAATCCCCTACATCTTATGTGGCTTGATTAGTGCTTATATGTGTTATTATTATGTGCATTGCTCATTAGAAGTTCAAGTTACCACTACCATGCATTATCTTGCTTGTTAAGCAAAGTTTGACTTGACTTGCTTGAGTATTTGAGCCTATACTTGGACTGTCCAACAAAGAATAGCCAAAAGAAAAATATAGAAAAACAAAAGAAGAGAAAAGAGCAAGAGCAAGAGAAAATATTCAAAGAAAAGAGTCAAAGAAAAATTCAAGAAAAGAAAATACAAGAAAAGAAGATTGAAGAAAAATTAGAGTGAAAATTGAGTAGCTCTTGTAGTAGAAAATTTTTGGGAAAAATTGAGTGCAGTTCCTTGGTAAATTGGGTCATTAAACACCCACAAATTTAGTGTCCAAGCTCAATTTAGGCATCATTACTCATTAGGCTGAAGCATCATACTACAAATTGTGTCAAATTTGCTAATAGCATGATATTTGAACTTGTAGTGTGCATTGCATGTGCCTAAACATATTTGCCCTATTTTTGCCCTGTTTTTGGACCCATATTTGTGGCTGCCCTACACCTTAATTTGAGCTTATTTAGTGCATACATATTATCCAAACCAATCCCCAAAATTTCAAGTCATTTTGAGCCAATTTTCAAGCCTAACTTCCAGCTTAGTGACGGTTTTGCTGTTGCTGTGGCAGTTTCGGTTTTGTAGTTGGTTCAAGGGGTTAAACTTTGATTTATTGAATTCTGGGAAATTGGTAATTCAATATACATATATATAAGCTCAACTGGAAAGTTTCAAAATTTTCCAAGCTCATTTGCTATGCTAAAAAAATTTCACAAGTTTGGGCAGATTTGGTGACGGTTCAGCCAATTTTCCAGCAAAATTGCATTTGATTTCTTCCTTTCTTTGAGTTTTTGTTTCAAAGATTTTTGCAGTTTTAAATACTAGTTTTCCTTCATTATTAGTGCAGTAAATATATTAGCCATTGTCTTGATCATTAATTTCAATTTTTGAGTAGCTAATTGTTCATTGAGTCTTATTTTGTTGTTTGTCTTCTTGGCTTCCTAAGTAGTTTTGTCTTGAGTATTTGTCTCCTTTGAATTTCCTCAAGCTAGTAGTTGAATTGTTCCTCTTTCACTTGGGATGATTGGACATTGATAATTGATAGAGGTTTCTCAAGAAACTCTAAGGAGATTGAGAGGAAAAAGGCAAGTGTGAACCTTATAGAAAAAGCCTTCTAAAGAGTGATGCAAGAGTATAGAGTGAAACACTTAGTTGAGTGGTGAGGTTTATTTGCTTTATATTTTTCTTGTATACTAATCCTTTTTCTTTGCAGCCATGGGAGATATTTCCCCAAATATAGAAGACCAAATACTTCCTAGTGATGTTAGATTTTTGAAATGCTTTATGGAGACATTGAATGAGTGGAGAAGGGAAAATGTTAGGCGGTTGAGGGAAGAGGAGAGTAAAAGGGAGGACCTTGAGAGGAGACTAAGGGAAGAACATAAGAGAAAAAATGAGAGAAGAAGAAATCAAGAGAGGTATCCTAGTTCATATAAAAGAAGTGATAGAGATTACTATGAATTTAGGAAGGAATATAGAGATAGCAAAGAGAGAAGGATTAGAGAAGAGTATGAGAGAAAAGAAACTAAGTATAAGAGGAGAGAAAAAGAGTTGAAAGAAAAAGAATTGAGAGAAAAGAAGCTAAAAGAGAGAGAATTGAGAGAAAAAGAATTGAGAGAAAAAGAATTGAGGGAAAAAGAAATTAAGGAAATAAAGTTGATGGAAAAACAAATAAAGGAGAAAAATGATTCTTTACTTGATTGTGTTAACCCTTCATTTGAAACTCTTGATTCTTATTTTGACAATATTGTAGGTATGGTTCCAAAGGATGACTATGAAGAGGATATTGACAATCTCTTGTATGAAGATGTAGAAAGAAAGGCACTTAAAGATCTTTGTGAAATTTCTTCTGACCATCTTGATAAAAATTCTTTTGTTTTGGTGTCTAGTGAAGAGTTGTGCATAAGTGAGCCTTGGAACAAACACTATGAAGAGAAGGAAATACCAATAGAGTTTGAGTTCCCTTTTGAGGAAAAATCTTTATCACTCACTATTCCTCTCTCTTGTAATAAAAATGGTATTCCATACCCTACACTAGAATCTTATGACATTGAACCTTGGAAAATTCTTGAATTTAGAAGTGTGAAATTTTTAATTGTGCCTACTAACTATTATTTTCATGATATTGATTGTTCATATAGGTTGATGGAAGAATTTAAGAAGGAGGGCAAATTACAAACTTCCACATCTTTTGAAAGACCAAAGGCACCTTGTGAGAGAGATAAGAGTTTCACTCTCAAGAAGTATTGTGTTCTAGGACCAAGTGAGAAGTTATGCATAAAGGAACCATGGAGTCACTTGGGAAGAGGGAAAGCAGTACTTGAAGATTATGCATTATCAAAAAGGGAGACTTCCTTGCCTTTTACTTCTCATATTAATTCTAATTTGCACAACACTTTTTGTGACACAATAGAATCTCATGGCATTATACCTTGGAAAATATTTAAGAATACTAAGTTGGAATTCTTACTTGAGCCTACTAATGGTTCTCTTTTTGATGTTGAATATCCTTTTAGGTGCAAGAATGAATTTAAGAAAGATGGAACATCACAAGCTTCTACACCTAAAAGAAGTATCTTAAAGAAGAATTTCAACAAAGTGGAGTACACATGGATTAAAGAACTAGTATCTATACATTTAAAGGAGGAATTAGAGACTCCTTGGAGTTTGGGTTTTATCATAGAAAATCATTTGCATTCTTCCTTTACTTCTCTACATTGTGTTAATGATATTAGTAGACAAAGCATCTTGTTATTAAATGTTAAACTTGATAGAGTTTGCTTGATCTTTGATCCGGGTGGATTATTTTTATTGTAGGTAAAAACCTAAGGCCACTTGAGGACAAGTTGGCCACAAGAAGGAGGGTTTGATGGAGGACCATCTCCAAAAGCTCAACAAACTCTTCAACCTTACTTTTTAATAAATTGAGCTTCTAATAAAATTCGCTATGTTTTTGACTGTCTAACCAGGTTTAGTATTCGGAGCATAACTTGGGATACACAACTCCAATGTAGCTGTTCTTGATGTCTTTGTAAAGCTAACTTACAGGGCTACAAAAGCTATGAAGACACAAAAGCCCAGTTCTAGCTGCATCTAGGAGGAAATTGGGCTTGAAAGTAACGTTTGGATACTGCCAGGATGTTCCAGCGGGCTGTTGACCAGGTTCAGTATTTTGAGCATAATGTGGGCTAAAAAACTCCAATCAATTTCGTCTTGGTGGCATTTAAAAGCTGACTTAAAGGGCTAAAAAATCTATGAGACACCAAAGCCCATTTCGAATTGAATCTAGGAGGAAATGGAGCTTGAAGTTAATGTTGGAATGCTACCGGGATTTTCTAGCAAGTTGTTTAATTGTTTAGGCCTATTAGTTTCTTTCAATTATGTATTTATTTTAAGACTTGGATTTGGGCCTTGTAATTGTGAAGTGTGCTCAGCCTAGGGTGTCTCTCATCTCACCATTGATCACTCATTTCATCCTAGGGTGGAGAACATTTCAGATTTCTAACCTTAGGCCCATTGCACTTTCATTTAAGTTGGTTAACATTTCTATTGTACTCACTTTGGTCATTTATGAAAATAGAATTTCTAAAACTAAAGTCTTGAGAAAAAGAGAGAGCTCTCCTAGGGTTTCTTCCAAGAACCTTGAATCTTATCATGGATCCATGATCCAAGTGGCGATTCTCCAACCAAGCTTATTGGGTGTTTCATCCATGGCGCTTACCACACTTCTTCCTTCTTCCATTTTTATTTCTTTCTTCCCCCTTTTGTGTTGACCATGAGCTATCATTGTTATATATTGAGTTATTCCGCTGTTTAAGAGTGATTGAACATTGGTGAATGAAGATTGGGACACCCCTTTGCTTATTCATGAAGATCTCTTACAAGTTCTTCATGGGTTTGTATCAAAATTTGGTATCACAAAAGGATACAATCAGCAAGAGGGTGTTGATTTTGACGAGACTTTTGCACCAGTAGCTAGATTAGAGGCTCTACGCTTATTGTTTGCATTTGCATGTATTCATGATTTTAAAATTTTTCAGATGGATGTCAAGAGCGCTTTCATGAATGATTACATCAATGAAAAAGTGTTTGTTTCTCAACCACTTGATTTTTTTTTATTCTATCTTTCTGAGCATGTGTACAAACTTAAGAAGGCCTTATATGGTTTGAAACAAGCCCCAAGACAGTGGTATGAAAGGTTAAGTAAATTCCTTATGTCACAAGGATTCCACAAAGATAATGTTGACAAAACTCTCTTCATCATGAGTACGTTTAATTACATTCTTTTGGTTCAAGTATATATTGACGATATTATATTTGGATCATCTAATCGATCTCTCTGTGAAGAGTTTGTCCTAAGGATGCAAAATGAGTTTGACATGTCTATGATGGGAGAACTGAGCTTCTTCCTAGGATTGCAAGTCAAACAACTAAGAGATGTGATTTTCATACACCAGGCTAAGTACCCAAAAGAACTTTTGAATTGTAAAATTTCTAATATTCCAATGTCCACTAACATCTATCTTAATAGTGAAGCAGTAGGACAAGATGTAGATCAATCGATATACAGAGACGTGATAGGATCCTTCTTGTATCTTACAATGAGTCGGCCAGACATTATGTTTGGTGTTTGTGTGTGCAAGATTTCAATCTTCACCCAAACAATCTCATTGGAATGCTGTAAAGAAAATTTTGAAGTATCTTAAAGGAATTGTTAATTGTGGTTTATGGTATCCAAAGTGTACTTCACCAACTCTTGTTGGTTTTTGTGATTCTGATTTTGCAAGTTGCAAAACTGATAGGAAAAGCACAAGTGGAACTTGTCACTTGTTTGGAGAATGTCTAGTATCATGGCACAGTAAGAAGCAGGCTTGTGTAGCATTATCAACAAATGAGGCAGAGTATGTCGTTGTTGGGAGTTGTTGTGCACAATCCATATGTCTCAAACAACAGCTTGAAGACTTTGGATTGAAGCTTGATCATATCCCTCTCAAGTGTGACAATAAGAGTGCTATCAGTATCATGAAGAATCCAGTGCTACATTTAAGAACCAAACACATTGAAGTACGTCACCATTTCATAAGAGATCATGTGGAGAAAGGTGATTGTAACATAGAGTTTATCGAGACAAAAAGCCAACTAGCTAATATCTTTACTAAAGTTCTACCAAAGGATAGATTCTACAAGTTGAGAACCACCCTTGGTATTCTAAGTGAAGAACACCTCTCTTAAAACTCTTTATACATGATATTTGTCTATTCGTGGTGTACAAAGTTATGATTTCATTTGCATTACCAATAGGTTGACCAAAGCTTTTTTAAAAAAAAAAACATGGAAAATCAAGTGTTTTTAAGTTTTTCTGGTATAGATAATCGATTACCATGTCGAGATAATCGATTACCAGGCTTGAATTTCTATTTTTAAAAGGATTACTCACTGGAGTAATTGATGGAGGACCATCTCCAAAAGCCCAACCAAACTCTCCAACCTTACTTTTCAATTTTGGGCTTCTAATAAAATTCGCT
This sequence comes from Hylodesmum podocarpum, assembly GCA_026586105.1. NCBI lineage: Eukaryota > Viridiplantae > Streptophyta > Magnoliopsida > Fabales > Fabaceae > Hylodesmum > Hylodesmum podocarpum. The sequence goes on from JALJEV010001349.1 coordinate 895,872, forward strand.
GCTGATTTTTGCATCTGACCTGTTTCAGTATTTCGATCATAACTCGAGCTACACAAGTCCAATTGATGCGTTCTTGGTGCCAAATTAAAGAAGACTTCAAGGGCTACAAAAGCTATGAAGACACCAAAACCCAGTTCGAACTGCAACTAGTTGGAAAATGAGCTTGAATTTAGCGTTGGAATGCTTCCAGGAATTTTCAGCGAAATGTTTTAATGTTTAGGCTTATTAGTAGTTTTCTTTCAATTATGTAATTGTTTTAAGGATTTAATTTGAGCCTAAACTTGTAATAAACAAATAATTAGTGACCCTTAGATAGGATTCTAATCCAAGGGTTAAGCTTAGAAGCTTGGAGTGCAAGCTTGGCACCATGACCATTAGATGAGGATACTAATCCAAGGGCTAAGCTTAAAAGCTTGGAGTGCAAGCTTGAAGCCATAACCGTTGGATGAGGATCTACATCCAAGGGTGGAGGATTGATCCTTGTCCTCCAAGCTAATCAAGCTTCCACCACAAGCTTCCCTTCATAGCCATTAGATTAGAATCTAATCTAAGGGTGGACATTAGTTCCTTCCATAGCAAGCTAAGCACCACACCTTAGTAGTATAAATAGGATTTCTTTTGTAATTCAAACACTTTTGATAAAATTTCTGAATATTGAATTAAGCCAAGAGCTTATTCTTTGAGAGTATTCTCTCTTGTGTTCTTGTGAAGAACCTTGAATCTCATCAATGACTTCCTTGTCCATTGTGGCGGTTCCACCTCTAGCTTATTGGCACTTGCCATGGCGCTTCCATCTCTAAACTCCTTCCGTTTTCTATTTCTTTTTCTCCTTGAGGCCTTGAGCTTCTTCTTCATTTGTCCAAGCCTCCATTGAAGCATGAAGATCCGCAACTTATATGCTATTCTCCTTGAGGATTGCATCAAATTTGGTATCTAGAGCTTGTTCTACTTCAATTGGAGAATTCTTCTATCCGGTTTGATTTTTCTTACTTTGAATTTTCGTTTTCTCTTCAATTTCTTGTGTAGATCCATGTTGTATGGACTTGCTTGAGTTCTTCACATGTTCATTGAGTTGTCTTCATTTTGAATTTGAGTTTTCATGTTAAAAAATTCCTAGATCTAAAATTCCTATCAATTTCTTGTGAATTCACCGTTTAAATTTCTTCCTAAGCTTGTTCTAGTAATTTTTCACATGTGTCTTGCTTTTGCTTCATTTGAACCATGAAAATCCTTGTTCAATTCGTGAATCCATGATTTGAATGTGTTTGAGGTGCTGTTCACATGATTTAAGTGCTAAGAATTGTGCATTACAAGTTCAAGTAGCTATCACCTTGCTTAATCTAGCTTACTAGTAATTTTAGACTTAATTTTGCCTTAGTCTTAGGTTTTTCTAAATTTGGTCCAGCAAAAGAAAGTCAAGAAAAGAAGTATAAAAAGTCAAGGAAAAAGAAAATCAAAAGAAAGATTACAAGAAAAAGAATCACAAGAAAAATTAAAGAGAAGAGAAAACAAGAAAAGTGAAATTCTAGTGAAAATTCAAGTGACTAGAAAAAGAACAAATGAAAAGTGATTTTAGTGAAATTAAAGCCTAATTGTGCAGTGGAGTAACTTGACTATTTGAACCTCTAAACAATTCCAAAATTATTGGTTCAAAGGACTTAGAGTACTAGAGACACTTAGGACTAAGCATTATCATCAAAACTTGAGTTTAGATTGCTAGTAGTCTAGATTCTTGAACTTGTGGTGTGTGATGTGCTTGGTAACTTGAAACTCTGTTTTGTCCTGTATTTTTGAGCATAATACTTGGCTGTGCAGTGGTGAAAACTGCACCTAATTCACCTAAAATCACTTCACAAAATTCACTTGCAAAATTGCCTAAATTCCGGTGCTAAATTGGTACCAAAATTGCTTGTAAATTGGCTTGTTCATCAAACTTTTGATTTGCTGGAATTTTCCAGATTTGAGCATTGTTAGTGGCTGTCCAAACTGCATTAGTTTAGTGCCTTTGTCACATATAAACTTCTTATATTTGAGTAGCCAAAATTGTGTTCATTGAGTACCTTTTATTGCTTGTCATTTTGGACTCCTAAGTTTTGTCTTGAGTTTGTATTTCTTAGACTTCTTAAGCTTGACTCTAGAACCGTTTCTCTTTCACTTTGGAAACTTGGACCTTGAATGATTGATTAGAGGTTTGAACAAGAGTATAAAGAGAGGTTGAGTGGAAAAAGACAAGAGTGAACATTTGAGAAAGAGTCTTGAAAGTGTGATACACGAGTGATACTAGAGTGAAACACTTAGAGAGTGGCAAGGATCTTTTATATGCTTGTACTTGTTATCTAACCTTTCTTTGTGCAGCCATGGAAAGTTCTCCTAGTGTATGGAATGATCTCTCACCTAAAGAAAAGAATATGGTGGGATTGATGAGTACCATGATTCACACAACTTTGGAAGAGAGATTCGACCAAAGAAGGAGAGAAAAGGAGGAAAGGAGGTTGAGAAAGGAGCATGATAAGAGGATCCTTGAGAAGTCTAGTAGAAACCGTGAACATCATGGGAGGAAGGAGAAAACCTTGAGAGAAAATCATGAGAGAAAGGAAAGAGAAGAGCATGAAAGGAGAAGAGAAGTTCATAGAAGAAGTGGAAGTGAAAGAGTGAGCCATAGATTTGAATATGAGACTAAAAAGAAAGAGTATGATACAAAAGAAACTAAGTATGAAAGAAGAAAAAAAGAGATAAAGGAAAACAAGTTGAAGGAAAGGAAGATAAAAGAGAAAGAATTGAGGAAAAAAGAAATTCAAGTTTGTTTGAGAAGAGTTAGAGAGTTAGAATTGTTGGAAAAACAAATGAGGGATAAAGATGATTTATTACTTGCTTATATTAACCCTTCATTTGATTCTTTCTTTGAGGATGTTGTAGGTGTTGTGCCAAAAGAGGATTCCAAAGAGCAAATTGATCATCTCTTGTGTGAAGAAGTTGAAAGGAATGAACTTAATACTTCAATTAAAGATGCTTGTGATCATCTTTATAAACTTCCTTTTGATTTGATTTCTAATAAAGAGTTGTGTACAAATGAGCCTTGGAACAATTATGATCATGAAAAGGAAATACCTTTAGAATTTGCATTACCTTTTGAGAAAATTTCCTTATCACTTACTAATCCTTTCATTTCTAATAAAGATGAGATTTCATATTATACACTAGAGTCTTGTGGCTTTAAGCCTCAAACAATTCTTGAGTATGAAAATTTAGATTTTTTGATTGTGCCTATTAACCAATATTTTCATAAGGATGAATATTTTAGGGTGTTGGAAGAATCTAAGAAGGAGGGCACATCAAAAATTTCCACACTTCATGGAAGACAAATGTCAACACACCTTAAGAAGAAATTAAAGATCACTTGGGATTTTGCTCATGTCTTAAAGCAAAAATTATATTCATCCCTAAATTCTCTTGATTGTATTAATGATATGAGTAGACAATACACTTTGTTATTAAATATAAAACTTGAAAGGGTGTGTTTAATCTTTGATCCGGGTGGAATTTTATTGTAGGTGGAGCTCAAGTCAACTTGGGGACAAGTTGACCATAAGAAGGAGGGTTTGATGGAGGACCATCTCCAAAAGCCCAACCAAACTCTCCAACCTTACTTTTCAATTTTGGGCTTCTAATAAAATTCGCTGCTGATTTTTGCATCTGACCTGTTTCAGTATTTCGATCATAACTCGAGCTACACAAGTCAAATTGAGGCGTTCTTGGTGCCAAATTAAAGAGGACTTCAAGGGCTACAAAAGCTATGAAGACACCAAAACCCAGTTCGAACTGAAACTAGTTGGAAAATGAGCTTGAAGTTAGCGTTGGAATGCTTCCAGGAATTTTCAGCGAAATGTTTTAATGTTTAGGCTTATTAGTAGTTTTCTTTCAATTATGTAATTGTTTTAAGGATTTAATTTGAGCCTAAACTTGTAATAAACAAATAATTAGTGACCCTTAGATAGGATTCTAATCCAAGGGTTAAGCTTAGAAGCTTGGAGTGCAAGCTTGGCACCATGACCATTAGATGAGGATACTAATCCAAGGGCTAAGCTTAAAAGCTTGGAGTGCAAGCTCGAAGCCATAACCGTTGGATGAGGATCTACATCTAAGGGTGGAGGATTGATCCTTGTCCTCCAAGCTAATCAAGCTTCCACCACAAGCTTCCCTTCATAGCCATTAGATTAGAATCTAATCCAAGGGTGGACATTAGTTCCTTCCATAGCAAGCTAAGCACCACACCTTAGTAGTATAAATAGGATTTCTTTTGTAATTCAAACACTTTTGATAAAATTTCTGAATATTGAATTAAGCCAAGAGCTTATTCTTTGAGAGTATTCTCTCTTGTGTTCTTGTGAAGAACCTTGAATCTCATCAATGGCTTCCTTGTCCATTGTGGCGGTTCCACCTCTAGCTTATTGGCACTTGCCATGGCGCTTCCATCTCTAAACTCCTTCCGTTTTCTATTTCTTTTTCTCCTTGAGGCCTTGAGCTTCTTCTTCATTTGTCCAAGCCTCCATTGAAGCATGAAGATCCGCAACTTATATGCTATTCTCCTTGAGGATTGCATCAGTAATTGATTACCACGAAAGGGTAATTGATTACCATAATATCAAGTCTTAATTTCAATTGATTACTCACTAGAGTAATCGATTACCACGAAAGGGTAATCGATTACCTCTGTAACTGCACTCAAATTCTTGTTTTTCAATGGACACGAGTTCAATCGATTACCATTTTTGGTGAATCAATTACCCTGTTCATGCTACTAATCTGTTGGGCTTCTTGGTTTTATAGTTATCTCAAGTGTTGGGTATCATTCATTCACTCTCAAAATGCTTAGATTACCCCCTTTGCACTCTCTCTCTCATTCAAACCCTATCACTCATCTTTCACTCTCTTCACCACCAACAATGGAGGAACAAGGACGAGGCAAGAGGATTAAGGAAAGATCAGGGAGATTCGAAAAGGAAGCCAAAGCTAGAAGGAAGAAAACCTCCAAAAACAAGGGTAAAACCTCCAAGAAGAAGAACCCATTTTCTCCAAGTGAAGTAGATAGAATCGTTCATCCATGGTTTACCTCGAAAGCTTAAGAGATGAGGTTCTACGAGGAGTTTGCCAACAAAGAACTTGTCCCCTCGAAGATTCTCGACCTTAGGTGGCTGGATGATCAAGGTTTTACCTTCCACTCTCTGTTGAAGGAACAACATCTTGAGAAATTTGTTGGGCTCAAAGGGTTCATCTACCCAGATTTGATTCATGTCTTTTACTCCAATCTTCATCCACATCACCCCACTGGCACTACTGTAATATCAGAGGTAAAAGGCCAAACTATGTTTTTAACTTTTGACATATTTTTCAAGTTTGCTGGTTTCAAGAATGAAGGGATTCGTCCCAATATGGATCAACTACGTGAGCAAAGGTTCGACTTACAAAAGGACTCCTTTTTCATGAGTCTACTGAAAAACCCTGGTTCATGGGAAGCTGAAAAATTAGGAAGGAAAAAGCAATGCAAGAAGATTACTTTCAACATTGGTGGATTGAATGCCGATGACCGGTTGCTCCACTATACCATTTGTTGGATCCTAGCCGCTCGTGGCACAAATCATGCACATATTAGTGAGGAAGATATGGTGATGATGGCTGCTCTGAAGAATGGTATACAGGTTGATTAGGCACATGTTGTCATGGACAACATGCTCAAAACTCGACGCCTATTCTCCTACAAATGTCCTTATTCACTGTTTATTTCACGCTTAATTGAGTATTTTCAGGTTGATACAACTGATGAAACTAGAGACTTAATCAAGGACATCACATCATAGGAGACAAAACGCTAAAAATGATGAGGTTGACCAAGACAGATGTTGGATGGGTACCTAGAGAGGATGCCCATCCACACCAAGGAGAAGAAGAAACACATCCATCTGTTGATGATGATTCAGACTCAGCTGTTGGGGAGTACATCCCAAAGTCCAGTTTTAAATTCATTGTCATTCGCAGATTAGACGAAATTGAAGCAACCACCAATAAACATCTGGACGATATGGAAGTCGCTCAGACTGCAAGGTTTCTTGAACTAAAGGAGCTGCTTGACTCTCTCCATGACCGACTTGACAATGTCTAGTATTTCCATACCTTCTTACCTCTCTTTTTGTTTATTGATATACCAAATAGGGGGATAAGTGGTTTTAGGAATGTTAATGACAGGTGGAGGAATAGGAATAGTCAAGTTTCGCTATATCTTTGTGTAGTTAGCTATTAATGGTTTGTTTTATTTTGTTGCAATTTATTTGCTTACATTTGCTTTCAATTTGAACAATTTATTTGGGATTGTAATATTTGATTAATCCTTGAACATTCTATCTTTGATATCTTGGATATTAACTTGGTTATTAGCTACACTGGTGTGATTATACTTTAATTCGCTCTTATGTAATTGAAGTGAAAATGTGAATATGCAATATATATATTATGTGCTTGGAAGCTTTTACATTTGTAGGATTCATGATAGAATAACACACAACCTAAGCTCTAAGGAAAACTATGTCTTGGATTTGGTACATCAAAACCAAAAAGGGGGAGATTGTTGGTCTTGAAGCTTGAAGATGCTTGGAGTTTCTCTCTAGTAGTTTTGATTTTGATGTTATGTAATTTTGGATTTTCTTAAATGAATTGTATTAAGTTTTTCATGTAATGAATGTTTTAGCTTAGGCTTGTTTATGTGTTTGTTTTAGTTTGATATGTCATAGTGAGCTAAACTCAATCTTTTGTGATTGCTTAAGATACAAATTGTTTGAAATTCTGTCTAAGTTTCTTTTCAAAATAAAAAATCGAGGTAGTCAATTACCAACTAAAGTAATAGATTAAATCAGGTTTTAGGTAACCAACTAAGGTAATAGATTACCTGAAAATGGTAATCAACTACCAAAAGTGGGTAACCAAGTGGAATTCCAATTTGTCTTTGAGGTAATCGATTACCACCACGTGTTAATCGATTACCATGGGTTAAAATCACTTAGGAAGAGTTTTGATCACTAGGATAATCGGTTACCCCTTAGTAGTAATCGATTACCCTCATCAGAAACTCAATTGACTCGCCCAAAATTTGTTTTGCTTTCATCTTTATATAAATATCTTTTTGAAAATTCAAATTATCATCTTGGAAAAACGAAAGAACAGTTCTTACACTTTCAAATCCTTTAAAAAATTGAGTTTTACATTTTATCCAAGAAAAAGCTTCAAAGATCTTCATGAAATATTTTTAGCAAAAGGGCAATCTTGATTGAACTCTGATGATTGACATTGTTTATGGTTATCTTTGATCAGAATCTACACGTTCAGGTGTTTTCTATCTAATATTTTCTTTTGATGAATTTTATATTTGGGTTGATTACTCTAAGAGAAAAGATTCTCCAGGGAAGAGTAAGTTTCTATGAGAATGGTGTCTCAAAGTTTATTTCTTGGAGGTGCCAAGAACAAGGAGAACAACTCTTTGTGTTAAAGAACTGACTTGTATTGAATGTTTTGATTTCGTTTTGTGTTGCTTGTGTAGTGTGTGTATAAAAACACAAAGGGATCGTAGTGCAACACCAATTGCAACAATTGTTGAGTTGGGACTGGATGTAGGCCGTAAGCCGAACCAATATAAATCATTTGTGCAATCTCCTACTCCTTACTCTTTTAATTTTTGTCAAATGATTGTTAATAACATTGTTCAATAGTGTAATTTTCATTTGATAATTAACTCTAGAATCTGGAAAGATTGATAACATCATATGAATGTGAACAATTTTATATTGTTATTATGTTTCTTATATCTTCTTAACATTCTGTTGATAATCTTTGAATTCTATCTTGATTTAATGAGTAAATCATATATCATTCTATCTGTGATTAGCTTAAACATAATTAAGATATATTTTATATTAGAAAATGATAGAAACAAATTAAAATCGGGTAAAAAGGAACTAGAATCTATTCACCCCTCTAGATTCTCATTGGGACCAACACCTAAAACAAAAATATGTTTTATGCTAACACCCAGAAAATGAAGAAGAAGAACTCAAGTCTGGTATATGTTGTAGCTGTTCAAAACGCAAAACCCCTCAACAAAAATAATAATCTTCTTCTCTAATGCATGAGTAGCAAAACCTAGATAGTGCATAACTTGGACTCATGGGCCCAATCACAAATCTGACCTAATAAAAGCAAATAACAAAATAAAAATAAAATAATTACAAAAGGAAAATAAAACAATAAAAATTTGATGTGGCAACTCTCTTCAAGCCCAGAATTAATTTCCAAGCCCAATGAATTTTCAAAACTACCCTGAAAATAATAATTACGAAATTAAGCTCAAGAAAATCTGAATTAATAAAAATACAAATTTCTAGCTCAATGAAGCTCAAACAGTAAAAATGAGAAATTAATAAGCAGTTAAACACAAATCAATAATTAAAATAGGTAAAGAAAGACAAATAAATATGGGAAAATAATGACTCATCACCATCAAACCACACGACTATGAATGAAAATGCAAGATAGAAAAGTCCAAATTGGCAACTAGATAAGGTAGCCATAAATGCCAAGTCAAGATAAGTATTGACTTATCTTAAAAATTAATTACTTAGTTACTTTTTGAAGTAACTAGTAATTAAAGTAACCAAACTATTCTAACTAGTTGATTACATGCAATTTTTTGATGATTTTTCACATCTATAAATAGCACACCTAGTAAGACATTCCAACCATGAATTTTGTAGCCCAAAACAGTCAAGTACCTTGACATTTTTCTCTCCAAAACCGTTACATACTTTAGGCAAAATTACAAAATTTCCTAAGTTACTAAAACCTATTTCACTTAACTTTATGTGGAGAGTAGGACAAACTTTATTTCAAATTTCCAAAGACTTTCAAAAGAGTTTTAAAAAGAATCAAGAGAAATTAAAGTAAGGGAAATTGCCAAAATATTTTAAGTTTCCAAAGTCTCTAAATTACTAAGTATGTCAAGTTTTAAGATTCTAAGTTTTGTGAATCTTTAAGTTTTTATGCTTATAAGTTTTTATTTTCCTAAGTGTTTCTATATTCTTAAAAATTCAAAGTATGGAGTATTTTGATTATAGACGTGCGAGTGAAGTTTCCAAAATATTTTAAGTTCTAGATAATTAAAGATTTTAAGCTTTAATTTATAAGTTTTTACGTTCAAAAGTTTTTAAATCTATAATTTTCTAAATTTTTATATGGTTTATATTCTTGACTTTATAAGTATTGATGAATATTTAAAAAAATAAAAGGTTTAAGGAAAGTCTCCAAGATATTCTAAGTTTTTAAAGTAACTAAATTCTTAAGTATTCTAAAGTTTTAAGATTCTAATTTTTATGAATTTTTATACTTTGATGTTCAATGATTTTTATGATCTTCTAAACTTAAACTAGTTAGTGTTAATGAAGTTTTTAAGGGTTGAGAGTATTTAAGGTTTTTATTAAAATAAATCAAGTTTTTAAAGATTTAAAGTATTTAAAGTAATCTTTGATTGATTTGTCAATATAAAGTAGTTACTATGGTTTAAAAATGAACTTAAGCTAAATTAATTTGGTTAAGGTGTTTCCAAGAAAGAAAACGACATTCTAAGTATTTATAATCCATAATCCAAAGTTCAATCTATAATTAAAGATATTAAGATTTTAACTTGGTATAATGACTTGTATTGTGAATTGTGATATTTGAACCATTGACTTGTGTTGTGAATTGTGATGTTTGAACCATTGACTGTAATATTGATTGTTATTGATTTCCCATGTGTGAACTTGGATGATCTTTGTTGTGACCTTGGATGATGAATTAGATTTGTGGCATTATGATTTTTTATTAATAATAACACTTATAACCTCTGAAAGAAAAGTTTTGTACCTTTGAGGTTGAGTACCTCTGTGGGAGGTTGAGTACCTCTGGTAACAAGGTTGCTTACTCGATGGATTTTAAACATATTAATAGTGTGGAGATAAGATCATGACATACTTGCATAACCTCGAATAGAGGTGGGCTTTAGTAGGACAATAGATAATAAACTTAATATATGCGTCTAAGTGTGATGCTTAGTACTAGGGGTCTTTGAGATACTGAGAAATCATTTTACTCATGGTGATCACATGTTGTTTATGATATTTTACACGACACTAGAAGAACCTGACTGATCGGTAAGTTATTTTTTGATGATGCCGTAATTATCTAAGATGGTACCACGTTGCATATTTTTGAAATTGAGGTTGGAGCATACATCATATAGGAAATTCTCGTTTAGTCTCAATTCATTCAATTAATTATATTGTTGTATGTATTTCCTTGAGAATTATTATCCAGATTTATCAGGATCTTTAATATTTTGAACTTACTCTTGCGTGTTTGTGTATGTGGTTTGAAGCTTGCGATAATCCTAAATTTTATTCAACGGAGCAAATTGACAGGTTAGACTATGTGCGGAGAATGAATTGCTTAAGGTTAATTTTTATTTGAAGATTAGATGGTTATTTGTAAATTATTTGTTTGTGAAGAATGTTGAATATTTTTATGAATATCTACAAGAAATTTTTAATTTAGACTGATGACATATTAATTAGAAATATGTTTGACAAAGTTCATCTCTAAAAAAAAAAAATGATAACATTTTTTTTTATAGAAAACATGATGTGTATAATGAAATTTATTCAATTAAATTTAAATGACGTTTTAAGAAAATAAATATTTTTGTTAAAAGTAAAGGAACAAAGAAAATCAAAGTATTTCACTAATGAAGTAGTCGGATTATTACAATAATGGTATAAAATGTTTAGAGTTTTTAGGGTATGTTAGGGCGGCGTGTTACAGATAGAGGCAAGAAAAGCATGACACTTAAGACATTCTTATCTCACTCTCTCATGAACAAGTGTAACTCACTCTCCTACTTACACCTACTTATTACAATAAGGCCAAAAATACACAATTCAAATATTTACAAATTACAAACAAAAATACAAGGCTTTAAAAAACGAACAAGAGTGTCTTGAATAATAGACTTTGACTTTGACTTGGTCAACTCTTCTTTAGGCAAATTTATTTTCAAGTTTCTATGACCATCACCAAAAAAACACAAACTAAAATCACTAATATTGAAAGAATTATTATCAATATAATCATTAGGAGGAGGAAAGTTCCAAGTCTAAACCGTTGGAGTAAAAATGATTCCAATCATTCTCGATGAAGATGAAAATTACATTTTATTTTATATTTAAGTCATATATCTTTTTCAAATGGGGTAGTTTCACAAAAATAGTGTGAGTTTAAGAATTCTCATCTTGAGATTATCTTCTGGAAGGTGTTTCTGAAAACATTGTTGACCTAATTTTTAATAAAAAGTGTTCATATATAATTGTGTGAAATTCTGGACAATTTTTTTTATAAAAATTTTATATTTTTGAAACTTTTAAAGAATACATAAAAAAAATAAATTTGATTGACAAGTATTAATTATTAATTTCGTTAGAATGTCAGCAGGATTCAGATACATGACCTTCCTCTGTTACTCTTCAGCCCTATAATTCACTTCTTAATCATCAAATCAGCCATATAATTAATTCCTCTAAACGATACTTGATTACTTGCTTTCAAGAAAAGCTTATTTTCTACGGAAGCTTTAGAAAAATAATTCAATACTCCCTTATATATTTCCCATGTGTTCTGCAACTAAAATAAGAAATTATTATCATAAAAGTTTGTAACAAATAGAAACCACACACCATGTTTCTTGCTCGTGGTCTAAGGTGGATAGGGATATAAGCATCAATTTAATCAGTTCCAAAAAGATTCAATTTTGGAAGCAATAATAGAAACATTTTACTACTGTAGCATAAAATAAGTATAAATGAACCTACACAACTTTAGGAATAAGAAAAATAACTATGTTACCGTTTCACATGCAAAGCCTTATTATCTTAAGCAAGAAATATTTCCGAACAATGAGTAATATTGCAACGGAAAACTATTATTTAGTGGTTGTTGGAAAAAAGACTAAGGTTTTTTACCATCAAGTGGCAACCGAATCCAGTTTCCATAATCACGTGGAATTCCCATGGTCACTATCTATCCTTTTATATTGGTGACACATGCACGTTGCACTGACTCAGAAGTGACCCATAACTCTGAAGACTTAGTGTTTGTTTTGGATATCACTTTTTGAATGGCTGACTTGGCTTTGTTCTAACTAGCAAATCATGTCTGTCCTCCAAATATGGTAACTTTCGTGCTACTCGCCTGGCGTGCGCTAAATATGAATATGCCATTTCACAAAAATTTATCACACTATTAAGGTTTGTTTGAATCTCAATTATTGGGCTAGGACTTGGGACATATTCCTCTGTTGAAACATAGTGTATTAGTGTCGTGATGCCAAGAGATTGTTACTAAAATGTTAGGTTTTTAAAACTAGATAGGACATCGATCTAGTGAAGATATTGGTTCATTGGTTCAATGGTCCAGTCAATCGCAATTAGTAGTAACAAATGTACCATATTTGGAAAAATTAAAAAATTAACATAATTATTATACGGCTAATGATGTAAAATTTTGTAATGAAAAAAAATTAATGGAAAGAAAGTCATTAGTAGTAACAAATGTAAGTTGTTAAAATACACAAGTAGGTACATGAAAATAAAAATGAAATATTTCACATGAAATAAAAGGAAAATAAATTAATTATGACAAGAAATGAATTGCATGATGTAAAAACATATTGTATTTCTTGATTTAGTTATATTTCTGATTTGCTTAGTCGTATAAAAAAACTAAGAAAACAAAATAAATCATTTAAATGAAAAAATCTTAACTTTAAACCACCCAGACCAATTGAACCACTGATTTTACTAGTTTATTATTTGTTCACCCAGTTCAATAATGTGAATTAGCTTTGCAAGTAAATAAGACCCAACAAGTCACTGCTACATGATTCAACATGCAGGTTTGAACCAATTCTAATAACCTGTAAAATGGGAACTGCCTCATTGCTATTAGGCCTTGTTCCACATGCAGAGTAAATTGAAAATTGTGATCATGATTAACCACTTGAGGGAAAAAATAAAGCACGAAAAGTTAAACAAGATTTGAGACCATATTACTGAGAAGCAGGTAAGCATATGACAAACAAATGCAGTTGATCATTCTAGTGTGATGCTGACGTTGCGCACTTTTTATCAACCAATCCGAAGTAAAATATATCAAGAATGACCCACCAACAGTAAGCCAATCGTACTTCTCAATTATTCAACTCTTTTTCTGGATTGTAAAAGAGCAATCTAATCTTCTGTAGTGTACTTTTTTCCCAAAAACTATTGGATATTATGCCTAAATAATTGACTAGCAAGAAAGGTCCACCTTAAATCAATGGTGTTCTAATTTTTGGTGGAAAGAGCTGATCAAATATTATGTTCAATAAATTGTTGTAAAATTCAATTACAATTTACCATCTACGGAGACACTACAGCTTAACACATTTTGCTTAGAATGAGCCGCAACAATTATTTATTTGTTCCTGTTCCAACAAAAGTCTGCATAGAAAAGGAATCGTACCTGCAGCACATTCATTTACAAACAAGTGATCGTTTCTTAACAGTTTTAGCGCCTGAGTTTTCTACAGTTTGTGTTCACGCCAGAAGTTTACTTCAGTTTTGCCCTGGAAAAAGAGAAATGACTCCCATCATTTTCTAGGCATGACGTTGAATTTTCAGGAACAACAATTATTTCCTGCAACATTCTGTATGACAATAACGGCAGTACAGAAGGTATAGTTACAAGGAAAAAAGGCTCAGATATAATCCTAAAAGATCGAACCACAGAACATCAAACGGGAATTTCTCCATACTATTAAAAAGATGCAAGAAGTCAAGTCATATCAAACAAAGTGCCGGTGAGGGGTTAATATCCCTTCTATGAACTCATTCCCAAGTGCAAAATCCCCAAGTGTATCACATGCCCAAACCATACAGATTTTATTTTTTCCCTTTTCAAGAAGACTCTTAATATCACTCTAAATCAACCTGACTGTGCTTCTGTGCAAGTGTCAGGAACTAGAAAATCTACCATCAACAGCTGGACATCGCAAACAGTGTTTATAACAATCCAAAATTCACGAATTATAGTGCTTTTAATAGCAGTGCTTCTGTGCAAGTGTCTGGAACTAGAAAATCTACAATTACTACAGCTAGACATAGCAAACAGTACTTGTAACAATCCAAAATTAATGATTTATAGCCAAAGATTTTTGGTGAGTTGACGTTATGTTGGATCGAACGCTTATCATTAGAGTAAAAATTATAGCTGTTAATTAGGGTGTAACTCTTTTTAATTAAGAATGTAACAGTTTAAATACCACGAGTCGACTATAATTTAGCATTGGTCTTAATGTGTTAACGATCGCCGGTAGATTTTCCAACTAGCCATCCACCCCCCTTCTTAACCCATGTACTTGCCCCTCCTAATAATAATAATAATAATAATAATAATAATAATAATAATAATAATAATAATAATAATAATAATAATAATAAGAAGAAGAATAATAATAATAATAATAAGAATAATAATAACACCAACAGCAAGAAACAGTAATATATTAGCAAAAAGAGATTGCACCGTGGCCTGGCAGAGAATAAAGTCTTCCGTTCTAATAATAACAAACATTAGATTTCTAAGCAGTTCTCCAGGTTCACATAACAGTGTCACACAATTCAAAACACTGCGACTATGAATATGGACATTATAAGTTAAACTTAGAAAAATTTAGTCAGAGCCAATACTTAAAGAAATATGGTTTGCACAAACAAAGCACAGAAAGTATTAATCGTTTAGGAGAAATGAGTTTTTAATTAAACAACAGTCTCTCAATAATAGCATCTACTAGCATTTTAATTTCCCTGTTTTCATTTTTTAATTACAAAACTGTGGCCTTATTTCCATTTTATCTCCCGTTCTCAAAGTTTTGTATATGAAACAGAAAAAACAAAAAAAAAAAATATAGTAGTTTTCCCTGTTTCCAGTACAAATCTGTAATTAAAAGTTGTGAAAACAGAAAATAAAAGTGAAAGTAACTGGACCCTTAGAATTTTAGTAATTGTTTCTGTGATCCCTAATGGTGATAGCATACTGCTTGGTACATTTGTAAACATACTAGAGTATATTTTTCTGATCAACAGTGAGAGTGTTTTAGCTTCATCATTCAAAAATGACAGTCTCTGGGACCAAAGATCGTGCTTACATCTGCGGGTGAACTAACTTCATGTAAGTTTATACAGAGACAAAAATACAAAGAAATAGCAATTTGCTGGTACCTATTCCACACCAATTCACTTTAATGATAAGATTTTGAAAAGAATAGCCAACCACATTGTTGTATCTATCTAATTGTTTTTCTCTATGCACACATCAAACTTAGACTCTTCTAGCATAAATCTACTTCCAACTCAATGAATCACAAGGAAAAGGTCTATTGCCTTTTCACTTTATCCACCATAACATCCTAATCCTTGAGATCTTTTTTCTTGCACATATATATCAACCAGCATAATCTGTTCAACTAAGAAAAACTTGGTTATCAAAAAAGAAAAGAGATCAAAATGAAGGTGAGTCTAAACTCTGCCCATTTTCAATGAAAAATTTATTCCAGTCTTTCAGCTTCATCCCTGTCTTTTCTTATTGCAGTTATTTCAATGGGTGCATCGAAAACTTCGGCATAGTAGTACAGATCCTTTCAAGGATTTCACACTTGGTATTGAGCTGTCCTTATTATCTTCTCTCTTATAATCCAATTTTTTCCACTCTTTTACTTAATGGGTGTTAATGAAAGGGGAGCAGAAGGTTGACAATGTTAATGGTCTTTAAGACATTCAGTGAAGGCTAAAAAGTAAAAACTATCATCATTTACACCTAGACACAACTAAATTGTGTGACTGACTGGTTTTGTCCCTCAATGCAATAGCACAATGTACATAAATTGATTTTTCTGAAATTACCCCACTCAGAGGCCTTTGGCTTGAAACTGGGCAATGCATAGGTGTGCCATAGGTATATTCCCTGAAATTATAATTTAATAATGTAAAACGGGGTAACAAAAAGTGAATTCTGATTGCGTGTCGCCTTGAGACCATTTCAAACACCAAATATCGAGAGAGCTTAGTAATTAGATGATAACCTAAGAATAGTTTAAATGTCTACCAACTGAAGTACAGTCACTTGGTGCAGTAGAAAATATATTAAGCAATTGAATATCAAGGTTCAAACCTCGTAGCATCAAGGCAATGAACATAAAATTACAATGGTAGAAATTCCTCTCTAAGATTTTCACCCATTTCCATTCTCCATGAATGATCAACTAGATTCGCAAACTCTCTGAAATGTACATACAAATCTCTAAAAGTAAAATTAGCAAGTCACAAAGTATTGGGAGCAAAAATTTCTCTCTTCTGTTGTGATAAACAGAAATTATTTCATAGAGGTGTAAATGTAAGTGGAAAATAAATTCTTAAAAACTATATATACCATGAAATTAAGAACAAAAATATGCAACATAGCATGTCAATCTCCCGTGGATCATTCAAGGACCACCACCCCTCCCATAAGAAAAAAGGATATTTAGGTAGAACACCACAAAGGCTCTAGGTGAACTACTTGATCTTAAATGAGCTCAATGGGCGATTGATAACCAATAGAGAATATAGCTTTTCTTTTCAACAGATACACCAAACAATGCAAATTGAGAACAGTCCAAAGCCTTTTAGCATTTTGATGTAAGTCTCCTTGAAGACTTAGCAATTTGTCCCTATCTTCAGTTCTCCAACATGATGAACTCCCCAGATTCTTCAATGAGGTGCAGCGGAATCAACTCAAAACCAAAGGTAGAAGAAGATATTAGAAAGTGGAAGGGATTAGAAAATGAGAGCGCTGTGCTCATGCAATAAGCTCAAAGATAGAATCACCACAAGGAGAAGCTATGTGATAAGATTCAAAGTGGTTCACTCAAGAAACCTAGAAGAGAATTCTCTCTCAAGCAAAATGTTTTTCAATTTCGATTTGACAAAAAGTTTTTACGCAGTGGAAACTCATCCTATTTATACTATTAAGTGTTGCACCTTTTGCATAAGGAAGTAGCAAGTCATGGATGGATTTGAATTTTGGTGGCAAATTTCAGAATGCATTTGAGCCCTTGATTAACTTTGAATCAATGGATGAAATGCATTCTTAAAAATGCATAGGATCACCCTTCCCATTTCAAGCTTAACCCATTGGATCCAAGGGTTTAATAAATGGCCAAAATTCAAATAAAAAGTTGTGCTAAAAATGTGACTAGTCTAGTTTGAATTTAGACCATGTTATTAGATATAATCTTAGGTCTAAATTAAATTGGAGTTAATGGAATTAGTTTAAATCTTAGACATGAGATTTAGATGTAACCCTAAGGTTAAAATTTAAACTAAGTTAGTAGCATGAACACTCACTTTTAGCTCTCACAATTCTCACTCTTTTTGGGAAAGTGACATCCACTCTCCACCTAAATTACTTATTTAGTTTATAATTGACTTGATCAGTTACCTCCTCTTCTAGCTTCCTCTTGAAGAGATTAATAAGCTTATGAAGATGGTCATCCATCACATTTCTACTGATGTCAAATCCTTTACATTATTAATACCTAGAAATTGCTCAAATCCTTTGGGTAAAACTAATTGTAAAAGATAAAATACAAGAAGGGGGTTGAATTGTGTTAATTAACAAATTAGTCTCTTTCGTCTATTGGTTTAAAAGCAGTCAGACGAAACTTTGTTCTTCTTCAATAGTTGATTTTAATGACAGACGTTTAAATTTGATTATCCCCGTTAGTTAACAAGTAATAAAAATGAACACAAGCATTTTTATATTGGTTCGTCTATCCAAGACTACGTCCAGTTACCCAGCAACCACTGAGTTTTCACTACCAACCGTGAAATGGTTACAAGTATTATTTGCACCCAGCCACTTCTGGCTAATACAGGCTAAAGCACCACAAAAGTGGATTTTAAAATATTTTCAAAAAAAGAGAGTTCCTCTTCGCAGAGAGGAATATACAATGAAGTTTAAATGATAAGTGAGCGAAATCACAATAGGATAGAAATTATAGCGTGTACGCCAACTTGATATTGGGCAAGTGAAGTTCATTTATAAGCAAGTCTTCAAAGATCCGTTAGAGACATGAAGAGTGTCGTTGAACTTTCCAAGCAAAAAGTTTTCAAAAGGTGTCGAGTGAAATCAATGAAGTGATGCTTTGCACAGTGGATTTGGTAGCGCTTAGAACCTTTTTCTGACTTATACAGAGACGTCATAAAAAAGGATGTTACCTTTTCATGTTGAAGAGGTTATCACGAATCCCCATACTGATCTTGGAGACATGAAAAGTGTCGTTGAACTTTCCAAGCAAAAGTCTTCAAAAGGTGTCAGAGTGAAATCAATGAAGTGATGCTTTGCACAACGGATTTGGTGGCGCTCAGAACCTTTTTCTGACTTGTACAGAGACGTCATCAAAAAGTATGTTACCTTTTCGTGTTGAAGAGGTTATCACGAATCTCCATACTGATCTTGGAAACTTTGAGAGTAAAAATTGGATTTTGAAATTGGCGCGTTTTACTCCGTCTGAGCTTCACTTTCTTTGATAGACGATGCACTTCACAATCTTCAGTCTTGAATAATGTCTTTGAGCTTCGTCTGAAGACTTCATCTTTAGTATATAGTCTTATGCTTTCATCTGATGACATGGCTTTGGAATAGACGAATGACTTGATCATGAAAGATCTTTGAAGGGTAATGCTTCAGGAAGACAAGATTGTGATCTTCAGGAAGAGAATGAGAAAAGTCTTCAGGGTCTTCATATTCATTGATGTCCAGGGAGTAGCGGGGATGAATTCCAGAACAGTGTGGCCTTGTCCAATGAAGGATGAGACCGAGAGTGTAGCCTAATCCCACATACTCCGTCTGATTCATGGGGATGGAGAAGGTAAATGGATCATGACTATCAAAGGCATCTAAGTGCCAATGTTCAATGTCTCTTGGCTCATAGACTCTCGATTGATCATCACCAAATCTACAGTGATTGAAAGTCGCGAACATGTTGAACTTTCCATTTGGTGTTCTCTCTAAGAGGAATGTTTGGTTCATAGCCAACTGCTGGTCCTTCAATCATTTGTCCAGCAATATGATCCTTATAAACTTGAATTCCTTCCAAATCCATTGATATTTAGTTTAGCCAGTTCCTCCCAAGGCAGACGCTTCAGCTAATCGTGTTGCTCATCAGGGTTATATTTAACCTTCATAAATTCTTCTGGCTTCAAGGGTTGGTAGTACAGGATGGGGTTGACAAATCTCCCAAGTTGAAACCCTTTCTTCCCTCTGTATCTGTAGGGCTTGGTTAACTCGATGTAGGGAGAGTCGCGAACAAAGCAGTCTTCATTATCTGCATAATATCCATCATTGACAGACTCACACTGTTCACCATCAAAGAGATCAGAGGCTTCCTCAGCTTGATCTTACAATAACCAATCTGGCTTGATTGGTCTTTCTACAAAAGAAGTCACTTCAAATCTTCTCATGACTAACTCATTGAGAAACGAATAGTCCATCTTGTGCTTAGGAGGGAGATCTTTTGGATTTATTACCTCAGCATGATTCCTTCCAGAAGATGTCATTCGTCTGACCAAACAATATAACCCTTCATCAGAAGAGGAGCAAGTGTGTACTTCTATAACGTCAGACTCAACCTCCTTCGTCTGTGAGCAAGAGATTTCTTCAGACGCAACTTGTACCGTATGAGTGAAAGCAGCATTGAGAGGAGACACAACTAAGGGTTCCACAACCTCCCTTTGTTCGTCTTGGAGAGTAGACTCATTTACCTCCATAGATGGAGTTTCTTCGCTCAGCATAGTCTCCAATACCTCTGCAAGGATTGCATTATCCTTCTGAATCTGGGCAGTTTCAGCACTAGTCATGCCTTCAGACGTTGCTGGAGAAGGAGCAGCAGCAACAGACGATTGAATTCCTTGCAAGCTCTCTTGGAACAGACGTTCCCTTTCTGCTTCTAATAAAATAGAGACTCTTCTAGCCTCTTTCAATTGTTTGGCTTCGTCTGTTTCACCAATTATCACAAACGCCAATTTTCGCTTACCTTTTAAGGCAGCCTTTTTGAGAGCAGCAGCTCTTTCATCTTCTTCATTTTTCTTCCTTTCTTCATCTGTTTCGGCTTTAGCAAATGCAGCATCCTCAGATGCTTTCTTTACCCCCTTCATCTTCACTAGGGGTTGCGTTTGTCTCCATAGTCCTAGCCGCAGTGTGCTTTATTCTAATGTTCTTTTTCTTTTTCTTGAGGGATTCAACTTGAACATCCTCAAAAGGAACTTCAGTTAGGATAATAGGGGTGGAAGTGTTTGCGGCCGTGTTTGGGTTTCTGTTTGGTCAAGTGTTTGGGCTTGTGTTTGAGTTTGTGTTTGGGTTTATGTTTTTGCACGCTTGATTTGTGCTTTGTGTGGTGGATCGTGGGTCATGGGGGAAAGTGGTTCATCTTCATCACTTTTAAAATGAAGGAAGTTCAGGGGTAGACGCATCTTGACAAAGGTGTTGCCTTTAACTTCTAACCCTTCGTTGTACCATACAACTCCAGAGGCATCAAAGCCTTGATTTAGGATTATTTGAGAGAAGAGTGTAGCATAAGGGATACTACTCTTTCTCCTGATGTTCCTTGCTTTTAAAGCACTTAGCCAATGGTCCATAATGAGGTGAGGAAGACTCGTTCTACCCTTTCTGAGGAGAAAGTAAATACAGAATTTATCTCAATTGCTAACGTTGTCCCTTGAACCAGAATGAGGGTGAAGATGTTGAAAAGGAGATTGTGGAAGATTCTTCCAGTTGGAGTCAAATTTCTAGACCTGAGAAATTTTGGATCGTTTGTGCGACGAACCTTTCCATAGAGAATTTTGTCTACATGATCCTTTGTTTCTTGTACAACCCATTCAGGTTTGAAGAACCGCCCCTCGGCCTTGCACTTGCCAGTAACAGCAGTAGCGTCAACATTGATGAGATATTGTTTGTTGTCAATGGTACCAACAATATCATCTTCAACCTCCTTAGCATCACTCTAAAACTCGGTGTATGCCTCCATCAACCATGGACCCTTCCATTCAGCGAAGTCCATCCACCCAGTGTGGGTAAGTCTATCCACCACGCGATGAGATACATTTACCAGAGTGGATTTGGAAATCCACTTGCTTGGCAAGAACAAGTCTTCAGCGAAGAAGGTCTCTTCAGAAGTCTTGGTTTTCTTGGGTGCCATTTTCTAAGTTTGAACAAGAGAAATCCGAGAGTGAGAGTTCTTAGAGAGAGAAAAAGATTTGAGAGCAAAAGTATTTGATTGCAAGAGTATGAATACAGTAAAGAGTGAAAAGTGTTAACTTGCGGTATTTATAGTCAAAAAGGTGAAACGGTTATATTTCATAAGACGAAAGAATGAGAATCGTCCCTGATTTGATGTTATCTCATGATTTCCCTTTTGATGATTAATTTGACTTCTGAGATTTACTGTGCGTGCCTTTCAATGTCCTAAAATAGCGTAATAAATGACAGATACATTTAACGCTACATTTATTGTGTCCCTGCACACTCAATTTAAAATAATTAAATAATAACAATGTGTCTGTTGAATTGCTTACAAACTGATTCAACTTGATCAAACACAATATTTCGTCTTAACGAGAGATAAACAGACGAAATCTTCAGACGAAAGGATCAGAAAAAATAACTTAATCATTTAAAGAAACAATTCCCAAATTTTCTTTAATGAAATTAAAGCGAGTTTCATCTAAAGCTTTTGTAAAGATATCTGCCTATTGAAAATTAGTTTGAACAAATTGTATATCAAAAATACCTTTTTGAACATAACCTCTTATAAAATGAAATTTAATTTCAATATGTTTAGCTTTTGGATGCTGAATAAGGTTTTTGCTGAGATTAATTGCACTTGCATTATCATAAAATACTGGTATTTGGGTTTCAAACCTGGAATAATCCTCAAGTTGATGTTTTACCCAAAGTAGTTGTGAACAGCAACCAGCTGTAGTGATGTACTCCACTTCAGTGGTTGAGAGTGCTATGGAGTTTTGCTTCTTGCTTGACCAAGAGATAAGTGATGTGCCCAAGAATTGACATCCACCACTTGTGCTTTTCCTCTCCACTTTATCTCCAGCATAGTCAGCATCACAATAACTGCTCAAACTGAAATCACTATTTTTCTTATAAAACAAAGAGAGATTAGTGATTCCAATAAGATATCTAAGAATGCGTTTGACAGCTTGTAGATGTGATTCTCTAGGTTCAGTTTGAAAACGAGCACAAAGACAGACATTAAACATAATATCAGGTCTGCTTGTAGTGAGATAAAGAAGAGAACCAATCATAACTCGGTATACCATCTGATCAACAGTCTTACCTGATTCATCTTTGCTAAGGGTAGCACCAGACGAATGCATTGGTGTCTTCATGGGCTTTGCATTTTCCATTTTGAACTTCTTGAGAAGCTCCTTTGTGTACTTTTGTTGATGGATATAGATCTCTTCTTTCGTCTGTTTGATCTGAAGTCCTAGGAAGAATTTTAATTCTCCCATCATGCTCATCTCAAACTCATCCTGCATTATCTTAGAGAAATCCTTGCACAAGGATTCGTTAGTGGCTCCAAAGACTATATCGTCTACATATATTTGAACAATAATAAAGTCTTTTGAAACACTTTTCTTAAAGAGAGTAGTGTCAACTTTTCCTCTTGAAAAGCCATTTTTAAGAAGAAAGGAACTCAGTCTGTCATACCAAGCTTTAGGAGCTTGCTTAAGACCATAAAGAACTTTCTTCAATTTGAAAACATGATCTGGTTGAGATTGACTCTCAAAACCAGGAGGTTGTTTGACATACACTTCTTCTTCAATAAAACCATTAAGAAAAGCACTTTTTTACATCCATTTGATATAAGACGATATTCTTATGAACAACAAAAACAAGTAAAATTCTAATTGCTTCTAATCTAACTACTGGAGCAAAAGTTTCGGTGAAGTCAATACCTTCTTGTTGGTTATAGCCTTGAGCTACCAACCTCACTTTATTTCTTACCACTTTACAAACTTCATCTAGCTTGTTTCTGAACACCCATCTTGTTCCGATGATGCTTTTGTTCCGTGGTCTTTCTACTAAGGTTTATACATCATTCCTTGTGAACTAGTTTAGCTCTTCTTCCATATCTAAAATCCAGTCATTCTCTAGTAAAGCTTCTTCAATATTCTCGGGCTCTATATTAGACACAAGAGCATATCCAGACACATCTCTAAGACTTGATCTTGTTTACACTCCTTGATATCTATCTCCAATGATCAGATCCTCGGTGTGGTTTGAGGCGAACCTCCAAGTTCTGATCAGAGCTTGATCATCTTGTTGTAGAGGAGCAGACGAAGAGGGTTCGTCTGTTCTTGCGTCTGTGCAAGGTTGGACAGAGGGATTAATCTACAAATTATCAAATAAATTTTCTACATCTGATATTTCTTTATTAGTCTTTGAGTTATCTTGAAATTTGACATGGATTGATTCCTCCACAACTTGTGTCTTAGAGTTGAAAACTCTATAGGCCTTAGACATATTGGGATATCCAAGCAAAAATCCCTTAACCACATTTGAATCAAATTTTCCAAGTTTATCTTTAGTGTTTAAGATAAAACACTCACATCCGAAAGGATGAAAGTAAGAGATGTTGGGTCTTCTTCCTTTCCATAGTTCATATGGAATCTTATTCAATATTGGTCTTATGAATATTTTGTTTTGAATATAGCAGGAAGTATTTATTTCTTCTGCCCAATAGTACTTTGAAAGAGAGCTTTCATATAAAAGAGTTCTAGCCATTTCTTGCAAAGTACGATTTTTCCTTTCCATAACTCCATTTTGTTGAGGAGTTCTTGGAGACGAAAAATTGTGAAATATAACATTTTCAAAACAAAAGGCTTTGAATTCAGAATTTTCAAATTCTGTTCCATGATCGGTCCTTACAGACGTAATACATATTTGATGGAGGACCATCTCCAAGCATGAGGATCACAAGGGCAATGCAAAGAAGAATAGAAGCTCAAGTTGAGGAATAGTTCACCAAGTCAAAGTCAACAAGTCAAGGTCAAAGTCAAAGTCAATGGTCAACTCCTCAAAGTCAACAAATTGGGCAAATGAAGCCTTGTAATCTTCTTATTAGTTTGTAATTAGAATAGGTTTAATGATGTGTAAAGCTTGGACCTATAGCTATTTGATTGTTTCGGCCAAGCTTAACAAATGGACATGTTGACTTCGTTGTGTTGGTCAAAGCCTCTTAAGGTGGGCTTAAAAGTCTTATGACCCAACGAAGCAAGTGTATTACACTCTCTTAAAAGAGAGTGGATGGATTAGGAGAGAGAATGAGTGGAATTACCACTAACTTCATTTAAATTTCCACCACTTGATTATACCATAATCAATGGTGCAAATTTAAGTCAAGTTTCTAAATTGTTGACTCTCTTCTAAGAAGGGATTCTAGCCTTGGGATTCACTTCAAATCCAAGGCATAGAATTCCATCTTACTAATCCATGATCATCACTACTTAGAAGGGATTATGAGCCTCTTGATCTTTGATCTCTAGATCCTTCTTGAATTGATCAAGTGAGGGGTGCTTAGCATCACTTGATCAATCCATGAAGGATCAAATGGCTTACATAACACACGGTCAACACACCTTATAACTTAGGCAAATTCCATTTTGTATTGACTTTGGTCATTTATGTAAAGAGAATTTCTAAGACTAAAGTCTTGAGAAAATGAGAGAGCTCTCCTAGGGTTTCTTCAAAGAACCTTGAATCTTATCTTGGTCCATGACTCAAGTGGCGATTCTTCTACATAGCTTATTGGATCCATGATCCATGGCACTACCATGCTTCTATACCTCCTTCCATTTTTGCTTTCTTCTCCTTTTGTGTCAAACTGTGAGTTCCATAGCTTATTCCGCAAGCTACACCTAGTTCTTGAGTGTTGAATCACTTGGTGAATGAAGATTGGGCACCCCTTTGTTAATCCTTGAAGATCCATCACAAGTTCCTTCATGGGTTTGCATCAAATTTGGTATCAAGAGCTTGTTCTTCACCTAGTTGTTCTTCACTTGTCGTATTGAGTCTAGCTCCTATCTTTTTGCTTTCAATTTTTGATTCAATTGAATTTTTGTTGAGTTGTTGTTATGTGTCTTGGCTGTCCAATACATAGAAGAGATGTTCTGACACTCATGGTAGATCATATATGGCTTATTTTACATGCTAGACACATTCTAGTTAATAGCCCCCATGTGTTTGATGAATTTTCTCAATATGTATTTTGAGGCCCTTTGCTAGCATTTGAATACCCTGCATTATATTTGGCTTAATTAGTGCTTATATGTTTGATTACTATGTGCATTGCTCATTAGAAGTTCAAGTTACCACTACCATGCATTATCTTGCTTGTTAGCAAAGTTTGACTTGACTTGCTTGAGTTTTTGAGCCTATAATTGGACTATCCAGCAAAGAATAGTCAAAAGAAAATATAGAGAAACAAAATAAAAGAAGAGATCAAAAGAAAATATTCAAGGAAAAGAGTCAAAGAAAAATTCAAGAAAAGAAAAATACAAGAAAAGGAGTTTGAAGAAAAATTGAGTGAAAATTGAGTAGCTCTTGTTATTGGAAAATTTTTGGGAAAAAAAAATTGAGTGCAGTACCTTGGTGAATTGGGTCATAAAACACCCACAAATTTAGTTTCCAAGCTCATTGTGACATCATTACTCATTAGGCTCAAGAATCATATTACAAATTGTATCAAAATTTACTAATAGCATGATATTTGAACTTGTGGTGTACTTTGCCTGTACCTAGACATATTTGCCATGTTTTGCCCTGTTTTTTGGACCCTTATTTGTGGCTGCCCTGCACCTTAACTTGAGCTTATTTCATGCCTAAAGATCACCCAAACCAATCCCCAAAATTTCAAGTCATTTAGAGCCAATTTTCAAGCCTAAGTTGTAGTTTGGCGACAGTTGGGCGGATATCTGTAACAGTTACGGTTTCCAGTTGGTTCATGGTTTTGGTCATTCAATTTACATATATATAAGCTCAAATGGAAGGTTTCATAATTTTCCAAGCTCATTTGATATGCTTATAAATTTTCACAAGTTTGGGAAATTTTGGTGATGGTTGCTGTCAAATTTTCCAACAAATTGCATTTGATCTCTTCCATTCTTTGAGATTTTGTTTCAAAAATTTTTGCAGTTTTAAATACTAGTTTTCTTTCATTATTAGTGCAGTAAATATATTACCCATTGTCTTGAACATTAAATTCTATTTTGAGTAGCTAATTTTGTTCATTGAGTCTTGTTTTGTTACTTGTCTTCTTTGGATTCTTAGTAGTTTTGTCTAGAGTATTTGTCTTCTTTGATCTCCTAGGCTTTGTAGCTGAATTGTTTCTCTTTCACTTGGAAAAATTGGACATTGATAATTGATAGAGGTTTCTCAAGAAATCTTAAGTGAGAGTGAGAAGAAAAAGCCTCCTAAGTGTGCAAACAAGAGTGTGAGTGCAAACACTTAGAGAGTGAGAAAGGACTTTTAATTCTCTTTTATTATTCTTGTTCTAACCTTTTCTTGCAGCAATGGAGAATTCCTCAAGTGTGGGCGATGAATTATCTTCTAAGACACAAAGAGTGATGGATGCCATGATGGAGAAATTCATGAGCTTACAACATAACCTCAAAAATGAGCTCAAAGAGAGTGTCAATGAAGTGAGGGAGGAGAGCCAAAGAAAATTGAGAGAGGAAGAGGATAGAAGGAGGGAAATGGAAAGAGCCTTGAGAGAAGAGATTGAGAGAAGAGAAAGAGAGGCCTATCTTAGAAGGAGTAGAGAAAGAAGAGGTAGTAGTAGTAGGAGAGACTATAGGTCTCCTAGGGAAGTAACATACATGAAGAAGAGGCATTTCATGCCTATGAAGATGAGAGAAGACTTAAAGGAAGAGAGACTCCTCAAGAGGGGTACCATGGCCGACAACCTCAAGCATTTCCCTATGGAGGTGGAGCAAGGCAAGGTGGCCTAAATGCAAAGATCAAGCTTCCAACCTTTGTTGGAAATGGTGAGGCTGAATCCTACTTGGTTTGGGTCATGAAGGTGGAGCAAGTTTACTCATGCTATACCCACTTGAGAGAGGAGGAGAAGTTGAACCTAGCCATCCTACAATTTGAA
Organism: Hylodesmum podocarpum; assembly: GCA_026586105.1. Classification (NCBI taxonomy): domain Eukaryota; kingdom Viridiplantae; phylum Streptophyta; class Magnoliopsida; order Fabales; family Fabaceae; genus Hylodesmum; species Hylodesmum podocarpum. Next base: position 923,245 of record JALJEV010001349.1, read on the forward strand.
GGATATGCCTTGGTGTGGTGGAATTAAGTGTTGGTGGATTCCTTTGCAAGAAGAAGGCCTCAAGTCACCTCATGGACTCAACTCAAAGATGTCATGAGGGAAAGGTTTGTGCCTCATTCTTATGTTAGAGATTTACATATTAAATTTCAAAGACTAACACAAGGGTCAAAGAGTGTTCAAGAATACTACAAGGACCTTGAATTAACCATGCTTAGGGCGGACTACTGATAAGTGCTAGATTATACATGTTTTCCTAGGTGTTTTCAATCCATTTCCATCCATTTTCAATAGGTTTAGTTGTAGTTTAGACAAGAAAACATTGAAAATACCATGTTTGTTTAGTGTTAGTTCTTGATGTAGTGTTTTGTTAGTTTTATAAGTGTTTCTTGTGTTTTTAAGTCATTTTATCCTCTTTCTTGTTAATTGTAGGTTGATTGAAGAGGAGATAGAAGTTTGGAATGAAAGCCATGGACCTAAGAGAAAGACTTAGAGTGCAAGCCATCAAGAAGAAGAGAAGTTGAAGCTCAAGTCAAGGGAGCACATCCATTTGAGCCCAGCTTTCACTCAATTTGCACTCCGAATTGGCTCTTCGTGTCTTCATGAGAGTTGTAGCTCTATCTAACCTCTTTCATTTGCAAAAAACCAGAGCTCAAAATGATATCTGTGGAGGGAGTTATGCCCATTTTAGTGAAAGTACTCAAGCAGTTGCGCCTAGGTGCAAATCAGGAGCTGTTGGAGGCGTGAGCGCGCCGCGGCGCGTTTCACTGGACCATGGGGGCGTGTTTCAGCCCAGCTCTCAGCCAAAACGCGCCTAGGCGCGATTTAGGACCATCCAGAGGCGCGCGGGCGCGCCAGGGCGCGAATGGGGGCGCGTTTCACTGCAGGTTGCGGCACAAACGCACCAGGGCGCGAATTACTGAAATGGGGGGCGCGTTTCTTCACTTATAAAAGGGTTTTTGGGCACGAATTCAGAGGAAGACCATTCATAATTCAATTTCTTTTTCTGCACGCTTGGGTCTCGCGATTCTCTCTTCTCCATTTTTCGTTTTCCTTCCTCCTCCATCAAACCTAGGAGATTTCTTGAAGATTTAGAGCTTGTGGAAGCAAGATCTAAGGCTTCATGGAGCGCTTATTGTGTTTGATTTCTATTTTCCTTATTTCTTTTCTCATTTCCATGTTAGGTTAGATTTTAGGATAGGGATTGGGGATTTCGATTCAGAATTCTTGTAATGAATTTCTTATGTTAATTCAAGTGTAATTTCACCGAATTGATTGATCTCTTCCTTGCTTAATGCTTATTCTTGAGATTTAATTCATGAAATTCAAATAGAGATAGGAATATTAATGTTTGACTGAATTGAACTATTTCTTAAGGATTTGTATCTCGTGTCAGCTATGCCTTCGGAAGATTGATAGTTGAATTAGGAGAGGAAGTGCATCACTATAGTAATGCATGAGTCTAGGGATAGAACTTGCATGCTATGAGATGTTGTAACGAATTTATCTGTTTCGCTTCTTGAATGAATTTCTGTTTTCACCTAAGGGATTAGGGATTATAGAAGTCATTCAAAGGGACTAAAGACCTAGGAATAGGATTAGTTTACGGTATCACAAATTCTAGTCTCCAATTGAATGATATTTGTTGAATTGACATAAGAAGTAGTTACTTGAGAGAAGAATCAATTGAACCAATTCCCTAACTGTTTTCATCATCTTTGAAACTTAAACATTTACAGTTTTCCTTACTTTACTGTGCATTGTTTAATTTTACATAATAGCTTAATTCTACATACATGATTCATTCCTTGATTCGTCCTAATAGCAAGCATGTTAAACATTCGATAATTCACAACTAGTCTCTGTGGTTCGACAACTCTTACTCACTATTTCTAAACTTGTAAACGATCGGTACACTTGCCGAAAGATTGACACACACGAATATTTTAAAGTCAACAACTACCAAGAAGAAAGGGAGGCTACTCTTGCAAGATTCATCCATGGGTTGAACCATGAGATCCAAGATGTGCTAAAGCTCCAGCATTTTCTGACCCTTGGAGATGCTCTTCACAATGCCAAGAAGATAGAGAACCAATTGAAGAGGAAGGGCACCTTCAAGAAGAGCTTCACACCATACAAGTCATCATGGAAGGACAAGGGAAAGAAAGAATACAATTCTTCATCAAAAGGGAAGCTAGGCCGTGAGGACTCCAAAGGTAAGGAGGTAAAATCTTCTACTTCCAAGCCTAGTTCAATTAAATGTTTTAAGTGTTTGGGGCATGGCCACATTGCATCCCAATGTCCTAACAAAAAGGCCATGATTGTGAGAGTTGATGGTGCCATCACTAGTGAGGATTCTCAATCTTCATCTAGTGAGAGTGAAGAGTCTAGGGAGAGCACTAGTAGTGATGAAGAGCAACCCGAGGATGGAGATCTCTTCATGGTGAGGAAGATGTTTGGTAGTGCTCTCAAGGAGTTGGGTGACTCCCAAAGGGAGAACATTTTCCATTCTAGGTGTCTAGTTGAAGGGAAGGTATGCTCCCTCATTGTAGATAGTGGTAGTTGTACCAATGTAGTTAGTACTAGATTAGTAGATAAACTAGGACTTAGGACATCCCCACGCCCTAAACCTTATAAGTTGCAATGGTTGAGTGATAAAGGGTGAAATGGTGGTTAGTAAGCAAGTTCTTATTAACTTTTCCATAGGTAAATATAGAGATGATGGTTAGTAAGCAAGTTCTTATTGCCTACACCATTAGTTTTGAGCACTAACTTGGTAGGCAAGCAAGAGGACCTTGAGTCATTGTTGATGGAGTTTTGAGGATGTCTTTCCTAATGAAATTCCCCAAGGTCTTCCCCCACTTAGAGGGATTGAGCATCAAATAAATTTAGTACTGGGAGCACCCTTACCCAACCGGCCTACATATAAGAGTTCTCCTCAAGAGACTCATGAAATGCAAAGGCAAGTAGAAGAGTTGATGAGTAAGGGGTGGGTCAAGGAAAGCTTGTCTCCTTGTGCGTCACCGGTTATTTTAATGCCTAAGAAGGAGGGGACTTAGAGAATGTGTACCAATTGTAGAGCCATTAACAATATAACTATAAGGTATAGACACCCAATCCCTAGGCTAGATGACCTACTTGATGAGCTACATGGAGCTAAGGTATTCTCCAAAGTTGACCTTAAAAGTGGTTATCACCAAATTAGGATGAAGGAAGGTGATGAGTGGAAAACCACTTTTAAGACCAATTTTAGACTATATGAGTGGCTTGTCATGCCCTTTGGCTTATCAAATGCACCTAGGACTTTTATGAGGTTGATGAACCATGTGCTAAGAGAGTTTCTAGGAAAATTTGTTATTGTATATTTTGATGATATCTTGATTTATAGCAAATCTTTCTTAGAACATCTAACACACTTGAAGCTTGTTTTGAAAGTGCTTAGGGAACAACATTTGTATGCCAACAAAGAGAAATGCACCTTTGCCACCAATCAAGTCATATTCCTCGGTTTTGTGGTGAGTGAACAAGGTGTGCAAGTGGATGAAAGCAAGATCAAGGTCATCCAAGAGTGGCCGAGACCCACCAATGCAAGGGAAATAAGATCTTTTCATGGCTTAGCTAGTTTTTATAGGAGGTTTGTTAAGGATTTTAGTACTATTGCTTCACCTCTTAATGAACTAGTTAAAAAGGATTCTACTTTTATTTGGGGTCAAGCTCAAGAGCATGCTTTCAATCTACTTAAAGAGAAGCTTACACATGCACCTATTCTTGCTTTACCTAACTTTGCTTGCTCTTTTGAATTAGAGTGTGATGCTTCTAACTTAGGTGTTGGAGTCGTGTTAATGCAAGAGGGGCATCATATTACCTACTTTAGTGTGAAACTCAAGGGTGCTCAACTCAATTACTCCACCTATGACAAGGAGATGTATGCATTTGTGAGGGCCTTCCAAGTGTGGCAACACTACCTTCTTCCTAAGGAGTTTGTGGTGCACACCGATCATGAGGCACTCCAGCATATCAAGGGCTAAGGCAAGCTAAGAAAGAGGCATGCAAGATGGGTAGAATTTCATGAAACCTTTGGCATTTTGGCATTATGGGCCATTTTGGCATTGATAAGACTTTGGCTATTTTGAATGAACATTTGGCCTAGCATGAAAAAGCTAAAGCATCATTTTAGAGCCTAAAGCATTGCACACACACTAGTCTTAGTGAAACTACTAGAGCTTGGAAGTTGGACCTAGGGTGTGCAGTAAATTTAGCTTATTAATCTCAATTTCTTTTGCTGGAACTTGGATTGCAGAACATTGATATTTTTGTTGCTGAAAACAGAATTTTACTGCACTTAGATTGGATTACTTGCTTCCTAAGTTACTTGCTAAAAATGCCTACAAAATAGATCTTGAAATTTGATTACTAAGCTACCTTGAGTTTGTGTGCCTTGTTCTAATTGTTTGGCTTAGTAATCGAACCAGCAAATTTGACTCCTTGCTGTCCAGTTTTATGCCTATGTCATATCACATCCATTCCTTGATTTGAGTAGCCTATTACTTCTATTTGTGCCTTTTATTGCTTGTCATTTACTTGGAATCCTTGGTTTTGTCTTAGAGTTTTGTCTCCCTTGGAATTCTTGAGCTTACCCGAGAATTGTGCCTCTTTCACAAGGAAAATTCCTAGGTAATTGATTAGAGGTTTAATTAGAAACTTTGGTAGGGAATTGAGGGGAAAAAGGCAAGAGTGATACATTATAGAAAGAGCCTTCTAAGAGTGATACACGAGTGCTACTAAGTGATACACTTAATGAGTGGCAAGGATCTTATATATACTTGTATTTGTTATCTAACCTTTTCTTGTGCAGCCATGGACACCTCTCTTAGTGTGGAAAATGAATTATCACCAAGGTCAAAGAGAATGGTGGACTTGATGAAATCCACGCTAAATACTAGCTTGGAGGAGAGGTTTGATCAAGAGAGGCGGTTGAAAGAGGAAAGGAAGATAAGAAAGGAGTTAGAAAAGAAAATCCTTGGAGACACTAGTGGCAACCGTAGGGATCACCATAGTGGAGGTGTTGGACATAGAGGAAACCGAGGGGAAGAAAGTGATGAGGTACCTAAGAGTAGGAGGAATAGTTATAGGGGGAGTGGAAATGAAGGAGGAAACCCTAGAGGAAGCTATGAGACACCTAGAGAAAGTGATTGGGGAAGTAACTCTGAGGAAGATGAAGCCTTTAGAGCCTTTGGTAATGAAAGGAGAGGAAGGAGAAACCCTCACCATAGGAGACAACCTCACACACCTAGGAGAACCTTTGGGGAGGATGAACCTAGAGCATGGGAGGGAAACACCAAAATAACCCTACCTAAATTCCTTGGAGATGGTGATGCCGAAACCTACCTAGATTGGGTAATGAAGGTGGACCAAGTCTACTCTTGTTACCCTAGCTTGAGTGAGAAGAAAAGACTTAACATGGCCATATTAGAGTTTGAAGGCTATGCATTGGTTTGGTGGAACCAAGTGCTAGTAGATGCCGAGAAGAGGAGAAGGCTACATATCACATCTTGGACCCAACTCAAGGATGCTATGAAAGGGAGGTTTGTGCCTAGTTCCTACACAAAAGATCTACATGTGAGGCTCCAAAGACTAACTCAAGGAGGGAGGAGTGTACAAGAATACTATAAGGACTTGGAGCTCACACTCTCGAGGGCGGATTACCAAGAGGACAAGGAGGCCACCATAGCTAGGTTCACCAATGGGTTAAATAGGGAGATTCAAGATGTCTTGGAGCTCCAAAACTGTAGGACCTTGGAAGATGCCATACATAAGGCCGAGAGGATTGAGGGCCAATTAAAGAGGAAGGGCACTTTCAAGAAGGCATACAACAATAGTTCTTCAAGTTGGAGGGATAGGTAAAAGAAAGAGGGAAGCTTCAAGCCTTCTCTAAGTCCAACCGAGATGACACTAAGGGTAAAGAGCTTGCTAAACCTATCTCTAAACCCTCTAACATTAAATGTTTTAAATGTCTAGGTCATGGACACATTGCCTCACAATGCCCCAACAAGAAAACCATGGTGATTAGAGTGGATGGTGGTATCACAAGTGAAGGAACCACTCAATCATCAAGTGAGGAGGAAGCTAGTGCTAGTGACCACTCAAGCATGGAGCAACCGGAGGATGGAGACCTCTTGATGGTGAGGAGAATGCTTGGCAGCGTATGTGTAGACCTTGATGACACACAAAGAGAGAATATATTCCACACAAGGTGAACAATTGGCGGCAAGGTATGCTCCTTAATCATAGATAGTGGTAGTTGCACCAATGTGGTTAGCACTAGACTTGTAGAAAAACTTGATCTTAAGACAACTCCCCATGTTAAACGATACAAGTTGCAATGGCTAAGTGAACAAGGGAAATTAGTGGTAAATAGACAAGTGTTGATATCTTTCACCATAGGAAGGTATAATGATGAAGTCTTGTGTGATATAGTGCCTATGGAAGCATCTCACATCTTGTTAGGAAGGCCATGGCAATTTGACAAGCATGCACTTCATGATGGATTGTCTAACACATATGTGTTCTCTCATGGGGGTAGGAAGATTAGTCTTAAACCTTTAACTCCTAGAGAAGTGTGTGAAGATGATGGAGGACCATCCTTGCCTAGAAGAATCACAAGGTCCATGACAAAGAAAATACAAGAGGAAGTGTAGAGTCAACTCCAAAGTCAAAGTCAACTCTCAAGTCAAGAGTCAACTCAAGACTTCTTCTTAACTTGTAATAAGACTTGTAATTTTTCTAGTATTTGTAATTTGTAATTAGGAAATTAAACTTAGAATAATTAGGCACATTTGAGCAAGTGTAGCTCACGGTTCTAGTCATGCTAGCAAGAACCGAATTTCACCTCTTAAAAGAGGGAGAGTGAGCGCCACTCTCTCTAGGGAGAGTGGGAGAGAATTGGAGGGAAAAGTAGTGGGAAAGGCACTAACTCAATTTGAATTCCAACCATTAGATGAGATCTAGAGTCTCTAATCCAATGGATGAGTTCAAATTCAGCTAGCACATGCTTTTGGCACCAATTCTTAAGTGAACTCTAGCCACTTGATTAAGATCTAATCAAGAGGCTAGCATTCAAACTTAAGACATGCTTCTTCCACCACTTCCACTTCAACCCGTGGCCATAGGATCCTTGCATGATCCAAGGATGGAGCTTGGTGATCCGTGTGATGTGCTTGAGAGAGCTTTCCACACGTTGATCCCAAGTCTCATCCAGTGGTTACAAATTGAAGCTTGCTCTCCAAGTTGGCGCCAAATGCTAGCCTATAAATAATAGGAATTTTGAATTGTAAACACTTTTTGATTAATTGAGAATTAAATTCAGAAAATTGAGAGTGTTTTCTCTCTTATGTTCTTATGAAGAACCTTGAATCTCATCAATGGCTTCCTTGCTCCATTGTAGCGGTTCCACCTCAAGCTTATTGGCACTTGCCATGACGCTTCCATTCCTCTTCTAATCCGTTTTCTCCATTTCTTTTCTCCTTGAGGCGCAAGCTTCTTCTTCCTAAACACCTAAGTCTCCATTGAAGCATGAAGATCCGTGACTCCTATGCTATTCTGATAAGTGCTAGATTATACATGTTTATCTAGGTGTTTTAAGCTCATTCCCATCTATTTTCACTAGGTTTAGCTATAGTTTAGTCAAGAAAATAGTAAAAATATCATAATTGCTTAGTGTTAGTTCTTGAGTTAGTGTTTTGTTAGTTTTGTAAGTTTTCTTGAGTTTTTATGTCATTTTATCCTCTTTCTTGTTAATTGTAGGTTGATTGAAGAGGAGATAGAAGTTTGGAATGAAAGCCATGGACCTAAGAGAAAGACTTGGGGTGCAAGCCATCAAGAAGAAGAAGATGAAGCTCAAGTCAAGGAAACACCTACATTTGAGCCTAACTTTCACCCAATTTTCACTCCGAATTGGCTCTTCGTGTCTTCATGAGATTTGTAGCTCTATCAAACCTCTTTCATTTGCAAAACACCAGAGCTCAAAACGATATCTGTGGAGGAAGTTATGCCCATTTTAGTGAAAGTACTCAAGCAGTTGCGAAATCACTATTCACATATTGTCAAAACGCGCCAGGGCGCGTCAGGGTGGCGCATTTCACTGTCCCTTGCGGCCAAAGCGCGCCAGGCGCGCGTCGGGGTGGCGCATTTTCTGTCCTTGCGGCGAAAACGCGCCAGGGCGCGTTTCTACTTATGGGTGGCGCGTTTCTACTGCTATATATGGTTGTTTGGGCGTGAAAATGAAAAAAACAACTGCAGAATTCAATTTCTTCCTCTGCACACTTGTGCTCTAAGATTCTCTCTTCTCCATTTTTCGTTTTCCTTCCTCCTCCATCAAACCTAGGAGATTCTTGAAGATTTGGAGCTTGTGGAAGCAAGATCTAAGGCTTCATGGAGCGCTTCTTGTGTTTGATTTCTATTTTCCTTCTTTCTTTTCTCATTTCCATGTTAGGTTAGATTTCTAGGTTAGGATTGGGGATTTTGATTCCAGAATGCTTGTAATGAATTTCTCATGTTAATCCAATTGTAATTTCACCGAATTGATTGATCTCTTCCTTGCTTAATGCTTATTCTTGAGATTTAATTCATGAAATTCAAATAGAGATAGGAATATTAATGTTTGACTGAATTGAACTATTTCTTAAGGATTTGTATCTCGTGTCAGCTATGCCTTCGGAAGATTGATAGTTGAATTAGGAGAGGAAATGCATCACTATAGTAATGCATGAGTCTAGGGATAGAACTTGCATGCTATGAGATGTTGTAACGAATTTATTTGTTTCGCTTCTTGAATGAATTTCTGTTTTCACCTAAGGGATTAGGGATTATAAAAGTCATTCAAAGGGACTAAAGACCTAGGAATAGGAGTAGTCTAAGGTATCACAAATTCTAGTCTCCAATTGAGTGATAATTGCTGAGTTGACATAAGAAGTAGTTACTTGAGAGAAGAATCAATTGAACCAATTCCCTAACGTTCTTCATTATCTTTGAAACCTAAACATTTACTGTCTTTCATTATTTGCTTTATAGTGTAATGTTTGATTTTTTTTTTCATAGTTACTTAGTTTCACTTAAATGCTCAATTCATTGATTTGTCCTAATAGCAAGCATGCTAAACATTCGATAATTCACAACTAGTCTCTGTGGTTCGACATCCCTTTCTCACTATTTCTAAACTTGTGACGACCGGTACACTTGCCGAAAGATTGACACACACGTACATATATTTCTAAAAGTCAACAAGTTTATGGCGCCGTTGCCGGGGACTATTGGTTGAATATCGATAGTCTTGACGTGCTTGCTACTTAGGACATTTTTTTTAGTGAGTTCTTTTGTTCTTTGAGTCTGTTTTCTATAGTTGTTCTGTTTTCATTGATTCCTTTATTTTCTTTGTTTTCATTGATTTCTTTGATTTCTTTATTTTCTTTGTTTTCTTTATTTTCATTATTTTCTTTACTTTCATTGATTTCTTTTTGTTTTCATTATTTTCTTTACTTTCATTGATTTCTTTGTTTTCTTTGCTTTCTTTGTTTCTCTTTGTCTTCCTTGTTTTCTTTGTCTTCTTTATTTTCTTTGTCTTCTTTGCTTTCTTTGTTTTCTTTGCTTTCTTTGTTTTCATTGATTTCTTTGATTTCTTTATTTTCTTTGATTTCTTTATTTTCTTTGTTTTCTTTATTTTCATTGATTTCTTTGTTTCCATTGATTTCTTTGTTTTCCTTGCTTTCTTTGTTTTCTTTGTCTTCCTTGTTTTCTTTGTCTTCTTTGATTTCTTTGTTTTCTTTGCTTTCTTTGTTTTCATTGGTTTCATTGTTTTCATTGATTTCTTTGATTTCTTTGTTTTCATTGATTTCTTTATTTTCTTTGTTCTTTGTTTTCATTGTTTTCTGTGTTTGCATTGAATAGTTGAAAATCTTAGAAAAGCAAAAATAAAATAAAAGTTGCAGATTAGAGTAGAAGTGTAAATACATTTGATACTTTTGTTGTTAATAAGTAATAGATATATGAATAAATAGTTGAAATTACAGTGTCTTGAGTGATAGAAATCAGAGAGGTGTGAGGTGCAATCCCATTTTTAATCCATTTTCATCTCCACCACTTCACATTGCAAGTAGTTAGAATTAAATTCTTCATCCCCTTCACCCTAGATTTTCATTTTTGTTGTAAAATTTCCAAGATCTTACTGTCTTGTTAGTTTGTTTTGTTGATGTGAAATTTTAGATGCTGAGCACTGCTGGAAGCACATGGAAATTTTGGGCACTTGGTGTAGAACCTTGAGCATTTTGGCTAAGTCTTCAACAGGGAGCATTCTTATACTCTTTTGTTTTAACTATTAATTCATGTTTGTTTAGAGTATATGCCCTGTTTTGCTGCACCATCTTATGAAGGTTAATTGCATTAGTATAACATTGACTTTGTAGTCCAGTAGAATGAACTGTGTAATTTTTGGCACTTAGGTTCAATTTGAGGTTCTATGACAAAGTTGCATGTTTCTCAAATGTTTGAAGAGTTACTGTATGAGAACTCTAGCATGACAATTTTCTGGATTGAGACATGATTAGTGGACTTAGCAATGTTATGCAATGATTAATCCTGGATAAGAATTTGGGCCTCCAACATGATTTATTCTTGAGTGTTCTATTTTACCATGTGATGTGTTTGTTCCAGAACTTGTTTTAACTCTTGGTCAAAATTGCATACATTTAGATGTGGACACAAATGATAAAGGCAAATTTTTTTCTTGTAGCCTTGAGCCAAATAGCCTTAACCTTCACACTTTCCATTGCTAGCCCCTTTGAGCCTGAATAAACCCTTTCTTTCTTGGATAATTAAGCTCATTACAAGCCTAATTAAATGAAAAACCAATGGTCCTATCACTGGAACTTTAAGTGTATTGGTTTATTTACTTAGATGAGAGGTTTCAAGATTAAGTTTGGGGTTGAATTTTAGGGTGCATGTGTGGCTGTTGACTTGAGGACAAGTCAAAATTTTAAGTTTGGGGTTGAAGGATCACCTTGTATTGGTGGAATTTTTGGTGCATTTTCTAGTTGTGTATAGTGCATTCTCTGTTTTCATGCATACCATACCATGCCAAATTTTTTCTGTTCTTTCTTGTGATAGCAATGAATGAGACTACTTAAGAAAAGCAAAGTACAAGAATAAAGTGAAAAGAAAGAAAAAAGGAAGAAGAAAAGAGCAAAATAACAAAAGCTACAAGAAAAAGATGTTTAGAAAAGAAAAAGAAAACAAAAAGTAGAAAGAAAAGAAAATAGCAAGAGCTATAAGAAAACAAAAAGAAACAGAAGAAAATGAAGTTTAAGAGCAATAAGGATAAAGGAACAAAAGGAAAACAGAGTGGTCTTATGAGTTGTTTATGTTACTTAGTGTTAGTCTTTGTTCTGTTTTTAATTTTATTCTGTCCATCACTAATCCATGCATAGCATATAGGTTGTAACTTTTACTCTTTAAGTTCCTGTGAATATGCAGTTAGTACCTTTCTTTTTATCCCACCTTTACCTAAGCCCCATTACAACCCTGAAAAGACCTTTTGAGTGTCCAATGTCTACTTGAAGGCAGTGGAGATTTTAGAGCTATTGCAAGCCTATGGTAACTGACCTTCTAATTGGTAACATTGAGAGAAACACAAACCCAAAACACTTGAGAGCTTGAGGGCAAACACTTAACTGGAGAGGACTGTGTGATATTGCTAAAGTACATTTTCTCATGCCAATCTATGTTGTTTGCCTATACTTGATGAATCATGCAGTGCTTGATAACATCTTGAGTGCATGTCCAACTTTCATAGATAAATTGAGTTGGCTTAAGGAGTTAAGAACTGCATAATGCATTTTCAGTGGCTGTTGAGCTTAGTGTTATACCATGTTTATTGACCCTTGTAATGATGGATTCTATGTTTGCTTGAGGACAAGCAAAGCATTAAGTTTGGGGTTGTGATAAGTGCTAGATTATACATGTTTATCTAGGTGTTTTAAGCTCATTCCCATTTATTTTCACTAGGTTTAGCTATAGTTTAGTCAAGAAAACAGTAAAAATATCATAATTGCTTAGTGTTAGTTCTTGAGTTAGTGTTTTGTTAGTTTTGTAAGTTTTCTTGAGTTTTTAAGTCATTTTATCCTCTTTATTGTTAATTGTAGGTTGATTGAAGAGGAGATAGAAGTTTGGAATGAAAGCCATGGACCTAAGAGAAAGACTTGGGGTGCAAGCCATCAAGAAGAAGAAGATGAAGCTCAAGTCAAGGAAACACCTACATTTGAGCCTAACTTTCACCCAATTTTCACTCCGAATTGGCTCTTCGTGTCTTCATGAGATTTGTAGCTCTATCAAACCTCTTTCATTTGCAAAAAACCAGAGCTCAAAACGATATCTGTGGAGGAAGTTATGACCATTTTAGTGAAAGTACTAAAGCAGTTGCGAAATCACTATTCACATCTTTGTCAAACGCGCCGGGCGCGTCAGGGTGGCGCATTTCACTGTCCCTTGCGGCTAAAACGCGCGCCAGGGCGCGTCAGGGTGGCGCATTTTACTGTCCCTTGCGGCGAAAACGCGCCAGGGCGCGTTTCTACTTATGGGTGGCGCGTTTCTACTGCTATATATGGTTGTTTGGGCGCGAAAATGAAAAAAACAACTGCAGAATTCAATTTCTTCCTCTGCACACTTGTGCTCTAAGATTCTCTCTTCTCCATTTTTCGTTTTCCTTCCTCCTCCATCAAACCTAGGAGATTCTTGAAGATTTGGAGCTTGTGGAAGCAAGATCTAAGGCTTCATGGAGCGCTTCTTGTGTTTGATTTCTATTTTCCTTCTTTCTTTTCTCATTTCCATGTTAGGTTAGATTTCTAGGTTAGGATTGGGGATTTTGATTCCAGAATGCTTGTAATGAATTTCTCATGTTAATTCAATTGTAATTTCACCGAATTGATTGATCTCTTCCTTGCTTAATGCTTATTCTTGAGATTTAATTCATGAAATTCAAATAGAGATAGGAATATTAATGTTTGACTGAATTGAACTATTTCTTAAGGATTTGTATCTCGTGTCAGCTATGCCTTCGGAAGATTGATAGTTGAATTACGAGAGGAAATGCATCACTATAGTAATGCATGAGTCTAGGGATAGAACTTGCATGCTATGAGATGTTGTAACGAATTTATCTGTTTCGCTTCTTGAATGAATTTCTGTTTTCACCTAAGGGATTAGGGATTATAAAAGTCATTCAAAGGGACTAAAGACCTAGGAATAGGATTAGTCTAAGGTATCACAAATTCTAGTCTCCAATTGAGTGATAATTGCTGAGTTGACATAAGAAGTAGTTACTTGAGAGAAGAATCAATTGACCCAATTCCCTAACGCTCTTCATTATCTTTGAAACCTAAACATTTACTGTCTTTCATTATTTGCTTTATAGTGTAATGTTTGATTTTTTTTTTCATAGTTACTTAGTTTCACTTAAATGCTCAATTCATTGATTCGTCCTAATAACAAGCATGCTAAACATTCGATAATTCACAACTAGTCTTTGTGGTTCGACATCCCTTTCTCATTATTTCTAAACTTGTGACGACCGGTACACTTGCCGAAAGATTGACACACACGTACATATATTTCTAATTAATTGAGAATTAAATTCAGAAAATTGAGAGTGTTTTCTCTCTTATGTTCTTATGAAGAACCTTGAATCTCATCAATGGCTTCCTTGCTCCATTGTAGCGGTTCCACCTCAAGCTTTTTGGCACTTGCCATGACGCTTCCATTCCTCTTCTAATCCTTTTTCTCCATTTCTTTTCTCCTTGAGGCGCAAGCTTCTTCTTCCTAAACACCTAAGTCTCCATTGAAGCATGAAGATTCGTGACTCCTATGCTATTCTCCTGAGGATTGCAATCAGAAGATCAAATAAAAATTAAAATTAAAAGAGAAAATGAGAGGAAAACCCGTGAGCAAAAAGGGATAAGAAAATCACCTAAGCCTAGTGAGAAAGAGCTTTGGCCGAGAGTTCTAAAGAAATTACAGCAAATGCCACTGCAGAAAATCAAGTGAAACATAGGCTAGGTAAGTCCAAAAAGGGTGATCCTAAGAGCGATAGAAAGCTCAAAGGAAGAGCTAGTGAGTCTAAGGAAAGTCTTTTGGTAAGTAGGATTGAAATTAGGAGAGAATTCTTAGCAAGAAAGTCCATGTTCTATGCTTGCCTTCACCATGTTTTTTAAATGCAAACTTTATTGGTGATCAAGTGAGTTTGGATGCATTGTTGGATGAGTATAAGGATATCTTCCCTAATGACATTCCTCACGGCCTACCATTAAGAAGCATAGAGCACCAAATAGATCTTATACCTGGTGCACCTCTTCCAAATAGGCCTACCTATAGAACCACTCCTCAAGAGGCTCATGAGATAGAAAGGCAAGTACAAGACCTAGTGAGTAAAGGGTGGGTTAAAAAGAGTCTATCTCCTTGTGCTTCTCCGGTTATCTTAGTTCCTAAGAAGGAGGGTACATGGAGAATGTGCACGGATTGTAGAGCTATAAACAACATCACAATTAGATATAGGCACCCCATACCTAGGCTTGATGACTTGTTAGATGAACTTTATGGCTCAACCATATTTTCTAAAATTGATCTTAAAAGCGATTACCATCAAATAAGGATGAAGAATGGAGATGAATGGAAAACTGCATTTAAGACCAAGTTTGGGCTTTATGAATGGTTGGTCATGCCCTTTGGCCTCTCCAATGCTCCTAGTACTTTTATGAGGCTAATGAATCATGTGGTTAGAGAATTTTTAGGGAAGTTTGTGGTGGTATATTTTGTTGATATTCTCATATATAGTCAATCTTTCCTTGATCATCTAATGCATTTGAGATTTGTTTTAGAAGTATTAAGGAAGGAGAAGCTCTATGCTAATAAAGACAAGTGCACATTCGTCATGGATCAAGTGGTGTTTCTTGGTTATGTAGTAAGTTCCAAGGGTGTGCAAGTAGATGAAGGCAAGGTGAAAGCTATTCTTGATTGGCCACGGCCTACTAGTGTAAAGGAGGTAAGGAGCTTCCATGAACTTACAAGCTTTTATAGGAGATTTGTGAAGGACTTTAGCACCATTGCATCTCCTCTCAATGAGCTTGTGAAGAAGGAAGTGCCTTTTGTGTGGGGCCGAAGCAAGAGGAGGCTTTTAACCTCTTGAAGGAAAAACTTACAAATGTTCCTATCTTAGCTATGCCTAACTTTGATTTATCTTTTGAACTTGAATGTGATGCTTCTAACCATGGAATAGGTGCTGTTTTGAAACAAGAAAATAATCCAATAGCCTATTTTAGTTAGAAGCTAAAAGGAGCTCAACTCAACTACTCAACATATGACAAGGTGCTCTATGCTTTGGTAAGGGCCTTGCAAGCTTGGCAACATTATCTCTTTCCCAAGGAGTTTATTGTCCACACCGACCATGAAGCATTGAAGCATCTAAGGTCCCAAGGCAAACTCAATAAACGGCATGCAAGGTGGATGGAATTTGTTGAAACATTTCCCTACATTATCAAGTACAAGAAGGGAGTGACAAACATAGTGGCGGATGCCCTTAGTAGAAGGTATACACTTCTATCTTTACTTGAGTCAAAATTGTTGGGATTTGAACATATTAAAGCCTTGTATAGTAGTGATGATGATTTCGGCTGTGAGTATATTGCTTGTCTAAAGGGTGCTCACAATGAATTTTATAGGCATAATGATTATCTTTTCAAGGGAAAATATTTGTGTGTACCTAGAACTTCATTGAGAGAACTTTTAGTGAGTGAAGCTCATGAAGGAGTAATCATGGGTCACTTTGGTATTGAGAAGACATTAGCCATTTTACATGAACACTTCTTTTGGCCAAAAATGAAGGCTCAAGTAGCCAAGTTTATTAGCAAATGTGTTACATGTCATAAGGCTAAGTCAAAACTTTCTAACCATGGCCTTTATATGCCTTTACCTTCACCCACCTCTCCTTGGTTGGATATTTCCATGGACTTTTTCCTCGGTTTACCCAAGACAAAGAGAGGTGTAGACTCTATTTTTGTTGTGATGTGTAGGTTCTCAAAGATGGCATACTTCATTCCTTGCCATAAGAGTGATGATGCATCCTATGTAGCCAACCTCTTCTTCAAAGAAGTTGTAAGACTTCATGGCATTCCCCAAAGCATAGTAAGTGATAGGGACTCTAAGTTCCTTAGCCACTTTTGGAGATCATTGTGGGGAAGACTTGGCACCAAGCTCCTTTTCTCCACCACTTGCCATCCTCAAACCGACGACCAAACGGAGGTGGTGAATAGGACCCTTGGACAACTCCTTAGGAGCTTTGTGAAGAGCAACTTGAAGTCTTGGGAAGATTGTCTACCCTATGTAGAGTTTGCTTATAATAGAGTGATCAATTCTACTACTCTACTTTCCCCATTTCAAGTTGTTTATGGCTTTAATCCATTAACTCCACTTGACTTGTGTGCTTTACCTTTTAGTAATGTTTTAAGTAGGGATGGAGTGGATAGGGCCGAGAAGATCAAAGCTATGCATGCCAAGATCAAAGCAAGGATTGAGCAAAGGAATGAACAAGTAGCCACACATGCTAATAAACACCGAAAACATGTTGAGTTGAAAGTAGGCGATAGGGTTTGGGTTCACCTTAGGAAGTAGAGGTTTCCAAATTTAAGAAGCTCCAAGTTACTTCCTAAAGGAGATGGACCTTTTGTTATCATTGAAAAACATGGCCATAATGCCTTTAAACTAGATCTTCCCATTGACTTTGGTGGTAGTAATTCTTTTAATGTTTGTGATCTTACTCTTTGTGATGAAGGTATTGAAGACTTGGAAGGAGTAAATGACAACAACTAGAGGACAAGTTGCCATCAAGAAGGAGGGTTTGATGGAGGACCATCCCTTCTAGAAGTCAATGGAGAAAGTCAAAGAAGAATCACAAGGTCAATGCTCAAGAAGATAGAAGCACAAGTCCAAGGAGAGTTGACTAAGTCAAAGTCAACTCAAGATGAAGACTTGTCTCTTATTTTGAGACCTTGTAATTTTCTTGAAATTTTGTAATTTCTTATTTTTTTAGACAATTAAACAATTCAAATTTGGCCAATGTGAGAGCATGAAGCCCACGGCCTAGCATTGAAAGCATGCACCGGTTTTCCTTAGCCTTTTGGGAGAGAGTGTGTGCCACTCTCCTTGGAAAGAGTGGAGAGGAATTGAAGGGAAAGTTAGTGGCAATTCCACTAACTCAAATTCAAACTTAACCCTTAGATTAGATATAGATCAAGGGCTAAGTTTGAATTTCGGTGAGCATAATTTGGCACCAATTCAAGAATGATTCTTGACTCTTGATCAAGATCTCATCATGTGGTCTTAATTCAAATTGGAGTCACATGTTTCCCACCACTCATGTTTGAATTTTCTCCACATGATCTAGATCTAATCAAGAGGTGGAGAATTAAACTTGTGTCACAAGTTACATGCTCCCCTCTAAGTCTCATCGTGGCCTTAGATTAGCTTCCTAAACCAAGGGTTAAGGTGAGGATCCGTGTGAAGTGCTCCTAGGTGCTTCCCATGCGTTGATCCTCCCTTGATCCAAGGGTTAGCAAGCTAACCGATTTTCTCCTTGTGTTTTGGCGCCAAGGACTTAGTATAAATAGTAGAAAAATTGAAGTGTAAGGACTTTTGGATCAATTTTTGAATGAATTGAATTTAACAAGTGCTAATTCTTTGAGAGTGGATTTCTCTCTAAGGTTTGTTCTCAAACCTTGAATCTTATCATGGAAACTCTTCCTTGTGACGATTCTCCCTTAGGTTTATTGCTTTTGCATGGCGCCATCACCTTCTAAATCTTCTCCACTTTCATTTTTCTTCTAAGTCCTTGACTATTGGGTCAATTTTGAGTTTCCGCCATTGATGCGTCCGTGGAGCTTCCAATTGAAGATGAAGATTGGGCCAAATTTGAGCTTCTTCTCAAGCAAGCTTGTATCAGCTTAAGATCACTTGATCAATCCATCAAGGATCAAATGGCTTAGATAGCACATGTTCAACACACCTTATAACTTAGTATTTAAAAACTAGTATTTAAAAACTGTAAAAATTTTGAAACAAAAATTTCAATAATGAAAGAAATCAAATGCATGTTTTGCTGGAAAATTGACAGGACCGTCACCAAATCTGCCCAAACTTGTGAATTTTTTTAGCATACCAAATAAGCTTGGAAAATTATTAAACCTTACATTTGAGCCTATATATATGTATATTGAATGACCAAATGCCCATAATTCACTAAAACAACATTTAACCCAATGAACCAACCACAAACCCGAAACTGTTACAGAATCAGCAGAATCGTCGCCAAACTGCACTTAGGCTTGTAAATTGGCTCAAAATGACTTGAAATTTTGAGGATTGGTTTGGGTGATCTTTATGCACGAAATAAGCTCAAATTAAGGTGCAGGGAAGCCACAAATAAGGGTCCAAAAAACAGGGAAAAATGTCTAAACACATGCAAAACACACTATAAGTTCAAATATCATGTTATTAGCAATTTTGACACAATTTGTAATATGATGCTTGAGCCTAATGAGTAATGTTGCCTAATTGAGCTTGGACACTAAATTTTTGGGTGTTTAATGACCCAATTTACCAAGGTACTGCACTCAATTTTTCCCAAAATTTTTCTACTACAAGAGCTACTCAATTTTCACTCTAATTTTCTTCAATCTTATTTTTCTTGTAATTTCTTTTCTTAAATTTTTCTTTAACTCTTTTCTTCGAATATTTTCTCTTGCTCTCTTCTTTTATTTTATTTTTCTTTTTCTATATTTTCTTTTGGCTATTCTTTGCTGGACAGTCCAAGTATAGGCTCAAATACTCAAGCAAGTCAAGTCAAACTTTGCTAACAAGCAAGATAATGCATGGTAGTGGTAACTTGAACTTATAATGAGCAATGCACATAGTAATAACACATATAAGCACAAATTTAGCCACATATGATGTAGGGGATTCAAATTCCAGCAAGGAGACTCAAAATACATATTGAGAAAATTCATCAAACACATGGGGGCTATCAACTAGAATGTGTCTAGCATGTAAAATAGGCCATGTATGATCAACCATGAGTGTCAAAACATCACATCTATGCATTGGACAACCAAGACACACAAAAAAACTCAAATAAAAATTCAATTGAATCAAAAATTGAAATAAAAAAGATAGGAGCTAGACTCAATACCACAAGTAAAGAAAAACTAGGTGAAGAACAAGCTCTTGATACCAAATTTGATGCAAACCCATGAGGAACTTGTAAGGGATCTTCATGAATAAGCAAAGGGATGCCCCAATCTTCATTCACCCATCATTCAACACTCAATCAATTGATGAAGCTTGCAGAAAAATGATCAAACTCACGGACTCAATGAACAAAGAAGAAGAAATTAAAAATGGAAGAAGGAAGAAGTGTGGTAAGCGCCATGGATGAAGCACCCAATAAGCTTGGTTGGAGAATCGCCACTTGAATCATGGATCCATGATAAGATTCAAGGTTCTTGAAAGAAACCCTAGGAGAGCTCTCTCATTTTCTCAAGACACAAGTCTTAAAAATTCTATTTCATTAATTTTGACCATAAGTGAGTACAATAGAAATGTTGACCAACTTAAATGAAAGTGCAATGGGTCTAAGGTTAGAAATCTGAAATGTTCTCCACCCTAGGATGAAATGAGTGATCAATGGTGAGATGAGAGACACCCTAGGCTGAGCACACTTCACAATTACAAGGCCCAAATCCAACTCTTAAAACAAATACATAATTGAAAGAAACTAATAGGCTTAAACAATTAAACAACTCGCTGGAAAATCTTGGTAGCATTCCAATGTTAACTTCAAGCTCCATTTCCTCCTAGATTCAGTCCGAACTGGGCTTTGGTGTCTCAAGCTTTTTTTGTAGCCCTTTAAGTCAGATTTCAAATGCCACCAAGAAGAAATTAATTGGAGTTTTGTAGCCCACATTATGCTCGAAATACTGAACCTTGTCAGCACCCCGCTGGAACATCCTGGCAGTATCCAAACGTTACTTTCAAGCCCAATTTCCTCCTAGATTTAGTTAGAACTGAGCTTTTGTGTCTTCATAGCTTTTGTAGCCCTTTAAGTCAGCTTTAAAAATACACCAAGAATAACTAAATTGGAGTTGTGTAGCTCGAGTTATGCCCTAAATACTAAACCTTGTCAGGCACCAAAAATAACAACGAATTTTATTCAAGCCCAATTTAAAAGTAAGGTTGAAGAGTTTGTTGAGCTTTTGGTGATGGTCCTCCATCATTTTGTGTCAATCCGTGAGTTTCATAGCTTATTCCGCAAGCTACACCTAGTTCTTTAGTGTTGAATCATTTGGTGAATGAAGATTGAACACCCCTTTGCTAATCCTTGAAGATCCATCACAAGTTCCTTCATGGGTTTGCAATCAATATTCCTTTTTCTTTTTGAACACGTTTATAGAATATTTCAAAAACACTAAACGACTCATGTTTATCGGCTAGGAAGTATACCCATGTGAATCTAGTATAATCATCTACAATAACAAACCCATATCTCTTTCCTCCAAGACTTTTAGTCTGAGTGGGTCCAAAAAGATCAATATGTAACAGTTCTAAGGATCTTGTCGTGGAAACAACATTTTTGGATTTGAAAGAAAATTTAACTTGTTTCTCATGCTGACAAGATTCACACAGACGATTGGATTTCCAAGATATTTTTGGTAGACCTTTAACAAGATCCTTTTTCGAAATTTTTGAAATATACTTTAGACTTAAAGGTTCAAGCTTTTTGTGCTAAATATCTCGTTCATCGTTTGCTGAAATTAAACATGTTACATTCTGATCACTAAGGTCAGAAAGACAAACCTCATAGAGATTATTCTTTCTTTTCCCTATGAACATAATGGATTCGTTAAAGGCTACTTCATATCCACTATCACAAAATTGACTTATGCTAAGCAGATTGAAGTTCAGACCTTTAACGTAAGACACATTTTGGATGAGAGGGTTGGGTGTCTTACCAACAGTCCCAATCCCTAGGATTTTACCTTTCCCTGAACCATAAGATACAGATCCTTTACTTGGTCTGAGATCTTGGAACATAGACAGGTTTCTTGTCATGTGTCGCGAGCACCCACTGTCCAGGTACCAGCTTGAAGTCCTCTCTTCTCCTATTAAGGATATCTACAACAGGAATAATGAGTGACCTTGGTACCCAAGTCTTTTTGGGTCCTCCTTTGTTAGTAGAAGAAGGTTTCTTTTTGTTTAAGGTTTTGGTGTTTTTCTTATAGTCATTTGGAACCTTATTATAGCTCTTGTCCTTCTTCTTATAGACAGACGAAATGAATTTAACTTTCTTCTCATCCGTCTGTTCAACATAGCCTAGTCCACTTTTTCCAGAAGGAGACCTCTCATATTTTAATATGTTTTCAAGCATGGAGGATCCTTTGGTGAACTTGGTTAAGTCCTTGAGCAAAGATTCATTTTCTTTCTTTAATCTTTCGATTTCAAGAAGAAAAAGATTCTTCTCAGACTCAAATGATGTTTAATCTGATACTTTCTTTTGTTGTAACTCCTTTTCGGTTCTTAAAGCAACATTTTCTTCCAAAGTTTGTTTCAACTTGGCTTTGCATGTTTTATATTGCTCAGCAATAAAATGAGAGTTTGCCAAAAGAGTATCATGTGGAATATCTTCTGATTCTGAATCAGACTCAGATGAAGAAGATGAAGTAGTATGAGTTTCTATTACCTCGGATGAGACAGCGTCTCTAGCCATGAGGCAAATGTTTGCAGTTTCTTCTTCCTTTGTGGATTCCTCTAAGTTGTCGTTGTCAAGATCTTCCCAAGTCAGTAAGCTCTTTTTACCCTTGTCTCTTCTAGGGTTCCACCATTCTTTAGCTTTGGACACTCAAATCTCATGTGCCCAGGTTTTTTGTATTTGTAGCAGACAATCTCAGAACCTTCCTCCTTGCTTGAAGGCTTCTCGGGAAACTTCTTCTCTTTCTTCTTGAAGAAGCGTTGACCACTTCCTTTCTTCATCATCATCTTCTTGAAGCGTCTAGCATTGAGAGAAATTACATCCTCAGACGATCCATCAGACGAATCAGATTCAGTAGTCACAGCTTTAAGGATCTTATTCTTCTTCTTCTTCTTCTAGCTTGATTCTTCTTTGGGACCTTCATCGATAGACGGTAGAGCTATGGGCTCTTGAACTTTAATTTTGTCCCTTTTGCATAGAAGTACCTCATGTACTCTTAAAGAGCCTATTAACTCATCAAGAGTTAATGTCTTCATGTCACGTCCAACAAGATGGCAGTAGACATTGTTTCCCATGGAGTAGGAAGACTATCTAGAATCTTCATGTTGTTTTAAGCCATTGAGAACGTGATTCCCAATGAAGTGAGTCCATTTAATATGGTTTGGAATCTTCCAAACATCATATCAACAGATTATCCTTTCTTCATGGAGAACATCTCGTACTCTCTCTGAAGGGTTGCAACTTTTCTCATTCTGACATTTTCAGTCCCTTCATAAGAGATCTTAAGAGCATCCCAAAGCTCTTTGGCAGTTTTATAGGCACAGAATCTGTTGTATTCTGTCCTAAAGAGTGCGCACGTGAGAACATATCTGGCTTTACTGTTAAGTTCCATGAAGGAGTATTCTTCATTTCCCCATTCAGATTCGGTTTGACCACAGGAATATCACCTTGGGTAATAATCTTCTAGAGTCTATACTAGGTAGATTTGATGTACATCTTCATGCGGTCGGCACAATAGGGGTAATCATCTCCAGAAAATGCTAGAGGCTTGTTCATAGATGACCCACCTGACAAGAACGTCAGTCCTTGAGACTTCATCTAGGATTTTTTCCTATAGCAGTTGTTAAGCGTTTAACCCTTAGAGGCTGAGCTCGATACCCAAGCTGTAAAAGATAAAACACAAGAAATGGGGTTGAATTGTGTTAATTAAAAAATTAGTCTCTTTCGTTTGTTGGTTTAAAAGCCAAGACGAAACTTTGTTCTTCTTCAATAGTTGATTTTAATGACAGACGTTTAAATTTGATTATCCCCATTAGTTAACAAGTAATATAATGAACACAAGTATTTTTATATTGGTTTGTCTGTCCAAGACTACGTCCAATTAGCCAACAACCACTGAGTTTTCACTACCGACCGTAAAATGATTACAAGTATTATTTGCACCCAGCCACTTCTGGCTAATACAAGATATTCTTTGACCACAGCCTTCCCAGGCTAAACAACAAGGTATTCTTTGAAACATAGCCTTCTCAGGCTAAAGCACCACAAAAGTGGATTTTAAAAGATTTTCAAAGAAAGAGAGTTCTTCTTCGCAGAGAGGGATATACAATGAAGTTCAAATGATAAGTGAGCAAAATCACAATAGGATAGAAATTATAGCGTGTTCGTCAACTTGATCTTGGGCAAGTGAAGTCCTTTTATAGGCAAGTCTACAAAGATCCGTTAGAGACATGAAGAGTGTCGTTGAGCTTTCCAAGCAAAAGTCTTCAAAAGGTGTCAGAGTGCAATCAATGAAGTGATGCTTTGCACAACGGATTAGGTGGCGCTCAAAACCTTTTTCTGACTTGTACAGAGACGTCATCAAAAAGGATGTTACCTATTCGTGTTGAAGAGGTTATCATGAATCCCCATACTGATCTTGGAAACTTTAAGAGTAAAAAATGGATTTTGAAATTGACGTGTTTTACTCCGTCTGAGCTTCACTTTCTTTGATAGACGATGCACTTCACAATCTTCATTCTTGAATAATGTCTTTGAGCTTTGTCTGAAGACTTCGTCTTGAGCATATCGTTTTATGCTTTCGTCTGATAACATGGCTTTAGGACAGACGAATGACTTGATCATGAAAAATCTTTGAAGGGTCATCTTCCGTCTGTGCTTGTTCAGTCTGTCTTTGACTTGCAATGCTTCAGTCTGATAAGTTTCGTCTGTTCTGTAATTAATCAAAACTTGAGACGTTAATCATCTTGATCTAACACTAATCTTCTTCGTAAACACTAAACAGGTTATTTGTGAGGATATAAGGGAGTTTAGTATTTTAATTAGTTATTTAAACGAGTTTAATTGATATAAATAAGGAAGATTACTAGGAACAAAGTCACTGTCATTTTGTAAATTGAGCATTTTCTCATTGTGAAAGGATAAATACTTTGTAAAGAACAAACTCTTGGAGGAGTGCACCTTTACTATTCCTTGTTCTTTTTCATCATATTCAATAAAAATTCTCTTTTCTTTCTCACTCAAAATCTGGGTTCCTAAGAAAATGGTGTGACTTGTCGAATCTGTGAAACTACCAAATCCTTAATTACAATGGGAAATCGGGTTGGAGCACCGGAGAAAGTTGTCAATGAGCAAGGTCTACAATTAGAAGAATTACAGACTAATTTAAACTACGTCAAAGATTTTCTGTTAAAGATTGACCACCTTCACGCAAGATGAGCTAGGTGTTGAAGACATTCACCAGAAAGTTGAGCAAATGGGTGTCAAAGACATGGACTCAAAAATCGTTACGATTGAGATTACAGAGGAGATAATGGTGGAAAAGGTTCAAGATTTGTAGCAGAAAAATGTAGAACAAGAAGATGATTTTGCATTTGTCAACAAAGAATCTCATTCTTGGGTGTTAAATGTTAATAATGTTATGGGTGATTATGGTTTTTTTATGAAAACTTCTGCAATGGTTTATACAAGAGCATTCAAAATGATTCACAACTTTAAGATCACAGAAAACAGTCTATGGACTTGACTTGACTTACTTTCCAATCATTTAGCTTCGAGATCCTTTTACAAGCTTAACTTACTTTCCAATCATTTAGCAAACCAATGTCTTGTTTCTTTTTCTCAATAACAACATCAAATAAAGTAAAGGAAGAATTTAAATGATCCAAGTTTCTACTTCCTCTTTAACTTGTGTAAGCATTAGTTCATCATCAAATGTGTAATGTCCTTGACAACTATCCTTAGTGATGAATTTCTCACTAGATATGACCGTTTGTGATGAACCCTATCTTGAACTCTTCTATCAGCCTATAAGGATTTCCAACAACAAGATAATATAAGTCATTAGGCACAATTAAGAGTTTTAACTTTCTAATTTCAAGTATTCTCTAATACCTTGAGATTCTAATGTGTCATAAATAATGTTATACAATATAAAAGTACTAAGATAAGTAAAAGTTTAAAAAAAAAATCTCATCTTTTAATGATGCAAAATTTCTAATCACTTCTTTGTGCACGACTTTTCACTTAGTCCAAAAATACTAATTCTTAATAATGAGATCATGAATCAATTCACCATATGCTCTAGGTTTAGTTTTACTCATGGTCCTGTACATAAAAACACCATCTTAACAACATTCTAAAAATAATTGTTTAGCATTATACATTTTTTACATAGTAATTTTTAATAAATTTTACACATTAGATACAGTAAAATTTTCATATAAACAACCGTATAGTTTAATAACCACAATTTATATATATATATATATATATATATATATATATATATTATTAAATAAAAATAAAAAATATAAATCAATAAGTAAAATGATGAATAGCAATTAAAATCTTCAAACATCCTCAGATTTATTAAAATATAACAACAAATTATTTCTAACTACGTTTTCAGTCGAACTAAAATTAACAACAAACAAATTATTGACAACAAATGTATAAAATCTTTTAAAATATAGAAAATTTTTCTATAACAAGGAATTAATTTCAAATTCCAAATAACAAGAATATCAAGCCATGATAATTTAAAAAAAAAAATTATAGTAAACTTGTTTCTATAATTTCTTGAAACCAATTTAAGGGTATTAGAGTTGCTTAGCAATCTTGTCTCGATAAGTGCCCCGTAACTTAGATTGTCGTGCTCTTTATCGTTAATTCGCTTAGCATTTGACCCTCCTGCTATGCAATTTTGCCACTACTTCGACTTGAGCTCTCTAGCCGAATTTCGGTCAGCAATTCTAAATGTCGGTGAAAGAATTTAAAACCTGCTGTACACAAAACAAATATAATAAGCATATAAGAGAGGGATTCTCATCAAAACATGGTAATATACAAGCCTTGCAAAATATCTTCAATCTTTGAGGGCTTCAAGAATAATTTTTCACAATTTCAAAAGATAAGTGTTAGTACGATAACATAAATGAAGTAGTGGAAACTTATCAAAGATGGGGTGTTTTTCTAATTAGAAGAGTAAAATGGACGTGTCACAACCCAAACAAAAAAAAAAAAAAAAAAAAAAAGTGAACTTAAAAAAATAGAGGTGAAAGTAAAAATTCTCTCTCTTTCCTCGTATGTTTCAAACCTAAGGCGATTCTGTTAAAAAAAACAATACAGATTTTAATAATTAGATTACAAAAGTAATCTAATAACAAAAACTCAAGAAAAGGGGTCGGTTACTGAATGAAAAGTAAAAATCTTTTAATTTTGGAACTATTACTAATATTCTTAGAGTGCAGAAAAATATTAGAACCATTTTAGTGGTAAAAAATTGAGAATGTTTACACGAAGCCCATACATTAAGTTATTTTTCCATCCTAATAAAAAAAAAATCAAGAGTGGGGCTAGTTAGTGGTCTTGGGACACCGGTTAAAAAAAATGAAGAAAAAAACAAGTACTAAATGTGTGAAAGTCATATATGAGTGTTAAAAAAATCTTAGAAGTTTGCGCATGCCAATAAAAAAAATTTATTGTTAGCTTTTTCACCAAAAAATTAGTTAACATTTAACCAAAAATAAAAAAAAATAAAAAAATACTAGAGAAACAATTTTGTAAAGCGTTACTTAATTATGAGGGAGCGACATTAGCGAATCTTCGTAATTATGTAGATTATTATCATCACTTATGAGATTGTACATACATCCCAGTTACACAAGCAAGAGTACATTTTGAAAACATATACATGGTACATTATTAATCCCCACTGCACAATTAAATCACTGTATAGTTTATTCGACACCCGACCAACCACGCGAACCTTAATTTCCTTTGGGAAATATACTATTATTATTCAACATCAATCGATCCACGTTCAAAAATTAACCAACCCATCATCAATCATCAATCATGATTCACGAATTGAACTTGGTGCAATCTAACCTAATTTCTCCACTATTCCCAGTCTTGACCCCAACCTTTCCAAGCTTCTTCATGGCCGTAACAAACGCTTCATTGAAGTCCGCAGCGTTGTTCGCAAACCGAACCACCGTAGGCTGTGACGTGGCATCCTCGAACAGAATCTGGTCCGATGTAAGCAACCCTTTTCCCGAGAGCAGATTTTGGTAATAAACATTGTCGAATGCCGCAGGGGATTGCGGGTCCAGGGCAACCGCTACGGTGGGGTCGGGGTTTCGAGGGCACCCTGCCATTAATTGTTGGGCGTAGGTGGAATCCAGAGTGGGGTCCACTGGGCTTGTAGATGAGAACGAGTATAAACGGTTCGCGAATTGGTCACAGTGTGAGAACCCAACGGTGTGGGCTCCTGAGAGAGCTATCATATCGGTTTGAGTCAAACCGTGCTTGGAGAACAGTGCAGTGAGTTGGTCCAATTTGAAATTTGCTTTTGGAAGGTTTCCTTCTACGTTGGATGCCTTAGAAATAAGCCCGTCTCTGCGTCCAAGCTCTACGGTGTATGATGGGCCTCCAAGCTGACACAGTTCCACATTAAAATAATAATAGTCAATAAGTGACATTATATTTAACTATTATTGTTACTTGTTGTATTTAAATTTAATGTATTGCGGGTATGTAAAAATTAGATAATTATAAAAATTAGATCAGATTGACTGGATCAATTTGATCAATATCAGTAAATTATTTGTATTCTAATTTATATTTATATATATATATATATATATATATATATATATATATATATATATTGTCTTTTTCTAATAATGGCACCAAGAAATGCATAATTAAATGTATACTTATAATTGTATAATATAGTTCGTCATTTATAGAATAAAGATGTTTGAGCTTAGATAAGATTATTTCAATGTGAGAATTCATGTAATCAGATTTTTATTTTTATTTTTTTTTAAGATGTGCTCATAATCTATGCGACAAATAAAATGAGAAAGAAAGAGTATTAATTAGTATTAGTTTTTTTAGAATAAAACTTCAATTTAGTTTCGTAGACATTTTCATTGTTATTCACTCATAAGTTTCAACTCAATATTTGAGTTTATAAAATAACGGTTTCTATTAAAAGTCAACATAGTTATTGAGATAAAATTATAATTCAGCCTAAAACGTATTTGCAGAATTGCATCAAATTTTATTCTTTATAAATAGCAAGTATTTATTATTATTATTATTATTATTATTATTATTATTATTATTATTATTATTATTATTATTATTATATTCATTACATACTTAAATATATAATATGATTAATTCAACCAGTTTGATTGGTGACTTATTATTAATATCCCGACAGTTGTTAAGTCGGGACGAATTTAAATTTCATAGCATAATATTTAATTTTACTTTTTAAAACATTTCTTCTACTATTGGGCAAAATCTCTATCACTAGTTACGTAAGGATAACATAAAATTGCATTTAATATAAGAGAAAATGTCAAAGACAGAATAGTGTGTATTTTCTTAAGAGAAAAACGAACATCATACTTACATCCAATGATGTATTGTTACAAAATGTGACAAACGGGATTAACATATAGTCAACTTCTCACAGTACATCATTAAATGATAGTGTAAGCAAACTGATTGTGATCAATTAAAAAAATAACCTCTCAGTAATTTTACCTTTAAATTAATGAAATGAATTGATTTTTCTTTTAGGAATATATGCTAAAAGCTTAAACAGTTTTTTCATTATAATATATATATTTTTGTAATTGTGAGTTTTTATTTTGAAATAGTCTCCAATAGTCTCCGTTACTGGCTATTTTAAAAATGTTAATATGATAAGGTGATAATCATTAACATTCATATAAATATTTTATTTTTGAAATCGTTTATTATAAAAGTTAATAAACATGACATAAATAATGGGTTGTGATTGGTTTCCTCAAATACTTTAAACTAAAAGAACATCCTACCTAAAATTGAAGAGAAGATTAAAAAAAAAAAAAAAAAACATATTTAATTTTATAATAGATCAATAATATTGCTTACCAAGCTTATGACGTCTCTGGTAGCGAGTGACAAAATGTCTGCACATGATACGACTCCAGGGCAAACAGCTTCCACTGCTTGCTTTGCTTTGATCACAGTGTCAAACCCATCTCCTGGTAGCGAAAGATTTTCCGTCGCATCCTTCTCTGCGTCCCCATTTGGCGATGCTATTATCACTGACGCATCACATCCCTATACACCATCAACATTAATATATTCTTCATTAGTATAACCAACCCAATTTTGCCATCAATTGGATTAAATTCAAACTTTTATATATCTAATTTTAATTTGCAAATGAAATAGAATGGGATTATTTTTTCTAGCTTGTTCGTGTGTTAAGTGTAGTTGGTCAAAAGTTAACAATACATCGACTAATAGGATTCTTGTATGTATATTAAACCTCGTAGTCAATGATTTGTTAGTAATCTTTGTATGCACCAAAGGCGTGCGCATGTTTTCATGTCTCTCATCGTTTTATCATTATATTATTTATAACCGAAAAATACGAAGTCACACATAGCATATATACCAAATGCGCGATATTGCAAAATTTTCTTGTGGATGACATAATCAGGATAACAAAGAAAAGAGAAGAATAAACCTCCACCAGCCATAAACGTCACAGTCGTGTTTTGAAAATTCAACTTCATACATGAAATTTAAAAAGAGAGATTACACGGAAGGAAACTACTATGTGAAGAAATTAAATGCATGCTCATAGAGGAAGAAAACGAACCAACTATATATAAGAGGAACTGGGTAAATTTTATATGAAGCATAGTGATAATTCATTTTTAATCTATTCTTATAAAAACATGATATGATATGACCCTGAAAAATTATAGTATTATGTCAAACACAAGTGAGGAACCAAAGAAGTATATGAATTGAGGGAGGCACCTCAACAAAGCAATCATGGAAAAATAAACGCAGAGTTGCTTGTCCAGTTGTGATGGTTTGAGTAAACTTGTTAGTGACTGCTTGGGTCACGATGGATTCCACGTTTGGACATGATGAACTGTAGAAATTCTCTACTAATTGGCCTTGTCCCTTTGATATAAGCATCAACAAAGCCATAATTAGTACTATCCTCATGATCTCCATTTTCTCTGGCTGCTCTAGCTATGTAAACGTGTTCTTAAATTCACACAAGTCTAATATATATATCCTTTTGTTTATACATCTCTTTCTTTCCGCGTGGCTGATGAAGTAGCCTAGTGGGATATACTAAAAGTCAAAAAAAGGAAAAGAAGAATGAGGCAAAGAAGAATAGTTCATTACTTGCCCAACATGTGCTATATAATATATAAGTGGAAGCTGCCTTGGTCCAAGTAGAGGTCATTTTAACTTGCCAAAGTGAAATCTTCATCTTTGGTCAATTTCTCCATATTGGGTATTAGTGAGTTGCTAAGTTGGTCGAGTGATATATGGAATGTACATATTAATTTACATTAAAATATAATTTTTATTTAATGAAATAAATCGTTTTTAGAATTTAATTAAAATGGTATTAAATTTTTATTGTTTTATTAGATTTTGACTTCTAAAACATTACTCTCCCTCTCTTCTCTATTTTAGAAGCTTTTGTTTTTCTCCTTTAAGGAAGAAACTTTTGTTGTTGTATATTTAATACAACTTACTTGATAACTTAGTTATATTGATAAGACATGTTAAATTTATGAAAAATTGAGTTCCCTTGTACAATTGTGATTAGGTCCTAAATTAAATATTAGACATCTATAACCGATACAAGGGATCGAAAATCGTAGAAATACTTCAGTCTCACCGAGAAGCTAAAATTCATAACGGTGGTTATAAAAAGAAAAAGAAAGTATAGATCATTTTATAAAACCTGTACACTGTTGAATATTTGTTCAAAGTTTAAAGTTTAATCTTAATCTCTAATTACATTATCAGAATCTTTTATTTTTAATTTCAATTTTCCAAGTATAGTGAAATCTATCAATAGTTACTAGTATATTGAAGTTAATGCAATGTCAATTAGAAAGATAATTCATGTGGAAGGAGAGACTAGTTTATAATATAACTATTGAATTTCAAATGAGTTTCATTATTATATATCGTTAATTGTAAAAACTTTATATGTCAAACAATTAAAATTATCTGTAAATATGAAATACTTTCTGTTATTTCAATAAAATTATGACAACAATGCTGAAAATATGTAAAATAGTTATTTCCATCCAAAATAAAAAAAATGTTGATTTTGATTTAATAAAAATCATTTATATTTTCTGTAAAAGAAAAAGTTAACATGAGAGGATGGTAATTTATTTAAAAATATGCATTCGGGAGAAGTTTGAAATCCATCCCTAAATATAACGTGGGTAGTAAAGATAATTTAGTCAGCAAAAAATTAACCGGATTCAATTATTACTGAAAAAAATAATGAGATGATATGACTTAAAATTGCACACATAAAATACTTCACTTCACTTGTTAAACATTTTAAAATTTTGTCGTTTAGCTTGAAAAAGAAAAATGAAAACTTGTCCTGGTCACTGGGGCCATGTCAGCCCAGTGAGATTCAACCGCCAAAATTACAGAATTGGTGGCGGATGAAAAACGTATTTACGTAAATAGAAACGTTTTAAAAATAGAAGCAAGCTTGGGAAGTTGAGTACGAAATTAAAATTAAAATGTGGTCGGTTAAATTTTATTAATTTAATGTTTATGTATCAATAGTTGTTATATATTCGTATGCAATTGGGTGACTCGATCCTAACGTTATGATTTAAAAGTATTTTTCATTTAAATTATTTTACCTTAATGCGTTCACTTAGAAATAGAGCAAACTTTAAGAATAGACACAATAGTGTAGAAAAAAAAATAACATCAGTTAAATAAGGTTTATATCATTAATTATGAATTAATGCCAAAAGTGATAAACTAAAATTAAAAATGAGTGACGTTGAAAATAAAATATTACGATAACGTATATGAAAAATATATTTTTATGTCAATTATATTTATAATTGACGTAAAAAAGGTGATTCAAAATTTTAAAAATATATATAGACTTTCGATTCTTCTACAATCGGGTAGAAAGTGATTAAGACTTAAAAAATATATATTATTAATTACAAAATTTTAATTTAACATGCTGCTTCCTTAAATTTCACTAAGCTAGTATTTTTTTTCTCCTCCCATTCTAGTTTTATTCACCTTCCTTTCATTAAGCTAGTAATTTTCTTTTCTTGAAACCAATGAACCAGTGAAATAAAAAGAATAGATACCTAGCTACTGTCTTTTAAAGACTAATAATATACTTTACAAGGAGAATAAAAGGAATATAAGAAAAAACATGATAAAGGGATCTCACACAAATTCAATTATTTTTTAGATCAAATAACTTTTTACATTATTTTTAATAAAAATTAAAGTTTTTCAAGACTCTAACATAAATAATATATGTTAAAGATTGATAATGATTAAAAAGACCTCATCCAATTACAGTGTGACAAAGAAAAATAACTGAACATAATTTATAGTATTATCGAGTCCAAGGGCATGAAGTTTTGGTAGGATCAGTTTTCCTATGTGAGATAGCCCTGTATGCCACAAAGCCTCCCAAACTTGCATTGCTGGTTAATATTGTTTTAACGGCTTGATAACTTAATGTAAATCACCAAGAATATCAAAAGGATACCAAAGCCTCCCAATTTTTTAACATATCTTCCAATCATAAAAGGGGCCTTTTTCTTTAAAGAAAAAATGACTATAATAATGTGCGGATGATTAAACCAGTTTTTGACTATTTTGTATAAGAGAAAACTCACCAATCCACCTTCATCATCATCTAAGTCTACAGATTTTTCTGTTGTATCTTGGCTTCCAACGTAATCTGTTACACATGAAACTTAAATTTGGAGGACATTTGTAATATCCCTTTCTAATCCTTAAAAAGAAGCGTAACTGAACATACATTCTAAAATAAAGTAAAACTCTTTGCGGAATAATCTTTGAAGAGGTTTAAGCGTAGAAAATGCGGAATAATTTTTTTTTTCTTTTTCTTTTGTATTGAACGAATAAATCAAAGTGATAAATAAAATAGGATAAGTTTGAATACTAGCTTATACGTTAATCATTTACTTGTTGAGTAGAACTATAATAACTTGTTGTACATAAAATAGTTGTAGTAATGATAGCTCAATCCTATAATTTCAATACTAACAGAACTTGTACTAAGCATATACATGTTCAAATCTTTATCGTAATCGGCTACATTATTATAATTGCATGATATAATATACGTAATTAAATCATACATGAATATAAAATAAGTAAATAGAAAATACACATGAGTATATATGGCTAATCAAGGTACCTAAATGTGCCTAGTCACAAATCAGTAAAAGAATATACAACATCAGTATCACAAAAATATAAATAGAAAAGCTAACTCATAAGCATAAAAATATCTAAAAATAAGCTATCTGTCCCACAAAATCCAGGTAAAAGGGAAAAGCCTATATAAGAGAAATTCAATCTATCATCAAGCTGTATAAGATGTACATCCTACCTAAAATATATACTATCCTCATAATATCCTAACAAGTATCCTCGGACGGATACTATCCTAACAAGTATCCTTGGACGGATACTCTTGATCAAAGTATCATCATGCACTTTCAATGGTAGTCTTCGGAGTAGCGACTGTGATGGAGGTCCATCTACTCCAATAATGGAAGTCAACAATTCAAGAAGACTAACAAGGTCTATGCTTAAAAGAATACAAGAAGAAGAAGAGAGGAAATTGACTCAAAGTCAAAGTTAACATGAAATTCAACAGTCAACCTCTCATGAACTTTTCTTGGTCAACAAACCTTGTAATAGTCTTAGGATTATTTGAACTTGTAGTTAGGCCTTTTGATTTAATACTTGGACATGTAATTGCATAAACATGTCACGACCATGTAATAGGTAGAAAGACTAAATTTTAGTGTATATTTGAGAGAGAGTGGTGCACACTCTCCCTAGGGAGAGTGGAGAGATTTTTGGAGGGAAGTTAGTGGCAATTCCACTAACTTCAATTCAAACCTAGCCGTGAGATGAGATCTACACCAAAGGCTAGGATGAATTCGTGAAGAGCATGCTTTAACACATGTGTGCAAGAATGAATTTAAACCTCTTGATCTAGATTCAATCAAGTGGTGGAAATTCAAACTTGAGTCACATGTCTCTTGCCACTTGAGAGTGAATTTCAACCTCTTGATTTAGATCTAATCAAAGGGATGGAATTCAAACTTAAGACACATGATTCTTGCCTCTTCTTAACTCAACCGTGGCCATGTGATCACTTCATAATCCTAAGGTTATGAACCTTGATCCGTGTGAAGTGCCTCTCAAGGCTTCCCATGCGTTGATCAAGTCCATAATCCAAGGGTTAGCATGTGATCCTTGCTAACCAAGCTTGGCGCCAACTCTATAGGTATAAATAGGAAAATTTTCTGAATTGTAAGAACTTTTGATGAATTTAGAAAGAAGCACATTGCTTTTGAGAGAGAAAGTTCTCCTCTAGGTTTCTTGAGTAAACCTTGTTTGAGTCTTATCATAGTGCATTCTCCATGTGGCGATTCTACCTAGAGCTTATTGCTTAGGCATGGCGCTCCTCATCCTCTTCTCTACTCCATTTTATTCCTTTCTTCTTCTTTGAGACTTGATTCCGCAAATTACTCCATTAAAACCGTGAAGCTTATGCTTGAGAAGTGAAGATTGGGCAAAGCAAGTGAGACTTCCATGGAAGGCTTACATCAGACTGGTACCTCTTCTCTAGGTGGAGTAGGATCTCTAACGTAGCCTGAGAATCAATTGGGCATCCAGGCAAAAGGAAACTAATCTGCAGGATCATACGACGAGTATGCGGAAAGTGGGATATCTTTTACTCTGGAAGATGCATCCTAGGATAAACCAGTTGGGGTCTGTTTAAGGTATGCCTAGATCGGACATAGGCACGTCTAAGGACGATGAACCTGGCAGAGAAGTCACACTAGTCCAAGTGTATCCACAAACTCAAGGAATGATAAGTCTAATGGGCAGAGTGAATGAGAAGAAATGGCGGGGTCCTCCTAAACACTTTGGTGGTCTCAGGTCGAAGCTAACGCTCCCAATGAAAGTGTTGATAAGTCACAAAAGTGAGTTATTTTTATACTCTTTTTTATATAATAAATTGTCCTTTTCATACTCTTAAGCCACCTAAAATAACTCTAAATTAATCTTAATTCATAATAATTCATGTTAGAGTTTGTTGATGGTGTGTCAAGTGTTTCAGGGTGAAAATAGCCAAAAACAGGTGAAAAACGTGTCCAGAAAGGCATCTCTCGCAAGTTGGAACACAAATCGCGCGAATTGGAGCTCCAGTAAAGAGGAAAAGCTCTCTGGAACCTTATCTCGCGCTCATCTCTTCACATCTCGTGCGAGAACCCCTTTCTTCAAGAGCAAGTTAACTCTCTGGCACCTTATCTCGCGCCCAACTATCTCATCTCGCGCGAGGTGGCGTAACTTCAAGAAGAAGTTAACTCTTTGACACCTCATCTTGCGCTCATTTCGCACCCAACTATCTCATCTCGGGCGAAGTGACTTGGATTGCAGCACACGTTTCCTTTCTAAAACATGAACTCGCGCGAGATGCTAAATATCTCACGTGAGTTGGACTCACAACAGGCCCAAGTCCAAAGTTTTAAAGACTATAAATACACATTATTTCACATTCAGCAGGAGTTAGCTCAGAGGTCCAAAGTTCGAGTTTTAGACCTAATTCTCAGTCTCCCGACGGCTTAACCTAGACGGCGGCTGCACTTCGGCTGAGGACCATTCCAGTTCATAGCCGGCGACGAAATTCAACTACAAGGAAAAAGAGAAGGAGATTCTAGACTTCACTATGTATTCTCTTTCGATTACTACTTGTACTGTTTTCTTTTCCATCATGAACTAACTCTCACTTTGATTGGGAGAATGATGTAATCCTAATTATCCTCTTTATATGATTCTCGATGTGATTCAGTATATGTTTGGGTATTTGTTCTTCGTTCTTAATGTTATTTATTAATTGACGACTAATAAATTGATAAGTTAACCTAGGGTCATTCTGACAGAGTACACCTATTAGTACTGAAGAATTAAACCATTATTACGCTAGGATCCTAGATATGGGAGTAGGTAGTAATGCGGACTGCACCTAAGTTTACCCCTAGATTCATAAAACTAATTCCCCAATTAACTTGGTATTAACTTAAGAGATTAATTTATTTGGTTAACCTAGACGGCATGGGTGATCCTGAGAGGACGGTCATGAGGGTAGGAATCCGATCCGACCATGTTTATACATAAATAACATAAGAGAAAAGTATAAGGGGGGATTAGTGGTGAAATTGGGTTCCCAATCACTCTTCTTTCTTGGTCTAAATTCTTGCTCATTGATCTCTGTTTTATAATTTAAATCGATCTTTAAATCAAGAAATTGTTCTCATGCTCTTTTGAGAAATTAATAAAGTAAATAAAAATATGGCTTCTGAGTTGCTTGTCCTCGTGGGTACAACAACCCTAATTTATAAATACTATTACTTGACAATTGTGGTATACTTACCATAGCAAGCTCATTGATGTACTCACCGTTTGTGCGCATCAAGTTTTTTGCGTCGTTGCCGGGGACAAGCCAAGTTGGAACTTGTTTTTATTTTTACTTTATTGTTCCTTTTTAATTTTTCTATCTTAATTTTCTCTTTTCTTCTTCACCCTTTTTATTTTTAATTTTTAAAATTCCTTTCTTCTTCTCATAAACTTCTCTTAAAGTGCTCATATTAACCCCCCTGCAATTTTTTATTTTCAATTTTTATTTTCCAGATACCCTCACATGGTTTGGAATTTTTATTATTTTTGCAGGAGATTACGGAAACACGAAGAGTCGGAGTTTGGCCTTGATCTTGAGATCGAGAGAACAACTCACTCACTCTCAAGAGCAACAAGAGAAGCAAGAGCACAGTTTTCAACCGTCCCTTTACACCTAAACATGGATCCTTCACAAGACGATCAACCGAGGACCATTGCTCAACGTAGTAGGAGCAATTTGAGAATTGGTTCACCCATACTGCTACCACCGGGAATCACACATGGCGAGAATGCGCATCTCATTCCGTATTTTAGCCAAAACGTCTAATTTCACGGTCTCCCTCATGAGGATGCAACTGACCATATCAAAAACTTTCTCTACAAGTGCAACCACGTAATTGGAACAGCAGCCCCGGAGGTCACTAGATTGCGGTTTTTCCCATACACACTCTATGGGGAAGCCAAAATCTGGCTACAAACGCAGCCTAAGGTAAATTCTCAACTTGGACTGACCTTGAAACATGTTTTTTGAGCAGGTTTACCAGGGAAAGTAGGCGAGGCAATCAATCCCGTGCTATATATGCCTTCAAGATGGAGATTCAAGCAAGGCCAACCAAGAGGAGACACCAAGGGAGGAACCTCTAGCATATGTGCCCTGAATTCCATACCCGAATAGATTAAAGAAGGGTAAGCAAGACAATCAAAAGCAACAATATGCAATGTTCTTGGACGTTTTCGGCAAAATAAAGGTAACTATCCCGCTCCTAGAGGCTTTACAGCTGATGCAGGTTTACGCTAAGTTTATGCAAGAGATTTGCACCAAAAAGGCAAAGCTACCGAAGAAAGAGGTAGTAGTCTTGAATGAGGATTGTAGCGCCATCTGGACCAAAAAGCTACCACCGTAAAAGAAAGATCCGGGAAGCTTCACGATCCCATGCCACATAGGGGAGACTTACTTCCGAAAATCATTGCTGGATCTTGGTGCAAGGATCAACCTAATGCCCCTATCAACATTTCAAAAGTTGGGGGTAAGAGAATTGAAGCCTACAAAGGTTTCACTAAATTTGGCAGATCGATCACTAGCGTTCCCAAGAGGCGTACTAGAGAATGTACTAGTACAAGTGAATGAATTGCCCATCTTGACCGATTTCATAGTCCTCGACATGGAAGAAGATCAGGAAATACCTTATGTGACCTTCAATGTGTTTGAAGAAGCTAAGCGATCCATGAAACACAACACTTGCAAAGCGGAAAATACCTCAGACCACATCGCATCTGCGTGTAAAAACCTAGGTAAGAATCTGAACCCTGCTCCAAATTTGAATTTTGATACTAACACTGCAGGTTCAGCCATTCTTGACAAGAGGGAATTACCTACTCATCACCCATCTTCACCAGAAGACCACAAACCAAAACCAAGAGGTAAATCTGAAAAATCCAATGAACTGGAGAAGGTAATGTGGGATAGAGAGTCCAAACAAGCATTGCACCACTGTTGTGATAAAGGTACGCATCCTTCTCTTCTAAGCTCTGTAAATTTAATTAAGGATGATCATAATTTGCAAGTGCAGCCAAAAGCAACTCCTAACTTGGAGCAAGCAACTGTTATTGGACAACTACTGAACCTAAGTGATGATGGGGATCCTTCCGAGCTCGAGAACTCCATCCAAAACCATAGTCCAACCTAAAACGAAACTCAGTCCAACTTAGGGACTTGAAAGCCAAATGTTGGGAGACAACTGAGTATTCTAACTTTTTCTCTTTCGTTTTTGAATTATTAATTTTTCTTTTCTTTGTTTTACTTTAACTGAGTCTTAGAGTCACTGCACAATATACAATCATCAAAAGGAACACAAAATACAAGGTACACATCATAAAACCTCAAAATATCTTCAAATTGAGATTCATAGAGAGCAACTCGAGCAAGATTTTGACTAACTCGCGTGAGTTGAACCTTAATTTTCTAAAAAATTGCTCTCTACGAGTCAATCTCGCGCGAGTTACCATTACTTCATGCGAGATCAACCTTCCAGTGCTCTCTGTCACTCCATTTCGCATTGATCTCACTAGATCTCTCGCAAGATGAACTTCTAGAGAAGAATTTTTCTTTTCTGAGTATTGATCTTGCGCGAGTTGGGTTATGTTAGGAGTATATGTAGTTTGATTAGTCCCACATCATGTAAAATGATGCATTTAAACTTTAGTCCCACATCGTTTAGAAAAGTGAAAGAGACCGTCTTTTGTCTCTATATAAAGAACTCCCTGTAAAGCTTGAAATGCACACTAAGAATAAATTGTTCCTAGTGTAGTCATGGGCGTAGGCAAATTGCTGAACCACATTAAATTCTTGTGTCTTTTTCTCTCTTCTTTATTTTATTTATTGCTTTGTTCTTAACAATTGGTATCAAGAGCCAATTTCTTAGTATGCTCTATGGTTGCAACTTTGTCTGATCTTCCACATCAGAAAAGATTGGTTTATCCTCAGGGTAGAGAAGTAGTGGGAGCTTCTTGGAAAGCGGCAAGAACAATGGCATTGGAAGAAGGAAAGGTGAAGATCGAGAAGTTTGATGACAGAGACTTCGGATTCTGGAAGATGCAGATAGAAGACTACCTATATCAGAAGAAGTTGTATCAGCCCTTGACGGGTGAGAAGCCAGAAGACATGGAGCAGTTAGACTGGGAGCTACTAGATCGGCAGACGCTTGGCGTGATCCGTTTGACGTTAGCCAAAAACGTCGCGTTCAACATTATGAACGATAAGACAACTATAGGTCTGATGAATGCATTATCAAACATGTACGAAAAGCCATCTGCAGCCAACAAAGTGTATCTAATACGGAGGCTAGTCAACCTTAAAATGGGCGAAGGTAATTCTGTTACTAATCACATTAATGAATTTAACGCAATCCTTGCCCAGTTGGCCTTAGTGCAGATCAACTTTGATGATGAGTTGAAAGCATTGATTCTATTATCATCCCTTCTGGAAAGTTGAAGTACAACTGTTACTGCAGTTAGTAGTTCTGCCAGTAATAACAAGTTGAAGCTTGATGACATACGAGACTTGATCCTAAGCGAAGACGTTCGCAGGAGAGGTTCAAGTGAGTGTTCTAATTCTGATTCCAGTTCTGCGTTGAGTATTGAAACTCGAGGAAGAAGTAGCCAGAAAGGTCAGAATCAAGGACGGGGCAGATCAAAATCTAGAGGGAGACAAGCAAAATTTGCTTGTTGGAACTGCCAGAAAAGGGGTCATCTTGCTCATCAATGTAGGGCTCCAAAATGGAAGAACAAAAAGAAGAAAGATGATGATGAATCTACAAATGCTGCAGAAGATGAGACTGGAGATGCATTAATATGCAGTTTAGATAGTCCTGTTGATTTATGGATAATGGACTCAAGTGCATCATTCCACACTACACCTTCCTTAGAACTATTTCATAACTATGTTTCAGGGGAGTTTGGGAAGGTTTACCTTGCAGATGGAAAATCCCTTGATATTGTGGGAAAAGGTGATGTTGACATCCAAACCTCTAATGGTGCCCTATGGACTCTGCACAATGTCAGACATATCCCCGCCTGAAAGAGAAACTTAATATATGTGGGACAGTTAGATAATGAGAGGCACTATACTACTTTTGGGGATGGATCTTGGAAGGTAATGAAAGGCAATTTGGTTGTTGCTCGTGGAAAGAAGCGAGGGTCTCTTTATATGTGTAACATCCCAAAAAATTTAAATAAGGATCTAATGATCAAGTTTGAAAAAGGTGTCAAAGTGCAATCAATTGCAAATAGTAGTTGTAGCTGGAAGTCCACAATTTCGGCTAAATGATTGCTCCCTTTTTCAAACTTTGTACAGGGATAGCATCCAATGTTAACTTATGAGATTGAGAATTCAAATGCTAATCTTGAAAGATTTTGGTAACTCTTAGGATTTGAAATTTTGGAGTTACTATCGTCTGATCTTCACTTCCCGGGACAGACGATGCAAAAGCTTGAGTTTCGTCTGATAAGCATCGTCTGTATTAGATCGTTTGATAAGCATCGTCTGTATTGGATCGATCGATAGCATAAATGTCACATCTTTGGATCGTCGATAGCATAAATGCTGGATCTTGGATCATGGATGACTTCGTCTATAGTGTCGCCGATCATGACTTTCGTCTATAGTGTAAATCGATCGACTATAAATCTATAGTATCGTCTGATCATGACTTTCGTCTATAATGTCGTCTGATCATACCTTTCGTCTATAATGTCGTCTGATCATGCCTTTCGTCTATAATGTCATCATTACGTAAATGCCTCTCTTGACTATTGTCTATCTTTATGTCGTCTATCTTGTCGTCGACCTTTAAATGCATTTGAGGTAATCGTCTCGTCTATCTTGTCGTCTTCTCTGAAATTATCAAAATTATGCATGTTAATTATTCTTGATCTGACACATGATTACTCTACTCTTTCTAGACAATTCTTAATTACTCTACATGTTTCTAGAAATTCCTTATTATTCTAATTTTTCTAGAAACTTCTAGTTTACTCTACACATTGAAGTGGTCCAAACTGGCTCTCAATGTCTTCATGACATTTCTATATCTTTCAATCTTCTTTAATTAGAAACAAACTGGAGCTCAATTGGAGATTTGTGGAGGAAGTTATGCCTAATTTAACAAGAATGGTCAAATGTGGAAAAATATTCACGTCACTGGTTCGTGGTCCACTTTCAAGGCTAATTTCACACCAGATGCAGTCCGAATTGGCTCTTTGTGTCTTCATGACATTTGTAGCTCTGTCAATCCTCTTTCATTTGCAAGAAACCTGGGCTCAAAACGATATTTGTGGAAAAAGTTATGCCTATTTTACCGAAAGTGATCATTTTGACTTTTCAACCATTCTAGAATTCTCTTTAAGATATTTTGATGGAAACCCAAGATATTTTGATGGAAACCAAGATATTTTTATAGAAACTCAGATTTTTCTTTTAGAAACAATCTCCAATACTCTAGAGAATTCCTTGGAAGTCTATAAATAGGGCTTAGGGGTGTCAAATGAAGACATAACCCAAAGAATACTTCCACATTCACTATCTTCACTACAAAAACCTTTCTATACTTTCTTCACCTTAGTAGGATATCTCTCCAATCAAAGTAGGAGCAAGTAGATAAAGGAAGAATATAAGAAGCTAGGAGAAACCAATAAGGGGATCTTTTCTTATCCTCCTTTCCTATTATTTATTCTCTTACTACTTCCACTCTTTTTGATTTCTTGATGTTTCTTTTCTTCATCTTTCTTACACTCCTTTTAATTCTTTAAGTTTGTAATTTCTTTATCCTTTGAATAATCAATTTAAAAGTTGTTATCCTTCTTTGATCAAACTTCTTTGAATACTAACATGATAAATAATTAAATATACGTCATGAACACATATTGATAGCATTATTATTGTTTGAAGACTGGTTTTGTGTTTGATATGCAATTACTTGGTAAATTGGATGTGAGTAAGTG
Source organism: Hylodesmum podocarpum (assembly GCA_026586105.1). Classification (NCBI taxonomy): domain Eukaryota; kingdom Viridiplantae; phylum Streptophyta; class Magnoliopsida; order Fabales; family Fabaceae; genus Hylodesmum; species Hylodesmum podocarpum. The sequence continues at coordinate 965,864 of JALJEV010001349.1, forward strand.
GTGATATGCATGATTGCATTGAAATGAGGATGGACTTGAATTGTTTAATGACCGATTGGAAATGCCTAGAGGAGAGGCATTATTCTAAGATTGCTTGGTGAATGGGCAATACTTAGAATGGGTTGAGATGAAGATGACCTAGTGGAAAGGTCAATACCTAAAATATGATGAAGGTCATTATACAATTCAAGGTCCTAGAACATGTTGCATTGGTGACTGGATCGTAGTAGACCAAGTCCGTAAGTCCTTGAACGGGTTCCCGTCTGAGTGAGTGGAATGTCGTGGACTGGGGGGTTCTCTTGGTGGGGAAATTGCCCTGCTCATGATGATCACATGTTGCGGGAGAGGTCCTGCCGGACACTGAGGGAACTCGACAAATTACGAGTGTCTACCTCTGGTGGGTCTGTTGAGTGTGAGAATCAGATGCCACAGGCTATTCCAGTGGAGGGCGCCACATTGCATTTTGAGTAAAGAGTGAAAATGCATGGTGGAGGTTCATGCATCATATAGAACTAGGAGCATACATTATTGATTGTGTGTTTGATTGAATATATAATTCATTGGAATCCATGACTGAATCATTGATTGTGATTAATGGTTTATTTGTTTTGGTGGATGGTTGTCGGTTACCTTACTTTGTGATTGATACTTTGATGATCATGGATAAGTATTTGAAGTATTATTCTAAAAATGATATTTTCGATGAAATCTTGAAAAATATTCTAGATTTATAAAATAAAAGGTTTTTCATTGAAATACAAACAATTGTTTATAATTATGGTTAAGGAAAGCTCACCCTTGCGTTTTGTGTTTTTAACACCTGTGATGATCCCGAACAACGTTCGGAGGAGCAGATTTGCAGGGTTAAGAAGATGTGGATGTTTTGCAATGGTTGATGCTACTCTCTTGATGTAAAGATGTTTGCTATGTTTTGCGTGTAGAAGTATTGGGTAGATGTTATAAGGAAGTAGAAAGGTAGTTATGTAAAATAATAAAATGACAAAGTTATGCAACCTAGATGTAATGACCTTTAAATATTATGTAATAAAAATGTTGTTTCCTAAATCTCTCTCTTATTTACATCATTAACCACTTTAAATTACTATTTAGAATATAATTAAAGTAAGTAAATAAGGGGGGGGGTTACAGTAGTGGTATCAGAGCAGGTCGAACCAGTTCGACTTGTGAGTTATGTGTCTGCTATGTTTTTGCTGTGTGTGAATGATTGTTTGTTTGTTTGCTTGAGTGTTTGTTTGATTATTCGGTGTGCTTTAATTGATTGAATTGATTAACCCAAAACAATTGCTATTGTTAAACCTTCGAATAGTCACCTAATTTAGAATAGGAGGTAGACTAACCCTATGATATTCTATGCCCTACTTTTATTAAAAAAGTATGGCGGCAAGAAATGATAGAGCTATAGCAGAAGCTTTACAAGCTCTGGCTCAAGCTATAGAAAACCAGAATCGAGGAAATAACAGAGGGAGGACAGAGTACCAAGGGTTGAATCACTTCCTGAAGAACAATCCATCATCCTTTAATGGGGGTTACAACCCAGATGGTGCTCAAAGTTGGATAAGGGAAATAGAAAAGATATTTCGAGTTATGGCTTGTCAAGACGAACAAAAACTAGCATTTGGAACTTATATGCTAACAGAAGAAGCTGAATATTGGTGGGAAAACAACCGTCAGTATTTAGAAATTAATGGACAAGTCATAACCTGGGAAATCTTCAAGAAAGTATTCATGGAGAAATACTTTCCTGAAGACATAAAGAATAAAAAAGAGATGGAGTTCTTGGAACTTAAACAAGGGAATATGATTTGTGGTGAATACGCGATCAAGTTTGAGGAGTTGGTACGATATTTCCCACATTACCAAGGAAGGACGAGGAAAGTTCCAAATGTGTCAAATTTCTTAATGGACTTCGACTCGAGATCAAGCAAGCTATCAACTACGGGGTATTAAACAATACCCTGTTTTAGTAAATATGTGTAGAATATATGATGAAGACTCTAGAGCTAAAGCAGCTTATTATAAAGGCAAGAATACTGGGGGACCCATAAGAAACAAGGAACAAAGACAGAGAGGAAAACTGTATACCCATCCTAAAGCAAAAATGGGCAACCAAATGTTTCAAATGTGGAAAGCTTGGGCATATCTCCCCTCAATGTCCCAAATCGAACATTACCTGCTACAACTGCAACCAAAAAGGACACATCCAAAGGAACTGCCCACAACTAAAAGAAGAAACCAATGGAAGCGTTAAAGGCACCAATAACAATCAACAAGGGAAACCAAAATTTGTGGGAAGAGTATTCACCTCAATGGAGTGAGGTCTCGAATGCCAATGATCTTGTACAAGGTACGTGTTCCATACGTGGAATTCCTTTACTTGTACTATTTGACTCGAGCCACTCATTCCTTTATATCTTCAGATTGTGCTAAAAGGTTACAACTTCCACTATCCCTTCTAAACATTGATTTAATAATAACTACCCCTACCAATGAGTCAGTTACAACTACTTACATCTGTGCAGATTGTCAAATAGAACTAAATAACAAAACCTTCCTAGTCAACTTGGTTTGTTTACCACTAAAACAAATTGATATTATTCTTGGAATGGACTGGTTATCTTCCAACCATGTCCTTATAAAGCTGCCGATAAAACCTTAATCTTTCCGATCTGAAGCAAGTAGGGATATGGAGATAATTTACAACCAAGTAAAAAGGGACTTAAAGAAAAATAATAACGTGTACATGATCCTTTCTAACCTAGAAGTGGAACAGAAGGTCACCTTCGATACTATACCTGTAGTACAGGATTTCTCTGAAGTATTCTCCGAAGAGGTAAACCAACTACCGCCTTAAAGGGAAGTTGAATTTTCTATAGACCTGATACCTGGGACTGGACCAATTTCTATGGCGCCCTATAGGATGTCACCCTTAGAACTAGCAGAGCTAAAGAAACAAATAGAAGAACTATTGAAGAAACAGTTTATTAGACCTAGTGTATCACCTTGGGGAGCACCCGTACTTCTAGTAAAGAAGAAAGACGGAACTATGAGACTATGTGTAGATTATAGACAACTAAATAAGGTAACCATTAAGAATAAGTACCCCTTACCAAGGATAGATGATCTTATGGACCAACTAGTAGGAGCTTGTGTATTTAGCAAGATTGATCTAAGGTCTGGATACCACCAAATAAGGGTAAAAGCTGAAGATATCCCAAAAACTGCCTTTAGTACCCGATATGGACACTATGAGTACATGGTTATGCCCTTTGGTGTAACTAATGCACCCGCAGTATTTATGGATTACATGAATAGAATATTTCAACCATATTTGGATAAATTTGTGGTAGTATTTATAGATGACATTTTAGTATACTCAAAAACCAAAGAGGAACATGCTAAACATCTTAGAGTGGTATTACAGATCTTGAAAGATCAACAATTATATGCGAAATGGTCCAAATGTGAATTTTGGTTAGAAGAAGTCAGTTTCCTAGGACACGTAATATCACAAGGAGAAATTGCAGTAGATCCACAACAATTATATGCGAAATGGTCCAAATGTGAATTTTGGTTAGAAGAAGTCAGTTTCCTAGGACACGTAATATCACAAGGAGGAATTGCAGTAGATCCACATAAAGTAGACGCAGTTCTAAAATGGGAAAGACCAAAAAATGTGACAGAAATAAAGAGTTTTCTAGGATTAGCTGGATATTATAGAAGATTTATAAAAGATTTCTCCAAGATAGCCTTACCTCTTACAACCTTAACTAGAAAAGGCCAAGCTTTTATATGGAATAACAACTGTGAACAAAGTTTCCAAACCCTTAAGAAAAAACTAACTCTTTGCTCTGTTTTGACCTTACCAACCTTGTTGAATCGTTTGAAGTTTATTGTGATGCCTCTAAACTAGGTTTAGAAGGAGTGCTAATGCAAGGAGGAAAAGTGGTAGCCTATGTATCAAGACAATTAAAAAACCATGAAAGGAACTACCCAACCCATGACCTAGAACTAGCTGCAGTAGTATTTGCGCTTAAAATATGGCGACACTATCTTTTTGGAACAAAATTTGAGGTATTTAGTGATCACAAAAGCCTTAAGTATTTATTTAAACAAAAGGAGTTAAATATGAGACAAAGAAGGTGGATGGAATTTCTAAAAGATTATCTCAAGTACCACCCAGGTAAAGCAAATGTAGTAGCTGATGCATTAAGTAGGAAGACCATAGCAATGTCAAGTTTAATGGTCAAAGAGATGGATTTAATAGAGCAGTTTAGGAACTTTAACCTTGCGTGTCAATTTACTCCTGTTAGTATAAAGTTAGGAGCCTTGAAAATAACTAATGAATTTATGAGTGAAATAAGACAGAAACAAGAAATGGATCCTTTTCTTAAGAATCAGATTGAAACCATAAGAAAAGGAGAAAATAGTAACTTCAATATTGGAGTTGATGGAATTTTAAGATTTCAAAATAGAATATGCATACCCAATGAATTGGAACTTAAGAAGGTAATCTTAGAAGAAGGACATAAAAGTAAGCTTAGTATTCATCCTGGTGCCACCAAGATGTATAAGGATCTGAAGACCCTGTTTTGGTGGCCTAAAATGAAGAAAGAAGTGAATGAATTTGTATATGCATGCTTAGTATGCCAAAAGGCTAAAATCGAACACCAGAAACCTTCAGGAATGCTGCAACCCTTAGAAATACCCCAATGGAAGTGGGATAGTATCTCTATGGATTTCGTAGTAGGATTACCAAGAACTTCAAAATGAACAGATTCTATTTGGGTAATAATAGATAGGTTAACCAAATCCGCCCATTTTATCCCAGTTAACGTAAGATATTCATTAGAAAAGCTAGCCAATTTATATATAAGTGAAATAGTTCGATTACATGGTGTACCCACAAGCATAATTTCAGATAGAGACCCTAGATTCACTTCTAGATTTTGGGAAAGTTTGCAAGAAGCATTAGGGACAAGGCTAAAACTAAGCTCTGCCTATCACCCTCAAACGGATGGACAGACTGAAAGAACTATTCAATCTCTAGAAGACTTATTAAGGGCATGTATTTTGGAATATAAAGGAAATTGGGATAGTTATCTGCCCTTAATAGAATTCACATATAATAATAGTTACCATTCTTCAATTGGAATGGCCCCATATGAGGCATTATATGGAAAAAGATGTAGCACACCTCTATGTTGGGTAGAGCCAGAAGATCACATAACCTTAGGACCTGAAATAATACAACAAACTACTGAAAAGATCAAGCTAATCCAAGAGAAGATGAGAGCAGCACAAAATAGGCAAAAAGGCTACTATGATAATCGAAGGAAGGACCTTGAGTTCGAGGAAGGGGATCATGTATTCGTAAAAGTAACACCTTGGACTGGAGTTGGCAGGGCTCTCAAATCCCGCAAGCTCACACCTCGTTTCATAGGACCTTTCCAAATTCTCAAAAAGGTTGGACCCGTAGCCTATCAAATTGCATTACCACCTACTTTGTCAAACCTTCATAATGTCTTTCATGTATCCCAATTGAAAAAGTATATTCATGATCCTTCACATGTGATGGAACTTGACGATGTTCAAGTAAAGGAAAACCTCACGTTTGAAACACTACCTGTAAGGATCGAGGATAAGAGGATCAAGTTCCTGAGAGGAAGAGAAATTCCCTTGGTTAAGGTTATTTGGAAAAACGGAACAAGTGAAGAGGTTATGTGGGAATTGGAAGATCAAGTAAAAAGCAGCTACCCTGAATTATTCCAATGAAGGTAAATTTCGAGGACGAAATTTTTAAAAAAGGAGGAGTATTGTAACATCCCAAAAAATTTAAATAAGGATCTAATGATCAAGTTTGAAAAAGGTGTCAAAGTGCAATCAATTGCAAATAGTATAGTTGTAGCTGGAAGTCCACAATTTCGGCTAAATGATTGCTCCCTTTTTCAAACTTTGTACAGGGATAGCATCCAATGTTAACTTATGAGATTGAGAATTCAAATGCTAATCTTGAAAGATTTTGGTAACTCTTAGGATTTGAAATTTTGGAGTTACTATCGTCTGATCTTCACTTCCCGGGACAGACGATGCAAAAGCTTGAGTTTTGTCTGATAAGCATCGTCTGTATTGGATCGTCTGATAAGCATCGTCTGATAGCATCGTCTGTACTGGATCGTCTGATAGCATCGTCTGTATTGGATCGTCTGATAGTATCGTTTATCTTGGATCGTCGATGACTTAAATCTATAGTGTCGATCTGATCATGACTTTCGTCTATAGTGTAAATCTGATCGACTATATCGTCTATAGTATCGTCTGATCATGACTTTCGTCTATAATGTCGTCTGATCATACCTTTCGTCTATAATGTCGTCTGATCATGCCTTTCGTCTATAATGTTGTACGTTGCAGCGTCGCTCTTGACTATTGTCTATCTTATCGTCTATCTTTAAATCGACCTTTAAATCAATTTGAGGTAATCGTCTATACTGTCGTCTTCTCTGAAATTATCAAAATTATGCATGTTAATTATTCTTGATCTGACACATGATTACTCTACTCTTTCTAGACAATTCTTAATTATTCTACATGTTTCTAGAAATTCCTTATTATTCTAATTTTTCTAGAAACTTCTAGTTTACTCTACACATTGAAACGGTCCAAACTGGCTCTCAATGTCTTCATGATATTTCTAGATCTTTCAATCTTCTTTAATTAGAAACAAACCGGAGCTCAATTGGAGATTTGTGGAGGAAGTTATGCCTAATTTAACAAGAATGGTCAAATGTGGAAAAATATTCACGTCACTGGTTCGTGGTCCACTTTCAAGGCTAATTTCACACCAGATGCAGTCTGAATTGGCTTTTTGTGTCTTCATGACATTTGTAGCTCTGTCAATCCTCTTTCATTTGCAAGAAACCTGGGCTCAAAACGATATTTGTGGAAAAAGTTATGCCTATTTTACCGAAAGTGATCATTTTGACTTTTCAACCATTCTAGAATTCTCTTTAAGATATTTTGATGGAAACCCAAGATATTTTGATGGAAACCAAGATATTTTTATAGAAACTCAGATTTTTCTTTTAGAAACAATCTCCAATACTCTAGAGAATTCCTTGGAAGTCTATAAATAGGGCTTAGGGGTGTCAAATGAAGACATAACCCAAAGAATACTTCCACATTCATTATCTTCACTACAAAAACCTTTCTATACTTTCTTCACCTTAGTAGGATATCTCTCCAATCAAAGTAGGAGCAAGTAGATAAAGGAAGAATATAAGAAGCTAGGAGAAATCAGTAAGGGGATCTTTCCTTATCCTCCTTTCCTATTATTTATTCTCTTACTACTTCCACTCTTTTTGATTTATTGATGTTTCTTTTCTTCATCTTTCTTACACTCCTTTTAATTCTTTAAGTTTGTAATTTCTTTATCCTTTGAATAATCAATTTAAAAGTTGTTATCCTTCTTTGATCAAACTTATTTGAATACTAACATGATAAATAATTAAATATACGTCATGAACACATATTGATAGCATTATTGTTGTTTGAAGACTGGTTTTGTGCTTGATATGCAATTACTTGGTAAATTGGATGTGAGTAAGTGGTGATATGCATGATTGCATTGAAATGAGGATGGACTTGAATTGTTTAATGACCGATTGGAAATGCCTAGAGGAGAGGCATTATTCTAAGATTGCTTGGTGAATGGGCAATACTTAGAATGGGTTGAGATGAAGATGACCTAGTTGAAAGGTCAATACCTAAAATATGATGAAGGTCATTATACAATTCAAGGTCCTAGAACATGTTGCATTGGTGACTGGATAGTAGTAGACCAAGTCCGTAAGTCCTTGAACGGGTTCCGCCGAGTGAGTGGAATGCCGTGGACCTGGGGGGTTCTCTTGGTGGGGAAATTGCCCCGCTCATGATGATCACATGTTATGGGGGAGGTCTGTCGGACACCGAGGGAACTCGACAAATTACGGAGTGTCTACCTCGGTGGGTGTTGAGTGTGAGAATCGGATGCCACAAAGCTATTCCAAGTGGAGGCGCCACATTGCATTTTTGAGTAAAGAGTGAAAATGCATGGTGGAGGTTCATGCATCATATAGAACTAGGAGCATACATTATTGATTGTGTGTTTGATTGAATATATAATTCATTGGAATCCATGACTGAATCATTGATTGTGATTAATGGTTTATTTGTTTTGGTGGATGGTTGTCGGTTACCTTACTTTGTGATTGATACTTTGATGATCATGGATAAGTATTTGAAGTATTATTCTAAAAATGATATTTTCGATGAAATCTTGAAAAATATTCTAGATTTATAAAATAAAAGGTTTTTCATTGAAATACAAACAATTGTTTATAATTATGGTTAAGGAAAGCTCACCCTTGCGTTTTGTGTTTTTAACACTGTGGATGATCGAACAACGTTGAGGAGCAGATTTGCAGGGTTAAGAAGATGTGGATGTTTTGCAATGGTTGATGCTACTCTCTTGATGTAAAGATGTTTGCTATGTTTTGCGTGTAGAAGTATTGGGTAGATGCTATAAGGAAGTAGAAAGGTAGTTATGTAAAATAATAAAATGACAAAGTTATGCAACCTAGATGTAATGACCTTTAAATATTATGTAATAAAAATGTTGTTTCCTAAATCTCTCTCTTATTTACATCATTAACCACTTTAAATTACTATTTAGAATATAATTAAAGTAAGTAAATAAGGGGGGTTACAATATGCTTGAGATGAGGATATGGTAGCGTCATTTGAGGTCGCCAATAGTTCCAGCCTATGGCATTAGAGACTTGGGCATATCAGTGAAAAGGGGATCAAGCTCATGCTGTCAAGAGGTAAGTTTTCTGACATAAAGCATATTGATATTGGACCTTGTGAACACTGTATTTTTGGAAAGCCGAAAAAGGTCAGTTTTTCTAAGCCGAGAATGAGATCTAAAGTTGAAAGGCTAGAATTGGTGCATACAGATGTCTAGGGGCCCGCTCTAGTGAAACCCCTTGGAGGCTCACAATATTACGTAACCTTCATTGATGACTCTACAAGAAAGGTATGGGTCTATTTTCTTAAAAATAAATCTGACGTGCTTTCTGTGTTCAAAAGGTGGAAAAGGGAGGTTGAAAATCAAACAGGTCTAACAGTGAAAAGTCTGAAATCTGATAAAGGTGGAGAGTATGATAGCAGAGAGTTCAGGGAATTTGGTTCAGAGAATGGGATCAGAATGATCAAGACAGTGCCGGGGACACCAGAGCAAAACGGTGTGGCAGAAAGAATGAACAGAACCTTGAACGAGAGAGCTAGATGCATGAGAATCTAGTCAGGCCTACCTAAGGTGTTTTGGGCAGAGGCGATAAACACAACCGCCTATCTCATAAACAGAGGTCCATCAGTTCCTTTAGACTATCAGTTACCTGAAGAAGTATGGTCTGGGAATGAGGTAAATTTTTCACATTTGAATGTCTTTGGTTGTGCCTCATATATTCTGATAGACTCTAATAATAGAGATAAATTAGACCCCAAGGCAAAATTATGTTATTTCATTGGTTATGGATCTGACATTTATGGCTACAAATTCTGGGATGACAAAAACAAGAAAATCATCAGAAGTAGAAATGTTACCTTTAATGAAAGTGTGTTCTATAAAGACAGGTCTACAGAATCCGCAAGCGCAAACAAACAGTCAGTAGTATATGAGAAAGTAGCACTAGAAGAAATCTCAGAAAGGGACGTAGTCAACAAAAGGCAGGATACTGAGTCTGAACCAGAACCAATAACAGAACCAGAACCAACAATAGAGGTGGAACCTTTTGAGACCCAAGTAAGAAGGTCAAACAAAACGATAGTAGCACCGCAAAGGTATTCCCCTTCATTACATTATCTGTTGTTGACCGATGCTGGTGAGCCAGAGCATTTTGCTGAAGCTATGCAGGGAGATAATTCCGTCAAGTGGGAGCAAGCAATGGAAGATGAGATGAAATCCTTCCAAAAGAACAAAACTTGGTCTCTAACCAAGCTACCAGAAGGGAAGAAGGCTCTGCAGAACAGGTGGGTCTATAGGATAAAGGAAGAACCAGATGGAAGTAAAAGATATAAGGCGAGACTCGTAGTGAAAGGATTTCAGCAGAAACAAGGAATTGACTTCACAGAGATTTTCTCTCCTGTTGTGAAGATGACTAACATTAGAGTTATTTTGAGTATTGTAGTTGCAGAAAATCTTCATCTCGAGCAGTTAGATGTTAAAACTGCATTTCTGCATGGGGATCCAGAGGAGGACATCTTTATGAAACAACTAGAAGGTTTTGAAGTACAAGGCAAGGAGAATATTGTATGCAAGCTCCATAAAAGTCTATATGGCCTGAAACAAGCACCAAGGCAGTGGTACAAAAAGTTTAATGAATTTATGAGCAGCGCAGGGTTTCATAAATGTGAAGAAGACTATTGTTGTTATGTTAAGAAATGTGTTGGCAGTTATATTATTCTTGCTTTATATGTTGATGACATGTCAATTGCAAGGTCTAGTATGACAGAAATTAACAAGTTGAAGAAACAGTTAGCAGGAAGCTTTGAGATGAAGGATCTTGGTCCAGCCAAACAAATTCTTGGCATGAGAATCTCTAGAGACATATCAGAAGCTACTTTGAATTTTTCTCAGGAGAATTATATTAAAAAATTGCTTGACAGGTTCAATATTGGAGATGCAAAGACCAGGAATACCCCTTTGGGAACACACCTAAAACTTTCAAAAAGGCAATCTCCTCAGACTGATGAAGAAAAAAAATACATGTCTAAAATACCATACACTTCTGCAGTAGGGAGCTTGATGTATGCTATGGTGTGTACCAGACCAGACATAGCACATGCAGTGGGAGTTATGAGCAGGTTTCTATCCAGTTCTGGAAAGGAGCATTGGGAGGCTGTGAAGTGGATATTGAGATATTTGAAGGGTACTTCAAGGATGCACTTATGTTTTAAAAGAAGTAATCTCACTTTACAGAGTTTTTCTGATGCAGACTTAGGAGGAGATCTAGATGGTAGAAAGAACACAACAAGCTACATATCTTTGTTGGGCTGTACTGCTATCAGTTGGAAGTCTAAACTTCAAGGTAGAGTTTCTCTTTCAACCATTGAAGCTGAGTATGTGGCAATTTCAGAAGCAGCCAAGGAGATGATATGGCTAAAGAATCTTCTCAGAGGACTAGGAAAAGAACAAGATGATGCTCGTTTATTCAGTGATAGCCAGAGTGTAGTATACCTTGCTAAAAATCCAATCCTCCATTCTAGATGCAAGCATATTGAGATAAAGTATCATTTTATCAAAGACTTGATCAGTAATGGAGAGCTATCTTTGTTGAAGATCCCAGGGTCAGAGAATCCAGCAGATATGTTGACCAAGACAGTTACAACTGATAAGTTGAGGTTTTGTGTTACCTCAACAGGCCTTCGAGAGTGATTGATGATGAAGGCACTACACTAGGTTGTGATGTGAATCAAACTCCAAGTGGGAGAATTGTTAGGAGTATATGTAGTTTGATTAGTCCCACATCATGTAAAAGAATGCATTTAGACTTTAGTCCCACATCGTTTAGAAAAGTGAGAGATACCGTCTTTTGTCTCTATATAAAGAACTCTCTGTAAAGTTTGAAATGCACACCAAAAATAAACTGTTCCTAGTGTAGTCGTGGACGTAGGCAAATTGCTAAACCACGTTAAATTCTTGTGTCTTTTTCTCTCTTCTTTATTTCCTTATTTATTTTATTTATTGCTTTGTTCTTAATAGGTTATGCCCAAAATGACCTCGTGCGAGATGAGCACGACAGTAAGGAGGGAATTTGAAAATTTTAAATAGTGAGAAAGGGAAGGGACAGTTACTTCAGTTTTCATTCTTTTCATTCTTACAAACCCCCTCCCTGCACTCTTTCTCTCTGAACTCAATATCATTCCCTAAGCACTAAAACTTAGTTTTCTCTTCACTACCCAATCCTATAAGGTAGGTAACACAACTTTTATGTTTTAATGTTCATATTAGGATCTCTATTTTGTACCTTGGCATGCTTATTCTTAGTTCTCTAAGATTTTGAAGAGACTTGATATAAAATGACTGCTTAGGATGATTTTGATCGGTTGAAATTGATTATTGCATGTTTGTATTGATAGATCTAAGTTGAAAACCATGCTGCATTGTGAGTGGGAGTGCCATTTTGCATTTTTGAGTTTTGTCAAGCCCATATTGCGCAAATTGCAGGTTGCTATCAGCAACTTCGCGGGAGATGGATGACCCTTCGTATTTCTCTAGCTTCAGAGATGATCTCCTGCGGGATGCAGAACCATCTCGACAACTTCACGCGAGATGAACTCTTAAACTTAAAAATTTTTCTTCCTCTGAAGCCAATCTCACGCAAGATACCCACATTTTTACAGAAAATGCTTAACTGGATGTTATTTTGACTATTTGTTAAATCATATCATGCATCCATAATTTGAGGTTGACTGTTCCATGCTTACTATTTTTGACTGATTGTATCTAATTTTGTTTTGAATCATTGACATGAACACTCTTTGAGTTAATTGATTAAATGATGCATGTTATTGATTCTTCCTTTTACTGCACCTCTCCCTTTGTTTAATTGGCTTCTTTGTTTGTGTATAATGCATATGCACAGACCAAAGAGGAGCAAGTGCCTAGATGGTGCAGGTCCTGCAGCCACAAATATTATTGAGGTCAGTGAGCAGAATCTCACTGACGAACAACGTTTCGCGCATGAGGACGCGAAGGAGCACTACCAGCACACCATTAGCAAGACAGTCATATTGGAGAGGCCTTTCATATGCGCTGCCTCAGAGATGTGAGTGCCCATTGACACTGTCTTAGGGACGAGGCAGTGGAGATCATGGCTAGCTAATCCACTTGTACCGGTGCAACTGACATTAGTTCGCGAGTTCTACGCGAACTTCCGACACAAAGAGCATGGCACGGTGCTTCTTAGAGGAGTGCAGGTAGACTTCTCTGCCCAGGCTATTCACTCTTACTTTGGCATTCCACAGGTACCACCCTTCCAGGGAGCTAATCCAGTGGAGGCTGAGATTCTGGCCACCATTTGTGTACCGAGAGCCAGATTTGTGCACCAAAGAGCCGCACCACCTCGGCTAACCTGAGGAGATCTTGTGTTGACAACCAAGGTGTGGTTGAAATTGAGAGAAAATAGAGTGAGCCCGGCGGACAGACCCAAAGCAATCTCATATTCCAGAGCACTCCTAATCTGGAAATTGATGATCAGAGCGGAGATCCGTCTAAGAGATGAGATCTGAATGGCCATTAGCGTCGTCACTTACAGCGGCTTCGGATTGGCCTCAATGATCACCGGCATGGCCATAGCAGCTGGAGTTCCACCCATTCACACTCACCGACATAACTCGACTTTATGAGGAGGTACAGCCACAGCTGGAAACGGCACTAGCGACAAATTCTGATGAGTCGATGGTTACTCCACCATCATCACCACCGCCGGCACCCTCCGCTCCATCCACACCAGCACCACCACCTCCATCCACTGAGTCGACAACCATCTCCACACATAACCAGGAGCTATTGACTATCACTAGAGCACAGACGGAGTACCAAAGCCAGAATCTTTATAGTCAGGGTCAGTACTTGACTAGGATCGCTCAGCACCAGCAGGCTCTGTTCGATTCCATCCGACCACCACCATCCGAGCAGAGCACCCTTCCTCTACTTCCGTCTGCACTCGAGACCTTTCAGGAGTTCTTCACCTCTCAATGGGGCTTCCCACCAGCCGGTCCTTCTCATTAGGTAGATTAGTCTATTTTCTTCTTACTTTGGCGTCGAGGGCGGCACCGATTTAAGTTGGGGGTAGCTACTCATTCTATCTTTTATTTTTTTACTATTTATTTTTATTTTTTTAATGCATAATTTTTTTCTTTTTATCATTTTTATGTTTTCTTTAAGAATAGGTTCATATTAGAATAGGTTTTTATTATTTTTCTCTTTTATCATTTTTCTGTTTTCTTAATTATACTGAAGCATCTGCATTATTGTACTAAAACCCCTTATTTATGCATGAGTGTATTTCCTTATTACCTTGAGTCTGAATTTATTATTTATTCCTTGTGATACTTATGCCTCTATGCAAGATTGAGAAAGATAATGTATGATTGATGACTTATGTTGTGAGAATCTAATTACTACATCTTTTAATTTTGTTCCTAGTACTAATAATGTGTTTGTGCTTAAGAAAATAAGAAAAAGGTAAAACTCCATTAACCAAGTTGATTCTAAATAAGTTAAATCAAGTGAAACATGAACTAGAAAGTGATTTAGGCCTTCTTTGGCAACCATAAAAAGCTATCTCAGCCAACCTTAAGTTTTTAATTGAATGACTGTAGTCACCCACTTTGAGCCTAAGCGAATTTTTCATAATAAACAGTCTATGAAGCAATTAATTCCACATTTTTTATTGACCTTTTTGAAAAACCCACCATACTTCAGGCCAGAAAACCCAAGCTTATTTTAGAGAACTCTCTTAGTTTTAAAAATCGTGTTCAGCAGGGAAAAATCACACCTCTAGAGAAAGAATCCAGAAAATCACAAAAAAAAAAATCAAAAAGCAATAAAAAGATCACCAGTTTGTGATCACCCAAAAAAAATAAAAATTGTTGAAAAAAAAAATACCAGTTTATGGCAACCAAAAAATAGTGTAATAAAGAGGTACTAATGGAATTCCCTGAAAATCAATAAAGAACACAAAAATAAATTACAAGTACTAAGAGATTATCTAGGAAAAGGTTTGGGGTCTATGATTTCTTAAACTGAAGATTGGTAATAAGCTTAAAATTGACTTGTCACATACCTATACCTAAGTCGAACATTACAAGCTTTATAAAGCCCTATTGATTCTAGTAAATGCTAACTTGAAGATAATGCAGGAAATACACGAGGTTAAGAGGGTGATACTAATTTCTGAAATCTAAACCCACTTGATCTCATTGGGAACTTGGAACAAATATCACACACACACGGATAATTACTGTCATAACCTGAAATGCATGCACGACTAACTCTCTTGTACAGTAAGCTGAAGTAATCCAAGGATGAACTACAATGAAAAAACTCGGTAACTTGATTTCTCATTCATCTTAGGTAAGGATTGGTACAATTTATTGCTAAGAATTATGAGCTTCAATGTTATTTGGGTTATGTTAAATTGAATTGCTGATGTGTTAAAAATCCCTTTTGTTTGAGGACAAACAAAGTTCAACTTGGGGTATTTGATAACCCACAAAAGTGAGCTATTTTTACACTTTTTTTTATATCATAAATTGTCCTTTTCATACTCTTAAGCCACCTAAAATAACTCTAAATTGATCTTAATTCATAATAATTCGTGTTAGAGCTTGTTGATGGTGTGTTAAGTGTTTCAGGGTGAACAAAAGCCAAAACCAGGGGGAAACGTGTCCAGAAAGGCATCTCTCGCAAGTTGGAACACAACTCGCGCGAATGGAGTTCTAGTAAAGAAGAAAAGCTCTCTGGAACCTCATCTTGCGCTCATCTCTCCACATCTCGCGCGAGAACCCCTTTTTCCAAGAGCAAGTTAACTCTCTGGAACCTCATCTCGCGCCCAACTATCTCATCTCGCGCGAGGTGGCGTAACTTCAAGAAGAAGCTAACTTTCTGACACTCCATCTCGCGCTCATTTCACGCCCCACAATCTCATCTCGCGCGAAGTGACTTGCATTGCAACACACATTTCCTCTCTGAAACATGAACTCGTGCGAGTTGCTTAATATCTCGCGCGAGTTGGACTTGCAACAGACCCAAGTCCAAAGTTTTAAAGGCTATAAATACAAATTATTTCACATTCAGCAGGAGTTAGCTCAGAGGTCCGGAGTTCGAGTGTTAGACCTAATTCTCAGTCTCCCAACGGCTTAACCTAGACAGCGGCTGCACTTCGGCTGAGGACCATTCCAGTTCATAGCCGGCGACAGAATTCAACTACAAGGAAGAAGAGAAGGAGATTCTAGACTTCACTATGTATTTTATTTCAATTACTACTTGTACTGTTTTCTTTTCCATAATGAACTAACTCCCACTTTGATTGGGAGAACGATGTAACCTTAATTATCCCCTTTATATGATTCTCGATGTGATTCAGTATATGTTTGGGTGTTTGTTCTTCATTCTTAATGCTATTTATTAATTGACGACTAATAAATTGATAAGTTAACCTAGGGTCATTTTGACAAAGTACACCTAGTAGTACTGAAGAATTAAACCATTATTAAGCTAGGATCCTAGAGATGAGAGTTGGTAGTAATGCGAACTGCACCTAAGTTTGCCCCTGAATTCATAGTGTAATTCCTTAATTAACTTGGTATTAACTTAAGAGATTAATTAACCCGGTTAACCTAGACGGCGTGGGTGATCCTGAAAGGGACGGTCACGAGGGTAGGAATCCAATCCGACCATTATACATAAATAACATAAGAGAAAAGTATAAGGATGGATTAGTGGTGAAATCGGGATCCAAATCACTCTTCTTTCTTGGTCTAAATTCTTGCTCATTGTTCTCTGTTTTATAATTTAAATCGATCTTTAAATTAAGAAACTGTTATCATGCTCTTTTGGGAAATTAATAAAGTAAATAAAAATACGGCTTTCGAATTGCTTTTCCTTGTGAGTACAACAACCCTAATCTATAAATACTATTACTTAATGACTGTGGTATACTTGCCATAGCAAGCACAAGGGTGTACCCATCATTTGCGCGCATCAGGTGTCTTGCTCAACCAGATTGTATTGGGCCCAGTGGCCCTCCTTCGGTGTGATGATCAGGTGTATAACGAGTCGCGTAGTCATCGTCGGTGCCTGTCATTTGTCATGAGTATGGGTGAGTTTGTTGGACTTGAAGCTGAAGAAGCCATCCCTAGTTTTAGTTTTGATATACTTGTACTTTTGATCTTTGTGATAGATTGTATATAGGAGTTTAAAATGTATTGATTGTTTTAGTTTAGGCTTTGAGTGTGGTTTTTATTCAATCGTTCCATAAAAAATTTGTTTTTACTCTTGTGATTTGAGCTAGAGAAGTTTTAGAACCCCATTTTGTTTGAAAGAAATCAAAAACTTTGGTTTAAAAAGGTTTTAAGCTGAAGTAATCGATTACCATATAGTTGTAATCGATTACCAACAGATTCAAAAAACAGGGGAACCCAAACTGCTCTGGAGTAATTGATTACCACTCCATAGTAATCGATTACTTCGTGCTTGAAGAAACAGGGGAAGGCAAATTTCTCTGGAGTAATCGATTACCACAATCCAGTAATCGATTACCACACCAGAATTCATCTCAAATGATTTTGAAACTGCTTTAAATTGAAAACTCTTTGAATTGTTTTTAAGAAGAGAGATATTTTTGAGTTTTCCAAGAAAGAAAGGAAGAGCTAAACACTAGTTTTTACAAGAATTCTCTTCAAAGTTTCAAAGATTTCTCTTGAGATGAAGGCTGTGTGAATGGTTGAATTGTTTGGATGATATCATTGATCAGTGCATACACAACAGGTGTAATCTTTTTGGTTTAAACTCTAAAGAGAAAGGTATTCTCTTGGAAGAGTTGATGAGTTTTTGAGAGAGGTACTCTCAAAGGTTGATTCTTGAAGGGATCAAGGATCAAATATGTTCTTAGGTGAAGAACATATAGTTTTGAGTATTTGATTTGTTTTTGTGTTTGTGCAGTGTGGTTGTATTGAACACAGAATCTTTATAGTGGAAAACCGATCGCAACAGATTGTTGGGTTGGGACTGGATGTAGGCCGAAAGCCGAACCAGTATAAATCTCTGTCTAAACTCTCTTCTCTATCTTATCTATTTCAATTCATTGTTTTCTTGCTTTACAATTTTCCCTTATTTTCCGCTGATTATATCTCTGATACGTTCTTGTAATTCAAGATAAGTTTGAATCGGGAAAAAGTGAGAAAAAATAAAATTGTTAAAGGGAACTTAAATCTATTCACCCCCCTCTAGATTCATATAGGGACCAACAGAGTTCCTGCATAAGAAATGGATACAAACATCGGGTCTAGAGCCCGACTGATGTTGGAACATTCATTACTAGAAAAGTTACTAGAAGCTCCAAGACCAAACATACACTCAATCGAGATGCCTTGGTTTAGGATTTTTTTTTTGTAATATACTTATGAATGATTTTGATGGTCTTATAAGTTTTCAGCCAAAATGTGTATTTTATTTCAAGTGTTTGCTTAACATTGTGCTTAAAAGACTAGTAAAAGAGTGAAGTTTAGTAGGAGTGATTGAGTTTAAGTTCAAGTTCATATTAAATTCACATTTGAAATTTAAATTTAATTTGATTGAAGTTTGAATTTCAAATTGTGAACCTAAATGGATTTGGTTCAAGTAGATTTTTACTTGGATTAGGATCCATGCCTAATTCAATAGCAAATCCCAACCCTTGATTAGATGCACTCATCTAATGGATGAGAATCAAGTGGAAAATAACATGTAACCTTTGAGAGTGACATGCAACCTTTGAAAGTGACATGAAACACTCTTGAAAGTGACATGTACTTGAACCTTTGGACTTGTGGCTCTTATTCATTGACTTGTAGAATACTCTAATGCTTTAGCTCCCTCTTTAAATTTTCCTAAGCCTATAAAAGCCAAAAAACAAAATTGTAAGAGAACTTTTGATGAAATTTTAATGAATAAGCTTTGAGCTTTTGAGAGAAGATTTTCTTGTCTTCCTTATGAAGGTTTCTTGGATCTTATCAATGAACGCTTGTCTCCATTGTGGTGGTTCCTCCTAAGCTTATTGCCCATGCCATGGCGCCATTCTAACCATCTCTTATCTCCTTCCATCTTTTCCTTTTGGGTTTTCTTTGTGTGGGTTTTTTGTGTGACCGAAAACTCCATTGCCAAACCTTGAAGGTGTATTGAAGAAGTTAGATTGGGAAATTCATCAAGACCTTGTGGAACTCCTTCATGAGGCTTGTATCAAGTGAAGAAGTTCCACAAGGTCTTGATGAATTTCCCAACCTAACTTCTTCAACATACCTTCATGGTTCATGCATGGAGTTTCGGTCAAGGCACAAAGAATAACGAAAGGAAACCAAAAAGGAAAAATGGAGGGGGATTAGAAATGGTTAGAATGGTGCCTTGACTCGCGTGAGTTACACTCTTACTCGCGCAAACTGCTCCTTAACTCGTGTAAGTTGCACTCCGCCTTGCGTGAGCTGCACTCACCTCATGTTTCTATCATTCTATCTTTATGTCTCTAGCTACATTCTGGATCACTAAGGTCGAAAGGCAAACCTCATAGAGATTGTTCTTTCTTTTCCCAACAAAGAGACTGGATTTGTCTTTGTTCTTGACTATACACTCATCAGAGTTAAAAGCTACTTCATATCCACTGTCACAAAATTGACTTATGCTAAGTAGATTGAAGTTGAGACCTTTAACATAAGACACATTTTGGATAAGAGGATTGGGTGTCTTACCAACAGTCCCAATACCAAGAATTTTACCTTTTCCTGAACCATATGATATAGATCCTTTACTTGGTCTGAGATCTTGGAACATAGACAGGTCTCCCGTCATGTGTGTGAGCACCCACTGTCCAGGTACCAGCTTGAAGTCTTCTCTTTTCCTATTGAGGATATCTGTAAGAATAATAAGTGACTTTGGTACCCCAAATCTTTTTGGGTCCTTCTTTGTTAGTTGAAAAAGGTTTCTTATTTTTTTAAGGTTCTTGTGTTCTTCCTATAATCATTTGGAGCCTTACTGTAGCTTTTGTTCTTCTTCTTATGAGCAGACGAAACAAATTTGTTTTTCTTTTTGTCTGACTCTTCAACATAACCAAGTCCACTTTTGTCAGACGGAGACCTCCCATATTTTAAAATATTTTCAAGCATGGAGGATCCTTTAGTGAACTTTGTTAAGTCTTTGAGTAAAGATTCATTTTCTTTCTTTAATCTTCCGATTTCAAGAATGAAAATGTTCTTCTCAGATTCAGATGATACTTCATCTGATACTTTCTTTTGAAACAACTCTTTTTCAGATCTCAAAGTAACATTTTCTTCCAAAGTTTGTTTTAACTTTACTTTGCATACTTTGTATTGCTCGGCAATAAAATGTGAGTTTGCTAAAAGTGTATCATATGATATCTCTTCTGTTTCTGACTCAGACTCAGACGAAGAGGATGAGGAAGTTTGAGACTCAATTACCTCATATGAAACAACATCTCCGGCCACGAGACAAATATTTGTTGTTTCTTCTTCTTCTGTGGATTCCTCTGAACTTTCACTATCAAGGTCTTCCCAAGTCAGCAAGCTCTTCTTACCCTTGTCTTTGAGAGGATTCCATTTCTTCTTCAACCTTGGACATTCAGATCTCATGTGTCCAGGTTTTCTGCATTCATAGCAGACAATCTCTGAGCTTTCCTCTTTGCTTGAGGGCTTCTCAGGGAACTTCTTTTCCTTCTTCTTGAAGAAGCATTGACTTCTTCCCTTCTTCATCATCATCTTCTTGAAGCGTCTAACCATGAGAGAAATCTCATCGTCAGATGATCCATCAGATGAATCAAACTCGGTGGTGTCAGCTTTCAAAACTTTATGTTTCTTCTTTCTTTCTTTCTTGGTAGACTCCTCCTTTGGAGCTATGTTGACAGACGAAAGAGCTTTGGGCTCTTGAACCTTGATTTTGTCTCTTTTACAAAGAAGTACCTTATGTACTCTTAAGGCACCAATTAACTCATAAGAGTTAATGTCTTCATATCACGTCCAACTGAAATGGCAGTGGACATAGCTTCCCATGGGGGAGGAAGACTGTCCAGAATCTTCATATTGTTCTAGGTTTTGGTGAACGTGATTCCCAACGAAGTAAGTCCATTTAATATGGTTTGGAATCTTCCAAACATCATATCAATAGATTTTCCTTTCTTCATAGAGAACATCTCATATTCTCTTTGAAGAGTGGTAGCTTTCCTCATTCTGACATCTTCAGTTCCTAGAGCTCCTTTGCAGTTTTGTAGGCACAGAATCTATTGTATTCTGTCCTTGAAAGAGCGCACATAAGGGCATATTTGGCTTTGTTATTGAGCTCCATGAGTGAATATTCTTCACTTCCCCATTCAACTTCAGGTTTAACAATAGGGATATCTCCTTGGGTAATGATGTTCCACAGTTTGTACTTGGTAGATTTGATGTACATCTTCATTCTGTTAGCCCAATAAGGATAGTCATCACCAGAGAATGTCGGCGGCTTGTTCATGGATGACCCACCAGATAAGAACGAGGGTCCTTGCGACTCTATCTCAAATCTTTTCCTCTAGCAGCTGTTAAGCGCTCAACCCTTATAGGTTGAGCTCTGATACCAAACTGTAAAAGATAAAACTCAAGAAGGGGGGGTTGAATTGTGTTAATAAAAAAAACTTTAGTTTTTTCGTCTGTTGGTTTAAAACAGGTTCAGACGAACAAGTCTTTATCTTTAAAGATTAGTTTTAATGAACAGACGTTATAAGTTAATTACCCCTGTTAGTTACAAACTCAAAGAAGATAAACACAAGTATTTTTATACTGGTTCGCCTATTCAATACTACGTCTAGTTACCCAGCAACTACTGAGTATTCACTACAAACCGTGAAATGGTTACAAGTATTGTTTGTTTGACCACACTTCTGGCTATTATAAGATATTCTTTGAGCACAGCCTTCTCAGGCTAAACAACTAGGTATTCTTTGAACACTCAGCCTCATCAGGCTAAAACACCACACAAGTGGATTTACAAGGTTTTCTATGAAAGAAAGGTTCCTCTTCGCAGAGAGGGGTATACAATGAAGTTCAACAGTAGTAGTGAGTGAAAGCACAAAGTCTTAGCAATATAAGCGTGTTTGCCAACTGAAACTTGAGAGAGTGAGGTCCTTATATAGGCAGATTCTTCAGATATCTGTTAGAGACAGAAGAATGTTGTTGAGCTTTCTCAAGTGCAGTCCAAAAAGGTGTCAGAGTGCAATCAAGTGATAGATAGCGTGTGCAGCGGATTAGTTGGCATGCTCAGTCATTTTTCTGACTTGTACAGAGATTTTCTTGGAAAAGGAGAACTTTTTACGTGTAGCATAGGTAAGCTCGAATCCCCATACTGATCTTGGAAGCTCTGATGAGTACTTTAGCATATTTGAAAATTTGGCACGAGTTACTCAAACTGTACTTCACTCTTGTGACAAACGATGCAAGATCTTAGTCTTAAGATTGCTTTCTAAGTTCCGTCTGAAGAATTTCGTTTATCCTTCCGTCTGAAGACTTGGCTTTGTGACAGACGAATGACTTTACTTTTGAGGGGTCATCTTCCGTCTGTGCTTTTTCCATCTGACTTTGCTTGTAACACTTTGTCTAAGATGTTCCGTCTGTCTTGTAATAAATCAAAACTTAGTCGTAAATCTTTCTTGATCTAACATCATATTTTAACTTAGAGATTATTCCTTTTTATTCAAGATCATTTTTTTCCAAGTATCAAGTTAGGGTTCCTCTTGCACCAAGCCTTTCTCCATTATTTTACAAGGGTCTCATGAACAAAGGTACAAAACCTACAATTTTATGATTTCACCTTGTCTATAGTGATCTAATCTTAGTATTTTAGTTGTTAAACATTTATTAAGGTTGTCTCATAAAGAAATCAGTTCAAAACTGCGGTCACCACTCTAAGGTTCCCGTCGCACCACCAAAATGGAATAATGGAATAAGAAATAACAAGGGAGCAAACAATAGAATCCACTCTTGAGACTAAGAACCCTCATACCTTGAGTGAAGCTTGATAACTCACAAAAGTGAGCTATTTTTGTACTTTTTTTAAATCATAAATTGTTCTTTTTATACTCTTAGGCCACCTAAAATGACTCTAATTGTTCTTAATTCATAATAATTCGTGTTAGAGCTTGTTGATGGTGTGTTGAGTGTTTCAGGGTGAAAAATATCCAAAAACAGGTGGCGCAAAGTAGAGCTCCAGTGAAGAAGAAAAGCTCTCCAGAATCTCATCTCGTGCTCATCTCTCCACATCTCGCGCGAGAACCATTTCTTCAAGAGCAAGTTAACTCTCTAGCACCTCATCTCGCACTCATCTCGCGCGAGTTAGTGTAACTTCGAGAATAAGTTAACTCTCTGGAACTTCATCTCGCGTCCATCTCGCACCCAACTATCTCATCTCGCGCGAAGTAACTTGGATTGCAGCACATGTTTATTCTCTAGAACATGAACTCGCACAAGTTACTTAACACCTCGCACGAGTTGGACTCACAACAGGGCCAAGTCCAAGTTCTAAAGGCTATAAATATAACTTGTTTCGCAGTCAGCAATGAGTTCGCTTAATTTTTTAAACCTAGCTTTCAGTCATCTGACGGCTTGACCTAGACGGCAATCGCGTCTCGGCTGAAAGCACTCTGGTTCATAGACGACAACGAAATTCAACCACAAGCAAGAAGAGAAGGAGACTCTAGGATCAAATTCACTTTGTATTCTCTTTCAATTACAACTTGTGTTGCTTTTTATTCCACCATGAACTAACTCCCTCTTTGATTGGGAGAACGATGTAACCCTAATTATTCCCTTTATATGATTCTCGATGTTATTCAGTATATGTTTGGGTGTTTGTTCTTGTGCTTAATGTTATTTATTAATTGAAGAGTAATAAATTGATAGGTAAATATAGGGTAACTCTGACAAAGTATGCCTAAGTAGTACTAAAGAATTAAATCATTATTACGCTATAGTCCTAGAGATAGGAGTAGGTAGTAGTGTGGACTGTACCAAAGTTTTCCCCTGGATTCATAGATTTAATTCCCTAATTAACTTAGGTAATGATTTGGGTCGTTGGACATAATCTAATTAAATAGGCGGCATGGGTAGGAATCCAATCTGACTATGATTATGCATGAATAACATAAGAGGAAAATATAAGGGGGGAATTAGTGGTGAAATTGGGATCTCAATCGCTTCTCATCCTTATTCTCAACTCCTATTTAATTCTCGCTCATTGTTTTAATTTTATTTAAATCGATATTTAAATCAAGAAACTGTTGTCATGCACTTTTGGGAAATTAATAAAGTAAATAAAAGTATAGCTTTCAAGTTACTTGTCCTCGTGGGATCGACAACCCCGATTGGGAGGAGGAGGAGGAGGAGGAGAAGGAGAAGAAGGAGAAGGAGAAGAAGGAGAAGAAGAAAGAAAAAGAAGGAGAAGAAGAAGGAGAAGAAAAATAAGGAGGAGAAGAAGGAGAAGAAGGAGAGGGAGAAAGAGAAGAAGAAGAAGAAAGAGAAGGAGAAAAAGGAGAAGGAGAATAAAGAGAAGGAGAAGAAGAAGAGAAAGAGGAAGAGAAGGGGGAGGAGAAGGAGGAGGAGAAGAAGATGAAGAAAATGAAGAAGGAGAAGGAGAAGGAGAAGGAGAAAAGAAGAAGGAGGAGGAGAATAAGAATAAGGAGAAGAAGAAGGAGGAGGAGAAGGAGAAAAGAAAAAGAAAAAGGAGGAGGAGAAGAAGAAGGAGGAGAAGGAGAAGGAGAAAGAGGAGAAGAAGGAGGAGGAGGAGGAAGAGAAGGAGAAGAAGGAGGAGGAAGAGGAGGGGGGAGAGGATGAGGAGGGGGAGGGGGAGAAAAAGGAGGAGGAGGAGAAGAAGGAGGGGGAGAAGAAGAAAGAGGAGGAGGAGGAGAAAAAGAAGAAGGAGGAGAATAAGAAGTAGGAGGAGGAGGAGAAGAAGAAGAAGGAGGAGGAAGAAGAAGAGAAGAAGAAGAAGGAGGTGAAAGTGTTTGTGTGTGTGTGTGTGTTGTCGTGGGGGAAGCAAATCTCCAAGTGTTGGAATGTTGGTTGACAAGGAAGGTGACGACTCACAATAAGGGGACAAACATGAGACACTTATTTAAGAGTATGTTGGCCCACACATGGGGTAGATGTCCTAAACTCTAAGGGGGCCAACGACTTGGGCCTACCACACCTAAGGTGTGTCTTTTTGAGTTCTCGGCATATCTGATTTCCTTCGTTTTAGTTTCTTTGGGTTTCTAAGAATTTTCTCTGTTTTTTCATGGGTCTGTGATTTAATTCTCTACCCATTTTAAATCTCAATTAATTCACCATTCACTTCTAATTAATTCTAAGACAATGTGAGACATTGTGTTTGAGGTTATTGGGTACCTCTGACCCAAGGTTACAGGGTAAGTGGAAAATGACTGTTTTGCCCTTACTTCACAAACTAACTATGCACATGACGTTTTACTACTAATCTTTTTTTTTTTTTTTGCAACGAATAACTTCTAAACACTACTTAAAATAAAATATCATACTTTAAATCTCAATTTGCAGAGAAGATGGAAAAATAGGTTATTTTGCCCCTACTCTAAAATTGAGGATGTTACATCTCCACTAGACATTTTCAATAGGTCATTACACAATTCAAGTCCATTATCAATTAATGCAATCTTGCATGTCACCACTTATTTACATCTAATTCACCAACTAATTCTATATCAAGCACAAAACAAGTCACATTTTAAAACAACCATGCTACCACCATCAATATGTGTTTATAACATATATTTGCATATTTAGTGTGTTAATATTCAAAAGAGATTTGATCAAGAAAGAAAGATAGAAGTTCTTTATACAAGTAAAAAGCTTAATATCAATAAAGTCAACCAAAATTCAACAGATCATGGAATCAATATTGATAATCTGAACTTAAGAAAAGAATCAAAGATGATAACAAAGGTTTCCATTTCATTTATTTTTTATAAAATAATTATACATTAGTGTAAAATAGGCCAATTACATTGATTAAATACGACTTTCCATATTGATTTTCAATTGATGTAGAAAGTGGGTAACGTAAGTTTATTATCAACGTCAAAAGTAATTTTCTACGTTGGTTCTTTTAAAAATCAATGTAGAAAATATGAACTTTCTGTGTTGTTCCTTTTAAAAACGAAACTTATTATATTGCAAGACACGAGTAATTTATTCCTTTGCAAATGTTATAGTCTTGCTCACAGTAACTAGGATAAAATTTTCGTAAATTTACAATTCTGTGGTAAAAAATTATGATGGATATAGGAGTTATAATTTGTGCTAAGAGTGCAAATAATATGTATTGTGCTAGCATTTGTACATTAAATGGAAAAATATTCGGTAGACAACTGTAATACGCAAATAACTAGACAACCAGTTATAAAATGTGAAGATAGAGAAATATACGCAGATATTCTGTGAGTGAGTTGGCTGATTGACTGGTTGACTGCGTATTACAATTGTTAGCGTCGTAAAATTCTTAAATGAAATGCTATCTATGTATATTTTTACAAGCAAATGACTGTTAATTTTCCTTATGTTAGATTGGTTATTATTTTCATTACCATTGAAACTTTCGCTTCAAACTTCAAAGATATGCATAAGGGTTCGATGATTAAATAATTGAATTTGTTCTGTATTGAATATTGTTAGTTGTTGCTTGACACTCTATAAAAATATAAAAAAAAAATAAAAAAAGTTGTTGGTTGTTCCTTGCTCAAATTGGTTTGAAAGCTCAAAATTGCAAATTCACGCGTGCAAGCTTATAGTACGCTCATTACTAGTTACTAGATGATTTAGACGCATTAACTAATAAGAAATGTATCTATCCAGCCCAAGCTTTGACATATATGTAACAGTATATGCATCCTTAAATTTAATTCAAATGTCACCACCACACTCAATGACTATTTTTTATTCAGAGATTAGGTGTGGAATTGATTTTACCGTTTCTCCTTTTGCTCCCTTTTTTTTCTTAGTTAATCAAATATCAATCTATCACGTTATAATAAACTATTAATATAATAGTTAAAGCGTAGCCATCAAAGCACATTCAACGCAGGCACCATGCCTGAGCTCGTCAAGTTTTAATTTCTTTCTTGGGGCTGCGGATTTTCTCACTAAGTAACAATATTTTTAGGCATTCATTTTTGTAAACCCATACTCGTTACGATTTGATTGCTTGTGTTTTGAAATTTTGAAGAATTAGCTAGTGTAGTGTAGTACAGGGAAACAGTTTAATTTGTTCAAACTGCTATATACGTACGAACAGATTTTATTTAATTTAATATTTCCAAATGGTGTTGAAAGTATTTTTTTTTCTTTTTTATCAAATGGTGTTTAAATTGCTGTTTTTTTTTTTTTTTTGAAGTAGCTGCATACAAATATTATATAGTTCATTATTCGACTAGACTGAAAAGTCTAACATCTTAAACCTCTTCCTAGTCAACTAAGGATAAATAACCTCGAGACATTCACAATTGGATTGATATTCAAAAGCAAATATATAGGAATCATATATATTTATATAAAAAAATAATATAGTTTATTAATATTTCCATTAATCTCATGCAGTAGTTATTATTATTCTAATTATCACTTATTGTTATTATTATTTAAAATTGTGCATCTTACACATGTTTAAAACTTTGAATACAAAGGATTTACCATGTTAAGAAAATATTTTGTTTCTTCTAAATTGAATAATACTTGCCTATAAATTATAAATACAAGATATTTACCTCTAAATTTTGACAATTAATATTAAATTATCTTGATTAAATTATATTTGAGAGAGAGAGTTTGTCTACGAAGTATATCATGAAGTTGTATACACAAGGGAAACTAATAATGTATTGGAAATTTATATAAAACAAAAATTCGCTGCTTATTACGAAACAATTCTCGTAAAGATAAATATACATTAAGGGTGAATTATGTATTAAAAAATTTATTTTCACAAGATTTTTTTTTAGATGTGAGTATGATAATTTTCATATATAAATTATATCAGACGATTTAAATGATTTTTAAATAAAGGTTTTCAATTCAATCCTGGTTAATAATAAATAAAAAACACTGAAATGAATACAAGAAAATTTATACAAAAAAGATTAAAAATAACTGAATATAAGTATTATTTGACCTCAATCACTTTTTATTAATGCAAGTATTATTTGGACACAAGTTCTTCAAACTAATTAAATTTAAGTATTTTTTAACCCAATTTCTTTATGTTATATTAAATATTGTTTGATCTCCGCCTCTAAAAAGACAGAGTTAGGATTTACGTTTGGGAGGGACAAATTTTATTTTATTTTAATTTTATTTTTTTCATTTTCATTTTCATTTTATTTCATTTATTTCATTTTTTTAGATAAATTTTCATTTTTTATTATTATATTATATTTTTCTCTCTAGTAATTGCTTAAAAAATAAAATTAGTTTATTATAAAAAGCATAATATTTTTTTAAAAAAAAAATTATTATTATGTTTTAATTTTTTTAAATCATAGAAAATATTATTTTTATTGTTTATCGTTTAATTAGATACTAAAAGCTAAATTTAAGAATCGGACACTTGTTCTTTAGAAAAGCAAGCTCAATCTATTGTTGAAGAGTCTTAAAATTAAGATTTATTATTATTATTATTATTATTAAAACATTATTATTATTATTATTAAAACTTTATTATTATTATTATTATTATTAGTATTATTATTATTATTATTATTATTATACAAAAGAAAGTTTGGGGGAGGGGGGTGACACGACTCCTCTTCACCTAAACGTGGCGCCGCCCATGGTCTCTTTAGGCTAATTACCATGAAAAATATATTTACAGAAAAAGGAAGGTATCTAACTTGTAAAAATTTCAACTTCTACGCAAAGATGGATATACAATGAAATTTAGATTAAAAATTTATTACAAAAGAAGCATAGAAGAAGTTGTATAGATCAAGACTATCCTGACTTTTCTTTTCTTTTAAACACAGCATTTTTGCCAACATCAAATCTTCGGACCTGAGCCTTTATATTGGTGAAAGTGTTGAAATAGCAATTAAACTCAGCAGCTTCAAAATTTTCTTTTCACTTTATGAAAGTATGTCCAACGTTCTTCTGCATTTAATGTGTTCTTTACTGGTCAACATCATACCAGAAAAGATCTTTATAATTTGAAGATTAAGTACTAAAAATTTACACTTCTTTTTACAATAGATCTTCGTAAAGAAGAAATTTTCTTTGGCTCTTTTAAGCATGTCTTTTTACGAGGATTCAACTAACTTCCTTATTTTATTTTTAGAGCATATACTTTTTTGGACATACTCTATATGAAATAATGTTTTAATTAGAGTCTAAGTGCTCGAAAGTAATAAATAGAACCAATACTTATCTTTTTTTTTTCTAATATTTGTCTGTTACTTCGTTAATCTAACTTGGGAGTTTCATCTTACATGCACCATTCGTTTGTTGATCTCACTGTATCTTATAAGCTCCAAAATTCTGAAAACTTTATTTGCCTTATAAATTATGATTTTTATCTTAAAAATTTATAATGATCAAAATTAAGGGCTATAATTTGCCTTTAAACAAATTAGACCTAAAATTTTTTATAAAGGACATTTTTGTAAACAAAAAATTAAACAAAATAAAGGTGTGAAAATATAGTTAATATGGGTGAGAGCAGCAACACGTCAGAAAAATTATGAAATGGGCTTAGTTGAATCTGGAAGAAGTTTTGACAAGGTCCAAAACTGAAGTGTCCAAAAGAAAGAAAAACAACCGAGTCAGAAAACTGGTCTCTGAACTCTGAAGTGTCCATTAAATTCAAAATTGAAAGTGGAAGGAAAACACAGCGTGTGATTGAATTGAAGAGTGTGAAGATGGCGATGGAAGTGGAGCAGAATCAAAATCAGCAATTAGGGTTTCCGTTCTGGAAACCGCTTCGTCGCAGGTTCGGACCCGATTCTCCTTTCTTCGCTCCCGGTAACCTCGAACGAGAACTTCTTGCCAAACAGGTTTTCTTTTCCTTTTTTCTCATTTTCAAATTATTTGGTGTTAATCGTTTTACCTTTTTTATCTGTTTGATTAATAAATTATATATATATATATATATATATATATATATATATATATATATATACTGAATTTCGAGATGGTAATTGTTACTTGCCCTTTGTGTTTCAAAGGTTGCTTTGGAATTAACAGAAGAGAAGCAACAGATTGAGATATGGATGCAAGAGGAAGAAGGAAGGTACTGATTCCTTTATGTTGGTTTCATGTTCTTAGCAATAGTTGAGCTCTGAACCACTGCTTGTACATGATTTTCAAATGTTGGGCTTTAAGTTCATGATGGAAATGATAGTTACTAGGTTCTTAGTGTGTTCTTTTTATGTAGCTATTGTTAATTTCTTCCTTTGCATTTGTATGTAAGAGACATCATTTTGTAGGTATTACTGCCGATGATTACTTTTGTTGAAGAATATGCTTTGTTGAAGGTGATTTTTTTATGTTAAAATAATCACTTATTGCATGCTTGACTGTATTATTAGAAATATTCATCGCCAAAGCTAACATTGTAACTTCAGCATTTTTATTGTTTGTGAAGTGAAAATATTGGTAAACATGTGCTAAAACAGGTCTCCAAACACACAGTGACACTCATTTAGGAATTTAGAAATCAGTCAGTCTGTATGATAAAAAACATGAAATTTTACTCCCTGTGGGAGTATTTAGGGACTAAAGGTCAAGTGTTTCAGGGACTAAAACTTAAGAAACATGGAGACAACTAGGATCAATGTATATTTTATACAAAGATTGATTTTTATATGGACGAAAACTTGAGTTATTTTCATTCAAGGATTGATTTTTGAATGAGTACCACCTATAGGGACTAAACGATTATTTCAACCGTAACTTTAAATGTCCATGTATGACAGTTACGTTATTTAAATGTCTATGAATGGCAGCTAGTGTGCCTCATCTCAAAGCCTTTCTTTTTGTGCAGGGAAGTCTTTTGTCCCATTGTTGGCTGTGGTGCATGCTTGACTTCAATGGAGGACTTTGAAAATCACTATAACGCAAGGCATACTGCATCCTGTTCTGTGTGTTCCAGAGTCTACCCAACTTCTCGTTTGCTCAGCATACATGTATCTGAAGTGCATGATTCTTTCTTTCAGGCAAAAGTTGCACGTGGTTATGATATGGTATGTAAGTGTAAATATTATTATGATTCATGGTGCTATCCTGAAACAATAGCTTGTGCTATTGCATCTATCCCGCCTTGTTAGGGACCAACAGTTGAAAGAAGATAGAGAAGATAGAATTTTATTGATTAGGACAAAAGAAAAAAAATAGGAGAGAAAGCTCTCCTCCAAGGGTTTCCCCTTCACAAAGGATTTCTCCTTTCACAAAGAGCCAAAGCTCAATTTACAAATGATTAAGTCTCTCATTCCTTCTATCCTTCTTCCCCTATTTATATCTAATAAACCCCTCTATCTCATTGACTAATATCCTAACTGTCCTAACTAACTCGCTTATTCTTATATCCTAACACGTCCTTAAATCTTTTTGATGAATTGACTAGTTGGATGCTTGCTGCCTTCTTCAGTATGGAATGTTCAATTATGCTTTTGTTCTAGTTTATTTTAAGAAAGTATCTCCGCTCTTTTTTCTTACATAAATTTCTAATCCTACATATGTCAACAGGAAAACTTCATTTACAATTTGGTTATTTGAAACAGTGGTTAAAACTCATTTTTGCTTTCTTTCATCTATTTTTATGTTATTTCTCTTTTAGAGCCTGTTGTTTAGCCTGCTATCTCCACATATTTAACTTTTCATTTAGATGACTTGACCATATTGTTAATGTTACTCTTTTGTCTTTGTCATACAGTATGAATGCTTAGTGGAAAAATGTGGTTTGAAATTCAAAAGCTATAATAGTAGGCATCAGCATCTGATTGACAAGCATAAATTCCCCACCTCATTTGAGTTTTCCAAGAAGGCTCGGCTCTCAAAGAAACAGAGGCTGAAGTCTCAACGCAAACACGCTATTCACAAGGAGGATCCTTCAGGAATGATCGAAGTGGAAAATGGAGCCATGGATGACCTTGTTTCAGCAGTCTCTAAGTTGAGCACTTCTGACTCCACCCCTTCATCTGTCAGCTTTGGTCGCCGCCACAAAGGCTTCTCATTTGTTCCTCGAGCTGTCCAGCGTGGTGGTGGATCGAACTCAGCAGGATCCATGACAAAGAGATAATAAGTTTGCACTCAAACCAATCTACATTCTTAATTGCTAAATGATCGATCAAATATTCAGATGTTGCTCCATTATAAAATCTGAGTTTTTTTCGATCAGCAAAAAATTGTATTGAAGTGGGGTAGGTATAAATGATATCCAGCACATTAAAAATCTGAGTGGATGTCTTGTGTTCAAAGTTTGAAGAAGCTGATTAAGTTGAAGATCAGAAAAGTAGAATCGTGCAGGAGAATGTGATATGAAAGCATAAGTGAGGATTATCTTTCTGTGCTCCCACTTGTGGCTGTAAGTTTGCCTAACAGGCAATGTGTGCATGCGAATATACCTGGCTTGTGATGCAAAGATTTTGAGCTTCTTTTTGTATAATACTGTTCTAATGCGCATACTGCATGGCGGCTTTGTGATTAGAGTTGAAAAGAATCGCGTGTTATATGTGTGTCTGTGAATGAATATTAGCAAGTTTGCAAACTGTGCCGGCTTCCTGTTCAATATTAACATGATCTGTGATTTTTTTCTTATGTGCACGCACTAGGATATCCTCCAGCTAATAGTTAGAGACAAATTCTTTTTTGTCTCTTCTAGAGAATCAAACCCTTGTTAATATGCTTATAAAACTCGGTTATTTTACTCATTGTATTGGACCTTGATGGTATGTACAAGTTTTCTGAGCATGAGAAGGTTTACTCTCTTTGTATTTTTTTTTTTTTACTTCACTTCATGTCTAACCCCAAGCTGAGTTTCGGTCTCTGAGACCGGCAATTGCTGATTTTCAAAATTCTTCTACTAATATGCCCTACAGTCACAGCTCACAGTAGAAGATACAAATCAGCAACCAAACTCTGCTTTTTTGTTCTTTTAAGTCAGAAACGATAGTTACAAAGTAGTTTCCAAACACAACTGTAAAATGATCCATTTATCATTGCAATTGTAATGAGGTACAGCGCCTGTGACATTGATTGCCTTCAATTTTGCAGCGTTATTACTAGTATTCGCCACTGGCTTCAGATGACAGTTAAGTTCTTAACTACCATCTCCCAAATATAATTCAACACTGACTCACCCGAAAGCAAGACACACCCAGGAACAATAATCATTTCTTTATTATTATAACCCAAGGTCTGTCCAATTGATTGAATCGTGAATTAATGTGAATTTATTGACATGAGAAAGTTAAGCATTTAAATGTTTTATTGTTTGTTAGTCATTTCCATTTCTATATGATAGTTTGATTGTAAAAAATCTTGTTACTGTATTTTTGGAAAATGAGTTTGACTTATTTCAATTGATTTTATTGATAACAGATAACATAAAATGAATTTATCACGTTGATAAAGATAGTTTATTGAGTTATTGACATAGTATACATCTAACCAAATCATAAATTAAATTTTATGTGAATGGTAAAGATGTGATCGAAACTAACGTAAATGGTAATTGATTAATTCAATAAAATATTTTCTACAGTGTATTACACTTTTTCTTTAGTTTAATAGTCAAATATTTATTTTAGCATTGAAGCGTAAAAATAGAATTTTTCTTAAAAATATTAAATTATGATTAATAAATATTTCGACCTCATAGTAGTGGGAAAAAAACACTTTTCAGATATATACATGGGACGACGTCTACATAACATGGAGCTAATTATAGAAAAGTGATCCATGAAGGAGCAAGTACCACATCTCTGTCTACAACATCGCCCTTAACCTCCATGAATCTAACTTCCATCTCCATCACTCATTCATTCGCACCCTACACCATTAATCTACGTAACTTTTATCCTTCACATTAACACACACCACCACCATGCAACCCTGGGTTTTCAGAGCATTCCAACCTCCCCTAAAGAAGAAATACCCACACGCGCCGAATTCTCCAAACCTTCGTCTTCTCCCTCTCTCCATTGCCGTCGTCATTGCGACCATTATCGTTATTTTCATCTTTCGCCAAACCCTAATCTACCCCAATGACCTGTGTGTCACCTCCTCCTCAGCTGTGCCCCTCACGGAATCCGAGTCCATCATTGCGGCCGAGTTCGACGACACGCCGCTCACCCTCGTGACCATCCTCCACTACGCGACGGCGCGTGCACTTCCGCAGCAAACCAAGGGCGAGATCCGAAGACCCTTCGACGTGTTACAATCCCTCGCGCCATGCAACTTCCTCGTGTTTGGACTCGGCCACGACTCGCTCATGTGGGACTCGTTCAATCCACGTGGCACCACACTGTTCCTCGAGGAGGATCCTAAGTGGACCCTCTCAGCCCTCCAACGCTTCCCCATCCTACGCGCCAACACAGTGCGTTACTCCACGCGCCTCTCCGATTCCGGTACCCTCTTTTCCTCCTATAAGAAGGATTGCGCTGGTATCAGCCCCGCCGGTCACCCGCTCAAGGGTAACCGGCGGTGTAAGCTAGCACTGAGCGAGTTGTCGGACGAGGTGTACCATCGTGATTGGGATGTGATCATGATTGACGGGCCGAGAGGGTATTTTCCAGCGGCGCCGGGAAGGATGGCGGTGATATACTCGGTGGCGATGATGGCGCGTGGAAGAAAGAAATCGGGTGTGACGCACGTGTTTCTTCATGACGTGGATAGGGAGGTTGAGAAACAATATGCGGAGGAGTTTTTGTGCATGAAATATAGAGTTGGGGGTATTAGGAAGCTTTGGCACTTTGTTATTCCACCCGTTGTTAATGCTAGTGATATCACTCATGGATTTTGCTGAAGTTAAATAGTCTCTTAATTTTTCTGTCTTTTACATGTATGTCTTTTAATATGAAATACAAAAGGATTTGTTCTATTTGTCAACAAGTTTTACCATCTGCTATTCGTGTAACTTTTTTTAAATTGTTCAGAACTATACCTCTTCATGCACTTATCAAAGTTTATCTAGCATGCCACTCCTTTTCTATAGTTTACCTAAATTAGAAATTATTCGAATTCAAAGTTCAAATTCCCTGGCTTAGTAAAATCAAAATCTCAAATCCAACTGGAATATGAATTTATAAAATGTATCGCGGAGACACGTGTGATCAATAATTTCAATTCTTTTTCAATTTTCTTAGTAAATAAGATTAATTCTAGGTAATGACTCCATAATTGTTTACAATATACTAATATTTAAAAGTAATTTAATTCTATCATATACTAAAACGAATATTTTATTTTTTAAATAATAAAATATCATTCTAGGAATAAATTATTTTAACGTTTTTCTTTAATGTCTTAAAGTTTGAGTATGAATTCTACACAAAATACTGGTGGACACAACATTTATTTAATTTTCCCGATTCTGTGACACAAAACATATAAACACACACATACTGTAGCAACTAGAAGAGAAAGTTTCTTACGTTATAAGAAGTAGAGAGGTAATTAAATCTTAAATTAAAATTGATAAAGTTATAAATATGTATTAATAATTTATCTGTAGTTTTATTTCATTATTATTTAAATGAATTAATTTAATTTAAATAGTATTTTTTAAATTTTTTTAATAACAATTAATTATTGTACTGGCGGCATAATAAATATGTCACGTCATTATTTAATATTTTTTTATCTTTATAAGATATGAGGTCGGCATATGTTAACTCAGTTTTTTTCAAGAGTACCCACAAGTGCATATTACACAGACTACGACGGTTAAAAAATACAGACTACGACGGTTCACGAACCGTAGTAGATCCAGCCGTCGTAGTCTGTTTTCGCAGACTACAACGGTTCACTAAAACCGTCGTAGTGTGTGGTTATCAGACCACGACGGTTCAACATCTAACCGTCGTAGTCTGCTAGTTACAAAACTATTTTACATATATCAGACTACGACGGTTAGCAGACTACGAGCAGACTACGACGGTTATAGTGTAACCGTCTGTAACACCCTCAAAATTAATTTTCATAAATAATTTCGTAGTTAAAACATTTACTAAAAAAATTCTATAAAAATGTGCATATTAACTGTTTACTGTTATAATTTGATTAGACAGAAAGTGTAATTCAAAAATAATTTATCATTGGGTAGCAATATTATTACGTAATTTGAGAAAATTATGATTACATTTCTAAATAAAAATGTAGTAGAAAAATAAATTTGTTGTTTGACATTTTTATTATTATTTAATATTTCGAACATTATTTTAAATTTCCGAATTACTGTAGATTCATTGTTTTAATTATATTATTATTCTTAAAAATAAATAAATAAATAAATAAATAAATAAAAATAAAAAAATAAAAATAAAATGATATAAACTTAGAATGGCCCATGCAGGATTCGAACCTCGCAACCCGCAGATTATTAAGCCACCACTAACCAACCAACTGAGCTAATAGGTCTATTTGATATTTTTTTTAAAATAAATATAATGTATATAATAAGTACGAGAAAAATATGTAAGAAAAATAGGGAAAAATATTTTTTAGACTTATTATAATATAATATTAATTATAGAATAATCATATATGATATTCGAATAATGGAATTAAATAATAAAGTATTAAAAAATAATAATAATAATAATAATAATAATAATAAAATAATAATAAAATAAATAAATAAATAAATAAAAGTTGGAAAATTCTGAACAAGTGCAATATGTCATGAGTGATGGAAAAATGCACTAAGTTAGTGGTGTTAACATCAATTTGTTTAGTGGAGCATTAAAAAGAAAAAGAATTATAATTTATTGTTTATGGTAAAACCACTAAGTATATTAAATTTTACCACTAATAATATATTAAATTTTATTTCATCTATAAATAGAAACCATTTGAGAACACTTCAGCCATGAATTCATTTGCACCAAAACACCAAAATCTTAGTTTTTCCAATTTTCCCAAAACCATAAGCTTATTTTGCTAAAATTCCAAATTTTTCTAAATTCACCAAAAACCTATTTCATTTAGCTTTGAGAGTAGAATCAACCTTCTTTCAACCTTCAAAAGCTTTCTCAAAGTCTTCCAAAAGAGTAGCCAAAAGAAATCAAGGTGAGGGAAGTTTCTAAATTATTTTAAGTTTTCAATTTAATTAAGTTTTCAATTTTCTAAAAATTCTAGAATAATCTCAAAATATTTGTGTTCTAAAATTTATGAACTTATAATTATTATTGAAGTTTTAAAGTAATAAGAATTGTAAGAGAAGTTGCAATTTACTTAAATTTTCAAATATAAAAAAAAAATAAAAATAAAAATATATATATGTAACTAAAAATGAAGTGAGCATAACTTGAATCTAAGACCTTGGTGTTTCCAATCATATCTTAACCAACTGAGCTAATCCAAATTTCATTTATAATACCGCATATTTATATCTTTATATTTAAATATTTCCGCTTTCATTTGTTTATATTTCATATGATAATTTGTGATCTTAAAATTATGAGACCTAACTAGGAGGCTCTGCCACCTTTACTGATTTCATAATTTTAAGTTATTTATATAATATTTAATTTTATGAAATAATAATTTGAGATCTTAAAATTATGAGATCTAACTAGGAGGCTCTGCCACCTTTACTGATTTCATAACTTTAAGATATCTATATAATATTTAATTTTATGAAATGATAATTTGAGATCTTAAAATTATGAGATCTAACTAGGAGGCTTTGCCACCTTTACTGATTTCATAACTTTAAGTTATTTATATAATACGTAATTTTATGAAGATTTTTAACAATTTTAAAGAGTAATTGGAAAATTTGATTTGAATGTGAATGACTTTTGACGTATATTTGGATAATGACTTGGATTGTGTATGTTTACCTTTTTCTTGAATTTGGTTGATGATTGAGACTGTGATTAATTACCTATGCTATGCACGTTGAAGATTGTGATGAAAACTATGATTATTATACTATAAATTATTAACCCATAATATAAAATATAATGATGTAATGGACTTGTAATATCAACAAGATTGGTGTTGTTTTAAATGAGATTTTTAGAAAGGGAGATAAGTTTTCATTCATTCATGCATGCCTCAAAAGAGGTGGCCTCGGTTAGAGGCGAGATAATAACTTAATCCGTGCGTCTAGGTGGGATGCAGACTTGGGGAATTTTTATAGTGAGAATTCATTTAATTCATGATGATCACATGATTGTTTATGAGATTCTCGGCACCACCGTGTGAAATCCCAACTGGTCGGTAAGTTTTACGATGATGATGTCGTATTATCTGAGATGGTACCACATTGCATATTTTTGGAGTTGAGGTTGGAGCATGCATCATATAGAAATTTCATTTAGTCATAATTCATTCTTTATTTATGTGAGTATGATATGTATCATATTAATATTTTTATATGATATGTATTATTATTGATATTTTTATATGCTATGTATTGTTATTTAAATTTTGGAACTTACCCTTGCGTGTTTGTGTCGTGGTTTGACAACCTGTGATGATCCTAAATTTTATTTGGGGGAACAGATTAACAGGATAATTCTATTTGGAGATGTGAAGGAAGGATAGCTAACATGAGGATTTTTGAGAATAATGTGTATTTTATAATTATCACAATATTACGTACTTATGTGACGTTTTGTAAATAACTTTTGATGTATGGTTACGATATGATCTATGTGATGTGTTTTATTTTGGTGACGTTTTTGTTAGCAAGGAAAATTATTTTAAGATTTTATTTAAAGAAATCTAAATGAAGGGAAACATTTTCATACAATAATGATAATTGGAGAAAATGAAAATATTTTAGCAATGAAAATAGAGGGGCGTTACACCGTCGTAGTCTGCTAGTGAAAATAAACAGACTACGACGGTTATAGTTAAAACCGTTGTAGTCTGCTTATTTTTTTTTAAAATATTTTGTTTATTTCAACGGTTTTCCATAATTTTTGTACCTGTTTATTAATCAGACAATCCATACAACCAATCCATTCATATACATTTCTCAATTTGATAACAATTTACAAATAATAACATGGTTTATAAATCTAATCTCTTACTTTAACTTAAAAACAATTGTAAGTAACACAATTGTATCTAGTAACAGAAATTAACTTTAATTAACTAATATCCAAAAAATGTTACCTAAATAAGCTAATATAAAGCAAGAATGTAATATAAATGAATGAACATGAGCTTCTAATTGTCACCTTCAGAAGACTGTTCAATACTTTGGTTCTTACAACAATATAGTAAAAATGTTGCCCATTGCTTGCGAGTGTAGTCAATTGCTTCTTCAGCAAATGACATTGAGTCACTGAAGGTCTAAAAAATAGTAAATAATTATTAGCAAGTACGTATCATTAATGAATTTAACAATACACAGTTGGTAAATAGTGTGTACCTCTATCCAATGGTCTATTATCCCCATCCGAATTATGCTTTCCATCCACTGCATCACATACAATTCACATTGCGGTCGGAGGGTTTGTTTATTAGCCTACAAAGAATTGAATGATTAATATCTTTAAAGACCTTATTTGTTTTAGAACAATACATAAAGATTTTAATTTTCCTAAGAGAAACATTTTTACCTTTGGTATTACAAAATCAAGTCTTGGTTTGGCACGGCTATTGCTCGTGAGCATATGATGTGCAACATGAATACTGTTTAAATTAAAGTACACATTAATGTCACACTATAACAATTGAATTTAATTCAAACGAAAGATAACAATTAAATAACACGTACCCTTCAATAACTTTCTTCAGCTTCGGGGAGAGGTTTGTGCAAGGAACAAAAAAACACCGCTTGAGATGATCCATCTAGCAAAGAACAATCATTGCCAATGGCCACTACAATGGAGATAAATCATTGTTTATACTTTTTGTTTAAATTTTAATTCTATCAATATAAAATATACTTACTTGTGAAGGTATGGTGCAAGGTAGATCCTCTTCCTCGATTGGCCAATCCAGTCCATGATGTATGACTTGGCTTCTGCTGAATTATCTGTCAAACCCAATATGGATTGTGGTTCAATGAATCCATAGACATTGTCGTTGCCCATTTCAATTGATATATTATTTAAATACCTGAATCATATTGAAGTTAATGTTAGAAAATGTAATAAATAACTGACTGATAATTAATTTAGTAGTTAAAACACTTACATGATCCAAAATTGCATGTGAGTTAAGTTCATCTCGTCCTCGCCTGAATACATCTCCATGCAATATGACATGTGAATGTATAGAGGCATGTCATTTTGTCTACCAAATATTTTTTTATCCCAATACAGCTCAAACTTTTTGCTCTAATCTTATTAGACAAATCTAATAAGGATTGTAGAGGATCATCAATTGGTCATTCGGGTCGGGGTTTCCTGGGTGTAAGTTTCTTCTTCGGGGATTTGATCTAATAAAATAAGGTGTTAGAAACCTGATCAATATATTATAAGTTAATAATAAATATAAAAACAATACACACCTTTTCACCCAATTTCTTAACAAGATGTTTTGGCCATGCAATGAAAGTGCCAAATTTTCTCCTACCATTGCACCTCTGAGAGGCAAGGGTAGTGGAGCACCAGGGTCATGTGCCTCGTCAACGGTGACCCTAACCTCATCATCTTGCATGGGCTTACCATGTATGGTTGCTCCACCACCGACAACTCTTCCAATGGCCACTAATCTGATTGGGTTTTCTTCAACATACAACCCACATTGACAACCTTCTTCAGGGGTGCCGGCTTATGGTGAGCAACTTAATTTCGTGCTTACATTAACAGTCTGCCTCACCTCCGCTGTACTTGCACCACTATAATGACCTTGTAGGGCTAATTGATGCATCATGGTCTGGGAAAATTTTGCAGCTATCTCTTGTGTTATTTGCTCCCTCAAATTGGCGGTAACCTCTTCAGTGATACTTTGCCTCAATGAGTCTATTGCTTGTTGGGTGAGTACAGAGTCAAAAGGGCGAGGATGTGCAGATTTCCCAAAGTATGAAACAAGTCCCACACCTTGACCGACACCACGAACACGCCCTGGGTGTTCGGGTTTGCCAATGGCAGACGAAAGTATGTCATCCCTTCCCTGTGGCAGAAATGATCCCTGACTTCTCTGCTCAACCAGGGAATCCTGCAAATAAGGAATAGTTGTAAGTTGTTATTCTAATTGAAACACTAAAAATGTAGATGAAAATTTATTATAATAAATTCAGAACAAAGTTTAACTTACAATTTTTTCAGCAATAGTCTTGGAAGATGATGATGTAAAATCCCCTGACTTCTTGATCCTAGCTAACTTCCATTTTTCATGCCTTTTTGGTGGTGATGG
This sequence comes from Hylodesmum podocarpum, assembly GCA_026586105.1. NCBI lineage: Eukaryota > Viridiplantae > Streptophyta > Magnoliopsida > Fabales > Fabaceae > Hylodesmum > Hylodesmum podocarpum. The sequence goes on from JALJEV010001349.1 coordinate 1,007,258, forward strand.
GGGACCCTCAAAAGATAAGGAAGGATCGGCATTTGCAAAGCTGCTTCTTCCCTCATCCTTTGCTTCGATGCAATATCTTTTCCTCCAATACTTTATAACCCCTCGAGACAAAATATGGGGGTAATCGAATTTTTTGCTTGAACCTCTTTTGCCTTATTCCTCTTTGCCTGTTATATAAAGTACACATGTATTAATTATTCAGTGCTACAAAATATAGATACTAGGGCTGAAGGGAGACTTCTATTTCAACATTTTACTTACCTGCCACTCAGGAGACAAACGTATCTGAACAAATTTCTGCCATGTATCTTCATCTATGCCCCTATAATTAGGCATAGGAATATTGCCATCTTCTTTATTATATATGAGTCGGGTCAGTTGTGACTTCCATTGCCTAAACATGGTAGCCATGGTTGACATGACCTTCACCCTCGTGGACTCCACATTAGGAATATCGAAAGTGACCTATAGAAAAGAATAATTATCACAATTAGTTGTTATTATTTACCAATACAATAGTACAGGATGATACGAAATAATTATGACAAACAAATTACGAGAAGATCCGCCATAGCATGTTCTTTGAGTCATTGGAACATCATCCCAAGTAGGGGTAAGGATAGATATGTGCTCACGGACAAGGAACCCCAAATAACTCCTGAATATGGACCCATTATCACCACTAGCAATGCCCGTGTGAACATCTATATCGACGTGAGTCTGTTGACCTTTGCCACGTCTAACGGTTAATTCCTTAAGCCGTGTGGTTTTCCTATATACTCTGTTAGGATCAGTGTGATCAGCCATGTGCCGTATAAAAATCAATTACAAGTCCATAACTAGATGAACATCAAATAAACATCAAGAAAAACAAGTAAAATTGTACAACTATTATATACACAATAATGTTATTAGCACCTTAAATGGTCAAATATATATTCCTTCATTATGATCATGACGAATCGTGTACATCATCGACATCAATTTCGTCGACATAACCGGGATATGAGATGAAATTCCATGAATGGGATCAATGTCCACATTGTCAAGTTCAAGTTCGCTATTTTTCCGTGCAATACGACGAGATAACATATCATTTGCAGGATCTTTGACATAGAAAACTTGTTTAGCCTGTTGTGCCATTATGAAAGGTTCATCCTGGTAACCAACCCTACTAAAGTCAACAAGGGTTTGACCTGAATCATCAACGTGCACCCCTGTCCTATTATCAACCCATTTACATTTAAAAAGGGGTACATGAAATTTACAATATACAACCTCCCAAATTTCCTCAATGATTCCATAATATGGCATGCAGCCCAACAACGGATTGTTGTCTTTGGAGGTGGAGAAATGCATAGACTCAGCTTCTACCATAACCCCACTATTTTGTACCACACTTCTATCATCCAGTGACTTTGTGTAGAATGTACAATTATTTATATAGTACCCATTACATACAATAACATCTTTTTTAAGGGCACATGCAAGCCATTTTAAGGTCTCTGAAACCTAATCATCACTTAAGATTTCATTTTTGAACCACTTCCTGAAAGTATTATTATGTTCTTTCAACAACCACTTCTCTGATTGTCTTGGGTTTTGCTTCCTTACAATGGCCTTGTGAGCAGCCAAGTATGGTTGAACTTCTTCAAGTGTTGTTCAAAACATACAAGTGCCTTTGCCGAACTAAATCCCAAGGTTTTTCCACGCATTGTCCACCTCGGATGCATTGCCCAAAACGTCTACCCTCAGGACATGGCCTAGGAACTCCGACAGGAAATGTTGTAGACATATATTCTGAACAAAACTCAATCGCTTCTTCAGCAATGTACCTTTCAATTATTGACCCTTCAGGATGATACTGATTCTTGACAAACCCTTTTAAGATTTTCATGTAACGTTCGACAGGGTACATCCATCTTAAGTATACGGGCCCACATAATCTAATCTCTGACAAGATGGACAATCAAGTGTACCATAATGTCAAAAAATGATGGAGGAAAAACATTTCCAATTCACATAATATAATAGCAGACTCTAACTTCCATGTCATCTAGCATGTTAGGGTCAATAACTTTGGAACAGATTTGTTTGAATAACCGACACAATCGGGTAATGGCATTTCTGACCTTTTTAGGCAATATGCCACGGATTGCCACAGGAAGGAATTGTTGCATCAACACATGACAATCATGGGATTTTAATCCTACTAATTTCAAATCTTTCATTGAAACAAGGCTCTTGACATTTGAACAGTATCCTTGTGGCACTTTTATTCCGTGTAAACATTGACAAAAACTGGTTCTCTCTTTTTTACTTAATGTGTAAGTCGTCTGGGAGGTATGTGCGGTTACCTACAACACATGGCTTTAATTGATCTCGAATTTGCATCTCAACCATATCCAACCGAGCATTCAAACCATCTTTTGTCTTACCTTTAATGTTCAACAAAGTTCCTATCAAACATCACAAACATTCTTCTCAACATGCATAACATCTAAACAATGTCTAACATCAAGCTTGGACCAAGTATGGGAGATCAAAGAATATAGATCGTTTCTTCCATGGATTTGGAACGTACGCTTTCTTTGAAGTCTTTCCGAACCCAATGTTGATGTCTTTCACCCGCTCAAAAACTTGTACACCGATTAAGGTGTGTTGCTTCCTCAATCTCCGGATGACCATTAAATGCCCTTTTCAATTTACGATATGGGTGATAATGTCTTAGAAATCTCCTATGACCAAGATACACCTGTCTTTCTTCCATGTTGCAATTGTTGAAAAGACGTCCCTTCTTCACATACGGGACAAGCTTTATGTCCCTTAACGCTATAACGATACAAGTTTCCATAGGTCGGGAAGTCATTGATAATACAAAACAACATGGCATGTAACTTGAAGGTTTCTTTAGCAAATCGTCAAACACTTCAACACCTTCATCCCATAATAATCTTAAGTCTTCAACCAAGGGAGAAAGATAAACATCAATGTCATTTCTCGGCTGTTTTGGGCTCAAGATCAACATAGACAACATCATATACTTTCGCTTCATGCACAATGATGGAGGTAAGTTGTAAATTATCAACAAAACAGCCACGAACTATGAGTACCGGCTAAGTTACCAAACGGATTCATTCCATCTCGAAAGGACCAAGGCGTAGGTTTCTTGATTCACAACCAAATGAGGGAACTCTACATCAATCTTCCTCCACCGCAAGGAATCACCACATGTCGAAGCTTTCCATCATTTGACCTTTCATCTCGCATGCCATCCGAGATTCTTAGCGTCATTGGCGTTTGCAAAAGTCGCTTGAATCTTGGAATTATTGGAAGATACCATACCACCTTCGCAAAAGACCATGCTTTGTTCCTTCTTCACTATCACAACCCTCCTTCTTTTTTTTGTAACGAGATAGGCCACACCTAGGACACTTCAGGCATCGCTTCAAATTCTTTTTCTCGTATAAGATGCAATCATTTGGGCATGCATGAATTTTTTTATACTCCATACCCATTGGACAAAGAATCTTCTTAGCGTCATAATTGCGGGTTGGCAATGTGTTACCTTCTGGAAGCATTTCACTCAACAACTCTAGTAACTGAGTAAAGCTTTTGTCACCCACCCATTTGATGCCTTCGATGAACCAATTTTAACACCGCGAGCACATGCGAGTGAAGTTAGAGCACCCTTTGTACAAAGGTGTCTCCGCATCGCTAAGCAACGTGTCATATACATGTGCTTTTAAAAAGGTATCCGGACCAACATCTTTAATCATGTCTTCAAGTTTGTCATCAATTTCTCGCTTTCCAACTCGTGCAAACACATTAGATGTTGTCAATGTGTCTAATAACTCACTATGCCAGTCCATGTTGTATAACTTTTAATAATCCCATCACACAACAGGTGTTCCCGAATTTCTTCTTCCTTCAGCCGAACACCGTTCAAACAATTGACGCAAGGGCAACAAAACTTCCCACCAACACTAAAGTGATCATGTTGCTTAGCAAATGCCAAAAACTCTTCAACACCAACCTCATACTCCATACTAATTCGACTTGCAGTCATCCAACTACGATCCATATCTTAATCAAACAACAAGACCAGCTGCAACCAAAGTCTAAGTAGTTGTAAGACATGTAATTTCTTACTAATAACTACTTTCTAAACCATGTGACTATAATAACTTCACTTAGAAAACAAATACGAATTAGTTTCACTGTGAAATCCATAACTGACTATGCTACTTCTTTATCAACATCTACAATTGTAACACCTTTAGGCTAAACTACGCAGAGGTTGTACACAAATCAAACCAACCATGCATTGCATTTTACTTAGTCAGCACATAAAGAACCATTTTAAAGTCCGTTTCTTAATCTGTGTTAACAGAATAAAAGTTGATCACTAAATTACCACCTACAGATGAATAAAGCAGTTGGACTCAACCAACAAATACAATGCAACAGAGGTGTGTTCCAGGCGCGGGGTTTTTCGAAGATGTTACCCTAACATCAAAACACAGTCAAATATTCAATAGTCGTAGATGAGCAACACTTGGTACATGAGCATCACCTGGTAAAGTGATCAACAGTGGTTCCTCTTGAGTAGAAATTGGAAACTCCTAGATTGAATTTAACTTTGTAAACTGGTATGGGAGGTTGAGAATCTGGCAGAGAAAAAATCAAACTATCACTTGCAAAACCCGAAATCTTACTTGAACGAACCAGTTGCAAACTAGCAAGATACATTCAGTCTTATGGGTAAGAATATCAATTCACACACAAAAAAAAATAGATAAGCTCAGTCTTGAGAATATTTATTTCCCCAGGAATTACAGTCAAGGTTGAATGTTGGATGTTGTATAATTCAAATAAATATTAAATTTACATCATATAGAACTAGCGTACACATATAAAGAATAATACATATTCACAGAAGAAATATCAAAATGAAAATGAAAATATAAAATGAAACAAACTTAGAATCCAACATGCCATCCCTTATATAAAGCTCAGACCACTCATTTACACCTAAGAACAAGAGACACAAAACTTGATGACTTTTGACACTGAACCTCCCAAGTTTATCAGTGGGTAGCTATTTATTATATAATACATAATGGTAGTTACCACATGTCTACATGAAGATATGGCCAATCACTGTTACCAAGTATTAGGCTACAATGATTGAAGACATAAGTTGCCAAATAGAAAGAACTTATTTATCAATTTTGCCTATATCTTTCTCGAGGACCTCAAGGAAATTAAGCTTCATAAAGGATAATCAGACTTGAAGATAAACAGAAAAAAGGCAGACAGGGATTAAAATAGCTCCTTAAGACCTAAAATACAATGCCAAAAATTCATGACCCAACTAGAGATGGGTAAAAAGTGAGAACTGGATCTCCTACACTATCAGAGGTATCAAACAACAGGTACATAAAATTTGCAGGAGAAACAAAAAATGCAAACTAATGAATATCACCTGCAGAGAGAAAAACAAATATGCACTAAGCTCCCTAACCTAACGTATTCAGCCCTAAACAATGCAAATGAGAGTGATTCGCGAACTGTACCTTATATAGCGAATCGCGAAGGGAGTACGCCGGAGTTAGGGAGGGAGTACGCCGGTGTTAGGGAGGGAGTACGCCGGTGAGTGATTGAGGGAGGGAGAAGGTTGCAATGTGTGTGCGCGCGAGCTAGGGTTCTTCGAGAAGGAAAGGGGAGAAGAGCAATGTGTGTGTGCCAGGGGGTTCTTCGCGAAGAAGAAGATGTCTCCCTAACAGACTACGACGGTTCATATTAGAACCGTCGTAGTCTGTAAGCACCAACTTACAGACTACGACGGTTCTAATATGAACCGTGTTAGTCTGTAACGAAAATTTTACAATTATGCCACCACCTTACACACTACGACGGTTCTAATTAGAACCGTCGTAGTCTGTAACGAAAATATTACTAAATTGTCACCGCGCTCAGACCACGACGGCTACTTTGAACCGTCGTAGTGTGCGCGTAGTGGTATGACAATTTTCTACTAGTGACCCCACGTTTCACCTGGTACTTGCAATAATCTCCAAACCTCCTAAACAATTATCACTCCCCAATAACCTAAAGACATGCACATGTGTATGTGTGCCAAATCAGAGCAGGACGCACTGTCATAGCGTATGACACAAGATTGTCACACGCTCCACTCAGTCAACTAGGTAAGGTATAAATACCTCATGCCTCCATCGGAAGTATCTCTAGACTATGGTCACTCTTTTACTTTTACTCAAATGCATAACCCACATCTCATAACTAACTTAAGCATCATAGGACCTTTGTAGGTACCCCTCAACTCTGACAATGACGACCATTGCTAGGAGCTCAAGCAAACACCTCAGACCAACCATCCTCAACCAAAGACCACATCCCGACCTATCCACCTCAACATCCTACATTACTCCACGTCACCTTCGTTCAGTTCCCAGAAAGAACATTGGTGCCCACTGTGAGGCCTTGGTAAAAATTTTCCCAGGACTATGTGATCTTTTATGGTAAACACTAAAAGTCAAGTGGCAGCTTCATCCTCGCACGTAAACATGGACAATACTTTGTTAGATGCCTTCAGAGCACACATCGATTCAGCTGTGGCTAGGGTCTGCCACCAGCTAGGTGAGGATATGCAGAAGTTGAGGTCACAACATTAAGTAGAAATGTAGCTTCTTAGATACCAACACCGAGAAGAAATTCATGCCCTTAAAAACCAAATATCCCATTCTCAACCCACCATGCCTAACTTTCCCCTACACTAGGCCGAATCTAGCCACTCACAACAAAACAAGGAACAACCTAAGTCCATCACTCACTAAATGTCTACCCTAAAGAAGAAAATACTCAATCAAGAACCACATGTTATTCCTACCCTCATACCCATATAAGTCAGCTCTGCCACCAATAAATCCCCTTCAACGTCATACTTGTGCAACAAAACTCAAACATACGAAGACTCTCAACTTTTCATCCTTTTACACTAAGTATAATGAACACTCGTTTGCACAAAAATTGGAGATGATTGAGTCTAGACAAATATGAAGGAACAACTGATCCTACAACCCACGTTAAGGCCTATCTCACACAGGCCGGGTAAGTATCAGATGATTTAAGGAAACACTATTGGCTATTTTTGACAACCTTCAATGGCATAGCCCTTGAGTGGTCTTCTCCATCCCCCCTCTATTCGTGGACTCATTCAACACCTTATGTGCTAGATTCGTTGCACGATTTGTTGATTGTAAGCCAATCGCCATTGACTCATCCTTCGTGCAACACAAAGTGCAAAAAGATAATGAATCCTTGAGAGACTTTATAACAAGGTTCGCCAAAGCAACAATGAGTATTCCCGACCTTCACCTGACTATGGCTATGCATTCCATTAAGGTCGGACTCTAACATGGACCATTCTTGGATTCACTTTATGCGAAGCCAATCTAGGATATGGACAAGCTTAGAGCTCGTGCTGTCTGTTTTATGAGCATAGAAGAAAATGCAGTAGCTCAAAAGAAGTAGCACGAGGTCCGACCTCTAACCACCTGAACACGAGCTCTAAGAGGAGAAGAATGGGGAGATTTGATAGTTACACCCCTTTAAAGGCCAATCATGACGTTGTGTTAGGAGAGGCATTTAACCTCGAGTTACTCTGAGTGCCAGTGCCTTATCTGATGTGAATTGAGAAGTCTAGTTCACTATTTTCATGTAGATTTGCATTTAATGTGTTTGAATGAGTTTTTAATTTTTGTTCAGATTTTTAGGCTAGATTTAAATGTGTCTTTCATTGCATTTAGTCTATAAATAGATATTCTTTGTATTGTAAGAAAAAAAGTTAAATTTGAATAAAAATGAGTTTTTCTCTATTATGAGAGTTCTTTTTTTTTAGTTCTTGAGAGAAGAACTAAATCAGATCTTATCAATCTTTGATTGTGTGGCGATCAAACTCATGACTTATCACTCACTTTCTCATCCATTTTCTAAGTGTAGTGTCAATATCCTTCCTTGAAATGAAAAATCAAGACGATCCCCTTCCGCAAACTCATCATTTAGTATTAAAGTCTCACCTCTTGATTTTCATACGTGTGGAACGAGTGGTCATGAATGTATAGTTATTCATGATGAAAATGAAATATTCACTAAGGCGAAGATGCAATTGAAAAGTTTGTTTCACAAGTTTCCCAAAGAGCGACTAGAGTCATTGGACAGAAGAATATGTCTCCTTGACAAGAGGAACAATCCAATGAAGGAAAGATCACATGAAGAGGTCTAATTGTACTGGCAAAAAAAGCGTGAGAGAGCTAAAAAGAGATTATGGGAAAAAGAGAACACATAGAAGGAAGAATAACAAAAAAAGAGAGAAAATAGAGAATGAAGAACAAAAATAAAAAGAGAGAGAATAGAGAAGGAAGAACAACGAAAGAAAGAGAAAACAGAGGAAGAAGAACAAACAAGTGAAAAAGAAAATGAGAAAATTTTGAGTTCTACTATTATTCTTGTTAATAACTTGGTAGTGCAAGAATTGAAGGAAGAATTTCCTATAGAAAAGCTATCACATGAGTTGTCATGTCTAAAAGTTGTTGATATTATTGCTAGTGATCCATTGTTGACCCTCTCCACTATCGTTAAAGTACGGGTCTAACCACTGACCACCTGAACACAAGCTCTAAGAGGAGAAGAATGGCAAGATTTGATAGTTACACCCCTTTAAACGCCAATCATGAGGTTGTGTTAAGACATACATTTAACCTCAAGTTACTCCGAGTGACGGTGCCTAATCCTTCTCCTCCTAATCTGGACCCCTCAAAACACTATAGCTACCACCAAAATCGAGGACATACCACGGAAGAGTGTAATAAGGTGAAGGACCTCATCGAAGAATTGATAAGGTCAAGAGCGTTATCGCATTTTGTTAGAGGGAATAATCATAAAGGACATAACTGGAGTTTATGGAGGGGAGGAGAACAAGGTTCTTGATAACTCGCATGATAACTCGCAAAAGTGAGTTATCAGTATACGCTTTTTAACTAAGAAATTGTCTATTAAACACTCTTAAGCAAGGCAAAACAACTGTTGAATGTTTTAAATTATAATACTTTGTTATAGAACATGTTGATGATTTGTTTAAGTATTTCGAGGGTTAAAAATAGTCAAAACACGAGAAAATGTGCATAGGAACACACCTCGCGCGAGTTGGGACTTAACTCGCACAAGTTAGAGCTCTAGTGATCGACCATCCTTCTTTGCCACATTAACTCGCGCAACTTGCCTATGATCTCTCGCAAGTTGACATAGCTTCCAGCCTAAGTTTGCTCTCTATAACCTCAACTCGCACGAATTGACTATTAGCTCGCGCGAGCTGGGTTCGTAAAGACCAAGTCCGCTAAAAAATGCTATATATTCACAAAGCTACTATCAGCAAAGCATGTTAAAACCCTAGACCACAAAACCTTTAGAATAACATAAAGGAGAGTATGGTATATTTGCCATACAGCAGGGTACATGACGTCCAACCAAGTGCAACTCAAACAAGTTGGAACTTATCGTACAGATTTCCATTCCACGTGTTACTGAGACAACATGTTACTAAAACAGGATCATTTTAAATGAGTTTTTTCGAACTTTTAAGAGAAAAAATAACAAAATTAAATTTACTTCTCTAAAGTTTAAAATTAATTTTTTGTTAATTAATTTGTAAAAAATTATTCTAACCTAAAAAATAATATAGGATTTACAGCATATTAGTTAATAAAAAAATTTGGAAAAATAAATTTTATTTTTTCTTTCTAAAGTTCTTTCGGAGGAAAACTGCCGAAATTAACCCAAAATGAAAGTCTAATTACAATTTAAGAACAACATCAAAAGAGTAATATTATACCGTCAACTTCAATATATATTTAACCAGACAACTAACTCATAAAATATATGTCTCCGTATTTTTTTTAAAAAAAAAAAAAATTCTCTTTCCTCTTTCTTTCCACACATTTTATAAATAATTGTCTAGTTACATGCATATTAAAGTTATTTATCAAACATTTCTAACATCAAAAACACCTAAAGAACAGCATCTAAACTTTATACAAAAGTGTTAACCTCACAGTAGCTCCAATACAAGAATAAAATCTGGTTAGGCAAATAAGTCAAATGAACTGAATTAAGTGTCATGAATTGTGGAATTGACCTGGGTCAAAATAAATGTCACACAAGATACACTTCGAACCAAAATATCTCTTAACATAAGGTTTCATCACAAGACGGGGTTCTGTGTCTGCCTTGGCGAGTCCAGAGGGGACACCTTTCTCGGAACAATCTCTTCGATTTGCTCAGCTGACAAAATGGATGTATCGCTTTCATAGTTGCCATTTTCAATCCGCTGGTGTAACTGGCAGAAGAAAAGCTATTGCATCTAATAAATTCATATATGATTGACATGCTCCAAAGCCATGCGCAAAACCAGTCCAACAATGTTGAAATATGGATATATGGATCAATGACCAAGAAGGTGAATCATTTTCATGAGAAAAATCGAATTATTTAAGATGAATTAGCTGAACTAAACAAGCTATAAGTGGTAACAAGTAGCATTATAAGACAACTTAGAAGTGTATAAATAAACTCCTAGTCCTAGTCCTATTACCAATCACCCATACATTTTAATATTATTGAAACCAATTAGCAGAAATGTTTCAGACTATCAGGTTAGATCCCCAAAACCAAACACTAAAATTACTGTATAGGTAACAAAATGTTAAGGGAAATTAAGAGTTGTTGTGTCCACTACTACAGGTGTGATATTTTTCTTATCGAAAGCAAGATTGGAAAGTTGCAATCACTATTTACCTTCTCAAGGATGGTAGATTGATCATCCAAGTGATACTTGCGCATGTACTTCAGCATCTCTAGTTGCTGTAAAGTTTTACCTATGTTAGCAGTGTACACAGGTACAACAGAATTCATCAGAAGCTAAATAAAAGTTTTACATGTTCTTGTAACTTTTGTTGATTGAGAATTTTTTCATTAAATTCTTCCTCTCCAAGCTCTGCTTCATCACAAGCCAACTCTTCTCTGCCAATTCAGAATGCATAAAAAGGCTTTGAAACAAGTTCATTTGTGGATTAAATTACATTTTAGAGGGAAATCCAAATCCTCTCTTGCTATAATTTTAATATATGACATAAGTCATTTTCAACACAAAATAAATGTTATTTAAAACACATGCCAGAATGCATAAAAGACAATCATAGCTAAAGTACAACCAATAACCATTGTCAGAAATTTTCCACTTCATGCATCTATTTCTGTTTATTTTTAAATAGACTCTAATCTGACAGAAGCAAAATTCATAAAAATTGTCAGATCAGATAGAAGTAAAATATCTTAAGGGTCGGTATGGGATGAATTCTTTCTATGACTTGTAAACAAAAATTTGTTATTTCAAAAAGCTAACCGAAGAAACTGGCAAAACAAATAAAACAAATATTTCTCCAAATTCAGCTAATTCATATTGAAACATCCAGGCATAAAAAATCATTTCACACTAGTTCCAAGCTATACTGTAAAGTTTATGGTTTCTGTTTATTTTTAAATAGTCTAATCTGATAGCAGCAAGATTCATAAAAATTGTCAGATCAGATAGAAGTAAAATATCTAAAGGGTCAGTATGGGATGAATTCTTTCTCTGACCTGTTAACAAATATTTATTATTTCAAAAGCTCACTGAAAAAACTAGCAAAACAAATAAAACAAATATTTCTCCAAAATTCATATTGAAACAGCCAGGCATAAAAAAGCATTTCACACTAGTTCCAAGCTATACTGTAAAGTCCACGGCTTCTGAGGATGCAATTGTCATATTCCATAAATATGGTGGAAAAATCAAGCTAGCCCATGTATGCAGAGATAGTATTGGACCAGAAATAGCTGGACAGTACTGTATTATGAATGAAATTATGTTTCTGATATTAGTATCATAGACTCGTTAATATCATAGGCAAGTTACCACAGAAAATACTGTGGAACTCACTTCCTCCCAACACAAGAAAATGCAGATATCCTAGGCTCTTTGAGAGACCTGGACCCTCCTGCCTATTCTTCTTCACTCTATTTCCTAAATGATTTGTTCTAATAATTGAAGAGAAAATGTTAAAAGGGTAAGAAGTAAATGAATGCTATATATAACAGAGAGAACTTACTTTGAAAGGAATTTATAAAACTGAATCACCAAATCCATATCATTCTCATATTCAGCACTGACTTTTCCAAGGCATGAGATACCAAATCTTGGGTCTGTTATATAAATTATATTAATATTAATAACAATGTTTCAGAATAAAATACTATCAATTTGGCCATACAATAATACAGATTCTGCATACAATCATTCCATGTATCAAAATTCACAAGTTAACCCCACAGCTAACCTAAACTAAAATGACAGGAAAAGAAATGTGTAACAAACTACAATGGTCAAGAGCAGCAAGAAAAATCACACCATTTCATTATACTTACAGTAGGAGAGAGAAACCAAAAAAATAATAATAACAAACTAGTGGGGAGATTACAGAAATTGTGGCGAATTAGTTACAGAGTAAGAAATATAAATAGAAATGGGGAGGGAAACAAAAAATGGGGGATGAAAAAAAGGAGTAGTGAATAGGGAGAGAGATTGGCCTCTCAAAAGCCAATTTGTTATTCGGTTGTTGCTTTTACTATTTCTATTATTGCTAACAGAAAATACATACCTCAGAATCTGTATTCTGCTGTGGTACGCTTTCTTATTCTATTCTATTTGCTACTGTGATCTTCTGGTGTTAGAGCTCTCTACGGTAGGGAACCTCCTACATTACTCAGAGGAGGAGCCGAGTCCATAGTAGATGACGTTAGACTCTTGTTGATGGAAAGGAATCAGATGTTGGATGAGCTGCAGTTCCACCTCAATAAGGCCCAAAACAAGATGAAACAAGCAGCTGACAAGCACAGAAGGGAAGTGGTGTGTGAAGTAGGGGATTCAATGTATCTTAAACTGCAGCCCTATCGGCTGAAATCTTTGGCAGACAAGCCAAACCAGAAGTTGGCTGCAAGGTATTATGGCCCTTTTGAGATATTGGAGAAAATTGGGTCTGTTGCATACCAGTTAAATCTTCCAGTAACAGCAAGGATTTACCCTGTTTTTCATGTCTCTCTTCTCAAAAAATGCTTAGGACGTTCTATGCAACCACAACCACTTCTGGCTGCATTATCTGAGAAGAGTGAGTTAGTGGTGGGACCTAAGAGAATCCTGGCAAAGTGCTTCAACAAGGATTGAGGAATTGAGGTGCTGGTAAAATGGGTGAATTTACCAAAATTTGAAAGCACCTAGGAGCTAGCAGCTAGGTTGAAGATTGCTTTTCCCTCCTTTCACCTTGAGGACAAGGTGGCTCTTCAAGGGGGGTATTGTAACAAGCCACAACGGTCAAGGGCAACCACGGAAGATCACACCGGAGAGGGAAACAAAAAAAATAACAAACTAGTAGGGAGAGCACGGAAATTGTGAGGAATTAGTTATAGAGTGTAAGAAGTATATATAGGAATGGGGAGGGAAACAAAAAGGGGGGGAGGAAAAAAAGAAGTGAGTAGTGAATAGGGAGAGAGATTGGCCTCTAAAAAGCCAATCTGTTTACTCTTTCTGTTATTGCTTACAAAAAATACATACCTCAAGATATATATATATATATATATATATATATATATATATATATATATATATATATTCTGTTGTGCTACACTTTCTTATTCTATTCTATTTGTTACTGTGATATTCTGGTGTTAGAAGTGAGGTGACAGGGGGTGTTACAAAATGTTACATGCAATAAAAAAAATTTCACACATTCCCATCAAACATTAAAACTGCAGCATTGTAAGACCTAATTTGGGAGAAGAAAACATGGGGATTTTCCTGCAAAAGAAGAACCAAGGACCTAGGAACAAAACTTATACAACCTCAAATTCCAAGCTATTCCCCCAAGTCCAAACATTATATCTGGCATAAATAAATTCCTAAATTAGTTCTGCATTGGCATGTATAGCATCTTGACATGAAAGTATCACCAATCATTTATATAGTGTCAGCTCATTTTTATATCAAGGACAGAAGACCAAGAAGCAAATCATATTTGACCATTAAGAGTTCAATATAATTTGAACCATTATGTGTTTGATTCTTTCTCGTTGATAAAAAAGTGAATGCCACAGAATGCTTCAGAAGGCTTTGTATCTAGGGAAAAATGAACTTTCAAACAATGATGCATGGTAACACACATCCAATGATGGCATCCATAGCATTGCTACAAAATGCAGCAGACCCGAGTTTAAACAAAAATGTCATGATGGCACAGATTGATAATATGAAAAAGTGTCACAAATACTACAACATACAAACAATTAATATATAAACATCACAATACAACAAACATACCAACACCCATCTCCAAAAATATCTCTTCCTGTATTGCAGTGGTCACAGCAACAGCTTCCTGCTCATCAGTTAGGAATTCCAGGAAATTACAGTGAAATGCATTATATGATTTTATCAACAAATTCAATGGGCAAAAGGAAGAATCTTACATTGAATTGCAATTTGATTTTATATATCCAGAATTTAAATGTCTCTCCATAAAACTAAAGTCCAATATAGGGCCAAATCAAAAGGTATAAAACATGTACAACAATGTTCCACATGGTTTTGTGATGATGACTAATTAGAAAAAGAAAAGGTAAATACAACCAATATCCTGACGCTGGTTAAGAAACTAAAAGAAGGAAGAAACTTAATGGGATGCATAAAATTGTGCTGCCCACGATTTCTTGTACATTTAACTATAACTTACACATCAAATACCTCTTTATTTTAGTTTCTTAACTAATGCCCTTGGGGCACATTATAAAAGTAAAGGGAAACTCAATACACCAGAATCTAGGTGGAGTATGTGAAGGGTAGGTGTCAATAACTTTTTCACTTCTAACCTTATTGTTGCACCAAGACTCACTCCAGTCATAAATTCTCATGGCTAATCATCAAACAAGAAAATCAGAATACGAAGCACATGCAAAGTTTCTAATTATTCAGCTCAGCTGTCACACAAATAATTAATTCAACTCAAAGGAACATTTCAGTAATGAACTACTAAAGAGACTAACAAGGAAACTAAACAAAGTCAAATTCCACTTAGGTACCTACACACTTTCTCTTGGGACAGAATTTAGGTATACTAAATCATGCATTCGGGATTGTTCTTCCATTAATAAAAAATAGAACTTTAGATACATAACTATAACCAGCGCAAATCTTTATTAAACAATTTAATTAAGCAACTACAAAAAAGAATTCCAAAAATATTCAAGCATCTACATCTAAATTTTAAGATAATACCTAAAATCAAGAAAATTTCAGGAAACGAAATGAAATATGTAATAATGAAATAGCTAAGTCACCTTACACGAAGATAAGGTGTGCAACTTAACACAGTGAAAATGAATGAAAAAGGGACGGTAGAGAACAAAGAAATTCACCTGCTTATCCTGTACAGCCTCTGCAATCCTTTTCTTCACATCTGCAAACAACTCCCACAAATTGACAAAATGAAAAAAAAAAAAAAAATTAATCATGAGAAAATAGGGAATCAATGAATCAAAGAGAGGACCAACAAATCTGGGAAACGAAATCAAGGTACCAGGTTGAGAAGTAAGATATATGAAACGCTCGAAAAGATGTAAGAGCTGTTCTCTGGTTAACATCCCAGATGCCATTGCCCTAAACACAGTACAATGAAGAGACACGACCTTCACTCTGACATAACCCAAATAAAATTAATTCACCCATTGCGCTAATTTTATTATACTGTAAAAAAGTTCAATAATTCTGGGTTCAAGTCTATTCCACACTTCACTTGTTTTTTTGTGGTAATACTAATTGTCCTACTTTTAAAATTACAAAACATATATTAAACAAATAATATAAAAAGTCAATCTAGCAAAAAATATAAATTTTACATTTAAAATGACCCCAATTAACTTTAAAAATAATAATTAAAGAGAAAAATTTACAAAACATATCCCCGTATATTAAACAAAAGAAAAAGGCAATTCCGCAAAACAAATAAATTTTACATTAAAATTGGCCGCAAATAACTTTGAAATACAAAATAAAGTAAATAAAACAAAAGCGAATTAAAACTTGTAAGTATAATTCTGTATTCATTCCTCAAGGAAAATTGAGACCCAGTACAAAGAAAGAAACGTAGCTCCCCACAGAGGGTAAAAACACATAATTTATCTAACAACGTAAAAAAAATGGCATATGATTAACAATAATACCGTAACCCTACACTTCTGTTAAATTAAAAATCTTCGTCCATCTTGAAAACGTGGGTGACACCGTTACCATTCAAACTAGACATAACACTGGCCTTTTGATACTCTCCAACGCGCTTTTCAAAAAAGTTAGTCTTCCCTTGCAGCGAGATCAGTTCCATCCAATCAAATGGGTTCTGCACATTGTAAATCTTTCCACACCCAAGCGCACCCAACAACCTATCTGCCACAAACTCAATATACTGACTCATCAAATCACCATTCATCCCCACAAGCGCACACGGAAGCGCGTCGCACACAAACTCCCTCTCAATATCCACCGCATCACGCACAATTTCCTTCACGCGCTCCTCACTAAGCTTTATCCTCAATAAAGAATACAGAAGACAAGCAAAATCACAGTGAAGTCCCTCATCGCGTGAAATTAGTTCGTTAGAGAAAGTGAGACCGGGCATAAGTCCGCGCTTCTTGAGCCAGAATATAGCGCAGAAGCTTCCGGAGAAAAATATTCCTTCAACACAGGCGAACGCAACGATGCGTTCTGCAAAGGATTCGGAGGAATCAATCCAGCGCAATGCCCATTTGGCCTTTTTGGTGACACAAGGGATTGTATCGATGGCGCGGAAGAGGTAATTTTTTTGTTCAGAGTTTTTGATGTAGGTTTCTAGCAAGAGACTGTACATCTCGGAGTGAATATTTTCAATGGCAATTTGAAAGCCATAGAAAGCTCGGGCTTCGGAAACTTGGATTTCTTTCATGAATCGGCCAGCAAGGTTTTCAAGGACTATGCCGTCGGAGGCGGCGAAAAAGGCTAGGACGTGAGTGATAAAGTGGCGCTCACCGTCGGTGAGGGAGTCCCAGTGACGTAGGTCTTGGCTTAGGTCTACCTCTTCTGCGGTCCAGAACGAGGCTTCGGCTTTCTTATACATTTCCCATATTTGAGGGTATTGAATAGGGAACATGCAGAAACGGTCTGGGTTTGGGGTCAAGAGTGGCTCTTCGGGGATTGCTGGCATTGTTATGGGTTTGAAAATATGAGAAAGGGATACTAGATTTCTATGTTTGATTGAAAGATGGAATCACAGTTTGAGTTTTGATGCAGTTGAAACAGGGGATGAGGGATTTATATAAGAGTTGGAGGGTTTGAAAATTTTTGGGGCGGGGATTTGAAATTTTTTGGGGAAGCTTGTTGCAGAAGATGGAGCTCTGTGAAGGGTAGTTTGGGGATTTTGATGGTCGGGTGTTATTACGAATATGGGGTTTGAAAGGGGCGTGCTGGAGAAGTTTTGTAGTTTTGTTTTTAGAGTTGAGGTTAATTTGGTAAATTAATTGATGAGAGTGCTAGAGATGACTAATTAATGGTTGCGGCGCGGAGGGAGGGAGATTGTTTGTTTTGGTGGGAAATTTGGGTTCGCGGGTTTGAAATTTTGAAACAAGTGTGTCGTGTACGAACAATGTGGAATAATAGCATAAACAAACAATGAAAAAAAAAGAAGATAATGGGTCACAAAAAGGATATTAATGTAGATAATTAACTAAAAATTCTCAATATATAATTTATAATTAATTTATTGTATAAATTATTTTAGATCTAATTACATAATCTTTAAACTTAGAAGAAAAAAGTAATTGGTCATAAAGAAAATTTTAAGTAGATGATCAATTACAAAATATAGTAAGAAATTTTATAATTTAACTTATAATCGATATATTATATAAATTTTTAATTTCATAAAAAATTGGAGATAGAAAATATAAACAAAGATGAATTATTTTTATTTAGTTAAAAAGAAAGTGATAAAAGTTAAGTTGACATTCAAAAATAAAAATTTCAAATTTTTTTAATTTAAATTTTAAATATTTTTCCACGCTTATTTTTTTAGGTTGGAAACAAAGTATTAATTGGCCGTTTTGGAGTTAGGTGAGCGAGCGAGGGACGGTTGAAATTGAAAGCCACCTGGTGGGACATTTCATCCTTATCCGTTAAAAATCGAACGGTGACAAGATGACTTCTTCATCCACCATTCTCCCACTTTGCCTTCTCCTCACCCAGGACCCTCCCCTCTTTTCTTCTCTATACTCTCAAAGATCGGTGCACTCATCTTCCTCCATTGCCTTGACGTGCCATCATCACGGCGGACGTCCGCCGTAGGGCCGCCGGAGCTCCAGGCGAATATCCCTTCTACAGCGGGAATCAGAGAGCGGGAGGCATAGTATATTTTGGTAAATTGACTAGCGGATAGGCTTCTCCTGTGTCCAAGCATGGAAACAATTAAAGAGGTGAAATGTTACTATATTCGTGAGGTGAAAACAATTGAAGCAATGTGGGGTAGTGGATGTCCGATAATGTATGCGTTTAGGACTCACAACAAAGGAAGGAACATCCCCGCCCTACAATCTTACCAGGGTAGATATGAATACTCAGGAAAAAGAAAAAAAAAAAAATCAATTTCAGCTTTAATTTCTATAACATACACATTATTTAATACTTTTTTGAAAACAGTATTAAAAGTAGTTTTCATTCAAAACCGATGTCAAATTATGCAGTTTCGACTTTTAATTTTTCAAAATACTGATTAATTAATAAAATTATGAGTATAAGTCATCTTATGTAAAAAAATATATATATATATAACACGAAATAAGCATCGTCAATTAAAAATATAAATTATACCACCAATATTAGTTACGTCACGTGTCTATTGTTCTTAATAGTGATACAAACATATCTTCCTGATAGGAAACATAATATTATAAAAGTCTTCTCTCCTCTAAATATGAAATATAACATGAAAATATAAGATAAATGAAAAGTGTTTACAAGAATTAGAAGGTAGACTTGTTGGTCATCTGTTTTACATAAAAATAAGGGTCCTAGCACATGTCAAACTAAAAGATATAAAAAAATTATTAATTAACAATATAAACATGTAATTAATTTAATCATGTAAACATAATTTCACATTATAATATGCACAAAATAAAATAATGCATGAGATTTTAATTTTCTTGATCGTGAAAATATCATACAAATTATTTGAGCGATGTTGAGGAGTATATATTACCATGAATATTCTTATTGGGAAAAACTATACAATAACAACAATGATTACAATAATAGTAATAGTTTTTCTACCAAGAAATATTTCATAAGAAGTTAAACAAAATACATCAAGCTCAAGAGACTCACGTGGAGCATACATTATCTTCCACATTGAGTGTGGAAATCTAGATGTAAATCCCTAAGTTTTTTTCTTTATTTAATGTTATATTTGCATGAATTATATGTATGGTATTGTGTTATGCATAAGTATGGTTTAGAGGAGTTTAATTATTTTCTTAAATTAAATTTATGACTTATTTTAAGTTAGAGATTTAATTTAGAACAATTAGATAAAATTTCTCTTTATTTTAGAAATTGTTGATTTAATTATTAATTTTGAATTCTGGAATTTTATGAACTTTAGAGTTTAAAATTAAATTAATTAGAGCTATGCTCTAATTTAATTAAATTAAACAAGTCCGAGAATAACTGGTGTGATTTGAGTAAGTTAAGTTGTTTTTGTTAAGTAAATAGTGTCCATTTTTGGATTTGGAATAAAATTTTGAGTGAGATGGTGATCTTAGAAATTTTATTGGGAATTGTCAAAAACACCCTAAGTGCTCATTTTACCTTCTTATTCCTCTTATACCCTTATAGTTTCAAAATACTTGCTTGACCAAAAATTGTTACACATTGCATTTGTTCTCTTTTGATTCCAAATTACGCATTTATCTCCTCTTTCAATTTACGCATTTTAGTTCTCCTCCCTACAACCGCTAAAACTTTCTCTTCCCTCGTCTATTCTTATTTTCATTTACAACCCATTACCACTTCTCGAAAGCCTTGAAACCTTCTCGTTTAGAAACCAAAGTAAAAAGCTCGTTGTTGATTAAAGACAAATTATACTCCTCAAATTTTGATAATTACAACATCACAATATAAAAATCTACTCTTATAGAATGAATAAGTGTCTTGGGCTCAACACATGAAACTTGTGTCTGGACCGACGGAGCATGCCTTTAGTAGACAAACAAGAAGAATAAGAGACAAATCCAATGGTAGATTAATAAATTGACAGACGCACTCCAAAATAAAAAATAAGTATCAGGTTTATCCTACTTATGTCACACTAGCTGACTCTAATGAACTTTTCTATCTTTGCGAAGTCTATACAGAAGAAGTCAATGTGCAAGTCAAAAGCTTCAAACATGTACAAGCTTAAAAGCTTGGTTTAAGTGAAAGTCAAAAAGCATATTTCTGACACAATGATCTATTGCGAAAGCAAATAAATTTTAGCAGTGCTAAACCTAGGATTGTGTTAGCAACTTTTTGCGTTGAAAATGATCAACCCATGTTTCCTTTACTATTGCGTTTAATGTTGATGAACGTTATGCATATCTCTATCAAAATGAAGGATATTTTTGAAGTAGCTCTATCTAACAACTATCTCTCATCTTGTTTTATATAAAGGCACAAGACTGAAGATTTCAAATTGGTAGGAACGATGTATTTTGAGAAGAAGCTCAAGCTTTGATAAATCTTGTATCTTATGTTTTTTCTTGTGTATAAGCCTTAGTTGAGCTTTATTTTGTAAATCTCTCCCTGCATAGAGATTCGATATCAAAGTGAGACACTTTATCTTAAACCCACATTTGGTGGTTCTTAGCATGAAGATGTTATGATCAAAGAACATTGTTTTACTCTGAGGAGGTCGGGTCTCAAAGAATACTTGATGTTTTTAACTTGAAGAGGCTGAACTTCAAAATATATTTGGGTTTGTTTGCTAATGCCTCCAAGAGTCATGCACACGAATCACTAGTCATCACCCTAGGATTAAGATCTCATCTTGTGGTCCTAATTCAAATAGATGAGGCACTAAACATGTGATTTAAGTTTGAATTTCAATTCTTGGATTAGATCTAATCTTAAGGTTGAAATTCAATCTTAAATGAGTACCAAAAACATACCTAGCTGAATTTAAATTCAACCCTTGGATGTAGATCTCATCCTAAGGTTAGAATTTAAATTGAGTTAGTGGGAAGACCACTAACTTCCCTCCAAATCTCTCTCCTGCTCTCCCTAGGGAGAGTGTGTACCACCCTCTCTCAAAAAGCTATGAGAATTCAGTCTAACACTAATAAGAGGGTCGTGCACTTGAGGTGCTTACACAAGGCCCAAATTATGTCTTACAAGGCTAATTAAAAGGTTTACAAAACACTTAGAAAATTATAAGACCTAATTACAAGAGAGAAGTCTTTTAGATTTGAGTGTTGACTCTTGGTCAACTCTTCTTCAATTTCTTCTTGTATCCTCTTAAGCATGAACCTTATTATTCTCTTACTTGGGCTTGAACCTCCTTGATGTTGAGCCAACGTGGATGGTCCTCCATCATATCTCCTTTAGTCCCCAAAGTCCCTCACAAACTCTCAATTAAATTGGAAATCACATGTGCTCTCAATTAGAGTTGGAATCCATGCACTCTATAGACAACCCAACACTCTATAATTGTGGAGGATTTTTATCGAACACTTAGTGACTATTACTTCATACAATCACATTAGAGCACACAACTTGGTTCGAATCATAAAAACTTGGATATCATGCACTCGCCATCAATCAAGCACACGGTGTAGTAAATTAGTACATTACTATGTGGCTTCTCTGAGTGCTGAATGAAACTGCATACGATGCATCTTGTTTAGGAGTTTCGAAAACTTGAAAAGCAATTAAGAAAACTAATGTTCAGGGTAATAGTGTAGTGCTAAATGTTAAAAAATTTCAAGTCCTGCACTACTTCAATTAAAAGCATTGATACATGATGGTATATATTTAATTTTTCCGTATTTTATTTTAGATAAAATCAAAACTGTTAAATTAGATGTATGCCTATCAACTATCATGATATGACATGGTTCACACACAACTTGTTCTTCAAGAATGTGGATAGTGGTTCAATCTTGACTCCCTGAGTATAAAAAACATCTGTAGACAGAAGTCAGCAGATTTCAGTACCTTGAGAAATTAGTCCTTAGTTCTCGATTAAAAGTATACCTATAAGAAGAGTAAGCAATAGTTGCAAAAATAGGCACGGTGCATGGATAACAATCATGACATAACAGTAATGATCGGAGAATGTTTGAATCTGTTGTACATTTCTACTGAGAAAAATAATAGAAGTTGTCATAGCATGAGTCATTTAGAATAAGCATTTGAAGCAAGTTAAGGTGACTAAAACTACAGAAGAAACTATACAAATGTTGTGGAATAAAACATGGCAATTTGAAGTAATGTGCATCTTCCAAAATCTTTCCAAATAGGATGTAGCGATGTATGACTCTTATGCATTAGTGTCATTAATATCTTCGCTTCGGGTTTTGCAAATAGATTTCACCTGATGAGTGTTGTTCACCTATAGTGTAGCTGGTACTGGCTTCATCAACCCTGGTATCCCCAGAGAAGCTAGCTTTTGCGAGCTCCCTTAACATCTTTAACTCTTTCTTAAGCCCTGCTTTGTGCCCCTTTAGCCACTTACCTTCCACTTCAATATGTGTATTTGCACCTGTCTTCGAAGTTGTAGGATCTCTTCTTTCAATAATATTGGGATTAGGTGTACCTGGACTTTGCACAGGGACTATAGTAGCTGTCATTGCGCTAATTGGATCCATATATCCATTTCTATTTCTTCTTTCAAATTTTGTTCCTGAGCACGTAGGATTTACTGAAAGCTGGTCTGTTTCTGGTTGGGAGAATGTTGATATCACACTAGACCAATGCTTGATTGGAAGGAAAGGCAGGATGAGTCCCTTAGCTGCTAACTTTAATATATGCCTTAGAGAATTATTCTGAGACTGTGACAGTTTTATTAGGGAATTTACCATAGCACACCATTGATTGGTAAGCTGAGTAATGAAAGTAAATAACAAAAGAAACAGCATAATCAATTCCCAAGTTTTAGCTTCAACTAGGTTTGAACCACTCTGAATGGTTAAGATACCAAACACACCCGCCTCACACAAGAGAGAAACACTTTCTACAACATGGATGCCTCTGCTGATGTATGGTTTGGTGGTAAACAAGTAAATGAACTGTATTGATGTGATTATCAATGCGAAAAGGCTTTTACTTGGATTTTCTGACGGGTAAGCTACGGATATTATTCCCAAACCAACTCTTCTTAGTAAATCAAGGATGATATAGGATGCTCTCATGCAGCCTAGAACCCTCTTGAATGTGGAGATCTTGATTTCCTCATTGCTGTCTTCTGAACTCACTGTCTTCATTCTTCCAATCCCATTTTTTCCACTTTCGGCCCACTTGGTTATGGCATTCGGTTCGTTTTGATCACCTAAAATGAGCACTGGAGGACCCTTCCAATCATCAAAGAGGATTCCAAAGCGTGAGAGGAAAGTCGAAGGTAGGCCGTCCCTGCTAAACCACTTTCCAGTTGTAGGCCTCCCAATAAAAAAGAACACTAACTTCTTGTACCATTTTTCTTCATTAGTTACTTGTTTGAATTCTTTGTATTGAGCAAAACTTCCGGAGTAGATTGCAATAATAAGAAATAGAAATATTGATAAGATGAAAGCTATAGGGATTGCAAGTAACAGCACCCCCGTAATGATTCCCCCTGTTGTACCACCTGCATTTAAATGTAGTCTTAAAGGATGAATTAAGTTTACAAATGAATTTAATCTTACCCCAGTTCTGAAATGTAAATATAGGTGACTGAAATAGACAATATTCTGGTTGCTTACCTTTTATTACAAATGTTGATGACTGAGAAAGACAAGGTAGCATGAGAATCAGAAGAAAGAGCTCAAACCTAGGAACTGATACATTGCCTTGAGGTGGTCTCCCTGTCCTCTTTCTTAGGAACAATATCATGAAAACATGGACTAAGAGTAAACAGCCTCCTCCCACACCAAGCCAGAATAAGTTCATCTCCATGTCCTGCCACCTGTTGATAAGGAAAAAAATCTCAAATGTTCTTAATTAATCAAGCAATTCCAGAAACTGCCTTTTTCTTTCACTAATGAATATGATAAATTGGAAGTCCTGCATAAATGTCAGGTATGTGAGTGAATGTCTGGACTCTGGAGCCTAATGCTTAAACATAAAGGTTAATTGTAAGGCTAACTACCCTTTGTAACTCTCTATTCTTTTGATGACATTGCTAGCAGACAATGGTTCTCCTCTCTACAAAGCAAATGAATCAGTTGTAAACCAGTGTCTATTCATGTACTTCTTTTAAAGTTGATGTTGAACTCACCAAGAAATAAGTGAAATATTCGATGGAATTAAGAGGTAGACCATATAGTGTGCTTGTCTTACTTATATCGTGCGGATTATGAAGCCAACCAGATTTGGTGGCATTGTCAGTTTCAAATGGTAGTTTGTGATGAACATAAGACAAGTTCATTAGGCCATTTTGTCGTTGATCTCTGTTATAAGAATGTTCTCCTGAAGAAAGGCCATTACTTCTCCCATTAAATTGCTCTCTTTTCAATATTGATGACCAAGTGTTAAATTTTTTCCAGGGAAGTTTGTGATGTGGTATGAGCCACCGTAGACCTCTTGTTGTCTCCGAGTATTTGATACATTGATTAGTTGAAAACCAACTTGTGAGGGCAAAGATTTGTAGGTGTCCAATCATTCCCTATAAAATGTGTCAAATGTTTATAAGATAACCGTTAAATAGAGGTGATGCATAGATGAACTCCGAGAAATTGAAATTTGTTTGTATTGTTTATGCTCTAGTTATAATACCATACATTAGTTTCCTTACTTACATGTAGATTGATTGATGGATTGGAAGCAGGACTGCTTGTACTTCCCAAAGCAAGTATACTTAATGCTTCTAAATTTGAAGTGGAAAGTGAAATCATAGCTGCCACCAGTGATGTTGCTACTGTTCCAGCACTGATAAATGAGTACAGGGCAATGGAAATTGCAGGGGAGGAATCTGAACAATGATTATTAGTTATATAAGTTCCTAGTGCTAAACCAAATAAGAAGTGTATTCTGAGACAATTACCATTTAATTTTGATCAATGAAAAAGGAATGGCATATAAGAACCAAGTATCATCAAAAGAAACAAATGGTAGGTAAAAGAGATATTCATACAATGCTTGATATCAAGCTGGTTAGATGCCAAATTTTCATTGCCTGATATATCAGTTACCTTCCCCGCAGGAATGGTAACTGACACCTCCTTTGTCACTGCTTGGACTGTCAATGAGTATAAAGCCCTTGATTGTTCCTCTAATCTGCAAGGAACAAGGTAAGGATTTTTTACATTTCTTGAACCATAATGAAATATTAATTTAATAGGATACGACTCATTCAAATTGAGAAAGGTGCCCTTTAGAGGATAAAGCAATAGTAACTATTGATTAGTAAATTAATGGTTAAGATTATATTAATTTTAGATTTTGTTTTTTATATATATATATATATATTCAAAAATCCATATTAATAACTCAACTTTGATCTTGAGCCATCATGTAAAGATTATCTGTACTAAAAATATGCTTTGCTAGTTTGCTACACCTGCCTTATCAATCGTCCTCCCGAGACTTCTACCGTAGATGCCTCAAAGCCAAATACTGGCTTTGTGAACTCAGCAATTATATCGATGTTGAAATCCCTTGTTTCAGTGGGGGAGCTGGTCCTTAGTACCACCATGGGTTTCATGGGATCTACAAAAAATTTAGAAATTGTTTTGAAGTTAAAGCACAGATGATTATCAAAATCATAAGCATTAAGGAATATGATTAGTACTATGAAATGATTAATAATATCAATAAGCACAGATGATAGCATACCATAAAGAAATGTAATGGGAGCAACAGGAGAGACTGGAGTGCCTGTCCTTCCAAGTATGGATGCAGCTTGTAATTCAATTGTGATAATCTCAGTTCTTGACGTGTTCTTGAGCTACAAAATGAAAGGAACGCAGTGGTCAGAATTCAATTCTTATTCTAATTTTGTCAGGTCTCCTATGTAGATAAACTTCTCAGTAAGCACTTTTAAAAGAAAAAGTAAAATGAATTAAATTTCTCCCATAACGTACAATTTGCTTATGATTGAAACTCTCGTATTTAGTTTTAGCTTTTCCAAAATTTCCTTTGACTTTTGCATAAGTTAATTTTAACTAAATTGAAGAAGTTTAATTCATTTTCCTTTCTTAATTTTTCCACAAGTGCTTATTGATTCTACTAATGCTAATGGTAAGTAAACAGCAGAAGTATATTAGACAACAAATTATCTCTTACTTTAAAACTAAATCCGCGGGTTCCATTGCTTCTACCATGGAGAGGAGTTAAGAAGCCAAAGTTAACATGCAGTGCATTCAGAACTTGCTCAGTTGAGTTTCTTATAGGAATGCTAAAGTCCAAGAAAATTATCAGGTCCTCTGATTTGCTTGTTGTAACTACTGTTCTTGGAATACCGTTAATTTTAAACTCATAAGATGGAATAGATGCCCAAAAGTCCACCATCACCGGTCTTCTATCTAAGACAAGCCATTTTAATGTATGAGTGCCCTTAAAATATTTTTTAGTTCAAAGGTCAACATTTAAACATTGCACCAAAACCTCACCAAAATGAATGATTAAAGTGGAGTCATTGGTCCTTATGAAATGGTTTCCAGCTTGATCAATGCAAGTACTCTTCACCATTGTGATTACTACACGCCCATAAGTGATTTTTGAAGAAATAATCACTTCAAGGCTGTATTTAGCACCTGGTCTAATGATTTGTAAAGAAGATGCATCCACTTTAGCAGGACCAGCTACCATAATCTTGCATTTTAAAAACCATAGTCAAATGTTGTCAACGTTTACAAGGAAAATAGATTAGACACTTTTAACACAATGCTCGTCATTAGAAACCAACTTACATCACAGTTTGATGAGTTTAGGCAATGAAATCCACCTAGTCCAGTGCATGGTTCACTGAAAGTGATATCAATTGCTATCCTTTGCCCATTTGTATGTGTCTGTTCACTAGTAATGACTGCAGTTGGGGATATTGTATCTATTCAGTGAAAAGGAAGTTATTAGCAGAACCACAGAATGCTTTACTGAAATTTAGTATTATGACCAGAGAGAACAATGAGACTTAAATGGGGTGAGAAGGAAAAAAATTAAGCTAATGTTGTTTCTTTTCCTTCTTCAATTTTCAAGTAATTTAAATAAATGAATGCTCACCAATGAACCATGAGTAAGCTGATGCATTTCTTTCTCCTTTGTTGGTACTGACATTGAGAAGAAAGCTATGCCCATGATTTAGAGTTAAGTTCTTCAACACAATGCCATTAGCCTGACATGGGTAAACTTTGCCATCAATCTGTCAAGCAAAATACAATCATCATCTACAAACTCATGTCACAGTCAGTAACTGCAAATATAAGTACTTATTTCAAAACAAAATTATTTACAACTTAGATTCCGTGTGGATAATCATCTCAATAAACACTTGTAGAAGAGGAAAATAAGAAAAAAAAAAGAAGCAAATTTTAAATTATCTTCCATATAAATTAATTTATAAAAACTCTCTGATTTAATTTCTCCAAGAGTTGATTTTAACTTATGTATATGCTAATTCAATTTATTCTTACTTTTTCTTCTATAAATGCTCATTGAAAAGTTTATTTAAATAGGACCTGAATCTTTTTCTAGGTACAGGATTCAAACTTCAAAATACCATATAGTAAATCATGTCCATAATATGCCTTACAAGTCAACGTACTACATTGTGTAGAGAAATACCTCACATGAAAAGGAACAAGTGTTTCCCTTACATGCATTGGAACCATCCAATCTCTCAACTAGGTACTCGAAAACAGCATTAGAAGACCTAGAGCAAGGTGGAGGAGCACGCTTGAAATAAACAGCAAGTGTTGATTCGGTTGAGGGAATTAGCATAACCACCACCATCAATGCAACACAAGCACACAGCTGAAGAAACTTGGGGTGTGTAGCCATAGTACAAGGTGATATTACTATGACATTGAAGACAAAATCATGAGAAGAAAAGGCTAAGGTAGAGGCATTGGAGTTCAGATTGTAGGTAAGACAACATAATGCAGTTGGTAACATTCCATTAATGTGTCCAACGTTCATCGCAGCTATAAATGGAAGAGACATTACTTAGAGCTACAGACAACTACCTCATCAATTACTGTCAGCCTCATAATTGCTCTTTTTCAATATACTTCACATACCTTATTAACTGCTCACTTGTTATTCAAACTAAAACTCATTTTTTTCTCCCAACATTTATGGCAAAAAATAAAAAATTTAATTTAATTGAAACATACTTTTTTAGTTTATAACACGGTAATGAAATTTGAAGCTAAAACCTCTTCTTTTCTTTTTCCTTTTTTTTTTTTTTTCATTTGAATGCAAGAAATACAGTACCCGTTATGGATCAAATTCTTTTTATTTAAAGAGCGTAACTCACCCATCAATTAAGCTACACGAGAACCATACATCTGAAATTTGAAATTTGTAGGAGTGGACACCCACCGGTACAGTGAATTTAGTATATATAAAGGAGCGACGATTTTTATTGTATAAACTGGTTTTATACATGAAGTAAATTTGAAATCTAAATTCTAGCGTAATATAAGAATCTACCTAAGTGATTGTTTATTATTAGACATATTTTAAATATCTATTCTTAGATCAATTATAGATATTAAGTCTTGCAAATTTTTGATATGTCCAACACTTAATATGATGAGATATATTTAAAATTCAATATTATCCATTGATACGATTAAATTAATATATATAAGTGAAAATAAATCTTATTTAGTTGTGTAAATTTTACTTGTGATATGTCCAATACTTAAGGCAATGAGATATATTTAAAATTTAATATTATCCATTGACATAATTAAATTAATGTATATAAATGAGAATAAAATTTTATCTTTTAAGTTGATTTTATAAAATTAAATTAGACTCATTAATTTATATTTCTAAGATCATATAAAATCTACTCTAAGAATTATTTATTATTGTTTAGTAATGTGTTATCAAACCACTTCTTATTTGGTTCAATAAATTTCAAAGTTAAGATGTTGTATTCAAGAGTAAGAATACTCTCTTCTTGTATACTGGTTTTAAAAAATTTAATTAGATCCATATTAATTACTCTATTCGTGTAATTTAGGACCTGCCATGTACTTAAATGACCCAAACAAATTATTTACTTGTGTCCAGTAATAGAATAACAGTGTAAAAGTACTTTCTTTCTTGTCATGAATTGATGTATAGTCTATAATTAAAATTGTCGGCTGGTGACAAATATTTTAAAATTCATACTTACAATAATCATTAATTATATAGTATGTGTTTTTGCTGGATTTTGGGGTGGTCCGAGCACGGCTCGATCCTGAGAAATCCGGCGGCGTGAAGGGTTGAAATCTTCGTTGATTAGTATGTATGATTTTGGGTATTTTTCAGGCATGTGTTATGAGTCTTCTATCAGTATTTATAGGAATCGTAATTAGGGTTCCATATCCGCGGATTTCGGGGAAGATTGCTTTAGGCCCAAGAATCATGATATATCAGGGAGCAGTTATGATTCAAATATTGTTCTGTTTCTGTCCAACTCGGCCCGGTAGTGAGGTGAGTCCGGTGACAGGGTGATGAGCTCGGTGCTCATCCCCAGCCTGGTACATCAGCCCCCCGAACTCAAGCCAGAGTGGGCAATGGTTTGAGTTCAAGATGAAAGCTCGGTCTTTCGATGTCACTGTAGCTGGAAATTGGCGAAACAGTTGGTATTCTTTCATTTATTTTCTTATTAATTTTTTATTTAATTTTTTAATTAAATTCATTAATGCGTAATTAAGGGGTTTTACAGTTATATTGTGGTAACTGTCCTCTAACGACTCTTTTCTTTCCCTAAAATATGTTTTTCCTTTTCATTTTTCATTTTACCCTCTCATTTTGCCTTTTCGCTTCCTTCTTCTTGCATTCTACTTTTTGTTCTTAGGTTCTCCCTCTTGCTCTTAGGGTTCGTCGTTGCCTCTTTTCTTTCATTGCTCTCTCTCCCTTCGCATTCACTCGTCGCCCTGTTCGTGTGAAGCGCTTGCACTTTTGCTCTTCTTGTTGCCATTCTTCGCGTCAACTACCCTTAGGTATGTCTTCTTCTCATTCTACTGCTACTCTAGTTTAGAGAGCATGGTAGCTAGTTCTGTCGAGGGCTCTGAGCCCAAATCAGAGAAGGTTTCTTCCTCCTCTCACGAGGTTTCTACGGCGGAGGCAGACCTTTCGTCCGGCCCTGCTTCTGTCGCCACCGAGGTCCCCCCTGTTGGGGCCGAGGATGAGGTTGTTGGGGGAGCTGCGGAGGTCTCCGGTGGTGGAGATGCTTCTCCCGCTGGGGCTGGAGAAATGGCGGTAAGGGAGCCTGAGAAGGCCGACCTCGTTGTCCCTGTTCCCGCTCATGAGCCCAACTTCTCTTGGCTCTTAGGTGAAGTTTTCAACCACGTCTCCACCTACGATGACCGGGATAGGGTGTAGGCCTTAATAGATAAATATGATGTTGTGAGGTCTCGGTACGACGACGTGGTTAGGTTTAGGCCGTGCCGACCTCATCAGAGGGTGCATACTCACACCCTCGTAGATGACCGATATCCCATCTCGGTCTATGAGTATATGTTCAAGGAGTATGGTATAGTCTTCCCTCTGACTCGCTGTCAGATCGAGGTCCTGGCTTTTCTCAATGTGGCCCCAAGTCAACTCCACCCAAACAGTTGGGGTTTTCTTCGAGCCTTTGAAATTTTGTGTCATTTTCTGGGCCTTAGGCCGAACTCTCGAGTCTTCCTCTATCATTTTCAGCTCAAACACAAGCCTAAGGTGGGTTGGGCTTCTCTGAGTAACTCGCGCGCAGGAGGAGGTTTGCTCATCTCTTATGCGCAATCCTATAAAAAGTTTAAAGATCGGTATTTTAGGCTGTCTCTTGTTAATAATAGGGCCGTCAAGGCCTTTTTTCTGAAGGATAACCTGGAACCGAGGTATCCTTTACACTGGTGCCTTCCTCGCAAATACACTAAATTCCCCTAGGCCGAGTTGACCCCGGGCGACAGAAATACAATCCAAGTTTTGCATAGCCTTCCCTTACCCATTAGTAGTCGGGCTCTAATACACTCTGCCAGGGAAGAGGATCCCTTTCAACATTTCCTAGGTAATTATTTTAATGTCCTTAACTCGAGCTGTGAATTGTATTTCTAATTTCCTTGCTTCTATGTTTTTGTTTGCAGGTCTGATGTCTGGAAACTTTGATCTAGTTGCTGCCCTGAAGGCCCACAAGCCGGGCTTCGGGCAGAAGGGTCGTGGGGCGACCTCAAGGGGGCCTAGCCCAGTTCCCCGTCCTCCAATATTGCAGGCTTCTCTAAGTCCTGCCAAGAGGTCTCGGGCTGAGGGGACAAAGACCCCATCTAAAAGACCAAGGTGCGAAGAGGACACTGCCACCTCGGCCTCTCCTACAGCACAAGACGGTGCGGTGGTGTCCAAACAGCTAACAGGAGGTGAGGGTGCTCCGACTACCTCTGTGAAGACCTCCACTAAGCTCCCCCCGGGTGCTTCGTGGTTGGGCAAAGAGGGGGCTGAACCTCGTATAGAGCAAATGGCGGCCGACGTCCTTCTCGGCCAGTCGCTGTGGGACTTCACTCTATGAGGTGAACACATTCAGATTGGCGAACCCTTTCCCAGATCTTATGACAACGCACTTCTGGACGCCGTGGGGGTGGTGGACAATCTAGATGGGGCCGAGGTCTTGCTCAGTCGGTTGTCAGCAATAGTCCGGCACGGTAAGAGGTGGGCGACTCGAATGGCTGACCTCCCAGCCCGAGAGCAAACCCTTGCAGCTCGGGTAGCCGAGTTAGAAGCTGCATTTACTCTCCGGGAGTAAGAGTTCGCAACTCGGGTGGCGAACTGGGAGATAGAAGCTACTAAGTTACGGCTGCCTAAGGAAGAGGTCGAGCAGGAGCTCGTCACCGCTAAGGCCAACCAAGCGGAGCTCGAAGGCAAAGTAGCTTCGACCGATGACCGCGCTGTCAACTCAGAGGTCAAAGTTCTGGAGCTGACAGAGAAGCTTGAGGCGGCCGAGAAGACCATGTGATGCAAACCCATGAGGAACTTGTAAGGGATCTTCATGAATAAGCAAAGGGGTGCCCCAATCTTCATTCACCAATGTTCAATCACTTTTAAACAGCAGAATAACTCAATATATAGCAATGATAGCTCATGGTCAACACAAAAGGGGGAAGAAAGAAATAAAAAATGGAAGAAGGAAGAAGTGTGGTAAGCGCCATGGATGAAGCATCCAATAAGCTTGGTTGGAGAATCGCCACTTGGATCATGGATCCATGATAAGATTCAAGGTTCTTGGAAGAAATCCTAGGAGAGCTCTCTCCTTTTCTCAAGACTTTAGTCTTAGAAATTCTCTTTTCAGGGATAATCAAGTGGTGGAAATTTAAATGAAGTTAGTGGCAATTCCACTAATTCTCTCTCCTAATCCATCCACTCTCTTTTAAGAGTGTTTATTACACTTGCTTAGTTGGGCCATAAGACACTTAAGCCCATCTTAAGAGGCTTTGACCAACACAAATAGAAGTCAACATGTCCATAAAAGGAGCTTGGCCGAAATTCATAAACAAACATAGGTCCAAGCTTTACACAAATTAAAGCTAAACTAATTACAAAATACTTAGAAAATTACAAGGCTTCATTTGCCCAATTTGTTGACTTCCAAGAGTTGACCTTTGACTTTGACTTTGACTTGTTGACTTTTACTTGGTCAACTCTTCTTCAACTTGAGCTTCTATATAACTTTTCATTTCTCTTGTAATTCTCATGCTTGGGAGATGGTTCTCCATCACCATGGCACAACAGAAAGCCACCATGGACGAGATGGAGGAGGCCGTGGTGACCAGCTTTTGCAAAGGCTTTGATGGGGCAGTCCGACAAGCTTGCTATCTGGCTCCGACGCTTGATCCTGAGTCCTTCGACTATGTCAAGGATGTCATTGATGGGGAGTGGGTGGACCGTACTGATTAGACTGGACCTCTGTTTCTTATATTTTCATTTTGGCTTTATATTTTGGATATTGCCGGCCTGGAGGTCGGTTTTGGGTTGTAACTAAGGTCGTTTTTGGTCGTACATTGTTTTACTCGTATTCGCCTTAATATTACTATTCTGTTTTTCTTATTATATTATTCTGAACTCGTGTCTCTTGATTACTTGCTTTTATGTCGCTCGCCCGACCGATCTCCAACTGGTCCCGGGTGCGGGTTCTTAGTTCAGTGCTAGTCGAGCACAGTCAAGGACTTAGGAGTCCAATGTCTCCTTTAGCTCGGTAGTCACTGAGCATGATGAAGGACTTGGAGTCCTGTAAAGGGACGCGATGTCTCCTTTAGTTCGGTAGTCGCCGAGCACAATGAAGGACTTGGAGTCCTGTAAAGGGACACGATGTCTCCTTTAGCTCGGTAGTCGCCGAGCACGATGAAGGACTTGGAGTCTTGTAAAGGTACGCAATGTCTCCTTTAGCTTGGGAGTCGCCGAGCACGATGGGAGAACATAGTTGTGAGTGGCCAAATCATCCTTTATTGAAATGCTAATGTGGTGCCTCGTTAAAACCTTTCCCGGAAAAACCCTCGTTAAGGAAAAAGAGTACACCTTTATTACAGATTGGAAAAATAACAAATTGTTAAACTTTATTGAATTCAATACTAAAAAATAAGCTAACTGAAATAGGCCTTCAAATGACTGGCATTCCAAGTTCTTGGGACTAGCCAACCACTCATTTCCTGTAATTTGTAAGAGTCGTTCTGATGGTTCTCGAGGATGCGGAAGGGGCCGTCCCAATTGGCGGCGAGCTTGCCATGAGCTCGGGCTCGTCTAGCCTCATCGGTCTTCCTCCAGACGAGGTCTCCTGGGATAAAGGAGCGTTCTTGGACGCAAGAGTTATAGCGACGGGCTGCTTGCAGTTTCGTGGCCAACTCTCTCACCTGAACTTCTTCGCGGGCTTCTTCAATAAAGTCCAGCTCTTCCCTGAGGGTGGTCTCGTTACTAGAGTCCGTATAGGTTAGCCTCCTCCACGACGGTTCGCCGACCTCAACTGGTATCATAGCGTCGAATCCATAGGTGAGGCGAAATGGTGTCTCGTTGGTCGAAGATTGGGGAGTGTAGTGGTATCCCCACAGTACACTCGGCATTTCCTCCACCCAGTCTCCTTTTACTCTGCCAAGTTTCTTCTTCAACTCATTAAGGATGACTTTATTGGTTGCTTCAGCTTGTCCATTTGTTTGGGGGTTCTCCACCGATGATGTCCAGTGTTGGATACCGAGCTGGGATAAGAATGTGCAGAACGTGGTATCCGTGAACTGTCTCCCACTATCGGTGATCAAGCCATAAGGCATGCCATGTCGGCAGATGATATGTCTCCAAACAAATTTCTGAACTTGTTTCGTCGATATCGTGGCTACAGGCTCGGCTTCGATCCATTTTGTGAAGTAATCGATGGCCACAAGTAAGAACTTGGTTTGTCTCTGTGCTGGTGGAAATGGGCCGGGAATATTCATTCCCCACAAGGTGAATGGCCAAGGAGACGAGATGAGCTGGAGCTCGGCCGAAGGTGCTGATGGCAACGAACCGTGCTCTTGACATCGTTTACAACTCCTAACGTAGTCCTTTGCGTCCTTCTTCATTGTGGGCCAATAGTACCCTGCTCGGACTAATTGGGCCGCCATGTTCTTGGCCCCTGAATGCATGCTACAGATGCCGGTGTGGAGCTCATCCATCACATACCAGGCCTGGTATTTGGTCAAGCACTTCAGCAAAGGGGTAGAAAATCCTCTTCGGAATAACTCTTGATTCCGTAATATGTAGTAAGATGCTTGGCAACGTATTTTTTGAGCTTCACTCTTTTCATCTGGCAGGATGTTGTCTTGTAAGTATGATATAAGGGGGGTAATCCAAGAGCTTGGTTCTATATTGATCGAGCACACCTCATCTTTGTCCCAACTCGAGGAGACGAGTACTTCCTGAATGATTGAGTGGTGTTGTCCCCCCTTACGGGAACTTGCTAACTTGGATAGAATATCAGCCCGGTCGTTTTGTTCACGAGGGACGTGGACGATCTCGAATTTGGAAAAGTGAGAAAACAGATTTTTGACTCGATGATAGTATTGCTGTAGTAGGGGCTCTTTGGCCTGGAATTCCTCTTTAACTTGAGAGGTGACTAACTGAGAGTCGCTTAGGCACTTCAGGTGCCGAACACCCATGTCCCGAGCTAACTTGAGACCGGCTAGCAGGGCCTCATACTCGGCTTGGTTGTTTGAGGCCGCAAACGAGAAGCGTATAACTTGTTCAAAAATAAGATCATCTGGTCCTTCTAATATCACTCCGGCCCCACTAACCTTCTTGTTAGATGAGCCATCGACCCTCAATGTCCAGCATAACTCGCGTTCTCCGATCTCGGGTAGTTCGGTGAGGAATTCCGTCATAAATTGTGCCTTCATAGGGCCTCAGGGTTCAAACTGGAGCCCGAACTCGGACAGCTCTACAGCCCAGGCCGTCATACGACCAGTAAGGACGGGGCGCTGCAATATCTGCCTAACCAGGTAATCTGACCGCACTATGATGTCATGACTTCGAAAATAGTGCCTTAATCGGCGGGATGTGAAGACGAGGATGAGGACGAGCTTTTCTATTGTTTGATACCTCGTCTCAGCAGGCTGGAGTGTCCGACTTATAAAGTATACCAGTGTCTGGACTTTGCCCACTTCCTTGACCAGAACAAAGCTGATGGCAGTCTCGGAAACCGCTAAGTAAATGTACAAAGGCAGCTCAGGGGACGGGCTAGTTAGAGGTGGCAGGGAAGCTATCTGTGTTTTCAGTTTGCCAAATGCAGATGCACATTCATCGTTCCACTCAAAGCGGGTGGACCATTTTAACAGTGTAAACAATGGTCGGCTCTGCTCTGCCAGCTTGGGTAAAAATCGAGATAGGGCAGCCAGGCGTCCATTGAGTCTTTGCAGGTCTTTCAGGCAGCTCGGGCTGAGCATGTTGGTAATGGTTGTGCACTTGTCCGGGTTGGCCTCAATTCCTCTTTGGAAGATCATAAAACCGAGGAATTTACCCCCTCCCATGCCAAAGGCACATTTCTCCGGGTTCAGCCAGATTTGATGTCGGCGTATCTATGCAAATATCTCCTTTAGATCAGTGGCGTGTTGAACATGGGTCTTTGACTTGACCACCATGTCATCAACGTAGACCTCTATATTACGCCCGATCTGAGCATTGAAGACCTTGTCCATCAACTGTTGGTAAGTGGCCCCAGCATTCTTAAGGTCAAAAGGCATTACTTGGTAGCAATAATTGGCTGTGGCCGACATGAAGGCAGCCTTCAGCTCATCTAGTGGGTACATCGGTATCTGATTGTAACCCGAGTAGGCATCCAAGAAACTGAATGCTTCATACCCTGCCGTGCTATCAACTAACCGATCAATGCTAGGCAAGGGTTAAGTGTCCTTGGGACAGGCCTTGTTCAGGTCAGTGTAGTCCGTGCACATCCTCCATTTCCCGTTAGCCTTTTTTACCATCACAACGTTGGCCAGCCAAGTGGTGTAAATGATTTCTCGAATGAAGCGGGCTTCAAGAAGCTTAACGACCTCCTTTTGGACGACAAGGCGACGTTCCTCGCCGAGCTTTCTCTTACGTTGTGCCACTGGCCGAGCATGAGGAAGCAGGGACAACTTGTGACACATAAGGTTGGGATCGATACCGGGCATGTCGAAAGGTTTCCATGCGAACAGGTCAGCGTTGTCTTGCAGGGTTGATATGATTTCTTAGAGGGTGGAGGTCGGCAAGGAGGTCCCAGTCTAGTTATTTGGCCCGCTTCTGGCCCGAGCTGTAAGGGTTCAAGGGGCTCAGCAAATGAAGGACGTTCCTCTTCAAACTTAGCTCGGGGATCAATATCCAGGGGCTCATCTGTGCTGTTATGCACCGAGCATATATTCAAAGCTTGTCTTCTTTCTTCTTTTTTGATGAGTACGAAGTGACCTTTAAGCTCCGAGCATAACATACCCTCGCCGTTTTCGGGTCGGCCTTGACAGTGACCCCTGAAATGGACTTGTTCCTCGGCAAAGCCGAGTAGGGGCTCGGGATATGGCTTGATGATGGATTCGGGCAGCTCCAACTATTTGAAGACGGACCAATATAACACATCGGTCGAGCTTCCCTGATCAATCAGTACCTTGTGAACCCGCCAATTGGAGATAGTGCAAGAGATGACCATGGGATCGGTCTGGTCAGGGTCATCGATGCTGAAGTCGGCATCGGAGAATGTGATGGTTGGTAAGGTCCTCTTTTTGGGGAATCCAACGTGATTGACACTTCTCGCGTAACATTTTCGGGCAGAAGATGTAGCTCCGCCCCCTACGAAGCCTCCGACGATTGTGTTGATCGTCCCTTTAACCTTGTCGGGGTTCTGCCTGACCTCCTTCCCCCAACCTTGGTCCCTGCATTTATTTTGGTTATCTCGGGTATCCCGCTCTGGTTCACGAGGTCGGGTTCTCGAGCTTGGCCCATTATACCTCTCTGGGTGCTTCTGCTCATCCCGGACGAATCACCGTAACTCGCCTGATCTTATGAGGCCTTTTATAAGGTCTCGGACTTGGCGATAGTCCTCTGTGGTGTGTCCGGTATTTTGATGATAAGTGCATCATTTGGTCGGGTCGGCGTTTGAAGGGGATTGGGAGGGTGTAGGACGGCAGACCAATTCTAGCGCGCAAGCTTCCCTGAAGATTTTGTCTCTAGAGGTATTTAGGGGGGTGTACGAGCTATACTGACTGGTGCGACGATCTCTATTTGGCTCTGCCCGAAGTGAAAAGGACTCCTTTTGTTTGGGTGGGTTAGCCTGTTCTCGAGCTCGGCGCTTGGCTTCGGTGTTTTCTTCAATGCTCATGAAACGGGCAGCTCGGGAATGGAGGTCATTCATATTAATGGGGGGTTCACCGAAAAGTGAATCTGAGAAAGGGCTAGGTTTGAGCTCGGCTTGTATGGCGTGTAAGGCGACAGCCGGATGGAGGTTGGGTATAGTTCGGCAGGCCAGGGCAAAGCGGGTCATGTATTCTCTAAGGGATTCTTTGTCCCTTGTATTATAATGCTGTAGCGATATAGAGGTGGTAGGTGTTGGTTTGGCATCCACAAACCGGGCTTGAAAGTGCTCGTACAGGGAGTCGAAAGAGTCCACAGACATAGGTGGGAGTGAGTAGTACCAGTTGAGGGCTGTTCCCTTTAAGGTTGTGGGGAACATTCGACAGAACACATGGTCATCCTCAGCGGTTAAGGCAGCTTGGGTCAGGAAGGCTTGAACAGGGTAACCGGGTCCGTGGAGCCGTCATATTTATCCTGGGCCGACCATCTCCAGGACTCGGGGACCCAGGCTGAGAGGACGACCGGGGTGAAAGGATGGAGGGTCGCGATTTTGCCAAGTCCATTTGTGCGGGGAAGAGGTCCGAGGTCTGTGAACCGCTGAGCTTGGGAGGGGGTATGTCGTGCTACGGAGGTAGCACCATGCACATCTTCCCCGATTATGTATGGGTTGGTGTGGCCCATATGTGAACTAGAGCGAGTTTGCTCCCTATTTCGAGGCTCCCCCTCCTCGTTCTGACTAGGCGGGGCCCTGTTGGGGGTCGGCTGGAACCTCTGTCGCAAGGCTTACAATTCCAGGTTATGGGCTTGTGCCTCCGCCTCTCTTTGGCGTTGAACTGTCTGCAGATTGGTTTAGGTTGTCTGTAACGTTCTCTGGACCTCTCGATGCTACGCTCGTAGGTCCTCAAAATGAGCCTCCATCTGCTCTCAGGCTCTGCTAACGCTGCATCCACACGTGCTCTAATAAATTCCGCTATGGCGGGATCCATCGTTGTGTTAGAGTGGCTACGAGTGCGAACCATCTAAGCTCTGTGATTGTGGGATTAAGAATTATCTCGCCACACGGTGGGCGCCAAATGTTTTTGCTTGGATTTTGGGGTGGTCGAGCTCAGCTCGGCCCTAAGAAATCCGGCGGCGTGAAGGGTTAGAACCTTCGTTGATTAGTATGTGTGATTTTGGGTATTTTTCATGTATGTGTTATGAGTCCTCTATCAATATTTATAGGGATCGTAATTAGGGTTCCATATCCTTTGGTTGGAAGGGTAACACACAAGCGATCAATTTGCTCTATTTCTTTATTTCTGCGTGTAGATCCCAAAGAGATCCCACTTCCTCATGAATTTATCCTGAATCGGGATCTTTTGGCTCAACTTTATCCGAGTTTTGCCGAGCGAGTTGTTTGAAGTCTAGACACAGTGTAGTACTCTTTCTACCACTATGTTAATACAGAAATGAAATGGTTTCGATCCGAAGAACTTTCAGTTGTAAGTCATCCATTCTACTCCTATCTAAAGTGATGCTAGGCTGCTTCACGCAGGTGCGCTTCGCTCGGCTCCTTGGATTTCGGGGAAGATTGCTTCAGGCCCAAAAATTCTGATATATTAGGGAGCAATTATGATTCATATATTGTTCTGTTTCTGTCCAACTCACCCTGGTTAGTGAGGTGAGTCCGATAACAGGGTGATGAACTCGGTGCTCACCCTAACCCGGTACAATGTGTATTTGTTAGCATTAATCCGGTACAATGTGTATTTGTTAGCATTAGGACGCAACGCAATAAAAAAGCAATATCCAAGTTGCTCGGGCATTTTTGCATTGAAATGCGATTTTTTTTTTTTGAACGCGGTTTGAACATGTTTTCAAACCCATCCTTAGTTCAAAGTATATCAATAAGAGAAGTTTTTGTAGAGACAGTTGTATTTTACTGTTATAAGAGCAGTGTTTTCACATTTATGCCCCTTTCAATATACTGTTTCAGATATGCGTGTCAAATTTCTCGCTCTAAAAAATAAATTATTTTGAAGAAAAAAAAAGTTAAGGAATGGCTATTATTTTTGGAACGTGACATGATAAAATAATTAATTATTTGAATATTTATATTTAAAATTCATATAAATTTTATTAATTTTGTAGTAATTGAAGTTTGTAAACAATAATATCAATAATTTGAAATAGTACGTTAATTATATTATATGTAAGCAATTGAAATAAAACATCACTTAAAATAAAAATGACTATATTTATATATATCATTCAAATATTGAGCGTATAAAAATTGAAAATTTAGAAAATGTAAATAATATAAATAATATATGAAATTCTAGTAGTAGATGGTAAAATGATAAAAATATATTTTATCTTAAATTAACTATAAAATATATTTGTTTTTAAATATTTATAATTATCTTACATAATTTTGTGAAAAAATAAGTTTGTAAAAGACGAATATGCAGAGAAGATGGGTAAGAAAAGGAAAACATGTATAAAACTGATATACAAAGTAAATAGTGTGGTTTGTTTGATGGTTAGGATAGATAAAGGATAGGGAAGGAAAGTTCTCCTATCATATCCTACCACAATTCAGTATTTGTTGTATGTAAAATATAAAAACACAAGAATGAGGTTGAATTGCATTAATTAAAAATTTTCTTTTCAAACAAATGTATTTTGCGTTTGTAGTTTAAAGCCTAGGACAGACGCAATAAGCTTTTCTCTTGAAAGATTGATTTTAATAAAACTTTTGTTTAA
Organism: Hylodesmum podocarpum; assembly: GCA_026586105.1. Taxonomy (NCBI): domain Eukaryota; kingdom Viridiplantae; phylum Streptophyta; class Magnoliopsida; order Fabales; family Fabaceae; genus Hylodesmum; species Hylodesmum podocarpum. The sequence continues at coordinate 1,048,383 of JALJEV010001349.1, forward strand.
GTTGTTATCCCTAGTTAGTCAATAATTGAATAGATAAGACAATATTATTTTTATATTGGTTCGTCTATGAAGATTATGTCCAGTTACTTAACAACTTGTTAAGTTTTCACTGATAAGTATTATTTGAATTCAGCCACTTCTGGCTAATTACAAAGGTATTCTTTGGACCCAGCCTCCTCAGGCTAAACTCAGGTATTCTTTGGAACACAGCCTTCGTAGGCTAAACCAGGTATTCTTTGGAACATAACCTCCTCAAGCTAAGACATATATTCTTTGGACATTCAGCCTCCTCAGGCTAAAACATGGTATTCTTTGGACCTCAGCCTCTTCATGCTAAACAAGTATTCTTTCAGCACTTAGCCTCCTCAGGCTATAACACCACAACAATGGTTTTACAAGGTTTATAAGAAAAGATAATCCTCTATGCAGAGAGGTGTTTTACATTATAAGGTTCAAGGCAAATGAACTAAGTTCAAAGCTTGTGAGAGAAACTTTTGATGATAGTTTTTCTAGCGTAAGTTTGCTAACTTCAAATTGTTGAAGTGAAGTCCTTTTATAGAAAACTTCTTGAAGTATCCGTTAGACTGATGAATTTGAACTTTGCCCTTTTTCTTGGGTACTTCAACATCTAGCAGAGTGAGCAATCAGAACATTTAATGTTTCAGCAGCGAATGTTAGCACGAGATCAGGCTTTGATTGATTTTCTCAGAGATTTCACCGAAAAGTGCAGTTTATTTTTCGTGTTGTAGAGGTTTAGACCAAATCTCTTTCTACCTTTAGAAGCTTATGACTAACGACTTGATTTGAGTGGAAGCACGTGTTACTCTTCGTCTGAACTTCATTTAATCTTCAATAGACGAATGAATTAAGACTTAGCTTATATTGTTGTCATCTGTCTGTCTTCTTCGTCTTCAACTTCAGACTTCATGTCTTCATACTTAAGCTTATCTCAAATCAGAGTGACTTGAAGTTAAGTTGGATCTTTATCACTTCATCTTGATTGACTTTGAAGGTTCTTCATATGATGTATATGCTTTGAAACTTGATGACTTGAACACTTCGTCTTAAACTTGTGTGTCTATGCTTGATTGTGCATACTTTATGTGTGCTCACTAATGTTTCATCTGATCACCATTCCGTCTGCATTTGATAATTATTCCGTTTTCCTGTAATTATCAAAACTTAAGATGCTAAATCATTTTGACTTAACAGTGTATTAACAAATTATGATTTTTTATCCTAATCCTTATCTTATTCTATTGATATAGTATATTTCTTATTTTAAGGGAAAAGTTAGGCTAGAAAGTAACAAGATAAGATAAGATAGTATCTCACTCCCTCTCTTTACCATGCTATCACCGCCATTGTGTCTTTTATTATTGTCGTCACCAATGGTACTAATTTCATCATCATTACTATTGCCGCCACCACCACTACCATTTTGCCACCATTACCAAGTTATTATATTTGTCATCACTATAGTAACACATCATCATTGTTATTGTGTCCCACCACCACCACTGCCTACTGTTATCATCATTGTTGCTATACTAACCACCACTATTACTATCACCATCACTACCACCTCTATCATCGTCACTGTCATCATTATCTTTGTCATAATATTAACTACTAGTCACCATTATTGTTATCATTATTATAATAAACATAACCATTACCATTGTCACTACTCTATCATAGCAAGCACCACCATTGCTAACATCTTCCTATCCTTGTTGTCATATATTGTTATTACTATCACTAATGCCTCCACTATCACCATTGTTGTCACCATTACCTCCACCCTTATCATCATCACTCCATTATCTCTGCCACCTCTAGTGTCACCATTATCTCATTACTAATTTTGTTGTCTTCATCACCACTACTATGGTTGTCACCATCTTCATTGTTATCGCTACCACCACAATCATCACAATTGTTATCATTATTACTAGTATCAACACTGTTATAGCTACTTGCATCGTCACCGTCATTACTTTCTATTGAAATGTTGAGAAAGTAAATGATGGGATAATGATCCCATGATAAAGTAAATGATGGGATAATAATCCAATTGTATTACTAAGATTTGCTATATATATATATATATATATAGTTACAAGAATAACTTTTTACTCCAATTTATGTGATTTACAAATTTGTATAAGATCAATTTACAATCAACTAATTATGGAAAAAATATATCTAATCAACTAATTATGAAATAGTTATCTCAATATTTCCCTCAAGCTATTGAATGTATGTTTATCCTTGCTAGCTCGGAAGTGAGATCTTTAAAATCATAAGACCACTATCCAATTTCAAGCATGGTGATTGGTGTTGAATTGGAACCTATGATACAAGTGCTTTGTGGTGATTGTTGTTGAATTAAAACCTGTAATTATTGTAGCACATGTGTCGACTGCTTTGCAGTGATTATTATTGAATGTTAGGTACAAATGTTTGCATTATGGAAGACTGTTACATAACATATTATGATTTCCAAAGCACTAGAAATAATGGTTTGATACCATATTAAAATGTAGAGAAAGTAAATGGTGGGATAATGATCTTATGTTGAGAAAGCAAATGGTGAGATAATAATCCAATTATATTATTGAGATTTGCTTGAAATATATAGTCTCAACAATAACTTTTTACCCTAATTTTTGGTATTTACAAATCTGTATAAGATATATTTGCAATAATAATGCAAAAGATATATCCAATAAGCTAATTATGGAAAAAATATATCCATTCAATTAATTATGGAATAGTTATCTCAACATTTTCACAATAACTATCACCATCGATCCACCACTACCATCGTCATCATTGTCACTGTCACCCGTGTCATTGTCGTTAGCCTCATCACCTCCTATTAATTATCTAGGGGTGTTAACGGTACGATTTGGTTTGGATTTTGTCTTAAAATTCATCTAAACCAAACAAAAAATGTTGTTTGGTTTAGTTTAAATTAATTATTGCAATTTTAAAATTTTTTTGTATAAGTATTAAGAAAATAAAAATAAATTGATTATTATTAAAAAAATTAATTATACAAGTTATAATTAAATGGTAAAATATGTAAAGTAAACTAACTAAAAAAAATAAATTGATTTATAATACTGTAGTTAAAAATTATGAAATTGTTAAGTTAAATTTGTTTAAAGGTAAATTATATCCCTTAAATTTTTTATAATGATAGACTATTGAGATAAAAGTCTGAACTTATAAGATGAATAAGTTTTCAGACTTATGGAAAAAGTTAGACAAAGTAATACTTCAACAGATGAATGGAGCTTATCAGATGAAGATACAATCAAATTAATGAAGAGATAAGCATACTTTTAAGAAATAAGATAACTATCAGTTCTGTCTTTCTATTCATGGTTTAAGACTTTGACCAATCTACTAATTCATGGAGAGTCTATTCAACAAAGGACAAGACAGAAGGAAGTTAACCATATATTTCTCAAAAGACATTGTTTTACAAAGTCAAAGAGGATATCCTCTGACACAAAGATTTGTGAGAGTAGATGGAGGTAAATTTAGTGAGGACTCACATTCTTCTTCAAGTGAAAGTGAAGGATTAAGTGGACAAGATGATGCATCTAGTGAGACACCCGAAGATGGAGAGCTATTCATGGTGAGGAGGATGCTTGAGAGTGCTTCCAAGGAGTTAGGTGATTCACAAGGGAGAACATCTTCCACACAAGGTGCTTGGTAGAAGGAAAGGTATACTAATTAATTATAGATAGTGGTAATTGTACTAATGTGGTTAGAACTAGGTTAGTGGATAAATTAAATCTTAAATTGTCTCTACATCCTAAACCTTACAAGTTGCAAGGGTTGAGTGAAAAGAGTGAGTTAATTGTGAACAACCAAGTGTTTATTTCTTTTTCCACAGCGAAGTATAAAGATGATGTTATTTGTGATGTTGTGCCTTTGGAAGCTACTCATCTCTTGTTAGGTAGACCTTGGCAATTTGATAGACATGCATTACATGATGAGGTTTCCAATACTTATGTCTTTTCTCATAAAGGTAAAAATATTATACTGAAGCCATTAATCCTAAAAGAGGTTTGTGAGGACCAAATAAAGATGAAAATCAAAAGAGAAAGAGAGAAAGTAAATGCTTTAGCAGAGAATTCTAAGAGAAGTAACAAGCTTGCCATTAAAAACTTAAAACCAAGTAGTAACACTAGGTTGGCCGAGAGTTGCAAATTAATTACAAGAAATGTCACTACACATTCTAAAAGCAAGGACAAGTCTGAAAGGTTAAAAGGAAAGGAATTTATCTTGTTAGAAGCTACAAAAGAGATTAAAAGAGAAATTCTCATGAGGAAATCCATGTTTTTATGTTTACTTAACCCTAATTCTTTGAGTTTGCAATGTATAGGTAATCATGAAACTAAGGAGGACTTAATGCTTAGGAGGCAAGCTATAAGGAAGTTTAAGCTTCATTTTTTATATGATACATTTCTCTTTGCTTGTGTTGATTCTTGTCTTAAGAATGTTATTAATGTGTTATCTGATGAAGCATGGTCGAACCAAGATGGTGTTCTTGTGTGCAAAACCATGAAGGGTACAATAACTAAGCCATCTTGTGAAATGACTAAAGATCTAACTTTCAAGAAATTTTGTGTTTTAGGACCAAGTGAAAAGTTATGCATAAAGGAACCATGGAGCAACATATGTTAAGGAAAGGAAGTACTTGGATAAGTTGCATTATCAAAAAGGAGACTTCTTTAACTTTTACTTATCCTACTACTTCCAAGTTGCATAACATTACTTGTAACACACTAGACAATCAAAGCATTAGGCATTATAAAAGGCTTGAAAATGTTAAGTTGAAATCCTTGATTAATCCTAATGATGCTTATCTCTTTGATGTTAAATGTCCTTTTAGGCGGAAGAAAGAGTCAAGAAGGAAGGGAACGTCACAAGCTCTTATAACTAAAAGAAGAATCCTAAACAAGAGTTTCAACCTAGTTGATTCCATATTTGGTGTAGGAATAGTATCTACACACCTTAAGGGGAAATTAGGAACTCTTTGGAGTGTCGATTATGCCATGATTGATCATCTAAATTCTTCCTTAACTTCTCTAGACTGTGTTGTTGATATTTGTAGGCAAAACATGTTGTTATTATATAAATGGCAAACAAATAAGGTAGATAAATTTGATAAAGTTTGCTTGATATTTGATTCGGGTGGAACTTTTTGTTTTGTAGGTGAAAATGAAAGCAACTTGGGGACAATATTGCCTCAAGAAGGGAGGTGTGATGGAGGACCATCTATGAAAGTTACAAGAGTCATGCATAGAAGGATACAAGAAGAAGTTGACCAAGAGTCAAAGTCAATGGCTAAAATACTCTTAGAATTAGGCCTTGTATTTTTTTTTTCTGGCTTGTAATTAATTTTCTTGCATTTGTAAAACTTAATTGGACCTTGGCATTTGTATAAGTGTGCACGGCCTTAGCTAGCATGAGTGGGCCTAATTTCACTTGTATTTTGGGAGAGAGTGTGTGTCACTCTCGTTATGGAGAGTAGGAGAGATTTTGGAGGGAAGTTAGTGATCATCTACTAACTTAATTTGAATTTCAACCTTAGGATTAGATCTAAATCTAAGGGTTAAATTCAAATTAAGACAAGTCACATTTTGTCATCCATTTAAGATTGAATCTTAACCTCTAGATTAGATCAACATCCAAGGGATCAAATTCAAACTTAAATCACAAGTTTAACACATCTCCTATTTGAATTGTGGGCACTAGATTAAATCTAGATCCTATGGCTAAGCTAATTGATCCGTGTGCATCTCTTAAGGAAGCTTATCATGTGTTGATCACTTGCTAATCCTAGGCTTGAGATTTAATCCGGTTTCCACTTACTTTGGCGCCACCCTCACTATAAACAGGTCAATGTTTTTTAAGTAAGGACTTTTGGTTAAAATTTGAATTAAACATAGTTTCTTATTGAAAGCATTTCTCTCTATGTTTTTGTTAGATCAAGAATAATTAACGTCTTAAGATTTTGATTAATTACAAGACAGACGAAACCAAGCTACCCAAGACTTGCTAAGACGAAACCAGCACAGACGGAACGAGACCCTTCAAAGTGAAGATCTGCGTCTGTCCAAAAGCCAAGTCATCAGACGATACATGCACAGACAGAAGAGGACTACTCAAGCTTAAGTCCTTCGTCTGTACAAAGAGCGAAGTCTAAGACGATAGAATGAGACGAAACAACAACAACTGAAGACTGAAGCATCATATCGTCTATCCAAAAGCTGAAGTCAGGATGAGTCATTCGTGCCAAGATTTGAGAAGCATCCAAGATCAGTATAGGGATTCGAGCTTACACACCCAAGTCAAAAAGGTCTTTACCTTTTGTCACATCTCTGTACAAGTCAGAAATAGTACTGCGCACAACCTCGTCCGCTATATCCGCTGCAACTCAACATCAATCAATCAAGTACAACTGACAACCTTTTTGGAAAGCTCTCTAGAAGATCTCTCAACGACTCTCAACGACATTCAAATGAGTCTAACGGCTATTTGAAGAAGATGCCTATAAAAGGACTTCACACCTTCAAGAATAATTGGCGAATACGCTTATCTTCTTCTATCTCTTAAGGATTCGCTCAAAATCTCTGATTGTGCTATATTGTAAACACCTCTCTGCGTAGAGGAAAACTTTGTTTTTCATAACATCTTTCAAAGTCCACCTGTGTGGCAGTTTAGCCTGAGGAGGCTGCGTTCCAAAGAATACCTCTTGTATTAGCCTGTGGAGGCTGGGTTCAAAGAATACCTTGTTGGTTTAGCTTGAGAAGGCTGGGAGCAAAGAATATCTTGTAATAGCCAGAAGTGGCTGAGTTCAAACAATACTTGTAACTCTCTTTACAGCTTGCAAATGAAATTCTTTGGGATCAGATTGAAAGCGTGCACATAGACAGACACTGAACATAATGTCAGGTCTACTTGCAGTTAAATAAAGGAGTGAGCCAATCATACCTCTGTATACCGTCTGATCAACAGACTTACCTGACTCATCCTTGTTGAGATTTGCCCCAGACGAATGCATTGGGGTCTTCATAGGCTTAGCATTCTCCATCTTGAACTTCTTGATAAGTTCTTTTGTGTATTTCTGTTGATGGATGTAGATTCCTTCTTTCGTCTGCTTGATTTGAAGTCCTAGAAAGAACTTCAATTCTCCCATCATACTCATTTCGAACTCATCCTGCATTAGCTTTGAGAAATCCTTTCAAAGAGAGTTGTTAGTAGCTCCAAAGACTATATCGTCTACATAAATCTAGACTATAATAAAGTCTTTTGAAACGCTTTTCTTGAAGAGAGTTGTATCAACCTTTCCTCTTGAAAAACCATTTTTAAGAAGGAAAGAACTGAGTCTATCATACCAAGCTCTAGGAGCTTGTTTGAGACCATACAGTGCTTTCTTGAGTTTAAAAACGTGATCTGGTAGAGACAAACTTTCAAAACCAGGAGGTTGTTTCACATACACTTCTTCTTCAATAAAACCATTTAGAAAAGCACTTTTTACATCCATTTGATATAGGACGATATTCTTGTGAGCAGCAAAAGCAAGTAATATTCTAATAGCTTCTAATCTAGCTACAGGTGCAAAGGTTTCAGTAAAATCAATACCTTCTTGTTGATTGTACCCTTGTGCTACTAACCTTGCTTTGTTTCTTACCACTTTTCCAGCTTCATCAAGCTTGTTTCTGAACACCCATCTGGTTCCGATGATGCTTTTGTTCTTTGGTCTTTCAACAAGAGTCCATACATCATTCCTTGTGAACTGATTAAGTTCTTCTTCCATATCCAAAATCCAATCATTGTCTTGAAGAGCATCTTCAATATTATTTGGCTCCATATCTGATACAAGAGCATAGCTTGAGATATACTTCACTCTTGATCTTGTTTGAACACCTTGGGATCTATCTCCAATGATGAGATCTTATGTATGGTTTGATGCAAACTTCCATGTTTTTGCAGGGACTTGATCTCCCTGTTGATGAGTATCAGACGAAGAGGTTTCGTCTGTGCATCTATCGTCTGTCCTTGTATCGTCGACCCTTGTTTATCATCTTGTCTTGAATCTTGACGGAAGGGTTAATCTGCAAATTATCAAACAAATTTTCTAGGTGCGATATTTCTTTATCGACCTTTGAGTTATCTTGGAACTTTACATGGATTGATTCTTCTACAACTTGCGTCTTAGAGTTAAGTACTCTATAGGCCTTAGATGTATTGGAATATCCAAGAAAGATTCCTTTAACCACCTTTGAATCAAACTTTCCAAGTTGATATTTGGTGTTTAGGATAAAACATTCACATCCAAAAGCATGAAAATAAGAAATGTTGGGTCTTCTTCCTTTCCATAGTTCATATGGAGTCTTATTCAATATTGGTCTTATCAATATTCTGTTTTGAATATAACAGGAAGTATTTTCGCTTACTTTAATAATATTTAGGGGAGAGAGCTTTCATGCAACATGGTTCTAGCCATTTCTTGTAAGGTACGATTTTTCCTTTCCACAACTCCATTTTGTTGAGGAGTTCTTGGAGACGAAAAATTGTGAAATATACCATTTTCAAAACAAAAGGCTTTGAACTCGAATTTTCAAATTTGTTCCATGATCACTCCTTACATTTACGCAATACATATTCCTTTTTCTTTTTGAACACGTTTTGAATATTTCAAAGACCTTGAATGACTCATGTTTATGGGCTAGGAAGTATACCCATGCGAATCTAGTATAGTCATCTACAATGACAAATCCATATCTCTTCCTCCAAGACTTTTCGATGGAAGTGGGTCCAAAGAGATCAATGTGTAACAGATTAACGGTCTTGTCGTGGAAACAACATTTTTTGATTTGAAAGAAGCTTTGAGTTGTTTCCCATGCTGACAAGATTCACACAGACGATTGGTTTTCCAAGATATTTTTGGCAAACCTTTTACGAGATCTTTCTTAGAAATTTTTGAAATATACTTGAGACTTAAATGTCCAAGCTTTTTGTGCCAAATATCTCGTTCATCGTCTCTGTGAAATCAAACATGTTACATTTGATCACTCAGTCGAGAAAGACAAACCTCATAAAGGTTATTCTTTCTTTTCCCAATAAAAAGAATGGATTTATCTTTGTTCTTCACTATACACTCATCGAGTTAAAAAGCTACTTCATATCCACTGTCACAAAATTGGCTTATGCTAAGTAGATTGAAGTTAAGACCTTTAACATATGATACGTTCTGGATAAAAGTATTAGGTGTCTTACCAACAGTCCCAATGCCAAGAATTTTACCTTTTCGAATCAGTATGAGACAGACCCTTTACTTGGTCTGAGATCTTGGAACATAGACAGGTCTCCCGTCATGTGTCGTGAGCATCCACTGTCCAGGTACCAGCTTGAAGTCTTGTCTCTTCCCATTGAGGATATCTGCAACAGGAACAATGAGTGACTTTGGTACCCAAATCTTTTTGGGTCCTTTCTTGTTAGTTACAAAAGGCTTCTTTTTGTTTTGAGCCTTTTTGTAGATATTAGGAACCTTGTTGTAATTCCTCTTCTTTTGATCAGACGAAACAGGTTTGTTTTTCCTTTCGTCTGTCTCAACATAACCAAGTCCACTTTTATCTTTTGGTGATCTCCCATATTTTAAAATATTTTCAAGGATGGAGGATCCCTTAGTAAACTTGGTTAAGTCATTGAGTAAGGACTCATTTTCTTTCTTTAATCTTTCGATTTCAAGAATGAAACTATCCTTTTCAGACTCAGACGAAACATCAGTTGATACTTTCTTGTCTAAGAACTCTATTTCAGATTTCAAAACTGCATTTTCTTCCAGAGCTTGTCTAAGCTTGGTTTTGCAGGTTATGTATTGCTGAGCAATAAAATGAGAGTGAGCTAGAAGTGTATCATATGATATTTCTTCTGATTCTGACTCAGACTCAGAAGAGGAGGATGAAGAAGTTTCGTTGTAATTTACCTCTGTTGAGACATGGTCTCCAGCCATGAGGCATATGTTTGCTGTTTCTTCTCCTTCAGAGGATTCCTCTGAGCTTTCACTATCAAGGTCTTCCCAAGTTAGTAAGCTCTTCTTCCCTTTATCTCTTCTAGAACTCCACCTCTTTTTGAGCTTAGGGCATTCAGAACTCATGTGCCCAGGTTTTCTGCACTCATAGCAGACGATCTCAGAGCTTTCTTCTTTACTTGAAGACTTCTCAGGGAACTTCTTCTCCTTTTTCTTGAAGAAGCGTTGGCCTCTGCCTTTCTTCAACATCATCCTTTTAAAACGTCTGGCCATGAGAGAGACTTCGTCTTGGACGAATCATCGGACGATTGATTCGTTGAACCGCTTCAAAATCTTTGCTTTCTTTTTTGTCCTTCTTGATGATTCTTCTTTAGGAGTGTTGTTGGAGACGGAAGAGCTATAGGTTCTTGAACCTTGATCTTCTCTCTTTTACATAAGAGTACCTCATGTACCCTTAAAGCTCCTATTAACTCATCTAGAGTTAATGTCTTCATATCTCTTCCAACGAGAGATAGCTGTGGACATAGCTTCCCAAGGAGGTGGGAGACTGTCCAAGATCTTCATGTTGTTCTGGGCCTTTGTGAATGTGATTCCCAGAGCAGTGATCCCATTCAATATGGTTTGGAATCTTCCAAACATCATATTTATTGATTCTCCTTTCTTCATAGAGAACATTTCATATTCTCTTTGAAGAGTGGCGGCCTTCCTCATTCTAACATCTTCAGTGCCTTCATATGAGATTTTGAGAGCATCCCATAGTTCTTTAGCGGTTTTATAGGCACAGAATCTGTTGTACTCAGTTCTGGAGAGAGCACACATAAGAGCATATCTTGCTTTGTTGTTCAGCTCCATCATAGAGTATTCTTCATTTCCCCATTCTTCTTCAGGCTTTACAATGGGAATATCTCATGTGGTGATTATGTTCCATAATCTGTATTGGGTTGACTTGATGTACATCTCCATCCTGTCAGCCCAGTAGGGATAATCATCTCTAGAGAACGTTGGAGGTTTGTTCATGGAGGCTCCTCCGGATAAGAATGACGGTCCTTGTGAGTCCATGCTGGATCTTTTCCTTTCGCAGCTGTTAGGCGCTCAACCCTTAGAGGCTGAGATTTGATACCAAACTGTAAAAGATAACCACAAGAAAGGGGGGGTTGAATTGTGTTAATTAAAAATTTTATTCATTTCGTCTGTGGGTTATAAAGCTGTTCAGACGAAACAATGTTTATGTTGAAAGATTGATTTTAATGAACAGACGTTATGATGTGATTATCCCCTATTAGTTGATCACACGAAACAAAAATAAACACAGTTATTTTTATACTGGTTCGTCTATTCAAGTATTGTTTTCACTGAGTTTTCACTACAAACCGTGAAAAGGTTACAAGTATTGTTTGAACTCAGCCACTTCTGGCTATTACAAGATATTCTTTGCTCCCAGCCTTCTCAGGCTAAACCAACAAGGTATTCTTTGAACCCAGCCTCCACAGGCTAATACAAGAGGTATTCTTTGGAACGCAGCCTCCTCAGGCTAAACTGCCACACAGGTGGACTTTGAAAGATGTTATGAAAAACAAAGTTTTCCTCTACGCAGAGAGGTGTTTACAATATAGCACAATCAGAGATTTGCTGAGTAACTGGACGTAGTCTTGAATAGACGAACCAGTATAAAAATAACTGTGTTTATTTTTGTTTCGTGTGATCAACTAACAGGGGATAATCACATCATAACGTCTGTTCATTAAAATCAATCTTTCAACATAAACATTGTTTCGTCTGAACAGCTTTATAACCCACAGACGAAATGAATAAATTTTTTAATTAACACAATTCAACCCCCCCTTTCTTGTGTTTATCTTTTACAGTTTTCTTGGGAAAGCTTTTAATCTTATCAATGGACTTTGTTCCGTAGTGACAATTCTACCTTGAGCTTATTGAGTAATCATGATGCTCTTTCCATTTTTATCTTCTTCCACTTTGATTTTCTTCTTCTCTTTGAAACCTATTCGTGAGTGCATGTGAGCGATTGTTCCATGAGTAGTGTATGCTCTTGACTTGGAGAATAGCTTGAAGAATTGAAGATAGGGACACAATCCAACAAGTAGTCGTGGAGATCTCTTCCATCTCTAGGAGCTTGCATTACACTGGTACTCAGAGTAGTTCAAGGTTAAACGCCTCTCTCAACACAATTTCGTGATTGGCGTTTAAAGGGGTTGTAACTATCAAATCCCCCACCCTTCTTCTCTTAGAGCTCGTGTTCGACTGATCGAAGGTCGGACGTATGCTACCTCCTTGGATTTTCTCCTAGTAGTGACGTTTTCCTCAATGCTCATAAAATGTTCTGCATGAGCTAAGAGCTCGTCCATGTTCTTGGGAGGCTCTGCATAAAACGAATCTGAGAAAGGCCTAGGCCGAAGTTCGACATTACTGGAGTGCATAGTTACAACTGGGTGCAAGTCGGGGATACTCATTGTTGCTTTAAATAACCTCGTCATAAAGTTTCTCAAGGTCTCATTATCTTCTTGTACTACTTGTTGGAGGGACAACGAGTCCATGGTTATTAGTTTACAGTCAACAAATCGTGTTGTAAACCTAGCACACATGGCATCGAAGGAGTCCATGGATAGAGGAGTGAGGGAATAATACCACTCAAGGGCTACACCTTTGAGGGTAGTTAGGAATAGTCGACAATGTATCCTCAAATCATCATTCGAGAATAGTTAGACAAACAAGTCTGTATTATATTCTGCGTGAAGGGATGGAAAGTTAAGAGTCCCTGTATGGTGGGGTTTGGCTGAACGGGTACAACATTGAAAGGAATTTGTTGGTAGCAGGGTTGGCTCACATGCGTGGTAGGGGTATGAGATGTGGTTCTTGGTTAGGTATTTTTTAGTTTTGGCTCCATATTTGGTTGTGAGTGTTTGTCCTGGGATGTTCTCAGTTATGTGTAGAAGGGCTAGATTCAGCTTTGTGTTCCTCGTGTGGTGGGTAGTTAAGCATGGTGTGTTGGGTTTCTTTTTCTTGCTAGGAGAAGGATATTTGGTTTTTGAGAGCTAAAATTTCTTCTCAATGTTGTTCTCACAAGCTCTGCATCTCGGTTTGGTGTTGGGACATCAGCTTCTACATGTCTTTACCAAGCTGATGGTAGACCCCGACCACAGTTGAGTCGATATGTGCCTTAAATGCATTTAACAACGTAGTGTCCATATTTATCTGCGAGGTTGAACCTATCATCTGACTTCTAGTGTTTACCATAAAAAATCATGCGGTCCTGGGGAAGTTTTTACCAAAATAAAAGAAACACTTTTAATTTAATTGCAACAAGAATCAAGACTTAATTACTTGCTAAATAATCAATTATAAATTTGTTTTAGATTTTTTCTCGGGGAAAAGATCTCTTTTCTTACCTTCAAGAAAAATGCCTCGGACTTTGCATTAAACGGTTAGTGATGACAGGTTCATGCAATATAACAACTGTTTTTTTATTTGGGACGAACAAGCAAAAAAACTTGATTTTAAATTCCTCAAAATTGAACTTTTCATCCAATTAAACTGAAAACATCTTGAGTTTAATTTATTAATTTTTCTTCTTTAAAATATTAAATAATTACACCAAGACATGAAGTTTCATCATTCATTTCCATTTTAGTTATTTACACTTATGTACATACTCGTTTATCATTCTTTTTTTTTAGAAAAATACATTATTAAGCTACATTTTAAAAAATAGTTGACACATTAAAGTTATAATTTATTAATATGCATCTTGTAAAAATTACATCAAAATATATTGATAAATTACTCTCAATATACTAACTTCTCTAATAACGTCATCTAACTTAGTTCCGCAGATTAAGTGACTGTACTTTTAAGACCCATACTCAGTTCTTAGGATAATAAAATGTTTATTATTCCTTAATTTTAGAAATAACGCAACATATGTTATTTATACCTGCAAAACCCCGCATTCAATTCTTGAGAATAAACAATATCAACTGTTTCTTAATTTTAGAATTACGTTAGTATAATACCACACCTTCAAAACTATTTTACCAAATAAAAAATTAAAAACTTCGTAACACACAATCTAAAAAAGTAATTAAAATTTATGTTAATAAACACTTAAATTTAATAATATCTGAACATTTTTTTACATCTTCCTACTTGAAAAAATATTACATTCTTTCTGTCCTTCACAGCTTCTACTATAAGTGCTACTATGTAAACGAGGGAATTCATTTCATGCAAAATGAGTGACAATGAAATTTTATTTACATGTAATATCCACTATAGATGCTCATGTGTTTGTTCACGAGTTCATACATTTTCATTCCCCTGTTTTCCCTTATATGCAGAGAGAGAATACAATTCATTGAGAGAATTAGGCCAACGTTAGAAAGAGTCGTGAACAGATTTCAGCATGGCAAATCTTCAATGAGATGGACTTTCTTTACTTTCAAATGCCAGCAGGGATGAGATCCCGATCAACGTCAATTTTCTCATCATCTTCTAATTCCATCCAGGGTAAAATAGGACCCTGAAGACAACATTTGTTTAGGTGCAAAATCTAATTGATTTTTGAGGTTACTACAATGAACAGGAAATGTAGATGTTTTATAACTGGCAAAACTCATGATGGAATTGAAGAAGCAAAAGTACAAAGTACTGAATGAAATGACAAACATCTTATAATATTAAAAACACAGAGCATTTGATTATGAAATGAGAAACATTTTAATGCATTGCACCACAGTAAAAGATTAAAAGAATGATATGACATTATTCAGAATAATAAGTAACTAACTCAACCATCCACAAGTTAGAATCTGTAAATTGACAGTCTACTACCTTTCCTTGTCGTAGTACTTTGGGAGGCATTTTTGTCATGTCAACCACTGTGCTTGGTTCGGCCACTCTTACACCGCCATCAACAACAAAATCAAGACCCTGAACAACAAAAATAAAGGTGTTATGAGGAAATATACCTCCCCTCCTAAAACAATATATTAATCACTTTTTCGTTTAAAATTAGCTTGTCTACTTTCTGGTTTCAATTGAGAGGATAATATCTATAAAACCTATAGTAGCAACTATGTCAACTTGCGAAATCATTAGGTTTGATAGAGCCAAGGATGCCAAAAGAGTCTTGTTTAAATATACTGCAAAGCATAAGTTCAGTCACATTCTTCAAGAGAAAATGCAAAATAGGATTCCTGTGAGAATGATAGCCACGTAAATATAATGTACTATCTACATGGTATGGTATGCTCTACTTCTAACCAGCATAAATGTCAACAATATTTCACTTTTTCTTTAGAGCAAGGACTAAAATTATTATCTCCATAGTTATTTATAATGACAAAATTCATTAACACTTGGTAGAAAGAGTGATACCTCTGGCCGATATGTATCAGCTATCATAACTGGATCAATCATCCATTCATCTTCCTTCTGGAACTTGATGCTAGCAGAAAGATGAAAATATTTTAAGTGATGTTAAGGGACAAGCATTATTATTCAACAATATCCACCCACTAGATGTGTGTTTAGGTGAGCGTCTAGATGGAAACTTCTCCCTCACAAGCAAGTTCAAAGTAAAATTTAGTGTAAATTTCTCAGCCCAACAGAAAAATTACAAAAGAGTTGCTTTTACTTGAATAAAGTTCAACCACAAACACATGAAGCAATTTTTTTCCAAACAAGATTTTTAAAATAAAATCTAGTTAAAACAAAATGTGGGTTTGGGTGCCCTGAAAGCCAAATTTAAGCATACAATAGCATGACTGTCAAAAATGGCCAGTAATGCCAGCCTAGGTGCACAGGTGCAGTGGAAAACAACCCCCTGCCTCTGATGACCTGAGGCTAAACAGTCAGATGAAGTAACCTTGATGTGGCTGCTTCAATGTGAGGTGGCTGGTGCTGCAATGCCGCCAGATTATGCATTTCAGTTACCCTCACTAAATGCTTGATAACCAATGGATGTTGTTAGAATATATGAAAATATTCATTATTATCTTGATCATATCTTTAGAATATTTTAGATCATCGTTTAGAATTTGGAACCTAAATTCCTCATCATCTCTTAGGATTGGTTCCCACATTTCCTTCTCTAGTGATTTATTTTGGTTTTGATTAGGACTGCGAATGGTACAAATAGAAATTAACACCTTTCCAAAAACATATCAAATTGTAATGCATTACAATATACAATAGAATATATTTAAAGTCTCCACACTTTCAAATTGCTCCCATAATACTTAAAAGTTAAAATTCCATAATTTCCAAAATAGTGTTAAAGCAGTCCTGTTAGATTGAAGCAGAAGCTCAAGCATGAAGAAACGCTCAACTCTCTTGTTTTGACTTGTTTATGATAATGCCCTCAAGTAGTGTTTTTATGATTTTCATTTCAAAGTATATCTTGTCCTCATGTCTGTTAGAGAAAGAAAGAATTACTTTATAATTCATAAGATCAGTATTTGCATGAGTAACATCAAAATGATTTTAGCATATAAAATAAGAATCATGCATATCATTCAGAAGGTAAAAATTTTCAACTAAGAATTTCTTTTTTGCTGTTTTAATTGATTGCAGCAAGTGGTGATTGATTACAGTACTCAAAATGTGAAAACTGAACTTGTCGTAAAAGAGATTTCTCTGATTTAATCAATTAGTAGAGTTTTATAATCGATTACATTATTTCTGAATTGAAACCCAGGCACTTCAAAAACAATTTAATTGACTAAGAGGACATAGTAATCAATTAAATTTCCAAAATAATCGATTAAATGATCAAATAATTGATTACTTGCACTTATTTATGTTTTTTCTATAAAGGGTTTTCCATTTTATACATTGTAACGAATAAAAAACGACAGAAAAATGCTATAGAAGATAACCCAAGTCAGAAAACTTTTAGAAATGATCTTTAAACACTTTTGAAGAAGATACTTCATTTACCACGAACCTTTCGCTATGAAGAACCATGTCTTGGGGAAAAAATTTTATCAAGAAAGATGAGGAGATTATCTTTTTGATTCTTCTAGCATTCATTAGCCATTGCATACGTTGCATTTGAATGAAGGTATCTTTCCAATGCTTTCATTTCAAGTTTTTATTAATATTGTTGTAAAGCCTTATTTTGCGTAGATTAGTTTTATTCAAGCAACACTGGGAAGGTGTGTTTCTAGATTGAAGGGTTAGGGAAGTAAGAGATTTCTTCTAACCTGACCATTTAATGATTCTATAGGGTTTAGAAGTCATTATCCTTTTTAGGTTTGAGAGGATGGTCATAAATTTGCTTGTAAATTTATTGCAAAATTAGTGGTAACTCCAAACAATTTATGTGGGAAGAAGTGGATGTAGCCTTTTGTAAAAAGGGTGAACCACTATAAATCTTGTGCATACTCTACTTCTTTTCATTACTCTTAATTGTTCTTTTGATTCTTGTATATTTTCATGTATTAACAATTTTAATGGAGTATTGCTTATCCTAAAATTGTTCAAAAAGAAGTTTTCTGAAAATCTTCAATAAAAATATCTTAGCCAAAACTTTTTTGAAATATCAAGCAAGAAAAAAAAACTTTGACTTTTGATACAATCCTTGAAAACTCTGATATTGTGAAAATTTTGACACAGCAATTCAACCATTTTGACAATTCCACAAGTACCACCTGTCAGGACCTGTACCATTAATACTCTGCTGCCAAGCTTCCTAAAATTTGGAGTTCTAGTTAATTTCTGTGGTTTCTCAAATTAGTCATCTCTCTTGTTGTTGATGTATGACCTCCTTTACTTAGATCTACCCTTTTTGCTTTGATTTCTGCATTGTGGGATTCTAGAATCATCATCCTAGCCCTATGGCTTTCTAGAAATAACAGTTTGGCGCTGTGACTTTCCTAGAGATATCATATTGGTCCCATAACTTTCCCAGGGTATGGTGGAAAGCCAAAATTCCACCATATAAACATGTCATTGCAGCCTATGGCGCTGCCATAATGGGCCTCCTTTCACAGATTGCTTATGGCGGTTGGTGGAAAATCTGTCATACCATTCTACCATAGCAGCCATGGTGCTGCCATTTAACAACACTGTTTTCAAGGGAATCATCTTGGGCCCATGGCTTTCTCAAGATATCATCCATGCCTCATGGTTTTCCTAGGGTATCATCCTGGTCTCATGGCATTACCAGAGAATCATTTAGTGACTCATCCTGGTCCTATCATTCTACGATCATAGATTATATTGTTTGATTCTTTTTTATAAAAGAGTACATTCAGAACAAGCTTAGAACTAAGTAAGCTTTATCAGAATATGTGAAAATATTCAATATTATCTTGGTCATATCTTAAACTATTCTTTAGGGTTAGTTTTCCTATTTCCTCATCATCTCTTGGATTGGTTAGCATATTTATTTATCTCATGATTTATTTAGGGTGATGATTAGTATAAATAAGGGTTAGTACTTTAGGTTACATGAACATATTATGACATTGTAATGTAATACATTCCAATCCACAACAAATTATTATTCAAAGTCTCCGGTCTCTCAATTTCTTTTATCAGTCTATCAATACTAAAACCTAATAATTTCAATATCTGTTTATTCTAAAGAGGTATTTTGACTCCTAGCATCATCTAAACTTAATATTTCCTAGCAATTAAGGGAATAAAACCCACAAATACAATATTGGATTTACTCAACCTCAATGACCTACATTCTAGAAGCTGAAACTCCCCTTTATCCTCTTATTATATGCTTTTATTCACATAGCCTCATATCTAATCTAGACTGAAGCAACAGATTTTCCCTGTTACCTCATTCTCAGATATTTGACACCAAGTCCCATTTGCATTGGGTTGGATGTGCACTTCTACTATTATCTTTCTAGCATTGTCAATTGTAGGGGTGGGTAAGCGGGTCGGCCCGCCCTGCCTAAGGCCCGCCCGCATAGGCCCGCGTAAAGCTTGGTCCGCCCCGCCCCGCAATGTTAAGCGAACCTAACTTGGTGGTCCGCCCTCGCCCCGCGGGTTAAACGGGCCAGTCCCCAGGCCTATTTAAAAAATTTTTAAAAAAAGTGCTAAATTTGGCATTTTAAAAAGATGCTAAAAGAAATGATATATTTTACTTCTTAAGTGTTTAATAAAATAAGTCAACAACATGTTTAAATTATCTCCAACAACAAATTTAAATTCCCCATCACCTATTAAACCCTTATAATGCAACATAAGTCTTTCATTCAAATAGTCTCGCATTTTATCATTAGAAGAAACATTATTAATGAAAAAGTTTTCCGCTCAATCCCCCATTCTTCCGCAAAACCATATATAACTTTGGTATCTCACGTCCCGAATGTGGTAAAGAAAAATGAGAAAAATTAATCATTTAACTATTAAACTTCCAATTTGCATCAACATAATGTGCAGTTAATGAAACATAACCCTCACAAATACAAATACAAGATGTCCACACATTATATGTCAAACTTATTCAACATGTATTTCGGTTTTTTCTTTTCAGGATCATACAAATTGTTCACATTAATAGTATCAACACGCCTAAAAGGTACCTTAAAATAAGGATGCGAATACCGTAATAATTCTTTAAAGCTCTTATATTCAACAATAGAGAAGATCATGTTCAATAACATCATATATATCATCTCACACACCACATTATGATAAAGTTTTTTAGTTTTTAATCTCCCACTATGATCAAGAATCATTTTTCTATTATTAGAATTAAGAGATTGGGAGGGTGCGATGTGCGAGAAGATTGAGAGGCGGGAAGCGAAATTAGGGTTTCAATTTTCAATCCTTAAAATAGTGCGGGTTTGTGGACCGTCCCGCGGACCCCGCGGGTTTGGCCCGCAAAATCCGCGGGCTGCGCGGGGCGGGCTTTTGTGGACTATACCCCTAAATTTTTTTGAAAAAGTTGGTCCAAATCCGCGCCGATCGCGGGGTCCGCGGGCCTGCCCATGGACTTCTACCCATATACCCACCCCTAGTCAATTGTGATTGCTTTATGATTTAATGTAATGCCATGATTTATTTGGATTGTTATTAGTCATGATTTGTTGTTATATTAATCGCTTTAGATATTTTCAATATCTGTATCTGTTAGGATATAAGAAGAAAGAGAGTTTAGAATACCAGTTAGTTAGAAAAGTTCAATTGATATAAATCGGGAAAGTTAGTAGGATAGATAGGTGTGGTTATCATTCTGTAAATTGAGCATTAGCTCTTCTTGAAAGGAGAAATCCTTTGTAGAGGGGAGCTTTCTCTCCTATTCCTTGTTCTTTTCATCCTATTCAATAAAATCTGTCTTTTCAATCTTGGGTTCCTAAAATATTGGTCCAACCTGCCAGGGAGAGCCAGTATTTAGAGACGGAAGAAGTGAAAATTTGGGCCAAGAAGGTGGAGCTGCCAGCATTTGCTGGGAAGACTAAATTGGTTTGATTTTCAGGGCTAAAAAATTCTGAGGTACAACAAATTCATCCATTCCATCAATTGCAATGCGCATTCATGAGCATTGAGGGTGTGAGGACACATTGATTCTGTTCTTGGAGCCAAGAGAACCCTGATTTAAATTGGGATTCATTTTCCACATCTTTGATCAAAAGATTCAAAGATAGTTATGGCAGCAGTCATGCCTTTGAAAGATTGACTACCTTGAAGCAAGAAGAGCAAACTAAGAGGGAAACCCAAATCAAAGAAGTAGCGACACTAAAGAAACAAAAACTCAAACCAAGACTTGATGGGTCATTGCAGAAGAAGATTGGGAGAAGGCATTCAATTCTTGTGGGCTGCAACATCATTCTCGCAAGGTCAATGTTTTAGAGCTGAAGCATGAACTACAAAAAAGTTGAGAAATCATTCTTGAAGTGAAAGGGGAAGAGGAAAGGATGGAGGTACAACCCTTTGAAATCAAGATCAAGAAAGAGGTTGAGGGAATTAAAGAGATAAAATAGATGCTAAAGTTGTTGCTCAAGAAAGCCTTTTTCTTCTGTTAGAGAAAGAGGACAGACAACCCACTCAAGCAAAATCATCTCTGCAATTGGGTGTTGGGGTAACACGGTCAATACAAGAAAACAACCCAGAGAAAGCCCTTGAGGCTTTTGCCAAGGAGAACTTGAACCCATCATTAAAGAGCTGGATGTTGATGACCAAGATTCAAATAGAGCTAATGAGGCAGGGAATATGATGGGGATTATGGCAGAAATTAAAGGAGATGCAGAAATTTCCCAATGTTTTGAAAATCCAGATTCAGCTAAGGTGTTGATAGAGGAGTTGGAAGGATCTTGTTACCATGAAACAGAATATCTACAATCAAGGCTCTGTCTTGTAGCCACTCGTGTACAATGAGCAAGCATGGGTTAAAACGACCCTCCAATGGCCAGAAAAAGTTGGGTCTTTAGCAACTGGGTCAACCTATCACAACTGGTCAATGCGGGGTCAAAATTTTGGAACAACATCAATGGAGAATTAAATTATACAGAATCCATCTCTCCCTTCAATACCACCAAAGCCACCTGATGCAAGCTCAAATGTGGAGGTCAGGGGGTTTTTAACAGTTGAACAACCATGGGTACAGTTGTGTTCCAGTAATTGGAGAAATTTTGAGGAAATGTGTCATTTCAGTGGTCAATTCCAGTTTTCAGATTCCAACCATGAGGTTGATTTTTGGGAGGGGTTGTTAGGATATAAGGAGAAAGGGTGCTTAGAATATTAGTTAGTTAGTCAGAGAAGTTTAATTGATATAAATAGGGGAGGTTAATATGATACAAGGGTGTGGTTATCAACTTGTAAATTGAGCATAATCTCTGTAAAAATCCTTTCCTTGTTCTTTTCATCTTATTCAATAAAATCTCTCTTTTCAATCTAATTTCAATTTTGGGTTCCTAACAATATAAATTCAATGATGTCGAATAAATCATATTGTCATATCAAAGTGATGGGATTTTTCGGATGGCTGCCTGAATCCATTTTGTCTCATAACAACTCTGGTTAGAAGAAAACAACATTTCATCCCAAGACAAAGTGGGAAAAAGAATCAAACAATTTAAACAAACCTTGTACATATTAATGGTGCATCCATCTCCTTTAGTATTGCTTGACAAATGGCATCATCAGGCATACGAACACCCACATTTTTTCTTGATGCATATTTGGCAGCAGAAGTCCCAAACCTTATGCATTGCTTAGGTAATTCTTTGCTTGCAATTAGGATGAATGTGTACTGTCACTCAAAAACAGCTAATAAATTATTGTATACAACTGTAATACATAGACACTATTATGTAAGGGTGAATGTAAAACATAATAATTACATAGAGTAATCATCACAGGCTTTTAAATACAAATTCACAACAATTATAGATAAATGAACTGATAGAGACATCCTTTCACCTAATAACTAAAAGATAAAACCCCTTGTTCCTTGAGAATTTTGGCAAACAAATCTGAAGAAATGTGTTTAAATTTTAGATTTTATATATTTATTTCCTTTAGGCTAATGTACACAACATATAATTTTTATCAAGGTCATTCAAGTTGGAAGAAAACACCGGGAAATAAATGAGAACCTACTTGACTATATTAAGCAGAGTGGTGGTAGTTCATGGTCTCTATAGGAAATGGCAGGTTACGGCAATTAAATTTCCCCCTCCAAAAATCATTAAAATGTTCACAAGTTCATCTGTTACTTTTATTCAGAACCAGAGAACATACTTACAGGACCAGGTAAGCAATGCTTAACAGCTTTGAATAAATTCGCATTTCCTTGACCATCCCCATGAGGAAATCCACCTGTGTACTTGTCTATGTCCCGAAATGAGTGACACAAGATGCTAAGAGGCTGCAAGTACAGAGTTATGATAATCATTAATTATTAGAAGTAGATATAGATATGCATCAAGAAAGCTGTTAATTTGTGTCAAACACAATCCAACCTAAATATTCAAGAGACTGTAAGCATGTGGTATGCACCCTAATGTGAAAAGTAGCAAGCCAATTGAAAGCACATACACAAGTGACTAAGACAAGCTGTACTCCTCACCTTTGAAGCTTCTATGTTCTTGATTCTGCAACACAACACTACACCCTATGTTAACGGGGATGGAAAATTGGAATGTCTAGGAACAAAAAATGTGTAAGACTGGCAGAAAGCTTCCTACCTACGAAGACGTTCAATGGCTGAGTGGCTTCTGAGGTCACATACTATTGCATACCTATGAAAAAAATAAAACCAAAGTGCAGTTATGGACCTCCATCAATTTATTTACATAAAGATTAGAACAACATGTAGAACATCTTCTTTCTTTCTTTCTTTTTTTTTTTTGCCATAAGGATTAAGGAAATAAAACATTTATTAGTAGAGATAATAACACTGATCTCCCAGAGATCAGGGTTACGTGGACTTATACCCTGCTTATTTATAAAATTAAAGGTACCTCCTTTATTTTGTTATTTAAAAGGTACTGTGTGTATGGTTCATGCATAAAAGTATCCAAGATGTGTGCAATTTTCTAAAAACAACGGGTGCCAATGTGTAGGAATAATGTACCAAGAAAAACAACTAGGTATAATATTCCAAACAAACAAATAGCATGCAACCGTGTAAGTGTAATCAGCACCAACCCCACTATCCCAAATCAATGTGAAATTAAACACTATTCAATGTAAGATAAGGAGTCTTTCACACTTTCAATGAATGTTGATTGCCTGCGGTTAGAGGGAGAAGGAAATATAAATCTCCACTCTAAGGTTATTCTCTAGCCTTTATAAAATTATTAAAATATAAGAAAAATTTACAACCCTTGGATCAAAATCACAAGGTTAACAGCATAAGATATGACAACAGGCAATCCAGCAACTATAAAATTGTGGCACTGAGGGTTTAAGATAACTTACATGGTATCAGTAGGGATGACTCCAACAGCACCTTGTTTCAACAAATTCACAATCGGTTCCAATTTCCAAGCGTCAGAGGCAGAGGGATCTACTTCAATGTACACCAAAACATCCTCCTGTTTAATACCATTAATCACTAGCCGTTAAAGTTAATAACTAACAAAAATCAAAGTTAACGGTTGCGTGACACGTGGCACGATAAAACAAACCTTGGTGAAGCGAGAAGCGCCTGTGTATTTGAGACGCTTCGGGCTGCGCTTAACAACCATGGACACTACTCGGCTTCTTCTGGGTGTTGAAAACGACACACGGGTACTCGGAAACGACACTTGAGAGCCAAAGAATGAAACGTCGTCGAAACGCCGCAGTTTGTTATGTCCAGAAACGCAAACCGATTGCATTTTGGGTCAACAGTGTAACCCGCTACACGGAAAGTAAAGGTTAGAAATTTGGAAGATAAGGAATGTGGGCATGCTCTGGTTCTCCGAATGGAAAATTTGTTGTGTGCTTTGTATACCGTGGGTTTGTAGGGTGTAGCGGTGGACATCAACAATGCTGAAGAAACTTCTTGTTTGGTTGAAACTTCTTGAATTCTCATTGTCATCCTCATCTATTACAACGACACCGTCCGACAGATATTTTAATTCTTTTAAATATACTTTTTAAAATTATGTTTATTTTTAAATTATATTATTATCATATAAAAAATATTTAAAATATAAAATATTTAAAATATCTTTGTTTTAATTTATTAATAAATATATATTTTTTTAAAATATTAATAATTAAGATTTACTTATTATAATTTAATAATCATAATTAATTTTTTTCTACTCATGTATATACATAATCTTTGTACTTATAATTTTGTATGTAGTTATCTTTCGAGACTCAAGTTGTATATCCTAAAAATTAGGGGTTGGTAAGTGGGTCAACCCGCCTCGTCTAAGGCTCGTCCGCATAAGTATGTGAAAAGTTTGGTTCGTCTCGCCTCACCCCGAATGTTAAACGGACGTAGCCTGGTGGTTCGCCCCCGCCCAGCGAGCCCTGTGGGCTAAATGGGCCGGTCCGCGGGCTTAGTTAAAAAATTAAAAAAATAAATTTTAAATTTTAAAAAAATGTTAAAAGAAATGTTATGTTTTACTTTTTAAATTCTTAATAAAATAAGTCAACAACATAATTTTTTTAATTATCTCCCGCAATAAATTTAAATTCACCACTACCTACTAAACCATTATCATACAACAAAAGTCTTTTCTTCAAATACTCTCGCATTTTATCATTAGAAGAAACATTATTAATGAAAAAGTTTTCCACTCAATCCTCCATTCTTCCACAAAACCATATTTAACTTTGGTTATCTTACGTCTCGAATGTGGTGGAGGAAAATGAGAAAAATTAAACATTTGACTATTTAACTTCCAATTTGCATCAACATAATGTGTAATTAATGAAATATAACCCTTACAAATTCAAGATGTATGCACATCATACGTCAAGCTTATTCAACATGTATTTCAGTTTTTTCTTTTCAAAATCATGCAAATTGTTCACATTAATGACAGCAACACACCTAGAGGGTACCTTAACATAAAGATGCGAATACCGTAATAATTCTTTAAATCTCCTATATTCAACAATATAGAATGAAAGATCATGTTCAATGAGCATCATATATATATCATCTCACATACCTGTAACAAAGTTTTTTAGTTTTTATTCTCCCCCTATGATCAAGAAGAATAATTTTTCCTTTATTAGAATTAAGAGACTGAAGGGTGCAACGTACGAGAAGATTGAGAGGCGGAAAGCAAAATTAGGGTTTCAATTTTCAACCTTTTAAATAGTGCGGGTTTGCGGGTCGCCCCGCGGGTTTGGCCCGCGAAATCGGCAGGTTGTGCGGGACAAACTTTTATGGACTATACCCCTAATTTTTTTTGAAAAAGTTGGTCTAAACACGCGCTGGTCGCGGGGTCCGCTGGCTCCGCAGGCCAGCCCATGGACTTCCACCCATATATACACCCCTACTAAAAATGTATAATACATGTTATCTCAATCTGGTTTGAAAAGTAGTTATTATACTAGGAAAATCAAGGAATAGTATATTTCAATATTTAAATATTACTTAAGTCATCATATAACTGAAGATAAAATTAAGTATTTACATGAGAAGATAAAATTAGATATTTATATAAAAAATAACATTAAATTCTTAGAATAAGAATTAAAGAAAATTTAGCATCTTGTTGTTTGAAGTTATAACTTGAATTTGTTTAAATTTAATTACGAGATTCTAAAAAATCTTAAATGAATACGAACTTTGTTGCTCTTTGCTTTTGAATGAATTCCAGCATAACACTCAAAGATGCGTACATCGGTTAGTCTTGTACTCTTGTTCTTGGTAGTAAATCTAAAAAATATAGTAATTATGTTAGTAAAAGGTGGTCTCGTAACATACTCTTGTTCTTGGTAGTAAATCTAAAAAATATAGTAATTATGTTAGTAAAAGGTGGTCTCGTAACATGTAAACTAGAAAAAAATTAAGAATGTCAAATTTCTTTAAAACTTTAAGTGATCTAGGATCAAGAAACAAAGATAAATAAATTATAGTTAATACTCCACAACAAGATACTTCTTCATTAAGCTATAAGAAAATAACTATTGATATAGAAAATTGATTCAAAATTGGTCAATGTCAATAGTAAAAATCAAATGTATAAAAAACATATTATTTAGTCATCAAATCAAAAACATATTCTAGAACCCACTTATCCAAGAAAATAAAATAATAAAATTATAAATTTATTGAACAAGAAATTTATATCAACATATAAAAAAAAGGTATACTTTATTCATTTAGGATTAATACAAGTAGAAGCAAAACCTAACTTTAGATAAGGAATAAATAGTTCAGTATTATTAACATTGGGAGGTAGTGTTTCCATCTTGCATTGTTCAAGGAATTCAACCCATCTTGCATGTCTCTTACTTAGCTTTCCTAGACCTTTAAGATGCTTCAATGCTTTATGATTCCTGTTGACAATGAACTCTTTAGGTAGGAGGTAGTGTTACCACATTTGAAGAACTTTCACCAAGGCATACATTTATGATAGTGGAGTAATTGATGTATGCACCTTTGAGTTTTTCACTAAAATAAGCAATTAGGTGACCTCCTTTTATTAATACCGCATCAACCCCAACATTGGAAGCATCGCATTCCAATTCAAATGAAAAAGTAAAATTAGGTAATGCAAGTATAGGTTCATGAGTTAATTTTTCCTAAAGAGTGTGAAAAGCTTTTTCTTGCCTATATCCCCATACAAATGAAATTTCCTCTTTAACTAGCTCATTAAGTAAAAGGTGAAGCAATAATATTAAAATTTATAACAAACTTCCTATAAAAACTAGTCAATCCATGACAACTTCTAACATCTTTAACACAAGTAGGAGTAGGCTAATCTTGAAAGCTTTTACCTTGCTTTCATCAACTCCTTGGGAGCTCACTATATAACCAAGAAATACTACCTTATTTATAGAGAAGATGCACTTGTCCTTGTTGACATAAAGTTGTTCCTTCCTAAGTACTTCAAAAACAAATCTCAAATGTGTTAAGTGTTCAAGAAAAGTTTTACTATATATAAAAATATCATCAAAGTAAACCACAACAAACTTTCCCAAGAAATCTCTCAATATATGATTCATTAGCCTCATAAAACTACTAGAAGCATTAAATAAACCAAATGGTATCACAAGCCACTCATAGAATCCAAACTTGGTTTTAAAAGCGATTTCTCATTCATCTCCTTATTTCATCCTAATTTGATGGTAAACACTTTTAAGATCAATTTTGAAGAATATGCTTGCTCCATGCAATTCATCCAATAGATCATCTAACCTAGGAATAGGATGTCTATACCTTATAGTAATGTTATTGATTGCTTTAGAATCTGTACACATCCTCCATGTCTCGTTCTTCTTAGGCACAAGTATCACAGGAGATGGACGAGGAAAGAGACTTTCCTTCACCTAAACTTTGTCCATCAAGTCTTGCACTTGTCTTTTGAATTTCATGAGTCTCTTAGGGAGAACTTCTATATGTTGGACAGTTTGGTAGTGGTGCACCCCAGAATCAAGTCTATTTGGTGCTCAATGCCTCTAATTGGGGGTAGGCCACGAGGAATCTCCTTTTGGGAATACATCTTGGAACTCTTCCAACAAGGCCTCCAAGCTTCCTTGATCACCTACAAAAATAGAGCTGAAAGAAAGGAGGTTAGGTAAACAAAGAAACATAAACTTCCTAGCTAGAAGATCTCTTTTTAACTCTTTCTTTTCTATGTGTAGGCTTCCTTTCATTCAACTTTTATCATGTTTCAACTCTCCAAGGGTGGTTGTCTTATTTTTATGTAACTTATTCTTCCTACTCTTAGCTTTAGATCTTTCAATCAAAGGTCTAGATTTGGAACTAAAAGCAACACTCTTGTTCTTGTCTTTGTGCGTCTCGGCCAAAGCTTGTTTCTTCTCTATTTCTCTTTTAATTTTCATTTCAATCTGATCTTTTACAAACCTCTTTTGGAGTCAATGACTTTAGTTTGATCTTCTTACCTACATGAGAAAAGATGTAAGTATTGACAACTTCATCATATAAAACATGCTTATCAAATTGCCAAGGCCTACCAAGTAATGGTGAGTACCTTCCATAAGAACAACATCACGTAGCACATCATCATTATATTTTCCTACGATAAAAGAAATAAGTACTTGCTTATCCACTACTAACTCTTTTTTTCTCACTCAACCATTACAATTTATAAGGTTTAGGATGTGAAGAAGTTTTCAAGTTTACTTTATCAACTAACCTAGTGCTAACTACATTTGTACAACTGCCACTATCAATAACTAGGGAGCATACCTTCCTTTCAATTGATTACCTAGTATGGAAGATATTCTCCCATTGCGAATCATTAAGCTCTTGGCATGCACTACCAAGCATTCTCCTTACCATTGGCAAGTCACATCCTTGGGTTGCTCATAGGTAGATTGTTCACTTATGCTTGATTCTACACTAACACTTGATGACGAGCTAGAATCTTCAGTTGTGATTGCCCCATCAACTTTCATCACCATGGTCTTCTTGTTGGGACATTGGAAGACTATGTTTACATGACCTAAAAATTTAAAACATTTAATAGAACTAGGTTTAGAAAGAGGAGAAACTACCTCTTTTACCTCAGAAGCCTCTAGGTCATTCTAGGTTTAGGTGTAGAATGGCTCTCATTTTTGTTCTTGTCTCTCCAAGTTGAAGAATTTGAAGTAGAAGCTCTTTTAGAGGTGGATCTCCTCTTGATTTGTCTCTCTACCTTTTCGGCTTTATAGATTGCCTCCTTAAGAGCGATGTAACTTTGAAACTCAAGGATGTCTTGAATCTCTCTATTAAATCCATAAGTGAATCTAGAAAGTGTGACCTCCTTATCCCCTGGTAATTCACCCTCAACGTAGTTAATTCAGTCTTTATAATATTCTTGCACACTTCTAGGACCTTGTGTCAATCTTTGGAGCTTGATATGTAAATCTCTCTCATAAGTTGGCGACATAAATCTTCTTTTAAGAGCATCTTTCAATTGAGTCCAAGAAGTCACTTGAGGTCTCCTTCTTCTCATGACATGTACTAGGATTTGGTTCCACCACACTAATGCATATCTTTCAAACTCCAAGATAGCTAAGTTGAGTCTTTTTTCCTCATTAAGCATGGGATAAAAAGAGAACACTCAGTAAACCTCATGACCCACTCTAAGTAGCTCGCGACTCCCCCTTCCTTATTGAACTTGGGAAGCTTAATTTTCAAGTTCCTTTCATCCATTCTTTCCTCCTTTTCATGTAGATGAGTCTTATGGCCAAAGTGTCCACTATGGGTTCTCCTATCCCTCATTCTCTCCTCCTCATACTCATAAAATGCATAGTCTTCATCACTATTACTCCCTCCATCACTTCCTCTTGGTGATGCATACTCCCTTCTAAACTCTCTCTTCTCCCTCCACTTTTCTTTCATTTCCTTTTCTCTTTTTTCTCTCATTTTCTTCTCTTACTCTTTTCTTTTATTCTCCTCCTCTCTCAACCGAAAGTCACTCACTTCTCTTACTTCATTCACACTCTCCTTTAGCTCATGGTGAATTTCATTGAACCTCTCCATCATTGTATCCATAAATCTTTTAGTTCCTAGAGACATCCCATTTCCAACACTTGGTGACCTATTCATGGCTGTAAGGAAAATGTTAGTGATAAAAGAAAAATAAAAGAAGAAAATGATCCTTTCCACTCGCTAAATATTTGCACTCAAGATCACTCGTGTTTCATACTTTCAAGGCTCTTTCTATAACGTTCTCTCTTGTCTTTTGCACACTCAATCCGTCTTTAAGTCTTCTTAATAGAACCCTTAATCCATTACCAAGTTCTATTTTTCCAATGTGAAAGAGGAGCAATTCTAGAGTTGAGCTTAAGAAGTCCAAAGGAAACACAACTCAAGACAAAACCTTAGGAGGTTAAGTGAGACAAGCAATTAAAACATAAAGTGGAAGAAAATTACGGCAACTCAAATGGAGAATTTAGATGAAACAATGACACACTCAAAGAGTAGGAATTATAATAAGGAAATTTCTAGAACTTGGCACACAAAAAAAAAATATACAAGGAGAAAACAAGGATAACACTTTAGTGACCGAATTTAGGAACGAATTTTAAGTCGTTTAGCGACCAAATTTTTAGATTTTTCAAATAACAAGTATATGGATAAATTTATCAACCAAAATTCATGTAGATGTAACAAGGAATGAAAAATAATGGCTATAATATACCAAAATAGATTTGAGATCACAAAATTGTCAAGCACAACACACTTTTAGTTCAAAATTCAAGTTATTAGCAACAAAACTATGACTAAGTATGTTATGCTCAAAGTCCTAATTTGTCTAATGTCCAATACTTCCTTTGTATACTTCTTTTTATGATTCTTTTCTATTTTGTTTACTATTTTTAGGTTTAAAATTCCAAGTTTACAACAATACACAATTTGATGCACAATTTATTCATAATACATTTTTTCTAGTATTTTCTTTTGATTTTCTTACTCTTTTTCTTCTCTTTTGATTCTTTTATTCTTGTTTTGTTTTTCTTTGCTGTATCAAAATTCACATTAAATAGGAACAAGAACACTCAAGTTTTAATTGCTAACAACAATGATATCTCAAGATGTAAGTCAATTCAAGCCTAGAATAAGACTCTTACCAGCAATTATACATGTGAATGTCAAAATTTCTGAAGATTTTTTGCATAACACAAGTAACACAAATTTAACGAGTAATGAAGTAAAAAAATATTGCACCAAAATGAAATAAGCACTAACTAATGGATTAAAAGGATAACAACACAAAAATAGCAAACACATGTGAGAAACCAAGATTATTGAAGTAACAACTCAAGGAAACTATGAACGTGTAAGGAATCAACTCAAGAACATGTAAATCTACTAAATCTACACGACATTCAAAAAAATAAGCACAACTACTGAAGGTGACAATGAAGAACATAATAACAACACAACAACATGAAATTAACAACTCAAGGAACAAGTAAATGACCGAAACAATCTTAAGAAAGGTAGAAGAAGATGAGGAAACTCACAAGAAAACTTAAGACTCAAGGTAAGAACAATATAACCCAATTGAAGGAAGCTTCATTGAAGAAGGACAAGGTCTTAATACCAAATTGATGCAAACCTAGCTCCTAAGCTTGCAAAGTGCACGATTCTTCATTCTCCCATTAATCTCCTTCAAGAACTCAAGAATGCTTGCACAGGAATGGAACCAAAAATAGGTGAAAATGAAAGGTAAAAAATAGAATAGGCTAGGAATGGAGGAGCGCCGTGATTAAACCAATAAACTCAAGGTAAAATTGCCACAATGGAGAAAGAAGCCATTGATAAGATTTCAAGGTTCACATAAGAAAACCTTAGAGATAATGTTCTCTCAAGAAATTAAGTTTCATTCACAAATTTGCTAAAAGATCCTCAAGTTACATTGTTCAAGGCTTTTGTAGGTTTATGAAACATGGAGAGTAAGACTACTAGTTCAGTACTCTATAATTAGTAAATAAAGGTCCATCTTATGAGTAAATGAACAGAGCTTGCCAATTATGATGCAAATCTCATCCTTTTGGATGAGATTGCATCCAATGGACAGTTACATGCTAGGACTGGCGTGATTCTCACCTCAGAGTCTGAATCATGTGCTCTCTTAATGTAAAAGATAAAACACAAGAAGGGGTGATAGAGGCCTCCTTAGATAATTTTCTAACAAAGCCTTGAAATTCCCGATCTAACTTCTTCAATGATCATTTAATGGAAACCCTAGGGGGTTTCGGTCAAGACCTAATAAAAAGAACTCAAACAAAAAAAAAGGAAAAGGTGGAGGGAGGAAGAAGATGAAAAGAATGGCGCCATGGAAAATCTAATAAGCCTAGGAGGAACCGTCACAATGGAGACAAAAATCCATTGATAAGATCCAAGAAACCTTCCTAAGGAAGACAAGAGAATCCTCTTTCAAAAGCTCAAAGCTTATTTCATTCAATTTCGTCAAAAGGTCCATACAATTTTGATTCATATGTTTTTATAGACCTAAGCTACTTGGGATGCAAGTTAACCTAACTTGGGCACCAAGTTTAATCTAAATCCAAACAAAATCTAATCTAATCTTAGGCGCCAAGTTTAATTTAAATCTAAATCTAATCTAATCTAATCTTGGATGCCAAGTTTAATCTAAATCTAAATGAAATATAATCTAATCTTGACCTAATTATTCTAAAACACTAAACAAAATATTCAAAAGTAATAAATGATTTTTGGCTGTGAGTTTTGGGCTCATTTACAAGGCCTTACAATTTAAACAATTCGCTGGATTAGATTAGATTCATTCCGAAATGGGCTTTGGTGTCTTCATAAATTTTGTAGCCCTTTAAGTCAGCTTTAAAACGCCACCAAGATAAACATAATTGGAGTTGTTTAGCCAAAGTTATGATCAAAATACTAAACTATGTCAGGCACAAAAATATAATAGCGAATTTATTTCAATCTCAATTTAAAATAGTAAGGTCCTCATTCTTCTTTGACTTTGATTTGAGCGTTGACCTCCTCCTCTAACTTTGACTTGGAGAGTTTGTTGGGCCTTTGAGATGTTCCTACATCAAACCCTCCTTCTTGTGACCAACTTGCCCTCAAGTTGCAATAGCCTCTTACCTACAATACAATATTTTTACCCGAATCAAAGATCAAGCAAACTCTATCAAGTTTAACATTTAATAGCAAGATTTTTTGTCTACTAATATCAATAACACATTTTAGAGAAGTAAAGGGAGAGTGAAAATGATTTTCTATGATAAAATTGAAACTCCAAGGAGTCTCTAATTCCTCCTTTGGATGTGTAGATACTAGTTTTTCAATACATGTGTACTCCACTTTGTTGAAACTTTTCTTTAAGATACTTCTTTTAGGTGTAGAAGCTTGTGATTTTCCCTCCTTCTGAAATTCTTCCATCAACCTAGAAGGACATTCAACATTATTTAGATAACAATCATTAGGCACAATCAAGAATTTCAACTTAGTATTCTCAAACATTGTACAAGGTCTAACGCCATAAGACTCTATTGTGTCACGAAAAATGTTGTGCAAGTTAAAATTAATAGGAGAAGTAAGAGACAAAGAAGTCTCCCTTTTTGATAATGCATAATCTTCATGTACTCCCTTTCCTCTCCCTAAGTGACTCCATGGTTTCTCTATGCACAACTTCTCACTTGGTCCTAGAACACAAAACTTCTTGGGTGAGAATTCTTTAGCAACATCATAATGTGTCGTAGACCTTGTATCCTTCACGGTTTTACACACTAGGGCTTCACATTGATTCGGCCATTGTATCTTGGAAATCAATCCTACAAAATTCTCAAAACAAGGGTTAAGACAATTAAAGGTAGTATCAAATTTAAGAGAAAGTTCACACTTCCCTTTTAATTGCCTCTCCATCAACAAGTTTTCCTTGCTTCCAAGATTACCTACAAGTGGAGAACTCAAAGAAATAGAATTTGGTAAGAATAAAAATATGGATTTCCTAATTAGGAATTCTCTTTTACATTCTCCTTTAGCCACTAACAAGTTAGATTTATTCCCATTTGGTCTTTCCCTTTTGCTTTTTAACTCATTCTTATTTTTTAGCTTGCTTGAATATTGTTTTACTTTCATTTTTTCTAGCATGTTCTTCTCAGCCAAGCCCACTTTTCTTTCTTGGGCTCTCTTAATTCTCATTTTAACTTGATCCTCACACACCTCTCTAGGAGACAAAGGTTTTAGAATCAGTTTTTTACCTTCAAAAGAAAATGAGTAAGTGTTAGTAAGGTCATCATGAATCACATTTCTATCAAATTGCCATGGCCTACCAAGAAGTAAATGTGTAGCTTCCATATGAACTACATCACACAGTATGCTATCACTATACTTACCAATAGAAAAGTTATTCATGCATTGTTTATCTACCTTAACCTCTCCACTCTTACTCAACCATTGTAATCTATAAGATTTAGGGTGAGGTATAGTTTTCAAGTTAAGTTTAGAGACTAACCTTTCACTCACAACATTAGTGCATGAGCCACCATCAATAATAAGAGAACAAGTTTGATCTTTTACCTTACATCTTGACTGAAATATGTTCTCCCTTTGACTATCATCCATATCATGGCATGCACTAAGTAATCTCCTTACCATTAGAAGGTCACCCTCCTCGGCTTCTTCACTAGAAGTGGAGTGTCTTTCACTTTGGCCCTCATCTTCACTTAAGGAGGTATTGGACTCTGCACTTGTGACATCTCCATCTTGCCTCATGAACATAACCTTCTTGTTTGGGCATTGTGAGGCTATGTGGCCCTTCCCTAAACACTTAAAACATTTAATGTTACTTGATTTTAAAGCATTAGATGAAGAAGTTACCTCTTTAGGCTTGGAGGTGTCTCGGTCAAGCCTTGGTTTAGGCTTGGGTGAGTAGTCTCTTTTGCTTTTGCCCTTCCAACTTGAAGAATTAGGTGAGGAAACTCTTTTGAAGCTACTCCTTCTTTTCAATTGGGACTCAATTCTCTCAGCCAAGTGGATGGCCTCCTCCAAGTTTGAGTACCTTTGAAGCTCAAGTACATCTTGGATGTCCCTATTCAAGCCATGGACAAATCTAGCCATGGTAGCTTCCAAGCTCTCCTCTAGTTGGGCTCTTAGCATGGTCATCTCTAGGTCCTTGAAGTAGTCTTGCACACTTCTAGGCCCTTGAATTAATCTTTGCAATTTATTATGAAGATCTCTCATATAAGTAGGAGACACAAACCTTTCTCTCAAAGCTTGCTTCAAAGCCTCCCAAGAAGTGAATCTCGGCCTCAAGTACACAAGTCTAGTCTCCATTTGATTCCACCACACCAAGGCATACTCCTCAAACTCTAAAGTAACAAAGTGTAATTTTCTTTCCTCACTCAACATAGGATAACTAGAAAAAATTTGATCCACCTTCATGGACCAATCCAAGTAAGCATCGGCCCCACCACTTCCATTGAATTTAGGGATCTTGATATTAAAATTTCTCTCATCAACCCACTCATCCTCCTCTTGGTAATGCCTTCTATAATCATGATTTCTTCTCCCTCTCTCACGTCCAGCTCCTCTATTCCCTCTTCTCTCACGGTTATATTGATTATGGGCATAGGCATCATCATCAAAAGGGTTACCACCATCACTACCAATAGAGGATTCATGTTCTCTTCTTGATGTCTCTCTCCTTCTACCACTCCCTCTCACTTTCTTCCCCACTGCCTCTTTCACTCTCCCTTCTACTCCTTCTTCCACCCTCATGTCTAGTATGTCTCTCCCTCTCATGTGTTTCTCTTATTTGGTTTATCCCCTCTTGCACATTCTCCCTCAAACTCACTTGCATTTGGTTCATTTTCTCCATCATCCTCTCTATGAACATTTGAGTTCTTGGTGAGTACTCATTACCAACACTTGGAGAACTTGTCATTGCTACAAAAAGAGGTTAGAACACAAGAAATATAAAGCAAATAAAAGGAACTCACCACTCTCTAAGTGTATCCACTCACACTCATGTTTCACACTTAATGGCTTTTTCTCTAATGATACTCTCTTGCCTTTTTCCTCTCTAATCTCTTGGTTCTCACTTAGGAATTATTCTCAAATCAATTACCAAGCCTTATCATACCATTGTGAAAGAGGAACAGCAACCAAGCTAGGCTTAAGAAGTCCAAAGAGACAAAAACTCAAAGACAAAACTAAAGGAGTCCAAGAAAGACAAGCAATAAAAGCTCAAATTGAAAGAATGGCTAATCAAATGTGGAAGAAACTTTAATGAGACAAGGTACACACAATGACAACAAATTAATATATAATTGCTATAGAGAACACGTCCAAACCGAGAGAAACACCACCATAAATAAAATTTCTACTATGATTAGCGACGAGAATAGCGACGAGAATTTCTACTATGATTAGCAACGGATTTCCACTATATTCTATTGTCCAATTTTTATTAATATTTTTTTTTCACTTTTCACTCAAACTTTTGTTGTTTTGAATTTTTTTTTCTCTTTTTTTTTTTGTATGGTTCTCAATCAAATGATATTCTTTTTGAACCAATATTTTTTTTTCTTTTCACTACTTTTTTTTTTCTTTTTTTTTTTTCTTCTAACACTTGAAACCCATGTAAAATATGAAACCCAAAAATTGAGATGGTGTAATATGATGGAACCTCACGATCTAATGGAGAAACAAGAAGAAGTAAATGCTTTGATACAAACTAACCAAAAGAAAATCAAACGACTCAAGGAAACAAATACTAGGGAAACTCAAAGAAAAGATAGAAGATGAAAAACACAAAGGAAAAAAACTATGGAGTTCGGAGAAACCCATAACTGTTGGACTTGAAGCTGAAGAAGTCGTCTCTTGTTTTTAGTTTTGATTTACTTGTACTCTTGAATTTAATGATAGATTGTAAATAGGAGCTTAATTGTATTGATTGTTATAGAATAGGCTTTGAGTGTGGTTTTTATTCAATTTCATTTCACAGAGAAGTTGAATCTACTCTGAGAATCAAGCTAGAGCAAGTTTAGGAAACCCTATTTTTACTTGACAAGTTGAAAACTATTTTTTAAATGATTTTAAGCTGAAGTAATCGATTACCATATATCAGTAATCGACTACCAACAGTTTGAGAAGTTAGGGAATCCTAAAACTCTTTGGAGTAATTGATTACCACATCCTAATAATCGATTACCTCGTGCTTGAGATAACAGAGGAGCCTAAAACTCTCTAGAGTAATCGATTACCACATTCTAGTAATCGATTACCCACACCAGAATTCATCTCAAGAAGTTTTTAAACTGCTTTAAATTGAAACCTCTTAGAATTGATTTCAAACAAGAGAAATCTTTGAGTTTTTTCAAGAAGAAAGGAAGAGCGAAAAACTGAGTTTACAAAGAACACAAGTTCTAAGAGTTCTCTTCAAGATTTCAAAAGATTTTCTCTAGAGATGAATAGTGTGTAAAGGATTGAATACTTGGTTATAATCTTGATCAGATCATACACATCAGGTGTAATCTTTACTGATCTTTATTTTGTTTTGTATTTGTTTTTGTTCAAAACTCTTAAGAGAAAGTTGTTTTCTAGAAGAAGAGTTAAGGAATTTGAGAGAGGTGCTCTCAAAGGTGATTCTTGAAGGATTCAAGAATTAGAGAGATATGTTCTTAGGAGAAGAACATGTGTTTTGGTTATTTTGATTTTGTTTGTGTTTGTGCAGTGTGTTTGTATTAGACACAAGAAATCATTATAGTGGAAACCGATCGCAACAGTTGTTGAGTTAGGACTGGACGTAGGCCGAACGCCGAACCAGGATAAATCTCTGTCCAAACTTTCTCTCTACCTTATCTCTTATCTTTATCTGAATCTATCGCTTTACAATTGCTTTTACTGATTCATTCTTAAGGAGTTTTGAAAAGGCGTATCAATTTCTTTCTATGTCCGCTGCTATCTCTCTGAACTGTTATTCTTAACATAGATAAAATTGAATTGGGAAAGAATTTGATAAAGGCTAAAATTGAACATAGGGAACTTGAATCTATTCACCCCCCTCTAGATTCAACATAGGGACCAACAATAACTAATCGAATAGATGAAACCCATTGAAGTAGACAATAAGCTCTTGATACCACTTGATAGAGGCCTCCTTAGAGAATTTCTAACAAAGCCTTAAAATTCCTGATCTAGCTTCTTCAATGATCATTCAATGGAAACCCTAGGGGGTTTCGGTCAAGACCTAATAAAAAGAACTCAAACAAAAAGAAAAAGGAAAAGGTGGAGGAAGGAAGAAGATGAAAAGAATGGCGCCATGGAAAATCCAATAAGCCTAGGAGGAACCGTCACAATGGAGACAAGAGTCCATTGATAAGATTAAAGAAACCTTCCTAAGGAAGACAAGAGAATCCTCTCTCAAAAGCTTAAAGCTTATTTCATTCAATTTCGTCAAAAGGTACATACAATTTTGATTCATATGTTTTTATAGACCTAAGCTACTTGGGATGCAAGTTAACCTAACTTGGGCACCAAGTTTAATCTAAATCCAAACAAAATCTAATCTAATCTTGGGCGCCAAGTTTAATTTAAATCTAAATCTAATCTAATCTAATCTTGGATGCCAAGTTTAATCTAAATCTAAATGAAATATAATCTAATCTTGACCTAATTATTCTAAAACACTAAACAAAATATTCAAAAGTAATAAATGATTTTTGGCCGTGAGTTTTGGGCTCACTTACAAGGCCTTAAAATTTAAACAATTCGCTGGAAAATCCTGGCAGTATCCAAACGTTAACTTCAAGCCCAATTTTCTCCAAGATTCATTCCGAGCTGGGATTTGGTGTCTTCATAAATTTTGTAGCCCTTTAAGTCAGCTTTAAAACGCCACCAAGATAAACATAATTGGAGTTGTATAGTCGAAGTTATGATCAAAATACTAAACTATGCCAGGCACAAAAATGTAACAGTGAATTTATTTCAAGCTCAATTTAAAAGAATAAGGTCCTCATTCTTCTTTGACTTTGATTTGAGCGTTGACCTCCTCCTCTAACTTTGACTTGGAGAGTTTGTTGGGCCTTTGAGATGTTCCTACATCAAGGGGGGTTGAATTGTGTTAATTAAAAAAATTTGGCCCTTTCGTCTGTTGGCTTAAACAGGTTCAGACGAAACAGTTCTTATCTTCAAATATTGATTTTAATGAACAAACGTTATAAGTTGATTATCCCCATTAGTTGCAAACTTAAAGAAGATAAACACAAGTATTTTTATACTGGTTCATCTATTCAAAATTACATCCAGTTATCCAAAAATTATTGAGTTTTCACTATGAACCGTGAAATGGTTACAAGTATTATTTGAACCCAATCACTTCTGGCTATTACAAGATATTCTTTGAACACAGCCTTCTCAGGCTAAACAACAAGATATTCTTTGAAACCCAGCCTTCTTAGGCTAACCAAAGAGGTATTCTTTGAACAACCAGCCTCCTCAGGCTAAAGCACCACACAAGTGGATTTACAAGATTTTCCATGAAAGAAAAGTTTACTCTTCACAGAGAGGGG
Source organism: Hylodesmum podocarpum (assembly GCA_026586105.1). Lineage (NCBI taxonomy): Eukaryota > Viridiplantae > Streptophyta > Magnoliopsida > Fabales > Fabaceae > Hylodesmum > Hylodesmum podocarpum. The sequence continues at coordinate 1,088,068 of JALJEV010001349.1, forward strand.
TTTACAATGAAGTTCGAATGTAGCAGTGAGCGAAAGCACAAAGTCTTAGCAATATAAGCGTGTTCGCCAACTAAAACTTGAAGGAGTGAAGTCCTTTTATAGGCAACAACTTCATATGATCATTAGAAACAGAAGAATGTCGTTGAGCTTTTTCCAAGTGCAGTAGAAAAAGGTGTCAAAGCGCAATCAAGTGATGAGATAGCGTGTCCAACGAATTTGATGGCATGCTTATACCTTTTTCGACTTGTTACAGAGATTTCCTAGGAAAAGAGCGAAGCCTTTTCGTGTTGAACATGTAAGCTTGAATCCCCATACTGATCTTGGAAGCACTCATGAGTAACTTAGAATATTTGAACTTGGCACGAGTTACTCAGACTGATCTTCACTTCCTTGACAGAAAATGTGAATCTTCAGTCTTAAGAATTGGTTTGAAAGCTCCGTCTGAAGAGTATCGTCTATTTGATGGAGGACCATCTCCCAAGCATGAGAATTACAAGAGAAATACAAAGAGAAATTGAAGCTTAATGTAAAAGATAGAACACAAGAAGGGGGGTTGAATTGTGTTTTATAAAAAAAATTTCCTTTCGTCTGTGAGTTTAAATATGTTCAGATGAAATAATTTTAATCTTCAAGGATTGTTTTTAAGTAAGAGACGTTATAGTTTAATTATCTCCGTTAGTCAAAATAACTTAGAGAAGATAAGTACATAAATATTTTTATACTGGTTCGTCTATACAAGACTACGTCCAGTTACCCAACAACCACTGAGTTTTCACTACCAACCGTGAAATGGTTACAAGTATTATTTGCACCCAGCCACTTCTGGCTATAACACGATATTCTTTGAACACAGCCTTCGCAGGCTAAACAACAAAGGTATTCTTTGAACAACCAGCCTCCTCAGGCTAAAACACCACACAAGTGGATTTGAAAAAGATGTTTTAAACAAGAAAGATTCCTCTTTGTAGAGAGGGTTTTACAATGAAGTACAACAGATATAGTGAGCGAAATCACAGAAGATTGAATAATAGAAGCGTGTTCGCCAACTGAACTCTGATGGAGTGAAGTCTTTAAATAGGCACCAACTTCAGATATCCGTTAGACACAGAAGAATGTCGTTGAATATTTTCCTTGAGAGCTTCCAAAAGGTGTCAGATAGTACTTGAGTGATTGATGGCGTGTGCAACGGATTTAGATTGCGTGCGCAATACCTTTTCTGACATGTACAAAGACTTTGACAAAAAGGTGAAGACCTTATTGAGTTGCATGTGTAAGCGCGAATCCCCATACTGATCTTGGATGCTTCTAAAGAGTACTTCTTAGGATTTGAAATCTTGACACGAGTGACTCATACTTTGCTTCACTTCTTGGACAGATGATACACTTCTTCAGTCTTAAGAGATTTCGTCTTATCCTATTGTCTGATGACTTTGACTTGAGACAGACGAATGACTTCAATTTGAGGAGTCATCATCCGTCTGTGCTTGTTTCGTCTGACTTGCTTGCTGATGTTCCGTCTGAGAAAGTTTCGTCTGTCTTGTAGAAATCAAAACTTTAGATGTGTTAATCATCTTGATCTAACAATCTCCCCCTTTTTGATGATTACAGACCATACTGATAACTTTCTCAAGTAGACATTTGCATAAGACAAAGTTAGTGATCACAGATTAAGCACAAGTCAGATTTACATCAAGACGATGTTTTCTGAAATAATACCTCTTTATAAAAGAATTGTTACATCAATGTGATGTAAACCATATACAATGTTTACAAGGTATATAGAAAACCAAAGTTCTAAAAACAATTACATGTATACGCTTTACAAATAAATAAAGAATCAAAACAAAGTAAAGAAAATATATAGCTCCCCCTCAGACGATGATTGACTCTGACTTTCCCTTAGACGAAAGACTCCCCCTTAGCATAGCAACTTCTTCCTTTCTAAGATATTCTCCCCCTTGGGCTGAGAATCATCAAAACCATGATCAAGAAGAAGGCTTAGGCCTCTTTTGAACAAGGCTCATTACAATCTCCTTCAGCTGCTGCATCTCAGATGTAAGAGAAGCTTGATTATCCTCAAGCTCTTTGTTCTTTTCCTTCAGATGCTCGCAATTCTCTTCTAAGGCATCATATTTACGCTTTAGAGTATTATACTCATCAGCGTCCCTTGCGTCATCTTCAATAGCCGTAACCTTCACCGTATCAGCAATCTCCACAAGCGGTGATTGAGGCTCTTCCACGATTGGATCAGACTCTTCTTCTTTGATGACCACAGTTAAAGGCTCAGAAACAGGAGTTTGAGGTTCTTCAACTAATGGTACATAGTTGTCTTCAATAAGCATAGTTGGAGTCTTCTTCAGACGCAGAGTGAAGAGTGGAAGAGTGAGATACGCAGTGAAGTCTCTTTCCCATTGCCAAGAAAACATTTTAGTGGGAACATAGAGCCCTTCATTTCATTCTTTTGATTCTTTATTTGAGGATGTTGTAGGTGTTGTGCCAAAAGAGGATTCCAAAGAGCAAATTGATCATCTCTTGTGTGAAGAAGTTGAAAGGAATTTTGATGTAAACCCATGAAGGTCTTGAGGTGATCATCACAGATTCACAAGGTGTGCCCCATCTTCATTCACCAAATCATCCAACACTCCAAAGAATTAAGCAAAACTCAAGGATATGAGGTAGAACCTCTCGGTCAAAGACCAAAACAAGAAGAAAATGAAAGTGGTAAGGTGTTTAGGAATGGAATTAGCGCCATAAATAAGGATTCAATAAGCTAGGTAGAAGAATCGCCACTTGGATCATGGATCCATGATAAGATTCAAGGTTCTTGGAAGAAACCCTAGGAGAGCTCTCCTTTTTCTCAAGACTTTAGTCTTAGAAATTCTCTTTTCATAAATGACCAAAGTGAGTACAATAGAAATGTTGACCAACTTAAATGAAAGTGCAATGGGCCTAAGGTTAGAAATCTGAAATGTTCTCCACCCTAGGATGAAATGAGTGATCAATGGTGAGATGAGAGACACCTTAGGCTGAGCACACTTCACAATTACAAGGCCCAAATCCAACTCTTAAAACAAATACATAATTGAAAGAAACTAATAGGCCTAAACAATTAAACAACTCGCTGAAAAATCCTGGTAGCATTCCAACGTTAACTTCAAGCTCCATTTCCTCCTAGATTCAGTCCGAAATGGGCTTTGGTGTCTTCGTAGCTTTTGTAGCCCTTTAAGTCAGCTTTCAAATGCCACCAAGAAGAAATTAATTGGAGTTTTGTAGCTCACATTATGCTCGAAATACTGAACCTGGTCAGCAGCCCGCTGGAACATCCTGGTAGTATCCGAACGTTACTTTCAAGCCCAATTTCCTCCTAGATGCAGCTAAAACTGGGCTTTTGTGTCTTCATATCTTTTGTAGTCTTGTAAGTTACCTTTACAAAGACACCAAGAAAAGATAAATTGGAGTTGTGTAGCCCAAGTTATCCTCCGAATACTAAACCTGGTCAGACAGTAAAAAACATAGCGAATTTTATTAGAAGCTCAATTTATTAAAAAGAAAAGTTGAAGAGTTTGTTGAGCTTTTGGAGATGGTCCTCCATCAGGAATGAACTTAATACTTCAATTAAAGATGCTTGTGATCATCTTTACAAACTTCCTTTTGATTTGATTCCTAATAAAGAGTTATGTACAAATGAGCCTTGGAACAATTATGATCATGAAAAGGAAATACCTTTAGAATTTGCATTACCTTTTGAGAAAATTTTCTTATCGTTTACTAATCCTTTCATTTCTAATAAAGATGAGATTTCATATTATACACTATAGTATTGTGGCTTTAAGCTTCACACAATTCTTGAGTATGAAAATTTAGATTTTTTGATTGTTCCTATTAACCAATGTTTTCATAAGGATGAATATTTTAGGGTATTGGAAGAATCTAAGAAGGAGGGCACATAAAAAATTTCCACACTTCATGGACGACAAATGTCAACACACCTTAAGAAGAAATTAAAGATCACTTGGGATTTCGCTCATGTCTGAAGCAAAAATTATATTCTTCCCTAAATTCTCTTGATTGTATTATTGATATGAGTAGACTATACACTTTGTTATTAAATATAAAACTTGAAAGGGTGTGTTTAATCTTTGATCCGAGTGGAATTTTTTTGTAGGTGAGAACCTAAGTCAACTTGGGGACAAGTTGACCATAAGAAGGAGGGTTTGATGGAGGACCATCTCCAAAAGTCCAACCAAACTCTCCAACCTTACTTTTCAATTTTGGGCTTCTAATAAAATTCGCTGCTAATTTTAGTATCTTACAAGTTTCAATATTCGGACCATAACTCGAGCTACACAACTCCAATCAAGGCGTTTTTAGTGGCAAATTAAAGAAGACTTCAAGGGATACAAAAGCTATGAAGACACCAAAGCCCAGTTCAGACTGGATCTAGTAGGAAAATAAGCTTGAAGTTTGCGTTGGAATGCTTTCAGGAATTTTCAGCGAATGTTTAAGTGTTTTTAGTTTTCTTTCAATTTATGTAATTGTTTTTAAGGCTTAAATTTTGGGCCTAATCGTTGTAATTTTCTAATATATTGTAGTATTGTAATTAGGATGAAACAATTAATATTTAGCCTTTGTGGAGAGTGTAGTCAACGACCTAAACTTGTAATAAACAAAGAATTAGTGACCCTTAGATAAGATTCTAATCAAAGGGTTAAGCTTAGAAGCTTGGAGTGCAAGCTTGGCGCCATGACCATTAGATGAGTATACTCATCCAAGGGTGGAGGATTGATCCTTGTTCTCCAAGTTAATCAAACTTGCGCCACAAGCTTCCTTCCACGACCATTATATTAGAATCTAATCCAAGGGTGGACATTAGTTCCTTGCATAGCAAGCTAGCCACACTTTAGTAGTATAAATAGGATTTCCTTTGTAATTCAAACACTTTTGATAATTTGAGAATTGAATTCAGAAAATTGAGAGTGTTTTCTCTCGTGTTCTTGTGAAGAACCTTGAATCTCATCAATGGCTTCCTTGCTCCATTGTGGCGGTTCCACCTCAAGCTTATTGGCATTTGCCATGGCGCTATCACTCCTTTCCTAATCTGTTTTCTTCCTTTCTTTTCTCTTTGAGGTGCAAGCTTCTTCTTCTCCAAACACCAAGCCTCCATTGAAGCATGAAGGTCCGTGACTTCTATGCTATTCTCCTTGAGGATTGCATCACAACATCAATGATGACAACAGACGAAATTTCCATCGTCTGTGAGCAAGAGGTCTCTTCAAACGCAACCTCTATCATCTGAAGGCAAGTCACTTCCTTAGACGCAACTGGCATCGTCTGATCACAGGCAACATTTAGAGGAGACATAACAATAGGGTCAGTGCTAATACTCCTATGTTCGTCTTGGAGTGAAGGTTCAGAAACCTCCATAGTTGGAGCCTCTTCATTTAGCATGGTCTCCAATTCCTCTATTAATTGGGCATTGTCCTTCTGGATCTGGACAGTTTCTTCACTATTCATGCCCTCTGAAGTTGCTGGAGTAGGAGCAGCCTCAGACGATCCAATGCCCCTAATGCTTTCTTGGAACAAGCGTTCCCTTTCTAGATTCAAGCAACATTGAGATTCTTCTAGCCTCTTTCATTTGCCTCGCTTCGTCTGTCTCCCCAACTATGACAGATGCAAGCTTCTGCTTTTGCTTCATCTTCTTTTTTCCCTTGGTAGCTTTTTGTAGAGCAATCTCCCTTGCTCTAGCTTTCTCTTCAGCAATCTCCCAACAAGAAGGCCATGATCATGAGAGTGGATGGAGGAATCACTAGTGAAGAGTCCACTCACTCTTCTAGTGAAGAAGAGGAAGCTAGTGCTAGTGAGCATTCAAGCATGGAGCAACCGGAAGATGGAGACCTCCTCATGGTGAGGAAGATGCTTGGAAGTGCCCTCAAGGAATTGGATGATTCACAAAGAGAAAACATCTTCCATTCTAGATGCCTAGTGGAAGGGAAGGTATGTTCTCTTATCATAGATAGTGGTAGTTGTACAAATTTTGTTAGTACTAGGTTAATAAATAAATTAGAACTTAGGACATCCCCACACCCTAAACCTTACAAGCTACAATGGTTGAGTGATAAGGGAGAAATGGTAGTTAGTAAACAAGTTCTTATTAACTTCTCCATAGGCAAGTATAGAGATGATGTGTTATGTGATGTAGTGCCTATGGAAACCACTCACCTATTACTTGGGAGACCTTGGCAATACGAAAAACATGCCATTCATGATGGTGTTTCCAACACCTATATTTTCTCTCATATGAGCAAGAAGGTCACCCTTAAGCCTTTGTCACCTAAGGAAGTGTGTGAGGATCAAATAAAAATGAAATTAAAGAGAGAAAACGAGAAGAAAAGTGAGGGTTCAAGTGCCACACATAGTATGGCCGAGAGCTCCTCCAAGAAAAACCAAAAAGAAACCAAACACCCTAGAAAACTAGTCTTGGCCGAGAGTTGCAGAAAAATTACCAAACATGCCACTAGTGATTCTAGGTTGAAAGGAAAGTGTGTAGCCACCCATGATGAAAGGCAAACCGAGGCTAGAGATAAGGGAAAACTTAGTGAGAGTTTGCTAGGATTTGATCACATCAAGGAATTATATGCATGTGATGATGACTTTGGCCGAGTGTGGCCTTTGTGTGCTAATGGTGCTCATGAAGATTTCTTTAAGCAAGATGGATACCTTTTTAAAGGTAAATGCTTATGTGTACCTAAGGGTTCTTTGAGAGAATTATTAGCATGTGAGGCGCATGAAGGTGGAATTATGGGCCATTTTGGCATTGATAAGACTTTGGCTACCTTGAAGGAACATTTTTATTGGCCTAGCATGAAAAAGCTAGTACATCGAGTTGTTTCTAGGTGTATTACTTGTTATAAAGCCAAGTCTAAATCAATGAATTATGATTTATATTCTCCTTTGCCAATTCCTACCTCACCTTGGATTGATATCTCTATGGATTTTGTACTAGGCCTTCCTAGGACCAAGAGAGGTATGGATGCTATCTTTGTGGTAGTGTGTAGATTTTCTAAGATGGCACACTTTATAGCATGCCACAAGGTAGATGATGCACAACACATAGCCGATCTCTTCTTTAGAGAAGTAGTAAGACTCCATGGCATGCCCAAAACCATTGTTAGTGATAGGGATTCTAAATTCCTAAGTCACTTTTGGAGAATCCTATGGAGCAAGCTTGGCACAAAGCTCTTATTCTCCACCACTTGTCACCCTCAAACGGATGGGCAAACCGAAGTGGTGAATAGAACTTTGGGCCAACTTTTGAAAAGTTTTGTAAGAGGTAATATTAAATCATGGGAGGAGTGTTTGCCACACATTGAATTTGCTTATAATAGAGTTGTCAATTCTACCACACTTCACTCTCCTTTTGAAATTGTTTATGGTTTTAATCCTCTTACTCCACTTGATTTAACTCCTTTACCTATTGAGCTTGTGATGGACCGTGAGGGTGTCAACAAGGCCGAGAAAGTGAAGGCCTTACATGCTAAGGTGAGAGAGCAAATTGAAAGAAAGAATGCTAAGGTGGCCGAATACATCAACAAGAAGAGGAAGAATGTTCAATTCAATGTTGGTGATTTGGTGTGGTTGAACTTGAGGAAAGAGAGGTTGATACAAGCTAGCTTGGAAGGAAGCTTGAAATTGGCCCAATCTTCATTCTCCAATTGGATCTCCACGGTTTGGTGAATGATGGCGGAAGCAAACACAAGACTCAAGACTCAAGGACTTAGAAGAAATTAGAAAATGGAAGTAGAAGAGAAGATGGTGACGCCATGCATAAGCAATAAGTCAAGAGGAAGAATCGCCACAAGGATAAGCATCCATTGATAAGACTCAAGGTTCTAAGAAGAAACCCAAGAGAGAACTCTCTCAAAGATAGCTCAAGCTATTCTTAATTCATAAAAATTGATCAAAGATCCTTTACACAATGGAAATGCATCTACATATACTATGTGACTTAGGCAATTTTTGGATTGCTTGCTCACCCTTTGATCAACACTTGATCAACGCATGGAAAGCCTTGAATAAGGCACCTCACACGGTTCAAGCATTGGCCATTGGATGAGTAATTCCATCAAGGGCCACGATATAAGTTAAGAGGGGCATGAGTCATGTGACATAAAGTTTCCAACTTAGCCTCTTGATTAAATCTTGGATCATGGGGTTGAAATTCACTCTTGAGTGGTGTGGAACATGTGACTCAATCAGGAATTGTCAACCCTTTGATGCAAGCCTTGATCAAAAGTTAAGAAGGAAAACATGATTCATGCTTGCCTTGCTTTTGGACGGATCATGCTTAGCCATTTGATTTGAATTAAATCAAATGGTTAAGCTTGAATTAGAGTTAGTGGAAATTCCACTACTTTGCATCCAAACTCTCTCCCAATTGCCTTGCCAAAATTGGTCCAAAATGAGTCAACTAGGCCGTGAGCTACATGCTCCAAGTTATGGCCAATTCCTACTTAAAATGCCTAAGGAAAACTATTACAAAACTTGAAGAAAATTACAAGGTTTAAAATTAAGAGTAAAGTCTTTAAGAGTTGACTGTTGACTTTGACTTGTGGTCAACAGTTGACTGTGAGTTGATTGTTGACTTTGACCTCTAGTCAACTCTTCTTGAATTTGCTCTTGAATCTTCTTGAGCATGAACCTTGTAATCCTTCTTCCTTGAGTTTCCAATGATGGTGTTGAGGATGGTCCTCCATCAAACCCTCCTTCTTGATGGCAACTTGTCCCCAAGTTGGTGTGATCATCTTCTTCATATCCTACATCACAATAAGTAAGATCACACACATTAAAAGAGTTGCTACCACCATAATCATTAGGAAGATCTAATTTAAATGCATTGGGACCAAGTTTCTCAATAATAGTAAAAGGTCCATCTCCCTTGGGAAGCAACTTAGAGCTTCTCTAGTTTGGGAACCTCTCCTTCCTAAGATGGATCCAAACTCTATCCCCCACTTTCAACTCAAGATGCTTGCGGTGCTTGTTAGCTTGTGTGGCCACTTGTTCATTCCTTTTTTCAATCCGCTCCTTGATCTTAGCATGCATGGACTTGATCTTTTCGGCTCTATCAATCCCATCCTTGTTAGCTAACTCATCAAATGGTAAAGCACATAAATCAAGGGGAGTTAAGGGATTAAAGCCATAGACAACTTGAAAAGGAGATAAAAGGGTAGTAGAATTCATCACTCTATTGTAGGCAAATTCCACATGAGACAAACAATCTTCCCAACTTCTCAAGTTGCTCTTCAAAAAGCTTCTAAGCAATTGACCAAGAGTCCTATTTACCACCTCGGTTTGGCCATCGGTTTGAGGGTGGCATGTTGTAGAAAATAGGAGCTTGGTGCCAAGTCTTCCCCACAATGACCTCCAAAAATTGCTAAGGAATTTAGAGTCCCTATCACTCACTATGCTTTGGGGAATACCATGTAGGCGCACCATTTCTTTGAAGAAGAGGCTTGCAACATGTGATGTATCATCACTCTTGTGACATGGAATGAAGTGTGCCATCTTTGAGAACCTACACACCACAACAAAAATAGAATCTACACCTCTCTTTGTCTTGGGCAATCCTAGAACAAAGTCCATGGATATATCCAACCAAGGAGAGGTGGGTGATGGTAAAGGCATGTATAGGCCGTGGTTAGTGAGCTTGGATTTAGCCTTATGACATGTGATACACTTGTTTATAAATTTAGCTACTTGAGCTTTCATTTTAGGCCAAAAGAAGTGTTCATGTAATATGGCTAAAGTCTTCTCAATACCAAAATGACCCATGATGCCTCCTTCATGAGCTTCGCACACTAAGAGTTCTCTCAATGATGTCTTAGGCACACATAAACATTTTCCTTTAAAAAGGTAACCATCATGCCTAAAGAATTCATTGTGAGCACCCTTTTCACATGTTAGAAACTCACGGCCAAAGTCATCATCATCATTATGCAAGGCCTTTATATGTTCAAATCCCAACAACTTAGATTCAAGCAAAGATAAGAGTGTATACCTCCTACTAAGAGCATCCGCAACAATGTTTGTTACTCCTTTCTTATGCTTGATGATGTAGGGAAATGTTTCTACAAACTCCATCCACCTTGCATGCCTTTTGTTGAGCTTGCCTTGAGATCTTAAATGCTTCAAGGCTTCATGGTCGGTGTGGACAATGAACTCCTTAGGAAGGAGGTAGTGTTGCCATGTTTGCAAAGCCCTCACCAAAGCATATAGCTCTTTGTCATAGGTAGAGTAGTTGAGTTGTGCTCCTTTTAGCTTCTCACTAAAGTAGGCTATAGGATGATTGTCTTGTTTCAAAACAGCACCTATACCAAGGTTAGAAGCATCACATTCAAGCTCAAAAGATACTTCAAAATTAGGCATAGATAAAATAGGAGCATTGGTAAGTTTTTCTTTCAAAAGAGTAAAAGCCTTCTCTTGTTTTGGCCCCCAAGTGAAGGGTACTTCCTTCTTCACAAGCTCATTGAGAGGAGATGCAATGGTGCTAAAGTCCTTCACAAATCTCCTAAAGAAGCTTGCAAGCCCATGGAAGCTCCTCACTTCTTTCACATTGGTAGGTCTCGGCCACTCAAGGATTGCCTTCACCTTGCTCTCATCCACTTGCACACCCTTGGAACTTACCACAAAACCAAGGAACACCACTTGGTTCATGGCAAATGTGCATTTCTCTTTGTTTGCATAGAGATTTTCCTTTCTAAGTACTTCCAAAACAAATCTCAAATGTGTTAAATGATCAAGGAAAGATTTGCTATAGATAAGGATATCATCAAAGTATACTACTACAAATTTTCCTAAGAATTCTCTAAGCACATGATTCATAAGCCTCATGAAAGTACTTGGGGCATTAGATAGCCCAAATGGCATGACTAACCATTCATATAAACCAAATTTGGTCTTAAAGGCGGTTTTTCACTCATCACCATTTTTCATTCTTATTTGGTGGTAACCACTTTTAAGATCAACCTTAGTAAATATGGTTGAGCCATGTAACTCATCAAGCAAGTCATCCAACCTAGGAATGGGGTGTCTATATCTAATGGTTATGTTATTGATAGCCCTATAATCGGTGCACATCCTCCATGTGCCCTCCTTCTTAGGGACTAAGATAATCGGTGATGCACATGGTGATAGACTCTCTTTTACCCACCCCTTGCTCACTAAGTCTTGGACTTGCCTTTCAATCTCATGAGTTTCTTGTGGAGTAGTCCTATAAGTTGGCCTATTAGGTAGAGGAGCACCGGGTATTAAATCAATTTGGTGTTCTATGCCTCTCAAAGGAGGTAGGCCGTAGGGTATCTCACTAGGAAACACATCCTTAAACTCATCCAATAAAAGATCTACGCTTACTTGATCTCCCACAAAAATTGAATTTAGAAAACAAGGAGATGGTATGCATAAGAACATAGATTTTCTAGCTAAGAATTCCCTCTTAACTTCACTCCTACTCACAAGCAACCCTTCCTTAGACTTGGCAACCCCTTGTCTTAGATTTCCAACCCCTTTGAGATCACTCAATTCGGACTTGCCTAGCCTAACTTCCACTTGTTTTTGTGCAGTGGCAATTTTGGTAATTATGTTTGAACTCTCGGCCAAAACACCTAATTTCTTGGTTTTGGGTGATTTTTTCACTTTTTGGCCCTCCATGACCTTCCTTTCACCCTCTCTTTTAACCCTCATCCTAATTTGGTCCTCACATACCTCTCTAGGTGTCAAAGGTTTAAGAGTTATTTTCCTACTACCATGAGAGAATACATATGTGTTAGACACTCCATCATGTAATGCATGCTTATCAAATTGCCATAGCCTTCCTAACAAAATATGAGATGCTTCCATAGGTACTATGTCACATAAGACTTCATCATTATATCTACCTATAGTGAAAGCAATCAAAACTTGTTTGTTAACTAATAATTCTCCTTTCTCACTAAGCCATTGCAATTTATAAGGTTTAGCATGTGAAGTGGTCTTGAGACCAAGTTTCTCAACAAGCCTAGTGCTAACCACATTGGTGCAACTACCACTATCTATGATTAAGGAGCATACCTTGCCGCCAATTGTGCACCTTGTGTGGAATATATTCTCTCTTTGTGTGTCATCAAGGTCTACACATGCGTTGCCAAGCATTCTCCTTACCATCAAGAGGTCTCCCTCCTCTGGTTGCTCCATGCTTGAGTGGTCACTAGCACTAGCTTCCTCTTCACTTGATGATTGAGTGGTCCCTTCACTTGTGACCTCACCATCCACTCTAATCACCATGGTCTTCTTGTTGGGGCATTGTGAGGCAATGTGTCCATGACCTAGACATTTAAAACATTTAATGTTAGAGGGTTTAGAGATAGGTTTAGCAAGCTCTTTACCCTTGGTGTCATCTCGGTTGGACTTGGGGAAGGGCTTGGAACTTCCCTCCTTCTTTTGCCTATCCTTCCAACTTGAAGAACCATTGTTGTATGATTTCTTGAAAGTGCCCTTCCTCTTCAATTGGCCTTCAATCCTCTCGGCCTTATGTATGGCATCTTCCAAGTTTCTATAGTTTTGGAGCTCCAAGACATCTTGAATCTCCCTATTTAATCCATTGGTGAACCTAGCTATGGTGGCCTCCTTGTCCTCTTGATAATCCGCCCTCAAGAGTGTGAGCTCCAAGTCCTTGTAGTATTCTTGTACACTTCTTCCTCCTTGAGTTAGTCTTTGAAGTCTCACATGTAGATCTCTTGTGTAGGAACTAGGGACAAACCTTACCTTCATTGCATCCTTGAGTTGGGTCCAAGATGTAATATGTGGCCTTCTCCTCTTCTCGGCATCCACTAGCACTTGGTTCCACCAAACCAATGCATAGCCCTCAAATTCTAGTATGGCGAAGTTAAGTCTTTTCTCCTCACTCAAACTAGGATAACAAGAGTAGACTTGGTCCACCTTCATCACCCAATCTAAGTAGGTTTCGACATCTCCATCTCCAAGGAATTTAGGTAAGGTTATTTTGGTGTTTCCCTCCCATGCTCTAGACTCATCCTCTCCATAGGGTCTCCTAGGTGTGTGAGGTTGTCTCCTATGGCGAGGGGTTCTCCTTTCTCTCCTTTCATTTTCAAAGGTTCTAAAGGCTTCTTCCTCCTCATAGTTACTTCCCCAATCACTCTCTCTAGGAGTCTCATAGCTTCCTCTAGGGTGTCCTCTCTCATTTCCACTTCCCCTACGACTATTCCTCCTATTCCTAGGTACCTCATCACTTTCTTCCCCTCGGTTTCCACCATGTCCAGCACCTCCATTATTGTGATCCCTACGGTTGCCACTAGTGTCTCCAAGGATTTCCTTCCCTAACTCCTTCCTTATCTTCCTTTCCTCCTTCAACCGTCTCTCTTGGTCAAATCTCTCATCCAAGCTAGCATTGAACATGGATCTCATCATATCTACCATCCTTCTAGACTTTGGTGAGAGATCATTTCCCACACTTGGAGAGGTCTCCATGGCTGCACAAGAAAGGTTAGACAACAAAACACAAGAATATATATATAGAAGAAATCCTTGCCACTCACTAAGTGTTTCACTCTAGAAGCACTCGTGTCTCACACTTTAAGGCTCTTTCTATATTGTTCACTCTTGCCTTTTTCCTCTCAAGTCTCCCTCAAAGTTTCTAATTGAACCTACAATCAATTATCTAGGAATAAATCCTTGTGAAAGAGGCACAATTCTTCTTTTGACTCAAGAGTTCCAATGAAGTAAACACTAAGACAAAACCAAGGATTCCAATAAAAATGACAAGCAATAAAAGGTACCCAAAGAAATGAATTAGCTGCTCAAATCAAGGAATTGAATTGATATGACAAAGGCTTACTATTGGACAGCAAGGGACACCAAAACTTGCTGGATCAACCACTTAGCCAAGACAAAATTTTTCAAGCACTCAAACTCAAGTATGGCTAGTGATCAAGTTTTAAGACCGATTTAATGAACTATATGGGCAAGGAATTTTGTGAGGCTAAAATTCTTTCAAGTGTAGCAACTCATCATATATATCAACAAGAACAATGCTGGAAAATTTCAAACAAATTGGAGTTCACAAAAATTTCCAAGAACTATGCACAATTCAAGCTCAAAATACCAAGTTACTAGCAATTTTAGCTCAATTTTAGTGATGAGTACTTGACCTCAAGTGTTTCAAATTTTCCCAACACAACTTATATCACAACTTGAGAATTTTTCTTTGCCTCAAGCTCACGGTACTGCACTACTCTTTTCTTACACAAAATTTGCCCAAATTTCCTTTTCTACTCACTTTTCTCCCAAGTAACTTTTTCCTTGATTTTCTTCTTTTGAATTTTCTCTCTTGAATTTTCTTTCAATCTTTTGGTTCTTTTCTTTTCTTTCTTGCCTTTTCTTTGTTTTTCTTTTTCAATTACTCTACTGGACAGCAAAATACTACTCACTCCAAGTACTCAAATTAACTAAAATTTACTAGTAACAAAGATAAGCAAGATTAAGGCTACTTAAACTCAAATTTTGCACAAATCACTTAGCATATAGCATGTTAACAGTAATTGGCATGATTCAAAACAGAGCATATGCATAAAACAGGGTACTATATGCACACCTTGCTGGAATTTAACATACCAACACATATAACAAGCATATAACACAAGATAACATGTGAACTAGCCCAAATTTGAGTGAATCAACACAAGGTCAAGTGCTAGCATGGATTCTTGACATATACTTTGATTTTCCCCGCATGTAATGTGTTTGTGAAAGTGCTAAACCCAACAAAAACACAATAATACCAATATCAATCGGATCAAAGCATGAACAATATGATTTGAAGCACTTTCACCGAACAAAAATTTCTAAACAAGAAATTGACATAACTACTAGACAATTAAGGAAATCTAATAATGGATCCTAAGCACATTAAGAAAAATTAAAATGAAGAACACTAAGACAAAGAGATGACTGAAATGCTTACAACCAAAATGGGTATGGATTCCAATCTTGAAGAAGAACAAGCTCTAGATACCACTTGATACAAGCTAGCTTGGAAGGAAGCTTGAAATTGGCCCAATCTTCATTCTCCAATTGGATCTCCACGGTTTGGTGAATGATGGCGGAAGTAAACACAAGACTCAAGACTCAAGGACTTAGAAGAAATTAGAAAATGGAAGTAGAAGAGAAGATGGTGACGCCATGCATAAGCAATAAGTCAAGAGGAAGAATCGCCACAAGGATAAGCATCCATTGATAAGACTCAAGGTTCTAAGAAGAAACCCAAGAGAGAACTCTCTCAAAGATAGCTCAAGCTATTCTTAATTCATAAAAATTGATCAAAGATCCTTTACACAATGGAAATTCATCTACATATACTATATGACTTAGGCAATTTTTGGATGGCTTGCTTACCCTTTGATTAACACTTGATCAACGCATGGAAAGCCTTGAATAAGGCACCTCACACGGTTCAAGCATTGGCCATTGGATGAGTAATTCCATCAAGGGCCACAATATGAGTTAGGAGGGGCATGAGTCATGTGACATAAAGTTTCCAACTTAGCCTCTTGATTAAATCTTGGATAATGGGGTTGAAATTCACTCTTGAGTGGTGTGGAACATGTGACTCAATCATGAATTGTCAACCCTTTGATGCAAGCCTTGATCAAAAGTTAAGAAGCAAAACATGATTCATGCTTGCCTTGCTTTTGGACGGATCATGCTTAGCCATTTGATTTGAATTAAATCAAATGGTTAAGCTTGAATTAGAGTTAGTTGAAATTCCACTACTTTGCATCCAAACTCTCTCCACTCTCTCCCAAGGAGAGTGTGCGCCACTCTCTCCCAATTGCCTTGCCAAAATTGGTCCAAAATGAGTCAACTAGGCCGTGACCTACATGCTCCAAGTTATGGCCAATTCCTACTTAAATGCCTAAGGAAAACTATTACAAAACTTGAAGAAAATTACAAGGTTTAAAATTAAGAGTAAAGTCTTCAAGAGTTGACTGTTGACTTTGACTTGTGGTCAACAGTTGACTGTGAGTTGACTGTTAACTTTGACCTCTAGTCAACTCTTCTTGAATTTGCTCTTGAATCTTCTTGAGCATGGACCTTGTAATCCTTCTTCCTTGAGTTTCCAATGGTGGTGTTGAGGATGGTCCTCCATCAGAGGTTTCCTAATCTTAGGATATCTAAGCTCTTACCAAGGGGAGATGGACCCTTCAAGATTTTAAGAAGACTTGGACCTAATGCTTACTCTCTTGATCTTCCTACTTCTTATATAGGTAGTAATTCATTTAATGTAAGTGACTTGTCTATTTGTGATGTAGGTGGTGATGGAAGCAACTTGGGGACAAGTTTGCCTCAAGAAGGAAGGATTGATGGAGGACCATCCACAAGCATGAGGATTACAAGGGCAATGCAAAAAAGAATTGAAGCCCAAGTTAAAGAAGAGTTGACCAAGTCAAAGTCAACAAGTCAAAGTCAAATTCAATGGTCAACTCTTGATAGTCAACATAATGGGCTTATGAAGCCTTGTAATTTTCTATGCATTTTGTAATTAGTTTAACTTAGTTTTTGTGAAGCTTGGACCTTATGTTTGACTTGTAATTTCGGCCAAGCTTCCCTTCTGGACATGTTGACCTTATTTGTGTTGGTCAAAGCCTCTTAAGATGGGCTTAAGAGTCTTATGACCCAACTAAGCAAGTGTGTTACACTCTCTTAAAAGAGAGTGGATGGATTAGGAGAGAGAATTAGTGGAATTGTCACTAACTTCATTTAAATTTTCACCACTTGATTATGCTATAATCAAAGGTGTAAATTTAAGTCAAGTTTATAAATGTTGACTCTCATCAAAGAAGGTATTCTAGCCTTTGGATTTGCTTCTAATCCATGGCATAGAATTCAATCTTAATTAATCCATGATCATCATAAGCTTAGAAGAGTTTTGAGCCTCTTGATCTCATTTAGTCTAGATCCTTCTTGAATTGATCAAGTGAGGGGTGCCTAGCATCACTTGATCAATCCATCAAGGATCAAAGGGCTAGGGAGCCTCACTGTCATCACACTAGGCCATATAACTTAGACAAATTCTCATTGTAAGACTCACTTTGGAATATTGAATGAAATAGAATTTCTAAGACTTGTGTCTTGAGAAAAGGGAGTGCTCTCCTAGGTTTTCTTCAAAGAACCTTGAATCTCATCTTGGTCCATGACTCAAGTGGCGATTCCTCTACCTAGCTTATTGATTTAATGAATCATGGCGCTACCACCTTCTAGTTCTCCTTCCATTTTTTATTTCTTTTTCCTTTGATTCCAAACCGAAATACTAGCTTAAACACCTAGTCTATTCCGCAAGCTTCTCTTAATCTTAGGTGAGGATCACTTGGTGAATTGAAGATTGGGCATTCAAGGTGTTGAATCCGTGGAACACATACCATAGCTTCATGGGTTTGCATCACTAGGGGTGGCTTCTTTTGCTTGCATCTTAGACGCAACATGCTTTATTCTTATGTTCCTTTTTCTTTTTCTGAGGGGTTCATCATGAACATCCTCAAAAGGAACCTCAGTAACAGTGACAGGAGGTTGAGGTGATTGGATTAGTGTTACGGTTGATGTTTGGGTTTGTGTTTGGGCTTCAGAGCCGCTTGGTCTTGCGCGTTTGATGCGACCTCTGTGAGGGGGATCTTGGGTCATAGGAGAGAGAGGTTCTTCTTCTCCACTCTTAAAATGAAGGAAGCTTGGGGACAGACGCATCTTCGCAAAGGTGCTCCCTTTAACTTCTTTTCCTTCATTGTGCCACACAACTCCAGTGGCATCAAAACCTTGATTCACAATAATTTGGGAGAAGAGTGTAGCGTATGGAATGCTACTCTTCTTCCTAATGTTCCTCGCCTTCAACGCGCTTTTCCAGTGGTCTATGATGATATGAGGAAGGCTCATCTTGCCTTTTCTCATATAGTAGAACATGCAAAACCTGTCTCGAAGACTCACATTGTCCCTAGAGCCAATTCGAGGGGTGAAAATGTTGTACAGAAGGTTGTGAAGCACTCTGCATGTTGGAGCGAGATTCCCAGATCTGAGAAATTTTGGATCTTCTGGGTTGCGAAATTTTCTATAGAGCAGTTTGTCAACATGCTCCTCAAACTCATTCTTCATCCAGTCAGCATCACAAAAATGACCCTCAGGTTTACACTTCCCAGCTTCGACAATAGCTTCAGTGGTGATGATGTATTCTTTGTTGTCAATGGTACCAACGATACCATCATCAAATTCTCTGGCGTCACTCCAGAACTCAGTGTACGCCTCTATCAGCCATGGACCTCTCCATTCAGCGAAGTCCATCCATCCAGTGTGAGTCAGCATGTTCACCACACGGGTTGATACACCTTCGAGAGTGGATTTAGCAATCCACTTGCTAGGCAAGAAAAGATCTTGCCCGAAGAAGGTTTCTTCAGAGGTTTTGGATTTCTTGGTGGCCATTTTCTCATGATTTCCCTTTTAATGGTTAATTTGAACTCTGCAATTCACTGCGCGTGCTTCTCAACGTCCTAGAATAGTGCAATAAATGACAGACACATTTAATGCTGCATTTATTGTGTCCCTGCACACTTAACTTTAAATTAATTAAATAATAACCTTGCGTTTGTTGAATTTCCTTAAACTGATTCAACTTGATCAGACACAATGTTTTGTCTTAACACGAATATAAGCAGACGAAATATATAGACGAAAGATACAGATGAAATAACTTATTCAATTAAAGAAACAATTCCTAAATTTTCTTTAATGAAATTAAAATGAGTTTCGTCTAAAGCTTTTGTGAAAATATCTGTCCATTGAAAATCAGTTTGAACAAACTGTATATCGAAAATACCTTTTTGAACATAATCTCTTATAAAATGAAATTTGATTTCAATATGTTTAGCTTTTGAATGTTGAATAGGGTTTTTGCTGAGATTGATTGCACTTGTATTATCACAAAATATTGGTATTTGGGTCTCAAACCTGGAGTAATCCTCAAGTTGATGTTTTACCTAAAGAAGTTGTGAGCAACATCCAGCTGCAGCGATGTACTCCGCTTCAGTGGTTGAGAGTGCAATGGAGTTTTGCTTCTTGCTTGACCAAGAAGTGAATGATGTGCCAAGGAATTGACAACCACCACTTGTGATTTTCCTCTCCACTTTATCTCCAGCATAAACAGCATCACAATAGCCACTAAGACTGAAATCGCTATTTTTCTTATAAAACAAAGAGAGATTAGTGGTTCCAATAAGGTATCTCAGGATACGCTTTACATCTTGTAAATGAGATTCTCTAGGATCAGATTGAAAACGTGCATATAGACAGACACTAAACATGATGTCAGGTCTACTTGTAGTAAGGTAAAGTAGAGAACCAATTATACCTTTGTATACCGTCTGATCAACGGTCTTACCTGACTTATCTTTGTTGAGACTAGCACCAGGCGAATGCATTGGTGTCTTCATGGGCTTAGCATTCTCCATCTTGAACTTCTTGAGAAGCTCCTTGGTGTACTTCTGTTGGTGAATGTAGATACCTTGTTTCGTCTGTTTGATTTGAAGTCCTAAGATGAACTTTAATTCTCCCATCATACTCATCTCAAACTCATCCTGCATTAACTTAGAGAAATCCTTGCATAAGGATTCGTCAGCTGCTCCAAAGACTATATTGTCTACATAAATTTGGACAATTATAAAGTCTTTCAAAACACTTTTCTTGAAGAGAGTTGTATCAACCTTTCCTCTTGAAAAACCATTTTTAAGAAGAAAAAAACTCAGTCTGTCATACCAAGCTCTAGGAGCTTGTTTAAGACCATAAAGTGCTTTCTTCAATTTAAAAACATGATCTGGTTGAGATTGACTCTCAAAACCAGGAGGTTGTTTAACATACACTTCTTCTTCAATAAAACAATTTAGAAAAGAACTTTTCACGTCCATTTGATATAAGACGATATTCTTATGAGTAGCAAAAGCAAGTAAAATTCTAATTGCTTCTAATCTAGCTACAGGTGCAAAGGTTTCAGTGAAGTCAATACCTTCTTGTTGGTTATAGCCTTGAGCTACTAACCTGGCCTTGTTTCTAACCACTTTACCAGCTTCATCAAGCTTGTTTCTGAACACCCATCTCATTCCAATGATGCTTTTGTTCCTTGGTCTTTCCACTAGCGTCCATACATCATTCCTTGTAAACTGGTTTTGCTCTTCTTCCATAGTTAAAACCTAGTCATTCTCTTGTAGAGCCTCTCCAATATCCTTGGGCTCTATATCAGACACAAGAGCATATCCAGAAACATCTCTCAGTCTTGACCTTGTTTGAACTCCTTGATGTCTATCTCCAATGATCAGATCTTCGGTGTGGTTTGAGGCGAACCTCCAAGTTCTAACAAGAGCATGATCATCTTGGTGTTGAGGAGCAAACGAAGAGGGTTCGTCTATGTTGGGAGATGTCCTTGCGTCTGTTCTTGCGTGTGTACAAGGTTGGACAGATGGATCAGCTTCTTGACCAGAGGGAGTTATTTGCAAATTGTCAAACAAGTTTTTCAGGTCTGATATTTCTTTATCAGCCTTTGAGTTATCTTGGAATTTCACATGAATAGATTCCTCTACAACTTGCATCTTAGAGTTAAAAACTCTATAAGCTTTAGAAGTATTGGAGTATCCAAGTAAGAATCCCTTCACCACCTTTGAATCAAACTTTCCAAGTTGATCCTTAGTGTTCAAAATAAAACACTCACATCCAAAAGGATGGAAGTAAGAAATGTTGGGTCTTCTTCCTTTCCATAGTTCACATGGAGTCTTATTCAATATTGGTCTTATCAATATTTTGTTTTGAATATAATAGGAAGTATTAATTGCTTCTGCCCAATAATATTTTGGGAGAGCTTTCATGCAACAAAGTTCTAGTCATTTCTTGTAAGGTACAATTTTTCCTTTCCACAAGCCCATTTTGTAGAGGAGTTCTTGGAGACGAAAAATTGTGAAAGATACCATTTTCAAAACAATAGGCGTTGAACTCAGAATTTTCAAATTCTGTTCCATGATCACATCTAACAGACGCAATACATATTCCTTTTTCTTTTTGAACACGTTTGCAGAATATTTCAAAGACACTGAATGACTCATGTTTATGGGCTAGGAAGTATACCCATGTGAATCTAGTATAATCATCCACAATTACAAATCCATATTTCTTCCCTCCAAGACTTTCACTCTGAGTAGGTCCAAAGAGATCAATATGTAACAGTTCTAAGGGTCTTGTCATGGAAACAACATTCTTAACCTCTGTAGTTCTGATTGTTGATTAATTCTGAGTTTAAGAGATAACCCCTATTTTGAAGCATTGTTTAGTATTTTCCTGGAATAACATTATCTTATAGTTTAAGTAAGGATAATACATGCAATTTGTGGCACTTAGGTTCAACTTAATGTTTGATGATAAAGTTGCATGAGTTCTCAATGTTTGTTGAGAATTGTATAAGAATTCTAGCATGACAATGTTTCTAGATTGTGACATGACCAATGTAATTTAGCAATGTTATGCAATGATTAATCCTGGATAGCAATTGAGCCTTCAACTGTTTCAATTCTTGAGTGCTTTTTACCATTTAAAGTGTTCTGTTCTAGAACTTGCTTTAACTCTTGATCAAAATTGCATTTTTTTGTGTGATTGGACATAGATGATAAAGGCATATTTTTTTTCTTGTACCTCTGAGCCAAATAAGCTTTAACGTTAAAATTTTCCATTGCTAGCCCCTTTGAGCCTTAAGTACCCCTTTCTTTCTTGGAATTCAAACTCATTACAAACCTAAATAAGTGAAAAACCAAGTGTCCTACCATTGGAACTCTAAGAGTATTGGTTTCTCTACTTAGATGATAGGTTTTAGTTTTAAGTTTGGGGTTGCAATTTTGGGGTGTACATGTGGCTTGTGACTTGAGGACAAGTCAAAATTCTAAGTTTGGGGTTGGGTCATTCTAGTGCATGCATTCTCCTTTTTCATTCATACCATTCAAATTTTTCTTTCTCTCCTTGTTTTAGTAATTAGTGAGACCAACTTAAAGAAAACAAAGTGCAAAAATAAAGAGAAAAATAAAAAAAAAAAAAGAAAGAAAAAGGAAGAAAAAGAAAATGCTAAAAATTCACAAGGAAAGAAATTTAGAAATTTAAAAGAAAGAAAAGGAAGAAGAGAAAATTGCCAAAATTTACAAGGAAGTCTAGAAAAAGGAAGAAAAAGAAAATATCAATTAAAAGCAAGAAGAAAAGAAATCTAGAAAGAAAAGAGAACAAGGGTGGTCTCATTAGTTATTTTTCTTGCTTTATTTTTACCTTTGTTCTTATTTTTAATTTTTTCTTCTTTCCATCAGTATCTCATGCATATCATATAGGTTTTAACTTTTACTCTTGAGTTCCTCTGGAATTTTAGCCTAATTCCCTTCTCTTTTATCCTACCTTTACCTAAGCCCCATTACAGCCTTGATAAGACCTTTTGAGTGTCCAACTCATACTTGAAGGCAGTGGAGATTTTGAGAGCCATTGCAAGCCTATGGTAACATGACCTTTTATTGGTAACATTGAGAGAAAACACAAGCCTAAACACTTGAGAGATTGAGTGTAAACACCTGACTTGTGAGGACTGTTTTGATATTGCTAAGTTACATTCTGAGTGTCAATCTATGGTTAATTGCTTATGCTTGATGAATTGTATAGTTGCTTGACAATGTGTGAACACATGTTCAACTTTCATTGATGAATTGAGTTTGACTTAAGGAGTCAAGAATTGGATACTGCATTCTGAACAAGCTTTTGAGCTAATGCTACACCATAATTCTAGGTTTGCTTGAGGACAAGCAAAGATTTAAGTTTGGGGTTGTGATAAGTGCTAGATTAGACATGTTTTCCTAGGTGTTTTAAGTCCATTTTCATTCAATTTTAATAGGTTTAGTTATAGTTTAGGTAAGAAAACAATGAAAATACCATGTTTGTTTAATGTTAGCCCTTAATTTAGTGTTTTGTTAGTATTGGAAGTTTTTCTTTTGTTTTTAAGTCATTTTAATCCCTCTTTTGTTATTTTCCAGGTTCAAATAAGAGCAAGGAGTGGATTGAAGGCAAAAAGTGAAGCTTGGAATGAAAGCCCATGGATCCAAGATAAAGACTTGGAGTGCAAGCCATCAAGAAGAAGAGAAATGGAAGCTCAAGTCAAGGAAACACCAGCATTTGCGCCAGGGCGCAACACAGGACAAGCAAGGGGCGCAAATCAATCACCTCCACTGGAATTTTGCGTCAAGGCGCAAGTTGAGGCGCAAAATCACCATTTCACTCCAGCAATTGCGCCTGGGCGCATTTCATGACCATCCAGGGGCGCAAATCTTGGCCCTTCTCTGCCAAGATGCGCCTGGGCACAAGCTGAGGCGCAAGGCAGCTTCCTTCACTGGAGAGATGTGCCGCGGCGCAAAACTACTTGAAGTGGGGCGCAAATGTTGCAGTATAAATAGATCTTTGGGCGCGAAAATTAGGGGGATTTCATTCTTCTTCTACACGCTATCTCTCACGATTCTCTCTTCTCCTACCTCGTTCTCTCCTCATCCTCCACCAAACCAAGAAGATCTTTGAAGCTTGTGAGCTTGTGGAAGCAAGAATCAAGCATTCATGGAGTCAATCTTGTGTTTGAATTTCTTTTATCTTCTTTCTTCTCTTAATTCCATGTTAGGCTAGATCTCTAGGTTAGGGATGGGGATTTTGATTCTGCAACTCTTGTAATGATTTCCTCATGTTAATTCAAGTGTAATTTCTTTCAATTGATTGATCTCTTCTTGCTTAATGCTAATTCTTGAGGTTAATTCATGAAATTCAAATAGATGATAGGAATATTGGTGTTTGGATTGGATTGAACTGTTTCTTAAGGATTTGTTTCTCATTTCAATTATACAATTGGAAGATTGATAGTTGAATTAGGAGAGGAAGTAGATCACTATAGCTATGCGTGAGTCTAGGGATAGAACTTGTATGCTATGAGATGTTAGGAATTCATTTGTTTCGCTTCTTGAATTACTTTCTATCTTCATCTAAGGGATTAGAGATTATAGGAGCAATTCAAAGGGACTAAAGACCTAGGAATAGGATTAGTCTTCGGTATCACGAATTCTATCTCTAATTGATTGATTTCTGTTGAATTGACATAGGAAGTGTTGTTACTTGAGGAAAGAATCAAATGAACCGTTTCCCTAACCTTCTCCATTATCCTGTTTAGAAACTTAAACATTTACTTGCTTTCCTTAATTGCTTTATAGTGTATTGCTTGATTTTTTCATAGTTACTTAGATTCACACAAATGCTCAATTCACCGGTTCGTCTTAATAGTAAAGCATGTTAAGTAATTGGTAATTCATCAACTAGTCTCTGTGGTTCGACAACCTTTACTCACTTTTTCTAAACTTGTAACGATCGGTACACTTGCCGTAGTGTGACTAAAATAAAAGTCAACAAGTTTATGGCGCCGTTGTCGGGGACTATTGAGTGAATATCGATAGTCTTGATATGCTCACTACTTAGGACATTTTATTTTATATTTTTTCACTTTACTCATCTGTTCATAGCCATTCTTGTTTTGTTTTGTTTTGTTTTTCCTTTTTGAATACTTGTATATTTTTCATTCTATTTTTGGTGTTTCCTGCTTTCGCTATATTTTAGTTTATGCGAAAAGCCAAGGAAATTAACCTTTTGTTTGAACCAAAAATTGAAAGGCTTTGTAGGAGGAATCTGAAGGCCAATAAAGAAAACAAAGAGAACAAGGAAAACAGAGCAGAAAACTCTACAAAAAATATGGATAATACAAGACGCATGACACTTGAGGAGTTATATACTCCTAATGTTATGGGCTGTGGATCAAGCATTGCACCACCTATTGTTGCAGCCACTAATTTTGAGATCAAACCTGCTCTCACTCAACTAGTGAGGCAGGAGCAATTTGCTGGTCTGGAAGAGGAGGATCCAAATCAACATGTGCATAATTTTCTCCAGATTTGTGGTACAATCAAGATGAACGGAGTGTCGGATGATGCAATTCGGCTGAGGTTATTTGAATTCTCTCTTAAAGGAGAAGCTAAGATGTGGCTCCAGAGTTTTCCTCATGGATATTTTACTGCATGGGAGGACTTGGTGAACACTTTTCTAGCTCAATATTTTCCGCCAGAAAAATACAACTACTTCAGAGCAGAAATCTCTTGTTTCAAACAGAAAGATAGAGAATCTATTAGTGAGGCTTGGAGGAGATTCAAGTCTTTGTTGAGAAGGTGTCCTCACCATGGATTTTCTGATCTTCAACAAGTCCATATCTTTTACAATGGACTTAGATCGCATACAAGACTGCTAGTGGATGCTTCTGCTGGAGGTTCACTAAGGAAGAAGGATGCGAATGAAGCAAGAATGATCATTGAAACTATGACTTCAAATAGATATGATGCTCCTAGTGATTTTTATGGCGAGAGAAGAGGAATGATTGAGCTTGGGGCTAATGATGCTCTATTAGCTCAAAACAAGCTAATGACCCAAAAGATGGACCAAATCATGAAACAACTTCAAGTAGTCTAGCTGAATGTTATTCAAGCACCTCAAGTAACCTGTGATTATTGTGGAGGAGGACATCAAGTGGAATTTTGTGACGGCTCAGGTATGAACATTGAGGAGCAAGCTCAAGTGAATTACATGGGAAATCCTCAAGGTAACACCTATTCCAACACAAACACTTATAATCCTCACCAAAGAAACCATCCAAATTTGTCATATAGAAGCAATAATTTTCTTCAACCTAACTCTTCCTCATATGACCAGAATTTTAAACCACCTTTCAATCCTAAACCATTCAACCCAAACCTGCCTTACAACCAGAATTTCAACCAGCATCAAAACCAAACTTCTCAATCTAACCAACATTTCACCCAAAATTAACCACCTAATGTACCTTTCAACTCAAACCATCCTAAATTTCCACCCAACCAATATAGAAATGCTCCAACAGGTTCCAATGTGAATTCTGCTCCTAGAGAAGGCTCCTCAAATTTAGAAAATATGTTCATGTCTTTTATGCAAAGGACTGAATCAATGTTTACAAATCAAGAGGCCTCCATTAGGAACCTGGAATCACAGATTGGTCAGCTCTCTAAGCAACTCTCGGAAAGAAACCAAGGGAATCTGCCAAGTGACACCATAGTGAACCCAAAAGAGCAGTGCAAGGCAATTACCACAAGAAGTGGTAAAGTGTTGGGGAAGGAAGATGAGGAGCTGAAAGAAGATGAAGTGGAAGAAAGAAATGAACCAAAGACTGAAAGGCAAACAACTTTGCCTACAGTTCTTACTGAGGTGAAAGAATCGCCTAGAAAAACAAAGAGGCAAATCATAGAAGAGGTGATAATCCATTTTATATACATTTTCTTTACTTTGTTCTTGGATCATTTAGCTTTTATTTGTGTCATATTTTGGTAGTTTATCATAGATTTGTGTTAGAGGTATATTTTAGTACTAGTAGTAAATAATAGTTAATTTCCACAAGTTTTTATGTTTCTATGTTGATTCTTGTGTAGGTTGTATCTAGAGCTCTGAGGAATGGAGAAGAGATAAGAGCAAGGAATGGATTGAAGAAAAAAATGGAAGCTTGGGATGAAAGATCCAACACCTGAGATGAAGACTTGGAGTGCAAGCCATCAAGAAAAAGAGAAGATGAAGCCCAAGTCGTGACAACACTTGCATTTGCGCCTAGGCATGAAAGTGGGGCGCAATTGACCCTTCTCCTCTGGCAAGACGCGCCTAGGCGCGAATCTGGAGCAAGCTGTGGCGCAAGGATGCGCCAGGGCGCGTGCCAGGGCGCACTGGAACCCCTCCTCTCTGCCTAAACACGCCAGGGCGCGAGCCAAGGCGCAGAGCAACCCATTTCAGCTGAAGATTTGTGCCAGGGCGCAATTCAACTTATGTGGAGGCGCGATTCTTCACCTATATAAGGGTTTTTGGGCGCGAAGATTCACAACTTTCCAATTCATAATTCAGTTGTTCCCTTGCACACTTCTTTCGCGCGATTTTCTTTTTCTCTTCTCTCCTCTCTGTTCTCCCTTCTCTTAGCTCTCAATTTCATGTGTTCAATTTCTCTTCACAACTTTGGAACTGCAACAAGTGAATTCGTTCTTTCATTTTGATTCCGCAAACTTCCAATTCTGTAATAGATTTCAGATTCAATTCATATTAATGCTCTATTAAGCTGTTCTTGATTGTTTAGGTTTTTCTCTTTCTCACGCTTTACACTGCATTCATCCTTTGCTTAATTCGTTGTTGCAATTTACACTTCGCCGTTCTAATTCCAATTTTAATTTCTCCTCGCTTTAATTCCTCCTCGCGTTTTATGTTTACATTTCTCTGCTCTACTTTCAATTTCTAATTCTGTCTTTAGTCTTCCGTTTAAATTCGTATTTTTTGTTCCGTTTAGGTTTTACTGAACTAATCAATGAAAATCCCCCTCCTAATTGTGAGTAATTTCAAATTAAATGTATGCATGTCTTCAGAGAGATGACCTAGGTTGAATCCTTCTATATTACAAATTTAATTGGGGATAAATCTAGTTTTTGATAGTCATTAGACAGTGATTATCAAAATGGCGCCGTTGCCGGGGACATATGTCATTTGATTTGGAATTATCACTTTTCATGTATATAAATTGTTCGTGAATATTACAATTGTATAGCCTAACCGTAAATCCATGCAATAGTTGTAGTTTCTAGTATAGGTACTGACTATTTTGTTGAGTTTTGCATAGGTTCTAATTCTTTCTAGATGATATTACTGTTAGTTGTTCCAAGTTTGTGTAGTATATGACCAGATCTAGTCTAGATGATTTACTGACATATGATCCTGAAATTGAAAGAACATCTCATAGGCTGAGAAATAAAAATAGGAATAAGAACCAACATTCTCATTGTGATCCTGACCTTGATTCTGTTTCTGAAAATATGGCAAATCCAATTGAAAGAACTCTCAAGGAATTGGCTACACCTGATATCAATTATCAACCTCTGTGTATCCAATTTCCTGTACCAGAAGGTGTTGTCAAATATGAATTAAAATCTGGACTGATTCATTTGTTGCCTAAGTTTTTAGGACTCGCAGGTGAAGATCCACATAAGCATCTTAAGGAATTTCATGTGGTTTGTTCCACTATGAGGCCTAATGATGTTCCTGAAGAAGCTGTCAAAATGAAGGCATTTCCATTTTCATTGGATGGTGCTGCAAAGGATTGGTTGTATCTTCAACCAACACCTATTACCACATGGAATGACATGAAAAGAAGATTTCTAGAGAAGTTTTTTCCTGCTTCTAGGACCGCAGCTATTCGGAAGGATATAAGTGGGATAAGACAATTGCAGGGAGAAACCTTATATGAGTATTGGGAGAGATTCAACAAGTTATGTTCTACATGCCCGAACCATCAAATAACTGAGCAACTTCTCATCCAATATTTCTATGAAGGACTCATGCCTATGGAAAGAAATATGATAGATGCGGCAAGTGGTGGAGCTTTGATGGATAAAACACCAGTTGCTGCACGATATCTGATTGCAAACATGGCAGAAAATTCCCAGCAGTTTAGCTCCAGAAATTCAACATCTTTCAAACATGTGAATGAAGCCTCCATAGCTGCTGCTGACACACATAGATTGGAAAGCAAGCTAACAGAGTTAACTTCGCTGGTAAGACAGTTAGCTATGGGGCAACAACAACAACAAAGGCAACTGAATGTTAATGCGAAAGTAAGTCGATTAAACAACCGTGTGGCATTTGTGGTATAGTGAGCATTTCACTGATGCTTGCCCTCAGTTGCAAGAAACCGAACAGCAACAACAACTGGTCCAACAAGCTGTGGATGTAGCTGGAATGTACTCCGGACAGCAGTAATAGACCTCAGACAACAATATAATCCATATTCCAATACTTATAACCCTGGATGGAAGGATCATCCTAATTTGAGATATGGTCCGGGACCTAGCCAACAACAGCCACCACAACAACAACAAAGATATCAACCTCCCAACAAGTATCAACCTCCTCCCTTGAGACAACAACAAGTGGTTCAACCTGCTCAATCACAACCTGTGAATAGTGCTGGACCATCTTTGGAGGAGTTGATGAAACAGATGGCAACTACCAATCTGCAATTTCAACAAAATGTAGGTGCTTCAATTGTAGATTTGAAAACTCAAATTGGACAATTGGCCACCACTGTGAATCACTTGCAGCAACAAGGTTCTAGCAACATTCCTTCCCAAACTATAGCTAATCCAATGGGGAATGTGAGCGCCATCACTTTGAGAAGTGGTAAGGAGTTACAGCTAAAAATTCAGGATACTGAAAAGTCACATCAGGATGAGGTAAAACAACTTCCTCTCCCTTTTCCTTCTGTAAATATGCATTCAAAGAAATCAGAACTAGAAAAAGAGTTATTAGAAACATTTAGGAAAGTAGAAGTTAATATTTCTTTATTGGATGCTATCAAGCAAATTCCCAAGTATGCCAAGTTTTTAAAAGAATTGTGCACTCACAAAAGGAGATTTAAAGGAAATGAAAAGGTGAACTTGGGAAGAAATGTTTCTGCACTTATACAAAGCACACATGTTTCTCCACTCCCTCAGTCTAACCTTCCACAAAAGTGTCAAGACCCTGGAACTTTTACTGTACCTTGCACTATTGGGGATCTCACTTTTGCGGATGCCATGATAGACTTGGGAGCTTCCATTAATGTGATGCCTACTTCAGTTTACAGGTCATTGCAAATTGGTGAGTTAAAGCCAACTGGAGTCATTATTCAGCTGGCAAATAGAAGTGTTGTCCATCCACGTGGAGTCCTAGAAGATGTGTTAGTTCGAGTTAATGAATTGATTTTTCCTGCGGACTTTTATATTCTTGATATGCAGGATAAATCACATTCACCTACACTGATCCTAGGGTGACCATTCTTAATGACTGCACGGACCAAGATTGATGTTCATTCTGCCACGTTGTCTATGGAATTTGGAGATGATATTGTGAAATTTAATATACCTGAAAGCATGAAACTACCTGCTGAAGAGCATTCTGTTTTCTCCATAGATTTAGTTGACAATTTTGTAGAAAGTTGTACAAATTTTAATTTTGAATTTGATTCCGATTTGACCAATTTTTCTAATTTCCATACTGATTTGGCTAGCTGTAGCTGTGGTGATGATGCCACTGTTTGTACCATATGTGTAGAGATTAATACTGCCATTGCAGGTGCAGATTCTAATCTGCAGGGTGTAGATTTTGGTCCCAGTGTTCGGCATCCATCGACATCGCAAAGAACAAGCCATTGTTACTTTCCCATCGTAACGTACCGCCAAGCTTAGAGTTGAAACCACTGCCTCATCATTTGAAGTATGTCTACTTGGATGATGATCATAAGCTTCCAGTTATCATCTCTAGTACTTTGCAAAATGAGCAAGAGGAGAAGTTGCTGAAAATCTTGAAAGTGCACAAGAAAGCTATTGGATGGACGTTAGCTGATCTCCCTGGAATTAATCCAGCTATTTGCATGCATCGAATATTGCTAGAGGAGGAATCTAAGCCTGTGAGACAACCGCAAAGGAGATTCAATCCGACCATTTTGGATGTAGTGAAGAAAGAGGTTACAAAATTGCTTGCAGCTGGCATCATTTACCCCATTTCAGACAGCACATGGGTTTCACCTGTACAAGTGGTTCCTAAGAAATTTGGCATAACTGTGGTACAGAATAAGGATAATGAGTTGGTTCCAACTAGAGTCACTAACAGTTGGAGAGTTTGCGTTGACTATAGGAGACTCAATTAAGCCATTCGGAAGTACCATTTCCCACTCCCATTCATTGATCAAGTTTTGGAGAGGTTAGCAGGTAAATCACATTACTGTTTTCTGGATGGATTTTCAGGTTATATGCAGATTCACATTGCTCCAGAAGACCAACATAAGACCACATTCACCTGTCCATTTGGGACTTATGCTTACACCAGGATGCCATTTGGTTTATGCAACGCACCTGGTACATTTCAAAGGTGCATGGTGAGTATCTTTTCTGATTTATTAGAGAGTTGCATGGAAGTGTTCATGGATGATTTCACAGTATATGGTTCATCTTTTGATACATGTTTGGATAGCCTTTCTAGAGTTCTGAGTAGATGTATTGAGACTAACCTGGTACTGAATTTTGAAAAATGTCATTTCATGGTTAGTGAGGGTATAGTCTTAGGGCATCTAGTCTCTAGTAGGGGTATTGAAGTTGATAAAGCAAAGATAGATATTATTACTTCTCTACCTTACCCTGCTTTTGTGCGGGAAGTGCATTCTTTTCTTGGCCATGCAGGTTTCTACAGAAGATTTATTCAAGATTTTAGCAAGATTGCCCTACCATTGTCCAAGCTCCTCCAAAAGGATGTAGAATTTTCTTTTGACCAGACATGTAAGACGGCCTTTGATGAGCTGAAGAGTAGGCTTACCACAACACCTATTGTACAACCACCTGATTGGGAGTTTCCCTTTGAGCTAATGTGTGATGCTTCCATTTTTGCAATTGGAGCGGTTCTAGCTCAAAGAGTTGGTAGACACTCTCATGTTATTGCATATGCTTCCCGTACACTTGATCCGCCTACAAACTACACCACCACTGAAAAAGAGCTGTTGGCAATTGTCTTTGCTTTAGATAAATTTCGTGCCTACTTACTTGGCTCTAAAACTGTTGTTTTCTCTGATCATGCAGCTCTGAAATTCTTGCTGAAGAAGTCTGATGCTAAACCAAGGTTAATTAGATGGATGCTTCTTCTGCAGGAGTTTGACATAGAAATCAGGGATAAGAGTCGTGCGGAGAACCTGGTTGCTGATCACTTGAGTAGGATTGAGGGTAACCCTGATCTGTTACCTATCAAAGATGATTTTCCTGATGAACATCTTATGCTTTTATACTCTTATGATGTAGTTCCATGGTTTGCTGATATTGTCAATTATTTGGTTACATTTGTTGTACCTTCTCATTCATCCAGATCACAAATTGAGAAATTAAAAAGTGACGCAAAATATTATGTCTAGGATGATCCTTATTTGTGGAAGTTTTGCAGTGATAGAGTTATCCGCAGGTGTATTCCAAGTCATGAAATCCAATCGGTCCTTCAGTTTTGTCATGCTTCCCCAGTAGGAGGACACTATGGACCTCAACGAACATCTAGGAAAGTGTTGGACAGTGGGTTTTATTGGCCTACTATTTTTAAGGATGCATATAAGCTCTTTAGCACCTGTGAGCAATGTCAGAGAACTGGGATGGCCATCACACGAAGGCATGAGATGCCCCAACAACCTATTATTTTCTGTGAAGTATTTGATGTTTGGGGTATCGATTTCATGGGTCCTTTCCCTGTCTCTTTTGGATATTCATATATTCTGTTAGTTGTTGATTATGTATCAAAATGGATTGAGGCTAAGGCCACCAGGACTAATGATTCTAAAGTTGTTGTGGATTTTGTTAGATCCAATATTTTCTGCAGGTTTGGAGTGCCTAAAGCCATTATCAGTGACAAAGGGAGCCATTTTTGTAATTTCAGCATGCGGTCTCTGCTCCATAAGTATGGGGTTGTTCATAGAGTGTCCACAGCCTATCATCCCCAAACTAATGGTCAGGCCGAAGTGTTCAACAGAGATATTAAGCTCATGTTACAAAAGATGGTCCATCCTAACAGAAAGGATTGGAGTAGGCAACTTGAAGATGCTCTTTGGGCCCATAGAACTGCTTATAGGACACCGACTGGCATGTCTCCTTAAAGGATGGTCTTTGGCAAAGGATGTCACTTACCTGTGGAGATTAAGCATCGTTCATATTAGGCTGTGAAGAAGTGTAACTTAGAGACGGACCAGGCTGGTGCATAGAGAAAGCTTCAATTACAGGAACTTGAGGAGCTTCGCTTAGAGGCTTATGAGAACTCTAAGATCTACAAGGAGAGAGTCAAGAAGTATCATGATAGTATGATTCGAGAAAGGAGTTCCAAGTAGGCCAAAGAGTCTTTGTTATTCAATTCCCGTTTGAAGCTTATAGCCGGTAAACTTCGTTCTCGATGGGATGGTCCTTTTGTTATTACTAATATCTTTTCCCATGGTGCAGTTGAGATAAGAGATGAAGCTACTGGTAAAATTTGGAAGGTAAATGGTCATCAACTCAAGGAATTTCATGAGAGTCCGAAAGCGGAGGAAGCTGAGGCAGATTTGTCCTTGGCTGAACCTAGCTGGCCGGACGTACAGATATTTGGCCCTTGAGGGAGTTTTCTATTCCCCTTCTGCTTTTAATTGAAATTGAATCCATTGATGCATCGTATATTTCATTGAGGACAATGTCAATTTTAAGTGTGGGGGGGAACTTTGTGAATATGCTGTTTTTACTTCTAGTTTTGTTCTTTCAGTATTGGAGTTTTATTGAATTGTTAGGGAATAAGAGAAGGTGAGAGGTGTAACATCATTGTTGGGAATTTTGAGGGTTCAATGCATGGTTCAGAGTGTGTGCACAAACCTTGGAACCACTAGCAGGAGGCTAAAATTAAGCTACTCTTTTATCAAATGTGCCCCAGCGCAAATTGAGTGATAGAAGGGCGCAAATCGCATGGTGATCTCTGGACAAACGCGCTCCAGCGCGAGGGTGGCGCATTTCTTGCGCCCTGGCGCGTTTGGGAGGCGCAATCTTCCCTTGCTCTCGGTTAAGACGCGCCCTGGCACGTTTCTATTAAATAAGAGGCGCATTTGATGCGCCTAAGCATAAATGAGAGACGCGAGTTTGCGCCAAGGCACAAACTCAGGGCGTGGCCATCCCATTAATCTTCTCACTTAGTGTGTGTGAAATTTCTAGAGAACAATCCCACTCTCCATCAATTCTCACCTCCACCATCTCACATTGCAAGTAGTTTTTTTTTTTTTTTTTATCAATTTCTCTATCCCCCTCACACTTGTTTTCCATTTCTCACTTTGTGTGCTCAAACCTCTTTTGCTCCAACAAGGTATGTTCATCTATCCATTGATTACGACTTGTTTCCTTCATTCTCTAATCTTTAATTGCATTCATCTTTCATCAATTGCATATATCATTCGGATGGGGGTTTAGTTTTGAGGTGCGAACCCTAAAATGCCAATTTTTGGGGGTACTTTGAATTATGTACTTTGATGATATTACCAATATTTTTTTTGATAAATGCCATTGAGTACTTGTAAATGAATGATGGTAATTGTCTTGGGAGTGCATTGTTAAAAGCAATTACAAAGAGTTAGTTCATGTTTATTCATGCTTACATAATATTTGTTAAAATGCTTCAATGAAGTCTCGAATGTGTTTTATGTGAATACCTCTAGTGGGCATGACCATATTATAATTGCTTATGTATTTCCTTTGACAATTCCAATTTGATTTCTTTTTGAACTTCACTCTACATTGATGAGAATACATGCTCTTTATGGTATTCATGGTTAGCTAGATACATGCATGTTTTCCTAATATAACTTTGGTTGTGCAGGTTCATTTTCAAAGAGAAAATCATGGCATCAAGCAACAAACCAGCTGCATCTTCTTCAAAGGAACCAAGGACTAAACACAGAGCTTCTAAGGGGCAATGCCCAGAAAAGAAAAGGACTACAAAAAGAGCAAAGGCAACCACTCCTCAAGAGCCAGAAACTCCAGAGTTTGACACTCATAGGTTTCGGTCCTTAGAGCATGAAGAAGCATTTGTATCTCGGTTTACAGCACGCACAGTGCTAGTGGAGCGGAGATTTAATATAAGTCCGAGCAAATTCATAAATGAAGGAAATGATTTGGTTTTAGAGTTCTATGCTAATTTGACAAGCGGAGATAAAGAAGAACTCTATACATCATACGTCCGGGGATAGCAAATCTCATTTTCACCTCAAGCCATCAACAGATTACTGATGATCCCTTTTTCTGATGAGAGGGGTTGTGCTTTTGAGCATAGAGCATCTCGCAAAGCTGACCCAAGCAAGGTGGATGAGTTGTTGTGTGAAGGCAAAGGAGCTTGGAAAGACAGTGAATGGCGCAACAATGGTGTTAGGCATGTGAAATCTTCATCATTATGCCTTAAAGCAAAAATATGGTAGGCATTCATTTCTGGTATTTTGCTGCCAATTCAACACAAGTCTTCTATCACAAAGAAGCGAGTTTGGTGCTTATATACTGTGATGAATGGCGAATACCTTAATGTTGGCCTAACCATTGCCAATGAGATTCATGCCCTTCACCAGCAAAAGCAGGGGTCTCTATCTTATGCAGGTATCATTACACAATTGTGTGTTGATGCTGGAGTATCATGTGAGGGTTTAATCCCTATGAGACCAGGATCGACATTGGATGTGAAGTTCACTGGAGGAGAATCAAGCACAAGAGCTGTACCAGAAGCACCTTCTGTTCCCAATGCCAACACCGCAACAAGTTCAAAGGGAAAAACACCTATGACAACAACTTTATCCCATGATGCAAATTCAAAGCAAGAGAAGATCTTACGCCATTTGAGAGTGGTTCAAGGAAACATTCGTAGGGTTCACGAATCCACAAGAGCTTGCATTGCACTTGAACCCCTGTTGAGATACGTGGCATCCCAAATGAATCGCCTTCGTGGAGAAGTTGGTGCCACTCAAGCACTCAACAGCGAGATGATTGAAGACTTGATGAGGTTTGAAGAATTTTCTGAAGATGAGGAGAGGCCAGCAAATGATGATGATGAAGATGATGAAGAAGAGGATGCTGATTAGCGATCTTGTTTAGCAATATACTTTTGATTAATATGCTAGTCTTCAACAGGGAGTGTTCTCATACTCTATTGTTTTAACTGTTTTAGAGTATACTCCCTATGCTGTTGCATTCTATGGTGGTTGATTTCACTAGTATAGCATTGACTCTGTAGTTCAGTAGAATAATTTATGCAAATTTTGGCACTTAGGATCAGCTTAGGGTTCTATGACAAAGTTGCATGTGTCTCAGTGTTTGAAGAGATATTGTATGAGAATTTTAGCATGACAATTTTCTAAGTTGTGACATGATCAATGACATTAGCAATGTTATGTAATAATTAACCTGGATAGTCAATTGGGCCTCCAACATGATCCATTCTTGAGTGTTTTACCATCTGAAGTGTTTTGTTCCAGAACTTACTTTAGCTCTTGGTCAAAATTGCATACATTTAGGATTGGACACAAATGATAAAGGCAATTTTCTTTCTTGCAACCTTGAGCCAAATAAGCCTGAACCTTTAAATTTTCCATTGATTAGCCCCTTTGAGCCTTGATGAACCCTTTTTTTTCGTTGACATTTAAGCTCATTACAAGCCTGAATAAGTGAAAAACCAATTGTCCTGCCAGTGGAACTTTAAGAGTATTGGTTGCTTTACTTAGATGATAGGTTTTAATTGAAAGTTTGGGTTGCCATTTTGGGATGAATGTGTGGCTTGTGACTTGAGGACAAGTCAAAATTCTAAGTGTGGGGGGTATTTTATTGACTGTTTAAGTTGGGTACTGGTAAAAAAAAAATTTTTGAATAACAGATAGTTGTAGTATAGTTGCATTCTCTCTTTTTCATGCATATTTTCTCTATTCCTTCTTGCTATAGCAATTAGTGAGACTCACTTAAGAAAGGCAAAGTGCAATTCAAAAAAAAAAAAAAAAACAAGAAATTGAAAAGAGAGAAAAAGGAGAAGAAAGAAAATGCCAAAAAGCTACAAGAAAGGAAATCTGGAAAAGAAAAAGAAAGCAAAAGAAAGAAAAAGAAACAGAAGAAATGCAAATTAAGAGCAAAAGAAATATAGGAAGAAAAGAAAACAAAGTTGGTCTCATTAGTTGTCTATATTGCTTATTATTAGTCTTTGTCCTTTTCTTTAATTTTTTTTTTCTTTCCATCAGTAATCCATGCATATCATATAGGTTGTAACTTTTACTCTTTAAGTTCCTGTGGATATTTAGCCAGTTATCTCTTCTTCTTACCCTACCTTTACCTAAGCCCCGTTACAACCCTGGAAAGACCTTTTGATTGTCCAATTTCTACTTGAAGGCGGTAGAGATTTTTAGAGACATTGCAAGCCTATGGTGACATACCTTCTGATTGGTAACATTGAGAGAAACACAAGCCCAAACACTTGAGAGATTGAGTGTAAACACTTAACTGGTGAGGACTGTTTGATGTTGCTAGAGTACATTTTTCATGCCAACCTAGGATTGATTGCTTATGCTTGATGAATTGTGCAATTCTTGAGAATGTTTTGAGCTCATGTTCAACTTTCATAGAAGAATTGAGTTGGCTTAAGGAGTTAAAGAGTTGTATAAGGCATTTTCAGTGGCTATGGAGCTAATGCTGTATTATGATTGTTAACCCTTGTGATAATTGAGTCTAGGTTTGCTTGAGGACAAGTAAAAGAATAAGTGTGAGGGTATTTGATAATCCATTTTATATACATTTTCTTTACTTTGTTCTTGGATCATTTAGCTTTTATTTATGTCATATTTTGGTAGTTTATCATAGATTTGTGTTAGAGGTATATTTTAGTACTAGTAGTAAATAATAGTTAATTTCCACAAGTTTTTATGTTTCTATATTGATTCTTGTGTAGGTTGTATCTAGAGCTCTGAGGAATGGAGAAGAGATAAGAGCAAGGAATGGATTGAAGACAAAAATGGAAGCTTGGGATGAAAGATCCAAGACCTGAGATGAAGACTTGGAGTGCAAGCCATCAAGGAAAAGAGAAGATGAAGCCCAAGTCGTGACAACACTTGCATTTGCGCCTAGGCATGAAAGTGGGGCGCAATTGACCCTTCTCCTCTGGCAAGACGCGCCTAGGCGCGAATCTGGAGCAAGCTGTGGCGCAAGGATGCGCCAGGGCGCGTGCCAGGGCGCACTGGAACCCCTCCTCTCTGCCTAAACGCGCCAGGGCGCAAGCCAAGGCGCAGAGCAACCCATTTCAGCTGAAGATTTGTGCCAGGGAGCAATTCAACTTATGTGGAGGCGCGATTCTTCACCTATATAAGGGTTTTTGGGCGCGAAGATTCACAACTTTCCAATTCATAATTCAGTTGTTCCCTTGCACACTTCTTTCGCGCGATTTTCTTTTTCTCTTCTCTCCTCTCTGTTCTCCCTTCTCTTAGCTCTCAATTTCATGTGTTCAATTTCTCTTCACAACTTTGGAACTGCAACAAGTGAATTCGTTCTTTCATTTTGATTCCGCGAACTTCCAATTCTGTAATAGATTTCAGATTCAATTCATATTAATGCTCTATTAAGCTGTTCTTGATTGTTTAGGTTTTTCTCTTTCTCACGCTTTACACTGCATTCATCTTTTGCTTAATTCGTTGTTGCAATTTACACTTCGCCGTTCTAATTCCAATTTTAATTTCTCCTCGCTTTAATTCCTCCTCGCGTTTTATGTTTACATTTCTCTGCTCTACTTTCAATTTCTAATTCTGTCTTTAGTCTTCCGTTTAAATTCGTATTTTCTGTTCCGTTTAGGTTTTACTGAACTAATCAATGAAAATCCCCCTCCTAATTGTGAGTAATTTCAAATTAAATGTATGCATGTCTTCAGAGAGATGACCTAGGTTGAATCCTTCTATATTACAAATTTAATTGGAGATAAATCTAGTTATTGATAGTCATTCGACATTGATTATCAAGAGGCTGGTTAGCTTGAGCACATCTCTCCCTATTGCAAGCTTCCCTATCCACAAAGAGTAAAGAAGGCCAACGATGACAAGCAGTTCTCCAGATTCTTTGACATATTGAAGAGTTTGAGAATTAACATTCCATTTTCTGAAGCACTGTAGAAGATGCCTTCTTATGCTAAATTTATGAAGGAAATCCTATCAAACAAGAGGATGCTCCTGGATGATGAGACAGTAGCAATGACAGAAGAATGCAGTGCCATCATTCAGCGAAAGCTACCTCAGAAACTGAGAGATAGAGGGCCCTTCACCATTCCTTGTTCCATATGCGAAGTGCCAATAGGTAAGGCCTTGATTGACTTGGGAGCTAGTATAAATTTGATGCCTCTTTCTGTTTTGCAGAAATTGAACATACAGGACATTCAACCCACAATGATGACACTACAACTAGCGGATCGTTCCACCAAACGTCCTTACGGAGTAGTGGAAGACCTCCTAGTGAAGGTGGACAAATTTGTATTTCCTGCTGATTTTGTGGTGCTGGAGATGGAAGCCGACGAAGAGGTTCCAATTATCTTAGGACGGCCATTCCTAGCCACAGGAAGAGTGCTCATTGATGTAGCACAAGGCGAACTCATTTTGAGGGTGGATGAAGAGAAGGTATCATTTAATATATTTGATGCAATGAAATTCCCTGCTGAAAAATCTCAATGCATGATGGTTGACGTGTTGGATCCCATAGTGGAAAGCGTTTTTGAGAACGAAATTTTTGACTTCAAAATGGATGAGGAAATTTCTGTTACCTCAAGTTTTGAAAATGAAAAATAAGAAGTTAAGAATTTCGTAGCTCTTGTAGAAACCAACACTTCACTACCATCATGTATTGAACCATTAGAGGAAACACTTAAGGTAGATGAAAAAATTGAAACTGAACCCAAGTGTGAACTTAAGCAGCTTCCCTCTCATCTTAGATATGCTTTTCTTGAAAAAAATGACACCTTCCCGGTGATCATAAACAATTCTTTAGATAAAAGGGAAGAGGACAAGTTGCTTAAGATTCTTAAAGAGCATAAATCTGCAATTGGGTGGTGTGATTTCGATTTGAAAGGTATTAGTCCCTCATTTTGCATGCACAAAATCCTGCTTGAGGATGACATTAAACCTGTGATACAACCTCAAAGACGCTTAAATCCTACTATGAAGGAGGTTGTACACAAAGAAGTCCTCAAACTACTTGATGCTGGAATTATCTATCCAATTTCAGATAGTTCCTGGGTAAGTCCAATGCAAGTAGTTCCCAAAAAGGGGGGCATGACTGTAATTGCAAATGAGAAGAATGAGTTAATACCCACCAGGACAGTGACTGGGTGGAGAATGTGCATAGACTATAGGAGGCTGAATGAGTCCACTAGAAAAGATCACTTTCCTCTACCTTTTATGGACCAAATGCTTGAGAGGCTAGCTGGTCATGCTTATTACTGCTTTCTAGATGGATACTCTGGTTATAATCAAATTGTTGTAGACCATAAGGATCAAGAAAAAACTGCTTTCACTTGTCCTTATGGGATATTTGCATACCGGAGGATGCCATTTGGTTTGTGTAATGCACCAACAACCTTTCAACGTTATATGATGGCCATTTTTGGCGATATGGTAGAAAATTTTATTGAAATTTTTATGGATGATTTTTCGGTGTTTGGATCCACTTTTGAAAACTGTTTAGAAAATTTAGCTTGTGTGTTAAAACGATGCCAAGAAACCAATCTTGTTTTGAACTGGGAAAAATGTCATTTCATGGTTAAAGAAGGGATCGTTTTAGGACACAAAATTTCTGTTAATGGCATAGAAGTGGACAAAGCAAAAATTGAAGTGATTGAGAAACTTCTGCCTCCAGTTAATGTGAGAGGAGTGCGTAGTTTCTTAGGTCACGCTGGTTTTTACCGAAGGTTCATCCAGAATTTTTCAAAAATTGCAAAACCATTGTGTGAATTGCTGGTTAAGGAAGTGACTTTTAATTTTGATGAGGCCTGCCTAAAAGCCTTTGAGACTTTGAAAGAAAAGTTAATATCAGCTCCTATCATAACTGCTCCGGATTGGAGTTTACCTTTTGAAATCATGTGTGATGCGAGTGATTATGCTATAGGAGCAGTATTAGGACAAAGGAAGGAAAAACTTGTAAGAGTTATATAATATGCTAGCAGAGTTCTTGACAGTGCTCAAGTTAATTACTCAACTAAAGAAAAAGAATTGCTAGCCATAGTATTTGCTCTTAACAAGTTTCGTCCTTATCTCATTGGCTCAAAAATTATAGTATATACTGATCATGCGGCCTTGAAATACCTTCTATCAAAACATGAGAGTAAACCAAGATTGATCCGCTGGGTTCTCCTTCTACAAGAATTTGACATTGAGATAAGAGATAAAAAAGGAAGAGAGAACCTAGTGGCAGATCACTTATCAAGATTACCTCATGCTGAGATAGAAGGTTGTAATATCCCAATTTCTGAAACCTTCCCAGATGAAACACTCTTTAGTATTTCAGATGCTCCTTGGTTCAGCGATATCGCGAACTTTAAGGTATCTAACTATATTCCCCCTGGCTGGTCTCATCAACAAAGGAAAAAATTGTTTTCTGATGCAAAATATTACGTATGGGATGAGCCATTTCTTTTCAAATGGGGTATAGATGGACTCCTTAGGAGGTGTATCCCTGAGGAAGAGGTCAATTCTGTTCTCTG
Organism: Hylodesmum podocarpum; assembly: GCA_026586105.1. Classification (NCBI taxonomy): domain Eukaryota; kingdom Viridiplantae; phylum Streptophyta; class Magnoliopsida; order Fabales; family Fabaceae; genus Hylodesmum; species Hylodesmum podocarpum. Next base: position 1,129,555 of record JALJEV010001349.1, read on the forward strand.
GCACTGTCATGCTTCCCCTAGTGGAGGCCACTTTAATGGGGAAAGAACAACTAAAAAGGTTTTGCAAAGTGGTTTGTATTGGTCATCCATCTTTAGAGATGCTAAAGTTTTTGTAAAAACCTGTGACAGATGCCAAAGGAGTGGGAATATTTCTAAAAGAGATGAAGGACCCTTGAACAACATTTTAGAGATAGAGGTATTTGATGTGTGGGGGATGGACTTTATGGGACCATTTCCTCCTTCATTCTCCCACACTTACATCCTAATAGCTGTAGATTATGCGTCTAAGTGGGTGGAAGCCATTTCCACCCCAACTAATGACTCTAGGATTGTAGATGCCTTTATTCATCGAAATATTTTTTCTAGGTTCGGGGTACCTAGAGCATTCATCACTGATGGTGGAAGCCATTTCTGTAATAAAAATTTAGAAAGAGTTCTTAAGAGACTGGGGGTGAAGCACAAAATTGCAACACCATATCACCCTCAAACCAGTGGGCAAGCAGAGATAGTTAATAGGGAGATTAAGAAAATTTTAGAGCGAACTGTTAATCTGTCCCGCAAGGATTGGTCAAAAAGACTAAATGATGCTCTTTGGGCATATAGGACGACATATAAGACTCCCATTGGCATGACACCATTCCAATTGGTGTATGGAAAGGCATGCCACTTGCCTGTTGAGCAAGAACACAGGGCATACTGGGCTCTAAAGTATCTGAACTCTGATTCCACTTCAGGTGGTGAAAAGAGACTTGACCAACTCCATGAGTTGGAAAAATTGAGACTTCAAGCATATGAAAATGCCAAGATCTATAAAGAAAGAACCAAATTATGGCATGATCATAAGCTTAGAAGAAGAGAGTTTCACCCGGGACAACTAGTTTTGCTTTACAATTCTAGGCTAAGGTTGTTCCCGGGAAAACTCAAATCTAGATGGTCTGGTCCATTTACTGTGAAAGAAGTATTTCCACATGGTGCCGTCACTTTGGAAGACCTTGATAAATCTAGGGAATTTAAAGTGAACTGTCAAAGAGTGAAACTTACTTGGGAGACAAGGTTGAGAAAGAGAAGGTCTCTTTGGATCTTCAGGACCCTCCTTGACAGGGTCAAATTACACGTCAAGCTAATGACGTTAAAGAAGCGCTTGATGGGAGGCAACCCATGCGAGTAGGAAAAGCTGTAGATAGTCTTTTTGTTGATCAATATGATTGTCAATTCTTTAGAGTTTGTGGTTTAATTGTATAGTTGTCAATAATAAAAATAAAATAAACAAGTTTTAGATAGAAATTCAATGTTAATCTGATAAGAAATAAGAGAAGGTTGGGAGATGTAATAACATTGTTGGGAATTTTGAGGCTCCAATGCAGGACTTAGAATGTGTGCACAAGTTTGAGTAAAGATTGAGAGGAAGGTGCAAATTAGCTTTCCCTGCTGTCAAACCACGCCCAGGTGCAATTGAGCTAGGAGCAAGGCGCAATTCATTGACACTCTCTGTCAAGATGCGCCCAAGCGCACTTATGTGTGAAGGTGGGGCGCAAAACCATGGTAGCCTCTGGATAAATGCGCCCAGGCGCAAATTGCATGTGGAAGGAGGCGTAAATCACCCTTGGTTGCTGGAAATTTGCGCCCAGGCGCAAAGGGGCATAAGTGGGAGGCGTAAAATCTGCGCCATGGCATAAATGGGGAGCGCAAGCTTGCGCCAAGGCACAAAAGAAAGGCACACATACATGAGAGAATTGCGCCAGGGCGCAAATGAGTGAAGAAGCGAGGCGCAATTCACCTTTGCTTGCTGGAAAGATGCGCCGCGGCGCAAAGGTCTTAGAGGCAAGGCGCAAAACTTGCGCCAAGGCTCAAAAAGAGGGGCGCAAGTGTTTCTTTCACTTTCAGCTATCTCCACTCACTTAGTGCATGCAAACTCTCAAGAGAGCAATCCCACTCTCATTGATTCCCACTCCCGCCATTTCACATTACAAATAACTTTGAACTAACATCTTTATCTTCATCATCTCTACTCTTCATCTCCATCCACATTGTTCAAACTTGCAAGATTTTTATCTTTGTGCATTCAAAATCTCTCAAGCTCATACAAGGTACGCCCATTTAACCATTGACTATTAATTGTTTCCCTCATTCTCTAAGCTCTAATTGCATTTCTTTGACATGAATCATTGGATTGGGGGTTCAATTTTGTCTTGTGCGAACCCTAGTATGCCATGTGTGAGTGTTGAGTTGCTTATTTTTATGATGTTGCATGGCCTTGTTTTGATGTTTTTAGAGAAATATGATTGATTGTGTGTAAGGAAATAATGGTAATTGCCTTGGGAGTTCATTTGGCAAAGCAATTAGAAAGAGTTGTTCCATGCTCATTCATGATTACATGGTGTTTGATAAAATGCCTCAATGAATTTTTTAGTGTGTTTTAAGTGAGTAATCTTAGTGAGCATGACCATATGATACTTGCTTATGTATTCCCCTTAGCAATGCCAATTTGATTTCTCTTTTCATTGCAATCTCTTGATGACAATACATGCTCTTTATGGTGTTCTTTGTTATCTTGAGGCAATCATAATTTTCTCTATTATTTTTGGTGGTAAAGGTTCATTTGCAAAGAGATAACCATGTCAACTGAAGAGACGCTAGCTTCATTTTCTTCAAGAGTACCCAGAAATAAGCATAGGGCCTCTAAGTCACAATGCCAAGAGAAGAAAAAAGCTACAAAGAGGGGCAAAACTACCGCAACACAAGAACCGGAAGAACCCAATTTTGATTCTCACAGATTTCGATCTTTGATGCATGAGGAGGCTTTTATGTCCCGGTTCGTATCACGTACAGTGTTAGTGGAGCGGAAGTTTAATTTAAGTCTGGGGCAATTCATAAATGAAGGGAATGATGAGTTGCCTAAGCCCTCCGTTTGTAAAGAGGTATGCAAGGAGATTGTGAGCAGGAAATGGAATAGATTGGCCAATTTGACGTTCCCGGCATATCAAGACATTGTGTTAGAGTTCTACGCTAATTTGACCATGGGAGATAATGAGGAACTCTATTCATCTTATGTCCGCGGGAAGCATATTTCATTTTCACCACAGGCCATTAATTCATTTCTCTTGATTCCGTTCTCCGAGTCAAGGCGTTGTGCTTTTGAGCACCGAGCTCCATGTAAGGCTGAGCCCAATATTGTAGAGGAGGTATTATGTGAAGGACAAGGGGATTGGAAAGAAAGCGAATGGCGCAACAATGGTGTTAGACATTTGAAGACTTCATCCTTGTGTCTTAAAGCTAAGATTTGGTGGGCATTTGTTTCTGGAATTCTATTGCCAATTCAGCACAAATCTTCCATAACAAAGAAGAGGGTATGGTGCCTTTACACTCTGATGAATGAAGAGTATATTAATGTTGGTTTAACCATTGCTAAGGAGATTCGTGCACTCCACAAACAAAACAAAGGGTCCTTGTCATATGCAAGTATCATTACACAACTGTGTATTGATGCCGGAGTGTCATGTGATGGCTTAACTCCTATGAAGGCTGGATCGACCTTGGACTTAAATGTTACTCTAGGAGTAGCTAGAGCAAGACCCATCCCAACAGCAAGTGCTTCTCAGGATCCCACCACCACAAAGATTTCAAAAGGTAAGGCCAAGATAGCTAGCACCTCTCATGATCCCAATACCTCTATTCCTTCTAGTTCTTCCAGTGCTTCGGATGCCAAACAAGAGAAGATATTGCGCCACCTGAGAGTGGTCCAAGAGAACATCCACCGGGTTCATGACGGTACAAAGGCATGTATTGCAATGGAACCCCTGCTGAGAACTGTTGCTTCTCAACTGAATCTGCCAGTGGACGATCTGGTGCCTTTCCGAGCCTTCGATGCTAAATTCATAGAAGATTTGATGAAGTTCGAAGAATTTTCTGAAGATGAAGAGACGCAAGATGAGGATGAACAATCTGATGTTGATGAATGATGATGATTTGGTTTTGAAAAATTCACATTACTGATAATTCGCTTATGTTCCTATTTTGTAGTTTTTATTGTCATTTTGATATTCTAGATACGATTAGACTGTATTGTTCTGTTAGTTTTTGTGTTGTTATTTTGATATTCTAGATACTGGGCACTTATGGAAAATTTGGAAGGGTGGCACTTGCTGCGAGCTCTTTAGGCATCTACGCTAGTCTTCAAAGGGGAGTATTCTTAACCTCTGTAGTTCTGATTGTTGATTAATTCTGAGTTTAAGAGATAACCCCTATTTTGAAGCATTGTTTAGTATTTTCCTGGAATAGCATTATCTTATAGTTTAAGTAAGGATAATACATGCAATTTGTGGCACTTAGGTTCAGCTTAATGTTTGATGATAAAGTTGCATGAGTTCTCAATGTTTGTAGAGAATTGTATAAGAACTCTAGCATGACAATGTTTCTAGATTGTGACATGACCAATGTAATTTAGCAATGTTATGCAATGATTAATCCTGGATAGCAATTGAGCCTTCAACTGTTTCAATTCTTGAGTGCTTTTTACCATTTGAAGTGTTCTGTTCTAGAACTTGCTTTAACTCTTGATCAAAATTGCATTTTTTTATGTGATTGGACACAGATGATAAAGGCATATTTTTTTTCTTGTACCTCTGAGCCAAATAAGCTTTAACCTTAAAATTTTCCATTGCTAGCCCCTTTGAGCCTTAAGTACCCCTTTCTTTCTTGGAATTCAAACTCATTACAAACCTAAATAAGTGAAAAACCAAGTGTCCTACCATTGGAACTCTAAGAGTATTGGTTTCTCTACTTAGATGATAGGTTTTAGTTTTAAGTTTGGGGTTGCAATTTTGGGGTGTACATGTGGCTTGTGACTTGAGGACAAGTCAAAATTCTAAGTTTGGGGTTGGGTCATTCTAGTGCATGCATGCATTCTCCTTTTTCATTCATACCATTCAAATTTTTCTTTCTCTCCTTGTTTTAGTAATTAGTGAGACCAACTTAAAGAAAACAAAGTGCAAAAATAAAGAGAAAAATAAAAAATAAAAAAGAAAGAAAAAGGAAGAAAAAGAAAATGCTAAAAATTCACAAGGAAAGAAATTTAGAAATTTAAAAGAAAGAAAAGGAAGAAGAGAAAATTGCCAAAATTTACAAGGAAGTCTAGAAAAAGGAAGAAAAAGAAAATATCAATTAAAAGCAAGAAGAAAAGAAATCTAGAAAGAAAAGAGAACAAGGGTGGTCTCATTAGTTATTTTTGTTGCTTTATTTTTACCTTTGTTCTTATTTTTAATTTTTTCTTCTTTCCATCAGTATCTCATGCATATCATATAGGTTTTAACTTTTACTCTTGAGTTCCTCTGGAATTTTAGCCTAATTCCCTTCTCTTTTATCCTACCTTTACCTAAGCCCCATTCTGACCTTGATAAGACCTTTTGAGTGTCCAACTCATACTTGAAGGCAGTGGAGATTTTGAGAGCCATTGCAAGCCTATGGTAACATGACCTTTGATTGGTAACATTGAGAGAAAACACAAGCCTAAACACTTGAGAGATTGAGTGTAAACACCGACTTGTGAGATTTGTTTTGATATTGCTAAGTTACATTTCGAGTGTCAATCTATGGTTAATTGCTTATGCTTGATGAATTGTATAATTGCTTGACAATGTGTGAACACATGTTCAACTTTCATTGATGAATTGAGTTTGACTTAAGGAGTCAAGAATTGGATACTGCATTCTGAACAAGCTTTTGAGCTAATGCTACACCATAATTCTAGGTTTGCTTGAGGACAAGCAAAGATTTAAGTTTGGGGTTGTGATAAGTGCTAGATTAGACATGTTTTCCTAGGTGTTTTAAGTCCATTTTCATTCAATTTTAATAGGTTTAGTTATAGTTTAGGTAAGAAAACAATGAAAATACCATGTTTGTTTAATGTTAGCCCTTAATTTAGTGTTTTGTTAGTATTGGAAGTTTTTCTTTTGTTTTTAAGTCATTTTAATCCCTCTTTTGTTATTTTCCAGGTTCAAATAAGAGCAAGGAGTGGATTGAAGGCAAAAAGTGAAGCTTGGAATGAAAGCCCATGGATCCAAGATAAAGACTTGGAGTGCAAGCCATCAAGAAGAAGAGAAATGGAAGCTCAAGTCAAGGAAACACCAGCATTTGCGCCAGGGCGCAACACAGGACAAGCAAGGGGCGCAAATCAATCACCTCCACCAGAATTTTGCGTCAAGGCGCAAGTTGAGGCGCAAAATCACCATTTCACTCCAGCAATTGCGCCTGGGCGCATTTCATGACCATCCAGGGGCGCAAATCTTGGCCATTCTCTGGCAAGATGCGCCTGGGCGCAAGCTGAGGCGCAAGGCAGCTTCCTTCACTGGAGAGATGCGCCGCAGGCGCAAAACTACTTGAAGTGGGGCGCAAATGTTGCACTATAAATAGATCTTTGGGCGCGAAAATTAGGGGGATTTCATTCTTCTTCTACACGCTATCTCTCACGATTCTCTCTTCTCCTACCTCGTTCTCTCCTCATCCTCCACCAAACCGAGAAGATCTTTGAAGCTTGTGAGCTTGTGGAAGCAAGAATCAAGCATTAATGGAGTCAATCTTGTGTTTGAATTTCTTTTATCTTCTTTCTTCTCTTAATTCCATGTTAGGCTAGATCTCTAGGTTAGTGATGCAAGCCTCGAGAGAATTGCAAGAATTGAACGGACCTTCATGCTTCTGTGGAGTTTCTAGGTTTTTAGATTGGGGAAAAACGAAGATGTAAATAGAAAATGAAGAGAACAAACGGTTTAGAAGAGAAATGGAAGCGCCATGGCAAGTGCCAATAAGCTCAAGGTGGAATCGCCACAATGGATCAAGAAGCCATTGATAAGATTCAAGGTTCTTCACAAGAACTCTAGAGAGAAAATGCTCTCACACAAATTCTGAATTCTATATTCAATTCCCAAAAGTTTTTTTTACAATTCAGAGTGTTAAATATTTATACTAGTTGGAGTGGTGCTAGCTTGCACTCCAAGCTTCTACTTTATATACATGACCTTCCTTAGATGGAGAAACAACCAAAAGCTAGAAAAACTGAGAAAATGCAAGTGGTAGTCGATTACTTAGTTGTGGTAATCGATTACCGGGGCCTTTGGATGTCCAGAAATGAAAGTGGCTCTGTGGTAATCGATTACCTGGTCGTGGTAATCGATTACCAGGTCCTTAGAGGTCGAAAATGAGAGGTTGGCACTGTGGTAATCGATTACCAACAGTTGGTAATCGATTACCATTCTGGAAGCATTCTAACTCTAACTTCAAGCTCGTTTTCCGTCTTGATGGAGGCCGAACTGGGCTTTGGTGTCTTCATAGCTTTTGTAGCCCTTGAAGTCTTCTTTAATTTTCCACCAAGAACGCCTCAATTGGAGTTGTGTAGCTCGAGTTATGGTCCGAATACTGAAACTGGTCAGATGCAAAAAATTAGCAGCGAATTTTATTAGAAGCCCAAAATTGAAAAGTAAGGTTGGAGAGTTTGGTTAGGCTTTTGGAGATGGTCCTCCATCAAACCCTCCTTCTTATGGTCAACTTGTCCCCAAGTTGACTTGAGCTCCACCTACAATAAAAATCCTCCCGGGTCAAAAATCAAGCACACCTTATCAAGTTTAATATTTAATAACAAAGTGTATAGTCTACTCATAACAATAATACAATTAAGAGAATTTAGGGAAGAATATAATTTTTGCTTCAAGACATCATCAAAATCCCAAGTGATCTTTGATTTCTTCTTAAGGTGGAAATTTTTGATGTGCCCTCCTTCTTAGATTCTTCCAATACCCTAAAATATTCATCCTTATGAAAACAATGGTTAATAGGCACAATAAAAAAATCTAAATTTTCATACTCAAGAATTGTATGAGGCTTAAAGCCACAAGACTCTAGTGTATAATATGAAATCTCATTTTTATTAGAAATGAAAGGATTAGTAAGTGATAAGGAAATTTTCTCAAAAGGTAATGCAAATTCTAAAGGTATTTCCTTTTCATGATCATAATTGTTCCAAGGCTCATTTGTACACAACTCTTTATTAGGAATCAAATCAAAAGGAAGTTTGTAAAGATGATCACAAACATCTTTAATTGAAGCATTAAGTTCATTCCTTTCAACATCTTCACACAAGAGGTGATCAATTTGCTCTTTGGAATCCTCCTTTGGAACAACACCTACAACTTCCTCAAGGTAAGAATCAAAAATGTCAAATGAAGGGTTAGTATTAACAAGTAAAAAATCATTTTTCTCCTTCATTTGTTTTTCCATCAACTCTATTTCCTTAGCTTCTTTTTCTCTTAATTCTTTTTCTCTCAACTCATTTTTCTTTCTCACAAGCTCAGTATAAATCCTTTCATTTTGTTCTATCAACTTTCTTTCTTTTCTTTCCCTTCTCTCATGCTTTTCTCTCAAGGTTTTCTCTTTCCTCCCATGATGTTCACGATTTCTACTAGTCTCCTCAAAGATCCTCTTATCATGCTCCTTTCTCAACCTCCTTTCCTCCTTTTCTCTCATTCTTTGGTTGAATCTCTCTTCCAAAGTTGTGTGAATCATCGTACTCATCAATCCCACCATCTTCTTTTCTTTAGGTGAGAGATCATTCCATACACTAGGAGAACTTTCCATGGCTGCACAAAGAAAGGTTAGATAACAAGTACAAGCATATAAAAGATCCTTGCCACTCTCTAAGTGTTTCATTCTAGTAGCACTCGTGTATCACACTTTCAAGACTCTTTCTCAAATGTTCTCTCTTGTCTTTTTCCACTCAACCTCTCTTTAAACTCTTGTTGAAACCTCTAATCAATTATCAAGGTCTTTGTTTCCAAAGTGAAAGAGGAACGGTTCCAGAGTCAAGCTTAGGAATTCCAAGAAATACAAACTCAAGACAAAACCTTAAGAGTCCAATAGAAGACAAGAAATAAAGAACAATTGAAGGAATTAAGCTACTCAAATCAATGAATGAAGCAATGTGACAAAAGCACAATCAATGGAAATAACTATGATGTAGTTATAGAAAGCAATGAGACAATTTGGAAGCAAATTTTGACAAAAAAAAAAACAGAGTGGTAATCGATTACCTAGGTTTGGTAATCGATTATCCTAGAAGCTTGAATGTCCAGAACACAAATTGGAACTGTGGTAATCGATTACCTGATCGTGGTAATCGATTACTCTAGTGGCTATGTCTTTTCTGCACCTTGTTCACAAATGCAGTTCACACACTACCAAGCACAATGCACACCTCAAGTTCAAGAATCAAAATTATTAACACTTTAAACTCAAGTTTTAGGTGTAATGCTTAGTCCTAAGTGTCTTTATAATCCAAAGCTCATTGAACCGCTAATTTGATGATGAATAGAGGCTCATTCAGTCATGGTACTGCACTTGCATAATTTTTATTTTTTTTTTAACTTGTTTCTTTCTTACTTCACTTGATTTTCACTTCAATTTCACTTTTCTTGTTTTCTCTTCTTTGAATTTTCTTGCTATTCTTTTTCTTGTAACCTTTTCTTTTGTTTTCCTTTTCCTTTTGACTTGTATAATCTTTTCTTGATTTTTCTTTGCTGTAACTAGACTTAGGAACCTAAGACTAAAGCAAATTTGAGTCTAAAATTGCTAATAACAAAGATTATGCAGAAGAAAGCTACTTGACTTGTAGTGTACAGCACACAAAGCAATGTGAACAACACTCAGAAAACAGGGGAATACATGAATTCAACAATTTTGTAGATATGGAAATTTTTCTTCAAAAGGAAAACTCAATTATAAGATGAAGACAACTCAAGGAACATGTGAATTACTCAAACAACTCAAGCAATCACAGATCTATAACAAGAATTTCAAGAATACGAAAATTCAAAGTAGAACTCAAGAACACACAAAAAACAGGGACTGCACTAAGCAAAAAAAAAAAAGAAAAACGAATATTCAAGGTTCAAAACTCAAACCAGATTGAAAGAAGCTCCAATTGAAGTAGAACAAGCTCTAGATACCAAATTTGATGCAAGCCTCGAGAGAATTGCAAGAATTGAACGGACCTTCATGCTTCTATGGAGTTTCTAGGTTTTTAGATTGGGGAAAAACGAAGATGTAAACAGAAAATGAAGAGAACAAACGGTTTAGAAGAGAAATGGAAGCGCCATGGCAAGTGCCAATAAGCTCAAGGTGGAATCGCCACAATGGATCAATAAGCCATTGATAAGATTCAAGGTTCTTCACAAGAACTCTAGAGAGAAAATGCTCTCACACAAATTCTGAATTCTATATTCAATTCCCAAAAGTTTTTTTTACAATTCAGAGTGTTAAGTATTTATACTAGTTGGAGTGGTGCTAGCTTGCACTCCAAGCTTCTACTTTATATACATGACCTTCCTTAGATGGAGAAACAACCAAAAGCTAGAAAAATTGAGAAAATGCAAGTGGTAGTCGATTACTTAGTTGTGGTAATCGATTACCGGGGCTTTTCGATGTCCAGAAATGAAAGTGGCTCTGTGGTAATCGATTACCTGGTCGTGGTAATCGATTACCAGGTCCTTAGAGGTCGAAAATGAGAGGTTGGCACTGTGGTAATCGATTACCAACAGTTGGTAATCGATTACCATTCTGGAAGCATATGTCCGTTAGAAACAGAAGAATGTCGTTAAGCTTTTTCCAAGTGCAGTCAAAAAGGTGGTCAGAGCGCAATCAAGTGATGAGATAGCGCGTGCAACGGATTTGATGGCATGCTTATACCATTTTCTGACTTGTACAGAGATTTCCTAGGAAAAGAGTGAAGCCTTTTCGTGTTGAACATGTAAGCTCGAATCCTCATACTGATCTTGGAAGCACTCATGAGTAACTTAGAATATTTGAACTATGCGCGAGTTGCTCAGACTGATCTTCACTTCCTTGACAGACGATGTGAATCTTCAGTCCTAAGAATTGGTTTGAAAGCTTTGTCTGAAGAGTATCGTCTATCCTTCTGTTTGATGATGTGGCCTTGAGACAGACGAATGACTTCAACTTTGAGGGGTCATCTTCCATCTATGCTTGTTCAGTCTGACTTTGCTTGTAATGCTTCCTTCTGATATGTTCCGTCTGTCTTGTAATAATCAAGACTTAGAGACGTTAATCATCTTGATCTAACGCTTAACTAACTAAGATTCAATTTAAAATTTAAAATTTGAATTAGATTCTCCAAGATTTAAATCTTAGTTTTGAAATTTAAATTTGAATTTTAAACTCTTAGATTAAAATTTGAAATTCAAATTATGTCTAAGTTGAATTTTGAATTTTTCTCAACTAAAATTCATATTTAAAATTTCTAACTTGGGCCTTACTCAATTTTCCAAAGTTACTCTCTAGTTTCACACCTACTAAGCCATGCAACGCTCCAAAGTGAAATAGAAGTGTCTTGGCAGATAGAGGTCCATCTACAACTCAACAAAAGTTTGACTCAACTAGGAGGATCACAAGGTCAATGCTACAAAGAATTCAATAGGAGGTTGAAGGAGAGGCGACAAGTCAACAAAAAGTCAAAAGTCAACCTTTGAAGACTTTACTCTATAAATGAAACCTTGTAATTTTCTTCTAGTTCATGATAAGTTGACATTCACAATTGTGAAGCTTGAATAACTTGGACTTAAAGTGGATTAAAAGTCCACGACCCAGCCTTGTTAGTATTTGAGTGGAGAGTGTAAGTCACTCTCTCAGGAGAGAGTAGGAGAGAAATTAGAGGGAAGTTAGTGCAACACCCTCAAAATTAATTTCTGTAAATAATTATGTACACTAAACCCGTAGTTGAAACGTTCACTAAAATTTCCGTAAAATCGTGTATATGGACTATTTGTTGGTTTATTTTAATTAGGTGGAAAAACTTAAATAAAAATAGTTTACTGTTGCACAACAATGTCGCTATGTAATTTCAGGAACTTGCGGTTATGTTTCTAAATAAAAATGTAGTTAAAATAATTTTGTTATTTAACATTTTTATTCCTATTTGACGTTTCGAACGCTATTTGATATTTCTGATTTATTGTATAATCAGTGTTTGAATAATATCATTGTCTGTAGAAAATTTTGTCTTTGTATTTAAAATGAAAAACCTATTAAGAATTAATAAGTAAAAATTATATATTGTTACACAGAAAAATTTACTGATTCCAAAAATATACATTTTTTCTGAAAATTTTAATTTTTTTACAATTGCATTTGTATACGTAATATGCGTTGAAAATTTCAAACAACATGGAAATAAAAGGAAATAGGGACCATAAGATACTGAATTAAGAGTTGGATAGATAAATATATAGTTCAAAATAAAACGTGCTATAACAATTTTTTTGTAAATTAAATACATAAAACATCTTAAATTTTATCTAAAACAATATGTAAACCAAAAAAGTAGGGAATAATATTTTTTAGAATATTTATTATTTTGTCTTAATTATGACATTATCATAGATAATATTTTATGGTTCGAATCAAAATCATAAAATTAAGAAGAGAAATTAGGGTTTTATATCATAATAAAACCTTAAAATTGTGTAACTTCTAAATTACAATTTTGTAAAATTATACACAATTTGCTATCCTTGATTATGCATCAATTAAATAAACATGAAAAGAATGAAAGAAAGACATAGAGTGGTGGTTGAAAGGAAGTTACGGTAATTTCTAATTTTTTTCAAACAAAATGCCAAAATAATACAATTTTGTAATTTTGTAATTTTTTAGAAGTCGTGTTTTGTGAACAAATTTTGCATGTTGGGATTTTGGTAGCCATCACAACACACAACGAAGCATCTTGAATGAAAGAAGAAAAGTCCAAATTGTTAACAAGATAAGCCACCATTAATGACAAATCAAGATAAGTCAAAGACTTATCTTTGAAAATTAATTACTTAAATACTTTTTGAACTAACTAGTAATTAAAGTAACCAAACCATCCTAAGTAGTTAGTTACACGAAAATGTTTAATGATTTTTTTCACCTATAAATAGATAACTTAAGACCACATTTCAGTCGTGTAGTTCATTGCCCAAAACAACCAAAATTCCTTTTGTTTTTATTCCACCAAACTCGTTAACCATTTTAGGAAAAATTCAAAAATTTTCCTAAGTTACATAGCCTACTTGATGTAAGATTCCTTGGAGACTTAGCTAAATTTGCCCAATCTTCAAATATTCAAGAGGTAACTTGATGTAGGAACATCCCAAAGGATTACTAGGAGCATGAAGAGGAAGATAGAGGAAGAAGTGGAGAAGCTCCAAGACATGACACAACCTCAATCAAGTCATAGTTTAGGACTTACATTTTGTAATATGCTTGTAAACTTGTTTGAATAATTCTTCTAAGTGTGTACTTGTGTAAGGCCTTGTTAGTGAGCCAAAGAGAGATCACGACCAAGCTTGTTCTTTTAGTTTGAATGCTTTAAATTTTGATTGTTTAAGATGCCTAGCTTATGGATGCAAGTAAAGGATTAATGAGGCACTAAAATTCACCTAAGAATTTCAAGTTAAATTTGAGTTTAATTAGAAATTCTTTTGTGAATCCAAGAACTTTGGTTTAAGTAGAGTTCTTGCTTAAGTGTTGATCCATGTCTTCACTTAAGAAAGAATCTCCAGCCTAGATCTCTTAAAACCCTTCAAGGGTCTAGATTTAAGATGGGTGACATGTCACTTGGAAAGTGACATGCAACTTAAACTAGTTTTTCATTAATTAGTTAGTTGCTTACCTTAAACCTAGGTTAGTTTTCGGTTAGGTTAGTCTAGCTTAGGTTAGGTTAGTTTAGCTTGTTTTGCAAGTAGCCTCTAGCCTATAAATAATTGTAAAATCCAAGTGTTAAGAACTTTTGACCAATTGAATAAAACTTTGAGTTTTGTGAGAGATAAGTCTCTTGTCTTCCTTAGGAAGGTTTCTTGAATCTTATCAATAGATCCTTATCTCCATTGTGGCGGTTCCTCCTAGGCTTATTGTCCATGCCATGGCGCCTTTCTAAACCATTTCTCTTCCCCCCTTCCACTTTCTTTTTGGTTCATTCTTTGAGTTTCATGGAAGCTTGACCAAAAGCTTCCCTTGAAGCTTTGTTTGAAGATAGTTGAAGAAGCTAGATTGGGAACTTCAAGGACTCTTTGGAATCTATCCAAGGAGACCTATATCAAGTGGTATCATGAGCTTGTTGTCTTCTTCAATGGGTTATCTTCAACCAGTTAGTAATGGATTTCCTATGTTTCCATAGTTTTCCTTTGAGTTTTTCATGTTCTATGTCTTCTTGAATAGCCTAGTCTAAGTTTCCTTGAGTTGTCTTTGTTTTGTTCAGTTGGTTTGTGTCTAAGCATGCTTTTCTTCTTTCTTTCTTCTTCAAACCGTGGGTTTGAGTGTCCATGCATGCTTATCTTGAAGTTTTACCCATAGTTACTTTAGCATTCATAACAGGATTCATTGTTCTAGAGTAACTTTCTTTGTAAGCTTCTTTGTTTGATTTGTTTTCTTGTAGTTTTGTTTAGTCCTTGTTGTTTTGTCTTCCATAACCGTGGGTATGTTGTATGTGTTGCACCATTTTGATTTGGGTTTCAGGTTTAACATGGGTTCCATGAGATAGGAGAGGCTTCTAGTGTAAGTTTCACATGAATATGCATTTAGTTAGCTTCTAGAGCACTCTTTAGGTCCAATTTGTGTATGACCTTGTAATTTTCGTTTTAGGGTTTGGAAATTAAACTTGGAGGTTGCTCTTCTTCATCATTTGGTTTCGGTCCAGCCATACTTAGTGTGTGAAAAATACAAAAAAAAAATCAAAACAAAGAAAAGAAACAAGTGAGAAAAACAAAAGAAAAAGAAGTAGTGGTAAAAAGAGAAGTGTATGGGTTCCAAAAGTGTATCAATTGAGTGAGAACCATACAAAAACAAAATCAAAAAAACCAAAAACAGCAAGATAAGATTTGAAAAGTGTAAGGAATTGGACAATAGACACACCCTTGGACCTTGTTTTGATCACACATCACCTAAGTTGAATTTCTAGTACCTTTGTTTTGGACTTGAGTGTGTAGTTTTGGTTTGGGTGTAATTTTCACAATTTCCTTGTATTTCACTTGTTGTAACTTGATGATACCATGACTGTATTGGCCTTTTATTAATTTCAAATTTCATTTTAGAAGGCTAGAAAATTATAGAACAACATTCATTTTCGGCCGCTAATCATACTAGATAGAAATCCGTCGCTAAATTTGGTAGCCAATTCAGTTGCTACTTGGTAGTATGCTTGGTTGTACAGTTTTGATGGTTATGGTGTTGCTCTTGGTTTGTACTTGATTTCTATAGAAAATATATGTTCTTTTGCTACTCTTATATGTGCCTTTGTCTCATCAAAATTCTTCCACATTTGAGTAGCCATTTCTATCAATTTTGAGCTTTTATTGCTTGTCTTCCTTGGACTCCTAGTTTTGTCTTTGAGTATTTGTCTCTTTGGACTTCTTAAGCCTACCTTGGGTGCTGTTCCTCTTTCACAATGGTATGGTAAGGAGTTGGTAATTCATTAGAGAATAATTCCTAAGTGAGAACCAAGAGATTAGAGAGGAAAAAGGCAAGAGAGTATCATTAAAGAAAAAACCACTAAGTGTGAAACACGAGAGTGAGTGGAAACACTTAGAGAGTGGTGAGGTTCTTTTATTTGCTTTATATTTATTGTGTACTAACCCCTTTTTGCAGCAATGACAAGTTCTCCAAGTGTTGGAAATGAGTACTCACCTAGAACTCAAATGTTCATGGAGAGGATGATGGAGAAAATGAACCAAATGCAAGTTACCTTGAGGGAGAGTGTGCAAGAGGGGATAAATCAAATAAGGGAAACACATGAGAGGGAGAAACATAGTAGGAATGAGGGTGATAGGAGGAGTATAAGAGGGAGTGAAAGAAGTGATAGAGAAGAAAATGAGAGAGGAGGTGGTAGTAGGAGAGGGTCATTAAGGAGAGAGCATGAATCCTCTATTGGTAGTGATGGTGGGAGCCTTAGAAATGATGATGCCTATGCCCATGACCAATATAACCGTGAGAGAAGAGGTGGTAGAGGGGCTGGTCGTGAGGGAGAAAGGGGCAACCATAACTATAGAAGACATTACCATGAGAAGAATGATAGATTTGATGAAAGAATGTTGAAAGTTACGATTCCTAAGTTCAATCGAAGTGGTGGAGTTGATGCTTACTTGGATGGGTCCATGAAGGTGGATCAAATTCTTTCTATATGTTGAGTGAGGAAAGGAAGCTTCACCTTGTGACCTTAGAGTTTGAAGAATATGCCTTGGTGTGGTGGAATCAAATGGAAACTAGGCATGTATACTTGAGGTCGAGAATCACTTCTTGGGAGGGCTTGAAACATGCCTTGAGGGAAAGGTTTGTGCCTCCTACTTACATGAGGGATCTACATAATAAATTGCAAAGACTCATACAAGGGCCTAGAAGTATGTAAGACTACTTCAAGGACCTAGCGATGACAATGCTAAGAGCCCAACTAGAGGAGAGTCTGGAAGCTACTATGGCTAGATTTGTCCATGGGTTGAATAGAGAAATACAAGATGTTCTTGAGCTCCAAAGTTATTCAAACTTGGAGGAAGCCATCCATTTGGACGAGAGAATTAAGGCCCAATTGAGAAGGAGAAGTAGCTTCAAAAGATTTTCCTCATCCAACTCATCAAGTTGGAAGGGCAAGAGCAAGAGAGACTACTCACCCAAGCCTAAAACAAGGCTTGACCGAGACCCCCCTAAACAAAAAGAGGTAACTTCTTCATCTAATGCTTTTAAATCAAGTAACATTAAATGTTGTAAGTGTTTAGGGAAGGGACACATAGCTTCAAAATGCCCAAACAAGAAAGCTATGGTCCTAAGACAAGATGGTGAGGTTACAAGTGAAGGGTCCAATGCCTCCTTAAGTGAAGATGAAGGCCTAAGTGAAAGGAGCTCTACTTCTAGCCAAGAGGCCGAGGAAGGTGACCTACTAATGGTAAGAAGATTACTTAGTGCATGCCATGATATGGATGATAGTCAAAGGGAGAACATATTTCATTCATGTACTAATGTTGTGAGTTAAAGCTTAGTCTCTAAACTTAACTTGAAAACTTGCCTCACCCTAAATCTTATAGATTACAATGGTTAAGTGAGAGTAGAGAGGTTAAAGTTGATAGGCAATGCATGCTTAACTTTTTTATTGGTAAGTATAGTGATAGCATATTATGTGATGTAGTTTCTATGGAAGCTACACATTTACTTCTTGGTAGGCCATTGCAATTTGATAGGAATGTGATTCACGATGGCCTTGCTAACACTTACTTGTTTTCTTTTGATGGTAGAAAAGTACTCTTGAAGCCTCTATCTCAAAGGGAAGTGTGTGAGGATTAAGTTAAAATGAGACTTAATAGGGCCCAAGATCAAGAGAAGCCCTTGGCCGAGACACCCAAGCCAAGCAAGGCTTTGGCCGAGAAACCTCCCAAAGGTAAAGGTGTCTTGAAAGTGAAACCGAGCAAGCCTAAGGGTAAGGATGACTTGAAAAAGAAAGAAAGCTTTCTCATTGAAAGTAAGGAAATTAAAAAGGAGTACCTAGCTAGAAAATCAATGTTTTTGTGTTTGCCTAACCCATTATCTTTGAGTACTAACTTTGTAGGTCAGCCCAAAGCATTGGAAGAGTTGCTAGAGGAGTACCATGATGTCTTTTTCCCATGAAGGAACTTGTGATGGATCTTCAAGGATTAGCAAAGGGGTGCCCAATCTTCATTCACCAAGTGATTCAACACTCAAGAACTAGGTGTAGCTTGCGGAATAAGCTATGGAACTCACGGTTTGACACAAAAGGAGAAGAAAGCAAAAATGGAAGGAGGTTTAAGAGATGGAAAGCTCCATGAATTTGCATTCAATAAGCTTATGTAGAAGAATCGCCACTTGGATCATGGATCCATGATAAGATTCAAGGTTCTTGTAAGAAACCCTAGGAGAGCTCTCTCCTTTTCTCAAGACTTTAGTCTTAGAAATTCTCTTTTCATAAATGACCAAAGTGATTACAAAATGGAAATTGCCTAAGTTATAAAACCCCTTGTGTATGGTTGGCCTTGAGTCATCCTAGCCACTTGATCCTTGATGGATTGATCAAGTGATGCTAAGCACCCCTCACTTGATCAATTCAAGAAGGATCTAGAGTTAATGAGATCAAGAGGCTCATAACTCATCTAAGTTTGTGATGATCATGGATTAATTAAGATGGAATTCTATGCCTTGGATTAGAAGTAAATCCTAAGGCTAGAATCCTTTCTTAGATGAGAGTCAAAAATTTAGAACTTGACTTAAATTTACACCTTTGATTATGGGATAATCAAGTGGTGGAAATTTAAATGAAGTTAGTGGAAATTCCACTAATTCTCTCTCCTAATCCATCCACTCTCTTTTAAGAGAGTGTATTACATTTGCTTAGTTGGGTCATAAGACACTTAAGTCCATCTTAAGAGGCTTTGACCAACACAAAACAAAAGTCAACATGTCCAATACTAAAACTTGGCCGAAACATACAAAGCAAACATGGTCCTAGCTTTATGCCAAATTAAGCCTAAACTAATTACAAACTAATAAGAAGATTACAAGGCTTCTTGTGCCCAATTTGTTGACTTTGAGGAGTTGACTATTGACTTTGACTTTGACCTTGACTTGTTGACTTTGACTTGGTCAACTCTTCCTCAACTTGAGCTTCTAGTCTTCTTTGCATAGCCCTTGTGATCCTCATGCTTGGAGATGGTCCTCCATCAATCTCTCCTTCTTGAGGCAAACTTGTCCCCAAGTTGCTCCCATCACCACCTACATCACAAAGAGATGAATCACTAACATTAAATGAGTTACTACCAATGAAAGATGTAGGAAGGTCAAAAGAGTAAGCATTAGTTCCAAGTTTCTTTAAAATTTTGAAAGGTCCATCCCCTCTTGGTAGAAGTTTAGATTTCCTAAGATTAGCTTTTGTAGCCCTTTAAGTCAGCTTTAAAAAGACACCAAGAAAAGCTAAATTGGAGTTGTGTAGCCCAAGTTATGCTTCGAATACTAAACCTAGTCAGACAGTGAAAACATAGCAAATTTTATTAGAAGCTCAATTTATTAAAAAGTAAGGTTGAAGAGTTTGTTGAGCTTTTGGAGATGGCCCTCCATCAAACCCTCCTTCTTGTGGCCAATTTGTCCTCAAGTGTCCTTAGGTTCTTACCTACAATAAAAATGACCACCCGGATCAAATACCACAAAATCATGTAAAATAAGATGTAAATTATTCCATATAGCATTAAATACAAATGATTTAATATGTAGGTATGCTTTCATTCTATAGTTAACACAAGGTGGTAAAAATAATTGATGCTTCCAAATCAACCACCTATGTAATTTGATAAAATTTCCTACTTTACTTGAATCCCAATCACACAACATGTTTTGGTTACTAATATTATTGACACAATGTAATGTAGTAAAGGAAAAATTTAAATGGTTCATCAATGCATAAGCATGACTCATAGGAGCATCTACTTCAACCCCAAATTGTGTAAATATTAATCCTTTATCATGTGTGGAAGATAGTATTTGACCCTCCTTCTTTAACTCTTCCAACAACCTAGATAGATATTGAACATCAATAGAACAAAGGTCATTAGGAACAATTAAAAGGTCCAAATTAGCAAACTCAATCATGATCCAAGGTTTAATGCCAAAAGAGTCTAGTGTGAAATGCTTAATGTTATTCAAATTACAAGTAGAAAGAGTATCAAGTGACAAACAAATCTTCTCTAGTGGTTAATCCAATTCCATGGGTGCTTCATTTTGTCCAAGATGTGTGCTCCATGGAAACTTTGTAGACAATTCACCACTAGGTACTAAGGTAAAAGGATTCTTGTAAGGAATGTCACAAACAACTTCACTATGTGCTTTGAGTTCTATCTCTTCCACATCTTCACACAAGAAGTTTTGTTCTTGTATTTCTTCCTCTGGTGCCATTTCTACATCGTCCTTCAAATGAGAATTATCATAAACAAAGTAAGGATTAGTACAAACAATTAAAGTATCAATTATTTCCTTCTTTTGTTCTTTCAACTCTTTCTCATTTAGCTCTTTTTCTCTCAACTCTTTCTCTTTTAACTCTTTTTCCCTCAACTCTTTCTCTTTTAGCTCTTTTACTCTCAATTCTTTCATCTCTCTCAAAATTCTCTCTTTAAACTCACATTCAAGTCTCTTATTTTCCTTCCTAACTCTTAGTTCTTCATCACCAAAGACACTTCTAGGTGTGTGTAGGTTTCTACTACGGTATGTGTTTCGGTCATGCCTTTCCTTTCCTCTCCTCTCTTCATCAAAGGCTCTAAAGGCATACTAATTATCATATTTACTTATCCCACCACTTTTCCAAGGTGAATAATGGTTACCCTTTTGCCTTTCCCTTTCACTTTCACTTCCACTCCCTCTATTCACTCCTCTTCTTCTTTCACGCTCTTCCCTTTCTCTTCTCTTATGATTTTCTCTCAAGGTTCTCTCTCTTCTCTCATGATACTCCTTTCTCACCATTCTTTCAAAATCAATCCTCTTATCTTTTTCTTCCCTAAACCTTCTATTTCTCTCCTCCCTAACCTCATTCAAACTCTCTTGAAGCTCATTCTTGAGGTTGTGTTGTAGGTGAATGAATTTCTCCATCATGGCATCCATAACCTTTTGGGTTCTAGGAGATAAATCATTACCAACACTTGGGAAGCTATCCATTGCTGCAAGGAAGATGTTAGAAGCAAAAATAATATAAGAGAAAAAAACCTTTTCACTTTACTAAGTGTTTCCACTTAACACTCTTGTTTACACTCTTTAGAGGATTTTTCTATGATGTACTCTCTAGCCTTTTTCCTCTCACTCTCACTTATGATTTCTTGAGAAACCCTTATCAATTATCAATGTACAAATAATCCAAGTGAAAGAGGAACAATTCAGCTACAAAGCTTAGGAGATCAAACAAGACAAAACTTCTAGACAAAACTATGTAGGAAACAAGGAAGACAAGCAACAAAAACATTACTCAATGAATAAAATTTAGCTACTCAAAAGGAGAATTTATATGAGACAATGGCTACTCTAGCTACTAAAAATAAAATGAAGGAAAACAACACTTTAAAACTGGAAAAATTTAAATCAAAGAACTCAAAGAATTTGGACACAAAAACAAGTACCAATGCTGGAAAAATTTTCAGACAACAGTTACTAATTTTCCCAAATTGTGAGCACTCAAAAGCATATGAAATGGTGTTGGAAAATTATGAAACCTTCCATTTGAGATTATACATGTATATACTATCAAATCAAGCCCCAATCAGCCATCAAAACCCAGGTTCACACGTTGAACAAAGAGCAAACCGAAACTGTCACAGAAATCCGGAAAACCGTCACTAACAGCTAGAATTTGCAATGGAATTTGTCCAATTTGTCACGAATTTGTGGGGGTTGTTCTTGATGAATTTAAGGCACAAAATAAGCTCAAAATAGGTGCAGGGCAGCCACAAAACAGAGGTCAAAATACAGGGAAAAACAGGGCTTATATATATAGGCACATGCAAAGCACACCACAAGTTCAATTATTATGCTATTAGCAAATTTGATCCAATTTGTGAATATGATGCTTGAGCCTAATGAGTAATGATGCCAAAATGAGCTTGGACACTAAATTTATGGGTGTTTAATGAACCCAAATCACCAAGGTATTGCACTTAATTTTCCCAAAAATTTCAACTAACAAGAGCTACTATTTTTTCACTCAATTTTCTTCAAACTTCTTTTCTTGTATTTTTCTTTTCTTGAATTTTCTTTTAACTCTTTCTTTTGAGTATTTTCTTTTGCTCTTTTCCTTTCTTTTGTTTTTCTATAATTTTCTTTTGGCTTTTCTTTGCTGGATAGTCCAATAACAAGACTCAATAACTCAAGTAATCAAGTCAAACTTTGCTAACAAGCAAGATAATGCATGGTAGTGGTAACTTAAACTTATAGTGAGCTAAACATGTAGTGGTGAAACATATAAGCACTAATTAAGATTAAAATATTACAGGGAAATCAAATTCCAGCAAAGAAGACACAAAATACACATTGAGAAAATTCATCAAACACATGGGGGTTATGAACTAGAATGTGTCTAGCATGTAAATTAGACCATGTATGATTTACCACAAGTGTCAGAACATATTCTCAATGCATTGGACAGCCAAGACACACAAAATAAACTCAACAAAATTTCAATTGAATCAAAAATTGAAATAAAAAGGATAGGAGCTAGACTCAATACCACAAGTGAAGAACAACTAGGTGAAGAACAAGCTCTAATACCAAATTTTGATGCAAACCCATGAGGAACTTGTAAGGGATCTTCATGAATAAGCAAAGGGGTGCCCCAATCTTCTGATGGAGGACCATCTCCAAAAGCTCAACAAACTCTTCAACCTTACTTTTTAATAAATTGAGCTTCTAATAATATTCGCTATGTTTTTGACTGTCTAACCAGGTTTAGTATTCGGAGCATAACTTGGGCTACACAACTCCAATTTAGCTGTTCTTAATGTCTTTGTAAATCTAACTTACAGGGATACAAAAGCTATGAAGACACAAAAGCCCAGTTCTAGCTGCATCTAGGAGGAAATTGGGCTTGAAAGTAACGTTTGGATACTGTCAGGATGTTCGAGAGGGCTGCTGACCAGGTTCAGTATTTTGAGTATAATGTGGGCTAAAAAACTCCAATCAATTTCGTCTTGGTGGCATTTGAAAGCTGACTTAAAGGGCTACAAAATCTATGAAAACACCAAAGCCCAGTTCGGATTGAATCTAGGAGGAAATGGAGCTTGAAGTTAACGTTGGAATGCTACCAGGATTTTCCAGCGAGTTGTTTAATTGTTTAGGCCTATTAGTTTCTTTCAATTATGTATTTATTTTAAGACTTGGATTTGGGCCTTGTAATTGTGAAGTGTGCTCAGCCTAGGGTGTCTCTCATCTCACCATTGATCACTCATTTCATCCTAGGGTGGAGAACATTTCAGATTTCTAACCTTAGGCCCATTGCACTTTCATTTAAGTTGGTTAACATTTCTATTGTACTCACTTTGGTCATTTATGAAAATAGAATTTCTAAGACTAAAGTCTTGAGAAAAGGAGAGAGCTATCCTAGGGTTTCTTCCAAGAACCTTGAATCTTATCATGGATCCATGATCCAAGTGGCGATACTCCAACCAAGCTTATTGGGTGTTTCATCCATGGCGCTTACCACACTTCTTCCTTCTTCCATTTTTATTTCTTTCTTCCCCCTTTTGTGTTAACCATGAGCTATCATTGCTATATATTGAGTTATTCCGCTGTTTAAGAGTGATTGGACATTGGTGAATGAAGATTGGGACACCCCTTTGCTTATTCATGAAGATCTCTTACAAGTTCCTCATGGGTTTGCATCAAAATTTGGTATCAAGAGCTTGTTCTTCACCTAGTTGTTCTTCACTTGTGGTATTGAGTCTAGCTCCTATCATTTTGCTTTCAATTTTTGATTCAATTGAATTTTTATTTGAGTCTTGTTATGTGTCTTGGCTGTCCAATGCATAGATGAGATGTTCTGACACTCATGGTTGATCATACATGGCTTATCTTACATGCTAGACACATTCTAGTTGATAGCCCCCATGTGTTTGATGAATTTTCTCAATATGTATTTTGAGTCTCTTTGCTGGAATTTTAATCCCCTGCATCTTATGTGGCTTGATTAGTGCTTATATGTGTTATTATTATGTGCATTGCTCATTAGAAGTTCAAGTTACCACTACCATGCATTATCTTGCTTGTTAAGCAAAGTTTGACTTGACTTGCTTGAGTATTTGAGCCTATACTTGGACTGTCCAGCAAAGAATAGCCAAAAGAAAAATATAGAAAAACAAAAGAAAAGAAAAGAGCAAGAGAAAATATTCAAAGAAAAGAGTCAAAGAAAAATTCAAGAAAAGAAGATTGAAGAATTGAGTGAAAATTGAGTAGCTCTTGTAGTAGAAAATTTTTGGGAAAAATTGAGTGCAGTACCTTGATAAATTGGGTCATTAAACACCCACAAATTTAGTGTCCAAGCTCAATTTAGGCATCATTACTCATTAGGCTCAAGCATCATATTACAAATTGTGTCAAATTTGCTAATAGCATGATATTTGAACTTATAGTGTGCTTTGCATGTGCCTAGACATATTTGCCCTGTTTTTGCCCTGTTTTTGGACCCATATTTGTGGCTTCCCTGCACCTTAATTTGATCTTATTTATTGCATAAATATTATCCAAACCAATCCCCAAAATTTCAAGTCATTTTGAGCCAATTTTCAAGCCTAACTTCCAGCTTAGTGACGGTTTTGCTGTTGCTGTGGCAGTTTCGGTTTTGCAGTTGGTTCAAGAGGTTAAACGTTGATTTATTGAATTCTGGGAAATTGGTCATTCAATATACATATATATAATCTCAACTGGAAAGTTTCATAATTTTCCAAGCTCATTTGCTATGGTAAAAAAATTTCACAAGTTTGGGCAGATTTGGTGACGGTTCAGCCAATTTTCCAACAAAATTGCATTTGATTTCTTCCTTTCTTTGAGTTTTTGTTTCAAAGATTTTTGCAGTTTTAAATACTAGTTTTCCTTCATTATTAGTGCAGTAAATATATTAGTCATTGTCTTGATCATTAATTTCAATTTCTGAGTAGCTAATTGTTCATTGAGTCTTATTTTGTTGCTTGTCTTCTTTGGAATCTTTGTAGTTTTGTCTAGAGTATTTGTCTTCTTGATCTCCTAGGCTTTGTAGCTGAATTGTTCCTCTTTCACTTGGATAAATTGGATATTGATAATTGATAGAGGTTTCTCAAGAAACTCTAAGTGAGAGTGAGAGGAAAAAGGCTAGAGGGTAACTTCTAAGAAAAAGCCTCCTAAGTGTGCAAAGAAGAGTGTGAGTGCAAACACTTAGAGAGTGAGAAAGGAATTTTATTTCTCTTCTATTATTCTTGTTCTAACCTTTTCTTGCAGCAATGGAGAGTTCCTCAAGTGTGGGCAATGAATTATCTCCTAAGACCCAAAGAGTGATGGATGCCATGATGGAGAAATTCATGAGTATGCAACATGACCTCAAGAATGAGCTCAAGGAGAGTGTCAATGAGGTGAGGGAGGAGAGCCATAGAAAAATGAGAAAAGAATAGGATAGAAGGAGGGAAATGGAAAGAGCCATAAGAGAAAAGATTGAGAGAAGAGAAAGAGAGGCCTATCTTAGAAGGAGTGGAGAAAGAAGAGGTAGTAGTAGTAGGAGAGACTATAGGTCTCCTAGAGGTAGTGAAGAGGGTAGTAACTTCAATGAGGAAGATGCATTCTATGCTTATGAGGATGAGAGAAGGACTAGAGGAAGAGGGACTCCTCAAGAAGGGTACCATGGCCGACAACCTCAAGCATTTCCTTATGGAGGTGGAGCTAGGCAAGGTGGCCTAAATGCAAAGATCAAGCTTCCAACCTTTGTGGGAAATGGTGAGGCTGAATCCTACTTGGATTGGGTCATGAAGGTGGAGCAAGTTTACTCATGTTATACCCACTTGAGAGAGGAGGAGAAGTTGAACTTAGCCATCCTACAATTTGAAGGATATGCCTTGGTGTGGTGGAACCAAGTGTTGGTGGACTCCTTTGCAAGAAGAAGGCCTCAAGTCACTTCATGGACTCAACTCAAGGATGTCATGAAGGAAAGGTTTGTGCCTCATTCTTATGTTAGAGATTTACATATTAAATTGCAAAGACTAACACAAGGGTCAAAGAGTGTTCAAGAATACTACAAGGACCTTAAATTAACCATGCTTAGGGCGGATTACAAAGAGGAAAGGGAGGCTACACTTGCAAGATTCATCCATGGGTTGAACCATGAAATCCAAGATGTGCTAGAGCTCCAACATTTTGTGACCCTTGGAGATGCTCTTCACAAAGCCGAGAAGATAGAGAACCAATTGAAGAGGAAGGGCACCTTCAAGAAGAGCTACACACCATACAAGTCATCATGGAAGGACAAGGAAAAGAAAGAATACAACTCTTCATCCAAAGGGAAGCTAGGCCGTGAGGATTCCAAAGGTAAGGAGGTAAAATGTTCTACTTCCAAGCCTAGTTCTATTAAATGCTTTAAGTGTTTGGGGCATGGCCACATTGCATCCCAATGTCCTAAAAAAAAAGGCCATGATTGTGAGAGTTGATGGTGCCATCACTAGTGAGGATTCTCAATCTTCAATCTTCATGAATAAGGATTCAATAAGCTAGGTAGAAGAATTGCTACTTGGATCATGGATCCATGATAAGATTCAAGGTTCTTGGAAGAAACCCTAGGAGAGCTCTCTCCTTTTCCCAAGACTTTAGTCTTAGAAATTCTCTTTTCATAAATGACCAAAGTGAGTACAATAGAAATGTTGACCAACTTAAATGAAAGTGCAATGAGCCTAAAGATAGAAATTTGAAATGTTCTCCACCCTAGGATGAAATGAGTAATCAATGGTGAGATGAGATACACCCTAGGCTGAGCACACTTCACAATTACAAGGCCCAAATCCAAGTCTTAAAACAAATACATAATTGAAAGAAACTAATAGGCCTAAACAATTAAACAACTCGCTGGAATATTCTGGTAGCATTCCAACGTTAACTTCAAGCTCCATTTCCTCCTAGATTCAATCCGAACTGGGCTTTGGTGTCTTCATAGCTTTTGTAGCCCTTTAAGTCAGCTTTCATATGCCTCCAAGACGAAATTAATTGGAGTTTTGTAGCTAACATTATGCTTGAAATACTGAACCTGGTCAACAGCCCGCTGGAACATCCTGGCAGTATCCAAACGTTACTTTCAAGCCCAATTTCCTCCTAGATGCAGCTAGAACTGGGCTTTTGTGTCTTCAAATCTTTTGTAGCCTTGTAAGTCAGCTTTACAAAGACACCAAGAAAAGCTAAATTGGAGTCTTGTATCCCAAGTTATCCTCCGAATACTAAACCTGGTCAGACAGTCAAAAACATAGCGAATTTTATTAGAAGCTCAATTTATTAAAAAGTAAAGTTGAAGAGTTTGTTGAGCTTTTGGAGATGGTCCTCCATCAGTCACCCTCAAACCTTTGTCACCTAAGAAAGTGTGTGAGGATAAAATAAAGATGAAATTAAAGAGGGAAAGTGAGAAAAAGATTGAGGACTCAAGTACTAGGACACCCTTGGCCGAGAGTTCCTCCAAGAAAAAGCAAAAAGAAACCAAAACACTTAAGAATCTAGTGTTGGCCGAGAGTTGCAAGAAAATTATCAAACATGCCACTAGTGATTCTAGGTTGAAAGGAAAGTGTGTAGCCACCCAAGATGATAGGCAAACCGAGAATAGAACAAAAAGAACACTTAATGAGTGTTTGCTTATGGAGAGAGGTGAGCTAAGAAGAGAGTATCTAGCTAGGAAGAGTATGTTCCTATGTTTTCCTACACCATTAGTTTTGAGCACTAACTTGGTAGGCAAGCAAGAGGACCTTGAGTCTTTGTTGATGGAGTTTGAGGATGTCTTTCCTAATGAAATTCCCCAAGGTCTTCCCCTATTTAGAGGGATTGAGCATCAAATGGATCTAGTACCCGGTGCACCCTTACCCAACAGGCCTACATATAGGAGTTCTCCTCAAAAGACTCATGAAATGCAAAGGCAAGTAGAAGAGTTGATGAGTAAAGGGTAGGTTAAGGAGAGCTTGTCTCTTTGTGCTTCACCGATTATTTTAGTGCCTAAGAAGGAGGGAACTTGGAGAATGTGTACCGATTGTTGAGCAAGTAACAATATAACCATTAGGTATAGACACCCAATTCCTAGGCTAGATAACTTACTTGATGAGCTACATGAAGCTAAGGTATTCTCCAAGGTTGATCTTAAAAGTGGCTATCACCAAATTAGGATGAAAGAAGGTGATGAGTGGAAGACCGCTTTTAAGACCAAGTTTGGACTATATGAGTGGCTTGTCATGCCCTTTGGCTTATCAAATGCACCTAGCACTTTTATGAGGTTAATGAACCATGTGCTAAGAGAGTTTCTAGGAAAATTTGTTGTGGTATATTTTGATGATATCTTGATTTATAGCAAATCTTTCTTAGAACATCTAACACACTTGAAGCTTGTTTTGAAAGTGCTTAGGGAACAACATTTGTATACCAACAAGGAGAAGTGCACCTTTGCCACCAATCAAGTTATATTCCTCGGTTTTGTGGTGAGTGAGCAAGGTGTGCAAGTGGATGAAAGCAAGATCAAGGCCATCCAAGAGTGGCCGAGATCCACCAATGCAAGGGAAGTAAGATCCTTTCATGGCTTAGCTAGTTTTTATAGGAGGTTTGTTAAGGATTTTAGTACTATTGCTTCACCTCTTAATGAACTAGTTAAAAAGGATGCTACTTTTATTTGGGGTCAAACTCAAGAGCATGCTTTCAATCTACTTAAAGAGAAGCTTACACATGCACCTATTCTTGCTTTACCTAACTTTGCTTGCTCTTTTGAATTAGAGTGTGATGCTTCTAACTTAGGTGTTGGAGCCGTGTTGATGCAAGAGGGGCATCCCATTGCCTACTTTAGTGAGAAGCTCAAGGGTGCTTAACTCAACTACTCCACCTATGATAAAGAGATGTATGCACTTGTGAGGGCCTTCCAAGTGTGGCAACACTACCTTCTTCCCAAGGAGTTTGTGGTGCATACCGATCATGAGGCACTCAAGCATATCACGGGCCAAGACAAGCTAAGTAAGAGACATGCAAGATGGGTAGAATTTCTTGAAACCTTTCCTTACATGATTAAGTATAAGAAAGGTAGTACTAATGTGGTAGCCAATGCTCTTAGTAGGAGATTTTCATTGATATGCATGCTAGAAACTAAGATGCTAGGTTTTGATCACATTAAAGAATTGTATGAACATGATCATGATTTCGGCCAAGTGTTCATGATGTGTGCTCAAAGTGCTCATAAGGATTTCTTTAGGGTGGATGGTTATCTTTTCAAAGGAAAATGTTTGTGTATCCCTAAGACATCTTTAAGAGAACTTTTGGTTTGTGAAACACATGAAGGAGGCATCATGGGACACTTTGGAATTGATAAGACATTAGCCATATTACATGAAAATTTTTATTGGCCACACATGAAAAAGGATGTGGACCGATTGGTGCACAAGTGCATTACATGTCATAAGGCTAAATCTAGAAGCATGAATCATGGGTTATATACTCCTTTACCTATTCCCATTTCTCCGTGGATTGACATATCAATGGATTTTGTGCTTGGATTGCTGACAACCAAGAGAGGAATGGATTCCATTTTTGTAGTTGTGTGTAGGTTTTTTAAAATGGCTCATTTTATTCCTTGTCATAAGGTTGATGATGCTACACACATTGCAAATTTGTTCTTTAAAGAAGTGGTTAGATTGCATGGTTTGCCTAAGACAATTGTTAGTGATAGAGATTCAAAATTTTTGAGTCACTTTTGGAGAACCTTATGGGGTAAGTTAGGCACCAAGCTTTTATTCTCTACCACTTGTCATCCACAAACGGATGGCCAAACCGAAGTGGTCAATAGAACATTAGGCCAATTGTTGAGATACTTTGTTAAAGGGAATACTAGGACATGGGAGGAACATTTACCTTTTGTTGAATTTGCATATCATAGAGTTGTGAATGCTTCTACTTCCCATTCCCCGTTTGAGATTGTGTATGGTTTTAACCCTTTAACACCTCTTGACCTTGTGCCTTTGCCACTTGAGTTTGCTTTAAATGTAGATGGAGTTGCCAAGGCCGAGCTAGTGAAGTCCCTTCATGCCAAAATTAAAGAGCACCTTGAGAAAAGGTATTCCAAGGTGGCGGCCCAAGTGAACAAACACAAGAAGAATGTGGAGTTCAAGGAAGGAGACATGGTGTGGCTTCATCTCAAGAAAGAAAGATTTCCTAATCTTAGGAAATCTAAACTTCTACCAAGAGGGGATGGGCCTTTCAAAATTTTAAAGAAACTTAGAACTAATGCTTACTCTCTTGACCTTTCTACATCTTTCATTGGTAGTAACTCATTTAATGTTAGTGATTTATCTCTTTGTGATGTAGGTGGTGATGGGAGCAACTTAGGAACAAGTTTGCCTCAAGAAGGAGGGATTGATGGAGGACCATCTCCAAGCATGAGGATCACAAGGGCTATGCAAAGAAGACTAGAAGCTCAAGTTGAGGAAGAGTTGACCAAGTCAAAGTCAACAAGTCAAAGTCAAAGTCAATAGTCAACTCCTCAAAGTCAACAAATTGGGCACAAGAAGCCTTGTAATCTTCTTATTAGTTTGTAATTAGTTTAGGCTTAATTTGGCATAAAGCTTGGACCATGTTTGCTTTGTATGTTTCGGCCAAGCTTTAGTATTGGACATGTTGACTTTTGTTTTGTGTTGGTCAAAGCCTCTTAAGATGGGCTTAAGTGTCTTATGACCCACCTAAGCAAGTGTAATACACTCTCTTAAAAGAGAGTGGATGGATTAGGAGAGAGAATTAGTGGAATTGCCACTAACTTCATTTAAATTTCCACCACTTGATTATCCCATAATCAAAGGTGTAAATTTAAGTCAAGTTCTAAATTGTTGACTTTCATCTAAGAAGGGATTCTAGCCTTAGGATTTACTTCTAATCCAAGGCATAGAATTCCATCTTAATTAATCCATGATCATCACAAACTTAGATGAGTTATGAGCCTCTTGATCTCATTAACTCTAGATCCTTCTTGAATTGATCAAGTGAGGGGTGCTTAGCATCACTTGATCAATCCATCAAAGGATCAAGTGGCTAGGATGACTCAAGGCCAACCATACACAAGGGGTCTTATAACTTAGGCAATTTCCATTTTGTAATCACTTTGGTCATTTATGAAAAGAGAATTTCTAAGACTAAAGTCTTGAGAAAAGGAGAGAGCTCTCCTAGGGTTTCTTACAAGAACCTTGAATCTTATCATGGATCCATGATCCAAGTGGCGATTCTTCTACACAAGCTTATTGAATGCAAATTCATGGCGCTTTCCATCTCTTAAACCTCCTTCCATTTTTGCTTTCTTCTCCTTTTGTGTCAAACTGTGAGTTCCATAGCTTATTCTGCAAGCTACACCAAGTTCTTGAGTGTTGAATCACTTGGTGAATGAAGATTGGGCACCCCTTTGCTAATCCTTGAAGATCCATCACAAGTTCCTTCATGGGTTTGCATCAACAACTTGTTTGAGTGTTGAATGATGGGTGAGTGAATATTGGAGCATCCCTTTGCTAATCCTTGAATATCCCTTACAAGTTCCTCATGGGTTTGCATCAAATTCTAAGACTTGTGTCTTGAGAAAAGGAGAGAGCTCTCCTAGGGTTTCTTCCAAGAACCTTGAACCTTATCATGGATCCATGATCCAATTGGAGATTCCCCACCAAGGTTATTGAATTCTCACAAATTGATGGTGCTTCCTTCTTCTACCTTAGTCCATTTTCGCATTTCTTTTTTCCTTTGGTTCTAACCGTGAGTTAATCACACCTATCCTATACCTTGAGTGAGCTTTCGTGAATTACATGCTTCTATATGAGTGATTAAATGAAGGGTGAATGAATATTGGGCATTGTTTTATGAATTCCGTGAAGAATACATCCAAAGCTTCATGGGTTTGCGTCAAATAACTTCCAAAACAGTATCAAATGATTTTTAAAAATTATGGGACCACCACAACTCACATCTAACATGTCCCTTGGGGCCAAAAAGTTTCAGCCCCATTCGAACAGGTTACTTAGCCACCAGCACCCAAAAACACACCAAAACTCAACAAAACAACATCGAAAATAGAATTTATTGATCTAAATCTGCTATAAGTTGTGTTATTTATTCAAATATGTATGTACAATGCAAGAATCACAGAGCAATCCCTCGCAATGACAGCAAAATTCCATACACACGTCAAACGTGAGCAAATTAGCTAGGTGGTTAAAAATTTGTAGTAAAGGGCTAACCTAGGATATTCTTCCAATGTATTGTTCTATGACTCTTAAGCCGAATATTAAAATTAAAAATAGAGAGGGTTTAGACAAAAGTTTAAATGAAGTAAACATAACAATCAAATCAAAATTACAATTAGATGCAAGTAATCAAAGCGAATTAAGACTAAAACGTATATACTGAAAGACATCAATCCAACCCCTCTTCGGTCCCTAGCTTCCCTTAGTGGTTAATAAGTATTAATAGAAATACATAAGCAAGTCAATCAAGAGCGGAATCCTAATAATTTAAAGGAAACTCGATGCTCTATAATCATATAAGTTTTTCATCATACACTTGATAATCATTGTTCATGAAATCGCATTTGGCACACAACTTAGTCTAAATCATTGTCAATTTGAGTTTCATGCATTCATTATCAATCAACAATGAATTCCAAAACCAGAAATTAAGCCTAATTAATCAACTATACTCAATCCCCAAATTTAGATTATACTCCCCAAACCACGAGGAATAATGCACCTAAGGTTAAATTGAGAGTCTAGAGAGGTTGAATTGATGAAGGAAAGCTTAGTTATTCATGATTCTAATGTTAAATTCAAATTTGCATCAAGAAGAATTGGAGAGCAAAAATGGCATAGAAGAAAATGATAAGCACGAGTAGAAGATGATATCTTATAATTTAGCTCACTTGATATTCTTTCTTGAACTAGTGATATTTTAATTGAAGGGTTTTCCCTAATCATACCTGTAAATATAAAAAATTAAATAGTTATAGTTGGAGAATAGGTTCATAATTATAAAAAAGGGATAATTATTAAAACGTGTACAACTTACCCACAATGCACATACTGATCATATGAGATGTAAGATGAACATGATCTTGAGTCATACTAGGGTTTACACAGGTATGAGGGCCACCCCATTGGGTAACTTTCCATCTTTCAGTTCTCTTTGATTTTATTGCACGCATATAGAAAGGACACCGGGAACCTGGATTACTCTTGAGACAATGAACAACATACTTTGTTGGTTTTGACTCATTGACCGACATTGTTTGGTGCACATTCATCAAATACCGATTAACAGCATTTTGAACATCCTTCTTGTTGTCGAACTCTAAGCCAACAAATAGTTCTTGGCCCTCTTTCAGTCTCTTCAAATGAGTTAAACCCTAACCGTCTTCTTGATCGGGGTGCTCCCAATTAACGTTGGTATAATGTGGTGTTGTTTGCCAGAATGGTTGTTGCCCACCCCCTTCATAAAACACACATTAATAAATTCATAATCCCAAAAAATATAATACTAAATCATATTCAAATAAATCATTACAATTGTAATTTTTCAAACTAACCGTAAACATCATGTTGGAGGTTACCACTTAAACTGCGGTTAGGATCGTTTCTTTCCTCATCATCCGACTCAGAAAAATTACATTTTCTTCATCAATAGATGTATCACCATACGAATCAGATACCATGTAGTCATCATCATCATCCGAACTACAGTTTAGACTTTCACAATGTCCCTCATACGACATATCAACATTTGTTGGTCCCACATTGTGCATTGAAGATGAACCACCTGCTACAATTACTTGTACGCACAATTCAATAGGACCAATGTCTTCTCTCAAATAATTATTAATCATACACTCAACATCACCATCATCAGCTATTTGTACTAGAATAAACTTATTTTTAACGTAATATCTAGTAACGATAGAACTAATTACTTCATTAGAATTTAACTTAAATTTTTCACGAACACTATTTTCTAACAATTCAAAATTTATTCCTCTATTTATTTGCATGGCTCTTCTTGATCCTTCAAACACGACACCTTCATCATCTTCATGTATTATACCATTCATATACACAATAATTATAATTAAAGAATTCATTTCTCAACAATTTATCTACAAAAAAAAAATATCAGTATTACATATTAATAAATCATAATATACAAATCAATTTATTTCAATTAATTTATCAACCTCACCCTTTTTGCGTAGAGAAAATTTTTCAAATGTTCCTACAAAAATATAACACAAACAGAAAAATTAAAATCAATAACTTAAATAAATAAATAAATAAATAAATAAATCACATTTTACCTTGTTGTGTTTTGAATGGATGAAGGGGGGTATAAATAGAGATTGGTTACGTTTGGGCCTACACCGAAATTGGCCCAAAATGGACCACTGATGGAGGTCCATCTACTCCAACAATGGAAGTCAACAATTCAAGAAGACTAACAAGGTCTATGCTTAGAAGAATACAAGAAGAAGAAGAGAGGAAATTGACTCAAAGTCAAAGTCAACAGTCAACCTCTCATGAACTTATCTTAGTCAACAAACCTTGTAATAGTCTTAGGATTATTTGAACTTGAAGTTAGGCCTTTTGATTTAATACTTGGACATGTATTTGCATAAACATGTCACGGCCATGTAATAGGTAGAAAGACTAAATTTTAGTGTATATTTGAGAGAGAGTGGTGCACACTCTCCCTAGGGAGAGTGGAGAGATTTTTTGGAGGGAAGTTAGTGGCAATTCCACTAACTTCAATTCAAACCTAACCGTGAGATGAGATCTACACCAAAGGCAAGGATGAATTCGTGAAGAGCATGCCTTAACACATGTGTGCAAGAATGAATTTAAACCTCTTGATCTAGATTCAATCAAGTGGTGGAAATTCAAACTTGAGTCACATGTCTCTTGCCACTTGAGAGTGAATTTCAACCTCTTGATTTATATCTAATCAAAGGGATGGAATTCAAACTTAAGACACATGTTTCTTGCCTCTTCTTAACTCAACCGTGGCCATGTGATCACTTCATAATCCTAAGGTTATGAACCTTGATCCATGTGAAGTGCCTCTCAAGGTTTCCCATGCGTTGATCAAGTCCATAATCCAAGGGTTAGCATGTGATCCTTGCTAACCAAGCTTGGCGCCAACTCTATAGGTATAAATAGGAAAATTTTCTGAATTGTAAGGACTTTTGATGAATTTAGAAAGAAGCACATTGCTTTTGAGAGAGAAAGTTCTCCTCTAGGTTTCTTGAGAAAACCTTGTTTGAGTCTTATCATGGTGCATTCTCCATGTGGCGATTCTACTTAGAGCTTATTGCTTAGGCATGACGCTCCTCATCATCTTCTCTATTCCATTTTATACTTTTCTTCTTCTTGAGTGTATGTTCTGCCATTAATGACCTTGTAACCGTGAAGTTCAAGCTTGTTGAGGTGAAGATTGGGCAAACTAGTGAGACTTCCATGGAAGGCTTACATCAAGTGATATCAAGAGCTTGTTCCTTCTTCAAGTGGAGCTTCATATCCGTGAGTTTAAACTTCTAGATCTTGAATTTTCTTTTGAATTTTCTTCTTCCTTGAGTCATGTTCTTGTTCATCTTTGAGTTCCTTGAGTTGTCTTGAAATCTTGTTGAGAAAATCATTCAAAGTAGCCGTTAGTCGTGTCTTTGAACTTGTCTTCAATTTTTGTTCGGTGCATTGTGTAGATCCGTGTATTAGCTTGAGTTTTGATTTTGAATCTGGAAAATATGTCATGTATCCATGTTTTGTTCGGTCAATTCCAGTTTAATTAGTAGTAATTACTAATTTCATGAGTTCAACATCAATTAGCACTTGATTCTTGCTTCTAGTATCAATTTTGCTTTCAATTGATGTGTAAATTGCCAAACTGTGAGCTATATACCTTGTGAATTCTGTTTTGCTCTATTTTGATACTGAACATACACCTTTAAATCTTTACATTCAAGTTCATGCATGCAAAATTGAGACATCAACATCATTACATGCTAGTAGAGTGCTTACTATAGGTCTAAATCTCTATTACACCTTGTAGTAGCATTAACACTAGTAATTGAGCTTGGAGTGCTTGTTTTAGGCAAAATATATCTCGGTCCAGTAGCTTAGACAAAAGAAAAGAAAAGAAAACAAGTGATAGAAAAGAAATCAAGTGAAAAGAAATCAAAACAAGAAGAAAACAAGTGAGAAAATTCAAAAGAAAGCTAGAAAAAGAGCCTTGAAAAGTACTAGAAATTTTGAGTACTTGAAGTGAATTTTAGTGGACTTGTAAATGCTGTCTAGAAAGCTATAAAAGTGTTAAAGAAGTGTTAAGAAAATTTGAGCAAGAAAATTGGACTTAGAGCTAAGACATAGCACACTCATTCACCTAGTAAAATTACTAGTAGCTTGGAAATTAACCTAGTAGTGTGTACTTGTGACTAGCTTGTTTTGACTCAAATTTTTGCATAATTGAGACTTGCTGTATTTGATACTTGTCCATCCATATATTACTGCACTTACATCATTTTTATTGGTATCAAATTAGTGCATTAATAACTTGAACATTACTTGTGCCGCAAGCCCCAAAATTGTGCTCAAAACCGGTCTCAAACTGATCACTACCAATATTTGAGTTTGTATTTGATTATTTGCTTGTCTTGGTTAGTGATTGATCCAGCATATTCTTTAATTCCTTGCTGTCCAGTTTGTGCCATTGTCACATATCATTTCATTCCTTGAGTTTGAGTAGCTTATTCCTTCATTTTAACTTTTATTGCTTGTCCCTTTGGAATCTCGAGTTTTGTCTAGAGTTTTGCCATTTTCTTGGAATTCTTGAGCTTGAAAGTAGAGTTGTTCCTCTTTCACATGGACTTGTAGCCATATTTTTGCTTGAGTTGAGGTTAACCTAAGAAGCTTAAGAGGAGAATTGAGTGGTAAAAGGCTAGAGAGAACACTAGAGAAAGAGCCACTAAGAGTGCATACACGAGTTGATATTTGAGTGACACACTTAGTGAGTGGTAAGGTCCTTGATTATTATTTTCTTTGTGTACTAACCCTTTCATTGCAGCGATGGATAGTTCACTTAGTGTTGGAAAGGATTTGTCTCCCAAGACTAAGAGAATGATGGATTTCATGACGGAAAAATTCAACCATTTGCAAAATGAGATGAATGAGTTGAGAGAATATAGTGAAAGGAGGTTTAGGAATGAAGGGAGTAGGAAGGGCCGAGAGGTAAAAGGAAAGGGATATTATGAAGGAGGGAATAAAACCAATAGAGGAAGTAGAAGTGAGAGAGGGAGCCAAGGAGGACACTACTACTCACCTAGAGATAGTGATGAGGGTAGTAACCATGAAGAGAGTGATGCCTATAGGGAATATGAGAATGAGAGGGATCATAGAAGAAGGAATGACCGAGGTACCTATAGGAGGCAACCTTTCATGCATAGGAGGTATTTTGGAGAGGAGGAGCAAAGAGGTAAGGAAGCAAATACTAGGATTACTCTTCCAAAGTACCTAGGAGAAGGAGGAGCTGAAGGCTTACTTGATTGGATCATGAAGGTTGACCAAGTGTTTTCTTGCAACCCTACCTTGAGTGAGGAGAAGAGACTCAACCTTGCCATACTAGAGTTTGAGGGATATGCTTTGGTTTGGTGGAACCAAATTCTCATAGATTTCGAAAAGAGGAGGAGACCTTCCATTATCTCTTGGACACAATTGAAAGATGCTCTTAGAGGGAGGTTCATTCCTAAATCTTATGTGAGGGATTTGCATGTCAAGCTCCAAAGGTTGACACAAGGAGGGAGAAGTGTGCAAGATATTACAAAGATCTTGAGCTTACTATGATGAGGGCTGATTGTCAAGAAGAGAAGGAAGCTACATTAGCAAGGTTCACCCATGGATTGAATAGGGAGATCCAAGATGTCTTGGAACTTTAAAGCTTTAGGACCTTGGAAGAAGCTATCCATAAGGCCGAGAAAATAGAGGCTCAAATGAAGAGAAAATTCACCATGAAGAAGTTCTACACTAGTGGTTCTTCAAGTTGGAAGGAGAGGCAAAAGAAGGAGGGTTCATTCAAGCCTTCTTCCAAGTTTGGCCGAGAAGACAAAGGTAAAGATGTTCCTAAACTCAATTCTAAACCATCTAACATCAAGTGTTTTAAATGTTTAGGTCATGGACACATTGCTTCTCAATGCCCAAACAAGAAGACTATGATAGTAAGGATGGATGGAGGAGTCACAAGTGAGGAGTCAAGCCACTCTTCAAGTGAGCATGAAGGAGAAAATGCAAGTGAGCACTCAAGTGAAGAGATGGCCGAAGAAGGTGACCTCCTCATGGTGAGAAGGATGCTAGGAAGTGCCTACCATGAGCTTGATGACACTCAAAGGGAAAACATCTTTCACACAAGATGTAACATACAAGGGAAGGTTTGCTCTTTGATAATTGATAGTGGTAGTTGCACTAATGTAGTGAGTACTAGACTAATAGAGAAACTTGATTTGAAAACTTCCCCACATCCCAAACCCTATAAACTACAATGGTTAAGTGAGAAGGGAGAACTAGTAGTAGACAAACAAGCCTTAGTTGCATTTAATATAGGAAAATATCATGATGAAATCTTGTGTGACATAGTTCCTATGGAGGCAACTCATATGCTACTAGGTAGGCCATGGCAATTTGATAGACATGCCTTACATGATGTTGTAGCAAATACTTATGTTTTTTCTCATGTTGGCTGCAAGGTACATCTCAAACCATTATCACCTAGGGAGGTTATTGAAGATCAAGTCAAAATGAAGATGAAAAGGGAGGAAGAAAAGAAAGCTTTGGCCGAGAGTTCCAAAGCCAACCATATTTCTAAGGGCTCGGCCGAGAGCTCTAAGAAGTCTTCAAAGCTTGCTACTCCAAGCCCTAAGCCTAAAAGCAAGAAAGAAAAGGCTAAGAGTAGTGAAGATACTAAAGGGAGTTTCTTGATTGAGAGAGGAGAGGTTAAGAGGGAATTCCTAGCTAGGAAATCTATGTACTTATGTTTACCTTCACCTTTATTTTTGAGTGCTACATGTATAGGTGATCAAGGTGCTTTAGATGACTTGCTAGAAGAGTTTGGAGATGTATTCCCCAAGGAGATACCTCACAGCCTACCACCATTGAGAGGGATAGAGCATCAAATTGACCTCATTCCGGGTGCACCTCTCCCAAATAGGCCAACCTATAGAACTTCACCCCAAGAGACACATGAGATTGAGAGACAAGTGCAAGAGTTGTTAAGCAAAGGTTGGGTGAAGGAAAGCTTGTCTCCATGTGCTTCACCTGTGATACTTGTTCCTAAGAAGGAAGGAACATGGCGTATGTGCACGGATTGTAGAGCAATCAATAACATCACCATAAGGTATCGCCACCCCATCCCTATACTTGATGATCTTTTAGATGAGTTGCATGGTTCCACTATTTTTAGTAAAATAGATCTTAAGAGTGGATACCATCAAATTAGGATGAAGGAAGGGGATGAATGGAAAACGGCCTTCAAAACTAAATTTGGATTGTATGAATGGCTTGTAATGCCTTTTAGTTTGTCAAATGCGCCTAGTACCTTCATGAGGTTGATGAATCATGTCTTGAGAGAATTTATTGGAAAGTTTGTTGTAGTGTATTTTGATGATATTCTTGTATATAGCAAATCTTTTCATGAACATTTGACTCATTTGAGACATGTATTAGGAGCTCTTAGGACACAAACCTTATATGCTAACCAAGATAAATGCACATTTGCCACGGATAGTGTAGTGTTTCTTGGTTTTGTTGTGAGTTCACTAGGTGTGCAAGTGATGCAATCCTCAAGGAGAATAGCATAAGAGACACGGATCTTCATGCTTCAATGGAGGCTTGGTGTTTAGGAAGAAGAAGCACACGGCCTCAAGGAGAAAAGAAAGAAGAAAAACGGATTAGAAGAGGAATGGAAGCGCCATGGCAAGTGCCAATAAGCTTGAGGTGGAACCGCCACAATGGAGCAAGGATGCCATTGATGAGATTCAAGGTTCTTCACAAGAACACAAGAGAGAAAACACTCTCAATTTTCTGAATTCAATTCTCAATTAATCAAAAGTGTTTACAATTCAAACAAAATCCTATTTATACTAGGTGTAGGTGGCGCCAACTTAGAGAACAAGTTTCTTATCTTCACCCTTGGATCTAACTTGGGATCAACGTGTGGAAAGCTCTCTCAAGCACCTCACATGGATCACCAAGCTCCATCCTTGGATCAAGAAAAGATCCTAGGGTCACGGTGTGGAGCTTAAGTGGTGGGAAAAGCATGTCTTAAGTTTGAATTCTAGCCTCTTGATTAGATCTAAATCAAGTGGTTAGAGTTCACTTAAGAAGTGGTGTCAAAAGCATGGCTTGGCTGAATTTGAACTCAACCATTAGATTAGAATTTGTAGATCCCATCTAAAGGTTGAGATTCAAATTGAGTTAGTGCTTCTTCCACTACTTTCCCTCCAAATCTCTTCCACTCTCTCCCAAGAGAGTGTGCGCCACTCTCTCCCTCTTTGGTAGAGATTTTTGTTTTTATTTTGGCACCCCTAGGCCGTGAGCCATACTAGCACATGTGTGTCCAATTATTCAAAACTTAACTCCTAATTACAAATTACAAATACTAGAAAAATTACAAGTCCTATTACAATTTAAAAAGAAGTATTGAGTTGACTCTTGACTTGAGAGTTGACTTTGACTTTGGAGTTGACTCTCCACTTCTTCTTGTATTTTCTTTTTCATGGACCTTGTGATTCTTCTAGACAAGGATGTTCCTCCATCAAACCCTCCTTCTTGAGTTGAACTTGTCCTCAAGTTATGCTCCTCTTCACCTACAACAAAAGGAGATAAATCACTAACATTGAAAGAATTACTACAAGTATAAGTGTTAGGGAGGTCAAGTTTGTAAGCATTTGGTCCAAGTTTTTGGAGAATCTTGAAAGGAGCGTCTCCTCTAGGTGAAAGTTTTGATCCCCTAAGAGTAGGGAATCTCTCCTTCCTTAGATGAAGCCAAACCAAATCTCCTTCTTGAAATTGAACATCTTTCTTATGTTGGTTTGCCTTAGCCGCCACCTTGGTGTATCTCCTCTCGATTTGATCCTTAATTTTTGCATGGAGGGTCTTCACTCTCTCGGCCTTGCTAGCTCCATCTACATCCAAAGCAAACTCAAGTGGCAAAGGAATAAGATCAAGAGGTGTTAGTGGGTTAAATCCATATACAATTTCAAATGGAGAGTACTTAGTAGTTACATTTACTACTCTATTATAAGCAAACTCAATAAATGGTAAATGCTCCTCCCAAGTCTTCACATTATCCCTAACAAAACACCTTAGTAGTTGACCTAATGTCCTATTAACCACCTCGGTTTGGCCATCCGTTTGAGGATGACAAGTGGTAGAGAACAAGAGTTTGGTGCCAAGCTTACTCCAAAGAGTTCTCCAAAAATGACTAAGAAATTTGGAATCCCTATCACTCACTATGCTCTTTGGCAACCCATGCAATCTCACCACTTCTTTGAAAAACAAGTTTGCTATGTGTGTGGCGTCATCAACTTTGTGACAAGCACTGAAATGTGCCATTTTAGAAAACCTACACACTATAACAAACAATGAGTCCATTCCCCTTTTGGTTCTAGGCAAACCAAGGACAAAGTCCATAGAAATATCAACCCAAGGGGAATTAGGAATGGGAAGGGGTGTATACAAACCATGATTCATAACCCTAGACTTGGCCCTATGGCATGCAATGCACTTAGATATGAATCGTTCACATCTCTTTTCATGTGTGGCCAATAAAAATGTTCTTGTAATATAGCTAGGGTTTTATCAATCCCAAAATGCCCCATGATGCCCCCTTCATGTGTTTCACATACTAATAAGTCTCTTAAAGATGTCTTAGGCATACACAAAGTTTTTCCTTTAAAAAGATACCCTTCATGCCTATAGAAATCTTTATGAGCCCCATGCACACACATCACGTAAGCTTCACCGAATTCAAGGTCATTTTCATACAAGCATTTGATATGTTCAAAACCTAGCATCTTAGTTTCTAACATGGTAATCAAGGTGTATCTCCTACTAAGTGCATCGGCTACAACATTATTCACACCCTTCTTGTATTTAATGACATAAGGAAAAGTTTCAATGAATTCTACCCATCTTGCATGTCGTTTACCCAATTTTCCTTGGCCCTTCAAGTGCTTCAAAGCCTCATGATCGGTATGCACTATGAACTCTTTGGGAAGGAGGTAGTGTTGCCACACTTGGAAGGCTCTCACTAGGGCATACATCTCCTTGTCATATGTTGAGTAGTTCACTTGTGCACCTTTGAGTTTTTCACTATAATAGGCCACGGGATGTGTTCCTTGTGTCAACACGGCTCCCACTCCTACATTTGAAGCATCACACTCCAACTCAAAAGACAAATCAAAGTTAGGCAAAACAAGAATAGGTGCATTAGTTAACTTTTCCTTTAATAACCGAAAGGCTTCCTCTTGCTTAGGCCCCCACACAAATGGAATTTCCTTCTTAACAAGTTCATTTAAAGGAGAAGCAATTGTACTAAAGTTTTTAACAAATCTCCTATAAAAACTAGCTAAGCCATGAAAACTCCAAACATCTTTTACACAAGTGGGAGTAGGCCACTCTTGTATAGCTTTTACCTTTCCTTCATCAACTTGAACTCCTTCAGAGCTCACTACAAAACCGAGAAATACTACCTTGTTGGTGGAGAAGGTGCATTTGCTCTTGTTGGCATAGAGATGTTCCTTCCTAAGTACTTCCAAGACACATTTCAAATGTGTTAGATGTTCAAGAAAAGTTTTACTATATATCAAAATATCATCAAAGTATACAACTACAAACTTCCCTAAGAACTCTCTCAACACATGGTTCATGAGTCTCATGAAGGTACTAGGTGCATTAGATAAGCCAAATGGCATAACAAGCCATTCATATAACCCAAATTTAGTCTTAAATGCGGTTTTCCACTCATCACCTTGTTTCATTCTAATTTGGTGGTAACCACTTTTAAGATCTATCTTTGAGAATACACAAGCACCATGCAACTCATCTAACAAGTCATCAAGTCTAGGGATAGGATGGCGATACCTAATAGTGATGTTGTTGATTGCTCTACAATCGGTGCACATCCTCCATGTTCCCTCCTTCTTAGGCACTAGTATCACGGGTGATGCACAAGGAGAAAGGCTCTCCTTCACCCAACCCTTGTCCATAAGCTCTTGGACTTGCCTTTGAATTTCATGGTTCTCTTGAGGAGAACTCCTATAGCTTGGACGGTTTGGTAGTGGTGCACCCGGTATCAAGTCAATTTGATGCTCAATGCCTCTTATAGGGGGAAGGTCGTGAGGTATGTCTTTGGGAAAGACATCTTGAAATTCCTCCAATAAGGCTTCCAAGCTTCCTTGCTCACCTACAAAGTTAGAACTCAAAACCAAAGGATTAGGGATGCAAAGAAACATGGACTTCCTAGCTAGATAGTCTCTCTTAAGTTCACTCTTCTCTATCAAGAAACTCTCTTTCTTTTCATTCTTTTTACTTTTCAATTTTTCAAGCTTATGAACCTTAGGATTAGACAACTTCCCTTTGGCTTTACCTCCCTTGGAGCTCTCGGCCGTGGGCTTGTCACCATGCCTTGGTGTGCCCTTGGAGCTCTCGGCTAAGGTGAGTTGCTTCTTTTGGTCTCTCTTAAGCTTCATCTTTATTTGATCTTCACAAACCTCCTTAGGTGTTAGTGGTTTGAGTGTAACCTTCTTACCTACATGAGAAAGAATGTAAGTATTGGCAACTCCATCATGTATAGCCTTTCTATCAAATTGCCATGGTCTACCAAGGAGTAAGTGTGTGGCCTCCATAGGAACAACATCACAAAGTACTTCATCATTATATTTGCCAATAGTAAAAGATATGAGTACTTGTTTGTCTACCACTAACTCTCCTTTTTCACTCAACCATTGTAGCTTATATGGTTTAGTATGTGAAGATGTTTTCAATTTTAATTTATCCACTAATCTAGTGCTTACTACATTAGTGCAACTACCACTATCAATAATTAAAGAGCATATCTTCCCTTCAATAGTACATCTACTATGGAAGATATTCTCCCTTTGTGAATCATCAAGCTCCTTACTTACATTGCTTAGCATCCTCCTTACCATCAAGAGATCTCCCTCCTCGGCTTGTTCAAAGGATGAATGCTCACTTGCACTTGATGCCTGATGGAGGACCATCTCCAAAAGCCCAACCAAACTCTCCAACCTTACTTTTCAATTTTGGGCCTCTAATAAAATTCGCTGCTGATTTTTGCATCTGACCTGTTTTAGTATTTCGATCATAACTCGAGCTACACAAGTCCAATTGATGCGTTCTTGGTGCCAATTTAAAGAAGACTTCAAGGGCTACAAAAGCTATGAAGACACCAAAACCCAGTTCGAACTGCAACTAGTTGGAAAATTAGCTTGAAGTTAGCGTTGGAATGCTTCCAGCAATTTTCAGCGAAATGTTTTAATGTTTAGGCTTATTAGTAGTTTTCTTTCAATTATGTAATTGTTTTAAGGATTTAATTTGAGCCTAAACTTGTGATAAAAAAATAATTAGTGACCCTTAGATAGGATTCTAATCCAAGGGTTAAGCTTAGAAGCTTGGAGTGCAAGCTTGGAACCATGACCATTAGATGAGGATACTAATCCAAGGGCTAAGCTTAGAAGCTTGGAGTGCAAGCTTGATGCCATAAC
This sequence comes from Hylodesmum podocarpum, assembly GCA_026586105.1. Lineage (NCBI taxonomy): Eukaryota > Viridiplantae > Streptophyta > Magnoliopsida > Fabales > Fabaceae > Hylodesmum > Hylodesmum podocarpum. The sequence goes on from JALJEV010001349.1 coordinate 1,174,130, forward strand.
CGTTGGATGAGGATCTACATCCAAGGGTGGAGGATTGATCCTTGTCCTCCAAGCTAATCAAGCTTCCACCACAAGCTTCCCTTCATAGCCATTAGATTAGAATCTAATCCAAGGGTGGACATTAGTTCCTTCCATAGCAAGCTAAGCACCACACCTTAGTAGTATAAATAGGATTTCCTTTGTAATTCATACACTTTTTGATTAATTGAGAATTGAATTCAGAAAATTGAGAGTGTTTTCTCTCTTGTGTTCTTGTGAAGAACCTTGAATCTCATCAATGGCTTCCTTGCTCCATTGTGGCGGTTCCACCTCAAGCTTATTGGCACTTGCCATGGCGCTTCCATTCCTCTTCTAATCCGTTTTCTCCATTTTTTTTCTCCTTGAGGCGCAAGCTTCTTCTTCCTAAACACCTAAGTCTCCATTGAAGCATGAAGATCTGTGACTTCTATGCTATTCTCCTTGAGGATTGCATCAATGCCTCACTCTCACTAGATGATGAGCTTGAATCTTCACTTGTGATTGCTCCATCATTCCTCACCATCATAGCTTTCTTGTTTGGACAATGAGAGGCTATGTGGCCATGACCTAAACATTTGAAACATTTAATAGAACTAGGTTTAGAAGAGTTAGGATGTACCTCCTTTACCTTAGTGTTGTCTCGGTCATATGGCTTTCTCATGTTGGAGTAGCCTTCTCTCTTGCCTTTGTCTCTCCAAGAGTTAGAGGATGAAGTAGAGGATCTCTTGAAGGTGCCTCTCCTCTTTATTTGTTGCTCCACCTTCTCGGCCTTGTGGATGGCCTCCTCTATGGTCACATAGCTTTGGAGCTCAAGAATGTCTTGAATCTCCCTATTAAGTCCATGGGTGAACCTAGCTAGTGTGGCCTCTCTAGCCTCTTGGTAGTCACATCTTAGCATAGTTAACTCAAGCTCCTTATAGTACTCTTGCACACTCTTGGTCCCTTGAGTCAACCTTTGGAGTTTTATATGTTGGTCTCTCTCATAGGTGGGTGGCACAAACCTAGCTCTCATAGCTTCCTTTAGTTGGGTCCATGAGGTGATTTGTGGTCTCCTCCTCCTCTCACCATCTACTAGAATTTGATTCCACCACACTAATGCATATCCTTCAAACTCCAATATAGCTAAGTTCAACTTCCTTTCTTCATTCAAAATGGGATAGCATGAGAAAACTTGGTCTAATTTCATGATCCACTCTAGATAGATTTCGGCACTTCCTTCTCCATTAAACTTAAGTAGGTTTAGCTTAAGGTTCCTCTCATCTATCCTACCTTCTCCCTCAAAGTAATGGTTGCCTCGGCCATACCCTCCAAAATCACCAAAATTTTCCCTTCTATCTCCCCTTCTACCTCTCATATGACCCCTATACTCATGGTCATCTTCATCATTGCTTCCACCTTCACTACTCCTAGGTGTATGTTGACTTCCTCTACTAGCACTTCCTCGGTTACTAGAATTTCCAGCACCCTTAGGTTCATGATTTGCATGGTTTCCACTTGTCTCACCAAGGATCTTCTTCTCTAGTTCCTTCCTAATCTTCCTCTCTTCCTTAGCTCTCCTTTCTAGATCAAACCTCTCCTCTAAACTAGTTTGTAACATACTCTTCATTAATTCCATCATTTTTCTAGTTTTAGGTGATAGGTCATTTCCTACACTAGGATAACTATCCATAGCTGCACAACAAGGATTAGTACACAAAAATATAGAGAAAATAGGATCCTTTCCACTCACTAAGTGTATGCACTCAAGCCACTCGTATTTCACACTTCAAGACTTTTTCTCTAATGTTCTCTCTTGTCTTTTTCCACTCAACCTCTCTTAATACTCTTGTTCAAACCTCTAATCAATCATTCAAGGTCCAAGTATCCAAAGTGAAAGAGGAACGGTTCTAGAATCAAGCCTAAGAATTCCAAGAAATACAAACTCAAGACAAAACTTAGGAGTCCAAAATGACAAGCAATAAAAGGTACTCAATGAACAAAATTTTGGCTACTCAAATATAGGAATGTATATGTGACAAAGGCACTAATACTACTGCAGTTTAGACAGCCACAAACAATGCTCAAAACTGGAAAAATTCCAGCGAATCAAGAATTTTATGAACAAGCCAATTTACAAGCAATTTTGGCACCAATTTAGCAACCGAATTTAGGCAATTTTGCAAGTGAATTTTGTGAAGTGATTTTAAGTGATTAGGTGCAGTTTTCACCACTGTACAGCCAGGTAATATGCTCAAAAATACAGGGGAAAAAACAGAGTTTCAAGTTACCAAGCACATCACACACCACAAGTTCAAGAATCTAGGCTACTAGCAATCTAAACTCAAGTTTTGGTGATAATGCTTAGTCCTAAGTGTCTCTAGTACTCTAAGTCCTTTGAACCACTAATTTTGGGAGTGTTTAGAGGCTCAATTAGTCAAGGTACTGCACTGCACAATTAGGCTTAAATTTCACTAAATTCACTTTTCATTTGCTCTTTTTCTATTCACTTGAATTTTCACTAGAATTTCACTTTTCTTGTTTTCTCTTCTCTTTGATTTTTCTTGTGATTCTTTTTCTTGTAATCTTTCTTTTGATTTTCTTTTTCCTTGACTTTTTATACTTCTTTTCTTGACTTTCTTTTGCTGGACCGAAATTAGAAAAACCTAAGACTAAGGCAAAATTAAGTCTAAAATTACTAGTAAGCAAGATTAAGCATGGTGAAAGCTACTTGAACTTGTAATGCACAATTCTTAGCACTTAAAACATGTGAACAGCACCTTAAACACATTCAAATCATGGATTCACAGATTGACATGGATTTTGGCACGGTTCATATGAAGCAAAAGCAAGAACATATGTGAAAATTACTAGAACAAGCTTAGAAAGAAAATTAAACGGTGAAAACACAAGGAATTGATAGGAATTTTAGATCTAGGAATTTTTTAAACATGAAAACTCAAATTCAAGATGAAGACAACTCAAGGAACATGTGAAGAACTCAAGCAAGTTCATACAACATGAAACTACACAAGAAATTGAAGAGAAAAACGGAAATTCAAGGTAAGGAAAATTCAAACCGATAGAATGCTCCAATTGAAGTAGAACAAGCTCTAGATACCAAATTTGATTTAATCCTCAAGGAGAATAGCATAAGAGACACGGATCTTCATGCTTCAATGGAGGCTTGGTGTTTAGGAAGAAGAAGCACACGGCCTCAAGGAGAAAAGAAAGAAGAAAAACGGATTAGAAGAGGAATGGAAGCGCCATGGCAAGTGCCAATAAGCTTGAGGTGGAACCGCCACAATGGAGCAAGGATGCCATTGATGAGATTCAAGGTTCTTCACAAGAACACAAGAGAGAAAACACTCTCAATTTTCTGAATTCAATTCTCAATTAATCAAAAGTGTTTACAATTCAAACAAAATCCTATTTATACTAGGTGTAGGTGGCGCCAACTTGGAGAACAAGTTTCTTATCTTCACCCTTGGATCTAACTTGGGATCAACGTGTGGAAAGCTCTCTCAAGCACCTCACACGGATCACCAAGCTCCATCCTTGGATCAAGAAAAGATCCTAGGGTCACGTGTTGGTCCCTATGTGTGAATCTAGAGGGGGGTGAATAGATTCTAGTTCCACTATAGCCCAATTTTTGCGAGTTTCTATTTCCTTTTAATTCAAACAAAACTATTCTTGATTACCTATCAATAGTTGAGATAGATAAGCGAGAAATATCAAAGATACACATCGGAAATACCAAAAGGAATAATCAGAATCACGTTAGTAATCAATATACAGCGTAATCAATATCAGTATCTAACTGTTCCAGTTTTAGTTGATTACCGAGTCAATTACCGAGTTAATTACCAAGCTAATTGCAGAAATTAAACAGTTATAACAGCAATTAATGGTAAATGGTAAAGAGAAGAAGGAAGAAGAAGAGTACACAGTGATTTATACTGGTTCGGCCCACTGCCTACATCCAGTCCTAACCCAACAACTGTTGCGATCGGTTTTCCACTATCGAATGATCCCTTTTGTGTTCTTTTACATTCACTCTGCAACAAACAACACAAAAACGAAATCAAAACACCCAAAAACCTGTTCTTTAACCCAAAGAACAGTTCTTCCCTGACCTTGGAACACCCAAGATCAAACCTTTGAGAACACACTTCTCAAAGTCCTTTACTCTATCCAGAGAGACCTCTCTCCTAGAGTAACAACCCAAAAACTAAAAGGTAAACAAAAGATCAGTTTAGAAAACACCTGGAGTGTAGATCTGATCACAAAAGAAAACACAATGAATACCACCCAGTCAGAGAAAAGATCAAGTTTTGCCCTTTCTTTATGAAAACTTGATGAACTCTTGAAGTTCTTTATGGGTTTCTTGGAAAAGATGATAAACTCAGTTTTGAGAGAATTTGAAAGTGTATGAACTTGTCTAAAACTTATGTTCCAAGATCTTATGTTAATTTTTTGAGAAAAGAGAATTTATATATTCAATTAAAAACTCAATTTGGACAACTTAATGTTTTTCTGATAGGGGTAATCGACTGCCAGGGGTTGGTAATCGATTAAACCAGTGAACAAAGGTTTCCAGGGTGATTTTTAGCCATGGTAATCGATTAACCCGAGGGGGTAATCGATTACTCCAGTAAAAAATGAATTTCCACACTCTGTTACCTACTGTTGGTAGTTGATTACCTGCTGTTGGTAGTTAACTACCTACTGTTGGTAATCTATTACCTCAGTTGGTTACCAAAGACATTTTCAAACCAATTTTGAGAGGGAAATCAAACATTTGATACATGAGAAATCACACTAGATTCCCAAGCTCTCCAGGGTATTCAAACAAAGAACAACCACATACATGCCTAAACTAAACAATCAATACATGTGAAACTCCTAATTACAATTCGTCTAAGAAAACCAAAATTACATAAACATCAAAAGCAAAACAACAAGAGAGACTCCAAAGCATCTTCAAGCTTTAAGTCCAACAATTTCCCCCTTTTTGGTGTTGATCTTCTAAGAATCCTGCAACTGTTAGAGATATCCAAATATGCAGTATATACATTGCAGATTCACAGTACAATCTATCTTAAACAGAGCATTATACTATCAATCATCAAGTAAAATCATCCATTCAACAATATAAGACATGATTCAATTCACAATCATAGATCAAGACCAGAAGAATTAAAAACAAAATCAGAATATAAACCATAAAGCGAAACTATTACAACCATATCGAATTGTTCAAGTTCAAATATCCAAAAACATAAATTGTTCAGAGCAACCCAAAATAACAGTTCAAACAGTTTAACCATAAAGCGTAGAACCAAATGCTACCGAAAACTACTCAATATTACTCAACTACTCAATATAAGCTACTCTATTCTACTCCCCCTATCTAGGATAACCTATACATCCATTCATTCTCCCCCTATTTGGTATATCAAGAAGCAAAAGAGAGAAGAGTGATAAGAAGGGAACACTAGAGTGCATCTAAGCGAGTATGAAGAGACTCCAGCAGCTCCTTGAGATCCAAGAAGCGAGCATTGCTTGCAGCCTCCATATCATCCAATCTTTTGGCAATGGTAGCTTCCAGCTCATCCATCCTATCAATGACAATTGATTCAAAACGGGATTTAGGGATGTACTCCCTGTAACTCGCCGAATCATCATCATCGAAGGTGGATCGGTTGTAGCTTCTGTTTGTTGTTGTTGTTGTGGGGCTTCTTCCCTTGGCACCCATCCAGCATCGGTTTTTGTCAATCGCATCATCTTTAACACTTTGTCTCCAATGATGTGAATGTCCTTCACCAAGTCTCTGCTTTCATTTGTAGTATCAACCTGAAAATGCTCAATCAAACGTGAAATAAACAGAGAATAGGGGCATTTGTTGTCAAATAGCCTTCTCGTCTTGAGCATGTTGTCCATCACAACATGTGCCCAGTCGATTTGAATGCCATTTTTCAACGCAGCCATCATCACCATGTCTTCCTCATTGATCTGTGCGTGATTGGCTCCTCTTGCAGCTAGGATCCAGCAAATTGTATAGTGAAGAAGATGATCGTCGGCGTTCAGCCCGCCGGTGTTGTAGGTGATCTTCTTCCCACGCTCCTTTCTTGCAGCCTTTTCCGCTTCCCATGCCTCGGGATTTTTGAGTAGGCTCATAAAGAAAGAATCTTTGTGAAGCTTGATTCCTTGTGCGTGCAAGTGCTCAATCGTACGATGTATACCTTCATTCTTAAATCCAGCAAAACGGAAAAATATATCATGAGTCAAAATCATAGGTTTGCCTTTTGCCTCGGAGATTACCATTCCGGTGGCTTGGTGTGGTCGGAGGTTGGAGTAGAAAACTCTCACTAGATCGGGGTATATGTGACCCTTCAGACCAACAAACTTCTCAAGGTTCTGATCTCGGAGCAAAAAGTGAAATGTGAACCCTTGTGCATCCAGCCATCGGAGGTCCAAAATCTTCGCCGGAACGAGTTCCTTGTTTGCGAAATCTCCATAGAAACGTGATTCTTGTGCAGTAGAGGTGAACCACGGATTGATTGGGCGTGCCACGGTTTCTCCGGGAGATGTGGGTTCTTTCCTCTTGGAGGAGGATTCACCCTTCTTTGATCGGGGCGAAACTCTTGGCTTAGGCTTATGACCTACATGCTTGATCCGCTTGCCTCGTCCTTGCTCTTCCATTGATGGTGGTGGTGGAGAAGATGAAGAAGATGAAAGGGGGTTTTAGGGTTAGAGAGAGAAAGAGATTTTTAGGGTTTGTGAGATGTGTAGAATGAAACCCAAAACCTGAAAATCACTTATAAAACTTCCACAATTGAGGTTAGATTCAATGAACAAAGTATTGGACTCTAAGAAATTGTAATCGATTAAGCCCAAAACCATGAAAAACACTTGAAAAACCCTTTCAGCAGCGAAGGTAATCGATTACCCTTACGTGGTAATCGATTACTCCAGTGAGTAACCAAAAACTTTGAAAACAAAGGCCAAGGTAATCGATTAACCAGCCAAGGTAATCGATTACTCCAGTGGCTCACAAACTGGAAAAACTCATTTTGAAATCGTGGTAATCGATTACCAAGTGGGGTAATCGATTACTCCAGAGAGTAATTCACCAAAAACTTTGAAATCAAGCTAGGTAATCGATTGAAACGAAATGGTAATCGATTATCTATATCAGAAACATTGAAAACACTTGATTTTACATGTTTTGAAACATAATGGTCATGACTATGTAATGTAATGAACTCATACCTTGTTGGAGCACCATGAATGATCCAACTTACCATACTTAGAGAATTCATAAGAGATGTTCCTCACTTAGTATACCAAGATTGGTTCTAAGTTTGAAGAATCTCTCCTTAGGTAGGGGCTTTGTGAAGATATCCGCGAGTTGATTCTCCGTTTCAATGAACTCCACTTCACAGTCACCTTTCTCAACATGATCCCTTATGAAATGATGGCGCACCTCAATATGCTTTGTTCTTGAGTGCAAACCGGTTCTTCGTGATGATTGATTGCACTTGTATTGTCACACTTGATAGGAATGTGATCAAGCTTTAGTCCAAAATCTTCAAGTTGTTGCTTCAACTAAATGGTTTGAGCACAACAGCTACCCGCAGCAACATACTCTGCTTCTACTGTTGATAGAGCAACACATGTTTGTTTCTTGTTGTACCATGAGACTAAGCTTTCTCCAAACAAGTGACAAACACCACTCGTGCTTTTTCTATCTGTTTTGCATCCTGCAAAATCTGAATCACTAAAACCGACTAGAGTAGGGGACGTACCTTTGGGATACCACAAACCACAGTTCGTTGTTCCTTTGAGGTACTTAGAATTTTCTTCAGCGATCATGTGTGATTGTTTTGGAGCAGATTGAAATCGCGCACAAACACAAACACCGAACATTATATCCTGCTCATTTGTGAGATACAAGAGTGATCCAATGATCCTCCGTACTTTGTTTGGTCCACTTTTAGTCCTGTAGCATCATTATCTAAAAAGAGATTAGTTGACATAGGTATATTAGAGATCTTACAACTTTCCATGTCGAATTTCTTCAACAACTCTTTAGTATACTTTGCTTGATGTATAAAGGTTCCTTCTTTCAGTTGCTTGACTTGCAGTCCTAGGAAGAATTTGAGTTCTCCCATCATAGACATGTCAAACTCTCCCTGCATGCTTTCCACAAATTCTTCACACAGAGATTGATTAGTTGATCCAAAAATGATATCATCAACATACACTTGGACCAATAAAATACTGTTAGACTTTCTCCTTATGAAAAGAGTTTTGTCAACATTACCTCTGTTGAATCCTTTTGACAAAAGAAACTTACTTAACCTTTCATACCATTGTCTAGGGGCTTGCTTCGACCGGGTAGAGGGCCTTCTTTAGCTTGTACACATGCTCGTGGTAAGCTGAAGTCAAGTGAAACCGGGGAGGTTGTGAAACAAAGACTTCCTCGTTAATGTAGCCATTTAAGAACGCACTTTTAACATCCATCTGAAACAACTTAAAATCATGAATGCAGGCAAAAGCAAGTAAGACTCTTACATCTTCTAATCTAGCAACTGGGGCGTATGTTTCATCAAAGTCTATTCCTTCTTGTTGATTATATCCCTTAGCTACTAATCTTGCCTTATTCCTAACCACTATTCCATTTTCATCTAGCTTATTCTTAAACACCCATTTTGTTCCAATTAGATTCATATCTCTCTTAAAAGGTACTAACTCCCAAACGTCATTCCTTTTAAATTGATTTAACTCCTCATGCATAACATTCATCCAAAATTCATCATTAATAGCATCATCAACACAAGAGGGTTCAAATTGAGATACAAACGCATAATCATCACAGAACATATTATGAGAGGATCTTGTGGATACTCCCTTATGGATGTCACCAATGATATTGTCAAGAGATAAGTCTCTTGTTTCCTCCATTCTCTTGGCAGGTCATGAGAATTGGTTGGTGTATCTTGCTGTAAATGTGGTTTATTGTTGCTGTCTTCACCTGTAAACTCATCATCATCAACAAAAACACTTCCCTTTTGGGGATTATTAGATTCATCAAACTTTACATGTACAGATTCTTCAATGCACATTCTCCTTTTATTGAAAACTCTGTATGCTTTACTTGTAGATGAATAACCAATAAACACACCCTCATCCGCATTGGCGTCAAACTTTCCAAGTGGCTCTTTGTCATTATTCAGAACAAAACATTTGCACCCGAATACTCTAAAATGAGAAATATTGGGTTTCTTGTCCTTATAGAGTTCATAGGGGGTTTTCTTTAAAAAGGGACGAATCACTATTCTGTTTAGAACATAGCAAGCAGTGGAAACTGCATCAGCCCAAAAGTGTTTAGGCAGTGCACTCTCACTTAACATAGTTCTAGCTAGTTCTATCAAGGATCTGTTTTTCCTCTCAACAACCCTGTTTTGTTGCGGAGTTCTTGGAGCGGAAAAGTTGTGATCGATTCCATATTTTTCACAAAATTTTTCAAAAGGTTCATTTTCAAATTCCCCTCCATGATCACTTCTAAGAGACTTGATTTTCAAATCTTTTTCGTTTTGTATTCTTTTGGCAAGAGTTTTAAAAACTTTGAAGGTCTTGTCTTTATTTGGTATAAATGCAACCTAAGCAAAACGAGAGAAATCATCTACTAAAACTAGTCCATATAGGTTTCCACCCAAACTAGTAGTTCTAGATGGACCAAAGAGATCCATGTGCAGTAGCTCAAGTGGTCTAGAAGTTGAAACAACATTTTTGGTTTTAAAGGAGCTTTTAGATCGCTTGCCCTTCCGGCATGCATCACATAGGCCTTCTCTTTTGAACTTCAAGTTAGGTAACCCTTGTACTAGGTTCTTAGAAGAAAGCTTGTTCAGCTGATGAACATCAATATGAGCTATACGTCTATGCCAAAGCCATGATAAATCATCGTTTGACATAAGACATGCATGATATGATGATGTATGATCAAGTTCAAGGATGTAGATGTTACCATGTGTCTTACCGACCATTAATACCTCACTCGAATCATCACTCATCGATATTGCAAAGCAACCATTATCGAATGATACTTGATAGCCTTTGTCGCATAGTTGGCTAATACTTAGAAGATTGAATTTCAAACCTTCCACAAGCAGTACATCTTCAATCACAGTGTTGGATTTGTCTCCAACTGCACCTATACCCAGTATTTTCCCTTTGTTGTTATCTCCATACACTACTGAACCGGATTCTTTTGATTTGTAGGAGATAAAATTGCTCTTGTCGCCTGTCATATGTCTTGAGCAGCCGCTATCCAAATACCAAGTTGAGTGTTTGGCTCTCAAGCATACCTACACAGAAAAAGATATCACTTTGTTTTTGGTACCCAAGTTTTGTTGGGTCCATTGGTGTTAGAGTTATGACTATCTTTCCTAATCCATTTAAACAATCCACTAGTTATTCCTTCCTTTCTAATCATGCAATTATAAGAGTTATGTCCAGATTTCATACAATAACTACATGAGAGAGTTCTGTTTTTGCTGGTTTGTCTAAATGCAAAGAACTTCATGTTATTCCTTTTCAAGGAGACATCAAAAGACTTACATTTTGAACAGGGCAGTTTCAAGATATCATTTTCCTTTTTCAAACTTTGAACATCAGTTTTCAAAACAGAAATATCATTTTCCAAATCAGTAATTTTGTTTTTCAAAACCTTGTTCAACTTGCCTAGTTTTTCGGCTTCCTTGTAAAGTTCACAAAAAGCAGTTTGCAGCTCATCATAGTCAAAAGTAGATGAATCGGAATCACTTACCTCATCATCAGATGTTGGATTTGCCATGAGACACAAATTTGCTTCTTCATTATCACTTCCACTAGAGGTTGAGGAATCATTCTCTTCCCAAGCTATGTATGCCTTTTTCTTGCGAAATCTGTCTTTCTTGGGCATTTCTTCATGTTCTACTCTTCTAGGCTCACTGTTGTTACCTTTCTTCATGTTGGGGCACTCCGATTTGTAGTGACCCATTTTTCCACACTCATAACAAGTGACCTTTAAAGATGAACTCTCATTCCTCTTGAAGCCTTTTCTGAAATTGTTGAATCTCCTTTTATCATTGTTCCTCTTCATGAACTTTTTAAATTTCCTTACCATGAGATTCATATTTTCCTGTTCAGATTCACTACCACAGCTTGATGCATCGCTCTCACTAGCTGTGTCTTCCAACTTGAGTGCCTGACCTTTGGCTTTCTTATCTTTTTGTTCCTCATCAGTAATACGGGACATATCCATTTCATATTCCCTCAACTTACCAAATAACTCTGCACTTGTCATCAAGGCTAGGTTCTTTGATTCGGTGGATTTGTGGAGTTGGTTGCCATTTTCTGCTCAACGATTTCAGCAACTTCACATTGACTTCTTCCTCAACGAAGATCTTACCAAGTCCTTTGAGATGGTTCACGATGTGTGTGAAACGTTTCTGCATATCCATCACGGACTCACCTTGTGCCATTCTAAAGGTTTTGTATTCTTGGATCAAGGTATTCTTCCTTGCCCTTCGTACTTCAGCGGTTCCTTCGTGTGTGACCCTTATTAGATCCCAAGCTTCTTTTGGTCGTGTTGCAAGTCTGAAATTTGAAAAATTCATCTGAATTCAAAGCAGAATGTATGATATTTAAAGCTTTTGCATCATTTTCAGCTCTCCTAATTTCTTCTTGTTCCCATCTCTCAAATGGTTTTTCAATCTCATTCCCATTTTCTATGTATGTGGGGACCTTGAAATCAGTCACAACCGCTTGCCAAATGCTTCAATGTACAGACTCCATAAAGATTTTCATCCTCACTTTCCAAAAAGGATAGTTATCACCACAAAACAGAGGAGGTCTGTTAATAGAGGCACCTTCAACGAATGGTAATTGATTACCGGCCATTCTAAGGAACTATGGATCAAAATCTAGAGCAACCTACTAGATAAAGCTCTGGTACCAATTGTTGGTCCCTATGTGTGAATCTAGAGGGGGGGTGAATAGATTCTAGTTCCACAATAGCCCAATTTTCGCGAGTTTCTATTTCCTTTTAATTCAAACAAAACTATTCTTGATTACCTATCAATAGTTGAGATAGATAAGCGAGAAATATCAAAGATACACAGCGGAAATACCAAAAGGAATAATCAGAATCACGTTAGTAATCAATATACAGCGTAATCAATATCAGTATCTAACTGTTCCAGTTTTAGTTGATTACCGAGTCAATTACCGAGTTAATTACCAAGCCAATTGCAGAAATTAAACAGTTATAACAACAATTAATGGTAAATGGTAAAGAGAAGAAGGAAGAAGAAGAGTACATAGTGATTTATACTGGTTCGGCCCACTGCCTACATCCAGTCCCAACCCAACAACTGTTGCGATCGGTTTTCCACTATCGAATGATCCCTTTTGTGTTCTTTTACATTCACTCTGCAACAAGCAACACAAAAACGAAATCAAAACACCCAAAAACTTGTTCTTTAACCCAAAGAACAGTTCTTCCCTGACCTTGGAACACCCAAGATCAAACCTTTGAGAACACACTTCTCAAAGTCCTTTACTCTATCCAGAGAGACCTCTCTCCTAGAGTAACAACCCAGAAACTAAAAGGTAAACAAAAGATCAGTTTAGAAAACACCTGGAGTGTAGATCTAATCACAAAAGAAAACACAATGAATACCACCGGTCGAGAGAAAAGATCAAGTTTTGCCCTTTCTTTATGAAAACTTGATGAACTCTTGAAGTTCTTTATGGGTTTCTTGGAAAAGATGATAAACTCAGTTTTGAGAGAATTTGAAAGTGTATGAACTTGTCTAAAACTTATGTTCCAAGATCTTATGTTAATTTTTTGAGAAAAGAGAATTTATATATTCAATTAAAAACTCAATTTGGGCAACTTAATGTTTTTCTGATAGGGGTAATCGACTGCCAGGGGTTGGTAATCGATTAAACCAGTGAACAAAGGTTTCCAGGGTGATTTTTAGCCATGGTAATCGATTAACCCGAGGGGGTAATCGATTACTCCAAGAATAAATGAATTTCCACACTGTTACCTCATCTTGTTGGTAGTTGATTACTGTTGTTGGTAGTTAACTACCTACTGTTGGTAATCTATTACCTCAGTTGGTTACCAAAGACATTTTCAAACCAATTTTGAGAGGGAAATCAAACATTTGATACATGAGAAATCACACTAGATTCCCAAGCTCTCCAGGGTATTCAAACAAAGAACAACCACATACATGCCTAAACTAAACAATCAATACATGTGAAACTCCTAATTACAATTCGTCTAAGAAAACCAAAATTACATAAACATCAAAAGCAAAACAACAAGAGAGACTCCAAAGCATCTTCAAGCTTTAAGTCCAACATCACGGTGTGGAGCTTAAGTGGTGGGAAAAGCATGTCTTAAGTTTGAATTCTAGCCTCTTGATTAGATCTAAATCAAGTGGTTAGAGTTCACTTAAGAAGTGGTGTCAAAAGCATGGCTTGGCTGAATTTGAACTCAACCATTAGATTAGAATTTGTAGATCCCATCTAAAGGTTGAGATTCAAATTGAGTTAGTGCTTCCTCCACTACTTTCCCTCCAAATCTCTTCCACTCTCTCCCAAGAGAGTGTGTGCCACTCTCTCCCTCTTTGGTAGAGATTTTTGTTTATATTTTGGCAACCCTAGGCCATGAGCCATACTAGCACATGTGTGTCCAATTATTCAAAACATAACTCCTAATTACAAATTACAAATACTAGAAAAATTACAAGTCCTATTACAATTTAAGAAGAAGTCTTGAGTTGACTCTTGACTTGAGAGTTGACTTTGACTTTGGAGTTGACTCTCCACTTCTTCTTGTATTTTCTTTGTCATGGACCTTGTTATTCTTCTAGACAAGGATGGTCCTCCATCAGCAAGTGGATGAAGCAAAGGTGAAAGCAATAAAAGAATGGCCGACCCCTACATGTGTCAAGGAAGTGAGAAGCTTCCATGGCTTAGCAAGTTTCTATAGGCGGTTTGTCAAAGACTTTAGCACCATTGCTTCTCCATTGAATGAGCTAGTCAAGAGGGAAGTACCTTTTCTATGGGAAGAACCTCAAGAACTTCCTTTTAATTTACTTAAGGATAAGCTTTCTAACGCTCCTATCTTATCTTTACCTAATTTTTCACTGACTTTTGAGCTTAAGTGTGATGCTTCAAATTTAGGTGTTGGTGCGGTTCTAAATCAAAAAGGCCACCCCATTGCTTATTTTAGTGAGAAATTGAAAGGAGCTCAATTGAATTACTCCACCTATGACAAGGAGCTTTATGCATTGGTGAGAGCATTCCAAACTTGGAAACATTACTTGCTTCCCAAGGACTTCATTGTGCATTCGGATCATGAAGCCTTGAAGTATCTCAAGAGCCAAGGGAAACTCAACAAGAGACATGCTAGGTGGGTGGAATTCATAGAAACTTTTCCTTACATCATCAAGCACAAGAAAGGGTCAACCAACATAGTGGCTGATGCCTTGAGTAGAAGGTATACCCTTCTTTCTATGCTTGAGTCTAAATTAATGGGTTTTGAACATGTAAAGACCTTGTATGCTAATGATAGTGATTTCGGTCTCATGTACCAAGAGTGTAACAAGGGTGCTTTTAAGGATTTCTTTAGGTACAAAGATTATCTTTTTAAAGGAACTTGTTTATGTGTACCTAATTGCTCCTTAAGAGAACTTTTGATATGTGAGTCACATGAGGGTGGAATCATGGGACATTTTGGGATAGACAAGACTTTTGCCACTTTGCATGAGCACTTCTTTTGGCCTAAAATGAAAGTGCAAGTTTCCAAGTTTGTAAGAAGGTGCATCACTTACAATAAGGCAAAATCTAGGATATCTAATCATGGTCTTTACACCCCCTTACCCGTGCCCACTTTACCTTGGCTAGACATATCCATGGACTTTGTCCTAGGGTTGCCTAAGACCAAGAGGGGTTCGGATTCCATCTTTGTTGTGGTATGTAGGTTTTCCAAGATGGCTCATTTCTTACCTTGCCACAAGACGGATGATGCTTCTCATATTGCTACTTTGTTCTTCAAGGAAGTAGTAAGAATCCATGGCGTGCCGCAAAACATTGTGAGTGATAGGGATGCCAAATTCCTTGGCCATTTTTGGAGATCACTATGGGGAAGACTTGGTACAAAACTCTTATTTTCTACTACTTGCCACCCCCAAACGGATGGTCAAACGGAGGTAGTCAATAGAACACTAGGACAATTGCTTAGGAGTTTTGTAAAGGATAATGTTAAAACTTGGGAGGAATGCTTACCACATGTAGAGTTTGCTTACAATAGAGTAGCTCATTCTACTACCTCTCTATCTCCTTTTCAAGTTGTATATGGTATTAATCCTCTAACCCCCCTTGATCTTGCTTGTTTACCTTTTGAGATTATTGATGATAGGCAAGGAATGAAGCATGCCGAAAGGATTCAAGAGCTCCATACAAAGGTTAAAGCAAGAATTGAGAAGAAGAATGCACAATATGCCAAGGCTCACAACAAGAACCGCAAGGCCTTTGATTTTAAAGTGGGAGACTTGGTGTGGTTGCATCTTAGGAAAGAAAGATTTCCAAATTTGAGGAAGTCTAAGTTACTTCCTAGAGGGGATGGACCTTTTAGAATTATTGAGAAATTAGACCCTAATGCTTGTAAACTTGACCTTCCTTTGGATTTTGGTGGAAGTAACTCTTTTAATGTATGTGATCTTTCACCTTTTGTAGGTCTTGAGGAAGATGACAACTTGGGGACAAGTTGTGTTCAAGAAGGAGGGTTTGATGGAGGTCCATCTACTCCAACAATGGAAGTCAACAATTCAAGAAGACTAACAAGGTCTATGCTTAGAAGAATACAAGAAGAAGAAGAGAGGAAATTGACTCAAAGTCAAAGTCAACATGAAAGTCAACAGTCAACCTCTCATGAACTTATCTTGGTCAACAAACCTTGTAATAGTCTTAGGATTATTTGAACTTGTAGTTAGGCCTTTTGATTTAATACTTGGACGTGTATTTGCATAAACATGTCACGGCCATGTAATAGGTAGAAAGGCTAAATTTTAGTGTATATTTGAGAGAGAGTGGTGCACACTCTCCCTAGGGAGAGTGGAGAGATTATTTGGAGGGAAGTTAGTGGCAATTCCACTAACTTCAATTCAAACCTAACCGTGAGATGAGATCTACACCAAAGGCTAGGATGAATTCGTGAAGAGCATGCCTTAACACATGTGTGCAAGAATGAATTTAAACCTCTTGATCTAGATTCAATCAAGTGGTGGAAATTCAAACTTGAGTCACATGTCTCTTGCCACTTGAGAGTGAATTTCAACCTCTTGATTTAGATCTAATCAAAGGGATGGAATTCAAACTTAAGACACATGTTTCTTGCCTCTTCTTAACTCAACCGTGGCCATGTGATCACTTCATAATCCTAAGGTTATGAACCTTGATTCGTGTGAAGTGCCTTGATAAGTGCTAGATTATACATGTTTTCCTAGGTATTTTCAGTCCATTTCCATCCATTTTCACTAGGTTTAGCTATAATCTAGATAAGAAAACAATGAAAATTTCATGTTTGTTTAGTGTTAGTTCTTGATGTAGTGTTTTGTTAGTTTTATAAATGTTTCTTGTGTTTTTAAGTCATTTTATCCTCTTTCTTGTTAATTGTAGGTTGATTGAAGAGGAGAAACAAGTTTATGAAGGAAAGCCCATGGACCTAAGAGAAAGACTTGGGGTGCAAGCCACCAAGAAGAAGTGGAATTGAAGCTCAAATCAAGAAATCACTATTCATGTGCTGTCAAACGCGCCTAGGCGCAAATCACTGGTCCATGGAGGCGCGAATTCGCCTTGCTCTCTGTCCAAACGCGCCTAGGCGCATTTGAGGAGCATCCAAGGGCGCAAGGGTGCCAGGGCGCGTGATGGGGCGCGTTTCAACCCCCCTTCTCTGACCAAACGCGCCAAGGCGCGAATAGAGGACCTAGTGGAGGCGCAAGGGCGCGCCTAGGCGCAAATAGAGGCGCAGGACAACCCATCTCTCTGGACAAATGTGCCTAGGCGCGATTCTTTTAAATGGAGGCATTTCATCGGCTATAAAAGGGCTTTTGGGCGCGAATTCACATATACATTTCATAATTCAGTTTTCTGTTTCTTTCTCTGTACGCTTCTTGCATTTTCTCTCTTCTCCACCTTCGTTCTCCATCTTCCTCCATCAAACCTAGGGATTTCTGAGCTTGTGAGCTTGTGGAAGCAAGAATCAAGCAATTATGGAGTTTCTCTTGTGTTTGATTTCTTTTTCTCTTTCTTCTTTTCTCATTTCCATGCTAGGCTAGATCTTTAGGTTAGGATTGGGGATTTTGATTCCAGAACTCTTGTAATGACTTTCTCATGTTAATTCAATTGTAATTTCTTTTAATTGATTGATCTCTTCCTGCTTATTGCTAATTCTTGAGGTTTAATTCATGAAGTTCAAATAGAGATAGGGATATTAATGTTTGGACTGGATTGAACTGTTCCTTGAGTGTTTGTATCTCATTTCAATTATGCAATTGGAAGATTGATAGTTGAATTAGGAGAGGAAGTGTATCACTATAGCTATGCATGAGTCTAGGGATAGAACTTGTATGCTATGAGATGTTAGGAATTCATCTGTTTCGCTTCTTGAATGCACTTATGTTCTCACCTAAGGGATTAGGGATTATATTAGTCATTCAAAGGGACTAAAGACCTAGGAATAGGATTAGTCTACGGTATCACGAATTCTATCTCCAATTGAATGATTTCTGTTGAATTGACATAGGAAACAGTTACTTGAGGAAAGGAATTGAATGAACCTATTCCCTAACCTTCTTCATTATTCTATTTAGAAACTTAAACACTTACTTGCTTTCTTTATATGTTTTACAGTTTACTGCTTACTCTTACATAGTTACTTAGTTTTACACAAATGATTCATTCATCGGTTCGTCCTAATAGCAAAACATGTTAAGCATTCGATAATTCATCATTCAGTCTCTATGGTTCGACAACCCTTTCTCATCTTTCTAAACTTGTAAACGACCGGTACACTTGCCGAAGTGTGAACCAAATAATAGTTCAACATGCCTCTCAAGGCTTCCCATGCGTTGATCAAGTCCATAATCCAAGGGTTAGCATGTGATCCTTGCTAACCAAGCTTGGCGCCAACTCTATAGGTATAAATAGGAAAATTTTCTGAATTGTAAGGACTTTTGATGAATTTAGAAAGAAGTACATTGCTTTTGAGAGAGAAAGTTCTCCTCTAGGTTTCTTGAGAAAACCTTGTTTGAGTCTTATCATGGTGCATTCTCCATGTGGCGATTCTACCTATAGCTTATTGCTTAGGCATGGCGCTCCTCATCTTCTTCTCTATTCCATTTTATACTTTTCTTCTTCTTGAGTGTATGTCCCGCCATTAATGACCTTGTAACCGTGAAGTTCAAGCTTGTTGAGGTGAAGATTGGGCAAACTAGTGAGACTTCCATGGAAGGCTTACATCACCCACCATACAGTAACAAAGGTTACGTCCAACAGTTAGACGTAACCCATGTTGTGAAGGTTACGCTCCAAGCTTGGACGTAACCCACTTAGGTTACGTCCAACAGCTGGACGTAACCCGTTTCCTAAAGGTTACGCTCCAAGCTTGGACGTAACCTACTTCGGTTACGCTCTAGGCTTGGACGTAACCGGCCAAAACAACCCTATATGCGTAAATGTTTTTCAGCTGACCCCAAATGCGTAATTTTTTTTCAACGGGACTATTTAGGTCAAACTACCTCCAAACAGTCACTAACTCTTGATTTCGAAATATTTTTTTCTTATAATTCATCATATTTTATTATCAATTGGTTGTGTCTTTGTCACATGATAAACTCCATTTTTAAGAGACCTAATTTCTGCTTTTTTTTTCCTATTGGTTTCCTTGATTTTGTCACTAGAGTTTGTATTTTCCTTGGATTTTTGTACTAGTCTATGATTGTTCCTACTTGATAATTGGATAATAGACTTTGGTAATTGATTTGAGGTTATTCTTAAGAAGCTTAAAGAGAGTCTGAGTGAAAAAACGTAAGGTAAGAATGAACATCATAAAAGAGTCACTAAGAGTGAAATACGAGTGTTGAGGGATAAATAGTTATAGAACAGCGAAGATTTCTCTTATATTATTTTTATTGTATATTAATCTTTCTTTGTGACAATGGGTGAAATGTGGGCAATCAAATGTCTCCAAATACTGTAAAAATGATAAAATTTTTAAGGAAGAGATGAATAAAATTTATATAAATAAAAATGAGAAATTTAGAGAGAGGATAAAAAGAGTAAAAAAGAGGTTGACAGGAATACTATCTAAGAATAATTAGAGAGATATAAAATTGAAGAGATAAAAGCAAGAGAAATGAGAGAAGAACAATAAAATCAGAGTATATGTACTAATTAATCATTTCTAATGAAGTGAAACATGTTTGTTCGGTTAAGCTTATTCCCTGGTAGGTTTGGACCACCTAATGGTCCACACGAAGGTAAAAATGTATAGGTCCATTCTACCTTACACAACACTTGTTAATATTGTCGATAGTCACAACTCACAACTCGCATAGCTGCCACGTAGTCTTTGTCTCTCTATCTCTCCCACGTTCATTTTCCGTTCGTACTTTTTTAATTGTTAATATTGTTAATTGTCTTGAAAGTTGAACGTACAGTCCAAAGTTGCAGTCACTTTCTCCACGCTAGCATTTCCATTTGCCCACAACCACTATTTATTCTAGATGCACTCTTTGTGTCGTTACTTTAAATAATAGTAATGATAAAATTTTAATAGAATGTTAGTAAAGGGTAATTTTGTGGAATGAATTAACTTTGTAAGGTTTAGTTACCATAAATTTATAATTTCAAAATGACTCTATTATGATAATCATTGTTAGATTTATCACACTACCTTATTCCGCAATTGTTAAACTACTTATATTAATCCAATTCTGATTTTATAAATTACTTTTTTAAGTTATCTTAAAAAAATTCTGTTAAGTTGAATTAGGATTTAATAATACGATTAGCTGTGATAGAGAGGGACTAAAAGTAAAATAAAAATACAAATAATAACATTTTATTGAAAAATAAATAATAAGCCAGAAAAAAAACTATGATTATAACATAACTTATTTGGATTTAAATCTATTTCCATTCTATTTAATAATTTTGTAATATTATATTTGGATCATATTTTGGATTGAATTAGATTTTTTTTTTCTTTTCGTAATATATTCTCTCATGTGATTATTTAATATATTTGTAATATTATAGTTAAGTGATTCATTAATACATATTTGAGATATATTATAATATTATTTTATTAGGATATAATCAAAGTTTTACATAATTTGAAAGAGACGAAGAATCTTGTCGGAAGATTTTTATAGTAGAGGATTGCTCCAAAAATTTAAAGATTTTACTTGTAAGGAAATATTGTTTTAAAAGTCAGGAGATTTTATTGTAAGGAAATATCGTTTCCTAGAAGATTCTATTGTATTAAGAGAAGTTCACTCTAGAAAAGATTTGTTAGTTTTGATGTAAAGAAGAATTATTGTAGAAGTGTAGGACTTTAAATTTGCTGTGTATTATGTTAATTTAAAATCCCACATCGGTGAGCATTAGAAAGAGAAAAAAGTGAAAGACCTATATAAGAGAGAATATTAGGTTTTATTTACTTGCATCATATCCTTGAATTTATAATGAATGTTTTAGATTTTAGATAGTGTGTGTCAAACATGTGACGATGGTTTGTAGTTTTACTTCCGTTAAAAAACTACACATTAAATTTTATCCAAAACAATTGTGGATTAGGTCTTGAAGCACTGAATCACATAAAAATTATTCTTTATCCTTGGTGCTTCTAAAATAGGTGTATATGAATAATATAATTTAGAAAGAACAAGATATATTTTAAGAAGAGGGATCAATTTGAGTTTACCTAATTCTTGTCAAATTTCTTCATAAGAAGAGAATTAACTTCTTATTATATTATATGCTATAGTTTTAGTTATATATGTAATTGATGTAGAATTTGAGTTTTTCTCCCAATAGTTTCACAAATAAAAATTCAAAAAGAATGAAAAATTTTAAGAATGAAAAAAGAACACGTACAAAAGATAGTTAAAATCAAAACTAAGATACTTACAGCCACAGGAAAGAAACAACAAGGGAAGAAAAGAAAAAGAGACGTGTTTTGAATAATATTTTTGTTGAGTAAAGGTAATTGTTTCCTATTCATCCAGCTTCTATCACTCACTCTTTAACTGCAACACATGGAATTTTAGTTGGCGAGCCACTTTTTCATCATTCCAAAACAAGCTCTTTATCGTCACATAAAAACAAACATCAAACATGGGTCTTGCACCTTCTCTGCCCATGTTCTTGGAGGCTTATCCGCAGCTATGAGAATTTAGAGGAAATTTAAGATTAAGATAACTATATGTGTTAGGTGAAGTTTCTCTCTTTTTTAATATGAAACCCTTGTGTTATTATAATGTTTTTTTTTTTTTCATTTACAGAAAACAACAAAGTCCTTGAATTGACATTAATTTCTTTTCAACGCCTTTGAGGGGCAACTTGCTTTGAGGTTGAGGTGACGTTTATTATGCCGGTGGTATTTCAGAATATCTTCAAATATCGAAAATTTTTTATCTTAATTTCTTAAATCTTGATGCGTTTATTCTTTTATGAGAACCCAATTCCGATTAACCTCTTGTGTTGATTGACCTCTTTATCCTGTTTTTCTTTCCAAAGTCAAAGTCTTGTTCAGCTTTGTGGAAGGGTTATTCTTATTCATTCTAATTCTGATTCCTGTGTGAGTGCCTTACATACAGGTTTTGCCTTGGCATCTTAAAAGTTACATCATAAATCAACAACATAGTTTGTGTGAGTCACAATTGGTTATGGATTGGGACGGGAAAGAGTATGCTTTGGATCCACGTGGGTTGGAGCTAGCAAATGTTGAAGAGCACAAAAATGATGAAGAAGCTTCAGTGGATTTGAGGCTTGGTGAAGAAAATTCGCAAAAATCACTTTCAGATGTTGTCATGGACCAGAAAGAATCAAAATTTGTGTCATCTCCATCTGGGTCATCAAAAAGGTCACGCCTTCAGAATGGATCACAGAATATGTGTTGTTCTGTTGATGGATGCAGTTCTGACCTCAGTGACTGCAGAGATTATCATAGGCGCCATAGGGTTTGTGAGAAGCACTCGAAAACCCCTGTTGTATTGGTGGGGGGGAAACAACAGAGGTTCTGCCAGCAATGCAGCAGGTATGGATTGAAGTTTGTTGGAGATTTGAGGGTGGTGTGAATTTGTTCCATTCTTTTGTTTGGTTAGATGTGTGTTTTGTTTGTGGATGTTTTTTTACATGGGGTGGTGCCAATCTTTGTGTTGTTTTTTGTAGGTTTCATTCACTTGGGGAGTTTGATGAGGTTAAGAGGAGTTGTAGGAAACGGCTTGACGGGCATAACCGGCGCCGGAGGAAACCTCAGCCTCCCTCACTTTTCATGGCTGCTGAGAAATTCATGTACAATTACAAAGGTTTGTGTCAAGATGGTCTTTTGTCTATTAATGTTAAACTGGATCTCAATTTTGTTATCGTGGAGATTGAATTAGTGTGAAAGAATAACCTCCCCCTCCCCAATTGGAAATAAACAAGAAAACTAACTCTATCACCAAACAATCCCCCTTAATTTTAAGCTGGTTAGTGATGTGAAGCTCTGTGAAATTAGGATTAGAACTTTGTTAAAGTTTATTTCCATTTTATATAATAAACTTAGTTCTGTGCTAACAATGGAATTAATCATAACTATTTGGACTAATGTCATGATAAAGCAAAGTGTTTATCTCTATCTTGACTATACATGAAACTTAGTTTGGAATGTGACATTTACGTCAGACATAGTTCCCATGGAGTTCAATTTTATTTGTATGTTCAGGCCGCTGGTGGAAAAAAATCAATTTAGAAGGAGATTTCTATTTCTGATAATCTTGATCTAAGGGTATAGTCCTTTATTTATACTATTGTGTTAGGAACCCAGAGAAAATAAGAGGAAAACTAGTGAGAAGAGAACTCTCTGTTTTGGATTTCAAGGGAACTCTCTGAAAACTTGGAGTTCCTTAGGGAATTACAACAGAAAAATGCAGAAAAAAAGATTTACAAAGGAAGATCCTCCACCCATGCACGAATGCTCCTCTGTTCCTTCCTCCCCCCAAAGCCCACTCAAAACCTCCTTCATATATGTACGATTCCAGCATCTTCTTGCCCATTCTCTTTCCTCCACGTGTCTATTCTGTTAGGATTGTCCTCAATAGAATCTAATTTTCCCTCTTCCGCATCTATTCCCTCCTTATTTTCTACTTTGCCCTCAATCCTTCTATTTTATCTATGATACACGCGTAATGGAGGTCCGACATATTGATAGTGTAATTCTAGGCTATTAAATTAATCCTTCCCTTCCAATATTCACTACTTTGAGCTATATTTTCAAAAAACTAAATGCTAAGTGCATGGGATTCCATAAAACAAGAAGTGACCCTGAATTCTAAATTCATAACTAGTAAAACTTGTAGAATGCTAACTAGTTCCTCGAAGCCATTAGTTAAGTAAACAAAAGTGGAAAGTTTTACGAAATAGTGTAACATTTTATGTTGCAATGCACCTCCACCGTGACTCCCAATGAAAGTTGTTTATTTATTGATTTCTTAACCAGCATCCTCTTAGTACTTTTTAACAGGACCCTTAATTAAATTATGGGTTTTAGACTGATGTTGTTACTTCACCCCTTGGCAACTAATGTAAAACTTGTAGATATACCAAACATGGATTACTCTACATAGATTAGGCTGATGTTGAAGATACAAAAGTGAAAAGTTTTTGGGGCAAAAGAAACATTTGTTACACCAGAAATGCAGAAGTCATTCACTTCCTTTCTTTCCCTGTAGAACTGCCTATTTTTGTATCTTTAGCATCAATCCTATGGGTTGATGTGTGCTGATATTGACAAAAATGTTAAATATTTTTTCTTAGTACTCTTAAGTGTTGAATTATTCTATCACTGTCTTTGCTAACGGTTGCTGCTCAAATCTATCATTTCTTGTCTTCCACAACTGGAACTAATATGGACTTTTGCACCGCCTTTCTACGACTTAGGACCTAGAATCCTGCACTTTGGTAGCCCTGAGGCATATGCCAACCCTGTTATGAGAAATATGTGGCCTTTCACTGCCAAAACTGGAGCTGAATCAGGTTATGATCCTCCTCGACTTTTATACAGAATTGACAAGCATAAGCAAGATAAGGGACATCTTCTCTGGCAAGAAAATGAACCTAAAGCAGGCAATGATAATGAAGCAATTCCCGGAACTCCCATTTGTAAGCCTGTTCATTGCACCATTACCCCATCAACAGGTGGAAAAAGCAGCCGAAAGCTCTCTTCAGATGCAAAACCTGGATCATTTGACTCAGGTTGTGCTCTCTATCTTCTGTCAACACTTCAATCACAAAGTCCAGAGTTGAGTATGGTGCAATCTAGCATCACCTGTCCAATGCAATCTCCCTCTAAAGCTGAGCATTTTGATGCCGTGAATGAGTATGCGTGCCCAGAAGCGGTGAAAGACAATTCTAGTGGTCAAGTATTGGTTCTAGATGCAAACACCACCAACCTTCATTACAATGGAATGCTGCAAATGGGGCTCGATGGATTGGTTGAAAATGAGGACCCACTAACACTTCCCTTTTTGTGGGAGTAAGTAGCTAAGTGGTTATGTCTTTGTCGGGAAATTTATGGATTCAAAACCTAATGTATGTGTACTCCAAAAATTAAAGCTTAAACTTGTTGAAGCTTTGAATGAGTGTACTTTGCAGTTGTCAATTCAAATTGTGGTAGCACAATTGATTATGCTGCCAAGGATGAAAAGAATTGTATGCCATCAACTATGTTCTTTCAGTCGTCTCACTTTGAACAGTTCTTAGGTTATTTTCTTTAATGAAAGATTTTTAGCTTTATTGAGATTTTGGTCACAGATTAAAAAATTAAAAATAAGACAAGGCTTGATTGTCATTGTTGTGATTGAATGTCATATATATATATATATCAACGTACTTGTTGAATTTGAGCAAATAGAAATGTATTAGTTATAACTCGATTTGATAAGTGTTTGACATAAGCAAGATAGTTACTACCTACTTTCGATAATTAAAATGTTACAAGATACTTGAGATGGAAGAGAGGAAGCATTATATAATTAAAAAAAAAGAAAAAAGAGAGGAAGCAGTGAAATGCACTAGGGAATGCATTATTGAAATATCTAGTAGACCTTTGTTTGAAGCATAGCTTTGATATTATTGATCAATTAAGTGATATGCACGACAAAATCAACAAATTTGAAGTAGGGACAACTTCTTGTGTTTAGTGGATGAAAGGTGGCAACTGGTGTCCACTTCTGGAAAGAAGTCAGAACAAAATGGCCATTCAGACAGCCTTTGTCTCCTTAATATGATGGGGTTTGGAGAAAAGTTAGTGGAAACACTGTACAACCAATAAACGTGGCGTTTTGAGTTAGGAAAATAATTCCAACACTTTGTCCCCTCACAAGTGCCTTTTAATAACCCCACCTTATTCTTTTAAGTTACTCAAATATTTTCCCAGCATGTGTTATTTTCGCTTAATGAGCCTAGAGAACACGATGATACTTGATAACAGTTGTTTAGATAAGTATTTCTACTGGTATTTATAAAATAAAAAAAAACGAAGATAATTATTTTCTTGAAAAAGTTAAATCGACTTATATACCTTAACTTTTGAAAAGGTTAGATGATTTTTTTACTATATTTTATCGTGGAAAAAAAAGCCAGACTCATCAAATAAGTCCACAAAGAAAGAACACCCTCAAAGCAAAACCTCCAATAATAACGGAATTATAAGACAAAAAGTGAACAAATTAACACAAGAATTTTCGTTGTTTAATTAGAACATTAATGAACTTTAATCTACGAACACAAACAATAACTATCATTATTAAGTTTTCTCTCAAATAGTTACATACAATGCATTATCTCTTTGGGACATAAAAAACTTTGTAATTTTCACTCTCATATCATAATTTGCTTCATACCACATTATTCACTTATTTGTTACAACACTGATATCGTATTTCTATATAAGACTTGAAGCAAACTCTATAAATAGAGCTTCTAATGTAGTGCAAGAAACTACGTCTGATTAACTTTGAAATAGATTAATAACTCATCAAACAAAGTTCCTTAGACATTGATGCAAGCTCATAGAGATAGAAGGAAATCTCCAAGACTATTTACATGATTAAGTTCCTATCTTCAATTTTTCAAGCAATTCCTCTAAGATAAGCACAAAATAACTCATGGAAGCTAAGAACAATCATGGATTCACACTTAAACCTTACTCACAAATTGAATCAGAATTAGATGTGACAATAGTCCTAAACTACTGCATGGAATATGACTTACAAATCTGGAGAAATACGGGAAAATTTGGCAGCAAAACAAATCACTCAAAAGTAATTTTGAGACCGATTTAGTAACTTTAGAGACCGATTTAGCGACCGATTTCGGAGTAAATTCACAAATACAATTTTAAGCACAAATGACCAGTCAAAATGCAGTATATATGACCAAACAACCACAAAATGATGCTATACAAATTCAATACAAAATGAGATCACAAATTTGTCAAGAAAAATGCATATTACAAGTTCAAGGATCAAAGCTATTAGCAAATTTAACTCTTGAATTTAGATTTAATCCTAAGGTTGAAATTCAAATCAAGTTAATGGGAAAAACACCAGCTTCCCTTCAAAATGCATGTAATGCATGTGCTGGATTCAAATTTGGAGCAAATAATGCATGTGCTGGATTCAAATTTGGAGCCAAGAATCCGATTTGCTCTTGAATCTTTAGATTAGGCATCAATTAATTGATGAGAAATGGATCCTTGCATTAGGCACAGATCACTAATCATAGATTGATGCCATCCATTAGATTTAGATGAAAATTGGATGGCCCAAATTCAAATCAAAGTGGTGTAAAAAATGTGACTAATAGTTTAAATTCTAACCATGTGATGAGATCTTATCTAATAGAAAAAATTTAAATTAGTTAGTGGAATTAAGTTTAAATTTGAGCCATTAAGATCTAATCCCATCCTAAGGCCAATGTTTTAACTTAGTGAAAATTCCACTTACATGGGCATGCACATGACTCACTTTCACCTTTGGCAAGTGGCACACCCTCTCCCTCTCAGACACCTAAAAATTTTGATCATTTATCTACCCTTGGTCGTGAGCTTCAAGCTCTCACACATTGGCCACAAATCATGTTCTAAAGGTATTTAAAAAATTACAAATTAAAAAGAAAATTACAAGGTCTTGAAATTAGAGACAAGTCTTCAAAGGTTGACTTTGACTTTGACCTAGTCAACTCTTCTTCCACTTCCTCTTGCATCTTTTTTAGCATTGACATTGCCTCCCTCCTACTTGAACCTTGGTGTTGTTGAGCCATTGTAGATGGTCCTCCATCATTCATTCTCCAACCATGATACAAGCACCATAACCTTGAGACTTTAAGTGCTTGGAAATTGCCATATCTTCAACTTTCTAAGATCTCCTTCAATGGAGTTTCAAGTGAAACTCAGCCACAGAAGCTCTGTTGGACTTGAAGCTGAAGAAGTCGTCTCTTATTTTTAGTTTTGATTTACTTGTACTCTTGAATTTAATGATAGATTGTAAATAGGAGCTTAATTGTATTGATTGTTATAGAATAGGCTTTGAGTGTGGTTTTTATTCAATTTCAATTCACAGAGAAGTTGAATCTACTTTGAGAATCAAGCTAGAGCAAGTTTGGGAAACCCTATTTTGATTTGACAAGTTGAAAACTGTTTTTTAAATGATTTTAAGCTAAAGTAATCGATTACCATATATCAGTAATCGACTACCAACAGTTTGAGAAATCAGGGAATCCTAAAACTCTCTGGAGTAATCGATTACCACATCCTAGTAATCGATTACCTCGTGCTTGAGATAACAGAGGAGCCTAAAACTTTCTGGAGTAATCGATTACCACATTCTAGTAATCGATTACCCACACCAGAATTCATCTCAAGAAGTTTTTAAACTGCTTTAAATTGAAACCTCTTAGAATTGATTTTAAACAAGAGAAATCTTTGAGTTTTTTCAAGAAGAAAGGAAGAGCGAAAAACTGAGTTTACAAAGAACATAAGTTCTAAGAGTTCTCTTCAAGATTTCAAAAGATTTTCTCTAGAGATGAAGAGTGTGTGAAGGATTGAATACTTGGTTATAATCTTGATCAGATCATACACATCAGGTGTAATCTTTACTGATCTTTATTTTGTTTTGTATTTGTTTTTGTTCAAAACTCTTAAGAGAAAGTTGTTCTCTAGAAGAAGAGTTAAGGAATTTGAGAGAGGTGCTCTCAAAGGTGATTCGTGAAGGATTCAAGAATTAGAGAGATATGTTCTTAGGAGAAGAACATGTGTTTTGGTTATTTTGATTTTGTTTGTGTTTGTGCAGTGTGTTTGTATTAGACACAAGAAATCATTATAGTGGAAACCGATCGCAATAGTTGTTGGGTTGGGACTGGAAGTAGGCCGAACGCCGAACCAGGATAAATCTCTGTCCAAACTTTTCTCTACCTTATCTCTTATCTTTATCGAATCTATCGCTTTACAATTGCTTTTACTGATTCATTCTTAAGGAGTTTTGAAAAGGCGTATCAATTTCTTTCTATGTTATTTCGCTATCTCTCTCGAATCGTTATTCTTAACATAGATAAAATTGAATCGGGAAAGAATTTGATAAAGGCTAAAATTGAACATAGGGAACTTGAATCTATTCATCCCCCCCTCTAGATTCAACATAGGGACCAACAATTGCTATCAAGAGCTTTAACTAGTAAATCAATCTAGTTATCCTACATAGTTCCCTGAAATGGCTTGTAATCTTTTACCCTTCGCTGAAGGAGCTTCTATAAATAGACCTCCATTGTTCTGCGGTGATAACTATCCATTCTGGAAAGTTCGCATGAAAATCTTTATGGAATCTATTCACAAAAGCATCCGGCAGTGTGGTAAATGAGTTCGTAGTTCCAATGAAAATAGAAAATAGAAATGAAATAGAAAAACCATTTGAGGATTGGGATATAAATGAGATTAAGAGGGCTGAAAACGATGCTAAAGCTTTGAACATTATACACTCTGCCCTGAATTCTGATGAGTTTTTTAGAATTTCTGCCTGTACTACAACAAAAGAGGCATGGGAGCTCATCATGGTAACACATGAAGGTACTGCTGAAGTTAGAAGAGCAAGAAAGAATACACTCATTCAAGAATATGAAACATTCAGAATGTCCCAAGGAGAATCAATAATGGAAATGCAGAAGAGATTCACACACATCATCAACCATCTCAAAGGACTTGGCAAGAACTTCATTGAAGAAGAAGTGAATGTCAAGATTCTGAAATCTCTGAATAGAAAGTGGCAACCTCATTGCGGATGTACCATAATCGAATCAAAGAATCTTGTGCTATTACCAAAGTCTTGAACCTGTTTGGCAAACTTAGAGAGTATGAAATGGATATGACTCGCATGGAGATGAGAATGAAGGACAAAAGAGCCAAAGGAATTGCTCTTAAGATGGAGCATCGAAACAGAATCTGAATCCTCTGAAGACGGAAATGACTCACAGGAAGATCAAGTGAATTTGATGGTGAAGAAGTTCAGAAAATTCATGAAGAACAATTCTAAAAAGAAATTTGGTCAACCAAGAAAAGGAGTCAAAAAGCAAGACAACACTTCAGTCAAAGTAACATGCTATGAGTGTGGGAAGATTGGACACTATAGATCAGATTGTCCAAGTCTGAAAAGAAGTAACAACACTGAAGTAAGAAAGTCTGAAAGTGAAAGAAATTTCAGAAAAGAAAAGAAGAAAAAGAAAGCCTACATAGCTTGGGATGAAGGCTACACCTCCTCAACATCTGAAAGTGAAAATGAGGAAGCAAACCTGTGCTTGATGGTCAAATTATCCAGTGAGGTAAGTGATACGAACTCTACCATGGATGAATCTGATGAACTACATTCTGCTTTTTGTGAGCTTTACAATCAAGATGAAACATTTGAAAAAGAAAACATAGTTTTGAAAAAGCAAATATCCTTGTTAAAACAGAAAGTATGTGATTTAGAAAATGATATTTCAAAACTAAGAAAAGAACTCAATACTCCTATAAACTGTGTTCACATAAGAAGGCATGATAACATGAAATCTAGAAACTCTAAGCATGCTAATCTCACTTGTACCTACTGCATGAAAATAGGACATAAATCTTTTAATTGCATGATTAGAAAGAAAGGAATTTCCAGTGGTAAGTATAGATAGGTTAAGAAAGAAAACTGTAGCACTAACTTGCATGGACCCAAGAGAAACTGGGTACCAATCGCAAAATAAGTTCTTTTTTCTCTTGCAGGAAAGCCTAAATAGCAGAAACTCAATATGGTACTTAGACAGTGGCTGTTCAAGGCATATGACAGGTGATAGAAGGAATCTTAGCACCTTCACACCAGGAGAAACTGGATCAGTTGTATATGGAGACAACAACAAAGGAAAAATACTAGGCTACGGTACAGTTGGATACAAAGCTAATACAGTGATAGAAGATGTATTGTTAGTTGATGGATTGAAGTTCAACTTGCTGAGTATTAGTCAACTGTGTGATAAGAACTACAGAATTGCATTTGATGATGAACATTGTCTTATCAGCAACAAAGACTCAGATGAACTTCTCATGGTTGGCCAAAGGTCAAACAAAATCTACATATTGGAAGTAGATCACTCATCTCCTTACTCTACATGCTTAACTTCTAATGATAATCTGTCTTGGCTATGGCATAGGAGAATAACACATATTGACATATTACATTTAAATAAACTTGTATCTAAAGAGCTAGTTTTTGGTCTACCTAAACTGAAGTTTTCCAAAGAAGGACTTTGTGAGGCTTGTCAAAAGTCCAAGCAGGCAAAAACATCTTTCAAAAATATTAAACATGTTTCTACAACTCAGCCGCTTGAACTCTTGCATTTAGACTTATTTGGTCCATCTAGGATAGCTAGTTTCGGTGGAAATCTGTATGGGCTAGTCATTGTAGATGACTACTTAAGATTTACTTGGGTTTTGTTTATCAAGAAAAAGGATCAAGCCTTTGGAGTTTTTAAGGTACTTGCCAAGAAAATTCAAAACAAAAAGGATTTGAAAATCAAAGCTTTAAGAAGTGACAATAGTACTGAATTTAAAAATAGTTATTTTGAAAGCTTTTGTGAAAAACATGGGATATCACACTGCTTTTCAGCTCCTAGAACTCCTAAGCAAAATGGAGTAGTGGAGAGGAAAAACAGGTCACTTATAGAACTAGGGAGAACTATGCTGAATGAGCACAGGACGCCTAAACATTTTTAGGCTGATGCTGTGAACACTGCATGTTATGTTCTCAATAGAGTCTCTATAAGACCCATTTTGTTGAAAACCCCTTTTGACCTTTTCTATGGCAGAAAACCAAATATTTCTTACTTTAAATTTTTTGGATGCAAATGCTATGTTTTTAAGAATTCATCTCAAGAAGTTTTTAAACTGCTTTAAATTGAAACCTCCTAGAATTGATTTCAAAAAAGAGAAATCTTTGAGTTTTTTCAAGAAGAAAGGAAGAGCGAAAAACTGAGTTTACAAAGAACACAAGTTCTAAGAGTTCTCTTCAAGATTTCAAAAGATTTTCTCTAGAGATGAAGAGTGTGTGAAGGATTGTATACTTGGTTATAATCTTGATCAGATCATACACATCAGGTGTAATCTTTACTGATCTTTATTTTGTTTTGTATTTGTTTTTGTTCAAAACTCTTAAGAGAAAGTTGTTCTCTAGAAGAAGAGTTAAGGAATTTGAGAGAGGTGCTCTCAAAGGTGATTCTTGAAGGATTCAAGAATTAGAGAGATATGTTCTTAGGAGAAGAACATGTGTTTTGGTTATTTTGATTTTGTTTATGTTTGTGCAGTGTGTTTGTATTAGATACAAGAAATCATTATAGTGGAAACCGATCGCAATAGTTGTTGGGTTGGGACTGGACGTAGGCCGAACGCCGAACCAGGATAAATCTCTGTCCAAACTTTCTCTCTACCTTATCTCTTATCTTTATCTGAATCTATCGTTTTACAATTGCTTTTACTGATTCATTCTTAAAGAGTTTTGAAAAGGCGTATCAATTTCTTTCTATGTCCACTGCTATCTCTCTAAACTGTTATTCTTAACATAGATAAAATTGAATCGGGAAAGAATTTGATAAAGGCTAAAATTGAACATAGGGAACTTGAATCTATTCACCCCCCCTCTAGATTCAACATAGGGACCAACAAGCTCCAAGAAGAAAAAATGTGAAAATGGAAAAGACAAGAAATGATAGAAGACATCAAGCCTATGATATATGTCCAGGAGGAACCACCATAATGAATAGAGAATCCATTGATAAGATTCAAGCATTTTTTTCCTTAGAAGAAGAAGAAAAGAACTCTTTCTCTCACAAATCAATTCTATTGAAAATTTTCCAAGTGTTCTCAACAAGGTTTTAGTTAGAGCTTTTAAAGGTGAGGGAGAAAAGCTTGGGAAAGAAGCTTGAGAATAAGAATTAATTAGAACCACACATACTCTAGACACAAGTTACTTGTCACTTTCAAGTGCCAAGTCATTAATCGTCTTTAATCCCCTTCTTTACTTCATTCATCAACCTATACGAATAATTAATATCATAAGAGTAAAAGTTAGTAGGCACAATTAAAAATTCCACATTTCTAAATTCAATGGTTTTCCATGGCTCAATGTTTCTCAAGGTTGGCAACCCATGTGGAATGTCCTTGGGAAACACATCTTTGAACTCCTCCTTGAATGCATCCAAATCTTGTTGCTTACCTACAATGTTAGTGCTCAACACAAAAGGATTAGGTAAACAAAGAAATATGTTTTTCCTAGCTAGGAATTCTCTCTTTAGCTCACCTTTCCCAATAAGCAAACTCTCATTAAGATTTACCTTACATGAATTCTCGGTTTGCCTATGCTTAAGGGAGGTTTCTCTTTTGTTTTTCAACCTAGAATCACTAGTGGCATGCTTGGTAATTAATCTTGAACTCTCGGCCAAGGCTAGTTTTCTAGGTGTTTTGGTTTCCTTTCCTTTCTTTTTGGTGGAGCTCTCGGCCAAAGGGTGTTTGGCACCTAAGTTCTCCTCTTTTTCCAATTTTTTCTCACTTTCCCTCTTTAATTTCATTTTTATTTGATCCTCACACACTTCTTTAGGTGACAAAGGCTTAAGGGTGACCTTCTTGCTCATATGAGAGAAGACATAGGTGTTGGAAACACCATCATGAATGGCATGCTTGTCATATTGCCAAGGTCTCCCAAGTAATAGGTGAGTGGCTTCCATAGGCACTACATCACACAACACATCATCTCTATACTTGCCTATGGAGAAGTTAATAAGGACTTGCTTATTAACTACCATTTCTCCCTTATCACTCAACCATTGTAGTTTGTAAGGTTTAGGGTGTGGGGATGTCCTAAGTTCTAATTTATTTACTAACCTAGTACTAACAACATTTGTACAACTACCACTATCTATGATAAGAGAACATACCTTTCCTTCCACTAGGCATCTAGAATGGAAGATATTTTCCCTTTGTGAGTCATCCAACTCCTTGAGGGCACTTCCAAGCATCTTCCTCACCATGAGGAGGTCTCCATCTTCCGGTTGCTCCATGCTTGAGTGCTCACTAGCACTAGCTTCCTCTTCTTCACTAGAAGAGTGAGTGGACTCTTCACTAGTGATCCCTCCATCCACTCTCATGATCATGGTCTTCTTGTTGGGACATTGGGAAGCTATGTGACCATGTCCTAAACACTTGAAACACTTAATGTTAGAAGGTTTAGAAATAGGTTTTGCAACTTCCTTACCTTTGGGGTCATCTCGGCTAGACTTGTAGAAAGTCTTGGATGATCCCTCCTTCTTTTGCTTGTCCTTCAAACTTGAAGATCCATGTGTGAAAGACTTCTTGAAGGAACTCTTCCTCTTTAGTTGGCCCTCAATCCTCTCGGCCTTGTGAATAGCATCCTCCAAGGTTCTATAATGTTGGAGTTCCAAGACATCTTGGATCTCCCTATTCAAACCATTGGTGAACCTAGCAATTGTAGCTTCCTTCTCCTCTTCATAGCCGGCCCTCATCAAGGTCAATTCTAGGTCCTTGTAGTACTCTTGTACACTCCTTCCTCCTTGAGTTAACCTTTGGAGCTTCACATGGAGGTCCCTTGTATAAGATTTAGGCACAAATCTCCCCTTCATGGCATCCTTCAATTGGGTCCAAGAAGTGATGTGTGGCCTTCTCCTCTTTTCGGCATCTACAAGGACTTGGTTCCACCAAACCAAGGCATAACCTTCAAACTCCAAGATGGCTAAGTTAAGCCTCTTCTCTTCACTCAAGTGTGGGTAGCAAGAATAAACTTGATCAACCTTCATCACCCAATCTAGGTAGCTCTCGGCCTCACTATCTCCAAGGAACTTGGGTAGCTTAATCTTGTTGCTTCTTTCCCACTCTCTAGGTTCATCCTCTTCCACATTTCTTCTAGGGGTGTGATTCGGCCTTCTAGGTTGAGGATCTCTCCTCCCCCGCCTTGCATTCCTATGGCCTCTAAAAGGTTCATCCTCATCATAGTTGTTTCCCCAATCACTCTCCCTAGGTGTGCTATAGTCCCCTCTAGGAATTTCTTCCTCACTTCCACTACCTCTATAACTATGTCTCCTACTCCTAGGTACTTCATTGCTTAGGCTTCCACTGCCCTCTCTAGGTACAGCCCCTCCCCCATTGTGACCACCATGATTGCCACTAGTGTCCCCAAGGATCCTCTTCTCCAATTCCTTCTTTATCCTCCTTTCCTCCTTTAACCTCCTCTCTTGGTCAAACCTCTCCTCCAAGCTAGCACTAAGCATGGATTTCACCATATCCATCATCCTTTTAGACCTTGGGGAGAGATCATTTCCGACACTAGGAGAAGTATCCATTGCTGCACAAGAAAAGGTTAGATAACAAATACAATTATATAAGGGATCCTTGCCTCTCTCTAAGTGTTTCACTCTAGTAGCACTCGTGTATCACTCTTGAGATGGCTTTTTCTATGATGTGCACACTTGCCTTTTTCCTCTCAATCTCCTTAAAGTTTCTTGAGGAACCTCTATCAATTATCAATGTCCAATGTACTCAAATGAAAGAGGAACAATTCACTACAAGCTTAAGGAAATTCAAAGGAGACAAATACTCAAGACAAAACTAGTAGGAAGCCAAAGAAGACAAGCAACAAACAAGACTCAATGACAAAGTTAGCTACTCAAAAATGGAAATTCATGATTAGACAAAGGCTAATATATTTACTACACTAAAAATGAAGGAAAACTAGTATTTAACAACTGCAAAAAATTTTGAAACAAAACTCAAAGAAGGGAAGAAGTCAAGTGCAATTTTTTCTTTGGACGATTTGCGCCTCCTCGTTTTGCGCCCGGCGCAAATTTGCGCCTCTTGTTTGCGCCCGGCGCAAAATTCCAGAGAAGGAGGTAGATTTGCGCCTCCTGTTGCTCTGATTTGCGCTTAGGCGCAAATGCTGGTGTTTCTTGGAAAATTTGACAGCAACCGTCACCAAAATTTGCCCAACTTGTGAAATTTTTTTTAGCATAGCAAATGAGCTTGGAAAATTATGAAACTTTCCAGTTGAGCTTATATATATGTATATTGAATGACCAAATTCCCAGAATTCAATAAATCAATGTTTAACCCCTTGAACCAACTGCAAACCCGAAACTGCCACACAAGAACAAAGAAAACCGTCACTAAGTGGAAGTTAGGCTTGAAAATTGGCTCAAAATGACTTGAAATTTTGGGGAATGGTTTGTGTGATGTTTAGGCACGAAATAAGCTCAAATTAAGGTGCAGGGCAGCCACAAATATGGGTCCAAAAACAGGGCAAATATGTCTAGGCACATGCAAAGCACACTACAAGTTCAAATATCATGTTATTAGCAATTTTGACACAATTTGTAATATGATGCTTGAGCCAAATGAGTAATTGTTGCCTAATTGAGCTTGGACACAAAATTTGTGGGTGTTTAATGATCCCAATTTCCCAATGTACTGCACTCAATTTTTCCCAAAATTCTACTACAAGAGCTACTCAAAATTTCACTCTAATTTTTCTTCAAACTTCTTTTCTTGTATTTTTCTTTTCTTGAATTTTTTTCTTTGACTCTTTTTCTTGTATATTTTCTCTTGCTCTTTTCTTTTCTTTTGTTTTTCTATATTTTTCTTTTGGCTATTCTTTGCTGGACAGTCCAAGTATAGGCTCAAATACTCAAGCAAGTCAAGTCAAACATTGCTAACAAGCAAGATAAAGCATGGTAGTGGTAACTTGAACTTATAATGAGCAATGCACATAATAATAACACATATAAGCACTAATTAAGCCACATAAGATGCAGGGGATTAACAATTCCAGCAAAGAGACTCAAAATACATATTGAGAGAATTCATCAAACACATGGGGGCTATCAACTAGAATGTGTCTAGCATGTAAGATAAGCCATGTATGATCAACCATGAGTGTCAGAACATCTCATCTATGCATTGGACAGCCAAGACACACAACAAAACTCAAATAAAAATTCAATTGAATCAAAAATTGAAATAAAAAAGATAGGAGCTAGACTCAATACCACAAGTGAAGAACAACTAGGTGAAGAACAAGCTCTTGATACCAAATTTGATGCAAACCCATGAAGCTAGGATGTAGACTCCACAGATCAACACCTTGTTTGCCCCATCTTCAATTCACCAAGTGATCCTCACTCAAGATCAAGAGAGGCTTGCGGATTTATAGGCTAAGATAGGTGATGGTTTCGGTATGTGACCAAGAAGAAGAAAATCAAAAATGGAAGAGACTAGGAAGGAGATAGCGCCATGATCCAAGGAGATCAATAAGCTAGGTGATGAATCGCCACTTGAGTCATGGATCAAAATAAGATTCAAGGTTCTATGAAGAAACCCTAGGAGAGCACTCTCCCTTTCTCAAGACACAAGTCTTAGAAAAATTCTATTTCATTCAATTCAAAAAGTGATTACAAAATGGAAATTTCCTAAGTTATAAGACCCCTTGTGTGTGGTTGGCCTTGAGTCATCCTAGCCACTTGATCCTTGATGGATTGATCAAGTGATGCTAAGCACCCCTCACTTGATCAATTCAAGAAGGATCTAGAGTTAATGAGATCAAGAGGCTCATAACTCATCTAAGTTTGCGATGATCATGGATTAATTAAGATGGAATTCTATGCCTTGGATTAGAAGTAAATCCTAAGGTTAGAATCTCTTCTTAGATGAGAGTCAACAATTTAGAACTTGACTTAAATTTACACCTTTGATTATGGGATAATCAAGTGGTGGAAATTTAAATGAAGTTAGTGGCGATTCCACTAATTCTCTCTCCTAATCCATCCAATCTCTTTTAAGAGAGTGTATTACACTTGCTTAGTTGGGTCATAAGACACTTAAGTCCATCTTAAGAGGCTTTGACCAACACAAATAGAAGTCAACATGTCCATAAAAGGAGCTTGGCCTAAATTCACAAACAAACATAGGTCCAAGCTTTACACAAATTAAAGCTAAACTAATTACAAAATACTTAGAAAATTACAAGGCTTCATTTGCCCACTTTGTTGACTTCCAAGAGTTGACCGTTGACTTTGACTTTGACTTGTTGACTTTGACTTGGTCAACTCTTCTTCAACTTGAGCTTCTATTTAACTTTGCATTTCTCTTGTAATTCTCATGCTTGGGAGATGGTCCTCCATCAATCCCTCCTTCTTGTGGCCAACTTGTCCTCAAGTGGCCTTAGCTTATTACCTACAAAATCATTTTACCCGGATCAAAGATCAAGCAAACTCTTTTAAGTTTAACTTTTAATATCAAGATGGTTTGCCCACTAATATCAATATCAAAATGTAAATAAGTGAAGAAGGAAATCAAGTGATTGTCTATGCATAAACCGAAACTCCAAGGAGTTTCTATTTCCTCCTTTAGAAGTGTAGATATTAGTTCTTCAATCCTTGTGGAATCATGTTTGAAACTCTTGTTTAAAAGTCTTCTTTTAGGTGTAGAAGCTTGTGATGTTTCCTCCTTCTTGGATTCATTCTTCCACCTAAAACGGCAACCATTAGTAGAATCAAACAAGAATATCAACTTAACATTTTCAAACATTTCCCAAGACCTATATAGGAAACCTATTGTGTCACAAATTGTGTTGTGCAAATTAGAAATAATAGGATAAGTAAGAGGCAAAGAAGTCTCCCTTTTTGATAATGCATAATCTCTAAGTACCCCATTTCCTCTTCCTAGGTCACTCCATGGTTCCTCTATGCACAACTTCTCACTTGGTCCTAGAACACAAAATTTCTTGGGAGTGAATCCTCTAGCTATCACACAAGGTGCCTTTGGTGTTTCAATATATGTGGAAATTTGTAATGTACCCTCCTTTACTTCATTCATCAACCTATACGAACAATTAATATCATAAGAGTAAAAGTTAGTAGGCACAATTAAAAATTCCACATTTCTAAATTCAATGGTTTTCCATGGCTCAATGTTTCTCAAGGTTGGCAACCCATGTGGAATGTCCTTGGGAAACACATCTTTGAACTCCTCCTTGAATGCATCCAAATCTTGTTGCTTACCTACAATGTTAGTGCTCAACACAAAAGGATTAGGTAAACAAAGAAATATGTTTTTCCTAGCTAGGAATTCTCTCTTTAGCTCACCTTTCCCAATAAGCAAACTCTCATTAAGATCTACGTTACATGAATTCTCGGTTTGCCTATGCTTAAGGGAGGTTTCTCTTTTGTTTTTCAACCTAGAATCACTAGTGGCATGCTTGGTAATTAATCTTGAACTCTCGGCCAAGGCTAGTTTTCTAGGTGTTTTGGTTTCCTTTCCTTTCTTTTTGGTGGAGCTCTCATCCAAAGGTTGTTTGGCACCTAAATTCAAATACAACTATAGATTAGATTTTGAATAAATGTCCTAGATTCACTCTATAGTAGCAAGAGTCATGTGACTACTCTAATTTTAAGTTCAAAGTTGGACCTCATAATTAGATTTAATCCAAATGCTTAAGTTTAAACTAAAATTACATGTGAGAAAAATGTGTGCTCAAAATTCAAGTTTAATTTAAGCTTTGTGATTTAGATATAATCCAACAATCTAAATTTAAATTAAAGTTAGTGGAATGAACACTACTTCCAAACCTCACATGAGCCTTACTCTCTTTGTGCAAGTGTAGCTTACTCTCCACCTAGAATAAATTGATAATTTGAATCAAATTGTTCCTACCTTGGTCGTGAGCTTTTAGCTCCAAACATTGGCCCAAATACACTAAAAACAATGTTTTAAGTGTTCAAATATTTATAAAGTGTTAGATCAAGATGATTAATGTCTCAAGTTTTGATTAATTACAGAACAGACGAAACACATCAGACTAAAGAATTGCAAGCCAAAGTTAGACGGAACGAGATCAGAAGGAAGATGACCCCTCAAAGTTTATCTCAGTTCAAGTCATTCGTCTGTCCAAAAGCATGCCTCAAGATGAAAGCATAAGACGATATGCTTAAGACGAAGTCTTCAGATCGAACTCAACGAAATCTTTTCAAGACGAAATGATAGACTAAAGAATATGAAGACCAATCGTCTATGAAGATTAAAGAAGTCCAAGTCTTTCATTTGAGTAACTCGCGCCAGAATTCAAATATTTACATTACTCAAGAAGCTTCCAAAGTCAGAATGGGAACTCGTGCTTAACCTCTGCAACACAAAAAGTAAATTTACTTTTCGTTATCATCTTTGATAAGTCAGAAAAAGGTTCTGACTCCGCTGTGAAAACTTGTCAAACCATGATTATCGTCTGACACAGTTGAAAACTTCAAGGAAGGAAAGGAAAACGGTTAGATTTATGAGCCTAACGAATTTATCAAATTGTTGCCTATATAAAGGACTTCACTTGCTCTTATTCAAGTTGGCGAACATGCTGCAAAAAGCTATCATCCGTGATTTCGCTCACTTGCTTAAAGCTCTGTGCTTAATTTGTAAAACCCTCTATGCGTAGAGGATCTTTGTTTCTTAGAAACTCTTTTAAAATCCACTTGTGTGGTACCTTAGCCTGAGGAGGCTGCGTTCTAAAGAATACCTCTTGTATTAGCTTGGGGAGGCTGTGTTCCAAAGAATACCTAGTGATTTAGCCTAAGAAGGTTGTGTTTAAAGAATATCATTATAGCCAGAAGTGGCTGGGTCCAAAGAATATTTGTAACCTTTTAACAGTTTGTAGTAAAAACTCAACAGTTGCTGGGAAACTGGACGTAGTCTTGAATAGACGAACCGATATAAAACTATTTGTATTTAACTGTTATTTTTAACTAATGGGGATAACTATCAAACCGTCTTATAACTAAAATCAATAGTTAAAGAATTTAAGTTTCGTCTGACCGCTTTTGAAAAACAACAAACGAAAGGCCAAAATTTTTAATTAACATAATTCAACCCCCTTCTTGTGTTTTGGTCTTTTACAGTTTGGTATCAAAGCTCAATCTCTAAGGATTGAGCGCTTAACAGCTGCTAGAGGAAAGATCCAAGATGGAGTCTCAAGGGCCTATGTTTCTCTCTGGCGGTTCTTCTATGAACAAGCCTCCAGCGTTCTCTGGAGGTGATTATCCCTATTGGGCTGATCGCATGGAGATGTACATCAAGTCTACGCAGTATAGACTTTGGAGGATCATCACGCAAGGAGATATTCCCTTTGTTAACCCGAAACTGAATGGGGAAATGAGGAATATTCTACAATGAACGACAAAGTGAGATATGCTCTCACATGTGCGCTTTCAAGGACAGAATACAACAGATTCTGTGCTTACAAATCCGCAAAAGAGCTCTGGGATGCTCTTAAAATTTCTTATGAAGGGACAGAAGATACGAGACTGAGAAAAGCCGCCACTCTTCAAAGAGAATATGAGATGTTCTCTATGAAGAAAGGAGAATCTATTGATATGATGTTTGGAAGATTCCAAACTATATTAAATGGACTCACCTCTCTGCGAACTACGTTCACCAAGGCACAAAATAACATGAAGATTATGGATAGCTTGCCTACTCCTTAGGAAGCTATATCCACTACCATTTCTGTTGGACTTGACATGAAGACATTAATTTTGGATGAGTTAATAGGTGCACTAAGAGTGCATGAGGTCCATCTATGAAAGAGGGACAAAATTGAAGTTCAAGAGCCTATAGCTCTTCCGTCAGTTGACGAAGCCCCCAAGTAAGAGTCCAATAAGAAAGAGAAAAGAAAGAACAAGATTCTGAAGGTTGAGACCACAGAATTTGATGCTTCTGAAGAATCATCTGACGATGAGATTTATCTCATGGCCAAACGGTTTAAGAAGATGATGATGAAGAAGGGAAGAGGCCAACGCTTCTTCAAGAAGAAGGAGAGGAAGTTTCTTGAGAAACCTTCGAATAAGGAGGAAGGTACTGAGATCGTCTGTTATGAGTGTAGAAAGCTAGGGCACATGAGATCTGAGTGTCCCAAGCTTAAGAAGAGATGGAACCTTAGAAGAGACAAGGGTAAAAAGAGCTTGCTAACTTGGGAATACCTTGACAGTGACAGCTCAGAGGAATTTGCAGAAGAAGAACAAACTGCAAACATCCGCCTCATGGCTAGAGACATCGTTTCATTTGAGGTAATAGAAACTCATACTACTTCATCTTCTTCATCTGAGTCTGGTTCAGAATCAGAAGATATTCCATATGATACACTTTTGGAAAACTCTCATTTTACTGTTGAGCAATATAAAGCATGCAAAGCCAAGTTGAAAAAGACCTTGGAAGAAAATGCAGCTTTAAGAACTGAAAAAGAGAAGTTGTCTAAAAAGGAGGTATCAGATTAAACATCATTTGTATCTGAAAAGAATCTTTTTCTTCTTGAAATCGAAAGATTAAAGAAAGAAAATGAATCTTTGCTCAAAGACTTAACCAATTTCACTAAAGGAATCTCCATGCTAGAAAATATTTTAAAATATGGGCGGTCTCCGTCTGATAAAAATGGACTAGGTTACGTTGAGAAGATAGATGAAAAGAAAGCTAATTTTGTTTCATTTTCTCATAAAAAGATGAATGAAAGCTATAATAAGGTTCCAAATATTTACAAGAAAAAGTCTAGAACCTTAAATAAAAAGAAACTTTCTTCTACCAACAAAGTAGGACCCAAAAGATTTGGGTACCAAAGTCACTCATTATTCCTATTGCAAATATCCTTAATAGGAGAAGAGAAGACTTCAAGCTAGTACCTAGACAGTGGGTGCTCACGACAGATGACGAGAAACCTGTCTATGTTCCAAGATCTCAGACCAAGTAAAGGGTTTGTATCTTATGGTTCAGGGAAAGGTAAAATCCTAGGGATTGCGACTGTTGGTAAGGCACCCAACTCTCTTATCCAAAATGTGTCTTACGTTAAAGGTTTGAACTTCAATCTACTTAGCATAAGTCAATTTTGTGACAGTGGATATGAAGTTGTGTTTAACGCTGATGAATGTATAGTAAAAAACAAGAACAAATCCATTCTGTTTATAGGGAAAAGAAAGAATAATCTCTACGAGGTTTGTCTTTCTGACCTTAGTGATCAGAATGTAACATGTTTAATTTCACCAAACGATGAACGAGATATTTGGCACAAAAAGCTTGGACATTTAAGTCTAAAGTATATTTCGAAAATTTCTAAAAAGGATCTTGAGAAAGGTTTACCAAAAATATCTTGGAAATCCAATTGTCTGTGTGAATCTTGTCAGCATGGGAAACAACTTAAAGCTTCTTTCAAATCAAAAAATGTTGTTTCCACGACAAGACCCTTAGAACTATTACACATTGATCTCTTTGGACCCTCTCAAACAGAAAGACTTGGAGAAAAGAGATATGGGTTTGTAATTGTAGACGATTTTACTAGATTCACATGGGTATATTTCCTAGCCCATAAACATGAGTCGTTCAGTGTCTTTGAAATATTCTGCAAACGTGTTCAAAAAGAAAAAGGAATATGTATTGCGTCGTCTATTAGGAGCGATCATGGAACAAAATTTGAAAACTCTGAGTTCAAAGCCTTTTGTTTTGAAAATGGTATTTTTCACAATTTTTCATCTCCAAGAACTCCTCAACAAAATGGGATTGTGGAAAGGAAAAATCGTACTTTGCAAGAAATGGCTAGAACTCTTTTGCATGAAAGCTCTCTCCCAAAATATTATTAGGCAGAAGCAATTAATACTTCCTGTTATATTCAAAACAGAATATTGATAAGACCAATATTGAATAAGACTTCATATGAACTATGGAAAGGAAGAAGACCCAACATATCATATTTCCATCCATTCGAATGTGAATGTTTCATCTTAAACACTAAGGATCAACTTGGAAAGTTTGATTCTAAAGTTGTGAAAGGATTTTTGCTTGGATATTCTAATACGTCTAAGGCATATAGATTTTTTAACTCTAAGACTTAAGTTGTAGAAGAATCTATCCATGTCAAATTCCAAGATAACTCAAAGGCTGATAAAGAAATATCAGACCTAGAAAATTTAATTTACAATTTGCAGAAAAACCTCTCTGGTCAAGATACTGGTCCATCCGTCCGAACAAGCTCAGACGCAAGATTAGACGAAAGAACATCTGTCAGCATGGACGAACCCTCTTCGTCTACTCCTCAAATAAGAAGATGCTCAAGCTCCAGTCAGAACTTGGAGGTTCGCCTCAAACCACACATAGGGTCTGACCATTGGAGATAGACATAAAGGAGTGCAAACAAGGTCAAGGCTTAGAGATGTGTCTGGATATGCTCTTGTGTCTGATATAGAGCCCAAGAACATTGAAGAAGCTTTACAAGAGAATGACTAGATCTTAGGTATGGAAGAAGAGCTAAACCAGTTTACAAGGAATGATGTACGAATATTAGTGGAAAGACCAAGGAACAAAAGCATCATTGGAACAAGATGGGTGTTCAGAAACAAACTCGACGAAGCTAGTAAAGTTGTAAGAAATAAGGCTAGGTTATGATGGAGGACCATCTCCAAGCATGAGGATCACAAGGGCTATGCAAAGAAGACTAGAAACTCAAGTTGAGGAAGAGTTGACCAAGTCAACTAGTCAAGGTCAAAGTCAAAGTCAATGGTCAACTCCTCAAAGTCAACAAAGTGGGCAAAAGAAGCCTTGTAATCTTCTTATTAGTTTGTAATTAGTTTAGG
Organism: Hylodesmum podocarpum; assembly: GCA_026586105.1. Taxonomy (NCBI): domain Eukaryota; kingdom Viridiplantae; phylum Streptophyta; class Magnoliopsida; order Fabales; family Fabaceae; genus Hylodesmum; species Hylodesmum podocarpum. The sequence continues at coordinate 1,218,680 of JALJEV010001349.1, forward strand.
CTTAATTTTTGTATAAAGCTTGGACCATAGTTGCTTTGTATGTTTCGGCCAAGACTAGTATTGGACATGTTGTACGAATATTAGTGGAAAGACCAAGGAACAAAAGCATCATTGGAACAAGATGGGTGTTCAGAAACAAACTCGACGAAGCTAGTAAAGTTGTAAGAAATAAGGCTAGGTTATGATGGAGGACCATCTCCAAGCATGAGGATCACAAGGGCTATGCAAAGAAGACTAGAAACTCAAGTTGAGGAAGAGTTGACCAAGTCAACTAGTCAAGGTCAAAGTCAAAGTCAATGGTCAACTCCTCAAAGTCAACAAAGTGGGCAAAAGAAGCCTTGTAATCTTCTTATTAGTTTGTAATTAGTTTAGGCTTAATTTTTGTATAAAGCTTGGACCATAGTTGCTTTGTATGTTTCGGCCAAGACTAGTATTGGACATGTTGACTTTGGTTAATTGGTCAAAGCCTCTTAGAATTGGGCTTGAGAGTTTTATGACCAACTAAGCAAGTGTAATACATTCTCTTAAAAGAGAGTGAGTGGATTAGGAGAGAGAATTAGTGGAATTGCCACTAACTTAACTTGAATTTCCACCCCTTGATTATCCCATAATCAAAGGTGCAAATTCAAGTCAAGTTTATAAATGTTGACTCTCATCTAAGAAGGTATTCTAGCCTTTGGATTTACTTTTAATCCAAGGCATAGAATTCCATCTTGATTAATCCATGATCATCACATGCTTAGGAGAGTTTTGAGCCTCTTGATCTCATTAACTCTAGATCCTTCTTGAATTGATCAAGTGAAGGGTGCCTAGCATCACTTGATCAATCCATCAAGGATCCTAAGGCTAAGAGAGCTCACGGTCAAGGCACCAAAACATGCTTATAACTTAGGCAAATTCTCATTGTAACTCACTTTGGTCATTTATGAAAATAGAATTTCTAAGACTAGAGTCTTGAGAAAAGGAGAGAGCTCTCCTAGGGTTTCTTCAAAGAACCTTGAATCTTATCATGTATCCATGATCCAAGTGGCGATTCTTCTACTTAGCTTATTGGTTCATTGAATCATGGCGCTACCACCCTTCTCAATCTACATCCATTTTTGAATTCTTCTTCTTTGATTCCTTAACCGAAACTCTAGCCATTCACCTAGCCTATTCCGCACCTATTCCATGGTTGATGAGTGATGATCACTTGGTGAATTGAAGATTGGGCAAACATATGTGTTAGATCCGTGGAGCACATCCTTAGCTTCATGGTCTTGCATCAAAATTTGGTATCAAGAGCTTGTTCTTCACCTAGTTGTTCTTCACTTGTGGTATTGAGTCTAGCTCCTATCTTTGAGTTCAATTTTTGATTCAATTGAATTTTTGATTTGAATTTTGTTGTGTGTCTTGGTTGTCCACTACATATATAAGATGTTCTGACACACTTGGTTGATCATACAAGGCTTATTATACATGCTAGACACATTCTAGTTAATAGCCCCTAAGTGTTTGATGGATTTTCTCAATATGTATTTTGTGTCATACTTGCTGGAAATTGAATTCCATGCATTATATTTGGCTTAACTAGTGCTTATATGTCTCATTATTATGTGCATTGCTCATTATAAGTTCAAGTTACCACTACCATGCATTATCTTGCTTGTTAGCAAAGTTTGACTTGACTTGCTTGAGTATTTGAGCTTATACTTGGACTGTCTAGCAAAGAATAGCCAAAAGAAAAATATAGAAAAACAAAAGAAAAGAAAAGAGCAAGTCAAAGAAAAATTCAAGAAAAGAAAAAGTACAAGAAAAGAAGCTTGAAGAAAATTAGAGTGAAATTTGAGTAGCTCTTGTAGTAGAAAATTTTTGGGAAAATTGAGTGCAGTACATTGGAAAAATTTGGATCATTAAACACCCACAAATTTTGTGTCCAAGCTCAATTAGGCAACAATTACTCATTAGGCTCAAGCATCATGTTACAAATTGTGTCAATTTTGCTAATAGCATGATATTTGAACTTGTAGTGTGCTTTGCATGTGCCTAGACATATTTGCCCTGTTTTTGCCCTGTTTTTGGACCCATATTTGTGGCTGCCCTGCACCTTATTTTGAGCTTATTTCGTGCATAAACATCACACAAACCATTCCCCAAAATTTCAAGTCATTTTGAGCCCATTTTCAAGCCTAACTTCCAGCATAGTGACGGTTTTGCTGCTGCTGAGGTAGTTTCGGGTTTGCAGTTGGTTCAAGGGGTTAAACATTGATTTATTGAATTTTGGGCATATGGTCATGCACTATACATATGTATAAGCTCAACTGGAAGGTTTCATAATTTTCCAAGCTCATTTGATATGCTTATAAATTTTCACAAGTTGGGCAAATTTTGGTGACGGTTGCTGTCAAATTTTCCAGCAAGATTGCACTTGATTCCTTCCTTTCTTTGAGTTTTTGTTTCAAAATTTTTGCAGTTGTTAAATACTAGTTTTCCTTCATTATTAGTGCAGTAAATATATTAGCCATTGTCTTGGTCATTACTTTCCTTTTGATTAGCAATTTTGTTCATTGAGTCTTGTTTTGTTGCTTGTCTTTTTGGAATCCTTGTAGTTTTGTCTAGAGTATTTGTCTTCTTGATCTCCTAGGCTTTGTAGCTGAATTGTTCCTCTTTCACTTGGATAAATTGGACATTGATAATTGATAGAGGTTTCTCAAGAAACTCTAAGTGAGAGTGAGAGGAAAAAGGCTAGAGGGTAACTTCTAAGAAAAGCCTCCTAAGTGTGCAAACAAGAGTGTGAGTGCAAACACTTAGAGAGTGGGAAAGGAATTTAATTTCTCTTCTATTATTCTTGTTCTAACCTTTTCTTGCAGCAATGGCGAATTCCTTAAGTGTGGGCAATGAATTATCTTCAAGGACCCAAAGGATGATGGATGCCATGATGGAGAAATTCATGAGTATGCAACATCACCTCAAAAATGAGCTCAAGGAGAGTGTCAATGAGGTGAGGGAGGAGAGCCATAGAAAAATGAGAGAAGAAGAGGATAGAAGGAGGGACATGGAAAGAGCCATAAGAGAAGAGATTGAGAGAAGAGAAAGAGAGGCCTACCTTAGAAGGAGTGGCGAAAGAAGAGGTAGTAGTAGTTTGAGAGACTATAGGTCTCCTAGAGGTAGTGATGAGGGAAGTAATTTCAATGAGGAAGATGCATTCAATGCTTATGATAATGAGAGAAGAACTAGAGAAAGAAGGACTCCTCAAGAAGGATACCATGACCGACAACCTCAAGCATTTCCCTATGGAGGTGGAGCAAGGCAAGGTGGCCTAAATGCAAAGATTAAGCTACCACCCTTTGTTGGAAATGGTGAGGCCGAATCCTACTTGGATTGGGTCATGAAGGTGGAGCAAGTTTACTCATGCTATACCCACTTGAGAGAGGAGGAAAAATTGAATCTAGCCATCTTACAATTTGAAGGATATGCCTTGGTGTGGTGGAACCAAGTGTTGGTGGACTCCTTTGCAAGAAGAAGGCCTCAAGTCACTTCATGGACTCAACTCAAGGATGTCATGAAGGAAAGGTTTGTGCCTCATTCTTATGTTAGAGATTTACATATTAAATTGCAAAGACTAACACAAGGGTCAAAGAGTGTTCAAGAATACTACAAGGACCTTGAATTAACCATGCTTAGGGCGGATTACCAAGAGGAAAGGGAGGCTACACTTGCAAGATTCATCCATGGGTTGAACCATGAAATCCAAGATGTGCTAGAGCTCCAACAATTTGTGACCCTTGGAGATGCTCTTCACAAAGCCGAGAAGATAGAGAACCAATTGAAGAGGAAAGGCACCTTCAAGAAGAGCTACACACCATACAAGTCATCATGGAAGGACAAGGAAAAGAAAGAATACAACTCTTCATCCAAAGGGAAGCTAGGCCGTGAGGACTCCAAAGGTAAGGAGGTAAAATCTTCTACTTCCAAGCCTAGTTCCAAGACCAAAAGACGTGACAGAAATAAAGCATTTTCTAGGATTAGCTGGATATTATAGAAGATTTATAAAAGATTTCTCCAAGATAGCTTTGCCTCTCACAACCTTAACTAGAAAAGGCCAAGTTTTTGTATGGAGTAACGACTGTGAACAAAGTTTCCAAACCCTTAAGAAAAAACTAACTACTGCTCCTGTTTTGACCTTACCAACCCCAACTGAATCATTTGAGGTTTATTGTGATGCCTCTAAACTAGGTTTAGGAGGGGTACTAATGCAAGGAGGAAAAGTGGTAGCCTATGCATCAAGACAATCAAAAACCCATCAAAGGAACTACCCAACCCATGACCTAGAACTAGCTGCAGTAGTATTTGCGCCTAAAATATGGCGACACTATCTTTTTTGGAACAAGATTTGAGGTATTTAGTAAATCACAAAAGCCTTAAATATTTATTTAGCCAAAAGGAGTTAAACATGAGACAAAGAAGGTGGATGAAATTTCTAAAAGATTATGATTTTGATTTTAAGTACCACCCAAGAAAAGCAAATGTAGTAGCTGATGCATTAAGTAGGAAGACCATATCAATATCAAGTTTAATGGTCAAAGAGATGGATTTAATAGAGCAATTTAGAAACTTCAACCTTGCGTGTGAGTTTACTCCTGTCAGTATGAAGTTAGGAGCTTTAAGAATAACTAATGAATTTATGAATGAAATAAGATAGAAATAATAAAATCCTTAAGAATCTAATAGGAGCCATAAGGAAAAAGAGTAAGAGTATGAACTTATATACCAACCAAGAGAAGTTGATTTTAAGAATTAAGAAAAGAGAACACTTAGTGAAAATAAATGAGGAGGATTTATAAGTGGAAAAAGAGGAAATCATAGTCTCGCATATAAGGATAGTAAGGTTGAGGGTAACAGATAGATTTCAAAACATAAGTTAAAATTATATTAAGAGAAAGTAGTTGAAAGTAAAGGAACTTTGGGAGTTGGAAATTAAAAAGTAAAATAGAAGAATAGGATATGAAATAGGAATGGAAATTTCGAAGACGAAATTTTTAAAAAGGAGGGGAGTATTGTAACATCCCACTGTAGCTGCCGACATTACTGTAGCAACCGCCATTACTGTAGCAAACCGCCATATCAGTAGCCGCCGACGCATCGTAGCCGACCGACATTCCGTAGCGCCCGAAATTACCGTAGTTGCCCGAAATTACTGTAGCACCGCCTTAGGAAGGTTATAAATAGGGCTTAGAGGTTTCAAATGAAGATACAACCCAAAGAATACTCCTACATTCTCTCAAACTATCTTCTCTACAAAAAACCTTTCTATACTTTCTCCACCTTAGGAAGAAATCTCTCCAACCAAGGAAGGAGCACGTAAGTAGAGGAAGAATATAGGAAGCTAGGAGAAACCAGTAAGGGGACCTTTCCTTATCCTTCTTTTCTATCCTTTGTTTTGTTGGTACTTTCATTTTCTTTCTTTAGTTTCTTGCAGTAAGGGGACCTTTCCTTATCCTTCTTTTCTATCCTTTATTTTGTTGGTACTTTCATTTTCTTTCTTTAGTTTCTTGCAGTAAGGGGACCTTTCCTTATCCTTCTTTTATATCATTTGTTTTGTTGGTACTTTCATTTTCTTTCTTTAGTTTCTTGCAGTAAGGGGACCTTTCCTTATCCTTCTTTTCTATCCTTTGTTTTGTTGGTACTTTCATTATCTTTCTTTAGTTTCTTGCAGTAAGGGGACCTTTCCTTATCCTTCTTTGTATTGCTTGTTTTCTTAGTACTTCCACTCTCTTTGGTACTTTCATTATCTTTCTTTAGATTCCTGATATTTCTGTTCTTCATCTTTCTTACACTCCTTTCAATTCTTTAAGATTGTGTTTTCTTTACCCTTTGAATGATTATTTTGAAGTTGTTTTCCTCTTTCAACTATTTCTCTGAATACTATGACTACTTTATGAAAAATAAATGAAATGGAAACCTTTCTTATGTTTATTAAGCTTTTGACTTCTATGAACAACTTCAATCTTTACTCTTTTGAGGAAACCTCTTTTGAATATTAACATACTGAATAATTTAATATAACACATATTGATGGTGGTAAATGTGGTTGTTTGATTATACATCAAAGTATGACTTGTTTTGTGCTTGATATACAATTGCTTGGTGAATTGGATGTGAGTAAGTGGTGACATGCATGGTTGCATGAAATTGGTGATGGACTTGAATTGTTTAATGACTGATTGGAAATGCCTAGTGGAGAGGCAGTATTCTAAGATTGCTTGGTGAATGGGCAATACTTAGAATGAGGTGAGATGAAGATGACCTGGTGGAAAGGTCAATACTTAAAATATGATGAAGGTCATTATACAATTCAAGGTCCTAGAACATGTTGCATTGATGACTGGATAGTAGTAGACCAAGTCCGTAAGTCACGGATTCCCGTCCGAGTGAGTGGAATGCCGTGGACTGGGGGGTTCTCTTGGTGGGGAAATTGCCCTGCTCATGATGATCACATGTTGCGGGGGAGGTCCTACCGGACACTGCAGGAACTCGACAAATTACGGAGTGTCTACCTCTGGTGGGTCTGATTGAGTGTGAGAATCAGATGCCCCAGGCTATTTTCAGTGGAGGGCGCCACATTGCATTTCGAGTGAAGAGTGAAAATGCATGGTGGAGGTGCATGCATCATATAGAACTAGGAGCATACATTATTGATTGTGTGTTTGATTGAATGTATGATTCATTGGAATTCATGCCTGAATCATTGATGGATTTGTTTGATGGTTGTCGGTTGCCTTACTATGTGATTAATATTTTGATGATTTTAATGAAACCTTGAAGAATGTTCTAAATATATAAAAGAAAAGGTTTTCCTTGAACTACAATCAATTTTTTTTATGGTTAAGGAAAGCTCACCCTTGCACTTTGTGTTTTTAACACCTGTGATGATCTCGAACAACGTTCGGGGAGCAGATTTTGCAGGGTTAAAAAGAGGTGGATGTTTTGCAATGATTGTTGATACTGTCTTGCTGAGAAGATGTTTTTGTTATGTTTTGGGGGTAGATTTGCTAAGTAAGTACGGAGAAAATTATGTAGAATAATAAAATGACAAAGTTATGTAACCTAGATGTAATGACCTTTGAATATTATGTAATAAAAATATTGTTTCCTAAAAATCTCTTTTATCTACTACATCATTAAATTACTAATTAAAATATAAGATAAGTAAGTAAGTAAATAAGAGGGGGTGTTACAGAAGCCACTCACCTATTACTTGGGAGACCTTGGCAATATGATAAACATGACATTCATGATGGTGTTTCCAACACCTATATCTTTTCTCATATGAGCAAGAAGGTCACCCTCAAACCTTTGTCACCTAAGGAAGTGTGTGAGGATCAAATAAAGATGAAGTTAAAGAGGGAAAATGAGAAGAAAAGTGAGGAATCATGTGCCAAAGCACCTTTGGCCGAGAGGTCCTCCAAAAAGAAGAAAAGGAAACCAAAACACCTAGAAACCTAGCTTTGGCCGAGACTTGCAAAATAATTACCAAACATGCCACTAGTGATTCTAGGATGAAAAACAAGGAAGGAACCTCCATGAAACCTAGGCAAATCGAGAGCACAAGTAAGGTAAATATTAAGGAGAGTTTGCTTATGGATAGAGGTGAGTTAAGAAGAGAGTACCTAGCTAGGAAAAGTATGTTTCTATGTTTGCCTACACCATTAGTTTTGAGCACTAACTTGGTAGGCAAGCAAGAGGACCTTGAGTCATTGTTAATGGAGTTTGATGATGTCTTTCCTCAAGAGATTCCCCAAGGCCTTCCCCCACTTAGAGGGATTGAGCATCAAATAGATCTAGTACCCGGTGCACCCTTACCCAACCGGCCTACATATAGGAGTTCTCCTCAAGAGACTCATGAGATGCAAAGACAAGTAGAAGAGTTGATGAGTAAGGGTTGGGTCAAGGAGAGCTTGTCTCCTTGTGCTTCACCGGTTATCTTAGTGCCTAAGAAGGAGGGAACTTGGAGGATGTGTACCGATTGTAGAGCCATTAACAATATTACTATAAGGTATAGACATCCCATTCCTAGGCTAGATGACTTGCTTGATGAGCTACATGGAGCTAAGATATTCTCCAAAGTTGATCTTAAAAGTGGCTATCACCAAATTAGAATGAAAGAAGGTGATGAGTGGAAAACCGCTTTTAAGACCAAGTTTGGACTATATGAGTGGCTTGTCATGCCCTTTGGCTTATCAAATGCACCTAGCACTTTTATGAGGTTAATGAACCATATGCTAAGAGAGTTTCTAGGAAAATTTGTTGTGGTATATTTTGATGATATCTTGATTTATAGCAATTCTTTCTTACAACATCTAACACACTTGAAGCTTATTTTGAAAGTGCTTAGGGAACAACATTTGTATGCCAACAAGGAGAAGTGCACCTTTGCCACCAATCAAGTTATATTCCTCGGTTTTGTGGTGAGTGAGCAAGGTGTGCAAGTAGATGAAAGCAAGATCAAGGCTATCCAAGAGTGGCCGAGACCCACCAATGCAAGGGAAGTAAGATCCTTTCATGGCTTAGCTAGTTTTTATAGGAGGTTTGTTAAGGATTTTAGTACTATTGCTTCACATCTTAATGAACTAGTTAAAAAGGATTCTACTTTTATTTGGGGTCAAGCTCAAGAACATGCTTTCAATCTACTTAAAGAGAAGCTTACACATGCACCTATTCTTGCTTTACCTAACTTTGCTTGTTCTTTTGAAGTAGAGTGTGATGCTTCTAACCTAGGTGTTGGAGCCGTGTTGATGCAAGAGGGGCACCCCATTGCCTACTTTAGTGAGAAGCTCAAGGGTGCTCAACTCAACTACTCCACCTATGATAAGGAGATGTATGCACTTGTGAGGGCTTTCCAAGTGTGGCAACACTACCTTCTTCCCAAGGAGTTTGTGGTGCACACCGACCATGAGGCACTCAAGCATATCAAGGGCCAAGGCAAGCTAAGTAAGAGACATGCAAGATGGGTAGAATTTCTTGAAACCTTTCCCTACATGATTAAGTATAAGAAAGGTAGTACTAATGTGGTAGCCGATGCACTTAGTAGGAGATTTTCATTGATATGCATGCTAGAAACTAAGATGCTAGGTTTTGATCACATTAAAGAATTGTATGAACATGATCATGATTTCGGCCAAGTGTTCATGATGTGTGCTCAAAGTGCTCATAAGGATTTCTTTAGGGTGGATGGTTATCTTTTCAAAGGAAAATGTTTGTGTATCCCTAAGACATCCTTAAGAGAACTTTTGGTTTGTGAAGCACATGAAGGAGGCATCACGGGACACTTTGGAATTGATAAGACATTAGCCATATTACATGAACATTTTTATTGGCCACACATGAAGAAGGATGTGGACCGATTTGTACAAAAATGCATAACATGTCATAAGGCTAAATCTAGAAGCATGAATCATGGATTATATACTCCTTTACCTATTCCCATTTCTCCTTGGATTGATATATCTATGGATTTTGTGCTTGGATTGCCGAGAACCAAGAGAGGAATGGATTCCATTTTTGTGGTTGTGTGTAGGTTTTCAAAAATGGCTCATTTTATCCCTTGTCATAAGGTTGATGATGCTACACACATTGCAAATTTGTTCTTTAAAGAAGTGGTTAGATTGCATGGCTTGCCTAAAACAATTGTTAGTGATAGGGACTCCAAATTTTTGAGTCACTTTTGGAGAACCTTATGGGGTAAGTTAGGCACCAAGCTTTTATTCTCAACCACTTGCCACCCACAAACGGATGGCCAAACCGAAGTGGTTAATAGAACATTAGGCCAATTGTTAAGATGCTTTGTTAAAGGAAATACTAGGACATGGGAGGAACATTTGCCTTTTGTTGAATTTGCATATAATAGAGTTGTGAATGCTTCTACTTCCCATTCCCCATTTGAGATTGTTTATGGTTTTAACCCTCTAACACCTCTTGACCTTGTGCCTATGCCACTTGAGTTTGCTTTAAATGTAGATGGAGTTGCCAAGGCCGAGCTAGTGAAGTCCCTTCATGCCAAAATCAAAGAGCACCTTGAGAGGAGGTACTCCAAGGTGGCGGCCCAAGTGAACAAGCATAAGAAAAATGTGGAGTTCAAAGAAGGAGACTTAGTGTGGCTTCATCTCAAGAAGGAGAGATTTCCTAGCCTTAGGAAACCTAAGCTTTTGCCAAGAGGGGATGGACCCTTCAAAGTCTTAAAGAGACTTAGACCTAATGCTTACTCTCTTGATCTCCCTACTTCTTATATAGGTAGTAATTCATTTAATATAAGTGACTTATCTATTTGTTATGTAGGTGGTGATGGAAGCAACTTGGGGACAAGTTTGCCTCAAGAAGGAGGGATTGATGGAGGACCATCTCCAAGCATGAGGATCACAAGGGCTATGCAAAGAAGACTAGAAGCTCAAGTTGAGGAAGAGTTGACCAAGTCAACTAGTCAAGGTCAAAGTCAAAGTCAATGGTCAACTTCTCAAAGTCAACAAAGTGGGCAAAAGAAGCCTTGTAATCTTCTTATTAGTTTGTAATTAGTTTAGGCTTAATTTTTGTATAAAGCTTGCACCATAGTTGCTTTGTATGTTTCGGCCAAGACTAGTATTGGACATGTTGACTTTGGTTAATTGGTCAAAGCCTCTTAGAATTTGGCTTGAGAGTTTTATGACCAACTAAGCAAGTGTAATACACTCTCTTAAAAGAGAGTGAGTGGATTAGGAAAGAGAATTAGTGGAATTGCCACTAACTTAACTTGAATTTCCACCTCTTGATTATCCCATAATCAAAGATGCAAATTCAAGTCAAGTTTATAAATGTTGACTCTCATCTAAGAAGGTATTCTAGCCTTTGGATTTACTTTTAATCCAAGGCATAGAATTCCATCTTGATTAATCCATGATCATCACATGCTTAGGAGAGTTTTGAGCCTCTTGATCTCATTAACTCTAGATCCTTCTTGAATTGATCAAGTGAAGGATGCCTAGCATCACTTGATCAATCCATCAAGGATCCTAAGGCTAAGAGAGCTCACGGTCAAGGCACCAAAACATGCTTATAACTTAGGCAAATTCTCATTGTAACTCACTTTGGTCATTTATGAAAATAGAATTTCTAAGACTAGAGTCTTGAGAAAAGGAGAGAGCTCTCCTAGGGTTTCTTCAAAGAACCTTGAATCTTATCATGGATCCATGATCCAAGTGGCGATTCTTCTACTTAGCTTATTGGTTCATTGAATCATGGCGCTACCACCCTTCTCAATCTACATCCATTTTTGAATTCTTCTTCTTTGATTCCTTAACCGAAACTCTAGCCATTCACCTAGCCTATTCCGCACCTATTCCATGGTTGATGAGTGATGATCACTTGGTGAATTGAAGATTGGGCAAACATATGTGTTAGATCCGTGGAGCACATCCTTAGCTTCATGGTCTTGCATCAGGTTAGTAGCTCAAGGCTATAACCAACAAGAAGGTATTGACTTCACTGAAACTTTTGCACTAGTAGCTAGATTAGAAGCAATTAGAATTTTACTTACTTTTGTTGCTCATAAGAATATCTTCTTATATCAAATGAACATAAAAAGTGCTTTTCTAAATGGTTTTTTGAAGAAGAAGTTTATGTCAAACAACCTCCTGATTTTGAGAGTCAATCTCAACTAGATCATGTTTTCAAACTCAAGAAAGCTCTTTATGGTCTTAAACAAGATCCTAGAGCTTGGTATGATAGACTAAGTTCTTTTCTTCTTAAAAATGGTTTTTCAAGAGGAAAGGTTGACATAACTCTCTTCAAGAAAAGTGTTTCAAAGTACTTTATTATTGTTCAAATATATGTAGACGATATAGTCTTTGGAGCCACTAACGAATCCTTGTGTAAGGATTTTTCTAAGATAATGCAGGATGAGTTTGAGATGAGTATGATGGGAGAATTAAAGTTCTTCCTAGGACTACAAATCAAACAGGCGAAAGAAGGAATCTACATCCATCAACAGAAGTATACTAAGGAGCTTCTCAAGAAGTTCAAGATGGAAAATGCAAAGCTGTTGACTTTAAAATATACGTGTGTCAATCTTTCAGCAAGTGTACCGATCGTTTACAAGTTTAGAAATAGTGAGTAAGAGTTGTCGAACCACAGAGACTAGTTGTGAATTATCGAATGTTTAACATGCTTGCTATTAGGACGAATCAAGGAATGAATCATGTATGTAAAACTAAGCTATTGTGTAAAATTAAACAATGCACAGTAAAGTAAGGAAAACTGTAAATGTTTAAGTTTCAAAGATGATGAAAACAGTTAGGGAATTGATTCAATTGATTCTTCTCTCAAGTAACTACTTCTTATGTCAATTCAGCAAATATCACTCAATTGGAGACTAGAATTTGTGATACCGTAAACTAATCCTATTCCTAGGTCTTTAGTCCCTTTGAATGACTTCTATAATCCCTAATCCCTTAGGTGAAAACAGAAATTCATTCAAGAAGCGAAACAGATAAATTCGTTACAACATCTCATAGCATGCAAGTTCTATCCCTAGACTCATGCATTACTATAGTGATGCACTTCCTCTCCTAATTCAACTATCAATCTTCCGAAGGCATAGCTGACACAAGATACAAATCCTTAAGAAATAGTTCAATTCAGTCAAACATTAATATTCCTATCTCTATTTGAATTTCATGAATTAAATCTCAAGAATAAGCATTAAGCAAGGAAGAGATCAATCAATTCGGTGAAATTACACTTGAATTAACATAAGAAATTCATTACAAGAATTCTGAATCGAAATCCCCAATCCCTATCCTAAAGTCTAACCTAACATGGAAATGAGAAAAGAAAGAAGGAAAATAGAAATCAAACACAAGAAGCGCTCCATGAAGCCTTAGATCTTGCTTCCACAAGCTCTAAATCTTCAAGAAATCTCCTAGGTTTGATGGAGGAGGAAGGAAAACGAAAAATGGAGAAGAGAGAATCGCGAGAACCAAGCGTGCAGAAAAAGAAATTGAATTATGAATGGTCCTCCCTTGAATTCGCGCCCAAAAACCCTTTTATAAGTGAAGAAACGCGCCCCCCATTTCAGGAATTCGCGCCCTGGCGCGTTTGTGCCGCAACCTGCAGTGAAACGCGCCCCCATTCGCGCCCTGGCGCGCCTGCGCGCCTCTTGATGGTCCTAAATCGCGCCTAGGCGCGTTTTGGCCGAGAGCTGGGCTGAAACGCGCCCCCATGGTCCAGTGAAACGCGCCGCGGCACGCTCACGCCTCCAACAGCTCCTGATTTTCGCCTAGGCGCAACTGCTTGAGTACTTTCACTAAATTGGGCATAACTTCCTCCACAGATATCGTTTTGAGCTCTGGTTTTTTGCAAATGAAAGAGGTTAGATAGAGCTACAACTCTCATGAAGACACGAAGAGCCAATTCGGAGTGCAAATTAAGTGAAAGCTGGGCTCAAATGGACGTGCTCCCTTGACTTGAGCTTCAACTTCTCTTCTTCTTGATGGCTTGCACTCCAAGTCTTTCTCTTAGGTCCATGGCTTTCATTCCAAACTTCTATCTCCTCTTCAATCAACCTACAATTAACAAGAAAGAGGATAAAATGACTTAAAAACACAAGAAACACTTATAAAACTAACAAAACACTACATCAAGAACTAACACTAAACAAACATGGTATTTTCAATGTTTTCTTATCTAAACTATAACTAAACCTATTAAAAATGGATGGAAATGGACTGAAAACACCTAGGAAAACATGTATAATCTAGCACTTATCAAAAGCCTATGATGATCCCGATGCATTCGGCTGGTGCTAGTCTTAGCAAAGACGAAACAGGTAAGACCGTTGATCAGATGGTATATCGAGGTATGATTGGTTCTCTTCTTTATCTCACTGTAAGCAGATCTGACATAATGTTTAGCGTTTGTCTTTATGCTTGTTTTCAGTCTCAACCAAGAGAATCACATTTACAAGCTGCTAAACGTATTCTTAGATATCTTATCGGAACCACTAATCTTTTCTCTTTTATAAGGAAAAACAGTGATTTCAATTTAAGTGGCTATTGTGATGCTGATTATGCTGGAGATAAAGTGGAGATAAAAAGCACAAGTAGTGGATGTCAGTTATTGGGCACATCACTTATTTCTTGGTCAAGCAAGAAGAAAAACTGTATATCACTTTCAACCACTGAAGCGGAATACATAATTGCAGTTGGTTGTTGTTCAAAACTACTTTGGGTAAAACATCAACATGAGGATTACTCCAGGTTTGAAACCCAAATACCAGTATTTTGTGATAATACAAGTGCTATTAATCTCAGCAAAAATCCTATTCAGCATTTAAAAGCTAAACATATTGAAATTAAATTTCATTTTATAAGAGATTATGTTTAAAAAGGTATTTTTGATATACAGTTTGTTCAAACTGATTTTCAATAGGCAGATATCTTTACAAAAGATTTAGATGAAACTCGCTTTAATTTCATTAAAGAAAATTTAGGAATTGTTTCTTTAAAAGATTAAGTTATTCGTCTGATCATTTCGTCTATTTAATTCATCTATATGAATCGTCTGATTTATCTCTCGTGTTAAGACGAAGCATTGCGTCTGATCAAGTTGAATCAGTCTATAACAATTCAACAGACGCATTGTTATTATTTAACTAATTTAAATTGAGTGTGCAAGGAGACACAATAAATGCAACATTAAATATGTCTGTCATTTATTACATTGTTTTAGGACATTGAGAAGCACGCGCAGTAAATCTCAGAGGATCAAGAGGAACACTATGTTCAAGGTTTCCGGAAACCTACTGGATGATTGAAGATGTTGGATGGTTGAAATTCTCTAAATGGGAAGGGCCATGGATGCTTGAGTGCTATGGCGAATTCTGGGAATATTTCAAGGTCGTAGACGAAGGCATTGTTGGAACGATTGGAGATAAACAATTTCTGATCAATGTTGACTCCATTGCAGCAATTGGAAAAGCTAAGGCTGAAGGAGAATTCTATTCATCTGACTGGAGTGCTCAACTTAGCAACAAAGAGATTGACACTCTCTTGTATGGAAAGCCCAGAACGTCTGATCTAGCAAAGTTTTTGAGGGTTGGAAACTTGGTGCCAGAATGCAAGATTCACCACAACCTACTTTTCAACATCTTCACGCCTAGGATTGGCTCAAGAGATAATGTGAGCAACAGAGACCGCTTCTATCTCTACCATATGGTGAAGAAGACAAAGATTAGCCTTCCTCAAGTGATTATGGATCATTGGATTTCTGCACTGAAGGGAAGGACTTTGAAGAGAAAGTCCAACATCATCTACCCTGCAGTTTTTGCCAAGATTGTTCTATCAATCAAGGCTTTGATCACAATGGATGTGATTGGTACAATGCTGGCGCAGAGATTAAATAAGGTACATTCTCAAAGATGCATTTGTACCTTCAACCAATGACGAGGAATGAAGCTGATGAAATTCGTCTTCACCCTGATAGGCTTCTCAATCCTCAATCATCATCTCAACCTCAACCACAAATTGAACCATCACAACCACAACCTTCACCCTCACAATCGAAACCCAAACACAGAACCCTCATAAAATGACCCAGAAATGCACCTCCTTCATCCCAAACACCAACCCAAACACAAGCCCAAACACAACCCAAAATAGTAGCCCAACCTCCTGTTCAAGTAACATAGGTCCCTTTTGAAACCATTCCAGAGGTACCCTTGGTAAGACGGAAAACCAAGGCTATAAGGCTTAAAATGCCTAGACCGTCTCCATCCCTCCAAGACGAATCATCTTTGAAAGCATTTGAGGATGCTGAGTCTGCTAGAAGGCGAGCAGACCAAACCGAAAGGGCAGAAGAAGAAGAAGAAGCCCAAATAAAAGCTACCTCTAAAGGCAAGCGCAAAACTATAGACGCTCTCTCTGAAGATTTTGATGCTAAACAGCTTAAAGCAGCAAGAAAGATTTTTATGCTCTTTGATGCTGAAAGCGCAAGAAGCATTGGATCGTCTGATGCTGGTCCCACTCCAGCAACATCAGAGGGCATGAACAATGAAGAAACTGCCCAGATCCAGAAGGATAATGCTATTCTTGGTGAGCAACTTGAAACCATGCTCAGTGAAGAAATGCCTTCCATGGATTTAGACTCATCTACTCTAATAGACGAACAAAAGGAAGATACGGAACCCTTAGTTGCGTCTCTAATAAACGCAATTCCACTTCAGACTGTCTCTGTTGTGTCTGAAGAACCAACCTGCTCACAGACGGAGGAGACATCGTCTGATGAATTTGAAGTCCACTTATGTTCTTCGTCTGATGAAGAGTGCTTTGAAGTGAAGAGGCATGCAGTGCCTACTAAAAGATCCCATGCTGAAGTGTTGAATCCAAAGGATCTTCCACCAAAGCACAAGACTGACTACTTGTTTCTCAATGAGTTAGTCATGAAGAGGTTAGATGAAACTTCTTGTGCTGAAACGTCTGAGTCTGCCAACGGTGGGTATTGTGCAGATGATGAAGATATATTAATTCGTGACACTCCTTACATCGAGTTGAAGAGTCCTTACAGATACAGAGGGAAGAAAGGATTTCAACTTGGGAGATTTGTCAATCCCATCAATTATTACCAACCTTTGAAGCCAGCGGAGTTTGATATAAAGAAGAAGTATGATTTAGACGAACAACGTGATTGGCTGAAACGTCTGCCCTAGGATGCTTTGGCAGATTTAAAAATCAAAAGTTTGGAAGGGATAGGTGATTACAAGAATCATCTCAATGGTCTATTGATTGAAGGACCAGCCATGGGTTATGAACCCAACATCATCTCTAGAACTCCAACGAGGAAGTTTGTTCGTCCGCGCCCAGACAAGACAACAATCTTCCATCATTGCATACATGGAGACTTTATGTCTGGAGTTTTTGAGCCTCCAGCATACAAGCATTGGCATCTAGATGCTATGGATTGCCCGACCCTCAACCATTCAACATCCCCATGAATAAGACGGAGTACATTGGCTTAGGCTATGCTCTTGGCCTCACTCTCCCATGGACAAGGCCTCAATGCTCAGGAGTTCAACCAACTTCTTTTCTAAATTTTGCTGAGTATGAGATGCTAGATGAATGCGTCCATGCACTTCCAGTAGATAATGATTTGTCTTACATTCTAATGGAAAGGGCTTACAGAGACGAAATAAAAGGAAGACTTCAATCCTTTCGTCTGCTTCAGAATAGGGCTGAAAAAGAAGGACGATTTCTACCCTATCTGATGGGCTCCCAATTCTCATCTCTTGCCACGAATGAAACAAGGTTTTTCTTCAGGATGGATTGTCCAAGACCATGCTTGGTGAAATACTTAGCCAAAGGCAAAGAGAAGAAGGTGTGTGATGCTCCCAAGGTCTTCAAGTTCACAAGGCACATCCCCAAACGTCTACCTGAAGCTGCTTATGCTCATATGAAGTCTGTACAAGCTCATTCCTCCAAACCTATTCCTCCTAAGATGCTTCGGATGATAGAGGAACATGAAGCAACCATGGCCCACTGCTCAGGATCTGTACTTGATGAAGATTCTGTCATGACTGGAAAAGTCTTTCTTAGTGCAGCGTCTGCATATTTTGTCTGCCATAACCAAACTGAACTTCAACTTGTTTCTTTCAAGAGGAACTATTCATGGAAATGGTCTCAATCCTTCAACGCTAGGATTTATCTGGCTCTGTTCTCATTACGTGTGTTGGGGTCTCTAGTGGAACCAATCATTGAGGAGGTGGACTCTGACACAGACGAACCCCAACCATCTGATCAATCCTCTGATAAGTATAATGCTTTGAAGAGAAAGTATGATGAATTGGAGGACATCCATGAGTCTTTGAAGAAGAAGAATGAGCAGCTTGAAGCAAAATCAAGATATTATTAACGCTCGTTTGGAGCAACTTCAAGCTCTTGTGATGAATCTGATGAAACAGCAGCAGCCTCCACCAAAGTGATTTTGATGATTCTCATCCCAAGGGGGAGAATTATTTAAGTTAGGGGGAGAATGATTTAAGGGGGACCTTTGGAAGATGAAGAATGGATCAAGGGAAAGCATCGTCTGAGGGGGAGCTCAAGACGAAGTCTTGAAGACGAAGATGAAGAATAAGTCTTTTGTTCTGATACAATCATGTATTCTTTATTGTTTTATTATTTTACTCTGATATGTTGCTCTGATATAATAAACCTTGTAATTGTACACAATCAGATTACATCGCATTGTTGTAATATTTTTATATAAAGAGGTATTTCAGAGAACATCGTCTTGATGTAATTCTGGCATGATAAATTGATTTTTGGCTAACTTTGTCTTTTGCAGATGCATTCTTCAGTATCATTTTATGTATGGTCTGTAATCATAAAAAAGGGGGAGATGTTAGACTAAGATAATTAACGTCTCAAGTTTTGATTAATTACAGAACAGACAGAACACATCAGACTGAAGCATTGCAAGCCAAAGTCAAATGGAACAAGATTAGAAAGAAGATGACCCCTCAAAGTTCATCTCAGTTCAAGTCATTCGTCTGTCCAAAAGCATGCCTCAAGACGATAACATAAGACAATATGCTTAAGACGAAGTCTTCAGATCGAACTTAACGAAATCTTTTCAAGACGAAATGATAGACTGAAGAATATGAAGACCAATCGTCTATGAAATGATAACCTTTGCAACACGAAAAATAAATTTACTTTTCACTGTCATCTCTGATAAGTCAGAAAAAGGTTCTGACTCCGTTGTGCAAACTTGTCAAACCATGATTATCCTCTGGCACAGTTGAAGACTTTAAGGAAGGAAAGGACAACGGTTAGATTTATGAGCCTAACGGATCTATCAAATTGTTGCCTATATAAAGGACATCACTTACTGATGAAGCCACACTTGGAAGAGATTCCATGGAAGCTCCAAATTGCCCACACTTGCCTTCAACCACGCATCAATCCAAAGAAGCAAAGAAGAAATGGTTCGGTTTAGGTGTTTTTGGTTTTAGGTTCAAGAAATCAAAGTAGAAAATGGATTAGAAAGGAATGAAGATGGCGCCAAGGAGAAGAACTCCTATAAGCCTAGGAGGAACCGCCACAATGGTTGAAGAAGCCATTGATAAGATTCAAGGTCTTCCCTAAGGGAACAAGAGAAAATTCTCTCAAAAGCTAGAAGCTATTTTCATTCATCAAAAGTTCTTTACAAAGGAGAAGCTTAGGGTATTTATAGGTTGCAAAAGCTTGGGCTCCAAGTAATCTTAGCTTGCCTTGCAAGCTAAGTAGCCTTTAACCACGGTTGGGAGCCACTAATCACGGTTAGGGCTCAACCAATCCGTGGAGCTTCCTTGTAAGCCAAGTAACCCAAGTGGTTAGTTGGTTGTTAGGAAGCACATGGCCTTCACATGGTCTTGTCCCCTCCTTGTCTCCTTCTTGTCTCCTCCTTAAGACCATGTGATGTGCCATGTCATCAATCTCTACCTTTCTTAATCAAGGGTGGAGATCTTTGATTAAGCTTAGGCATGGATCCAAAGCTTAATTAAAGGCTCCCTCCTTGTTTAAGAAGGTTTTCAAGCTCACACAAGTTTTTAACAAAAAATGATTTTATTCAATTTTTAAATTCTTGTGTGGCTTGACTTAGGAGTGTGGCATGCGTAGGATTAGATGGAGCCTTAGGCCTTGGGCCTATGAAAACCCACGGGCTTAAGCCCAAGTATTCCCTAAAGCTATTACAACATAGGACTTAGTTATGTTTCAAAAGAATTTACAAGTAAACTACAAGTACTAGGTCCTATACTATCTTCTTGTGTTTTGAGTCTTCCCACCTCCTCTTCTAGCTTCCTTTGCATGCTTCTAGTAACTCTTCTAGATGTTCCTACATCAAACCCTCCTTCTTGGCTTGAACTTGTCCCCAAGTTGAGGTCATCATTTGTACCTACATCACATAAAGAAAGATCGGTTATATTGAAAGAGTTACTACCACCATACTTACTTGGTAAGTCGAGCTTGTATGCATTTGCCCCCAATTTTTCTATGATCTTGAAGGGTCCATCTCCTCTTGGAAGTAGCTTGGAACTCCTTAAGGTAGGAAACCGTTCCTTTCTCAAATGAAGCCAAACCATATCCCCTACTTTGAACTCAATGTCTTTGTGATGTTTGTTGTAGGTTCTTGCTATTTGCTCATTCTTTTTCTCTATTTTCTCCTTTACTTGAGCGTGTAGCTCTTGGATCTTTCTAGCCCTCTCTTGACCGCTCCTATTACAAGAAAACTCAATAGCAAAGCCACTAGATCAAGTGGGGTGAGTGGGTTAAATCCATAAACAATTTGAAAAGGAGAAAATTTAGTAGTGGAATGTTCAACCCTATTATAAGCAAACTCAATATGAGGTAGCCAATCTTCCCAACTCTTTATTTTGTCACCAACAAAAGTTCTCAATAGTTGACCCAAGGTTCTATTGACAACTTCGGTTTGCCCATCCGTTTGGGGGTGGCAAGTTGTAGAGAAAAGAAGTTTGGTTCCAAGACAACTCCAAAGGGTCCTCCAAAAGTGTCCAAGAAATTTTGAATCTCTATCACTCACAATGGTCTTGGGTACTCCATGGAGCCTCACTACTTCCTTAAAGAATAGTCTTGCAATATGAGAAGCGTCATCAACTTTCTTGCAAGCTATGAAATGAGCCATTTTTGAGAAACGACATACAACAACAAAGATACTATCCATCCCTCTTTTGGATTTGGGAAGGCCAAGGATGAAATCCATGGATATATCCATCCAAGGGGAGGAAGCAATCGGAAGGGGTTGGTAGAGACCATTAGGGAGACTTTAGATTTGGCCTTGTTACAAGTGATGCATTTAGAGATGTGCTTGACGACTTGAACTCTCATATGAGGCCAATAGAAGTTCTCTTGTAACATGGCCAAAGTCTTATCTCTTCCAAAATGACCCATCAATCCTCCTCATGAGTTTCAACCACCAACAAGTCCTCAAAGAAGATTTAGGTACACACAATGCTTGGCCTTTAAAGAGATATCCATTGTGCCTAAAATAGTCTTTGAATGCACCTTTGGTACTTGATTCCCATGCAAGACCGAAATCCTTATCCAAGGCATACATAGGTTTAATATGGTCAAAACCATACATCTTACACTCAAGCATGTTTATCAAAGTGTGCCTTCTACTTAGAGCGTCGGCAACTATGTTACTAGACCCCTTTTTATACTTGATGATGTAAGGAAATTGTTCTATGTATTCTACCCATTTGGCATGCCTCTTATTCAATTTTCCTTGCCCTCTCAAATGCTTTAGGGCTTCATGGTCCGTATGGACTATAAACTCTTTAGGTAGCAAGTAGTGTTGCCACACATGTAAAGCCCTTACTAAAGCATATAATTCTTTATCATAGGTAGAGTAGTTAAGGTGCCCCCCTTTAGTTTTTCACTAAAATAAGCTATGGGATGCCCTCCTTGCATGAGAACCGCACCTATGCCTACATTTGACGCATCACATTCAAGTTCAAATGATAAAGAGAAATTTGGTAAAAGCAAGTATGGGTGCGTGTGTGAGTTTGTGTTTGAGCACCTTGAAGGCTTCTTCTTGAGAAGGCCCCCATGAAAACTTAATGTCCTTTTTTACAAGTTCATTCAATGGACTAGCTATGGTGCTAAAGTCCTTTACAAATCTTCTATAGAAACTAGCTAAGCCATGAAAACTCCTTACCTCCTTTACACATGTTGGTGTGGGCCATTCCTTGATAGCTTGTATCTTGGCTTCATCTACTTCCACTCCCTTTGAGCTTACAAACTAATCCAAGGAATACAACTTTTTCGGCCCCAAAGATACATTTATCCTTATTTGCATACAATTTTTCTTTCCTAAGTACTTCTAAAACACTTTTCAAATTATTTACATGCTCTTGAAAACTTCTACTATATACTAAAATATCATCAAAATATACTACTACAAATTTACCTAGGAACTCCCTTAGCACATGATTCATGAGTCTCATGAATGTACTAGGAGCATTAGACAATCCAAATGGCATTACTAGCCACTCATATAATCCAAATTTAGTCTTAAAGGCGGTTTTCCATTCATCTCCATCTTTCATTCTAATTTGATGGTAACCGCTTTTGAGATCTATTTTGGAAAATAGAGTAGATCCATGTAATTCATCTAATAGATCATCTAATCTAGGAATTGGATGTCTATATCTAATAGTGATATTATTTATTGCTCTACAATCAGTACACATTCGCCACGTACCCTCCTTCTTAGGAACCAAGATGATAGGTGATGCACAAGGAGAGAGGCTTTCTTTGACCCATCCTTTCTTCAAGAGGTCTTGGACTTGCTTCTCAATCTCCTTTGTTTCACTTGGTGAGCTCCTATAGGCGGGTTTGTTGGGCAATTGGGAACCCGGAATGAGATCTATTTGATGTTCTATACCCCTAAGAGGTGGCAATCCATGGGGAAGATCCAAAGGAAAGACATCTTGAATTCCTCAAGTAATTCATCTATGGACTTGTCATCACCTACACAAGCATTGCTCAATGTTAAAGGAGTAGGCATACACAAAAACATAGATTTCCTAGCTAAGTATTCCCTTTTTATTTCATTGCATGTAACAAGTAATGTCTCTTTACATTTACTATGACTAATATTATTATTACAACTTGAATCATTTTTCAAAACAATTTTCTTTTTGCTTTGCTTCTCGGCCAAGGCTTTGGGTGCTTTGGAATTCTCGGCCTCTTCACTCTTTGGCTCTTGGGACCTCCTAAGTCTTAACTTGACTTGGTCCTCACATACCTCCTTTGGTGACAAAGGTTTTAGTAAAACTTTTCTACCTTCAAAAGAAAACAAGAAAGTGTTAGCAAGACCATCATGAATCACATTTCTATCATATTGCCATGGTCTACCTAGGAGTAAATGAGTAGCTTCCATTGGAACTACATCACACAAAACACTATCAACATATTTTCCTATAGAAAAGTCTATCATGCATTGTCTATTAACCTTTATTTCACCATTTTCACTAAGCCATTGTAATTTATAAGGTCTAACATGAGTAATAGTAGGCAATTCAAGTTTAGCTACAAGACCCTCACTTACAACATTTGTACAAGAACCTCCATCAATGATTAAGGAACATACATTACCCTTTACCTTGCACCTTGTATGGAAAATGTTTTCCTTTGTGTGTCATCAATTGCAAGGTTCAATTTAAGGAGTCTCCTTACCATAAGCAAGTCACCCTCTTCGGCTTCTTCACTATGGATGGATGCTTCCTTTTCTTCTTCCTTTTCACTTGAAGATCCTTGTGAAGATTCACTTATAGTTTCTCCTCCTCTTGTGACCATTGTCCTTTTGTTAGGACATTGAGATGCAATGTGGCCCTTCCCTAAACACTTGAAACATTTTATGTTACTTGATCTCAAGGGATTAGGTTGAGAAACTACCTCTTTAGGCTTGGTGGAGTCTCGGCTATCTCTCCCTTTAGGCTTGGAAGATGGTTCCTTGTTTTCCTTTCCTTTCCAAGAAGAAGTGTTTGGCGTGGACACCCTTTTTGCTTGCCTTCTCTTAAGTTGTGACTCAATTCTCTCGGCTAGGTGTATGGCCTCTTCAATGTGGGAGTACCTTTGCAACTCCAACACATCTTGGATTTCTCGGTTCAACCCATTCACAAACCTTGCCAAAGTAGACTCCAAACTCTCCTCTATGTGTGCTCTTAGCATGGTGATTTCAAGGTCCTTGAAGTATTCTTGAACACTTCTATTCCCTTGATACAATCTTTTGTAATTTGTTGTGTAGATCCCTTAGGTATGTGGGTGGTACAAAACGCTCTCTCAAGGCATGCTTCAAGGCTTCCCATGTGGTCACTCTTGGTCTAATGCAACCGTAGCCCCTATCTTGTTGATTCCACCAAATCATGGCATAGTCTTCAAATTCTAGGGTCACTAGGTGTAGCTTTTTCTCTTCACTCAACAAGGGATAGCTTGAGAAAATTTGGTCCACTTTCATGGCCCAATCTAGGTATGCTTCGGGTCCTCCACTACCATTGAACTTAGGTATGGTGATCTTCACAAACCTCTCATCAAACCTATCTTCCTCCTCCCAATGGGTCCTCCTTCCTTCTCGGTTTTCTCTTGCCTCTTCTCGGCCATACCTTCCCCCATTCCTCCTAGTATGGTAAAAAGGTTCATTCCTAGGAAAAGGTTCTCTAAAAGGAATTCCTTCATCACTTCCAATGGAGGTTTTAGGTTCCCTTTCCCTACTACTTCTCCTTTCTCCTTCATCGTCATGTCTTCTCCTATTTCCACTCATCCTTTCTCTCCTATCCCCCTCATTATTCAAAGATCTTTCTCCCCCTCGGTTCTCCCTCCTCATTCTTTCCTCACTCTCCCTCAATTTAGCATCCATTTTCTCCATCACCAAGTTCAAAATATTTAGTGTCCTAGGTGACAAGTCTTGTCCAACACTAGATGGACTTGCCATGGCTGCAAGAAAGAGTTAGTATACAAGAAAATAAGGAAAGCAATAAACCTTTCAACACTCTCTAAGTGTATCCACTCACACTCGTGTATCACTCAAATCAAGGCTCTTTTATGAGGATGCTCTCTTGCCTTTTACCACTCTTTCTCTATGTTCTAGTAGGGATTATCCTCTAATCAATTATCAAGGTTCTTAGCATACCATTATGAAAGAGGAACAGCACCTAACTAGGCTTAAGAGGTCAAGAAAGACAAGAGACTCTAAGACAAAACCAAAGAATCCAAAGGAGACAAGCAATAAAAGCTCAAAAATGAAATGAATGGCTACTCAAATTGTGGAGAAAATTTAATGAGACAATGGCACATAATAGGGCAGCAAAATATCATATAAAAGCCCAAGGAAACATGTCAAAACAGAGGCATATCATGAGGTAATCAAAACTGGACAGCAAGCACTTCAAACCACTTAGAAACCGAAATTAGAAACCGATTTCAGAAAAATCAGCAAAATATTAGAGACCGATTTTGCCTAGTTTCTATACTTTGCTAGCTATCATGCTTCTCATGCAAAATTCAATTAAATGCCTTTATGTTCAGTACAATAATATGTCCAGCAAAGTGCAGTGCAGTGGAGAAAAAGAAAATTACATGTAAAGAACCAAAAGATACACAATTCACTAGGAAGCTCAAAACTAGAATTTCAACTAGAATGTGTAGGCTCTTTCCTAGGTCCAATGGTGTTTCTTTTGTGTAACTCTTTTCTTTTTCACTTTCTTTTGCTCTTATGTTGCAGTACTCTCTCTTTTCTTTTCACTTTCTATGGCTCTCTAATTGTGCTTTTTGTTTTATAGCCACTACTCTTCACTACTTGTTTTTCTTTTCACTTGTTTTTTTTCTTTCTCTTCTCTTTTCTTTCTTTTGATTTTGATTCTTTTCTTTTGTAATTGTATGGCTGGACCGAAACCTCTAAGGAACTAAAAGCCTCTTCTAGGTTCAAATCCTAGCTTATCATAGCAATTACAAAGTCTACTCAAAATTTCAAAACAAATAGCAATCTAAAATTACTAAAAATTCAAAATCATGCAAGCATATACTAGTAGATGTTCCTAGCACTTAGAAATCATGTACTATGCGTGTGGAAGATTAAAGTGCAGTACAAAACCAGTAATTATGCCTCACAATACAGTGGAAAACACGGCTAAACAAAATCCTAATGACATACATGAATTAAAAACTTGCAAGAGCAAAATTCATGAAAGATTATGGAGTCAAAATTTGCAAGCTATTCAATCATGTATTCAAAGAAAATGATGGAACATATCAAGATGACGCTACGGCCTAATGCAGTAACTATAAGAAGAAAATATGCTCCAAACTCAAAACTACTAATGAGACAACTCAAGGAACTCAAATAAGCTACTCAAAGAAGAAGACACAAGATTCAATCGGTGGAAGAACTCAAAAGAAAAACAAGACTCAACTAACCGTTGTGAAGATTCAAAGTTGAAGGTAACCTTGCTCTAGATACCACTTGATGAAGCCACACTTGGAAGAGATTCCATGGAAGCTCCAAATTGCCCACACTTGCCTTCAACCACGCATCAATCCAAAGAAGCAAAGAAGAAATGGTTCGGTTTAGGTGTTTTTGGTTTTAGGTTCAAGAAATCAAAGTAGAAAATGGATTAGAAAGGAATGAAGATGGCGCCAAGGAGAAGAACTCCTATAAGCCTAGGAGGAACCGCCACAATGGTTGAAGAAGCCATTGATAAGATTCAAGGTCTTCCCTAAGGGAACAAGAGAAAATTCTCTCAAAAGCTAGAAGCTATTTTCATTCATCAAAAGTTCTTTACAAAGGAGAAGCTTAGGGTATTTATAGGTTGCAAAAGCTTGGGCTCCAGTAATCTTAGCTTGCCTTGCAAGCTAAGTAGCCTTTAACCACGGTTGGGAGCCACTAATCACGGTTAGGGCTCAACCAATCCGTGGAGCTTCCTTGTAAGCCAAGTAACCCAAGTGGTTAGTTGGTTGTTAGGAAGCACATGGCCTTCACATGGTCTTGTCCCCTCCTTGTCTCCTTCTTGTCTCCTCCTTAAGACCATGTGATGTGCCATGTCATCAATCCTCTACCTTTCTTAATCAAGGGTGGAGATCTTTGATTAAGCTTAGGCATGGATCCAAAGCTTAATTAAAGGCTCCCTCCTTGTTTAAGAAGGTTTTCAAGCTCACACAAGTTTTTAGAACAAAAAATGATTTTATTCAATTTTTAAATTCTTGTGTGGCTTGACTTAGGAGTGTGGCATGCGTAGGATTAGATGGAGCCTTAGGCCTTGGGCCTATGAAAACCCACGGGCTTAAGCCCAAGTATTCCCTAAAGCTATTACAACATAGGACTTAGTTATGTTTCAAAAGAATTTACAAGTAAACTACAAGTACTAGGTCCTATACTATCTTCTTGTGCTTGGAGTCTTCCCACCTCCTCTTCTAGCTTCCTTTGCATGCTTCTAGTAACTCTTCTAGATGTTCCTACATCACTTACTCTTATTCAAGTTGGCTAACACGCTGCAAAAAGCTATCATCTGTGATTTCGCTCACTTGCTTAAAGCTCTGTGCTTAATTTGTAAAACCCTCTTAGCGTAAAGGATCTTTGTTTCATAAAAACTCTTTTAAAATCCACTTGTGTAGTACCTTAGCTTGAGGAGACTGCGTTCCAAACAATACCTCTTGTATTAGCTAGGGGAGGCTGCATTCCAAAGAATACCTAGTGATTTAGCCTGAGAAGGCTGTGTTCAAAGAATATCGTTATAGCCAGAAGTGGCTGGGTGCAAAGAATACTTGTAAGCTTTTCACGGTTTGTAGTGAAAACTTAGTAGTTGTTGGGTAACTGGACGTAGTCTTAAATAGACGAACCAGTATAAAAATATTTGTGTTTAACTGTTATTTTTAACTAACGGAGATAACTATCAAACCGTCTTATAACTAAAATCAACAGTTAAAGAATTTAAGTTTCGTCTGACCGCTTTTGAAAACAACAGACGAAAGGCCAAAATTTTTAATTAACACAATTCAACTCCCCTTCTTGTGTTTTTGTCTTTTACATAAAGTTGTTAGAAAATTACTAGGCTTTAAAATAAGAGTAAGGTTCTCAAGTGTTGACTTTAACTTTGCCTTCGTCAACTCTTCCTCTACCTCCTCTTTTATCCTATTGGGCATTGACCTTGTGATTCTCCTTACTTGACCTTGATCTTGTTGGGCCTTTGAGGATGGTTGATACAAGCACCATGGAAGAGATCCACTTTGATGCTTGGAATTGCCCCAACCTTTAATTTTCTAAAGATCTTCCACAGAAACCAAGCAAGGTTCTCGGCTATAATGAAAATTGGATGAAGAAAAACAAGAAAATGAATTAAGACTAGAAGATGGAAGAAGATGTTATACATGATGCAATAAGTCTATAAGGAACCATTACAATGGTCATGGAAGCCATAAATAAGATTCAAGGTTTCTTCCTAAGAAGAGTAAGAGGAACTGTCTTAGAAAAGCAATGCTTTTTATTAATTTCAGAAAAAAGTTTCCTTACAAGGTTTCTAGATGTTTTAATAGCCTAGAAAATCTTGTAGATGAAGAAATTCTATAAGATAAGATAAATACCTGAAAGATAAGAAAACCTAAAAGATAAGATAATTCCTAAAATAAGAAAATTCTAAAAGATAAAAAGAAAAAACACAAGTGAATGGGTTTGGTTACAAGTCAGTCAAATTAATGGACTTGGGCTACCATTATACTCACTAAAAGATTACAAGAAATATCTACACAAGAAAGGTCTTGGACTTGGGCTTCCAACTTTAAGATCTCCTTTCTAACATTTTCTTCAATCTTATTGAGCGTGCTCCTTGTTATTCTTCTACTTGAGTGCTCTTCGTGAGATGGACCACCATCAATGGTCCTCCATCAAGAGGCTTAGGAGACACACTATAGAAAGAGTCAAATAAGAATGAAACATGAGTTGTTGAGGGACAAACACTTAGAAAGTGGTAAAGACTTCTTTTCTTGCTTTTCTTTCGTACTAACCTTTCTTTTGCAGTGATAGGTGAAAGTTGTCCAAGTGTGAGAAACCAATTATCTACTAGAACTATACAGATGATTCAATATTTAAGGGAGGAGATGAATAAAATCCATACTATTGTAAATGAGATATTTGAGAGACAAGAGAGAAAAAAGATGATAAGAGGAGAAAAGAACATGAAAGGAGGATTTTGGAATGCGAGTTGATAATCTCTTGTGAAGATGTAAAGGAAGTACCTATAAAGTTTGAACTATTAAGCACCCCTCACTTGATCAATTCAAGAAGGATCTAGAGTTAATGAAATCAAGAGGCTCATAACTCATCTAAGTTTGTGATGATCTTAGGATTTACTTCCATCATGAAGTAAATCCTAAGGCTAGAATCCCTTCTTAGATGAGAGTCAACAATTTAGAACTTGACTTAAATTTACACCTTTGATTTTGGGATAATCAAGTGGTGGAAATTTAAATGAAGTTAGTGAAAATTCCACTAATTCTCTCTTCTAATCCATCCACTCTCTTTTAAGAGAGTGTATTACACTTGCTTAGTTGGGTCATAAGACACTTAAGCCCATCTTAAGAGGCTTTGACCAACACAAATAGAAGTCAACATGTCCATAAAAGGAGCTTGGCCGAAATTCACAAACAAACATAGGTCCAAGCTTTACACAAATTAAAGCTAAACTAATTACAAAATACTTAGAAAATTACAAGGCTTCATTTGCCCAATTTGTTGACTTCCAAGAGTTGACCTTTGACTTTGACTTTGACTTGTTAACTTTGACTTGGTAAACTCTTCTTCAACTTGAGCTTCTATTTAACTTTTCATTTCTCTTGTAATTCTCATGCTTGGGAGATGGTCCTCCATCAATCCCTCCTTCTTGTGGCCAACTTTTCCTCAAGTGGCCTTAGCTTATTACCTACAAATCCATTTTACCCGGATCAAAGATCAAACAAACTCTTTTATGTTTAACATTTAATATCAAGATGGTTTGCCCACTAATATCAATATCAAAATGTAAAGAAGTGAAGAAGGAAATCAAGTGATTGTCTATGCATAAACCGAAACTCCAAGGAGTTTCTGTTTCCTCCTTCAGAAGTGTAGATATTAGTTCTTCAATCCTTTTGGAATCATGTTTGAAACTCTTGTTTAAAAGTCTTCTTTTAGGTGTAGAAGCTTGTGATGTTTCCTCCTTCTTGGATTCATTCTTCCACCTAAAAGGGCAACCATTAGTAGAATCAAACAAGAACCTCAACTTAACATTTCCAAACATTTCCCAATACCTATTTAGAGAACATATTGTGTCACAAATTGTGTTGTGCAAATTAGAAATAATAGGAAAAGTAAGAGGCAAAGAAGTCTCCCTTTTTGATAATGCATAATCTCTAAGTACCCCATTTCCTCTTCCTTTTCAAGACGAAATGATAGACTGAAGAATATGAAGACCAATCGTCTATGAAATGATAACCTTTGCAACACGAAAAATAAATTTACTTTTCACTGTCATCTCTGATAAGTCAGAAAAAGGTTCTGACTCCGTTGTGCAAACTTGTCAAACCATGATTATCCTCTGGCACAGTTGAAGACTTCAAGGAAGGAAAGGACAACGGTTAGATTTATGAGCCTAACGGATCTATCAAATTGTTGCCTATATAAAGGACATCACTTACTCTTATTCAAGTTGGCTAACACGCTGGCAAAAAGCTATCATCGTGATTTCGCTCACTTGCTTAAAGCTCTGTGCTTAATTTGTAAAACCCTCTCAGCGTAAAGGATCTTTGTTTCATAAAAACTCCTCTATGCATAACTTCTCACTTGGTCCTAGAACACAAAATTTCTTGGGAGTGAATCTTCTAGCTATCACACAAAGCGCTTTTGGTGTTTCAATATATGTGGAAATTTGTAATGTGCCCTCCTTCTTTACTTCATTCATCAACCTATATGAACAATTAATATCATGAGAGAAAAAGTTAGTAGGCACAATTAAAAATTCCACATTTCTAAATTCAATGATTGTCCATGGCTCAATGTTTCTCAAGGTGGGCAACCCATGTGGAATGTCCTTGGGAAACACATCTTTGAACTCCTCCTTGAATGTATCCAAATCTTGTTGCTTACCTACAATGTTAGTGCTCAACACAAAAGGATTAGGTAAACAAAGAAATATGTTTTTCCTAGCTAGGAATTCTCTCCTCAACTCACCTTTCCCAATAAGCAAACTCTCCTTAAGATCTACCTTACATGAACTCTCAGTTTGCCTAAGCTTAAGTGAGGTTTCTCTTTTGTTTTTCAACCTAGAATCACTAGTGGCATGCTTGGTAATTAATCTTGAACTCTCGGCCAAGGCTAGTTTTCTAGGTGTTTTGGTTTCCTTTCCTTTCTTTTTGGTGGAGCTCTCGGCCAAAGGGTGTTTGGCACCTAAGTTCTCCTCTTTTTCCAACTTTTTCTCACTTTCCCTCTTTAATTTCATCTTTATTTGATCCTCACACACTTCCTTAGGTGACAAAGGTTTGAGGGTGACCTTCTTGCTCATATGAGAAAAGATATAGGTGTTGGAAACACCATCATGAATGGCATGTTTATCATATTGCCAAGGTCTACCTAACAAAAGATGAGTGGCCTCCATAGGAACTACATCACACAACACATCATCTTTATACCTTCCTATGGAGAAATTAATAAGAACTTGTTTATTCACAACCAACTCACCCTTATCACTCAACCATTGTAACTTATAAGGTTTAGGATGTGAAGACAATTTAAGACCTAATTTATCTACTAACCTAGTGCTAACTACATTAGTAAAACTACCACTATCTATTATAAGAGAGCATACCTTTCCTTCTACTAAACATCTAGAGTGAAAGATATTCTCCCTTTGTGAATCATCCAACTCTTTGAGAGCATTTCCAAGCATATTCCTCACAATAAGGAGATCTCCATCCTCGGGTTGCTCATCATCTCCACTAGTACTTTCCCTTGATGCTCCACTTTCACTTGAAGAAGATTGGGAATCCTTACTAGTAATTGCACCATCAACTCTCACAATCATAGCTTTCTTGTTAGGACATTGAGAAGCAATATGGCCATGACCCAAACATTTAAAACATTTAATTGAACTTGGTTTCGAAGTAAAATTCTTTACCTCCTTACCATTTGAAGTGTCTCGGTCATGCTTGCCCTTGGATGAAGAAGTGTACTCCTTCTTTCCTTTGTCCTTCCAAGATGATTTATATGGTGTGGAAGACCTCTTGAAAGTTGCTTTCCTCTTCAAATTGACCCTCAATCTTCATGGCCTTATGCAAAGCATCTCCAAGAGTGACATAGTGTTGGAGCTCTAGGATGTCTTGAATGCCATGGTTCAAACCATGGATGAATCTAGCAATGGTGGCCGCCCTTGCCTCTTGGTAGTCCGCCCTAAGCATAGTCAATTCAAGGTCCTTGTAGTATTCTTGAACACTCTTTGACCCTTGTGTTAGTCTTTTCAATTTAACATGTAAATCTCTAGTGTAAGAGTGAGGAACAAACATTTCCCTCATGACATCTTTGAGTTGAGTCCATGAGGTGACTTGAGGCCTCCTTCTTGCAAAAGCATCTACTAACACTTGGTTCCACCATACCAAGGCATAACCTTCAAATTGAAGGATGGCAAGATTCAACTTCCCTTCTTCTCTCAAGTGTGTATGGCATGAATAAACTTGATCCACCTTCATCACCCAATCAAGGTAGGTTTCGGCTCCTCCCTCTCCAAGGAATGATGGAAGCTTAATATTGGTGTTCAAGTCACCTTGCCTTGCTCCTCCACCTTGGGGAAATGCACCAAAGCCACGATCATGGTTAAGGGGTGTTCTCCTTCCTCTAGTTCTCCTTTCATCTTCGTATTTGTGGAAGACATAGTCTTCATCAAAGTTACTCTCTCCCACACTCTTTCTAGGTGAGGCATACTCTCTCCTACTACTACTTCCTCTTCTCCCACTTCTTCTCTCATGAGCCTCTCTTTCTCTTCTTTCATTCTCTTCTCTCAATGTTCTTTCATATTTCCTCCTTCTATCCTCTTCCTCTCTCATTTTTCTATGGCTCTCCTCCCTCACTTCATTGACACTCTCTTTGAGCTCATTTTTGAGGTCATGTTGTAAACTCATGAATTTCTACATCATGGCATCCATCACTCTTTGGGTCTTAGGAGATAATTCATTGCCCACACTTGAGGAACTCTCCATTGCTGCAAGAAAAGGTTATAACAAGAATAATAGAATAGAATTAAAAGTCCTTTCTCACTCTCTAAGTGTTTGCACTCACACTCTTGTTTGCACACTTAGGAGGCTTTTCTTAGAATTTGCTCTCTAGCCTTTTTCCTCTCACTCTCACTTAAGATTTCTTGAGAAACCTCTATCAATTATCAATGTCCAATTTTTCCAAGTGAAAGAGGAACAATTCAGCTACAAAGCCTAGGAGATCAAGAAGACAAATACTCTAGACAAAACTACAAAGATTCCAAAGAAGACAAGCAACAAAACAAGACTCAATGAACAAAAATTTAGCTACTCAAAATGGAATTTAATGTTCAAGACAATGGCTACTATATTTACTGCACTAATAATGAGAGAAAACTAGTATTTAAAACTACAAAAATCTTTGAAACAAAAACTCAAAGAATGGAATGAATCAAATGCAAGTTTGCTGGAAAATTGACTGAACCGTCACCAAATCTGCCCAAACTTGTGAAATTTTTTTTAGCATAGCAAATGAGCTTGGAAAATTATGAAACTTTCCAGTTGAGCTTATATATATGTATATTGAATGACTAAATGCCCAGAATTTAATAAATCAACGTTTAACCCCTTGAACCAACTACAAACCCGAAACTGCCAAAACAACAGTAAAACCGTCACTAAGTTGGAAGTTAGGCTTGAAAATTGGCTCAAAATGACTTGAAATTTTGGGGAATGGTTTGGGTGATCTTTATGAACGAAATAAGCTCAAAATAAGGTGCAGGGAAGCCACAATTATGGGTCCAAAAATAGGGCAAAAACAGGGCAAATATGTCTAGGCACATGCAAAGCACACTACAAGTTCAAATATCATGCTATTAGCAAATTTGACACAATTTGTAATATGATGCTTGAGCCTAATGATTAATGATGCCTAAATTGAGCTTGGACACTAAATTTGTGGGTGTTTAATGACCCAATTTACCAAGGTACTGCACTCAATTTTTCCCAAAAATTTTCTATTACAAGAGCTACTCAATTTTCACTCTAATTTTTCTTCAATCTTCTTTTCTTGTATTTTTCTTTTCTTGAATTTTTCTTTGACTCTTTTTCTTGTATATTTTCTCTTGCTCCTTTCTTTTCTTTTGTTTTTCTATATTTTCTTTTGGCTACTCTTTGCTGGAAAGTCCAAGTATAGGCTCAAATACTCAAGCAAGTCAAGTCAAACTTTGCTAACAAGCAAGATAATGCATGGTAGTGGTAACTTGAACTTATAATGAGCAATGCACATAGTAATGAGACATATAAGCACTAATTAAGCCAAATATAATGCAGGGGATTCAAATTCCAGCAAGTATGACACAAAATACATATTGAGAAAATTCATCAAACACTTGGGGGCTATTGACTAGAATGTGTCTAGCATGTATAATAGGCCTTGTATGATCAACTAAGAGTGTCAGAACATCTCATATATGTAGTGGGCAGCCAAGACACATAACAAAATTCAAAACAAAAATTCAATTGAATCAAAAATTGAACTCAAAGATAGGAGCTAGACTCAATACCACAAGTGAAGAACAACTAGGTGAAGAACAAGCTCTTGATACCAAATTTTGATGCAAAACCATGAAGGAACTTGTGATGGCTCTTCAAGGATTAGCAAAAGGGGTGCCCAATCTTCATTCACCAAGTGATCCTCACTCAAGATGATGAACAAGCTTGCGGAAATAACTATGAAAGGGATGATATCTCACGGTTTGGAACCAAAAGGGAGAAGAAATCAAAAATGGAAGGGAGATTAAGAATGTGGTAGCGCCATGAACAAGAGTTCAATAAGCTAGGTAGAAGAATCGTCACTTGGATCATGGATCCATGATAAGATTCAAGGTTCTTTGAAGAAACCCTAGGAGAGCTCTCTCCTTTTCTCAAGACTTTAGTCTTAGAAATTCTATTTTCATAAATGACCAAAGTGATTACAAAATGGAAATTGCCTAAGTTATAAGACCCCTTGTGTGTGGTTGGGCTTGAGTGATCCTAGCCACTTGATCCTTGATGGATTGATCAAGTGATGCTAAGCACCCCCCACTTGATCAATTCAAGAAGGATCTAGAGTTAATGAAATCAAGAGGCTCATAACTCATCTAAGTTTGTGATGATCATGGAATAATTAAGATGAAATTCTATGTCTTAGATTAGAAGTAAATCCTAAGGCTAGAATCCCTTCTTAGATGAGAGTCAACAATTTAGAACTTGACTTAAATTTACACATTTGATTTTGGGATAATCAAGTGGTGGAAATTTAAATGAAGTTAGTGGCAATTCCACTAATTCTCTCTCCTAATCCATCCACTCTCTTTTAAGAGAGTGTATTACACTTGCTTAGTTGGGTCATAAGACACTTAAGCCCATCTTAAGAGGCTTTGACCAACACAAATAGAAGTCAACATGTCCATAAAAGGAGCTTGGCCGAAATTCACAAACAAACATAGGTCCAAGCTTTACACAAATTAAAGCTAAACTAATTACAAAATACTTAGAAAATTACAAGGCTTCATTTGCCCAATTTGTTGACTTCCAAGAGTTGACCTTTGACTTTGACTTTGACTTGTTGACTTTGACTTGGTCAACTCTTCTTCAACTTGAGCTTCTATTTAACTTTTCATTTCTCTTGTAATTCTCATGCTTGGGAGATGGTCCTCCATCAGAGTTGGATCTACATCTTGACCTGATTCATCAAACTCAAGATAGGTGTTAGTAGATATAGGTACATTTGATATTTTGCAATTCAACATATTATATTTTTTCAATAGTTCATTAGTGTACTTAGCCTGGTGAATGAAGGTTCCATCCTTCATTTGTTTGAATTGGAGTCCAAGGAAGAAACTCAATTCTCCTATCATGGACATGTCAAATTCCTCCTGCATACTGTTCACAAACTCTTCACAAAGTACTTGATTAGATGATCCAAAGATGATGTCATCAACATAAACTTGAACCAATAAAATGTAGTTAGATTTGTTCTTGATAAACAAAGTCTTATCTACTTTACCTCTGTGGAAATCCTTTGATATGAGAAATTACTCAGTCTGTAAACATGTTCAGGCCATGTAATATCTGTGAAACCTGGTGGTTGAGCTACATATACTTCTTCATTGATGTAGCCATTTAGAAATGCGTTTTTCACATCCATCTGAAAAAGTTTGAAATTGTTAATACAAGCATAAGCAAGAAGTAATCTTACTACTTCAAGTCTAGCTACTGGAGCAAAAGATTCTTCAAAATCAACTCCCTCTTGTTGATTGTACCCTTTGGCTACCAGTCTAGCTTTGTTTCTGACCACAACTCCATCTTCATTGAGTTTATTTTTGAATACCCACTTGGTGCCAATAACATTCATATTGATTTTGTATGGAACAAGTTCCCACACTTCATTCCTTCTGAATTGGTTCAATTCCTCTTGCATAGCCATGATCCAAAATTCGTTGCTTAAGGCTTCTTCAATACTAGAGGGTTCAACCTGACACACAAAAGCATTTTCATCACAAAGAAGATTTAGAGAAGATCTAGTGGTTACTCTTTTTTGAATGTCACCAATAATATTGTCTAGAGATAAGTCTCTTGGAGTCCTCCATTCTTTAGGTTGAGTAGACACTGTAGGTGATTGATCTTGCTGATGTTGTTGCTCATTTTCTCTGCTCATTTCACCTGTTTCATCATCATCGTGTAGCAAAATTCCCTTTGGAGGAATATTAGTTTCATCAAATCTAATATGGACTGATTCTTCTATACATAATTTCCTTTTATTAAAGACCCTATAGATCTTACTTGTATTTGAATATCCAATGAAAATAGCTTCATCAGCTTTGGCGTCAAATTTTCCAAGTTGATCCTTGCCATTGTTTAAAATAAAGCATTTACATCCAAAAACTTTAAAATAAGAGATGTTAGGCTTTCTGCCATTGAAAAGCTCATAAGGGGTTTTCATCAAGATAGGTCTTATAATAACTCTGTTAAGATCATGACATGTTGTATTCACAGCATCTGCCCAAATGTACTTAGGCATCCTTTGCTCATTTAGCATAGTCCTTCCAAGTTCAATTAGAGATCTATTTTTCCTCTCCACTACTCCATTTTGTTGAGGAGTTCTAGGGGCTGAAAAACAATGAATGATCCCATACTTTTTACAAAATTTTCAAAAAAACTGTTTTTAAATTCAGAACCATTGTCACTTTTCAAAGTCTTGATTTTCAAATCTTTATTGTTTTGAATTTTCTTGGCAAGTATTTTAAAAGCACCAAAAGCTTGATCCTTTTTCGAGATAAACAAAACCCAAGTAAACCTTGTGAAGTCTTCCACAATGACCAAACCATAAAGATTACCACCTAAATTGGTTATTCTTGATGAACCAAATAGGTCTAAGTGCAAAAGTTCAAAAGGCTGAGTAGTAGAAACATGTTTGATACTTTTGAAAGATGTTTTTGCCTGCT
The DNA here is from genome assembly GCA_026586105.1 of Hylodesmum podocarpum. Classification (NCBI taxonomy): domain Eukaryota; kingdom Viridiplantae; phylum Streptophyta; class Magnoliopsida; order Fabales; family Fabaceae; genus Hylodesmum; species Hylodesmum podocarpum. The sequence continues at coordinate 1,255,932 of JALJEV010001349.1, forward strand.
TGGACTTTTGACAAGCCTCATAAAGTCCTTCCTTAGAAAACTTCAGTTTTGGTAATCCAACGACTAAGTCTTTAGACACTAGTTTATTTAAATGCAGAATGTCAATGTGAGCAATCCTTCTACGCCATAACCATGACAAATTATCATTTGATGTTAAACATGCAGAATATGAAGATGAATGATATATTTCAAGAATATGGATGTTGTTAAATCTCTTACCGACCATGAGTAGCTCATTTGAGTCTTTACTACTTATAAGACAGTACTCATCATCAAATGCTATTTTGTAATTCTTGTCACACAATTGACTGATACTTAGAAGATTAAACTTCAGTCCATCAACTAGAAGTACATCCTCTATGACTGTGTTTGTTTTGTTCCCAACTGTATCGAATCCAAGGATTCTTCCTTTGTTGTTATCTCCATACACTACTGATCCTGACTCCTTTGGGGTAAAGGTGATAAAATTTCCTTTATCACCTGTCATATGCCTTGAACAGACACTGTCAAAATACCATATTGAATTTTTGATGTTCAGGTTTTCCTACAAAAGAGAAGAGTTTCTTTTGTAGTTGGTACCCAACCTTTCTTGGGTCCTGTCTAGTTAGTACTGCATTTTTCTTTTACAATCCATTTATACATACCATTGGAGATTCCTTTCTTTCTAATCATGCAACTAAAAGCAGTATGATCATGCTTCATATAGTAGGTGCAAATCAAGTTAGCATGTTTAGAAGTTCCAGTTTTAATGTTATTACCAGTTTTCATGTGAACACATTTCAAGGAGCAATTACTTGTATGTTGTCTTAAAGTGTGTTCTTTTCTCAATTTTGAAAGCTCATTGTTTAAATAAAAAATCTTTTGATTTAAGAAAGAGACTTCCTTTTTCAAGATTTTATTTTCTTTTTCAAATATCTTAGCTTCTTTATAAAGTTCACAAAAAGCTGTGTACAATTCATCATAATCATCTGTAGAAGTATCGGAATCACTTACCTCATTAGATGACTTGACCATTAAGCACAAATTTGCTTCCTCTGTTTTGTTTTCTGATGTTGAAGAAATATCATTTTCATCCCAAGCTATGTAAGCCCTTTTCTTCTTGTTCTTATTTTTTTTGAGTTTCCTTCATTTTCAAACTTTCTTACTTCAGTAACGTTACCTCTTTTCAGGTTAGGACAGTCTGATTTGTAGTGTCCAACTTTTCCGCATTCATAGCATGTAACCTTGACCGAAGTGTTATCTTGTCTCTTGAATCCTTTTCTCTGTTGACCGAACTTCCTTTTGGAGTTCTTCCTCATGAACTTCCTAAATTTTTTGACCATTAAATTCATGTGATCTTCTTGTGATTCACTGTCGTCTTTTGAGGTTTCAGATTCAGTTTCTGTATTTTCCATTTTAAGTGCGAGTCCTTTGGCTCTCTTGTCCTTCTTTTCCTCATCTGCCATGCATGCCATATCCATTTCGTACTCTCTCAGCTTATTAAACAGTTCTGCACTTGACATTGCAGCTAGATTCTTTGACTCTGTATTTGTTGTCACTGTTGGTTGCCACTTTCTTTTCAAAGATTTCAGAATTTTTACATTCACCTCTTCTTCAATGAAGTTCTTGCCAAGTCCCTTAAGGTGATTGATTATATGTGTGAAGCATTTTTGCATGTCCATTATAGATTCGCCTTGAGACATCTTAAAAGTCTCATATTCCTGGATGAGAGTATTCTTTCTTTCTCTCCTAACTTCAGTTGTGCCTTCATGTGTAACCTTGATGAGTTCTCATGCCTCCTTTGTTGTCTTGCATTTAGAGATCTTGAAAAATTCATTGAAGTTTAAAGTAGAATGTATAATGTTTAAAGCTCTAGCATCATTTTTGCCTCTTTTTATTTCTTCAGTATCCCATTTCTCAAATGGTTTTTCAACCTCACTCCCATTATCTATGTGTGTAGGTGTCTTGTAATCAGTCACTACTACTTGCCAGATACCTCTATTGCCATATTCCAGAAAGATCCTCATTCTCACTTTCCAAAACAGATAATTTTCACCACAAAATAGAGGTGGTTTGTTAATGGAAGCACCTTCAGCAAAAGGTAGATGATTACAAGCCATTCCAAGGAACCTATGGATAGAATACTAGATTGTCTTACTAGTTTCAGCTCTAGATACCAATTGTTAGTCCCTACGTAGAATCTAGAAGGGGTGAATAGATTCTAGTTCCCTTATGTTCGATTTTTGGCTATTTCTTATTTTCTCCCTATTCAATATTAATCTTGTCTTAATCACTAAATCAACAATTAATATCAAGACGTGTTCAGAGCTAACACAACGGAATGAAAAAGAAAGATAGAAATCATTATCTTTTAAAAACTTTTGAATCAATATAGACTAAAAACATTCAAAATATGATTCAACAAAATATAAGAGTATAGGGAAAAGAGAAATTGCACCGTGAGTTTATACTGGTTCAGCTTTCGGCCTACATCTATTCCCAATACAACAACTGTTGCTATTGGTGTTCCACTATCAACAATTTTGATCCCTTGTGTCAATCACAATCACTCTCCACATACACAAAAAGAAATCAAAATAAACCAATACAACAAGTTCTTTTTCAATAAAATTTCTCTCTAACTCTTGATACCTTCAAGAATTAACCTTGAGAACCCTTTCTCAAGTTCCAAAACTCTTTTTTAGAGAATATTTTTCTCAAAGAGTTTAAATCAATCTCAATTAATACAAAGATAAAAGATCAGAATGAGTACACCTGTTGTACATGAACTGATCAACGTGTAGAACAATGTAGATGTTTCATTCCATCAAAGAGTATTCATCTCAAGAGAAAGCTTTTTAAATCTTTTTGAAATCTTGGAGAAAATGTTAAGAACTCAAGTGTTCTCAATGTAAAACTTCGTTTTAGCTCTTCTTTTTCTTTCAAAATCAAGGATGAATCTTTTTTTTGAAATCTTTCCAAGTGGTGTTTATATAAAAACATTTGAAAACAAGTTGAGATGAATTTCTGATGGGGATAATCGATTACAATGGAGTGGTAATCGATTACTCCAGAGGATTTCAATCTCGTTTGGCCTCTCAAGCTCGTGGTAGTCGATTACTGGTATATGGTAATCGATTACTCCAGTGAAGTTTTGGATTCCCTATTTTCATTTATTGTTGGTAATCGATTACTGCTTTTTGGTAATCAATTACTTCAGTTGTAAAACTTTTAAAACTCTCAAACAAAGTGTTCTATCACTTTAGTTTGGTTTTCCACTTTCAAAAACAAAAAAAAAAGGGTTCCAAATCACTTAGCTTGTTGTCAAAACAGATTTAAATTATCTTTGAAGCAAAAACTAATCAAATCACAAACTCAAAGCCTAGTCTAAAACAATCAATACACTCAAGATCCTATATACATTTACTATGAAATTCAAGATTACAAATACATCAAAATCAAAATCAAAGAGTAAGATTTCTTCATGCTTCAAGTCTAACAACTCTTTATCTCATGATGTTGAATGTTCCTACAGGTTTTCGGAAGAGTTAGCTCTAAAGAAGGAATGCAAACTGCAAACTTCTAGTTCCATTGCTTTGACACTTAGTGAATACATTTTGATCAAGGAACAATTGTCTACACAATTTTGGAAAGAAATTGAAATTCCTGAGTTTTGGCCTTGCCATAGTGAAACATTTAGATTCTTCCTTTTCTTCTATAAATTGTGTTCTTGACATTAGGAAGCAACATATTTTGCTATTTTATGATTTGAAGGTGGGTGAAGCATATAAGTTTGTCATATACATTGTTTGTCATGAGAAATGATTTACACATTATTGATAATTATTTGGTGGTATTTGTATATGATCTAGGCACTCATGCTTACCCTTTTTTCGTAGGTAAAGAAGAAACCAAGATGAGGGCAAATTGCTCTCAAGAATGAGAGTTTAATGGAGGACCATCCATGACCATGGATGATGCAAACCCATGAAGCTATGGTGTGTGCTCCACGGATTCAACACCTTGAATGCCCCATCTTCAATTCACCAAGTGATCCTCACCCAAGATTAAGAGAAGCTTGCGGTCAAGACTAGGTGTTTAAGCTAGTATTTCGGTTTGGAACCAAATGAAGAAGAAATCAAAAATGGAAGGAGAATTAGAAGGTGGTAGCGCCATGATTCATGGAATCAATAAGCTAGGTAGAGGAATCGCCACTTGAGTCATGGACCAAGATAAGATTCAAGGTTCTTTGAAGAAACCCTAGGAGAGCAATCCCTTTTCTCAAGACACAAGTCTTAGAAATTCTATTTCATTCAATATTCAAAAGTGAGTCTTACAATGAGAATTGCCTAAGTTATAATGCCTAGTGTTGATCGTGGGACTAATGATGGCCAATGGATCCTTGATGGATTGATCATGTGATGTAAGGCACCCCTCACTTGGTCAATTCAAGAAGAATCTAGAATAAATGAGATCATAAGGTCCAAGACTCATCTAAGTAGTGATGATCATGGATTATTTTAAGATGGAATTCTAGACCATGGATTAGAAGCTAATCCAAAGGCTAGAATGCCTTCTTAGATGAGAGTCAACATTTGTAAACTTGACTTGAATTTGCACCTTTGATTATGGAATAATCAAGTGGTGGAAATTCAAATGAAGTTAGTGGCCATTCCACTAATTCTCTCTCCTAATCCACTCACTCTCTTTTAAGAGAGTGTATTACACTTGCTTAGTTGGGTCATAAGACTCTTAAACCCAATTCTAAGAGGCTTTGACCAATTAACCAAAAGTCAACATGTCCAATTGCAATGCTTGGCCGAAAATCACATATCAAGTGTAGGTCCAAGCTTATACAAAATTAAGCCTAAACTAATTACAAACTAATAAGAAGATTACAATGCTTCTTTTGCCCAATTTGTTGACTTTGAGGAGTTGACCATTGACTTTGACTTCCAATGGAAAATGATAGAATAATTACAAGAGATGTGACTAGAAGAATCAAAGAAGCGGTTGGTGATCAAGTGATGATGTTAAGATCAAGCATCCAACCTCTTGCATCAAGTGAACTAAAGCCTTGTAATCTTCAAAGTTTTGTAAAAAACTTGTAACTTTAGCTTGTTCTAACTCTCAGCCATTTGTGAGTAGCCATTAAAGCTCTCAGGCATTTTAGCTTTTTGATACTTGAAACATGTACATTGGGCTCATAATGTGATGCTTAGGATGTATGTGAGAATTTAAGTTTTAAGTTTCTCTAATTTTAAATTCCTATTTGAAATTTAAATTAAATTTAGCTTGAATTATATTTGATTTTCAAATTGTGAATCCAAGTAAAGAAAAGTTCAAGTTATCTTCTCTTATATTAAGATTCGTGCCTAATGCAAGATAATATCACCACTTTTAATTTGAATCCTTATCTAATGGATGAGATTCAAGTTGAAAGTGATATGTAACTTGAGTCTTGGAGAAACTTGTGACCTAAGTTCTTTAGCTTATTTTCTAATCTTTTATAATAGCTTCTCCTACACTCTTCAATAGCCTATAAAAGCCTTATTCCAAAAGGCATAAACACTTTTGGTCAAAATTTTAATGAGAATTGATTTTTCTTTTGAAAGCTTTTGTAACACCCTTTAGTTAGGACTTAAAATAATTGATGATTAGCCAACTAAATAAGGAGCGCAATTTATATTAGTAGGAATAAGAGAAACAGTGATTAAGCTAAATCGTTAGAGTTACCAAAAAAGTATGATATGACTCAAAGTTAAAGAAAGTCAATGTTGGTCAACACAGTTGACTCCAGTCAAAAATAAGGTATTTAAGTTGACTTTAATCAACTCTAAGATAATGACTTAGCAAAAAAAAGTTAACCTTTCTAATTCAAAAAATTTAAGGTGTGTATATCCTTAATTTTATAAAATGAAAGTACCTTAGCATTATTAACAAAAACTTAGCAAAAAAGACTTGAATATCATTATTCCTAAGAAAAAAAAGGATAAAATAATTATTTTACTCTTAAAATCCTGATATGTCAAAGGAAGATACGAAATGTTAAATTAAACTTTTATAGACTGTATTTAAATATAAATAAGACTTAATTAGTTTTTAAATAATAAAAAAAAAATGTTGTAATACTTACTTTGTTTAAAATAATTATTTTATCACCCATTCCATAAAATCAAACTCTAGGTGTCTCGTAATTTCATAGATAATGTTAAAATGTCCATAAGACATAATTGGAAGTAACATGTGAGAGACCGAACATCATGACACTCATTTTTAGAGTAAAATAAAATAGTCATTTTATCATTTTGTAAAATTGAGTTAGAAGTATCCAATAACTTCACAAATAGTAATTAATATCAATTTAGAAATAATTAAAAATGATTAGTGAAAATAATATAATTAATTCCTAAAAATCAATTGAAATAGTGATTTTAAAATTAATATAATAAATAATTATTTTAATTACAGAATTAAAATTATTATCATGAATTGAAAATTTTTTTAAAAAAAGAAATAATGAATTTCGCAATCTTAAAAATATGAAACACACAGTGGGAAAATTTTGGAAACACAGAGAATTAAAACCCAAATAGAGGAGCAGAGGAATAACCGTGATGAATGAGAAGTGAAATCTTCTCTGTTAAAAGAGTTGATGAAGTGGGATTAAAATCGTAGAGACAGTATATGATGCATGAGAGTGGCATTGGACCCGAACGGCGTCGTAAGGAAAATTGCCTTAGACATTATAGCACTATTTTGAATCGATTGAGGCAAAATGTAATCAGAAACAGTTTTGAAAACGAAAGAAAAGGACTATGGTCTAAGGTGTAGGTTTTGGGATATCTTTTAACGTTAAGTAATTTTATTTATATTTTTAATATTTATATAAAGAAAAGGTTTTTAATATCATTTAGTTAAGTAATATTATTTTATATTTTTAAGATTTATACAAAAAAAAGTTTTAATACCATATTTAGTTAGGTAACACGCATACCGCGAGGTATCAAACAAGACCATATTAAGAATTTTGTAGTTTTTTAAAGGGGTTTTCTGAAACTGCTAGAAAAAAATATCTCCACTAAATACCACTTATTTTTGCAGTTCGGGTATTTGACACAATTGCGTATTCAGGACTTGAATTTGAGAGCATAGTTAAAACAACCCTACGCAATTAATCTGCGCCCTTGTTTTCTTAATATATGTTTTAAATTTTATGCAAATTAATTATACATATATTTTTTTATAATTTTATATCAAACTAACTTATTATTAAATTGTATGTCTAAATTTAAAAATCTATATAAAATAAGAAATATTTATTAATTTATACTTGAAAAGTAAGAGCAGAAAAATATTGTGGGCGAATTTTGGTAGACACTTTCCTAATAAGGTTAAATTGTTAATTTTTTAATCAATATTTATATGTATACTTTATCTTTCTAAAAATATGTCTCTACTTTAACGAAGCTTCATGGCCCTTTCCAATATTTATTAATAGATGGTTCGGTTATTAAATTTAAACTTATTAATTATATGACTAGAACTTTTTTGAAAATCTTTAATTAAAATAAGATACGTATAATCAATTTAAAGTAAGAAAAATTAAAACTAGGATTACATTTAATTAAAAATGAGATACGTACTATTGATATAAAATTTTTAGACATATTTTTAACAAAAGATGTTAAACAAACAATCAAGTCATGTATTCAATAAGTTTGGAAATATTTATAATTGAACCATCCATTCATCATATTAAGCATTTGAAAGGGTCATTGAACTTCTTTAAAGTAGGATGCATATTTTACAAGATATAGTAATAAATAATGATTACAAAATTGACGTAAAGATTGTGATTAAATAAATGCAGATTGATAATAAATTATGATGCTGCTTCCAAAATAACTAAATTTATCAGAGCATAATACCTTTACTATCATATGCTGCATTAACTTCCTTAGCAATTTTTTCTTATACCTTTTATTATTTACTTGATCCCTTACACTCTTCTTTTATTAAAAAAAAAAAAAAAAAAACTCGCAACGAATGTAGAGAAAAACATTTTTCCATAATAATGATATATTTTTCTCTCGTCTTCTTTACATTCCCTCACACTCTCTCCTATAATAAAAACAAAATAACGATGGAGGGTAACTATGTTATTCAACATTAATTATTTTTCTTTTTATATATACATATACCTTTTCTTCTTTTCTTTTAGCAAATATACCCTATATTTTATGATAGGTGTAAAGGGATAAACATAAAAAAAAAAAAATGAAAAGTTTTAAGAATATTGTTTTTTTCACGTTAGTTGTATTTTCACTCTACCTTATATCCCTTTGTAAAATAATATCATTATTCTATTTATACTTCCCCCTCACTAATGATACCATATTTTTTTAAGTGTAAGGGAGAAAAAGTGTGAAAGAAACATTCTTTCAAAGTTAATTTAATTTCTAGCCGTCCGTCCACTCTAGAATGATCCCAATAGTGTGAATGTGATGCCATGGGTTGAGTATGTAACTTTCAGAGAATCGTTGCATTCAATGCCTCTGCCGATTTTGATCCTAACTAGCCATTCTATTTGTCTTATATATCATTCAATTTTAATGTCACCCCCTAATTCCTACCCTTCCTTGAACTTTATGTTGTCCTATATCACATGCATATCCGCTTTGAGTAAATTAATTGCTGGCTTTATAAAATGTGGCGATATTAGTCATTAAAACTTTTTTAAGAAATAATTTACTTAGTTATTTTTAATTAAATATGAACTAAAATGAAAATAAATTATAAAAATAAAAAAAATATAATAATAATATATTTATATAAGTCAATAGTAAAAATGACAATAAATTAAAGATATTAGAGCCTATAATGAAAATGAATGGATTATTTGCTATTTTTTAAATGCTAAAGGTTAATATCACAAAGTTTCATAATAAAAAATTAAAATAATAATTTACACTGCCACGGTTACTAGCAAAGCCCTTCAAACATTCGAATATAAATTCAGCTACATCTCCTCTATGTGTTTATACATTTTTCTTTAGCATTAAGGTTTCTTTCTTAGTGGCAGAGAAACCTCATAGAAAAGTAAATAATGGGTGATTGGGCTGGCGTGGTGATAGGCTTAGTCCTATTTGTGGTGTTTTCACCGGGATTACTGTTCCAGCTTCCTGGCAAAGGAAGGGCAGTGGATTTTTGCAATTTCCAAACAAGTGGCATCTCCATATTTGTTCATTCCCTTCTCTTCTTTGGCTTTATGGCTATCTTCCTCATTGCCATTGACGTTCACATTGGTAGTGGATAAATCATCCACTGCCTTAGACTATGTTTTGTTTAATGAAAAAAATCAAATGAAATAACATATGATGGAAGATCTTTTATTTTATTCCATTTTATAACTTCCTTTTTATCCCCTTCTATATGGGACAGAACTTTTATCTTATTCCAAGATATAAATGTCTAAGTAGTGAAATGATCATTTTATTTCATTTGATTCCATTTTGTTTTTCCCATTTATTCTATTTATTGTTAAAATTCTAAACATAGTCTGGATTATATTTTCATTTTGTCTTTAATGTTAGACTAATTAATCATTTGTCACCCATCATCAGTGAAGCATCCACATAGTGGCGGTTTTAGAAGTATGGTTTAATTTTTTTGAATTTGGTAAGGTTGCTATACTCCCAGTGTACGTTGCTTACTGAATTGCAACAAGTGTGTATTCGAAGTACATTTAGAGTAGAGTTCTCGTTTAATTTTCTCTGGTTCAAAGCCACTGTATTTCTGAATTCCATGAATTACAACCTCTCAATCACAATCCTCGATGCTTTCATTTATCGAAACAGCTTTGGTATGTTGAAATTTCTACAGCTTCAATCACAAGTTCAAATTGGTTTCTAATCCCTATTGGTCAGTGCACATTTAAATTAAAGTTTCTAAGCTTAAATTTAACTAAACTTCATTTCATAAATTAAGGTGAAACTGAAGAAAATTTTTACCTTCTAAACATACTTTAGTATCTCTTAACTGAAATCCAGTTATGCATTTAAATTTGGAGAGAAAAGCACCCCCATCTATGCGTACTACTACTTTAAGTAAAAGTAAAGTGCAGCAACTCAGCAAGCAGTACCAACACACAACATATCATAAAATTTCCTTTCCTAAGATTATTCAAATAATTTGTTAACTTTATGTTTGCCGATAGGTCCAACAAGATTAGCATCTTTAACTTTTCAAGGCAAAGAATTGTAATTCTTCGCCTATGATACAATCATTCAATTAGTTTGGAACTTTTTTTATCAACTACAGTTGAAGTGTTAGTGTGGTGATATTATTGTTAACGGATCTCAGGGACAGTGCGAATTTAACTTCAATTTTAAGCCAATCACACGTAACAAGAAAAATAGACTGAAAAAAAAAAAAAAAAGACTAGTTCATGGGAAAACAGATTGACAAAAATCAAAATTTGACTCGAGTATATGGATGAAATCGTTCATTTTATTGCTAGCAAATGGAGTCATCAAAATTTCAGCAACCAGATTCATTTATTCAATGATGACACATGTACGTGTGATTTGCTTCCTAATCTCAATGCCTCGGACAATTCTTTTCCCTCCTAGAGCTTCAGCGGTGGGCCTCACCTGAACCACATCAAGAGCACAAAAAGCAAATAAAAACAAATATATAAATAAATAATAATCATAATAATAAAATTGTATTTCATTTTAATTTAAACTATGTGCAATTTAAGATCTTTAATTATATTAGTAAATCAATATTTTGAAAATTAAAATAATTGGTCTTCTAATCGATTTTGTTTTGTTCAAGCTTTCAAAATTTTATTTTCCACGTAAAGAGTTGAACATTTATAATAGATTTTAGATACGGAATTTTTGTTAAGGTATAAAAGTCATAAATTTAATACATTTTGAAAGTAAATTTTGTAAAGTGCAAACATTAGGATTTGACCAAGAATAAAATTTCTAGTGTTTTATTAGATGTAAATTTAGTATTTTAATGAGTTTTAATAAGAACTGAAATTTTAATGAATTTAATTTGTGAAAAATTTAAGAAAAAATAATCACTTTTCAATGAATTCATTAATTAATTTTTACTAGTGATCTTCTCCAATCTGCAAGAGAAAAGTAATTTTATCTCATTAATATATAGCACTTATTAAAGAGATTTTGGGGAAAAAACTTGTACAAAAGACAAATTCAAGAAGATTTTATAAAAGAGACGTGGTCCTTTTAAAAGAGCCTTAGTATTATTAAAAGAAGTGTCTTGGCATCGCTGCTCAATAAATATTAGTTGAATGGTTAAAAGAAAGTCCAATTGATTACAATAAGAAATGAAAACGAAAGATTGAGATAATTCAATTTTTTTAAAAATAAAACAGAGTAAAATAATTAATAAAAAATATTATTCATAATTAAATTAATAATTATAAACTGTAACACCCCTAGTTACTATAAACGTCACAACATAAAATCTCCATGGTTTGGGGAAAATAAATACGCCATTAAACGAAGGGAATTAACTTCATTTCATAGAGTAATTACTAGAGTGAGATCTCACAGCTACATATGTCGAAGCAACTACTGAAAATCAAGAAAGTAAAAACAAGGACCACAGTATGCCAAGTCCTCAAGCAATCGAGCTCCTTTCCTAGCCTACGTTATTTTTGCCTCCAACAAACTGCTCATCTGCTCACCCGTTTGCGGGGTCATCACAGGTGTCAACCACAGACACAACACAGGGTTAGTTCACATTTTAATAATAATGACAAGACCAACCAGAACAGCTCAACACAAGGAACATAAGAAGGTACACACACTCAATTCAAAATTTATCAAAACCAATCATATCATGCAACCCAGTATGATGCATGCTACTCGCAATTCCCTCTCATGTCATGTGATACCATTAAAACCATTAAGCGATGTCTAGGAGTACATGTCACCTCTAACACTCTCACTAGAAATACTGATACATGCATGTGGCAACCAAGAGTGTTGCAAAGGGAGTCACTTCCCACTCTTGGTGATCAGTCATAGTGGAAGCTTTCCCCACCGCGAATACCCCCAAAGTCTTAGGCCATTACATCGATCTGTCAGGGACCAATCGTTCTAGCTCCATTCATCCTCATTTTTCGAAAATATTTTCGTTTCACTTAGTATTCATGATAATCGTTATCAATTTCTCAAAACGTCATGCCTCTTACGCATGTCCACCAAGGGTAACCTCACTGCTTCTCCACCGCAGTAGGCATCCATCCCTCTCATTTGTAACAAACACAACTGATTATCATGAACCTAAGCAATTGATCAATACAACATGCCCCCACAAAATTAATCTCTCACCTCATTTAATTCAGCTCACATAACAAAATATTTAATACAACAAAATCCAATAAGATCATCATACACAAATAATCATATGGAAATGGAAACAGTTAAGTAAGAAATATGACATATAGTTTATCATAAAAAAAAAACAAGAATTAAATTAAACCTCGTACACTTCTAATCGCCAATTAAATTAAATCAAATAGACACAATACAATAATTACAATAATAATACACACAAGAATTCAATTCACTAATAAAGCTAATCTAAACGACTAAAATAACAAAAAAGAATCGTTACTAAAATGACTTGCTAAGATTAAAATAAGTGTTAAAATAAAATAACTTAACTTTTATATAGTATAAAAAGGGAACAATTACTCCTGCGTATTAATGTATTTCTTCCACAACTTGGAACTTTGCAATTAAAATAATAGAAATAAAAAGATAAGGCTAGAGTGAAATCAAAACAACATATAAATGTCTAGGACATCAGAGTATACGACGAGGGAAATTGATTTTCTTTAGGGATCTAATTAAAATTTGATTGCCTTCAGTAACATTTAATTTCATTGGTGTAACTATTTGCACTACAAAATTCCATTATTATTTGACAATTAAACTAAAAGTCTTCCTTATCCTTTCCTCGTCTTCCTCGCCGAGTGTCTTTCTAGCCTCTCCTTACCACCACAACCATACAATTCTCAAATAACAAAATCAACGGATGCACAACAAAAATAAGAAGAAGGAAATCACCATGAACATACCAAACACAAAGGTAGTGTAGTAGAGGCACCAGGTTTAAGCTATCGAGAAGAAAATAAAATAAAAAGGATCTAGCCACTAATACTCAATTCAATCCATAAAACAAGGCGAGTAATACTTAATTCAATAAATAAAAGGTCACCAATATTCAAATTAACAGGACAATAAAACGTTGATCCAAAGCAATAAACAATAAGAAAAACTGAGCATAAAAAAAAATAAAAGGAGCACGGTAGTAGAGAAGACGCAGAATTAACCCTGATAGCAAAAAAAAAATAAATTAATAATTATTATTAAAATAGAGAACACCCTGACCTAAAAGTAAGTCGATCACGTGCAATTGAAAAACTAGGTATTGATCTATGTTCACAATCAGAAATTTGATCTCCTTGTTTTTTGTTTTGGAAGATAGGTTTGAAACACATGAACAAAAAGAGATATCCGAGGATGGGGAAAAGATATAAAAGAGATTTGATTTGAATAGATTTTCTGATGAGAATTTGCAAATGACCACTCACCCACTCCCTTAAGATGTTTCGATTTCTTTTATTTTATTTATCTACCCACTCACGTAAAACCTAACCACTCATTGTAAAATCTAATCACTCCTTTAAATATTTTAATTTTACTTTATTTTATTTATTTTTCATTTTTATTTATTTTATTTTATTTTATCTTATTTTCAAAAACCAGGGTGTTACATAAACGATAACAAATAACAAAATATAAGAATTGAAGTATTAATAAATATTTTTAAGAAATTAAAATAATAAATAAATTAAAATTTTAGAGATTATTGTATTACTTTTAAAAAAATAATTTAATTGATATAATTTTAAAATTAACAACTTTGTAGTCAATTACAATTACAGTTCAAATAATTACTCAATCATATATTATATTTCTCTCTTTATATTTTATATTTATAATATTTATCTTTTCACAATTTATAAGTGTCTGTATGCTTATTTTAATTTTTTATTAAATATATTTCTAAAATTAAATTATAAATTACAATAAAAGAAGCATGGAAGAAGGAAGAAGAGGAGAGAGGCTCACGTGGAAGGTCTCTCTGCAACGTTATGGACCCAATAATGAAGCGGCCCAATAGGGGTAAGTTGGAGACAAGTGCAGCAACATAGAACATCATCACCAATAGAGTCACCCACGGCAACAACAATAACCCAACGAGGAACGTGACCACTCCGAGAAGCATCAACGAAAATGATATACCAAGAAATAGAGACGCGAATACTCCTGGGGAATCCTGCGATGTTGCCAACGTTGTCCACCACACCTGTCTTCTAGACCGTGACAAAGAAGAAGAAGAAGCAGTTGCGGGAGAAGAAGAACATGGGTACGAGGTGGGAAACGGAAAGGGTAATGGAGGGAACTTGAGAGTGTGAATGATGAGGGAACATAGCTCGTACCAAACCCTCAGTTGCTGATCTTCGGTTTCCAGTTGGCGTCTCATCAGTCTTTTTCTTGTGAAACGGAATTTGGAAAAATATGTAGCGTCAGGGATTGTAGAAGAAAAAATGGGAAAAGAAATAAATAGTTCTATACTTGAGGGGTGTTAGTGTTACCAACGTATTAATTCTCTCTAATAAGACCAAGATAACTTGAGGGATTACTGTAGTCTGAAAACAGGACTGAAAAATGAAAACTTGTTAATTTGGAAAGATGTACGTTAGAACTATTAGATCCGCCTAACGATTAAGTTTGAGTAATTTCAATTTTTAGTTTTTTCTTATGCTTGATTGCTAGATTTTGATGATAAGTATTAAGAATAATTTTACGAGGCAGTGATTTTCTTAAAAGGATTGATGAGTGTACTTAAAAGTGGGACGATAATAAATCAAATCGGGACTAATGTGAGTATGGGCACATGTGGAGGATAGTCAGGGGTATGGATGAAGTGGGGACCTTCTCTGTTTAAAAAACCAAGACAAACGGATAAGCTTGGAAAGTGTATTGTACCTGGGTACCGGATAGGCACGAACAAGGTGTTTTTTACCCTACATGAAGGACTTGGGAGATTCAGCACGAAATATTGACGATTTCAATTCATTTCTATACACGAGGCCGTTTTATTAGCCGAATTTTGAAAATTGGACTCGGACTGTATAATTGATCTCATAGATTTTGAAATTTATGTTATTGTTATGAAATTTTTGGGGTTGGAATTAATATAAGAGAATATATTTAATAAAAATCTTATATATTTTTTAAATATTATATATTAAATTAATAATTAAGTTTTAAATAAAATTATATATAGAAATAATAAATAATAAAATTTTAACAACTACATGAAACTTTTAAAAGTATTATTATTATTATTATTATTATATATTATTTTATTATTAAAATAATTAATTTATTTATATTCAGTAGATTTAGGTTCTCATATGAGGAAGATAAAAATTCTATCAATATAAGAACGAGTTCACTTAGATACCTACAAGTTCAAATTTTTTTATTATCCCTTCTCAACATTTACTCTTAAACAATATTGTTAATTTAAATAAATTTATTTTTTATGAAACCAATCATTAATTTTAAAATTATATTTTGTGAAAAAACATCAAAAGTATCATAATTAGAAAAGAGTAATATTGACTAAATATTTTTGAAAGATAATAAATCTTTTAAAAGGTAAATGATGGATATGAATTTTAACCTTTAAATTTTTGTTAACCGTATAAAAAGAAGTAAATAACTATTCACTTATTTTTAAAAATTTATATATATCTACTTATCTAAGTTTCTTAAATATCAAAATTATATAAATAATTATTATAATAATATCATATAATTATAAAAATCATTATTTTATTAAATTTAGTAAATAATATTATTTAATATTAATGATATACATGTATCCATCCTAACTCCTGGAAAGTTATAGAAACTCCAATTGAAGTCAAGATCTAGAATGTTTCTTTATATTAAATCAAAGCCTTGTAAACTTTTAAGTGATATAAATAATTGTAATTAAGTTTTCCTTGTATTTATAATTGTTTTAGACTTGCTGTAAATGTTGAGTCAGCGTGAGAGAGCTAGAATAGCTTATCGTTAACCTTTATAATGGAGGACCATCCTCTCAAAACTACTCTACAAGAAGGATTCCTATAAGCATGTTTAGAAGGATGGAAGAAGAAGTAAAATAATAGTTCTTATAGCTTAAAGATTAAGACTCTAATAGTTTTAATTTTAAAATTTGTAACATACTTATAAACTAATTTGAGTGAAAAGCCTTGTATGTTTCTTAGCCATGTTAGTGAGCTATGAAGCTCACGACCATGTTTGCTTTGTGTTGACTTGTTGTTGACTTGGTTGCTTAAAGAAGGTTTAGGATTTAGGAAGCAAAGTTGAGTAAGAATGAAAGTTGATTAGGTCATATTGCTCACTAAAATTCAAAGTGATTTTCAAATTTAATTTTAGTTTAATTTGAATTTCATTTGTGAATCTAATATATAGGGCTTAAGAAGGATTCTTACTTAAATAGAGGACTCATGCCTCCACTTAAGAAAGAATCCTCACCCTCCATATCTCAAAGGTTTAGATTTAAATGGATTTGTGACTTGTCACTTGGAAAACGCATCTAACATGACCCCAAGAGCATGTAGCTCTTTTCAACTCTAATTCTCCTCCACTTAGAAATTGTTAGATAGCTTACTCTCCAATCTTCTTGTGTCAATAAAAGGAGCTCCCACCGAAATGTATAGAACTTTTGACATTTTTGAATGAAAGAGCAATTTTGCTTAAGAGAGTTTTTTTGTTGTCTTCCTCGAGAAGAATTCTTAAATCTTATCAATCACTACCAACACCATTGTGGTGGTTTTTCCTTGGCTTATTGGCCTAGCCATGCCACCTTTCTTTAATTTCTACTTTTCCTCCACTTTTCATTTTTGGTGGCATCTTCATGCTTGGCCGAAACTGCCTTTGAGGTTTTCCATTGAAGGCTTGTTGAAGAAGCTAGATTGGGCATCCTTTCAAGACCTCGTGGAACTTCTTCATGAGGCTTGTATCAAGTAGTATCAAAAACTTGTTGTCTTCTTCAATGGTTTTCTTCATTTTGGTTAGTCATGTTCTCTTTGTTTGAGTCATCTTTGTAGTTCCATAGTTTTATTTGTTTTCTCATCTTCTATCTTTCTTTTAGAGTATCTATTCTTTGTTTCCTTAAGTTGTCTCATTTTTAGTATTGTATGGGTTTTGTTGTTTTGTTTCTTCCTTGTTCTCTTCTTGGGCTTGAATTTCATAGCTGAGTACGTGTTGTTCTTGAAGTTTCACATGTTGTTACTTTAGCTTCCTTTGTAAATTTCATTGTTCCATAGTAACTTCCTTTACAAGTTTTATTGTTACATGTATTTTTCTTGTAGGTTTGTTTAGTCCTATGGTTGTTCCTCTATAATCGTGAACCTTTCAAGAGTGTGCATTGATTTGATGAAACAAATGGGGGCTAGAGCACACTTAAATCCAAGAATCACTAGTGGATAGGGTTTAAAACAAGCTTTAAAGGAGAGATTTGTACCTCCATCCTATGCTAGAGATCTTCCTAACAAGGTACAAAGGTTAACTTAAAAAAGTAGTGTTGGTCCCTATGTGAATCTAGAGGGGGATGAATAGTTTCGGGTTCCTTTAAACTTTCGTCGAATTCGTTTCTATTTTCTTTTAGATTCAAATTAGATCCTATCTTGTTTATGCTAAGCACAATTGATTCAACAATTAACACAAAATAGATCACAGAGTATGTTAGCGAAATAACAAGAAGATTAGATAAACTATATGTCAAATTTATCTTGTCGTCATTTTCAGATTTAGAGTTATTCTTCAGATGAGTTTTATACATGAAACAACATTCATTTTGACAGAATCATAAATGATATAAGAGATATAAGGAGAGGAAGATTACACATGAATTTTATACTGGTTCAACCTTTCACCTACATCCAGTCTCAATTCAACAATTGTTGCAATTGGTATTCCACTAAATGATCCCTTTGTATTCTTTACATTCTGTCTAATTCACTCGCACAAGAAACCATAAAACGAAATCAAACCAAACGATACAATCAATTCTTTCTCAACAAAGAACCTTTCTCTTATTTCTTGGTACCTCCAAGAATCAAACCTTTGAGAAAACTTTCTCAAAGAGACTTACTCTTTCTTAGAGAGACTTCTCTCTTAGAGTAATCCAAAAACTCTAAAACGAAAAATTCAGAGATAATCAGATAGAATACACTTGGGTTGTGCAGTTTCTGATCAAGATAAACTCTAAACTCAGTCAATCATCAGATTTCAATCTCTAATTGCCATTTGAGAAAACTTTTCAAAACATTCTTGAAGCACTTCTTAGAGAAAAGATAATAACTCAGTTTTCCAGAATTTGAAAGTGTTAGAATACTCTTTTTTCGTTCTTCCAATCAAAAAAATCCTTCTCAATTTAAATTTTCAAAAGATATTTATATTGATTTTAAAACAAATCAGATTTTGGCAATTAAAAATGTTTTTCTGATAAGGGTAATTGATGATTCATTATTTTCCCCTATTTAATTGTCTTTATGCACCTGTTTTAATTAGCGAATTGTGTTTAATTGCTTATTAATTTCTCATTTTCACTATTTGGGTTTGATTGTGCCAAAAATTCGTTTTTATTATTAATTCGGATTTTCTTGAGCGTAATTTCATTATTATTATTTTCAGGGCAATTTTGGAGATTAATAGAGCTTGGAAATTGATTCTAGACATGAAGAGGAGTTGACACATCATATTTTTACTTTTATTTTATTTTGTAATTAGTTTTTCTTTTTATTATTTGAATTTACTTTATTGGGCCAGATTTGTTTGAGAGGCCATTTAATCTATTTTTATTGGTTTTGCCTAAGTGTTGGGCTGAAGATTAGAGAAATGGACATTTTTGTCCATAGTTTCCATTATTTCATTTAAGGGTTTTAGGGGTTTTAGACTCTCTCTCTCACACTCTACAGACCCACTTCATTTTACGTTTTAGCTTTCTTAGGTTAGGTTAGGTTAGGTTTCTTTTCTCTTCTTCTTCTGCATTTTTCGTTTTGCTCTTTTTCAATTCAATTCCAGACATATAATTTCAATTCCCAGCAATCAATTAAAGTTTGTTTTCTTCTCTCTATTGCAATTTCAATTCATGCTCTTTATTGTTCTTTGCAATTTCAATTCCAATTTCGTTTACCAGTTCAATTACCATTTCATTTCTGCAATTAATTTCTTTGCCATTTAATTTCATTGTTGTTTCAATTCCGTTTCTGCAATTTAATGGGTCTTTAATTTAGTTAGGGTTATCCTCTTGAATTGGGTTGCAAAGTAGCTTTGAGGTTTCTATTTTTATTGTTATGCTATCTTTGTGCTTAATTCATCATCAATTATTCATGTGCTTAAAAGCCCCAGTTGTTGTTCTCGCTTAGTGTTTCAGTTAATAGGTAATTTGTATCTCTGTTCATGCTTAATGGGTTGATTTATAAATTGCTGGAATTGGGATAATTGATGTGTGTGGATGCTTAATTCACATAAGGAAGACCTAGAGTTAATTATCGCTTAGGTAGTTAATTCGGGTTGGATTGAGAGTTAAGTAGATTGAGCATTTGATGTGATTAATTTTTGCTTAGTTAATTATTCCTGTAACATAGGATAAGTGAATTTGTAATCTGAAAGAGAGTAATCCCATTTTAGTTCTTGTTAATTTTTCTGTTTTACAATTTTGCATTTCACAATCAAACAACCCCCCATTTGTGTCTTGTCTTTGATGGAAACACAATGATGGTCCTTGAGAGACGATCTAGGAGTCATTCTCTAATACTGCATTTATTTGCATTATTTTGATAGATTGCGACAACTTTTATCAATAATCAATTACTGCAATAGGGTAATCGATTACTCCAGTGGATTAAACTCTTCTTTGGTGATTTAGCTTCACGGTAATCGATTATCCCGTGTAGTAATCAATTACTATAAAGAAAAAATGCATTTCCCACATAGTTACTTATTGTTGGTAATTGATTAAGCATCCCAGGTAATCTATTACTTCAGTTAGTTACCAAGAATTTGATTTAATCTATTACCTTAGTTGGTAATTGATTACTTTAGTTTTTATTTTTCAAAAGGTGTTCTCAAGCACTTTGAATCATACAACAAATTACTACGATAAGTTTTAATTCACTATGACTTATCAAACCAAAGCAATCACATAGACAAGCCTAAGCTAAAACATATAATACATGAAAACTCTAAATACAATTCATTTAAGAAAACCCAAAATTACATGTAAACATCAAAATCAAAACACCTAAGGAGACTACACCACGCTTCTTCAAGGTTCAAATCCAACAAGTAGGAGTTTCCAGGACTATTATAAAGAGTTGGAAATCACCATGCTAAGAAAAAAGAGAAATCAAGAGAGAATTCAAGAAAGAATTCTTAGTTAGGAAATCCATGTACAAATTTACCTAACCCTTTATGTTTGAATTCTCAAGTCGTAGGTGAACAAAATAAAATTTGGAAGCATTGCTAGAAGAATTTAAGGATGTATTTCCTAGAGAAATACCTCAAAGATTACCACCTACCCGTGGAATAGAACATCAGCATTACCTAACCAACCCTTTTATAGAAGTTCTCCACAAGAGACACATGATATTAGGGGCGACAGCACGTTATGGCTGAGGAGGGTCGTCGCTCCTCCCCTCTCCCCAAACTTTGTTTATATATAATAATAATAATAATAATAATAATAATAATAATAATAATAATAATAATAATAATAATAATAATAATAATTATAATAAATTTTTAATAATAATAATAATAGTAATAAAGTTTTAATAATAATAATAATAAATTTTAATTCTAAGACTATGAGATTTAGATTGTTTTTCAATAAGTATTTGATTCCTTGTAATTTTGATATTCTAATTAAATAATAAATAATAGAAATAAAGTTTTTCATAATTTAGAAAAAGTTAAAATATAATAACATTTTTAAAAAAAAAACATATTATGCTTCTTATAATAAATTATTTTTATTTTTCAAATAATTACTAAAAAGAATGACTCAATAGGAATGAAAACTTATGTAAGTTAAGAGTTACTAAAAAATGAAAAAAAAATAAAAATAAAAATAAAACAAATTTTTGGCCCTACAAGACTTAAATTATGGCTCAGCCCTTTAAATTATGGCTCCGCCCTTTAAGGGTAATATGGATTTTTCAAAATCTAATCTACATCCAAATTATATCTATTTATATGAATTGGATTTAAAATTCATATCCATTTTTTAAAGCAATCTTAATTTCTTAAAATTGGTTTTAAAACTAGTTTAAAACCAATTTATTTTAAAAATTAGTTTTAAAAAATAAACAAATTTTATATTATGAATTTTTATTTAAACTGAAAAATAATTTTTTAAAGATAATATTTTTACAACATGACAAGAAATTTTTTAAAAATGATATTTGTAAACAGGAAAATATATTTCATTTATTAATTAATATTATTTATCAAATAATTATTATCATTTTATTTAATTTATATAATAAACTATTTTTACATAAAATTATATAATTAATTTATTATTATATTTAATTTTTATATCTTATCAGTATTATTTAAATTATCTTTATTATTATTTTAATCTAATAATTCAAATTTCTATATAAATTATTACGTTTAAACATATCTAAAATTTTAGATCAAGTTCTGCGTGAAATAGCGCATCGGTACTTATTATCAAATTTAATATTAATAAATTAAAAATTTCTAGAAAAATAAAATTAATTTTTCACTTAAATAACAAAATTTTACTTTGAAGTTTCCATGTTTGCTTGTAAAAGATTCAAAACCGGTCCTTAAAAAAAAAAAAATTATGACAGGTCAGATTGGTTTCGAAAAAAAAAGACACTCAAGTGAATTGGATCTTACCTGTTATTATTATTATTATTATTTTTTAAATGGATACATCCAAATTCAAATAATTTATAAAAAATGGATTTAAGTAGAAAACTGAATCTAATAAATTAGATTTAAAACATTTTAGATTAAATTGGATATGGACAAGTTTAAGTAATTGGATTTTTTTCTCACCCCTACCGCTCCTGCATGAGATATAAAGGCAACCATAAGATCTCATGGACAAAGGATGGATGAAGAAAAGCTTATCAGTATGTGCTTCTCTAATTAGAGAAATAATTAAATTTTTATAAAAAATAAATAAAAAGTCATGATTCCTTAATTTGATGTTGGAGTCCAAAGATAAAAGATTAAAATAGGTCTATTTAATTAATTATTATCGAAATAATTTTAATTATAAACTATATATAAATATGAGTATGTTTTGCCACATGACACTTTATAGATCGATTCTAAAATAATCGAGGTAAAAAATGAAATTTCTATATCAATTCTGTAACTAATCAATGTAAATGAATAAAAAAAAACATTTTTTATATCGATTAGATGAACAACCAATGAAAACATTTTCTACATCGGTTATTTCAGAACCAATGTAGAAAATGCAATGTCACAAAACACACTTATTTTCATAAATAGTTTGTAATTAGATTCATTTGATTAAATAGTTAATCGAACATACTCCTTTTAGTCTTTTAGTTGGCCATTTGATTTGGGTCTAATAAAATAGTTAAGCTTGAATTAGAGTTAGCAGAAATTCCACTACTTTAGCATCCAAACTCTCTCCACTCTCTCCTAAGGAGAGTGTGCGCCACTCTCTCCCAACATGCCTTGCACAATTCGGTCAAACATGGAGTCAATAGGCCGTGAGCTACATGCTCTAAGTTATGGCCAAATCCTACTTAAAATGTCTAAGGAACAATTACAAAACTTGAAGAAAATTACAAGGTCTAAAATTAAGAGTAAAGTCTTCAAGAGTTGACTGTTGACTTTGACTTGTGATCAACAGTTGACTTTGAGTTGACTGTTGACTTTGACCTCTAGTAAACTCTTCTTGAATTTGCTCTTGAATTCTTTTAAGCATGGACCTTGTAACCCTTCTTCCTTGTTGTGATGCTTGAACCTCCAATGGTGTTGGGGTTGGTCCTCCATCAAACCCTCATTCTTGATGGCAACTTATCCCCAAGTTGGTGTGATCCTCTTCTTCATAACCTACATCACAATAAGTAAGATCACACATATTAAAAGAGTTGCTACCACCAAAATCACTAGGAAGATCTAATTTAAATGCATTAGGACCAAGTTTCTCAATAATAGTGAAAGGTCCACCTCCCTTGGGAAGCAACTTAGAGCTTCTCAAGTTTGGGAACTTTCCTTCCTAAGATGGATCCAAACTCTATCCCCCACTTTCAACTCAAGATGTTTGCGGTGCTTGTTAGCATGGTTGGCCACTTGTGCATTCCTTTGCTCAATTCGCTCTTTGATCTTAGCATGCATAGACTTGACCTTCTCGACTCTATCAATCCCATCCTTGTTAGTAAACTCATCAAAAGGTAAAACACATAAATCAAGAGGAGTTAAGGGATTAAAACCATAGACAACTTAAAAAGGAGATAGAAGAGTAGTATAATTCATCACTCTATTGTAGGCAAACTCTACATGAGGCAAGCAATCCTCCCAACTCTTCAAGTTGCTCTTCACAAAGCTTTTAAGCATGTGGCCAAGAGTCCTATTCACCACCTCGGTTTGGCCATCGGTTTGAGGGTGGCATGTTGTAGAAAATAGGAGCTTGGTGCCAAGTCTTCCCCATAAAGACCTCCAAAAATGGCTAAGGAACTTAGAGTCCCTATCACTCACTATGCTTTGGGGAATGCCATGTAGGCGCACCACTTCTTTAAAGAAGAGGTTTGCAACATGAGGTGCATCATCACTTTTGTGGCAAGGAATGAAGTGTGCCATCTTTGAGAACCTACACACCACAACAAATATAGAATCTACACCTCTTTTTGTCTTGGGCAATCCTAGAACAAAGTCCATGGATATATCCAACCAAGGAGAGGTGGGTGATGGTAAAGGCATGTCATAAGGCTAAGTAGCTAAGTTTAAAAGCAAGTGTATCCAACCAAGTAGCTAGATTTAGCCTTATGACATGTGATACACTTGCTTATAACTTAGCTACTTGAGCTTTCATCTTAGGCCAAAAGAAGTGTTCATGTAATATAGCTAAGGTCTTCTCAATACCAAAATGACCCATGATGCCTCCTTCATGAGCTTCACACACTAAGAGCTCTCTCAATGATGTCTTAGGCACACATAAACATTTTCCTTTAAAAAGGTAACCATCATGCCTAAAAAATTCATTGTGAGCACCCTTATCACATGCTAGAAACTCACGGCCAAAGTCATCATCATCATTATACAAGGCCTTTATATGTTCAAATCCCAACAACTTAGACTCAAGCAAGGATAGAAGTGTATACCTCCTACTAAGAACATCTGCTATAAAGTTTGCCACTCCTTTCTTATGCTTGATGATGTAGGGAAAAGTTTCAACAAACTCCATCCACCTTGCATGCCTTTTGTTGAGCTTGCCTTGAGATCTCAAATGCTTCAAGGCTTCATGATCGGTGTGGACTATGAACTCCTTAGGAAGGAGGTAATGTTGCCATGTTTGCAAGGCCCTCACCAAAGCATATAGCTATTTGTCATAGGTGGATTAGTTGAGTTGTGCTCCTTTTAGCTTCTCACTAAAATAGGCAATGGGATGATTCTCTTGTTTCAAAACAACACCTATACCAAGATTAGAAGTATCACATTCAAGCTCAAAAGATAATTCCATGTTAGGCATAGATAAAATAGGAGCATTGGTAAATTTTTCTTTCAAAAGGGTAAAAGCTTCCTCTTGCTTTGGCCCCCAAGTAAAGGGTACTTCCTTCTTCACAAGCTCATTGAGGGGAGATGCAATGGTGTTAAAGTCCTTCACAAATATCCTATAGAAGCTTGCTAGTCCATGGAAGCTCCTCACTTCTTTCACATTGGTGAGTCTCGGCCACTCAAGGATTGCCTTCACCTTGCTCTCATCAACTTTGATGCAATCCTCAAGGAGAAGAGTATATAAGTTGCGGATCTTCATGCTTCAATGGAGGCTTGGACAAATGAAGAAGAAGCTCACGGCCTCAAGGAGAAAAAGAAATAGAAAACGGAAGGAGTTTAGAGATGGAAGCGCCATGGCAAGTGCCAATAAGCTAGAGGTGGAACCGCCACAATGGACAAGGAATCCATTGATGAGATTCAAGGTTCTTCACAAGAACAAAAGAGAGAATACTCTCAAAGAATAAGCTCTTGGCTTAATTTAATATTCAGAAATTTTATCAAAAGTGTTTGAATTACAAAGGAAATCCTATTTATACTACTAAGGTGTGGAGCTAGCTTGCTAAGCAAGGAACTAATGTCCACCATTGGATTAGATTCTAATCTAATGGCCACGGAAGGAAGCTTATGGTGCAAGTTTGATTAACTTGGAGAACAAGGATCAATCCTCCACCCTTGGATGTAGATCCTCATCCAATGGTCACGGCGCCAAACTTGCATTCCAAGCTTCTAAGCTTTTCTTTGTTTATTACAAGTTTAGGCCCAAATTAAATCCTTAAAACAGTTACACAATTGAAAGAAAACTACTAATAAGCCTAAACATTAAAACATTTCGCTGAAAATTCTTGGAAGCATTCCAACGCTAACTTCAAGCTCATTTTCCAACTAGTTTCAGTTCGAACTGGGTTTTGGTGTCTTCATAGCTTTTGTAGCCCTTGAAGTCTTCTTTAATTTTGCACCAAGATCACCTCAATTGGATTTGTGTAGCGTGAGTTATGGTCGAAATACTGAACCTGGTCAGACAGTAAAAACATTGCGAATTTATTAGAAACCCAATTTATTAAAGATTAAGGTTGGAGAGTTTGGTTGGGCTTTTGGAGATGGATGGTCCTCCATCAAACTTGCACACCCTTGGAACTTACCACAAAACCGAGGAATACCACTTGGTCCATGGCAATAGAGCTTCTCCTTTCTAAGTACTTCCAAAACAAATCTCAAATGTGTTAAGTGATCAAGGAAAGATTTGTTATATATAAGAATATCATCAAAGTATACCACAACAAACTTTCCTAAGAACTCCTTAAGCACATAATTCATAAGCCTCATGAAAGTACTTGGGGCATTAGATAGCCCAAATGACATGACCAACCATTCATACAAACCAAATTTGGTTTTAAAGGCGGTTTTCCACTCATCACCATTCTTCATTCTTATTTGGTGGTAACTACTTTTAAGATCAACCTTAGTGAATATGGTTGAGCCATGTAACTCATCTAGGAAGTCATCCAATCTAGGAATGGGGTGCCTATATCTAATGGTTATGTTATTAATAGCCCTACAATTGATACACATTCTCCATGTGCCTTCCTTCTTAGGAACTAAGATAACCGGTGATGCACATGGTGATAGGCTCTCCTTCACCCACCCTCTACTCATTAAGTCTTGGACTTGCCTCTCAATCTCATGAGTTTCTTGTGGAGTAGTCCTATAAGTTGGCCTATTTGGAAGTGAAGCACCCGGGATCAAATCAATTTGGTGCTCAATGCCTCTCAATGGAGGTAGGTCGTGGGGTACCTCACTAGGAAACACATCTTTAAACTCTTCTAATAAGAGATCTAAACTTACTTGATCTCCCACAAAATTTTCATTTAGAAAACAAGGAGATGGTTAGCATAGAAACATGGATTTCCTAGCTAAGAATTCCCTCTTAACTTCACTTCTACTCACAATTAACCCTTCCTTAGACTTGGTAGCCCCCTTCTCAAGCTTTCTACTCTCTTTGGGATCACTTAATTTGGACTTACCTAGCCTAAGTTTTGCTGAATTTTGTGCAGTGGCAGTTTTGGTAATTATATCACAACTCTCAGCCAAAGCACTCTTTTTGGTGATCTTGGGTGATTTTTCATGTTTTTGGCCCTCACTTGCCTTTCTTTCACCCTCTCTTTTGAGTTTCATTTTCATTTGATCCTCACATACCTCTCTAGGTGTTAATGGTCTAAGAGTTATCTTCCTACTACCATGAGAGAATACATAAGTGTTAGACACTCCATCATGCAATGCATGTTTATCATATTGCCATGGCCTTCCTAACAATATATGAGATGCTTCCATAGGTACTATATCACATAAAACCTCATCAACATATCTACCTATAGCGAAAGCAATCAATACTTGTTTGTTAACTAATAGTTCACCTTTCTCACTTAGTCATTGCAATTTATAAGGTTTAGCATGTGAAGTGGTCTTAAGACCAAGTTTATCAACAAGTCTAGTGCTAACAACATTGGTGCAACTACCACTATCAATGATTAAGGAACATACCTTGCCTTGGATGGTGCACCTTGTGTGAAAGATGTTTTCTCTTTGGGTATCATCAAGGTCTACACAAGCACTCACTAGCATCCTTCTAACCATCAATAAGTCTCCATCTTCCAGTTGCTCCATGCTTGAATGCTCACTAGCACTAGCTTCCTCTTCCTCACTAGAAGAGTGATGCAAGACCATGAAACTAGGTGATGCTCCACGGATCTAACACCTTTGATTGCCCAATCTTCAATTTGTAACACCCCCCTTTTATTTACTTATTTTACTTATTTTTTTTTAATTAGTAATTTAAAGTGGTTAATGATATAAAAGAGAGATATAGGAAACAACACTTTCATTACATAAGATTTAAAGTTCATTACAAATAGATTTCATAACTTTGTCCTTTTATTATTTTACATAACTACCTTTCTACTACCTTAGAACATCTACCCAACACTTCTACACGCAAAACATAGCAAGCACCTTCACACAAGATAGTAGCAACAACCAGTGATAACTTCTTAACCCTGCAAATCTGCTCCCCCGAACGTTGTTCGAGATCATCACAGGTGTTAAAAACACAAAGTGCAAGGGTGAGCTTTCCTTAACCATAATTGTAAACAATTGATTGTAGTTCAATAAAAATCTTTTCTTTTATAAATTTAGAAACTTCATCGAAAATATCATTTTTAGAATAATACTTCCATACTTATCCATGATTATCAAAATATCAATAACATAGTAAGGCAATCGACAACCATAAACCAAATCAAACAAACCATCAACCACAATCAATGATTTAGGCATGAATTCCATTCAATCAAACACACAATCACTAATGTATGCTCCTAAGCCTACATGATGCATGCACCTTCACCATGCATTTTCACTCTTCACTCGAAATGCAATGTGGCGCCCTCCATGAAAATAGCACAGGGCATCGATTCTCACACTCAATCGGACCCACCGGAGGTAGACACTCCGTAATTTGTCGAGTTCCTCGGTGTCCTAAGCGGGACCTCCCCGCAACATGTGATCATCATGAGCGGGGCAATTTCCCTACCAAGAGAACCCCTCTAGTCCACGGTATTCCACTCAC
Organism: Hylodesmum podocarpum; assembly: GCA_026586105.1. Taxonomy (NCBI): domain Eukaryota; kingdom Viridiplantae; phylum Streptophyta; class Magnoliopsida; order Fabales; family Fabaceae; genus Hylodesmum; species Hylodesmum podocarpum. Next base: position 1,284,471 of record JALJEV010001349.1, read on the forward strand.
ACGGACGGGAATCGTAACTTACGGACTTGGTCTACTACTATCCGATCATCATGCAACATGCTCTAAGACCTTGAATTGTATAATGACCTTTATCACATTTTAAATCTTGACCTCTTTACTAGGTCATATTCATTTCAAAACCTTTAAGCATTGCCTATTCACCAAGCAATCTTAGAATATTGCCTCTCCACTAGGCATTTCAAATCGGTCATTAAGCAATTCAAGTCCATCACCAATTTCATGCAACCATGCATGTCACCACTTATTCATATCCAACTCAAAACCAGACATATTTCGATATGAAATCAACACCAAGAAACACCAATAAACACCAATAAATCAAGAAACCAAGAAACAAGAAACACCAAGAATTATCAAGGAAACATCAAGAACCAATAAACAGTACCACACTTTTCCTCGTAACAAGAATAATTCGTTCGATGTGGAAGATCGGACAAAACCGCAACCACGAGCATACTAAGAATTATCTTCGCACCTTAGTATCCGAAAAACTAAAGAAATATAATGAAAGTAACAACAAAACAAAGAATAGAAGAGTAGGATAAGGACAGCTCCCCTTACTGGTTTCTCCTAGCTTCCTATCTTCTTACGTGCTTCTTCCTTGGTTAGAGAGATTTCTTCCTAAGGTGGAGAAAGTATAGAAAGGTTTTTTGTAGAGAAGATAGTTTGAGAGGATGTAGGAGTATTCTTTGGTTTGTATCTTCATTTGAAACCTCTAAGCCCTATTTATAACCTTTCTAAGGCGGTCTCTGATAATTTCGGGCGGCTACGAGTAATTTCGGGCAACTACGGTAATTTCGGGCAGCTTCTGATAATGTCGGTCGGCTACGATCTTGTACTCTGATATGACGGTTTGCTACAGTAATGGCGGTTGCTACAGTACTGTCGGCAGCTACAGTGATTTGCTACAGTAATTTTTTAATTATTTTTAAATTTCTTGATTGTTACAAAAAAACCTCTCTTGAACTATATTTAAATTTTTGGGATGTTACAATACTCCCCTCCTTTTTAAAAAATTTCGTCCTCGAAATTTACCTTTATTGGAATAATTCGGGGTATTTGCTTTTCACTTTATCTTCCAATTCCCATGTAACCTCTTCACTTGCTCCGTTTTTCCAAATAACCTTGACCAAGGGAATTTCTCTTCCTCTCAGGAACTTGATCCTCTTATCCTCGATCTTCAAAGGTCGTGTTTCAAACGTGAGGTTTTCCTTTACTTGAACATTGTCAAGTTCCACCACATGTGAAGAATCATGGATATACTTTTTCAATTGAGATACATGAAAGACATTATGAAGATTTGACAGAGTAGGTGGTAATGCAATTTGATAGGCTATGGGTCCAACCTTTTTGAGAATTTGGAAAGGTCCTATGAAACGAGGTGTGAGTTTGCGGGATTTGAGAGCCCTGCCAACTCCAGTCCAAGGTGTTACTTTTACGAATACATGATCCCCCTCCTTGAACTCAAGGTCCTTCCTTCGATTATCATAGTAGCCTTTTTGCCTATTTTGTGCTGCTCTCATCTTATCTTGGATTAGTTTAATCTTTTCGTAGTTTGTTGTATTATTTCAGTCCTAAGGTTATGTGATCTTTCGCTCTACCCAACATAGAGGTGTCCTACATCTTCTTCCATATAATGCTTCATACGGGGCCATTCCAATTGAAGAATGGTAACTATTATTATATGTGAATTCTATTAAGGGTAGATGGCTATCCCAATTTCCTTTATATTCCAAAATACATGCCCTTAATAAATCTTTAGGGATTGAATAGTTCTTTCGGTTTGTCCATCTGTTTGAGGATGATAGGCGAACTTAGTTTTAGCCTTGTTCCTAATGCTTCTGCAAACTTTCCCAAAATCTAGAAGTGAATCTAGGATCTCTATCTGAAACTATGCTTGTGGGTACACCATGTAATCGTACTATTTCACTTGTATATAAATTGGCTAGTTTTTCTAATGAATACCTTACGTTAACTGGGATAAAATGGGCGGATTTGGTTAACCTATCTATTATTACCCAAATAGAATCTGTTCCTTTTGAAGTTCTTGGTAATCCTACTACGAAATCCATAGAGATACTATCCCACTTCCATTGGGGTATTTCTAAGGGTTGTAACATTCCTGAAGGTTTCTGGTGTTCGATTTTAGCCTTTTGGCATACCAAGCATGCATATACAAATTCATTCACTTCTTTCTTCATTTTAGGCCACCAAAAGGGTCTTGGTCCTTATACATCTTCGTGGCACCGGGATGAATACTAAGTTTACTTTTATGTCCTTCCTCTAAGATTACCTTCTTAAGTTCCAATATATTAGGTATGCATATTCTATTTTGAAATCTTAAAATTCCATCAACTCCAATATTGAAGTTACTATTTTCTCCTTTTCTTACGGCTTCGATCTGATTCTTAAGAAAAGGATCCATTTCTTGTTTCTGTTTTATTTCATTCATAAATTCATTAGTTATTCTTAAGGCTCCTAACTTCATACTAATAGGAGTAAACTCACACGCAAGGTTGAAGTTACTAAATTGCTCTATTAAATCCATCTCTTTGACCATTAAACTTGATATTGCTATGGTCTTCCTACTTAATGCATCGGCTACTACATTTGCTTTGCCTGGGTGGTACTTAAGATCAAAATCATAATCTTTTAGAAATTCCATCCACCTTCTTTGTCTCATGTTTAACTCCTTTTGGCTAAATAAATACTTAAGGCTTTTGTGGTCACTAAATACCTCAAATCTTGTTCCAAAAAGATAGTGTCGCCATATTTTAAGCGCAAATACTACTGCGGCTAGTTCTAGGTCATGGGTTGGGTAGTTCCTTTCATGGTTTTTTAATTGTCTTGATGCATAGGCTACCACTTTTCCTCCTTGCATTAGCACTCCTCCTAAACCTAGTTTAGAGGCATCACAATAGACTTCAAATGATTCAGTTGGGTTTGGTAGGGTCAAAACAGAGGAGTTAGTTAGTTTTTTCTTAAGGGTTTGGAAACTTTGTTCACAGTCGTTATTCCATACAAAAGCTTGGCCTTTTCTAGTTAAGGTTGTGAGAGGCAAAGCTATCTTGGAGAAATCTTTTATAAATCTTCTATAATATCCAGCTAATCCTAGAAAACTCTTTATTTCTGTCACATTTTTTGGTCTTTCCCATTTTAGAACTGCGTCTACTTTATGTGGATCTACTGCAATTCCTCCTTGTGATATTACATGTCCTAGGAAACTAACTTCTTCTAACCAAAATTCACATTTTGACCATTTCGCATATAACTGTTGATCTTTCAAGATTTGTAATACCACTCTAAGATGTTTAGCATGTTCCTCTTTGGTTCTTGAATATACCAAAATGTCATCTATAAATACTACCACAAATTTATCCAAGTATGGTTGAAATATCCTATTCATGTAATCCATAAATACCGCGGGTGCATTAGTTACGCCAAAGGGCATAACCATGTACTCATAGTGTCCATATCGGGTGCGAAAGCCGTTTTAGGGATATCTTCAGCTTTTACCCTTATTTGGTGATATCCAGATCTTAGATCAATCTTACTAAATACACAAGCTCCTACTAGTTGGTCCATAAGATCATCTATCCTTGGTAAGGGGTACTTATTCTTAATGGTTACTTTATTTAGTTGTCTATAATCTACACAAAGTCTCATAGTTCCGTCTTTCTTCTTTACTAGAAGTACGGGTGCTCCCAAGGTGATACACTAGGTCTAATAAACTGTTTCTTCAATAGTTCTTCTATTTGTTTCTTTAGCTCCACTAATTCTAAGGGTGACATCCTATAGGGTGCAATAGAAATTGGTCCGATCCGGGTATCAGTCTATAGAAAATTCAACTTCCCTTTCGGGTGGTAGTTGGTTTACTTCTTCAGAAAATACCTCGAGAAATTCGTACTATCGGTATATTATCGAATGTGACCTTTCGTTCCACTTCTAGGTTAGAAAGGATCATGTACACGTCATTATTTTTCTTTAAGTCCCTTTTTACTTGGTTTGGAGAGATTATCTCCATATCCCTACTTGCTTCGGGGTCGAGAAAAGATTAAGGTTTTATCGAAGCGGTTTATAAGGACATGGTTGGAAGATAACCGATCCATTCCAAGAATAATATCAATTTGTTTTAGTGGTAGACAAACCAAGTTGACTAGGAAGGTTTTGTTATTTAGTTCTATTTGACAATCTAAACAAGATGTAAGTAGTTTGTAATCGACTCATTGGTAGGGGTAGTTATTATTAAATCAATGTTTAAAAGGGATAGTGGAAGTTGTAACCTTTTAGCACATCTGAAGATATAAAGGAATGAGTGGCTCCGAGTCAAATAGTACAAGTAAAGGAATTCCACGTATGGAACACGTACCTTGTACAAGATCATTGGCATTCGAGGCCTGGCTCCATTGAGGGTGAATACTCTTCCCACGACCTTTGGTTTCCTTGTTGATTGTTATTAGTGCCTTTAGCGCTTCCATTAGTTTCTTCTTTTAGTTGTGGGCAGTTCCTTTGGATGTGTCCTTTTTGGTTGCATTTGTAGCGAGGTAATGTCCGATTTGGGGCATTGAGGGGAGATATGTCCGGACTCCCACATTTGAAACATTTGGTTGGAAATTTGGAAAGTTGCCACTTCCTCTTACTTTGTTATCCATTTTCATTTTAGGATGGGTATATGGCTTTCCTCTCTGTCCTTGTTCCTTGTTTCTTATGGGTCCTCCATTATTCTTGCCTTTATAATAAGCTGTTTTAGCTCTAGAGTCTTCATCATATATTCTACACATATTTACTAAAATAGGGTATTGTCTAATACCCTGGTAGTTGATAGCTTGCTTGATCTCAGGTCGAAGTCCATTAAGAAATTTGACACATTTGGAGCTTTCCCCCTGCCTTCCTTGGTAATGTGGGAAATATCGTACCAATTCCTCAAACTTGACTGCGTATTCAACCACAGTCATATTCCCTTGTTTAAGTTCCAAGAACTCCATTTCTTTTTTATTCTTAATGTCTTCAGGGAAGTATTTCTCCAGGAACACTTTTTTGAAGATTTCCCAAGTTATGACTTGTCCATTAGTTTCTAAATACCGACGGGTGTTTTCCCACCAATATTGACACTTCTTGTCAAGATATAAGTTCCAAATGCTAGTTTTTGTTCTTCTGGACAAGTCGTAACTCGAAATATCTTTTCTATTTCCCTTATCCAACTTTGAGCACCATCTGGGTTGTAACCCCCATTAAAAGATGGTGGATTGTTCTTCAGGAAGTGATTCAGCCCTTGGTACTCTGCCCTTCCTCCGTTATTTCCTCGATTCGATTTTCTATAGCTCTGGAGAGCTTGTAAAGCTTCTGCTATAACTCTATCATTTCTTACCGCCATAACTTTTCTAATAAAAGTAGGGCATAGAATATCATAGAGTTAGTCTACATTCTATTCTAGACTAGGTGACTATTCAATCAAGCAAAGCACACCGAATAATCAAACAAACACTCAAGCAAACAAACAATCATTCACACACAGTAAAAGCATAGCAAGCGCATAACTCACAAGTCGAACTGGTTCGACCTGCTCTGATACCACTAATGTAACACCCCCCTTTTATTTACTTATTTTACTTATTTTTTTTTTAATTAGTAATTTAAAGTGGTTAATGATATAAAAGAGAGATATAGGAAACAACACTTTCATTACATAAGATTTAAAGTTCATTACAAATAGATTTCATAACTTTGTCATTTTATTATTTTACATAACTACCTTTCTACTACCTTAGAACATCTACCCAACACTTCTACACGCAAAACATAGCAAGCACCTTCACACAAGATAGTAGCAACAACCAGTGATAACTTCTTAACCCTGCAAATCTGCTCCCCCGAACGTTGTTCGAGATCATCACAGGTGTTAAAAACACAAAGTGCAAGGGTGAGCTTTCCTTAACCATAATTGTAAACAATTGATTGTAGTTCAATAAAAATCTTTTCTTTTATAAATTTAGAAACTTCATCGAAAATATCATTTTTAGAATAATACTTCCATACTTATCCATGATTATCAAAATATCAATAACATAGTAAGGCAATCGACAACCATAAACCAAATCAAACAAACCATCAACCACAATCAATGATTTAGGCATGAATTCCATTCAATCAAACACACAATCACTAATGTATGCTCCTAAGCCTACATGATGCATGCACCTTCACCATGCATTTTCACTCTTCACTCGAAATGCAATGTGGCGCCCTCCACTGAAAATAGCCTGGGGCATCTGATTCTCACACTCAATCAGACCCACCAGAGGTAGACACTCCGTAATTTGTCGAGTTCCCTCAGTGTCCGGCAGACTCCCCGCAACATGTGATCATCATGAGCAGGGCAATTTCCCTACCAAGAGAACCCCCTCTAGTCCACGGTATTCCACTCACACAGACGGGAATCCGTAACTTACGGACTTGGTCTACTACTATCCAGTCATCATGCAACATGCTCTAAGACCTTGAATTGTATAATGACCTTTATCACATTTTAAATCTTGACCTCTTTACTAGGTCATATTCATTTCAAAACCTTCTAAGCATTGCCTATTCACCAAGCAATCTTAGAATATTGCCTCTCCACTAGGCATTTCAAATCGGTCATTAAGCAATTCAAGTCCATCACCAATTTCATGCAACCATGCATGTCACCACTTATTCATATCCAACTCAAAACCGACATATTTCGATATGAAATCAACACCAAGAAACACCAATAAACACCAATAAATCAAGAAACCAAGAAACAAGAAACACCAAGAATTATCAAGGAAACATCAAGAACCAATAAACAAGACTACCACACTTTTCCTCGTAACAAGAATAATTCTCGTTTCGATGTGGAAGATCGGACAAAACCGCAACCACAGAGCATACTAAGAATTATCTTCGCACCTTAGTATCAGAAAAACTAAAGAAATATAATGAAAGTAACAACAAAACAAAGAATAGAAGAGTAGGATAAGGAGCTCCCTTATCGGTTTCTCCTAGCTTCCTATCTTCTTACGTGCTTCTTCCTTGGTTAGAGAGATTTCTTCCTAAGGTGGAGAAAGTATAGAAAGGTTTTTTGTAGAGAAGATAGTTTGAGAGGATGTAGGAGTATTCTTTGGTTTGTATCTTCATTTGAAACCTCTAAGCCCTATTTATAACCTTTCTAAGGCGGTGCTACTGATAATTTCTGCATACTGATAATTTCGGGCAGCTACAAAGTAATGTCGGTCGTACTACAAGATCGTCGGCGGCTCTGAAGATGACGGTTTGCTACAAATAATGGCGGTTGCTACAAAGATCGTTGTCAGCTACGATGATTGCTACAGTAATTTTTTAATTATTTTTAAATTTCTTGATTGTTACAAAAAAACCTCTCTTGAACTATATTTAAATTTTTGGGATGTTACACAATTCACCAAGTGATCCTCACTCAAGATCAAGAGAGGCTTGCGGATTATAGGCTAAGATAGGTGATGGTTTCGGTATGTGACCAAGAAGAAGAAAATCAAAAATGGAATGAGAATAGAAGCATGATAGCGCCATGATCCAAAGGAATCAATAAGCTAAGTGATGAATCGCCACTTGAGTCATGGATCAAGATAAGATTCAAGGTTCTTTGAAGAAACCCTAGGAGAGAACTCCCCTTTCTCAAGACACAAGTCTTAGAAAATTCTATTTCATTCAATTCAAAAAGTGTCTACAAAATGGAATTTGCCTAAGTTATAAGCATGCCTTGGTGCCTTGGCCGTGATTCCTTCTTAGCCTTAGGATCCTTGATGGATTGATCAAGTGATGCTAGGCACCCTTCACTTGATCAATTCAAGAAGGATCTAGAGTTAATGAGATCAAGAGGCTCAAAACTCTCCTAAGCATGTGATGATCATGGATTAATCAAGATGGAATTCTATGCCTTGGATTAGAAGTAAATCCAAAGGCTAGAATACCTTCTTAGATGAGAGTCAACATTTATAAACTTGACTTGAATTTGTACCTTTGATTATGGGATAATCAAGTGGTGGAAATTCAAGTTAAGTTAGTGGCAATTCCACTAATTCTCTCTCCTAATCCACTCACTCTCTTTTAAGAGAGTGTATTACACTTGCTTAGTTTGTCATAAGACTCTTGAGCCCAATTCTAAGAGGCTTTGACCAATTAACCAAAAGTCAACATGTCCAATTTGCAATTGCAATGCTTGGCCGAAAATCACATAACAAATGTAGGTCCAAGCTTATACAAAATTAAGCCTAAACTAATTACAAACTAATAAGAAGATTACAAGGCTTCTTTTGCCCAATTTGTTGACTTTGAGGAGTTGACCCTTGCTTTGACTTTGACCTTGACTAGTTGACTTGGTCAACTCTTCCTCAACTTGAGCTTCTATTCTTCTTTGCATAGCCCTTGTGACCCTCATGCTTGGAGATGGTCCTCCATCAATCCCTCCTTCTTGAGGCAAACTTGTCCCCAAGTTGCTTCCATCACCACCTACATCACAAGGAGATAAATCACTAACATTAAATGAATTACTACCAATGAAAGATATAGGAAGGTCAAGAGAATAAGCATTTGGTCCAAGCTTCTTCAAAATTTTGAAGGTCCATCTCCTCTTGGTAAGAGCTTAGATTTCCTAAGATTAGGAAACCTCTCTTTCCTCAAATTCAACCACACCAAATCACCAACATTAAATTGAACATCCTTCCTTCTCTTGTTGATGTATTCAGCCACTTTAGCATTCTTCTTTTCAATTTTCTCCCTCACCTTAGCATGTAAAGCCTTCACCTTCTCGGCCTTGTTTGTACCCTCACGGTCCATTACAATATCAATAGGTAAAAGGGTTAAATCAAGTGGAGTAAGAGGATTAAAACCATACACAATTTCAAAAGGAGAGTGAAGTGTGGTAGAATTGACAACTCTATTATAAGCAAATTCAATATGTGGCAAACACTCCTCCCATAATTTAATATTTCCTCTCACAAAACTTCTCAAAAGTTGGCCCAAAGTTCTATTCACCACTTCGGTTTACCCATCCATTTGGGGGTGGCAAGTGGTGGAGAATAAGAGCTTTGTGCCAAGCTTGCTCCATAGGCTTCTCCAAAAGTGACTTAGGAACTTAGAATCCCTATCACTAACAATAGATTTGGGCATGCCATGGAGTCTTACCACTTCTCTAAAGAAGAGATCGGCTATGTGAGGTGCATCATCTACCTTGTGGCATGCTATAAAATGTGCCATCTTAGAGAATCTATACACTACCACAAAGATAACATCCATACCTCTCTTGGTCCTAGGAAGTCCTAGCACAAAATCCATAGATATATCAATCCAAGGAGAGGTAGGAATTGGCAAAGGAGAATATAAACCATGATTAATTGATTTAGACTTGGCTTTATGGCATGTAACACACCTAGAAACCACTCGGTGCACTAGCTTCTTCATGCTAGGCCAATAGAAATGCTCCTTCAAAGTAGCCAAAGTCTTATCAATGCCAAAATGGCCTATAATTCCACCTTCATGTGCCTCACATGCTAATAACTCTCTCAAAGAACTCTTAGGCACACACAAACATTTACCCTTAAAAAGGTATCCATCTTGCCTAAAGAATTCTTCATGAGCACCATTAGCACATAAAGGCCACACTCGGCCGAAATCATCATCACATGCATATAATTCCTTGATGTGATCAAATCCTAGCATCTTAGTTTCTAACATGCATATCAAATTAAATTTCTACTAAGAGCATCGGCTACCACATTAGTACTACCTTTCTTATATTTAATCATGTAAGGAAAGGTTTCAAGGAATTCTACCCATCTTGCATGCCTCTTGCTTAGCTTGCCTTGTCCCTTGATATGTTTGAGAGCTTCATGATCGGTGTGCACCACAAACTCCTTGGGAAGAAGATAGTGTTGCCACACTTGGAAAGCCCTCACAAGTGCATACATCTCCTTATCATAGGTGGAGTAGTTGAGTTGAGCACCCTTGAGCTTCTCACTAAAGTAGGTAATGGGGTGCCCATCTTACATCAACACGGCTCCAACACCTAAGTTAGAAGCATCACATTCTACTTCAAAAGAACAAGCAAAGTTAGGTAAAGCAAGAATAAGTGCATGTGTAAGCTTCTCTTTAAGTAGATTGAAAGCATGTTCTTAAGCTTGACTCCAAATAAATGTAGAATCCTTTTTAACTAATTCATTAAGAGGTGAAGCAATTGTACTAAAATCTTTAACAAACCTCCTATAAAAACTAGCTAAACCATGAAAGGATCTTACTTCCCTTGCATTGGTGGGTCTCGGCCACTCTTGGATGACCTTGATTTTGTTTTCATCTACTTGCACACCTTGCTCACTCACCACAAAACCGAGGAATATAACTTGATTGGTGGCAAAGGTGCACTTCTCTTTGTTGGCATACAATTGTTGTTCCCTAAGCACTTTCAAAACAAGCTTCAAGTGTGTTAGATGTTCTAAGAATGATTTGCTATAAATCAAGATGTCATCAAAATATACCACAATAAATTTTCCTAGAAACTCTCTTAGCACATGATTCATTAATCTCATAAAAGTGCTAGGTGCATTTGATAAGCCAAAGGGCATGACAAGCCACTCATATAGTCCAAACTTGGTCTTGAAAGCGGTTTTCCACTCATCACCTTCTTTCATTCTAATTTGGTGATAGCCACTTTTAAGATCAACTTTGGAGAATATCTTAGCTCCATGTAGCTCATCAAGCAAGTCATCTAGCCTAGGAATGGGATGTCTATACCTTATAGTAATATTGTTAATGGCTCTACAATCGGTACACATCCTCCAAGTTCCCTCCTTCTTAGGCACTAAAATAACCGGTGAAGCACAAGGAGACAAGCTCTCCTTGACCCAACCCTTACTCATCAACTCTTCTACTTGTCTTTGCATCTCATGAGTGATGGAGGACCATCTCCAAAAGCCCAACCAAACTCTCCAACCTTACTTTTCAATTTTGGGCTTCTAATAAAATTCGCTGCTGATTTTTACTGTCTGACCTGTTTCAGTATTTCGATCATAACTCGAGCTACACAAATCCAATTGAGGTGATCTTGGTGCCAAATTAAAGAAGACTTCAAGGGATACAAAAGCTATGAAGACACCAAAACCCAGTTCAAACTGAAACTAGTTGGAAAATGAGCTTGAAGTTAGCGTTGGAATGCTTCCAGGAATTTTCAGCGAAATGTTTTAATGTTTAGGCTTATTAGTAGTTTTCTTTCAATTATGTAATTTTTTTAAGGATTTAATTTGGGCCTAAACTTATAATAAACAAATAATTAGTGACCCTTAGATAAGATTCTAATCCAAGGGTTAAGCTTAGAAGCTTGGAGTGCAAGCTTGACACTATGACCATTAGATGAGGATACTAATCCAAGGGCTAAGCTTAGAAGCTTGGAGTGCAAGCTTGACGCCGTGACCATTGGATGAGGATCTACATCCAAGGGTGGAGGATTGATCCTTGTTCTCCAAGTTAATCAAACTTGCACCACAAGCTTCCTTCCGTGGCCATTAGATTAGAATTTAATCCAATGGTGGACATTAGTTCCTTGCATAGCAAACTAACTCCACACCTTAGTAGTATAAATAGGATTTCCTTTGTAATTCAAACACTTTTTGATTAATTGAGAATTGAATTCAGAAAATTGAGAGTGTTTTCTCTCTTGTGTTCTTGTGAAGAACCTTGAATCTCATCAATGGCTTCCTTGCTCCATTGTGGCGGTTCCACCTCAAGCTTATTGGCACTTGCCATGGCGCTTCCATTTCTCTTCTAATCCGTTTTCTCCATTTCTTTTCTCCTTGAGGCGCAAGCTTCTTCTTCCTAAACACCTAAGTCTCCATTGAAGCATGAAGATCCATGACTTCTATGCTATTCTCCTTGAGGATTGCATTAATGAGTCTCTTGAGGAGAACTCCTATATGTAGGCCGGTTGGGTAAGGGTGCACCGGGTACTAGATTTATTTGATGCTCAATCCCTCTAAGTGGGGGAAGGCCTTGGGGAATCTCTTTAGGAAAGACATCATCAAACTCCATTAACAATGACTCAAGGTCCTCTTGCTTGCCTACCAAGTTAGTGCTCAAAACTAATGGTGTAGGCAAACATAGGAATATGCTCTTCCTAGCTAGGTACTCTCTTTTTAGCTCACCTCTCTCCATAAGCAAACTCTCACTAAGTTTTCCCTTATCTATAGCCTCGGTTTGCCTCTCATCATGGGTGGCTACACACTTTCCTTTCAACCTAGAATCACTAGTGGCATTCTTGGTAATTTTTCTGCAACTCTCGGCCAAGGCTAGCTTCCTAGGATGTTTGGTTTCTTTTTGGCTTTTTTTGGAGGAGCTCTCGGCCATACTATGTGTGGCAATTGAACCCTCACTTTTCTTCTCATTTTCTCTCTTTAATTTCATCTTTATTTGATCCTCACACACTTCCTTAGGTGACAAAGGCTTAAGGGTGACCTTCTTGCTCATATGAGAGAAGACATAGGTGTTGGAAACACCATCATGAATGGCATGCTTGTCATATTGCCAAGGTCTCCCTAGTAAAAGGTGAGTGGCTTCCATAGGCACTACATCACACAACACATCATCTCTATACTTGCCTATGGTGAAGTTAATAAGGACTTGCTTACTAACTACCATCTCTCCCTTATCACTCAACCATTGTAGTTTGTAAGGTTTAGGGTGTGGGGATGTCCTAAGCTCTAATTTATTTACTAACCTAGTACTAACAACATTTGTACAACTACCACTATCTATGATAAGAGAACATACCTTCCCTTCCACTAGGCATCTAGAATGGAAGATATTTTCCCTTTGTGAGTCATCCAACTCCTTGAGGGCACTTCCAAGCATCTTCCTCACCATGGGGAGATCTCCATCCTCCGGTTGCTCCATGCTTGAGTGTTCACTAGCACTAGCTTCCTCTTCTTCACTTGAAGAGTGAGTGGACTCTTCACTAGTGATCCCTCCATCTACTCTCATGATCATGGCCTTCTTGTTGGGACATTGGGAAGCTATATGTCCATGTCCTAAACACTTAAAACACTTAATGTTAGAAGGCTTAGAAATGGGTTTTGCAACTTCCTTACCTTTAGGGTCATCTCGGCTAGACTTGTAAAAAGTCTTGGATGATCCCTCCTTCTTTTGCTTGTCCTTCCAACTTGAAGATCCATGTGTGAAAGACTTCTTGAAGGAGCTCTTCCTCTTTAATTGGCCCTCAATCCTCTCGGCCTTATGGATGACATCCTCCAAGGTTCTCTAATGTTGGAGTTCCAAGACATCTTGGATCTCCCTATTCAATCCATTAGTGAACCTAGCAATTGTAGCTTCCTTCTCCTCTTCATAGTCGGCCCTCATCAAGGTCAATTCTAGGTCCTTGTAGTACTCTTGCACACTCCTCCCTCCTTGAGTTAACCTTTGGAGCTTCACATGGAGGTCCCTTGTATAAGATTTAGGCACAAATCTCCCCTTCATGGCATCCTTCAATTGGGTCCAAGAAGTGATGTGTGGCTTTCTCCTCTTTTCGGCATCTACAAGGACTTGGTTCCACCAAACCAAGGCATAACCTTCAAACTCCAAGATGGCTAACTTAAGCCTCTTCTCTTCACTCAAGTGTGGATAGCAAGAATAAACTTGATCAACCTTCATCACCCAATCTAGGTAACTCTCGGCCTCACTATCTCCAAGGAACTTGGGTAGCTTAATCTTGTTGCTTCTTTCCCACTCTCTAGGCTCATCCTCCTCCACATGTCTTCTAGGGGTGTGATTTGGCCTTCTAGGTTGAGGATCTCTCCTTCCCCACCTTGCATTCCTATGGCCTCTAAAGGGTTCATCCTCATCATAGTTGTTTCCCCAATCACTCTCCCTAGGTGTGCTATAGTCCCCTATAGGAATTTCTTCCTCACTTCCACTACCTCTATAGCTATTTCTCCTACTCCTAGGTACTTCATTGCTTAAGCTTCCACGGCCCTCCCTAGGTATAGCCCTTCCCCCATTGTGACCACCTTGATTGCCACTAGTCTCCCCAAGGATCCTCTTCTCCAATTCCTTCTTTATCTTCCTTTCCTCCTTCAACCTCCTCTCTTGGTCAAATCTCTCCTCCAAGCTAGCATTAAGCATGGACTTCACCATATCAATCATCCTTTTAGACCTTGGTGAGAGATCATTCCAAACACTAGGAGAAGTATCCATAGCTGCACAAGAAAAGGTTAGATAACGAATACAATTATATAAGGGATCCTTGCCACTCTAAGTGTTTCACTCTAGTAGCACTCGTGTATCACTCTTGAGATGGCTTTTTCTATGATGTGCACACTTGCCTTTTTCCTCTCAATCTCCTTAAAGTTTCTTGAGGAAGCTCTATCAATTATCAATGTCCAATGTACTCAAATGAAAGAGGAACAATTCACTACAAGCTTAAGGAAATTCAAAGGAGACAAATACTCAAGACAAAACTAGTAGGAAGCCAAAGAAGACAAGCAACAAAACAAGACTCAATGACAAAATTAGCTACTCAAAAATGGAAATTAATGATTAAGACAAAGACTAATATATTTACTGCACAAAAAATGAAGGAAAACTAGTATTTAACAACTGCAAAATTTTGAAACAAAACTCAAAGAAAGGAAGAAATCAAATGCAATCTTGCTGGAAAATTTGACAGCAACCGTCACCAAAATTTGCCCAACTTGTGAAATTTTTTTAGCATAGCAAATGAGCTTGGAAAATTATGAAACCTTCCAGTTGAGCTTATATATATGTATATTGAATGACCAATTGCCCAGAATTCAATAAATCAACGTTTAACCCCTTGAACCAACTGCAAACCCGAAACTGCCACAGCAACAGCAAAACCGTCACTAAGCTGGAAGTTAGGCTTGAAAATGGGCTCAAAATGACTTGAAATTTTGGGGAATGGTTTGTGTGATGTTTATGCACGAAATAAGCTCAAATTAAGGTTCAGGGAAGCTACAAATATGGGTCCAAAAACAGGGCAAAAACAGGGCAAATATGTTTAGGCACATGCAAAGCACACTACAAGTTCAAATATCATTGTATTAGCAATTTTGACACAATTTGTAATATGATGCTTGTGCCTAATGAGTAATGATGCCTAAATTGAGCTTGGACACTAAATTTGTGGGTGTTTAATGACCCAATTTACCAAGGTACTGCACTCAATTTTTCCCAAAAATTTTCTACTACAAGAGCTACTCAATTTTCACTCTAATTTTTCTTCAATCTTCTTTTCTTGTATTTTTCTTTTCTTGAATTTTTCTTTGACTCTTTTCTTTGAATACTTTCTCTTGCTCTTTTCTTTTCTTTTGTTTTTCTATATTTTTCTTTTGGCTATTCTTTGCTGGACAGTCCAAGTATAGGCTCAATTACTCAAGCAAGTCAAGTCAAACTTTGCTAACAAACAAGATAATGCATGGTAGTGGTAACTTGAACTTATAATGAGCAATGCACATAGTAATAACACATATAAGCACTAATCAACCCACATATAATGCAGGGGATTCAAATTCCAGCAAGTATGACACAAAATACATATTGAGAAAATTCATCAAACACTTGGGGGCTATTAACTAGAATGTGTCTAGCATGTATAATAGGCCATGTATGATCAACCAAGAGTGTCAGAACATCTCATATATGTAGTGGACAGCCAAGACACGCAACAAAATTCAAATAAAAAATTCAATTGAATCAAAAATTGAAATAAAAAAGATAGGAGCTAGACTTAATACCACAAGTGAAGAACAACTAGGTGAAGAACAAGCTCTTGATACCAAATTTGATGCAAGACCATGAAACTAGGTGATGCTCCACGGATCTAACACCTTTGATTGCCCAATCTTCAATTCACCAAGTGATCCTCACTCAAGATCAAGAGAGGCTTGCGGATTATAGGCTAAGATAGGTGATGGTTTCGGTATGTGACCAAGAAGAAGAAAATCAAAAATGGAATGAGATTAGAAGCATGATAGCGCCATGATCCAAAGGAATCAATAAGCTAAGTGATGAATCGCCACTTGAGTCATGGATCAAGATAATATTCAAGGTTCTTTGAAGAAACCCTAGGAGAGAACTCCCTTTTCTCAAGACACAAGTCTTAGAAAATTCTATTTTATTCAATTCAAAAGTGTCTACAAAATGGAATTTGCCTAAGTTATAAGCATGCCTTGGTGCCTTGGCCGTGAGTCCTTCTTAGCCTTAGGATCCTTGATGGATTGATCAAGTGATGCTAGACACCCTTCACTTGATCAATTCAAGAAGGATCTAGAGTTAATGAGATCAAGAGGCTCAAAACTCTCCTAAGCATGTGATGATCATGGATTAATCAAGATGGACTTCTATGCCTTGGATTAGAAGTAAATCCAAAGGCTAGAATACCTTCTTAGATGAGAGTCAACATTTATAAACTTGACTTGAATTTGTACCTTTGATTATGGGATAATCAAGTGGTGGAAATTCAAGTTAAGTTAGTGGCAATTCCACTAATTCTCTCTCCTAATCCACTCACTCTCTTAAGAGAGTGTATTACACTTGCTTAGTTGGTCATAAGACTCTTGAGCCCAATTCTAAGAGGCTTTGACCAATTAACCAAAACTCAACATGTCCAATTTGCAATTGCAATGTTTGACCGAAAATCACATAACAAATGTAGGTCCAAGCTTATACAAAATTAAGCCTAAACTAATTACAAACTAATAAGAAGATTACAAGGCTTCTTTTGTCCAATTTGTTGACTTTGAGGAGTTGACCCTTGACTTTGACTTTAACCTTGACTAGTTGACTTGGTCAACTCTTCCTCAAGATCTATTCTTCTTTGCATAGCCCTTGTGACCCTCATGCTTGGAGATGGTCCTCCATCAAAGAGTGAGTGGACTCTTCACTTGTGATCTCCCCATCCACTCTCATTATCATGGCCTTCTTGTTGGGACATTGGGAAGCTATATGACCATGTCCTAAACACTTGAAACACTTAATGTTAGAAGGCTTAGAAATAGGTTTTGAGACTTCCTTATCCTTGGATTCATCTCTGTTAGACTTGTAGAAAGTCTTGGATGATCTCTCCTTCTTTTGCTTGTCCTTCCAACTTGAAGATCCATAGGTGTAAGACTTCTTGAAGGTGCTCTTCCTCTTAAGTTGGCCTTCAATCCTTTCGGCCTTTTGATTGGCATCCTCCAAGGTTCTATAATGTTGGGGCTCCAAGATATCTTGAATCTCCCTATTCAATCCATTAGTGAACCTAGCTATATTAGCCTCCTTCTTCTCTTCATAGCCGGCCCTCATCAAGGTTAATTCTAGATATTTGTAGTACTCTTGCACACTCCTTCCTCCTTTAGTTAATATTTGGAGCTTCACATGTAGGTCCCTTGTATAAGACTTCGGCACAAATCTTCCCTTCATGGCATCCTTCAATTGGGTCCAAGAAGTGATGTGAGGCCTCCTTCTCTTCTCGGCATCTACAAGGACTTGGTTCCACCAAACCAAGGCATAACCTTCAAACTCCAAGATGGCTAAGTTAAGCCTCTTCTCTTCACTCAAGTTGGGATAGCAAGAATAAACTTGATCTACCTTCATCACCCAATCAAGATAACTCTCGGCCTCACTATCTCCAAGGAACATAGGTAGATTGATCTTGTTGTTACCCTCCCACATTCTAGGCTCATCATCTCTATTATTTCTTCTAAGGGTGTGATTCGGCCTCCTAGGTTGAGGTCCTCTTCCTCCTCTCCTTGCGTTACTGAAACCTCCCATGGGGTCATCTCCATCATAATTATTTCCCAATCACTCTCCCTAGGTGTGTCATAGTCTCCCCTAGGCACTCCTTCCTCACTACCACTCCCCCTAAAACTTCCACTTCTATTCCTAGGTATCTCACTACCTTCACCTCCTCGGTTTCCCCTATGTCTAGCAGCCCCTCCATTGTGATTAGCTTGATTGTCACTAGTCTCCCCAAGGATTCTCTTCTCCAACTCCTCCTTCCTTATCTTCCTTTCCTCCTTCAACCGCCTCTCTTGATCAAACCTCTCATCCAAGCTAGCATTGAGCATGGATTTCATCATATCCACCATCCTTCTAGACCTTGGTAAGAGATAATTTCCCACACTAGGAGAGGTGTCCATGGCTGCACAAGAAAAGGTTAGACAACAAAATACAAATATATATAGAGAAGATCCTTGCCACTCCCTAAGTGTCTCACTCTAGTAGCACTCTTGTATCACTCTTTTAGAGGCTCTTTCTTTAATGTATCACTCTTGCCTTTTCCCTCTCAAGTCTCCCTCAAAGTTTCTAATTAAACCTACAATCAATTATCTAGGAATAAATCCTTGTGAAAGAGGCACAATTCTTCATTTGACTTAAGAATTCTAAGGAAGCAAACACTAGGACAAAACCAAGGATTCCAACAAAATGACAAGCAATAAAAGGTACTAAAGAAATGAATAAGCTACTCAAATTAAGGAATTGAAATGATATGACAAAGGTTTACAAATGGACAGCAAGAGACACAAAGCTTGCTGGAGCAATCACTTAACCAAGATAAAAATTTACAAGTACCAAACTCAAGTATGGTTAGTGATAAAATTGAACACCGATTTAATGAGCTAATTGAACAAGAAATTTTGTGAGGTTGAAAATTCATTCAAGTGAAGTAATTCATCATATACACAGCCCAAGAACTAAACTGGAAAATTTCAAACAAATTGGAGTTCACAAAATTGCCAAGAACTATGCACAATTCAAGCTCAAAATTCCAAGTTACTAGCAAATTTAGCTCAATTCTAGTGATGAGTACTTGACCCCAAGTGTTTCAAATTGCCCAAAATAACTTGTATCATAATTTTGAGAATCTCTCAAGCTTCTTTAGCTCACGGTACTGCACCAAATTTTCTACACAAAATTACTCAAAATTTCCTTTTCTTACTCAATTTTCTTCTAATAGCTTTTCCTTGCTTTTCTTCTTTTGAATTTTCTCTCTTGAATTTTCTTTCAATCTTTTGCCTCTTTTCTTTTCTTTCTTGCCTTTTCTTGGTTTTTCTTTTTCAATTACTCTACTGGACAACAATATACTACTCACTCCAAGTACTCAAATTAACTAAAATTTACTAGTAACAAAGATAAGCAAGATTAAGGCTACTTGAACTCAAATTTTGCACAAATCACTTAGCATATAGCATGTTAACAACAATTGGCATGACTCAAAAATAGGGCATACATCCAAAACAGGGCATTATACACATGTTTGTTGTAGCACATCATACCAACACATATTACAAGCATATATTACAAGTTAACATGTGAACTAGTCTGAATTTGAGTGAGTCAACACAAGGCCAAGTCCTAGCATGGATTTATATCATATAACTTTGATTTCCTCCGCATATAACATGTTTGTGAAAGTGTTTAATCTAACATTAACACATAAACACATAGATCAAAGCATGAACAAGATGATTTGAAGCACTTTCACCGAACAAATATTTTCTAAACAAGAAATTGACATAACTACTAGACAAATAAGGAAATCTAATGATGGATCCTAAGCACACTAAGAAAATTAAATGAAGAACACAAAGAACACTTAGATCACTGAAAAGCTTGCTACACAAAATGGGTAGAGGTTCCAATCTTGAAGAAGAACAAGCTCTAGATACCACTTGATACAAAGATTGCTTGGTAAGAAGTTTGAAGTTGGCCCAATCTTCACTCTCCAATTGGATCTCTACGGTTTTGATGATGATTGGCGGAAGCTATGCAAGACTCAAGGACTTAGAAGAAATGAGAACATGGAAGAAAGTTAGAAGAGGAAGACGCCATGCTCAAAGCAATAAGTCTAGTGAAGAATCGCCACAAGGATAAGCATCCATTTATAAGACTCAAGGTTCTAAGAAGAAACCCAAGAGAGAACTCTCTCAAAATAGCTCAAGCTATATTCCAATTCAATATTGATCAAAAGACCCTTTACAAATGGAAATCATCCTAATTATACTAAGGCAAAACTGAGTTGCTTGCTCACCTTTGGATCAAGGCTTGATCAACGTGTGGAAAGCCTTCACTTAGGCACCTCACACGGTTCAAGCAATGACCGTTGGATGAACAAGGTGATCAAGGGCCACGGTGTGAGCTTAAGGAGGCATGAGTCATGTGACATCAAGTTCCATTCTTAGCCTCTTGATTAAATCTTGGATCATGGGGTTGAAATTCACTCTTGAGTGGTGTGGAACATGTGACTCAATTATGAATTATCAACCCTTTGATACAACTTTGATCAAGAGTTTAAGAATCAACTTTGATTCATGCATCATGGCCTTGGACGAATTCAAGCTTGGCCATTTGATTTGGATCTAATCAAATGGTTAAGCTTGAATTAGAGTTAGTGGAAATTCCACTACTTTAGTATCCAAACTCTCTCCACTCTCTCCAAGGAGAGTGTGCGCCACTCTTTCCCAACATGCCTTGCACAATTTGTTCAAACATGGAGTCAATAGGCCGTGAGCTACATGCTCTAAGTTATGGCCAAATCCTACTTAAAATGTCTAAGGAACAATTACAAAACTTGAAGAAAATTATAAGGTTTAAAATTAAGAGTAAAGTCTTCAAGAGTTGACTGTTGTCTTTGACTTGTGGTCAACAGTTGACTTTGAGTTGACTGTTGACTTTGACCTCTAGTCAACTCTTCTTGAATTTGCTCTTGAATTCTCTTAAGCATGGACCTTGTAACCCTTCCTCCTTGTTGTGATGCTTGAGCCTCCAATGGTGTTGGGGATGGTTCTCCATCACTAGACTTGTGTACTTGAGGCCGAGATTCACTTCTTGGGAGGCTTTGAAGCAAGCTTTGAGAGAAAGGTTTGTGCCTCCTACTTATATGAGAGATCTTCATAATAAATTGCAAAGATTAATTCAAGGGCCTAGAAGTGTGCAAGACTACTTCAAGGACCCAGAGATGACCATGCTAAGAGCCCAACTAGAGGAGAGCTTGGAAGCTACCATGGCTAGATTTGTCCATGACTTGAATAGGGACATCCAAGATGTACTTGAGCTTCAAAGTTACTCAAACTTAGAGGAAGCCATCCACTTGGCTGAGAGAATTGAGTCCCAATTGAAAAGGAGGAGTAGCTTCAAAAGAGTTTCCTCACCTAATTCTTCAAGATGGAAGGGCAAAAGCAAAAGAGACTACTCACCGAAGCCTAAACCAAGGCTTGATCGAGACACCTCCAATCCTAAAGAGGTAACTTCTTCATCTAATGCTTTAAAATCAAGTAACATTAAATGTTTTAAATGCTTAAGGAAGGGCCACATAGCCTCAAAATGCCCAAACAATAAGGCCATAGTCATGAGGCTAGATAGAGATGTCATAAGTGAAGAGTCTAATACCTCCTCAAGTGAAGATGAGAGCCAAAGTGCAAGACACTCCACTTCTAGTGAAGAAGCCGAGGAGGGTGACTTTCTAATGGTAAGGAGATTACTTAGTGCATGCCATGATTTGGATGATAGTCAAAGGGAGAACATATTCCATTCAAGATGCAAGGTAAAAGACCAAACTTGTTCTCTTATTATTGATGGTGGCTCATGCACTAATGTTGTAAGTGAAAGGTTAGTCTCTAAACTTAACTTGAAAACTCTACCTCACCCTAGGTCTTATAGATTGCAATGGTTGAGTGAGAATGGAGAGATAAAGGTAGATAGACAATGCATGATTAAATTTTCTATTGGTAAGTATAGTGATAGCATTTTGTGTGATGTAGTTCTTATGGAAGCTACACATCTATTACTTGGTAGGACATGGCAATTTGATAGGAATGTGATTCATGATGGCCTTGCTAATACTTACTTGTTTTCTTGGAGAGATTCCAAAGATTCCTTGAAGTTCTCAATCTAACTTCTTCAACTATCTCCAAACAAAGCTTCCATGGAAGTCAAAGAGTGAACCAAAAAAGAAAGTGGAAGGGGGGGGGGGAGGGGGAAGAAATGGTTTAGAAAGGCGCCATGGCATGACCAATATGCCTAGGAGGAACCGCCACAATGAAGATGAGGATCCATTGATAAGATTCAAGAAACCTTCCTAAAGAAGACAAAAGACTTATCTCTCACAAAACTCAAAGTTTTATTCAATTGGTCAAAAGTTCTCATAAAATTTTGTTTTTGGCTTCTTATTGGCTTAGGAAAACCTGAAGAGGAAGCTAAACCACATTAGAGTACTCTAAAATTCAATGAATAAGAGCCACAAGTTCAATGGTTCAAGTACATGTCACTTTGAAAAGTGTTTCATGTCATTTTCAAGGCTTGAGATTTGCTCTTGGATTAGGCATGGATCCTAATCCAAGTGAAAATCTATTTAAACCAAATCCATTTAGATTCATAATTTGAAATTCATACTTAAAATCAAATTAAATTTAAATTTCAAATGTGAATTTATTATGAACTTGAACTTAAATTCATTCACTCCTATTAAGCTTTCCTCTTTAAACTTACTAGCCTTTTAAGCACAACGTTAAGCAAACACTTAAAAGAAAAATACACTTTTGGCAAAAAACTCACAAGGCCATCAAAATTATTTACACTTCAATTACAAAAATCAAATCCTAAGCTAAGGTAACATGGAGCTTTTAGTAATTCTTCTAGTTGAGTGATTTTCCTTAGATGTTCCTACATCAAACCCTCCTTCTTAGTTGCAACTTGTCCCCAAGTTGGCTTGATATTCACCTACATTAAACAAAGACAAGTCATTAATATTGAAAGTTTTCATCCAACAAATCACTAGGTAGATCAAGTTAAAAAGTTTTGGGTCCTTTTAGACTCATGTCCTCTAAGGAATTTCCTCAACAGACTCAGACTCTTGCTCCTAAATAGAGTCCTTTTTACCTACAAAAAAAATAACCACCCGGATCAAATATCACAATGTCATCATTAATAAAGGATAAGTCATTCTTGGTAATATTCAATGCAAGCGATTTATTGTGTTTGTATGATTGCTTTCTACATTGAATACTTTGTGGTAAAAGTAATTGAATCTCTATAATTTGCCACTTACTCAACTTAATCCTAGAATCTAGAGTCAACAATTGATATGATGTATTCATATTCAAAGCATGTAATGAAAAATAGTATTTATTACTCATATCAACAACACCATTTAAAGAATGAGAGAAAAAATTTAAATGCTTATTTAGGGTATAACCAAAACTCTTAGGAGTTTCTACTCCTTTCTCCACTTGTATTAACATTTGCTTCTTATTTATCATTCCTTCGCTATATGTGGAACTTTGTGGTGTGCCCTCCTTTTTAACCTCTTTCAACAACCTAGGAAAGCATTCAACATCATGAAAATAATGGTTAATAGGCACAATTAAGAATTCCAATTTACCAAATTCATGGATCTTCCAAGGCTCAATGCCATAAGATTCTAAAGTATGGTATGGAATATCATTCTTAATAAAAGTACAAGGAGTAGTAAGTGATAAGAAAATTTTTCAAAAGGTAGTTCAAATTCTGTAGGCATTTCCTTTTTTTCACAATGTTTGTTCCAAGGCTCTTTTATGCATAACTCTTCATTAGGAGTCAAATCAAAAGGAACTTTGTAAAGATGACCACAAACATCCTCATAAAGAGATTTAAGTGTATTCCTTTCTACATCTTCACATAAGAGTTTGTCAATTTCCTCTTGGTAGTCATCCTTTGGAATCATACCTACAATATTCTCCAAATAAGAATTAAAACAATCAAACGAAGGGTTAGTATAACTAAGTAAAATATCACTTTTCTCCTTCATTTGTTTTTCCATAAACTCCAATTCTTTAATTTCTTTTGCTCTCAATTATTTTTCTCTCAATTTTTTTTTTCTCAATTTTTTTTCTCTCAATTCTTTTTTTCTTCTCTCTTTTTCCCTTTTCTCATACTCGGCATAATTCCTTTCATTTTCTTCTAACAACTTTCTTTGTTTTCTTTCTCTCATTTCCCTCTTAAAGTCATAATAATCTCTATCACTTTTTTCACTCCTTCTTCTACTCCTCCTATCACTATCTCTATGGTACTCTCTCCTTTCACCTCTATTCCTACTATTCTCTCCATTAGTGATGCAATCCTCAAGGAGAAGAGCACATAAGTTGTGGATCTTCATGCTTCAATGGAGGCTTGGATGAAATTGAAGAGGAAATCACGGAATGATGAAGAAGAAACAGAACTAAAGGACAAAAAAAAGTAGAAAACGGATTGAGTTTAGAGATGGAAGCGCCATGGCAAGTGCCAATCAGCTAGAGGTGGAACCGCCACAATGGACAAGGAAGCCATTGAAGAGATTCAAGGTTCTTCACAAGAACACAAGAGAGAACACTCTCAAAGAATAAGCTCTTAGCTTAATACAATATTCAGAAAATTTATCCAAAGTTCTTTACAAATATGAAAATGGCCTACTTATACTAAGAGAATTGGTGCCAAGCTTGCTATGCAAGGAACTAATGTCCACCCTTGGATTAGATTCTAATCTAATGGCCACAGAAGGAAGCTTATGGTGCAAGTTTAATTAACTTGGAGAAAAAGGATCAATCATCCACCCTTGGATGAAGATCCTCATCCAATAGTCACGGCGCCAAGCTTGCACTCCAAGCTTCTAAGCTTAGCCCTTGGATTAGTATCCTCATCTAATGGTCACGGTGCCAAGCTTGCACTCCAAGCTTCTAAGCTTAACCCTTGGATTAGAATCCTATCTAAGGGTCACTAATTCTTTTTTTATTACAAGTTTAGGCCCAAATTAAATCCTTAAAACAATTACATAATTGAAAGAAAACTACTAATAAGCCTAAACATTAAAACATTTTGCTGAAAATTCCTGGAAACATTCCAATGCTAACTTCAAGCTCATTTTCCAACTAGTTGAAGTCCGAACTAGGTTTTGGTGTCTTCATAGCTTTTGTAGCCCTTGAAGTCTTTTTTAATTTGGCACCTAGATCACCTCAATTGGATTTGTGTATCATGAGTTATGGTCGAAATACTGAACCTGGTCAGACAGTAAAAACAATGCGAATTTATTAGAAACCCAATTTATTAAAGATTAAGGTTGGAGAGTTTGGTTGGGCTTTTGGAGATGGATGGTCCTCCATCAAACCCTCTTTCTTATGGTCAACTTGTCCCCAAGTTGACTTAAGTTCTCACCTACAAAAAAAATTCCACCCAGATCAAAGATTAAACACAGTTTGTCAAGTTTTATATTTAATATCAAAGTGTATTTCCAACTCATTTTATTAACACAATCAAGAGAATAAAGGAAAGCATATAAATGTTGTTTCTCGGTATGATAGAATTTCCAAATGATTCCTAGTTTCTCATTAAGGTGTTGTGATATTAGGAAGCTTCCTTTAGATGTAGGACTTTGTGATGATCCCTCCTTCTTAGACTCCTCCTTCCACCTAAAAAAATACGCATGAGAATAATCAAACAAGGTAACTAACTTAGTATTTTCCCACACTTTCCAAGACCTAAGGTCTTAGGAACCTATTGTGTCACAATTATTTTTGTGCATAGTAGGAATAGCAAAAGGAGTAAGAGTTAAAGAAGTTTCCATTTTTGATAATACACAATTCCCTTGCACTTCTCCTCCTCCATCCATGTTATTCCAAGGTTCCTCCACACACAACACTTCATTTGGAATGACATCAAAAGGAAGTTTGTAAAGATGATCACAAGAATCTTTGATTAAAGCATTAAGTACATGATGGAGGACCATCCATGCCTAGAAGAATCACAAGGTCCATGACAAAGAAAATACAAGAAGAAATGGAGAGTCAACTCCAAAGTTAAAGTCAACTCTCAAGTCAAGAGTCAACTCAAGACTTCTTCTTAACTTGTAATAGGACTTGTAATTTTTCTAGTGTTTGTAACTTGTAATTAGGAGTTAAGCTTTGAATAATTGGACACACATGTGCTAGTGTGGCTCACGGCCTAGGGGTGCCAAAATAAAACCGAAAATCTCTACTAAAGAGGGAGAGAGTGGCGCACACCCTCTTGGGAGAGAGTGGAAGAGATTTGGAGGGAAAGTAGTGGAGGAAGCACTAACTCAATTTGAATCTCAACCTTTAGATGGGATCTACAAATTCTAATCCAATGGTTGAGTTCAAATTCAGCTAAGCCATGCTTTTGGCACCACTTCTTAAGTGAACTCTAACCACATGATTAAGATCTAATCAAGAGGCTAGAATTCAAACTTAAGACATGCTTTTCCCACCACTTAAGTTCCACACCGTGGCCCTAGGATCCTTTCTTGATCCAAGGATGGAGCTTGGTGATCTGTGTGAGGTGCTTGAGAGAGCTTTCCACACGTTGATCCCAAGCTAGATCCAAGGGTGGCAGTTTAGTCCTTGGTTTCCAAGTTTGGCGCCACCTAAGTGAAGTATAAATAGCTTTCCATTTGAATTGTAAACACTTTTGATTAATTGAGAATTGAATTCAGAAAATTGAGAGTGTTTTCTCTCTTGTGTTCTTGTGAAGAACCTTAAATCTCATCAATGGCTTCCTTGCTCCATTGTGGCGGTTCCACCTCAAGCTTATTGGCACTTGCCATGGCGCTTCCATTCCTCTTCTAATCTGTTTTCTCCTTTTCTTTTCTCCTTGAGGCGCAAGCTTCTTCTTCCTAAACACCTAAGTCTCCATTGAAGCATGAAGATCCGTGACTTCTATGCTATTCTCCTTGAGGATTGCATCAAATTTGGTATCTAGAGCTTATTCTACTTCAATTGGAGTATCTTATCCGGTTTGATTTTTGCTTACTTTGAATTTTCGTTTTCTCTTCAAATTCTTGTGTAGATCTGTGTTGTATGAACTTGCTTGAGTTCTTCACATGTTCCTTGAGTTGTCTTCATCTTGAATTTGAGTTTTCCTTTTGAAAAATTCCTAGATCTAAAATTCCTAGCAAAATTCATGTTAATTCACCATTTAAATTTCTTCCTAAGCTTGTTCTAGTAATTTTTAACATGTGTTCTTGCTTTTGCTTCATATGAACCGTGCCAAATCCATGTTAATCCATGAATTACTGGTTTGAATGTGTTTGAGGTGTTGTTCACATGATTTAAGTGCTAAGAATTGTGCATTACAAGTTCAAGTAGCTTTCACCATGCTTAATCTAGCTTACTAGTAACTCTAGACTTAATTTTGCCTTAGTCTTAGGTTTTTCTAATTTCGGTCCAGCAAGTAAAGTCAAGAAAAAGAGTATACAAAGGCAAAGGAAAATGAAAATCAAATGAAAGATTACAAGAAAAAGAATCACAAGAAAAATCAAAGAGAAGAGAAAACAAGAAAAGTGAAATTCTAGTGAAAATTCAAGTGACTAGAAAAAGAACAAATGAAAAGTGATTTTAGTGAAATTAAAGCCTAATTGTGCAGTGGAGTAACTTGAAAAATTGAACCTCTAAACACTCCCAAAATTAGTGGCTCAAAGGACTTAGAACACTAGAGACACTTACGACTAAGCATTATCACCAAAACTTGAGTTTAGATTGCTAGTAGCCTAGATTCTTGAACTTGTGGTGTGTGATGTGCTTGGTAACTTGAAACTCTGTTTTTTCCCCTTTATTTTGAGCATATTACTTGGTTGTACAGTGGTGGAAAAACTGCACCTAATCACTTAAAATCACTTCGCAAAAATTCACTTGAAACTTGCCTAAAATTCCGGTTTCAAATTGCTATTAAATTGGCTTGAAATTTTGTCTTCGGTGTTGCCATAATTTTCCAGTTTTTGAGCATTATTTGTGGCTGTCCAAACTGCAGTAGTTTAGTGCCTTTGTCACATATAAACTTCTTATATTTGAGTAGCCAAAATTTTGTTCATTGAGTACCTTTTATTGCTTGTCATTTTTGGACTCCTAAGTTTTGTCTTGAGTTTGTATTTCTTGGAATTCCTAAGCTTGACTCTAGAACCGTTCCTCTTTCACTTTGGATACTTGAACCTTGAATGATTGATTAGAGGTTTGAACAAGAGTATAAAGAGAGTTTGAGTGGAAAAAGACAAGAGCAAACATTAGAGAAAGAGTCTTGAAAGTGTGAAATACGAGTGACTTGAGTGCATACACTTAGTGAGTGGAAAGGATTCCATTTTCTTCTATATTTTGTGTACTAATCTTTGTTGTGCAGCTATGGATAGTTCTCCTAATGTAGGAAATGACCTTTCACCTAAAACTCGAAAAATAATGGATCTAATGAAGAGCATGCAACAAACTAGTTTAGAGGAGAGGTTTGACCTAGAGAGGAGGGCTAAGGAGGAAAGGAAGATTAGGAAGGAGTTAGAGAAAAAGATCCTTGGAGAGACAAGTGGAAACCAAGCAAACCATGAACATAGAGGTGCTGGAAGTTCTAGTCACCGAGGGAGTGCTAGTAGAGGAAGCCAACATACACCTAGGAGTAGTGAGGGTGGAAGCAATGATGAAGATGAACATGAGTATAGAGGTCATAGGAGAGGTAGAAGGGGAGGTAGAAGAGAAGATTTTGGTGATTTTGGAGGGTATGGCTAAGGCAACCATTACTTTGAGGGAGAAGGTAGGATAGATGAGAGGAACCTTAAACTAAACCTACCTAAGTTTAATGGAGAAGGGAGTGCCGAAACCTACCTAGAGTGGATCATGAAATTAGACCAAGTTTTCTCATGCTACCCCATTTTGAATGAAGAAAGGAAGTTGAACTTAGCTATATTGGAGTTTGAGGGATATGCATTAGTGTGGTGGAACCAAATTCTAGTAGAAGCCGAAAGGAGAAGGAGACCACAAATCACCTCATGGACCCAACTTAAAGAAGCTATGAGAGCTAGGTTTGTGCCACCAACCTATGAGAGAGACCAACACATAAAACTCCAAAGGTTGACTCAAGGGACCAAGAGTGTGCAAGAGTACTATAAGGAGCTTTAGTTGACTATGCTAAGATGTGACTACCAAGAGGCTAAAGAGGCCACACTAGCTAGGTTCACCCATGGACTTAATAGGGAGATTCAAGACATTCTTGAGCTCCAAAGCTATGTGACCATAGAGGAGGCCATACACAAGGCCGAGAAGGTGGAACAACAAATCAAGAGGAAAGGCACCTTCAAGAGATCCTCTACTTCATACTCTAACTCTTGGAGAGACAAAGGCAAGAAGGAGGGTTATTCCAACATGAGGAAGCCGCATGACCGAGACATCACTAAGGTAAAGGAGGTACATCCTAACCCTTCTAAACCTAGTTCTATTAAATGTTTCACATGTTTAGGTCATGGCCACATAGCCTCTCATTGCCCAAACAAGAAAGCTATGATGGTGAGGAATGATGGAGCAATCACAAGTGAAGATTCAAGCTCATCATCTAGTGAGAGTGAAGCATCAAGTGCAAGTGAGCATTCCTCTTATGAGCAAGCCGAGGAGGGAGACCTATTGATGGTAAGGAGGATGCTAAGCAATGTAAGTAAGGAGCTTGATGACTCACAAAGGGAGAATATCTTCCATAGTAGATGTACTATTGAAGGGAAGGTATGCTCTTTAATTATTGATAGTGGAAGTTGCACTAATGTAGTAAGCACTAGATTAGTGGATAAATTAAAATTGAAAACATCTTCACATGCTAAACCATATAAGCTACAATGGTTAAGTGAAAAAGGAGAGTAAGTGGTAGACAAACAAGTACTCATATCTTTTACTATTGTCAAATATAATGATGAAGTACTTTGTGATGTTGTTCCTATGGAGGCCACACACTTACTCCTTGGTAGACCTTGGCAATTTGATAGAAAGGCTATACATGATGGAGTTGCCAATACTTACATTCTTTCTCATGTAGGTAAGAAGGTCACACTCAAACCACTAACACCTAAGGAGGTTTCTGAAGATCAAATAAAGATGAAGCTTAAGAGGGACCAAGAGATGCAACTCACCTTAGCCGAGAGCTCCAAGGGCACACCTAAGAATGGTGGCAAGCCCACGACCGAGAGCTCCAAGGGAGGTAAAGCCAAAGGGAAGTTGTCTAATCCTAAGGTCCATAAGCTTGAAAAATTGAAAAGTAAAAAGAATGAAAAGAAAGAAAGCTTCTTGATAGAAAGTAGTGAGCTTAAGAGAGACTATCTAGCTAGGAAATCCATGTTTCTTTGCATACCTAATCCTTTGGTTTTGAGTTCTAACTTTATAGGTGAGCAAGGGAGCTTGGAGGCCTTATTGGAGGAATTTCAAGATGTCTTTCCCAAAGACATACCTCACGGCTTTCCCCCTATAAGAGGCATTGAGCATCAAATTGACTTGATACCGGGTGCACCACTACCAAACCGTCCAAGCTATAGGAGTTCTCCTCAAGAGAGCCATGAAATTCAAAAGCAAGTGCAAGAGCTTATGGACAAGGTGATGTAGGCACATCTAAGGAAAATCACTCAAATAGAAGAATAACTAGAAGCTCCAAATTACCTTAGCTTAGGATTTGATTTTTGTAATTGAAGTGTAAATAATTTTGATGGCCTTGTATGTTTTCGGCCAAAAGTGTATTTTCTTTTAAGTGTCTGCTTAACATTGTGCTTAAAAGGCTAGTAAGCTTAAAGAGAGAAGCATAATAGGGTGAATGAATTTAAGTTCAAGTTCATATTAAATTCTCATTTGAAATTTAAATTTAATTTGGTTTAAGTTTGAATTTCAAATTGTGAATCTAAGTGGTTTTGGTTAAAGAAGATTTTCACTTGGATTAGGATTCATGCCTAATCCAAGAGCAAATCTTAACCCTTGATTAGATGCACTCATCCAATGGATGATAATCAAGTGGAAAGTGACATGTAACCTTTGAAAGTGACATGAAACACTCTTGAAAGTGACATGTACTTGAACTTTGACTCTTATTCATTGACTTGTAGAGTACTCTAAAGTTGTTTAGCTTCCTCTTCAAGTCTTCCTAAGCCTATATAAAGCCAAAAACGAAATTGTAAAGGAACTTTTGATATTTGATAAATGAAAGAGCTTTGAGCTTTTCTTAAGAGAGGATTCTCTTGTCTTGCATAGCAAGATTTCTTGGATCTTATCAATGGATTCCATCCTCCATTGTAGAGGTTCTCCCTAGGCTTATTGGCTTGTCATGGCGCCAACCCTCACCATTTCTCACCCCTTCCATTCTTTTTCTTTTCGGTTTTCTTCCCTTCCATTAGAGCTTTGACCGAGAGCTTCATTAAAGCTTGGTTTGGAGTTGCATTGAAGAAGCTAGATTGGGCAACATCAAGGACTCTTTGGAATCTCTCGAAGGAGGCCTCTATCAAGTGGTATCAGAGACCTCATTGGCCCTAGGATCCTTTCTTGATCCGAGGATGGAGCTTGGTGATCCGTGTGAGGTGCTTGAGAGAGCTTTCCACACGTTGATCCCAAGCTAGATCCAAGGGTGGCGGTTTAGTCCTTGGTTTCCAAGTTTGGCGCCACCTAAGTGATGTATAAATAGCTTTCCATTTGAATTGTAAACACTTTTGATTAATTGAGAATTGAATTCAGAAAATTGAGAGTGTTTTCTCTCTTGTGTTCTTGTGAAGAACCTTGAATCTCATTAATGGCTTCCTTGCTCCATTGTGGCGGTTCCACCTCAAGCTTATTGGCATTTGCCACGGCGCTTCCATTCCTCTTCCATTCCTCTTCTAATCCGTTTTCTCCTTTTCTTTTCTCCTTTAGGCGCAAGCTTCTTCTTCCTAAACACCTAAGTCTCCATTGAAGCATGAATGATGCAATCCTCAAGGAGAATAGCTTCAAGATGTGTGGACCTTCATGCTTCAATGGAGGCTTGGTGTTTAGGAAGAAGAAGCTCACGGCCTCAAGGAGAAAAGAAAGAAGAAAACGGTTTAGAAAAGAAATGGTAGCGCCATGGCAAGTGCCAATAAACTTGAGGTGGAACCGCCACAATGGAGCAAGGGAGCCATTGATGAGATTCAAGGTTCTTCACAAGAACACAAGAGAGAAAACACTCTCAATTTTCTGAATTCAATTCTCAATTAATCAAAAAGTGTTTGAATTACAAAGGAAATCCTATTTATACTGCTAAGGTGTGGAGCTAGCTTGCTATGCAAGGAACTAATGTCCACCATTGGATTAGATTCTAATCTAATGGCCACGGAAGGAACCTTGTGATGCAAGTTTGATTAACTTGGAGAACAAGGATCAATCCTCCACCCTTGGATATAGATCCTCATCCAATGGTCACGGCGTCAAGCTTGCACTCCAAGCTTCTAAGCTTAGCCCTTGGATTAGTATCCTCATCTAATGGTCACAGCACCAAGCTTGCACTCCAAGCTTCTAAGCTTAACCCTTGGATTAGAATCCTATTTAAGGGTCACTAATTCTTTGCTTATTACAAGTTTAGGCCCAAATTAAATCCATAAAACAATTACATAATTGAAAGAAAACTATTAATAAGCCTAAACATTAAAACATTTCGTTGAAAATTCCTGGAAGCATTCCAACGCTAACTTCAAGCTCATTTTCCAACTAGTTTCAGTTCGAACTGGGTTTTGGTGTCTTCATAGATTTTGTAGCCCTTGAAGTGTT
The DNA here is from genome assembly GCA_026586105.1 of Hylodesmum podocarpum. NCBI lineage: Eukaryota > Viridiplantae > Streptophyta > Magnoliopsida > Fabales > Fabaceae > Hylodesmum > Hylodesmum podocarpum. The sequence goes on from JALJEV010001349.1 coordinate 1,317,047, forward strand.
CTTTAATTTGGCACCAAGAACTTCTCAATTGGACTTTTGTAGCTCGAGTTATGATCGAAATACTGAAACAGGTCAGATGAAAAAATCAGCAGCGAATTTTATTAGAAGCCCAAAATTGAAAAGTAAGGTTGGAGAGTTTGGTTGGGCTTTTGGAGATGGTCCTCCATCAAACCCTCCTTCTTATGGTCAACTTGTCCCCAAGTTGACTTGAGCTCCACCTACAATAAAATTCCGCCCGGATCAAAGATTAAACACACCTTTTAAAGTTTTATATTTAATAACAAAGTGTATTGTCTACTCATATCATTAATACAATCAAGAGAATTTAGGGAAGAATATAATTTTTGCTTCAAGACATGAGCAAAATCCCAAGTGATCTTTAATTTCTTCTTAAGGTGTGTTGACATTTGTCTTCCATGAAGTGTGGAAATTTTTGATGTGCCCTCCTTCTTAGATTCTTCCAACACCCTAAAATATTCATCCTTATGGAAATATTGGTTAATAGGCACAATCAAAAAATCTAAATTTTCATACTCAAGAATTGTTTGAGGCTTAAAGCCACAAAACTCTAGTGTATAATATGAAATCTCATTTTTATTAGAAATGAAAGGATTAGTAAGTGATAAGGAAATTTTCTCAAAAGGTAATGCAAATTCTAAAGGTATTTCCTTTTCATGATCATAATTGTTCCAAGGCTCATTTGTACACAACTCTTTATTAGAAATCAAATCAAAAGGAAGTTTATAAAGATGATCACAAACATCTTTAATTGAAGTTTATTCCTTTCAACTTCTTCACACAAGAGATGATCAATTTTCTCTTTGGAATCCTCTTTTGGCACAACTCCTACAACATCCTCAAAGAAAGAATCAAATGAATCAAATGAAGGGTTAATATAAGCAAGTAATAAATCATCTTTATCCCTCATTTGTTTTTCCAACAATTCTAACTCTCTAACTCTTCTCAAACAAACTTGAATTTCTTTTTCCCTCAATTTATTCTCTTTTATCTTCCTTTCCTTCAACTCGTTTTCCTTTATCTCTTTTTCTCTTCTTTCATACTTAGTTTCTTTTCTATCATACTCTTTCTTTTTAGTCTCATATTCAAATCTATGGCTCACTCTTTCACTTCCACTTCTTCTATGATCTTCTCTTCTCCTTTCATGCTCTTCTCTTTCATGCTCTTCTCTTTCCTTTCTCTCATGGTTTTCTCTCAAGGTTTTCTCCTTCCTCCCATGATGTTCACGGTTTCTACTAGACTTCTCAAGGATCCTCTTATCATGCTCCTTTCTCAACCTCCTTTCCTCCTTTTCTCTCCTTCTTTGGTCGAATCTCTCTTCCAAAGTTGTGTGAATCATGGTACTTATAAATCCCGCCATCTTCTTTTCTTTAGGTGAGAGATCATTCCATACACTAGGAGAAATTTCCATGGCTGCACAAAGAAAGGTTAGATAACAAGTACAAGCATATAAAAGATCATTGCCACTCTCTAAGTGTTTCACTCTAGTAGCACTCGTGTATCACACTTTCATGACTCTTTCTCAAATGTTCACTCTTGTCTTTTTCCACTCAACCTCTCTTTATACTCTTGTTCAAACCTCTAATCAATCATTCAAGGTCCAAGTTTCCAAAGTGAAAGAGGAACGGTTCTAGAGTCAAGCTTAGGAATTCCAAGAAATACAAACTCAAGACAAAACCTTAGGAATCCAATAGAGACAAGCAATAAAAGGTACTCAATGAAAGGAAAATTAGGCTACTCAAATGAAGAGTTTAGTATGAGACAATGGCACCTAAACTACTGCACTAAATATGCTTTCAATTTAAGGCAGAAATCTGGAAAAATTGGACAGCAATTCAAGTACACAATTCAAGCCAAATTAGAAGTAATTTGAAGCCGAAATAGAGACCGATTTTTGGGGTAAATTCCAAGTGATTTTGTGAAATGATTTAGGAAATTAGGTGCAGTTTCTCACCACTATACAGCCAATTAATATGCTCAAAATATATGGGAAAAACAGAGTTTCAAGTTACCAAGCACATCACACACCACAAGTTCAAGAATCTAGGCTACTAGCAATCTAAACTCAAGTTTTGGTGATAATGCTTAGTCCTAAGTGTCTCTAGTGTTCTAAGTCCTTTGAACCACTAATTTTGGGGGTGTTTAGAGGTTAAAATAGTCAAGGTACTGCACTGCACTTTTAGGCTTGAAATTCACTTTTCATTTGTTCTTTTCTATTCACTTGAATTTTCCACTAGTTTCACTTTTCTAGTTTTCTCTTCTCTTTGATTTTTCTTGTGATTCTTTTTCTTGTAATCTTTCTTTTGATTTTCTTTTTCCTTTGACTTTTTATACTTCTTTTCTTGACTTTCTTTTGCTGGACCGAGTTTAGAAAGACCTAAGACTAAGGCAAAATTAAGTCTAGAATTACTAGTAAGCTAGATTAAGCAAGGTGATAGCTACTTGAACTTTTAATGCACAAATCTTAGCACTTAAAACATGTTAACAGCACCTTGAACACATTCAAAACAGAGATTCACGGAATTAAGAAGATTTGGCACGGTTCATATGCAGCACATCAAGAACATATATGAAGAATTACAAAAACAAGCTAAAGAAGAAGATTAAACGGTGAATTTGTCATAATTTTTTAGGAATTTTAGATCTAGGAATTTTTCAACATGAAAACTCAAATTCAAAATGAAGACAACTCAAGGAACATGTGAAGAACTCAAGCAAGTTCATACAACACGGATTAACACAAAACCCTAGCATCTTAGCTTCTAGCATGCATATCAATGAAAATCTCCTACTAAGAGCATCAGCTACCACATTAGCACTACCTTTCTTATACTTAATTATGTAGGGAAAGGTTTCAAGAAATTCTACCCATCTTGCATGTCTCTTACTTAGCTTGCCTTGGCCTCTGATATGCTTGAGTGCCTCATGGTCGGTGTGCACCACAAACTCCTTGGGAAGAAGATAGTGTTGCCACACTTGGAAGGCCCTCACAAGTGCATACATCTCCTTATCATAGGTGGAGTAGTTGAGTTGAGCACCCTTGAGCTTCTCACTAAAGTAGGCAATGGGGTGCCCCTCTTGCATCAACACGGCTCCAACACCTAGGTTAGAAGCATCACACTCTACTTCAAAAGAACAAGCAAAGTTAGGTAAAGCAAGAATAGGTGCATGTGTAAGCTTCTCTTTAAGTAGATTGAAAGCATGTTCTTGAGCTTGACCCCAAATAAAAGTAGAATCCTTTTTAACTAGTTCATTAAGAGGTGAAGCAATAGTACTAAAATCCTTAACAAACCTCCTATAAAAACTAGCTAAGCCATGAAAGGATCTTACTTCCCTTGCATTGGTGGGTCTCGGCCACTCTTGGATGGCCTTGATCTTGCTTTCATCCACTTGCACACCTTGCTCACTTACCACAAAATCGAGGAATATAACTTGATTGGTAGCAAAGGTGCACTTCTCCTTGTTGGCATACAAATGTTGTTCCCTAAGCACTTTCAAAACAAGCTTCAAGTGTGTTAGATGTTCTAAGAAAGAATTGCTATAAATCAAGATGTCATCAAAATATACCACAACAAATTTTCCTAGAAACTCTCTTAACACATGGTTCATTAATCTCATAAAAGTGCTAGGTGCATTTGACAAGCCACTCATATAGTCCAAACTTGGTTTTAAAAGCGGTTTTCCACTCATCACCTTCCTTCATTCTAATTTGGTGATAGCCACTTGTAAGATCAACTTTGGAGAATATCTTAGCTCCATGTAGCTCATCAAGCAAGTCATCTAGTCTAGGAATGGGATGTCTATACCTTATAGTAATATTATTAATGGCTCTACAATTGGTACACATCCTCCAAGTTCCATCCTTCTTAGGCACTAAGATAACCGGTGAAGCACAAGGAGACAAGCTCTCCTTGACCCAACCCTTACTCATCAACTCTTCTACTTGTCTTTACATCTCATGAGTCTCTTGAGGAGAACTCCTATATGTAGGCCAGTTGGGTAAGGGTGCACCGGGCACTAGATATATTTGATGCTTAATCCCTCTAAGTGGAGGAAGGCCTTGGGGAATCTCTTTAGGAAAGACATCATCAAACTCCATTAACAAAGACTCAAGGTCCTCTTGCTTGCCTACCAAGTTAGTGCTCAAAACTAATGGTGTAGGCAAACATAGAAACATGCTCTTCCTAGCTAGGTACTCTCTTCTTAACTCACCTCTATCCATAAGCAAACTCTCCTTAATATCTACCTTACATGTGCTCTCGGTTTGCCTAGGTTTCATGGAGGTTCCTTCCTTGTTTTTCATCCTAGAATCACTAGTGGCATGTTTGGTAATTATTTTGCAAGTCTCGGCCAAAGCTAGGTTTCTAGGTGTTTTGGTTTCCTTTTTCTTCTTTTTAGAGGACCTCTCGGCCAAAGGTGCTTTGGCACATGATTCCTCACTTTTCTTCTCATTTTCTCTCTTTAACTTCATCTTTATTTGATCCTCACACACTTCCTTAGGTGACAAAAGTTTGAGGGTGACCTTCTTGCTCATATGAGAAAAGATGTAGGTGTTGGAAACACCATCATGAATGACATGTTTATCATATTGCCAAGGTCTCCCAAGTAATAGGTGAGTGGCTTCCATAGGTACTACATCACAAAGAACATCATCTCTATATTTACCTATGGAAAAATTAATAAGAACTTGCTTACTAACTACCATTTCACCTTTATCACTCAACCATTATAACTTATAAGGTTTAGGGTGTGGGGATGTCCTAAGTCCTAACTTATCTACTAGCCTTGTGCTAACTACGTTGGTACAACTACCACTATCTACAATGAGGGAGCATACCTTCCCTTCAACTAGACATCTAGAATGGAAGATGTTCTCCCTTTGAGAGTCATCCAACTCCTTAAGGGTACTTCCAAGCATCTTCCTCACCATGAGGAGATCTCCATCCTCGGGTTGTTCCTCCTCACTACTTGTGCTCTCCCTAGGCTCTTCACTCTCACTAGATGAGATTGAGAATCCTCACTAGTGATGGCACCATCAACTCTCACAATCATGGCCTTTTTGTTAGGACATTGGGATGCAATGTGGCCATGCCCCAAACACTTAAAGCATTTAATAGAACTAGGCTTAGAAGTAGAAGATTTTACCTCCTTACCTTTGGAGTCCTCACGGCCTAGCTTCCCTTTGGATGAAGAGTTGTATTCTTTCTTTTCCTTGTCCTTCCATGATGACTTGTATGGTGTGTAGCTCTTCTTGAAGGTGCCTTTCCTCTTCAATTAGTTCTCTATCTTCTCGGCTTTGTGAAGAGCATCTCCAAGGGTCACAAATTGTTGGAGCTCTAGCACATCTTGGATTTCATGGTTCAACCCATGGATGAATCTTGCAAGTGTAGCCTCCCTTTCCTCTTGGTAATCCGCCCTAAGCATGGTTAATTCAAGGTCTTTGTAGTATTCTTGAACACTCTTTGACCCTTGTGTTAGTCTTTGCAATTTAATATGTAAATCTCTAACATAAGAATGAGGCACAAACATTTCCTTCATGACATCCTTGAGTTGAGTCCATGAAGTGACTTGAGGCCTTCTTCTTGCAAAGAAATCCACCAACACTTGGTTCCACCATACTGATAAGTGCTAGATTATACATGTTTTCTTAGGAGTTTTCTATCCATTTTCATCCATTTTCAATAGGTTTAGTTGTAGTTTAGGCAAGAAAACATTGAAAATACCATATTTGCTTGGTGTTAGCTCTTGAGTTAGTGTTTTGTTAAGTTTTGTAAGTTTTCTTGAGTTTTTAAGTCATCTTAATCATTCTTTTGTTGATTCTAGGTTCATTGAAGAGAAGAAAGAATGCTTGGAATGGAAGCTTTGGACATAAGATGAAGATGCCATCAAGAAGAACAAGGATGCAAGCCAAGTCAAGATCAAAGCAAGCCAATTGGAGCATCATTACTTGTGAAAACGTGCCAGGGCGCACAAAGTGGCACGTTTCAGCATTCCTTGCGCTGAAAACGTGCCAGGGCGCACAAAGTGGCACATTTCAGCATTTCTTGCGCTGAAAACGTGCCAGGGCGCACAAAGTGGCGCCCTCACCCTTGCATTCGGCCAAAACGCGCCAGGCAGCGCGCCAGGGCGCGCTCAGCACTTCCAGGTCACTTAAAAACGCGCCAGGGCGCGTTCTGCACAAGTGGGTGGCGCGTTTCTCTGCTATAAAAGGGATCTTTGGGCGCGAAATTGAGGACGCTTTTCACAATTCAGTTTTTCTGTTAGCTTCCTCTGCACACTTCTCTTGTTTTCTCTCTTCTCCACCTTCGATTCTCATCCTCCTCCATCAAAATCTTGAGGATTCTTGAAGAATTGGAGCTTGTGGAAGCAAGATCTAAAGATTCATGGAGCTTCTCTCGGTTTTGATTTCTATTTTCTTTCTTTCTTTTTCTATTTCCATGTTAGGCTAAATTCTTAGGTTAGGAAAGGGGATTTCAGTTCTAGACTTCTTGTAATGAATTCCTATGTTGATTCAATTGTAATTTCAGTTGATTGATTGATCTCTTCTTACTTAATGCAATTTCTTGAGGTTTTATTCATGAAATTCAAATAGTGATAGGAATATTAACTGCTTGAATTGGATTGAACTGTTCCTTGAGTTTTTGTTTCTCATTTCAATTATGCCTTCGGAAGATTGATAATTGAATTAGGAAAGGAATTGCATCATTATAGCAGTGCATGAGTCTAGGGATAGAACTTGCATGTTATGAGACATTGTGAATTTATCTGTTTCGCTTCTTGAATGTATTTCTATTTTCACCTAAGGGATTAGAGATTATAGAAGTCATTCAAAGTGACTAACGACCTAGGAATAGGATTAGTCTAAGGTATCACAAATTCTAGTCTCCAATTGATTGATAACTGTGAAATTGACATAGGAAGTAAATACTTGAGAGAAGGAATTGAATGAACCTATTCCCTAACTGTTTCTATCATCTCTGAAACTTAAACATTTACTGCATTTCATTACTTGTTTTACGGTAGATTACTTTAGTCTTACATAATTACTTAGTTTTCTATATCAATGTTTACTTCAATGATTCGTTCTAATAGCAACACACGTTGAGCATTCGATACTTCACGATTAGTCTCTGTGGTTCGACATCCTTTTCTCACTATTTCTAAACTTTTGACGACCGGTACACTTGCCGAAAGATTGACACACACACATATTTTTAAGTCAACACATACCAAGACATATCCTTCAAATTGTAGGATGGCTAGATTCAACTTCTCCTCCTCTCTCAAGTGGGTATAGCATGAGTAAACTTGCTCCACCTTCATGACCCAATCCAAGTATGATTCGGCCTCACCATTTCCAACAAAGGGTGGTAGCTTGATCTTTGCATTTAGGCCACCTTGCCTTGCTCCACCTCTATAGGGAAATGCTTGAGGTTGTCGGTCATGGTATCCTTCTTGAGGAGTCCTTCTTTCTCTAGTCCTTCTCTCATTATCATAAGCATAGAATGCATCTTCCTCATTGAAATTACTTCCCTCATCACTACCTCTAGGAGACCTATAGTCTCTCCTACTACTACTACCTCTTATTTCTCCACTCCTTCTAAGATTAGCCTCTCTTTCTCTTCTCTCAATCTCTTCTCTTATGGCTCTTTCCATGTCCCTCCTTCTATCCTCTTCTTCTCTCATTTTTCTATGGCTCTCCTCCCTCACCTCATTGACACTCTCCTTGAGCTCATTTTTGAGGTCATGTTGCATACTCATGAATTTCTCCATCATGGCATCCATCATCCTTTGGGTCTTGGGAGATAATTCATTGCCCACACTTGAGGAACTCACCATTGCTGCAAGAAAAGGTTAGAACAAGAATAATAGAAGAAAATTTAAATTCCTTCCCCACTCTCTAAGTGTTTGCACTCACACTCTTGTTTGCACACTTAGGAGGCTTTTTCTTAGAAGTTACCCTCTAGCCTTTTTCCTCTCACTCTCACTTAGAGTTTCTTGAGAAACCTCTATCAATTATCAATGTCCAATTTATCCAAGTGAAAGAGGAACAATTCAGCTACAAAGCCTAGGAGATCAAGAAGACAAATACTCTAGACAAAACTACAAGGATTCCAAAAAGACAAGCAACAAAACAAGACTCAATGAACAAAATTGCTACTCAAAGGGAAATTAATTAATGAGACAAAGGTTAATATATTTACTGCACTAAAATGAAGGAAAAATAGTATTTAACAACTGCAAAAATTTTGAAACAAAAACTCAAAGAAGGGAAGAAATCAAATGCAATTTTGCTGGAAAATTTGACAGCAACCGTCACCAAAATTTGCCCAACTTGTGAAAATTTATAAGCATATCAAATGAACTTAGAAAATTATGAAACCTTCCAGTTGAGCTTATATATATGTATAGTGAATGACCATATGACCAGAATTCAAAAATTCAACGTTTAACCCCTTGAACCAACTACAAACCCGAAACTGCCAAAACAACAGCAAAACTGTCACTAAGCTGGAAGTTAGGCTTGGAAATTGGCTCACAATGACTTGAAATTTTGGGGAATGGTTTGTGTGATGTTTATGCACGAAATAAGATCAATATAAGGTGAAGGGCAGCCACAAATATGGGTCCAAAAACAGGGCAAAAACAGGGCAAATATGTCTAGGCACATGCAAAACACACTACAAGTTCAAATATCATGCTATTAGCAAATTTGACACAATTTGTAATATGATGATTGAGCCTAATGAGTAATTGTTGCCTAATTGAGCTTGGACACAAAATTTGTGGGTGTTTAATGATCCCAATTTCCCAATGTACTGCACTCAATTTTTCCCAAAAATTTCTACTACAAGAGCTACTCAAAATTTCACTCTAATTTTTCTTCAAACTTCTTTTCTTGTATTTTTCTTTTCTTGAATTTTTCTTTGACTCTTTTTCTTGTATATTTTCTCTTGCTCTTTTCTTTTCTTTTGTTTTTCTATATTTTTCTTTTGGCTATTCTTTGCTGGACAGTCCAAGTATAGGCTCAAATACTCAAGCAAGTCAAGTCAAACTTTGCTAACAAGCAAGATAATGCATGGTAGTGGTAACTTGAACTTATAATGAGCAATGCACATAGTAATGAGACATATAAGCACTAATTAAGCCAAATATAATGCAGGGCATTCAATTTCCAGCAAGGAGACTCGAAATACATATTGAGAAAATTCATCAAACACTTGGGGGCTATTAACTAGAATGTGTCTAGCATGTATAATAGGCCTTGTATGATCAACCAAGTGTGTCAGAACATCTTATATATGTAGTGGACAGCCAAGACACTTAACAAAATTCAAAACAAAAATTCAATTGAATCAAAAATTGAACTCAAAGATAGGAGCTAGACTCAATACCATAAGTGAAGAACAACTACGTGAAGAACAAGCTCTTGATACCAAATTTGATGCAAGACCGTGAAGCTAAGGATGTGCTCCACGGATCTAACACATATGTTTGCCCAATCTTCAATTCACCAAGTGATCATCACTCATCAACCATGGAATAGGTGCGGAATAGGCTAGGTGAATGGCTAAGTTTCGGTTAAGGAATCAAAGAAGAAGAAATTCAAAATGGATGTAGATTGAGAAGGGTGGTAGCGCCATGATTCAATGAACCAATAAGCTAAGTAGAAGAATCGCCACTTGGATCATGGATCCATGATAAGATTCAAGGTTCTTTGAAGAAACCCTAGGAGAGCTCTCTCCTTTTCTCAAGACTTTAGTCTTAGAAATTCTATTTTCATAAATGACCAAAGTGAATTACAATCAGAATTTGCCTAAGTTATAAGCATGTCTTGGTGCCTTGACCGTGAGCTCTCTTAGCCTTAGGATCCTTGATGGATTGATCAAGTGATGCTAGGCACCCTTCACTTGATCAATTCAAGAAGGATCTAGAGTTAATGAGATCAAGAGGCTCAAAACTCTCCTAAGCATGTGATGATCATGGATTTAATCAAGATGGAATTCTATGCCTTGGATTAGAAGTAAATCCAAAGGCTTAGAATACCTTCTTAGATGAGAGTCAACAATTATAAACTTGACTTGAATTTGCACCTTTGATTATGGAATAATCAAGTGGTGGAAATTCAAGTTAAGTTAGTGGCAATTCCACTAATTCTCTCTCCTAATCCATCCACTCTCTTTTAAGAGAGTGTAACACACTTGCTTAGTTGGGTCATAAGACTCTTAAGCCCTTCTTAAGAGGCTTGACCAAAACAAATAAGTCAACATGTCCAAAAGGAGAAGCTTGGCCGAAAATTACAAGTCAATAATAGGGTCCAAGCTTCACAAAAACTAAGCTAAACTATTTACAAAATGAATAGAAAATTACAAGGCTTCATAAGCCCATTATGTTGACTATCAAGAGTTGACCATTGACTTTGACTTTGACTTGTTGACTTTGACTTGGTCAACTCTTCTTCAACTTGGGCTTCAATTCTTCTTTGCATTGCCCTTGTAATCCTCATCCTAAAAGGGACAGAATTGAGAGAAAAAGAATTGAGGGAAAAAGAAATTAAGGAAATAGAGTTGATGGAAAAACAAATGAAGGAGAAAAATGATTCTTTACTTGATTGTGCTAACCCTTCATTTGAAACTCTTGATTCTTATTTTGACAATATTGTAGGTATGGTTCCAAAGGATGACTATGAAGAGGATATTGATAATCGCTTGTATGAAGATGTAGAAAGAAAGACACTTAAAGACCTTTGTGAAATTTCTTATCACCATCTTGATAAAAATTCTTTTGTTTTGGTGCCTAGTGAAGAGTTGTGCATAAGTGAGCCTTGGAACAAACACTATGAAGAGAAGGAAATACCTATAGAGTTTGAGTTCCCCTTTGAGGAAAAATCTTTATCACTCACTATTCCTCTCTATTGTAATAAAAATGATATTCCATACCCTACACTAGAATCTTATGACATTGAACCTTGGAAAATTCTTGAATTTAGAAGTGTGGAATTTTTAATTGTGCCTACTAACTATTATTTTCATGATATTGATTGTTCATATAGGTTGATGGAAGAATTTAAGAAGGAGGGAAAATTACAAACTTCCACATCTTTTGAAAGACCAAAGGCACCTTGTGAGAGAGATAAGAGTTTAACTCTCAAGAAGTATTGTGTTCTAGGACCAAGTGAGAAGTTATGCATAAAGGAACCATGGAGTCACTTGGGAAGAGGGAAAGGAGTACTTGAAGATTATGCATTGTCAAAAAGGGAGACTTCCTTGCCTTTTACTTCCCATATTAATTCTAATTTGCACAACACTTTTTGTGACACAATAGAATCTCATGGCATTATACCTTGGAAAATATTTGAGAATACTAAGTTGGAATTCTTACTTGAGCCTACTAATGGTTCTCTTTTTGATGTTGAATATCCTTTTAGGTGGAAGAATGAATTTAAGAAAGATGGAACATCACAAGCTTCTACACCTAAAAGAAGTATCTTAAAGAAGAATTTCAACAAAGTGGAGTACATATGGATTAAAGAACTAGTATCTATACATTTAAAGGAGGAATTAGAGACTCCTTGGAGTTTGGGTTTTATCATAGAAAATCATTTGCATTCTTCCTTTACTTCTCTACATTGTGTTAATGATATTAGTAGACAAAGCATGTTGTTATTAAATGTTAAACTTGATAGAGTTTGCTTGATCTTTGATCCAGGTGGATTATTTTTATTGTAAGTAAGAACCTAAGGCCACTTGAGGACAAGTTGGCCACAAGAAGGAGGGTTTGATGGAGGACCATCTCCAAAAGCTCAACAAACTCTTCAACCTTACTTTTTAATAAATTGAGCTTCTAATAAAATTCGCTATGTTTTTAACTGTCTGACCAGGTTTAGTATTCGGAGCATAACTTGGGCTACACAACTCAAATTTATCTGTTCTTGATGTCTTTGTAAAGCTAACCTACAGGGATACAAAAGCTATGAAGACACAAAAGCCCATTTCTAGCTGCATCTAGGAGGAAATTGGGCTTGAAAGTAACGTTTGGATACTACCAGGATGTTCCAGCGGGCTGCTGACCAGGTTCAGTATTTTGAGCATAATGTGAGCTACGAAACTCCAATCAATTTCGTCTTGGTGGCATTTGAAAGCTGACTTAAAGGGCTACCAAAGCTATGAATACACAAAAGCCCAGTTCGGATTGAATCTAGGAGGAAATGGAGCTTGAAGTTAACGTTGGAATGCTACTAGGATTTTCCATGTTTAATTGTTTAGGCCTATTAGTTTTTTTCAATTATGTATTTGTTTTAAGACTTGGATTTGGGCCTTGTAATTGTGAAGTGTGCTCAGCCTAGGGTGTCTCTTATCTCACCATTGATCACTCATTTCATCCTAGGGTGGAGAACATTTCAGATTTCTAACCTTAGGCCCATTGCACTTTCATTTAAGTTGGTCAACATTTCTATTGTACTCACTTTGGTCATTTATGAAAAGAGAATTTCTAAGACTAAAGTCTTGAGAAAAGGAGAGAGCTCTCCTAGGGTTTCTTTAAAGAACCTTGAATCTTATCATGGATCCATGATCCAAGTGGCGATTCTTCTACCTAGCTTATTGAACTCTTGTTCATGGCGCTACCACATTCTTAATCTCCGTTCCATTTTTTATTTCTTCTCCCTTTTGGTTTCAAACCGTGAGATATCATCCCTTTCATAGTTATTTCCGCAAGCTTGTTCATCATCTTGACTGAGGATCACTTGGTGAATGAAGATTGGGCACCCCTTTTGCTAATCCTTGAAGAGCCATCACAAGTTCCTTCATGGGTTTGCATCAGGAACCCATAGACTTCTCTTTTCACTACTACTTCTTTTTATTTTGTTTTTTTTTTCTCACTTGTTTCTTTTCTTTGTTTTGATTTTGTAATTTTTCACACACTAAGTATGGCTGGACTGAAACCAATAAGATGAAGAAGAGCAACCTCCATGTTCAATTTCCACAACCCAAAACGAAATTCACAAGGTTATACACAAATTGGACCTAAAGAGTGCTCTAGAAGCTATTACAAGCATATACATGTGAGTCTTACACTAGAAGTTTCTTCTACCACTTGAAACCCATGTAAAAAATTGAAACCCACATCATTAATGGTGCAGCAACATAAATCTACTCATGGTTATGGAGGAAAAAACAACAAGGACTAAACAAAACTACAAGAAAACACATCAAATAATGAAGCTTACAAAGGAAGTTACTCTAGAACAAGGAATCTTGTTATGGAAGCTAAAGCAACTATGGGTAAAACTTCAAGACATGCATGGATAACCATGGAAACTCACTGCCCAAAGAGAAACAAGGAAGAATAACATGTTTCTTACACAAACAAACCGAACAAAACAAACAACTCAAGGAAAAACAAAGACTAGGCTACTAAAAGAAGACATAGAAGATGAAAAACACTATGGAAAACTATGGAGTTTGGGAAAACCCATTACTAACCATTTTGAAGACACCCATTGAAAAAGACAACAAGCTCATGATACCACTTGATAGAGGCCTCCGTAGAGATTCTCCAAAGAGTCCTTGTAAGTTCCCAATCTAGCTTCTTCAACTATCTCCAAACCCAAACTTCAAGTGAAGCTTTCGGTCAAGTCAACAATGGATGCAAGAGAAACCGAAAAGGGAAAATGGAAGGGGGTGAGAAATGGGGAAGAAAGGCACCATGGCAAGCCAATAAGCCTAGGAGGAACCGCCACAATGGAGGTGATAATCCATTGATAAGATCCAAAAAACTTTGCTAAGCAAGACAAGAGAAAACCTCTCTCAAGAAAAGCTCAAAGCTTATTCATTCATCAAAATTATCAAAAGTTCTTACAAATTCGTTTTTACAAGTATTTATAGGCCTAGGCTTAACTTGAGAAGCAAGCTAAAATAAACCTAACCTATCCTAATCAAAGCTAACCGAAAACTAACTTTAGTTAGGAGTCCAACTAACTAATCTAATGAAGGCTAGTTTAAGTTACATGTCACTAATCCTCCTTGATTCTCAGCCCTTGGATGGACTTGAGAGATCAAGGGTGGATGTTCCTTCTTGGGTTAAGGCATGGATCCCCACCCAAGGAGCAACTCTACTCAAACCAAAGCTTTTGGATTCACTTAGAATTTCAAATCAAACTCTACATTCCATCCGAAATTCTAAGGTGAATTTTAGTGTTTCATTAGACCATTATTTGTACTCTTAACTAAACATTCTAAACAATTAAAAATAAAAGCACTCAAACCTAAAGAGAACATGTCTAGGCCGTGAGCTTTTTTTGGCTCACTAACAAGGCCTTACACAAGTACACACTTAGAAGAATTATTCAAACAAGTTTACAAGAATATTACAAAAAGTAAGTCCTAAACTATGGCTTGATTGAGGTTGTGCCATGTCTTGAGCTTTCCCACTTCTTCCTTTCAATGTTTCTAGTAATCCTTTGAGATGTTCCTACATCAAAACCTCTCCTCTAAACTATTTTGTAGCATGCTCTTCATTAGATCCATCATTTTTCTAGTTTTACGTGAAAGGTCATTTCCTACACTAGGGGAACTATCCATAGTTGCACAACAAAGATTAGTACACAAAAATATAGAGAAATTAGGATCCTTTCCACTCACTAAGTGTATGCACTCAAGTCACTCGAATTTCACACTTTAAGACTCTTTCTCAAATGTTCACTCTTGTCTTTTTCCACTCAACCTCTCTTTATACTCTTGTTCAAACCGCTAATCAATCATTCAAGGTTCAAGTATCCAAAGTGAAAGAGGAACGGTTCTAGAGTCAAGCTTAAGAGTTCCAAGAAATACAAACTCAAGACAAAACTTAGGAGTCAAAAAATGACAAGCAATAAAAGGTACTCAATGAACAAAATTTGGATACTCAAATATGAGAAGTTACATGTGACAAAGGCACTAAACTACTGCAGTTTGGACAGCCATATATTATGCTCAAAACTGGAAATTTGACAGCAACACCGAAGACAAGAATTTAAGCCAATTTAGAAGCAAGATGATTCCAATTTAGTAACCGGAACCTAGGCAATTGTCAAGTGAATTTTGTGAAATGTTTTTATGTGAATAGGTGCAGTTTTCCACCACTATACAACCAAGTAATATGCTAAAAAATACAGGGGAAAAACAGAGTTTCAAGCTACCAAACACTTCATACACCACAAGTTCAAGAATCTAGGCTACTAGTAAGCTAAACTCAAGTTTTGGTGATAATGCTTAGTCCTAAGTGTCTCTAGTGTTCTAAGTCCTTTGAACCACTAATTTTGGGAGTGTTTAGAGGTTCTAATTGTCAAGTTACTACACTGCACTTTTATGCTTGAAATTCACTAAATTCACTTTTCATTTGTTCTTTACTATTGACTTGAATTTTGCACTAGTTTTTCACTTTTCTAGTTTCTCTTCTCTTTGGACAAATTTTATGCAATCCTCAAGGAGAAGAGCTGATGTAGGAACATCCATTACTAGAAGAGTTACTAGAAGCTCCAAGACCAAGCACACACTCAATCAAGCTACCTTAGTTAGAATTTAATTTTTTTGTAATGTACTTGTGAATGATTTTGATGGCCTTGTAAGTTTTCGGCCAAAAGTGTATTTTCTTTTAAGTGTTTGCTTAACATTGTGCTTAAAAGGATAGTAAGCTTAAAGAGTGAAGCTTAATAGGGTGAATGAATTTAAGTTCAAGTTCATATTAATTTCTCATTTGAAATTTAAATTTAATTTGGTTTAAGTTTGAATTTCAAATTGTGAATCTAAGTGGTTTTGGTTCAAGAAGATTTTCACTTGGATTAGGATCCATGCCTAATCCAAGAGAAAATCTTAACCCTTGATTAGATGCACTCATCCAATGGATCATAATCAAGTGGAAAGTGACATGTAACCTTTGAAAGTGACATGAAACACTCTTGAAAGTGACATGTACTTGAACCTTTGAACTTGTGGCTCTTATTCATTGACTTGTAGAGTACTCTAAAGTTGTTTAGCTTCCTCTTCAAGTCTTCCTAAGCCTATATAAAGCCAAAAACGAAATTGTAAAGGAATTTTTTCATATTTTGATAAATGAAATAGCTTTGATCTTTTCTTAAGAGAGGATTCTCTTGTCTTGCTTAGCAAGATTTCTTGGATCTTATCAATGGATTCCATCCTCCATTGTGGCGGTTCTCCCTAGGCTTATTGGCTTGCCATGACGCCTACCCTCACCATTCCTCACCCCCTTCCATTTTTCCTTTTTCGGTTTTCTTCCCTTCAATTGAAGCTTTGACCGAAAGCTTCCTTAAGCATTGGTTTGGAGATAGTTGAAGAAGCTAGATTGGGCAACATCAAGGACTCTTTAGAGAATCTCTAAGGAGGCCTATATCAAGAGCACATAAGTTGCAGATCTTCATGCTTCAATGGAGGCTTGGATGAAATTGAAGAGGAACTCACAGAATGATGAGGAAGAAACAAAACTAAAGGAGAAAAGAAAGTAGAAAACGGATTGAGTTTAGAGATGGAAACGTCACGACAAGTGCCAATAAGCTAGAGGTGGAACCGCCACAATGGACAAGGAAGCCATTGATGAGATTCAAGGTTCTTCACAAGAACACAAGAGAGAACACTCTCAAAGTATAAGCTCTTAGCTTAATTCAATATTCAGAAAATTTATCCAAAGTTCTTTACAAATATGAAAATGGCCTACTTATACTAAGAGAATTGGTGCCAAGCTTGCTATGCAAGGAACTAATGTCCACCCTTGGATTAGATTCTAATCTAATGGCCACGGAAGGAAGCTTATGGTGCAAGTTTGATTAACTTGGAGAACAAGGATCAATCCTCCACCCTTGGTCACGGCGCCAAGCTTGCACTCCAAGCTTCTAAGCTTACCCCTTGGATTAATATCCTCATCTAATGGTCACGGTGCCAAGCTTGCACTCCAAGCTTTTAAGCTTAACCCTTGGATTAGAATCCTATCTAAGGGTCATTAATTCTTTGTTTATTAAAAGTTTAGGCCCAAATTAAATCCTTAAAACAATTACATAATTGAAAGAAAACTACTAATAAGCCTAAACATTAAAACATTTCGCTGAAAATTCCTGGAAGCATTCCAATGCTAACTTCAAGCTCATTTTGTGTCTTCATATATTTTGTAGCCTTTGAAGTCTTCTTTAATTTGGCACCAAGATCACCTAAATTGGACTTGTGTAGCATGAGTTATGGTCGAAATACTGAACTTGGTCAGACAGTAAACCATTTTGAATAGATTAATATCAATGATACCTTTTTGTTGGATGTATACATGAGTAACTCACCTTGCTTTCGTTACTTAAAACATTATTTTCAGCTCCATTCAATTAATATTTGAATGCACTTCTTCAATGCATTTGGGCTCAATTTTTGCCACCAATGCATGTTCAGAAAGATCTCTAAAATTCGATCTATTTGCACTCTTTGAAAATTTTGCCTCCTGTGATCACATTTTCAGAGAGATTTTGAAGCAGAAATCTTCATTCTGACATGAGTTCTAAATGTTGCCAATATGATGAGTAGACGAAGATGATTCATCTGATCTTTTAAACGCAATTCCGTCTGATTTGGTGAATTTGTCTTCTTAAGACCTATAAATGGTAGATCTCTTACATGATCTATTGTTTTGGAACAAGGACATGTTGATGATCACATGTTGCATGTATCCATTGTCCAGATTGTACCATCTTCAGACATTCTCTCTTGGTACCTAAATTTTCTTGGGTCCAAATGTATTGGTGTTAAGGTTTCATCTTTCATAGGTTCTTAATGACCTTCACTCTGTTTCGGAGACCTCAAATGAAAAATATGCATGCTTCTACGTACAGACGATTTAGTATTTGGCTTTCTTTCATCTATCACAACATTATAACCAAGTTCACTCTTATTAAGAGAAGATCTTCCATAGTTTAGAGTATTTTCGAGCTTGGAAGAACTCAAGGTGAACTTGTTTAAATCTTTCTTTAAGAGTTCATTTTCTTCTTTTAAATTTTCAATTCTAAGAAGAAGATGACTCTTTTCAGTATCAGACAAAGAGGATGATTCATCTGATATGTTTTTCTTAGATAACTGGACATTTATAGCTTTCAGATTTTCAATTTCTTCTAAAGCTTTTTTGAGCTTAGATTTGCAACTTATATATTCTTGAGCTATATAATGTGAGTTAGCAAGAAGAACATCATATGACATGTCCTCATAGTCTGAATCTGAATCTGAAGAAGATGAAGATGAACTAAATATATTTAAAAGATTTACCTCAGATGATAATATGTCTCTTGCCATGAGACAAATATTTGCATTCTTTTCCTCAGATGATTCATCTGAGCTTTCATCGTCGAGATCATCCCAAGTGGCTTGTTTCTTTCTTTTAATCTTTTTAGGATCCCTTTTCTTCATCAATCTTTTGAATCTTCTTGCCATCAAGGATCTTCTAAATCTTCTGACTCTCCATCAAGCTCGTCAATGTTGGATAGAGCAATATGCTCTTAAATTTTCAGCTTCCCCCTTTTACACAAATGAACTTCATGCATTCTCAGTGCACCAATGAGTTCATCTAGAGTAAGGGTCTTCATATTTCTCCCAACAGATATAACAGTGGGAAAAGCTTCCCATGGTGCAGGTAAGTTGTCCAAAATCTTCATGTTGTTTTGGGCTCTTGAAAAAGTAATTTCCAATGCAGCTAGCCCATTCAGAATAGTTTGGAATCTTCCAAACATTCCATCTATTGATTCTCCTTTCTCCATGGAGAACATTTTGTACTCTCTTTGAAGGGTGGCAGCTTTCCTGAGTCTGACATCTTCAGTTCCTTCATAAGAGATATTCAACGCATCCCAGAGCTCTTTGGATGTTTTGTAGGCACAGAATATGTTATATTCTATCCTATAAAGAGCAAACGTTATAGCATAACGTTCCTTGTTGTTGATCTCCGCGATTGTATATTCTTCATTTCCACACTCTGATTTAGGCTTGGTCAGGGGAATGTCTCCTTCTGTAATGATCTTCCAAAGTCTATATTTTGTAGACTTAATGTACATCTCCATTCGGTCTGCCAAGTAAGGGTAATCATTTCAACAGAAAGTTGGAGGAGTGTTCATGGAGGAGCCTTCTGCAATGAGCATCGCCTGGGAGTTCGCCATCCCGGATCTTTTCCTCTAGCAGCTGTTAAGCGCTCAACCTTTAGAGGTTGAACTCTGATACCAAACTGTAAAAGACAAAAAACACAAGAAGGGGGTTAAATTGTGTTAATTAAAAAAATTTATGAAACGATGCTTTTGCGTCTGTTGTTTTCAAAGCTTGATCAAACGCAAGATTGTTTTCTTCTTAAGATTGATTTTATTATCAGACTGTTCAAGTTATTATCCTCCTGTTAGTTAACAAATAAAACAATAGAGAAGACAACAATATATTTATACTGGTTCGTCTGATCAAGACTACATCCAGTTCCCCAACAAAACGCTGAGGTTCCACAAAGAGTATTCTTTAAACCCAGCCACTCCTAGCTAATTACAGATATTATTTGTCCACAACCTTCTCAAGCTAAACCAATACTCTTTGGACCCAGCCTTATTCTTTGAACACAACCTTCATAGGCTAAATAAGGTATTCTTTGGAACGCAGCCTCCTCAGGCTAATACAAAGGTATTATTTGAAACACAGTCTCCTCAGGCTAAGAGCACCACAACAATGGATTTAGGAGGATGAAAAAATAATTTTAACCTCTACGCAGAGAGGGGTTTTACAATCAATTCTATTCTAATTTCAGGGTGAGTGAACTTTTGCTTGAGAGCTTGAAGCTTGAATATAATTTATTTGTTGTGTAGTTCGCCAACCTTCTCTTGAAGTAATGAAGTCCTTTTATAGAGAGCTCTATGAAGTATCCGTTAGACTGAAGATTTGAACGTTAGTCCTTTGTCTTGGGGTCTTTAAACGTGTGACTGAGATCAATTAGAATAATTAATGTTTGCACAGGCTTTTTCTGACTTGATCAGAGATATCAACAAAAAGCATGGTTGCTTTTCGTGTTGCAAGGGTTTTGCACAAATCTCTATTTTATCTTTGGAAGCTTTTACTAGTAACGACTAGATTTGAATTGGGGCACGAGTTACTCCGTCTGAAATTTATTAAACGAGGTAGACGAATGAACAAATAGATGAGTTGTGTATTGAATTCATTCATTTGTCTCCTTCCTTCGCCTTTCAGCTTCAGTCTTCAAAGTCTTCCTTCTTGAGCACTTGACTTGAAGTTGAGATGAGCTCTCTATTTTGAACAATGAAGGTTCTTCGTCTGATGTAATTACTTCGAGGCTTGATGACTTGAACACTTCATCTTCTACGTCTGTGCATGAGGGTGCATCTTGTCTATGCTCATTAATGATTCATCTGATCATTCTTCCGTCTGCATCTTATGCCTCTTCAGTTTCCAACTGATATCTCTTCAGTCTGATCATTCAGTCTACTCTTTCTTCACCGCTTTCGTTTGCATCTCGATGCCTCTTGATCTGCTTCATCATCCTGATCATTCTTGATCGCTCTTTCTTGGTTCTTTGGCACAATGATCGTTCAGTAATTATCAAAACCAAGATGCTAAGTCATCTTAACTTAACATCGCCCGACCGGACGAGGCCTTCGATAAGGTGGCGCACTTGTTGAAACTCTTCGGTGGTGTGTCCCTAGTTCTGATAGTACGCACATCTCTTGGCAGGGTCAGCCTGGGGTGGCAAGCGGGTTGGAGTCAAGAAATGCACTAAGTCCAATGCATAGGCCTCCCTAAGGACTCTCTCTCTAGACGCATTCAATGGGGTGTATGAGTCATACCGACCTGGATGGCGTGACTTATTCTGATCGATCTTGAGGGAGGAGGCGTCCTTTGGACATGGTGGGTTAATCTGTTCACGTACTCGACGTCAAGCTTCGGCGTTCTCTTTGATTCCCATGAATCGGGCCGCATGAGATCAGACTCATTCATGTTGGTTGGAGGTTTCGAGAATAGGGAATCCGAGAATGGGCCAGGCTGAAGTCCAGCTTGAATAGTGTGCAGGGCAACCACTGGGTGGAGGTTTGGGATCGTTTGGCACGCCTCGAGTAGTACCATTGTAAAGCGGGGGCCTTCAGAGTGGAGGGAAATAGTCGGCACAGAACGGGGTCGTCGTCGGATATAAGGGCGGCCTGTGTAAGGTAGGCTTGGACGTGGACGGTGGGATCTGATATGCCATCGTACTTATCGAGAGTCGGCCACTTCCAAGACTCAAGGAGTCGTGCTTGCGTGATGGCCTGAGTGAAGGGGTGTAGAGCAGACACCCTACATGGCATTGTGGTTCTCGATGGAGGATCAAGGGTGGTGAAGGATTGTGCTTGAGTGGAAGTGTGTCGCGCTACTGAGGAAGTGGCTTGCTCGTCCTTGCTGGTGTAACACCCCCCCCCCTTTCATTTACTTACTTTACTTATATTTTAATTAGTAATTTAAAGCGGTTAATAATGTAGTAAATAAAAGAGAGATTTAGGAAACAACACTTTTATTACATAAGATTTAAAGTTCATTACAACTAGATTGCATAACTTTGTCCTATTATTATTTTACATAACTACCTTTCTACTACCTTAGAACTTCTACACGCAAAACATAGCAAGCACCTTCACAACAAGATAGTAGCAACAACCAGTGCAAAATAGTGACAACTTCTCAATCCTGCAAATCTGCTCCCTCTAACGTTATCCGAGATCATCACAAGTGTTAAAAACACAAAATGCAAGGGTGAGCTTTCCTTAAACCATGATCACAAACAAATAATTTTAACTATAGGAAAACTTTTGAAACTAAGTGAAAATATTCATAAAAACCCATATTCTTTAAACAATCTACAATATTCCTCAAGATTTCTTTGAAAATATTAATTTATTGTTTTAAAACCTGTGTAAAGACAAACTTTTAGTTCAAATCACAAAGTAAGACAACCAACAACAATAAAACGAATAAGCCATTTATCACAATAAATAATTTAGGCACGAATTCCAATGAATCATGTGTTCGATCAAAACACACAACCACTATTGTATGCTCCTAGTTCTATATGATGCATGTACCCTCACCATGCATTTTCCCTATTCACTCAAAATGCAATGTGGCGCCTTCCACTGAAATAGCCTGGGGCATCTGATTCTCACATTCAACAGACCCACCAGAGGTAGACACTCCGTAATTTGTCGAGTTCCCTCAATGTCCGGCAGGATCTCCCCCGCAACATGAGATCATCATGAGCAGGGCAATTTCCCCACCAAGAGAGCCCCCAAGTCCACGACATTCCACTCACTCAGACGGGAACCCGTTCAAGGACTTACGGACTTGGTCTACTACTATCCAGTCAAAGGTGTAAATTTAAGTCAAGTTTATAAATGTTGACTCTCATCTAAGAAGGTATCCTAGCCTTTGGATTTGCTTCTAATCCAAGGCATAGAATTCAATCTTAATTAATCCATGATCATCACAAGCTTAGATGAGTTTTGAGCCTCTTGATCTCATTTAGTCTAGATCCTTCTTGAATTGATCAAGTGAGGGGTGCCAAGCATCACTTGATCAATCCATCAATGATCAAATGGCTAGGGAGCCTCACGGTCATCACACTAAGTCCATATAATTTAGGCAAATTCTCATTGTGAGACTAACTTTTGAATATTGAATGAAATAGAATTTCTAAGACTTGTGTCTTGAGAAAAGGGAGTGCTCTCCTAGGGTTTCTTCAAAGAACCTTGAATCTTATCTTGGTCCATGACTCAAGTGGCGATTCCTCTACCTAGTTTATTGATTCAATGAATCATGGCGCTACCACCTTCTAGTTCTCCTTCCATTTTTTATTTCTTCTTCCTTTGGTTCCAAACCGAAATACTAGCTTAAACACCTATTCTATTCCGCAAGCTTCTCTTAATCTTGGGTGAGGATCACTTGGTGAATTGAAGATTGGGCATTCAAGGTATTGAATCCGTGGAGCACACACCATAGCTTTATGGGTTTGCATCAGGCTGTGAGGGAGTGAGGGGGAACCATGAGTTTAGAAGGCACCATTGGGAAGAACAAGAGAGGTACCATCCCTCACAGGAAAGAAGTGATAGAGATTATTATGACTATAAGAGGGAAATGAGAGAAAGAAAACAAAGAAGGTTGTTAGAAGAAAAAGAAAGAAATTATGATGAGTATTGGAGAAGGGAAAAAGATAGAATGATAAAGGAATTGAGAGAAAAAATATTAAGGAAATAAAGTTGATGGAAAAACAAATGAAGGATAAATGTGATTCTTTAATTTCTTATACTAACCCTTCATTTTATTGTTTTGATTCTTATTTGGAAAATATATTAGGTATGGTTCCAAGAGATGATTATCAAAAGGAAATTGACAATGAAGAAAAAGAGGCACTTGAAGACCTTTGTGAAATTGCTGGTGCCCAACTTTACAAAGAACCTTTTATTTTGGTGTCTAATGAAGAATTGTTCCTAATGGAGCCTTGGAACAAACATTGTAAAGAAAAGGAAGTACCCATAGAGTTTGAACTTCCCTTTAAAAGAGTTTCTTTACCACTTAGTATTCCTTTTACTTCAAATAAATATGATTTTTCATGTTATACATTTGAATATTATGGTATTAGACCTTGGACAATTCTAGAATTTGGTAGTTTGGAATTCTTAATTGAACCTAATGATTTTTATCTTCATAATGTTGAATGTCCTTCTAGGTTGATGGAAGATTTTAAGAAGGAGGGTACTTTGGAAACTTCTACACCTAGAGGAAGCATTTTGATGAAGAGATCCAACCAAAACATGTCCAAACTTGGGAAAATGCTAGTATCAACACAACTTGAAGTACAAGCTCCAAAGAGCTTCGGTTATGCTTTGAAAACTGGACTTATTATTTCTTTTACTTCCTTATATTGTGTTAATGATATTATAAAGAAAATTATTTTGTTGTTATATGATTGGTATTTAAATAACTTAGGTAAAACTAACAAATTTACTAGGTGTTTGAATAGAAAGTATGATTTACTTTTACACCTATGCAATCAATATAAAATTTACCTATATGTTGCATCATATATCAACAAATTTAATGAACCTTGTTTAGTATTTGATCCGGGTGGAGTATATTTGTTGATGCATCCTTAACTTTTTAAAATCACATTCTATCTTCTACTTTTCTTAGATTAGGATCATCTTAGTTCATAATTTTTGTTGATTTTCATGCATGCCATGAGTACCTTATTTGATTGTCTTACATGACATTTCAATTTTTGTTACTGCATTTTATATGAGTATAATTTGCTGTCCATGCATGTTTCTTTGAGAAAATCACATGAAAAGTTGAATTCTTGTTGCATCATTGTTCTTCCATAGTTGCCATGAAGTTTGTTGCATGGTTACATGGTTTTCTCTTGTAAAACCATGAAGCTTCTCTTAATTTTTGTGTGTGCCACCATTGTTAAACATTGTTAGAGCTTTGCTTATGTTGCTGCATGTTAATATCCATGAGGAAGAAGAGAAGTTTACATATTCATGCATGATTACTTGTTCTAGAAGTAATCTTGCCAAGATTCTTGAATTTCATGCTTGTTTGGCTTTGAGAATTGGTTGATCTATGGAGTTCTCTTATTTTTCTTATTTTTACAGTATTTGGCAGCCATTGATATCCTTGTTAAGCTTTTGTTTTTGCTGCACCATGATAATAAGAAGGGAACCACATGAATTCATAAATTCCATGCATTACACCTTGCAATCCGTGAAGCTATCTTGTGTGAAACTTGATTTTTGCAACCTTGTTGCCTTAGATCTTGGCTTATCCGTGGAGTATGCCCTGTTTTCTTTGAATTCCAGTTTTGAACAGCCATGAATGAATCCTTGTTCTAAGTTTCCATTAAGCTTAGATCATATATTAGGAGGTTCTTGCATGCTAGCCTATCATTCTAGCCTACTAGTGCATTATATGACTTGTATGCTAACTTATTGGTGATTTAGGTGTTTTGTTAGAACCTTGGATGAACTTTTTATATTTGGTACATTGCTGAACATTACTGCACTTGTTCTTGAAAAATTCGTTGTTGTTTGGGTAGAGAGATCACATGTTATGTGCTTTAAATCCATGCTAGTAAACACTTGAATTTTCCTTAACCGTTAGTGTGAATTGGAGTGTGTTAGTGATTCAGTTTGAGCTTGAATTCTTGGCTGCATCATACCTCTGTAATTCCATAGTATCAAGTGCAGAATATCATGTCTAAAGTCAACCAAGTGAATAGAAGAAAAGAAACAAGAGGAGGAAGATCAAGAGAAGAGACTATAGGAGTTTCTAACTTGTTTTCTTCTACTTTTGTATCATTTTGTGTGTCACTTGGCTCTTGTCTAAATTCTTAGAATGTTTGCATATCTGGACCTTGAAGTTAATAAGGAAAGGAAGGAGTTTCAAGTGTGGGAAAAAGAGGAACAAAGGAGGCTACATCACCCCTTTGTTGACACACACCTTGTCTTTGAAAATTCCCGCTTGTTAGGAAATAAAACTTGTAATTTTTTATTTTGTTTTTGATTGGACTTTGGACTTTAATATCTGGTTTGCCTGTTGAACCAAAGTGCATTTTAAACACCTCTAGTGTATTGTCTTTCTCACGTAAAATCGGACCTTATATCGTGCTCATAGTCTCGGTTTCTGAAAATTGGGTTCTAAAAAGTCGATTTCTATTATCTCTTGCTAACCTTTTGGTATCTTGCATTGGATTTATCTTGATTCTTTAGCCTTGTTTAGTGATTGTATCTTCATTCATTCTATTGCTTATCTTTGGCTATTTGAAATTCAAAAGTAGGAGATATGGTACACCGTAGAGAAATCGGGTCGAAAGACCTATAAGCAAGAACTTCTAAGTGAGTATTGTGGTAGTAACTCCTTTAGATATTTCTAATCTTCTTTAACTTGAGGACAAGTTCAAGCAAAGAAGGAGGGTTTGATGTAGGAACATCTAGGCCAAGAAGGATTACTAGAAGCAAGGAAAGAAGCTTGAAGAGGAAATGGAAAAGCTCCAAGGTAAGCAACCTAGCATAGGACTCAAGACTTGTAAAAACAATGTAACTTAGCCTAGGGTTTGACTAAAGGGTCCTATTTTAATAGCCTAGGGTTTGACTAAAGGGTCCAATGCCCACGGGTTTTCATAAGGTTTAGACAAGCCATAAAATCCCTAGCATCAAGGGTCACACAAAGTCTTAAAAAATATTTTCAAAACAAAACTATGTTTACAAAAATCTATTGTGTGGAACCTTGAAACACTTAGGATTAAGGAGGAGATCTTAATCAAGTCAAGGATCCATGTGATGGAGGATCATCTCAAAAAGCCCAACCAAACTCTCCAAGCTTACTTTTCAATTTTGGGCTTCTAATAAAATTCGCTACTAATTTTAGTATCTAACCAGTTTCAGTATTCGGACCATAACTCAAGCTAAAGAACTCCAATTGAGGCTTTCTTGGTGCCAAATTAAAGAAGACTTCAAGGGCCACAAAAGTTATGAAGACACCAAAGCCTAGTTCGAACTTATCAATGGCATCTTGCTTCCGTTGTGGCGGTTCCTCCTAGGCTTATTGGAGTATCTCCATGGCATCACCCTTCAATCTCTTACCTATTCCGTTTTGCTTTGATTTCTTAAACACTAAACCCCTAAAAAGCTTCATGACCGAGGCACTTGTCTTGGTTCTTCTGATAAGCACGGTTTGAAGACTAGATTTCGGCAACATTGAAGTTTCTTTGGATCAACCCCAAGGAGGCCTACATCAAGTGGTATCAAGAGCTGATGCAAACCCATGAGGAACTTGTAAGGGATCTTCATGAATAAGCAAAGGGGTGCCCCAATCTTCATTCACCAATGTTCAATCACTTTTTAACAGCGGAATAACTCAATATATAGAAATGATAGCCCATGGTCAACAGAAAAGGGGGAAGAAAGAAATAAAAAATGGAAGAAGGAAGAAGTGTGGTAAGCGCCATGGATGAAGCATCCAATGAGCTTGGTTGGAGAATCGCCACTTGAATCATGGATCCATGATAAGATTCAAGGTTCTTGGAAGAAACCCTAGGAGAGCTCTCTCCTTTTCTCAAGACTTTAGTCTTAGAAATTCACTTTTCATAAATGACCAAAGTGAGTACAATAGAAATGTTGACCAACTTAAATGAAAGTGCAATGGGCCTAAGGTTAGAAATCTGAAATGTTCTCCACCTTAGGATGAAATGAGTGATCAATGGTGAGATGAGAGACACCCTAGGCTGAGAACACTTCACAATTACAAGGCCCAAATCCAAGTCTTAAAACAAATACATAATTGAAAGAAACTAATAGGCCTAAACAATTAAACAACTCGCTGGAAAATCCTGGTAGCATTCCAACGTTAACTTCAAGCTCCATTTCCTCCTAGATTCAATCCAAAATGGGCTTTGGTGTCCTCATAGCTTTTATAGCCCTTTAATTCAGCTTTCAAATGCCACCAAGACGAAATTGATTGGAGTTTTGTAGCCCACATTATGCTCAAAATACTGAACCTGGTCAGCAGCCCGCTGGAACATCCTGGCAGTATCCAAACGTTACTTTCAAGCCCAATTTCCTCCTATATGCAGCTAGAAATGGGATTTTGTGTCTTCATAGCTTTTGTAGCCATGTAAGTTAGCTTTACAAAGACATCAAGAACAGCTAAATTGGAGTTGTGTAGCCCAAGTTATGCTCCGAATACTAAACCTGGTCAGACAATCAAAAACGTAGCGAATTTTATTAAAAGCTCAATTTATTAAAAAGTAAGGTTAAAGAGTTTGTTGAGCTTTTAGAGATTGTAACATTCATGAAATTTAAATATGATTTGAAGAAGGTTACGTATAAATGAAGATAAAAAATAAAGAAAATTTTAATAATAATAAATAAATAAATAAATCAAGACCTATTGGAAATATTGGTGATTAGATTATGTTGGCTTGATTGATTTCTTGATTGTGCCTTTATTGGAATGTTTCCCTTGTCTTTGTTATTTTTGTCTTATAGATCCTAAATACTTCTAAAATCTTTTAGAAAAATCTTCTTCATATCCATTCTAAAAAAAAAAAACATCACATTTATTCTACCTATTTCTAGAAATATCTTGTTTATTCTAGAAACATCTTGTCTATTCTACTTGTTTCTAGAAAATTCATGATTACTCTACTCTTTCTAGACATTTCTTACTTATTCTACATGTTTCTAGAAAATTCTTGTTGATTTTAGAAATTCCTTATTTATTCTAATTTTTCTAGAAACTTCTAGTTTACTCTACATGTTTCTAGAAAACTCTAGAAACTTCTTATTTATTCTAATTTTTCTGGAAAACTCTTGTTTATCCTACAAGTCTCTAGAAAATTCTTGTTTATTATAGAAATATCTTGTTTATTCTACCTTTCTCTAGAAAATTCTTGTTGATTTTAGAAACTTCTTGTTTATTCTACTTTTCTACAAACTTCTTGATTATTCTACATGTTTCTAGAGAATTCTTGATTATTATAGAATTATCTTGTTTATTCTAGTTATTTCTAGAAAAATCTAATTATTTCTAGAAACTTCTAGATTATTCTACTTATTTCTAAAAAAATCTTGATTATTCTACTTTGTTCTACAAACTTCTTATTCTACATTTTTCTAGGAACTTCTTTTCCTACTTAATTCTAGAAACTTCATATTCTACTTATTTCTAGAAATTTCTTATTTTCTTACTTATTTCTAGAAATCTCTTAATTCATTTTGAACATTTAATTTGAAAGATATTTCTAAACCATTCTAGAATTTTCTTTTACCTTTTAAGATATTTTGATGGAAACTAAGATATTTTTATAGAAACTAAGATTTTTTCTTTAGAATCAATCTCCAATTCTCTATAAAGTTCTTGGGAAGTCTATAAATAGGACTTAGGGGTGTCAAATGAAGACATAATCCAAAGAACACTCTTACATTCTCTCAAACTATCTTCACTCCAAAAAACCTTTCTATACTTTCTCTACCTTAGGAAGAAATCTCTCCAACCAAAGTAGGAGCAAGAAAGTAGAGGAAGAATATAGGAAGCTAGGAGAAACCTGTAAGGGGATCTTTCCTTATCCTACTTTTCTATTCTTTGTTTTGTTGGTACTTTCATTATCTTTCTTTGGTTTCTTCGTGTTTCTTTTCTTTATCTTTCTTACACTCCTTTTAATTCTTTAAGATTGTGTTTTCTTTATCCTTTGAATGATTATTTTAAAGTTGTTTTCCTCTTTCAACTATTTCTTTGAATACTATGACTACTTTATAAAAAGTAAATGAAATGGAAACCTTTCTTATGTATATTTTAATTTATGTTGTCCCCATCAATCAAATAAAAAGAAAAAGAAACCTTCGCAAAAAATACCAGTATATTGTTAAGCTTTTGACTTTTATGAACAAGTTCAATCTTTCCTCTTTTGATCAAACCTCTTTTGAATATTAACATACTGAATAATTTAATATAACACATACTAAGATGAAGATGACTTGGTGGAAGGGTCAATAATTAAAATACAATGAAGGTCATTATACAATTCAAGGTCCTAGAACATGTTGCATTGGTGACTGGATAGTAGTAGACCAAGTCCGTAAGTCCTTGAACGGGTTCTCGTCTGAGTGAGTGGAATGTCGTGGACTTGGGGGTTCTCTTGGTGGGGAAATTGCCCTGCTCATGATGATCACATGTTGCGGGGGAGGTCCTGCCGGGCATTGAGGGAACTCGACAAATTACGGAGTGTCTACCTCTGGTGGGTCTGTTGAATGTGAGAATCAGATGCCCCAGGCTATTTCAGTGGAGGGCGCCACATTGCATTTTGAGTGAATAGGGAAAATGCATGGTGAGGGTACATGCATCATATAGAACTAGGAGCATACAATAGTGGTTGTGAGTTTTGATTGAACACATGATTCATTGGAATTCGTGCCTAAATTATTTATTGTGATAAATGGCTTATTCGTTTTATTGTTGTTGGTTGTCTTACTTTGTGATTTGAACTAAAGGTTTGTCTTTACACAGGTTTTAAAACAATAAATTAATATTTTCAAAGAAATCTTGAGGAATATTGTAGATTGTTTAAAGAATATGGGATTTTATGAATATTTTCACTTAGTTTCAAAAGTTTTCCTATAGTTAAAATTATTTGTTTGTGATCATGGTTTAAGGAAAGCTCACCCTTGCATTTTGTGTTTTTAACACCTGTGATGATCTCAGATAACGTTCGAGGGAGCAGATTTGCAGGATTGAGAAGTTGTCGCTGTTTTGCATTTGTTGTTGCTAATATCTTGTTGTGAAGGTGCTTGCTATGTTTTGCGTGTAGAAGTGTTGGGTAGATGTTCTAAGGTAGTAGAAAAGTAGTTATGTAAAATAATAATAGGATAAAGTTATACAATCTAGTTGTAATGAACTTTAAATCTTATGTAATAAAAGTGTTGTTTCCTAAATCTCTCTTTTATTTACTACATCATTAACCGCTTTAAATTACTAATTAAAATATAAGTAAAGTAAGTAAATGAAAGGGGGGGTGTTACATTAGTGGTATCAGAGCAGGTCGAACTAGTTCGACTTGTGAGTTATGTGCTTGCTATGTTTTTGCTGTGTGTGAATGATTGTTTGCTTGTTTGCTTGAGCGTTTGTTTGATTATTCGGTGTGCTTTGATTGATTGAATTGATTAATTTTGCCTAATTGTTTGATTAGTCAAAACAATTGCTATTGTTAAACCTTAGAATAGTCACCTAGTCTAGAATAGGATGTAGACTAACCCTATGATATTTTATGCCCTACTTTTATTAGAAAAGTTATGGCGGTAAGAAATGATAGAGCTAGAGCAGAAGCTTTACAAGCTCTGACTCGAGCTATAGAAAACCAGAATCGAGGAAATAACGGAGGAAGGGCAGAGTACCAAGGGTTGAATCACTTCCTGAAGAACAATCCACCATCTTTTAATGGGGGTTACAACCCAGATGGTGCTCAAAGTTGGATAAGGGAAATAGAAAAGATATTTCGAGTTATGACTTGTCCAGAAGAACAAAAACTAGCATTTGGAACTTATATTGTGAGGAAGTAAGAAGTGAATATTGGTGGGAAAACACCGTCGTATTTAGAAATTAATGGACAAGTCATAACCTGGGAAATCTTCAAGAAAGTGTTCCTGGAGAAATACTTCCCTGAAGACATAAAGAATAAAAAAGAGATGGAGTTCTTGGAACTTAAACAAGGGAATATGACTGTGGCTGAATACGCAGACAAGTTTGAGGAATTGGTACGATATTTCCCACATTACCAAGGAAGGGACGGGGAAAGCTCCAAATGTGTCAAATTTCTTAATGGACTTCGACCTGAGATCAAGCAAGCTATCAACTACCAGGGTATTAGAAAATACCCTATTTTAGTAAATATGTGTAGAATATATGATGAAGACTCTAGAGCTAAAGCATCTTATTATAAAGGCAAGAATAATGGGGGACCCATAAGAAACAAGGAACAAGGACAGAGAGGAAAGTCGTATACCCATCCTAAAGCGAAAATGGGCAACAAAGTAAGAGGTAGTGGCAACTTTCCAGCCTTAACCAAATGTTTCAAATGTGGGGAGCCTGGGCATATGATGGAGGTCCATCTACCACAAACATGGAAGTCAATGATTCTAGAAGAATTACAAGGTCAATGCTCAAGAGAATACAAGAAGTAGAAAAGTTGAAGTTGACCCAAAGTCAAAGTCAACATGAAGGTCAACAAGTCTTCTTGGTCAACAAGCCTTGTAATAGTCTTAGGATCATTTGAACTTGTAATTAGATTAGGAACATTTAATTTGGGTTTTGCTTGGTGAATAAGCGCACAACCTTGTGTTTTTAATTGAACCAAAGTTTAGAGTGTTTTGTGAGAGAGTTGGGTTAAGACGATATCCACAGACGAAAGCGTTAGAAAGCTCCCGGAAGGGGCATCAAATACCACAGACGACAGGATTGGAATGCTTCCAGAAGGGTAATCGATACCGGAGACAGACGATACCACACCTGAGTCTTCAGTCTGATGCTTCCGTCTGTAGACATGACAGACGATTACCACAGACGATACCAACGACACTCTTTCGTCTGATACTTCATGCTGAACTCTTCCGTCTGAAGAATTGTTTCGTCTGGACCGTCACCTGCTGAACTCTTCCGTCTGAAGAATTGTTCCGTCTATGTCTTCGCATGCTAAGCTATTTCATCTAAAGCATGTTTCGTCTGAAGCGCCACAAGCTATCCCAACTCCCGCTAGTATAAATACTTAACGCTTTGAATTGTAAAGGATCTTTGGATCAATTTTGAATGAATTGAATTTAGCAAGAGCTAATTCTTTGAGAGTGAATTTCTCTCTAAGGTTTCTTCTAGAACCTTGAATCTTATCATGGAAACTCTTCCTTGTGGCGATTCTCCCTTAGGCTTATTGCACTTGCATGGCGCCATCACCTTCTAAATCTACTCCGCTTTCATTCTTTCTTCTAAGTCTTAAAGCCGTGAATACATTTCTTCGAGCTTCCGCCATTGTTGAGTCAGTTTTTTTGAGCTTCCGCCATTGACGCGTTCGTGGAGCTTCCAATCGAATCAGACGATCGGTCCAAATACGAGCCTCGTCCACAGCGAACTCGTATCAAGTGGTATTCAGAGCTTGGTTCTTGATTATCATATCAAGTGATAATCAGAGCTTGTTTTGATTCTCTTCAAGATTGGATCTCTACTCCATAAGTTTAGTAAGTTCTTCGGTCATTTTGAATTTTCTCGAAGTTCTTCGTCTAATTCTTTTAGTGTGCTTAGGATTCATTTTTAGGTTTCCTTAACTGTCTAGTAGTTTTGTCAAATTTTTGTTTAAGTCTTTTTGTTCGGTGAAAATCATGCAATTCATATTGTTCATGACTTGATCCGTGTCGTTACGAATAGATCTGTGTTCGATGTTTGCGTTTGATTCCAGATCCGGAAAATTATCATATGTTTCTTCCATTTGTCCGGTCAAATTGAGTTAAATCATAATAATTTCAAATTCCTTGAATTACTTGTCCAGTAGTAATTGTTTTCCATGTGTTAGTATCAACTTTTGCATCTAATTCTTGTGAAATTCGGTGTATTGTGAATTATCTGTCATTGTATGCCTTGTTTCCTCTGTTTTGGTACTGCACTTGAGCCTATAACTCTGTACATTCAAGTTCATACATGCAAAATTGAGAAATCAACATCATTACATGCTAGTAGAGTGCTTACTATAAGTCTAAATCCCTATTACACCTTGTAGTAGCATTAGCACTAGTAATTGAGCGTGGAATGCTTGTTTTAGGCAAAATATATCTTGGTCCAGTATCTTAGACAAAGAAAAGAAAAGAAAACAAGTGATAGAAAAGAAATCAAGTGAAAAGAAATCAAAACAAGAAGAAAACAAGTGAGAAAAGTCAAAAGAAAGCTAAAAAAAAAAAAGGAGCCTTAAAAAGTACTAGAAATTTTGAGTACTTGAAGTGAATTTTAGTGGACTTGTAAACTCTGTCCAGCAAGCTATCAAAGTTTTTAAGAAGTGCAAAAGAAAATTGAGCAAGAAAATTGGACTTAAAGCTAAGACATAGCACACTCATTCACTTAGTAAAATTACTAGTAGCTTGGAAACTAGCCTAGTAGTGTGTACTTGTGACTAGTTTGTTTTGACTCAAATTTTTGCATAATTAAACTTGCCGTATCTGACACTTGTCCAACCAATTTTTACTGCATAAAGAGGTCTTGAAATTTGATTACTATGCTACATGAGTTTGAATGCTTTGTTTAATTTGTTTGGCTTAGTAATCGAACCAGTAAATTTGACTCTTTGTTGTCCAGTTTTATGCCTATGTCATATCACATCCATTCCTTGATTTGAGTAGCCTAATAATTTCAATTGTGCCTTTTTATTGCTTGTCATTCAATTGAAATCCTTGGTTTTGTCTTAGAAGTTTTGTTTCCTTGGAATTCTTGAGCTTACCCGAGAATTGTGCCTCTTTCACAAGGAAATTTCTATATAATTGATTAGAGGTTTAATTAGAAACTTTGGTAGGGAATTGAGTGGTAAAAGGCTAGAGAGAACACTAGAGAAAGAGCCACTAAGAGTGCATACACGAGTTGATACTTGAGTGACACACTTAGTGAGTGGTAAGGTCCTTGACTATTATTTTCTTTGTGTACTAACCCTTTCATTGCAGCTATGGATAGTTCATTTAGTGTTGGAAACGATTTGTCCCCCAAGACTAAGAGAATGATGGACTTCATGACGGAAAAGTTCAACCATTTGCAAAATGAGATGAATGAGTTAAGGGAAGAAAGTGAAAGGAGGTATAAGGATGAAGGTAGTAGGAAGGGCCGAGAGGAAAAAAGAAAGGAAGGATATGAAGGAAGTAATAAACACTTGAGAGGAAGTAGAAGTGAGAGGGGAAGTCAAGGAGGACACTACTATTCACCTAGAGATAGTGATGAAGGTAGTAACCATGATGAGAGTGATGCTTATAGAGACTATAAGGATGAGAGGGAGCATAGGAGAAGAGGTGACCGAGGCACCTATAGGAGACAACCTTTCATGCATAGGAGATATTTTGGAGGAACAAAGAGGTTGGGAAGCCAATACTAGGATTACTCTTCCAAAGTATCTAGGAGAAGGAGGAGCCGAAGGCTTACTTGATTGGATCATGAAGGTTGACCAAGTGTTTTCTTGCAATCCTACCTTGAGTGAGGAGAAGAGACTCAACCTTGCCATACTAGAGTTTGAGGGATATGCTTTGGTTTGGTGGAACCAAATTCTCATAGATGCCGAAAAGAGGAGGAGACCTTCCATTATCTCTTGGACACAATTGAAGGATGCTCTTAGAGGAAGGTTTGTTCCTAAGTCATATGTGAGAGATTTGCATGTCAAGCTCCAAAGATTGACACAAGGAGGGAGAAGTGTGCAAGAATATTACAAAGATCTTGAGCTTACTATGATGAGGGCCGATTGCCAAGAAGAGAAGGTAGCTACCTTAGCAAGGTTCACCCATGGGTTGAATAGGGAGATCCAAGATGTCTTGGAACTTCAAAGCTATAGGACCTTGGAAGAAGCTATCCATAAGGCCGAGAAGATAGAAGCCCAAATGAAGAGAAAGTTCACCATGAAGAAGTCCTACACTAGTGGTTCTTCAAGTTGGAAAGAAAGGCAAAAGAAGGAGGGTTCATTCAAACCTTCTTCCAAGTTTGGCCGAGAAGACAAGGGTAAGGATGTTCCTAAACTAAATTCTAAACCATCTAACATCAAGTGTTTTAAATGTTTAGGACATGGACACATTGCTTCTCAATGCCCAAACAAGAAGACTATGATAGTGAGGATGGATGGTGGAGTCACAAGTGAGGAGTCTAGCCACTCTTCAAGTGAGCATGAAGGAGAAGGTACAAGTGAACACTCAAGTGAAGAGTTGGCCGAAGAAGGTGACCTCCTCATGGTGAGAAGGATGCTAGGAAGTGCCTACCATGAGCTAGATGACACACAAAGAGAAAACATCTTCCACACAAGATGTAACATCCAAGGGAAGGTTTGCTCTTTAATTATAGATAGTGGTAGTTGCACAAATGTGGTGAGCACAAGATTAGTAGAAAAACTTAATTTGAAAACATCTCCACACCCTAAACCATATAAGTTACAATGGCTTAGTGAGAAAGGTGAATTAGTAGTTGATAGACAAGTTCTAGTCGCTTTTACCATAGGGAAATATAGTGATGAAATTTTATGTGATGTAGTTCCTATGGAGGCCACTCATATGCTACTAGGTAGACCTTGGCAATATGATAGACATGCCTTACATGATGGTGTAGCTAACACTTATGTATTTTCTCATGTTGGCCGTAAGGTACATCTCAAGCCATTGTCACCGAGGGATGTTATTGAAGATCAAGTAAAAATGAAAATGAAAAGAAATGAAGAGAAGAAAGCTTTGGCCGAGAGTCCCAAGGTCAATCATAAACTTAAGGGCTCGGCCGAGAGCTCCAAGAAACCGTCCAAGCTTGCTATTCCAAGCCCTAAGCCTAAAAGCAAGAAAGATAAGGCTAAGAGTAGTAAAGATACTAAGGGAAGTTTCTTGATTGAGAGAGGAGAGGTTAAGAGGGAATTCCTAGCTAGGAAATCTATGTACTTATGTTTACCTTCACCTTTAATTTTGAGTGCTACTTGTATAGGTGATCAAGGTGCTTTAGATGACTTGCTAGAAGAATTTAGAGATGTATTCCCCAAGGAAATACCTCACGGCCTACCACCATTGAGAGGGATAGAGCACCAAATTGACCTTATTTCGGGTGCACCTCTTCCCAATAGGCCAACCTATAGAACCTCACCTCAAGAAACACATGAGATAGAGAGGCAAGTGCAAGACCTACTTAGCAAGGGTTGGGTGAAGGAGAGCTTGTCTCCATGTGCTTCACCCGTGATACTTGTTCCTAAGAAGGAGGGAACATGGCGCATGTGCACGGATTGTAGAGCAATCAATAACATCACCATAAGGTATCGACACCCCATCCCTAGACTTGATGACCTTTTAGATGAGTTGTATGGTTCCACTATTTTTAGTAAAATAGATCTTAAGAGTGGATACTATCAAATTAGAATGAAAGAAGGGGATGAATGGAAAACGGCCTTCAAAACTAAGTTTGGTTTGTATGAATGGCTTGTGATGCCTTTTGGATTGTCAAATGCGCCTAGTACCTTCATGAGGTTGATGAATCATGTCTTAAGAGATTTCATTGGGAAGTTTGTTGTAGTATATTTTGATGATATTCTTGTGTATAGCAAATCTTTTCATGAACATTTAGATCATTTGAGGCATGTTTTAATGGCTCTTAGGACACAAACCTTGTATGCTAACAAAGATAAATACACATTTGCCACGGATAGTGTTGTGTTTCTTGGTTTTGTTGTGAGT
Source organism: Hylodesmum podocarpum (assembly GCA_026586105.1). Taxonomy (NCBI): domain Eukaryota; kingdom Viridiplantae; phylum Streptophyta; class Magnoliopsida; order Fabales; family Fabaceae; genus Hylodesmum; species Hylodesmum podocarpum. The sequence continues at coordinate 1,354,065 of JALJEV010001349.1, forward strand.
TCTCTAGGTGTACAAGTGGATGAAGCAAAAGTGAAAGCTATAAAGGATTGGCCGACCCCTACAAATTTGAAGGAAGTGAGAAGCTTCCATGGCTTGGCAAGTTTCTATAGGCGGTTTGTCAAGGATTTTAGTACCATTGCTTCACCATTGAATGAGCTAGTTAAGAGGGAAGTACCATTTCTTTGCGAAGAACCTCAAGAACTTGCATTTAATTTACTTAAGGATAAGCTTTCTAATGCTCATATCTTGTCTTTACCTAATTTTTCACTAACTTTTGAGCTTGAATGTGATGCCTCGAATTTAGGTGTTGGTGCCGTTTTGATTCAAGAAGGCCATCCGATTGCTTATTTTAGTGAGAAATTGAAAGGAGCACAATTGAACTATTCCACCTATGACAAGGAGTTATATGCATTGGTGAGATCATTCCAAACTTGGCAACACTATTTGCTTCCAAAGGACTTCATTGTGCATTCGGATCATGAAGCCTTGAAATACCTTAAGAGCCAAGGGAAACTCAACAAGAGGCATGCTAGGTGGGTGGAGTTCATAGAAACTTTTCCTTACATCATCAAGCACAAGAAAGGGACCACAAACATTGTTGCCGATGCCTTGAGTAGGAGGTATACTCGTCTTTCTTTGCTTGAATCTAAATTAATTGGTTTTGAACATGTGAAGACCTTGTATGCTATGGACAATGATTTCGGCCTCATGTACCATGAGTGTACCAAAGGTGCTTTTAAGGATTTCTTTAGGTACAAAGATTACCTTTTTAAAGGAAATTGTTTGTGTGTACCTAATTGTTCCTTGAGAGAACTTTTGATATGTGAATCACATGAGGGTGGGATCATGGGACATTTTGGGATAGATAAGACTTTTGCCACATTGCATGAGCACTTCTTTTGGCCTAAAATGAAAGTACAAGTTTCAAAATTTGTGAGAAGGTGCATCACTTGCAATAAGGCAAAATCTAAGCTATCTAACCATGGTCTTTACATGCCCTTACCCGTGCCTACTTTGCCTTGGCTAGACATATCCATGGACTTTGTCCTCGGCTTGCCTAGAACCAAGAGAGGTTCGGATTCCATCTTTGTTGTGGTGTGTAGGTTCTCCAAAATGGCTCACTTCTTACCATGCCACAAGACGGATGATGCTTCTCATATTGCTACCTTGTTCTTTAAAGAAATTGTAAGGATCCATGGTGTGCCACAAAGCATTGTAAGTGATAGGGATGTCAAGTTCCTTAGTCATTTTTGGAGATCACTATGGGGAAGACTTGGTACAAAACTCCTTTTCTCTACTACTTGTCAACCCCAAACGGATGGTCAAACGGAGGTAGTCAATAAAACCTTAGGACAACTACTTAGGAGTTTTGTGAAGGATAATATCAAGAATTGGGAGGAATGTCTACCACATGTAGAGTTTGCCTACAATAGAGTAACTCATTCTACTACTTCTTTATCTCCTTTTCAAGTTGTATATGGTGTTAATCCCCTAACCCATCTTGATCTTGCTTGTATTCCTTTGGATATTATTGATGATAGGCAAGGAGTGAAGCATGCCGAGAAGATCCAAGAACTACATGCTAAGGTTAAAGCAAGGATTGAGAAGAAGAATGCACAATATGCCACAGCCCACAATAAGAACCGCAAGACATTTGATTTCAAAGTGGGAGATTTGGTGTGGTTGCATCTTAGAAAGGAGAGATTTCCCAATTTGAGGAAATCTAAGTTACTCCCTAAGGGAGATGGACCTTTTAAAATCATTGAGAAATTAGGCCCTAATGCTTGTAAACTTGATCTTCCTTCGGAATTTGGTGGAAGTAACTCGTTTAATGTTTGTGATCTTGCACCTTTTGTAGGTTTTGAGGAAGATGACAACTTGGGGACAAGTTGTGCTCAAGAAGGAGGGTTTGATGGAGGTCCATCTACCACAAACATGGAAGTCAATGATTCTAGAAGAATTACAAGGTCAATGCTCAAGAGAATACAAGAAGTAGAAAAGTTGAAGTTGACCCAAAGTCAAAGTCAACATGAAGGTCAACAAGTCTTCTTGGTCAACAAGCCTTGTAATAGTTTTAGGATCATTTGAACTTGTAATTAGATTAGGAACATTTAATTTGGGTTTTGCTTGGTGAATAAGCGCACAACCTTGTGTTTGTAATTGAACCAAAGTTTAGAGTGTTTTGTGAGAGAGTTGGGTTAAGACGATATCCACAGACGAAAGCGTTAGAAAGCTCCCGGAAGGGGCATCAAATACCACAGACGACAGGATTGGAATGCTTCCAGAAGGGTAATCGATACCGGAGACAGACGATACCACACCTGAGTCTTCAGTCTGATGCTTCCGTCTGTAGACATGACAGACGATTACCACAGACGATACCAACGACACTCTTTCGTCTGATACTTCATGCTGAACTCTTCCGTCTGAAGAATTGTTTCGTCTGGACCGTCACCTGCTGAACTCTTTCGTCTGAAGAATTGTTTCGTCTGTGCCTTCGCATGCTAAGCTATTTCGTCTAAAGCATGTTTCGTCTGAAGCCCCACAAGCTATCCCAACTCCCGCTAGTATAAATACTTAACGCTTTGAATTGTAAAGGATCTTTGGATCAATTTTGAATGAATTGAATTTAGCAAGAGCTAATTCTTTGAGAGTGAATTTCTCTCTAAGGTTTCTTCTAGAACCTTGAATCTTATCATGGAAACTCTTCCTTGTGGCGATTCTCCCTTAGGCTTATTGCACTTGCATGGCGCCATCACCTTCTAAATCTACTCCGCTTTCATTCTTTCTTCTAAGTCCTAAAGCCGTGAATACATTTCTTCGAGCTTCCGCCATTGTTGAGTCAGTTTTTTTGAGCTTCCGCCATTGACGCGTTCGTGGAGCTTCCAATCGAATCAGACGATCGGTCCAAATACGAGCCTCGTCCACAGCGAACTCGTATCAGCATATCTCCCCTCAATGTCCCAAATCGGACATTACCTGCTACAAATGCAACAAAAAAGGACACATCCAAAGGAACTGCCCACAACTAAAAGAAGAAACCAATGGAAGCGCTAAAGGCACCAATAACATTCAACAAGGGAAACCAAAGGCTGTGGGAAGAGTATTCACCCTCAATGGAGTCGAGACCTCGAACGCCAATGATCTAGTACAAGGTACGTGTTCCATACGTGGAATTCCTTTACTTGTACTATTTGACTCTGGTGCCACTCATTCCTTTATATCTTCAGATTGTGCTAAAAGGTTACAACTTCCACTATCCCTTCTAAACATTGATTTAATAATAACTACCCCTACCAATGAGTCATTTACAACTACTTACATCTCTTTAGATTGTCAAATAGAACTAAATAACAAAACCTTCCTAGTCAACTTGGTTTGTCTACCACTAAAACAAATTGATATTATTCTTGGAATGGACTGGTTATCTTCCAACCATGTCCTTATAAACTGCTTCGATAAAACCCTAATCTTTTCTGACCCTAAAGCAAGTAGGGATATGGAGATAATTTCTGCCAACCAAGTAAAAAGGGACTTAAAGATAAATAATGACGTGTACATGATCCTTTCTAACCTAGAAGTGGAACGAAAGGTCACATTCGATAATATACCTGTAGTATAGAATTTCTCTGAAGTATTCTCCGAAGAGGTAAACCAACTACCACCTGAAAGGGAAGTTGAATTTTCTATAGACCTGATACCTGGGACTGGACGAATTTCCATTGCGCCCTATAGGATGTCACCCTTAGAACTAGCGGACCTAAAGAAACAAATAGAAGAACTATTGAAGAAACAGTTTATTAGACCTAGTGTATCACCTTGGGGAGCACCCGTACTCCTAGTAAAGAAGAAAGACGGAACTATGAGACTCTGTGTAGATTATAGACAACTAAATAAGGTAACCATTAAGAATAAGTACCCCTTACCAAGGATAGATGATCTTATGGACCAACTAGTAGGAGCTTGTGTATTTAGCAAGATTGATCTAAGGTCTGGATACCACCAAATAAGGGTAAAAGCTGAAGATATCCCTAAAACGACCTTTAGTACCCGATATGGACACTATGAGTACATGGTTATGCCCTTTGGTGTAACTAATGCACCCGCAGTATTTATGGATTACATGAATAGGATATTTCAACCATATTTGGATAAATTTGTGGTAGTATTTATAGATGACATTTTGGTATACTCAAGAACCAAAGAGGAACATGCTAAACATCTTAGAGTGGTATTACAGATCTTGAAAGATCAACAGTTATATGAGAAATGGTCAAAATGTGAATTTTGGTTAAAAGAAGTCAGTTTCCTAGGACACGTAATATCACAAGGAGGAATTGCAGTAGATCCACATAAAGTAGACGCAGTTCCAAAATGGGAAAGACCAAAAAATGTGACAGAAATAAAGAGTTTTCTAGGATTAGCTGGATATTATAGAAGATTTATAAAAGATTTCTCCAAGATAGCCTTGCCTCTCACAACCTTAACTAGAAAAGGCCAAGCTTTTGTATGGAATAACGACTGTGAACAAAGTTTCCAAACCCTTAAGAAAAAACTAACTACTGCTCCTATTTTGACCTTACCAAACCCAACTGAATCGTTTGAGGTTTATTGTGATGCCTCTAAAATAGGTTTAGGAGGAGTGCTAATGCAAGGAGGAAAAGTGGTAGCCTATGCATAAAGAAATTTAAAAAACCATGAAAGGAACTACCCAACCCATGACCTAGAACTAGCTGCAGTAGTATTTGCGCTTAAAATATGGCGACACTATCTTTTTGGAACAAGATTTGAAGTATTTAGTGATCACAAAAGCCTTAAGTATTTATTTAGCCAAAAGGAGTTAAATATGAGACAAAGAAGGTGGATGGAATTTCTAAAAGATTATGATTTTGATCTTAAGTACCACCCAAGCAAAGCAAATGTAGTAGCTGATGCATTAAGTAGGAAGACCATAGCAATGTCAAGTTTAATGGTTAAAGAGATAGATTTAATAGAGCAATTTAGGAACTTCAACCTTGCGTGTGAGTTTACTCCTGTTAGTTTGAAGTTAGGAGCCTTGAGAATAACTAATGAATTTATGAATGAAATAAGACAGAAACAAGAAATGGATCCTTTTCTTAAGAATCAGATTGAAGCCATAAGAAAAGGAGAAAATAGTAACTACAATATTAGAGTTGATGGAATTTTAAGATTTCAAAATAGAATATGCATACCCAATATATTGGAACTTAAGAAGGTAATCTTAGAGGAAGGACATAAAAGTAAGCTTAGTATTCATCCTGGTGCCACCAAGATGTATAAGGACCTGAAGACCCTGTTTTGGTGGACTAAAATGAAGAAAGAAGTGAATGAATTTGTATATGCATGCTTGGTATGCCAAAAGGCTAAAATCGAACACCAGAAACCTTCAGGAATACTGCAACCCTTAGAATTACCCCAATGGAAGTGGGATAGTATCTCTATGGATTTCATAGTAGGATTACCAAGAACTTCAAAAGGAACAGATTCTATTTGGGTAATAATAGATAGGTTAACCAAATCCGCCCATTTTATCCCAGTTAACGTAAGGTATTCATTAGAAAAGCTAGCCAATTTATATATAAGTGAAATAGTACGATTACATGGTGTACCCACAAGCATAGTTTCAGATAGAGACCCTAGATTCACTTCTAGATTTTGGGAAAGTTTGCAGGAAGCATTATGAACAAGGCTAAAACTAAGCTCTGCCTATCACCCTCAAACAGATGGACAGACTAAAAGAACTATTCAATCCCTAGAAGACTTATTAAGGGCATGTATTTTGGAATATAAAGGAAATTGGGATAACTATCTACCCTTAATAGAATTCACATATAATAATAGTTACCATTCTTCAATTGGAATGGCCCCATATGAGGCATTATGTGGAAAAAGATGTAGGACACCTCTATGTTGGGTAGAGCCAGAAGATCACATAACCTTAGGACCTAAAATAATACAACAAACTACTGAAAAGATCAAACTAATCCAAGAGAAGATGAGAGCAGCACAAAATAGGCAAAAAGGCTACTATGATAATCGAAGGAAGGACCTTGAGTTCGAGGAGGGGGATCATGTATTCATAAAAGTAACACCTTGGACTGGAGTTGGCAGGGCTCTCAAATCCTGCAAGCTCACACCTCGTTTTATAGGACCTTTCCAAATTCTCAAAAAGGTTGGACCCGTAGCCTATCAAATTGCATTACCACCTACTCTGTCAAACCTTCATAATGTCTTTCATGTATCCCAATTGAAAAAGTATATCCATGATCCTTCACATGTGGTGGAACTTGACGATGTTCAAGTAAAGGAAAACCTCACGTTTGAAACACTACCTATGAGAATTGAGGATAAGAGGATCAAGTTCCTGAGAGGAAGAGAAATTCCCTTGGTCAAGGTTATTTGGAAAAACGGAACAAGTGTAGAGGTTACATGGAAATTGGAAGATCAAGTGAAAAGCAGTTACCCCGAATTATTCCAATGAAGGTAAATTTCGAGGACGAAATTTTTAAAAAGGGAGGGAGTATTGTAACATTCAAGAAATTTAAATATGATTTGAAGAATGTTACGTATAAATGAAGATAAAAAATAAAGAAAATTTTAATAATAATAAATAAATAAATAAATCAAGACCTATTGGAAATATTGGTGATTAGATTATGTTGGCTTGATTGATTTCTTGATTGTGCCTTTATTGGAATGTTTCCCTTGTCTTTGTTATTTTTGTCTTATAGATCCTAAATACTTCTAAAATCTTTTAGAAAAATCTTCTTCCTATCCATTCTAAAAAAAAAAAAAACAAAAACATCACATTTATTCTACCTATTTCTAGAAATATCTTGTTTATTCTAGAAACATCTTGTCTATTCTACTTGTTTCTAGAAAATTCATGATTACTCTACTCTTTCTAGACATTTCTTACTTATTCTACATGTTTCTAGAAAATTCTTGTTGATTTTAGAAATTCCTTATTTATTCTAATTTTTCTAGAAACTTCTAGTTTACTCTACATGTTTCTAGAAAACTCTAGAAACTTCTTATTTATTCTAATTTTTCTGGAAAACTCTTGTTTATCCTACAAGTTTCTAGAAAATTCTTGTTTATTATAGAAATATCTTGTTTATTCTACCTTTCTCTAGAAAATTCTTGTTGATTTTAGAAACTTCTTGTTTATTCTACTTTTCTACAAACTTCTTGATTATTCTACATGTTTCTAGAGAATTCTTGATTATTATAGAATTATCTTGTTTATTCTAGTTATTTCTAGAAAAATCTATTAATTTCTAGAAAAATCTTGATTATTCTACTTTGTTCTAGAAACTTCTTATTCTACATTTTTCTAGGAACTTCTTTTCCTACTTAATTCTAGAAACTTCTTATTCTACTTATTTCTAGAAATTTCTTATTTTCTTACTTATTTCTAGAAATCTCTTAATTCATTTTGAACATTTAATTTGAAAGATATTTCTAAACCATTCTAAAATTTTCTTTTACCTTTTAAGATATTTTGATTGAAACTAAGATATTTTTATAGAAACTAAGATTTTTTCTTTAGAATCAATCTCCAATTCTCTAGAAAGTTCTTGGGAAGTCTATAAATAGGACTTAGGGGTGTCAAATGAAGACATAATCCAAAGAACACTCTTACATTCTCTCAAACTATCTTCACTCCAAAAAACCTTTCTATACTTTCTCCACCTTAGGAAGAAATCTCTCCAACCAAAGTAGGAGCAAGAAAGTAGAGGAAGAATATAGGAAGCTAGGAGAAACCTGTAAGGGGATCTTTCCTTATCCTACTTTTCTATTCTTTGTTTTGTTGGTACTTTCATTATCTTTCTTTGGTTTCTTAGTGTTTCTTTTCTTTATCTTTCTTACACTCCTTTTAATTCTTTAAGATTGTGTTTTCTTTACCCTTTGAATGATTATTTTAAAGTTGTTTTCCTCTTTCAACTATTTCTTTGAATACTCTGACTACTTTATAAAAAGTAAATGAAATGGAAACCTTTCTTATGTATATTTTAATTTATGTTGTCCCCATCAATCAAATAAAAAGAAAAAGAGACCTTCGCAAAAAATACCAGTATATTTTATTAAGCTTTTGACTTTTACGAACAACTTCAATCTTTCCTCTTTTGATCAAACCTCTTTTGAATATTAACATACTAAATAATTTAATATAACACATATTGATGGTGGTAAATGTGGTTGTTTGATTATACATCGAAGTATGACTTGTTTTGTGCTTGATATACAATTACTTGGTGAATTGGATGAGAGTAAGTGGTGACATGCATGGTTGCATAAAATTGGTGATGGATTTGAATTGTTTAATGACCGATTGGAAATGCCTAGTAGAGGGGCAATATTATGAGATTGTTTGGTGAATGGGCAATACTTAGAATGAGGTGAGATGAAGATGACCTGGTGGAAGGGTCAATAATTAAAATACGATGAAGGTCATTATACAATTCAAGGTCCTAGAAAATGTTGCATTGGTGACTGGATAGTAGTAGACCAAGTCCGTAAGTCCTTGAACGGGTTCCCGTCTGAGTGAGTGGAATGTCGTGGACTTGGGGGTTCTCTTGGTGGGGAAATTGCCCTGCTCATGATGATCACATGTTGCGGGGGAGGTCCTGCCAGACACTGAGGGAACTCGACAAATTACGGAGTGTCTACCTCTGGTGGTTCTATTGAATGTGAGAATCAGATGCCTCAGGCTATTTTAGTGGAGGGCGCCACATTGCATTTTGAGTGAATAGGGAAAATGCATGGTGAGGGTACATGCATCATATAGAACTAGGAGCATAGAATAGTGGTTGTGTGTTTTGATTGAACACATGATTCATTGGAATTCGTGCCTAAATTATTTATTGTGATAAATGGCTTATTCGTGCCTAAATTATTTATTGTTGTTGGTTGTCTTACTTTGTGATTTGAACTAAAGGTTTGTCTTTACACAGGTTTTAAAACAATAAATTAATATTTCCAAAGAAATCTTGAGGAATATTGTAAATTGTTTAAAGAATATGGGATTTTATGAATATTTTCACTTAGTTTCAAAAGTTTTCCTATAGTTAAAATTATTTGTTTGTGATCATGGTTTAAGGAAAGCTCACCCTTGCATTTTGTGTTTTTAACACCTGTGATGATCTCGGATAACGTTCGAGGGAGCAGATTTGCAGGATTGAGAAGTTGTCACTGTTTTGCATTGGTTGTTGCTACTATCTTGTTGTGAAGGTGCTTGCTATGTTTTGCGTGTAGAAGTGTTGGGTAGATGTTCTAAGGTAGTAGAACGGTAGTTATGTAAAATAATAATAGGATAAAGTTATGCAATCTAGTTGTAATGAACTTTAAATCTTATGTAATAAAAGTGTTGTTTCCTAAATCTCTCTTTTATTTACTACATCATTAACCGCTTTAAATTACTAATTAAAATATAAGTAAAGTAAGTAAATGAAAGGGGGGGTGTTACAGAGATGGTCCTCCATCAAATTAGTATCTAACAAGTTTCAGTATTCAGACCATAACTCGAGCTAAAGAACTCTAATTGAAGCTTTCTTGGTTTCAAATTAAAGAAGACTTCAAGGGCTACAAAGCTATGAAGACACCAAAGCCTAGTTCGAACTTATCAATGGCATCTTGCTTCCATTGTGGCGGTTCCTCCTAGGCTTATTGGAGTATCTCCATGGCGTCACCCTTCAATCTCTTACCTATTCCGCTTTGCTTTGATTTCTTAAACACTAAACCCCTAAAAAGCTTCATGACCGAGGCACTTGTCTTGGTTCTTCTTGATGAGCACGGTTTGAAGACTAGATTTGGGCAACATTGAAGCTTCTTTGATCAACCCCAAGGAGGCCTACATCAAGTGGTATCAAGAGCATAGTTGTCTTCACCATTGGTTCATCTTCACGGTTAGTTTGAAGTCTTCCATGAGTCTTGTGTTGACTTTAAAATATGCGTGTGTCAATCTTTCGGCAAGTGTACCGGTCGTCAAAAGTTTAGAAATAGTGAGAAAAGGTTGTCGAACCACAGAGACTAGTTGTGAATTATCGAATGCTTAATATGCTTGCTATTAGGACGAACAGTTGAGTGAATCATGTGTGTGAACTAAGTAATTATGTAAAAAGACAATTTACTGTAAAACAAGAAATGGAAAGCAATAAATGTTTAAGTTTCAGAGATGATGGAAACAGTTAGGGAATAGGTTCATTCAATTCCTTCTTTCATGTAACTAATTCCTATATCAATTCAATGGAAATCTATTAATTGGAGACTAGAATTTGTGATACCTTAGACTAAGCCTATTCCTAGGTCTTTAGTCACTTTGAATGACTTCTATAATCTCTAATCCCTTAGGTGAAAATAGAAATACATTCAAGAAGCGAAACAGATAAATTCACAATGTCTCATAACATGCAAGTTCTATCCCTAGACTCATGCACTGCTATAATGATGCAATTCCTCTCCTAATTCAATTATCAATCTTCCGAAGGCATAATTGAAATGAGAAACAAAAACTCAAGGAACAGTTCAATCCAATTCAAACAGTTAATATTCCTATCACTATTTGAACTTCATGAATAAAACCTCAAGAAATTGCATTAAGTAAGAAGAGATCAATCAATCAACTGAAATTACAATTGAATCAACATAGAAATTCATTACAAGTATTCTGGAATCGAAATCCCCTTCCCTAACCTAAAACCTAGCCTAACATGGAAATAGAAAAAGAAAGAACAAAAATAGAAATCAAAACCAAGAGAAGCTCCATGAATCCTTAGATCTTGCTTCCACAAGCTCCAATTCTTCAAGAATCTTCAAGGATTTGATGGAGAAGGATGAAGAACAAAGGTGGAGAAGAGAGAAAAATGAGAGAATCGTGCACGAGAAGCAACTGAAAACTGAATTGTGAAGTCCTTCCCAGTTTCGCGCCCAAGGATCCCTTTTTTAGCAGAAAAACGCGCCACCCTGTTAAGAGAAACGCGCCCTGGCACGTTTTTGAGTGAATTGGGGGCCTGAGCGCGCCACCCTGCGCGCCCTGGCGCGTTTTCAGCGCAAGCAATGCTGAAACGCGCCACTTTGTGCGCCCTGGCGCGTTTTCAGCGCAAGCAATGCTGAAACGTGCCACTTTGTGCGCCCTGGCACGTTTTCACAAGTAAGGGTGCTCCAATTGGCTTGCTTTGATATTGATTTGAGCTTGCATCCTTGTTCTTCTTGATGGCATCTTCATCTTATGTCCATAGCTTCCATTCCAAGCATTCTTTCTTCTCTTCAATGAACCTAGAATCAACAAAAGAATGATTAAGATGACTTAAAAACTCAAGAAAACTTATAAAACTTAACAAAACACTAACTCAAGAGCTAACACTAAGCAATTATGGTATTTTCAATGTTTTCTTGCCTAAACTACAACTAAACCTATTGAAAATGGATGAAAATGGATATAAAACTCCTAAGAAAACATGTATAATCTAACACTTATCATCTTGCTTTTCTTCTTTGAGTCTTCTTCATATCTAGAGTCTTTCTTCCATAGAGTAGCCTACTTTTGAGTATCTTGAGTTGTCATATTCTTTAGTTTGAGTTGGGCATGCTTTGATTCTTTTGGTTACTGCATTTGGCTGTGATTCATGTTGGCATGTTCATCTATAAGTTTCTTGAATGCATGATTTTCTAGCTTGCAATTTTGATTCCATGATGTTGGACTTGAAGCTTAAGAAGTCATCTCTTGTTTTTTAGTTTTGATTTACTTGTACTCTTGAATTTAATGATAGATTGTAAATAGGAGCTTAATTGTATTGATTGTTATAGAGTAGGCTTTGAGTGTGGTTTTTATTCAATTTCACTTCACAGAGAAGTTGAATCTACTCTGAGAATCAAGCTAGAGCAAGTTTGGGAAACCCTATTTTGATTTGACAAGTTGAAAAATGTTTTTTAAAATGATTTTAAGCTGAAGTAATCGATTACCATATATCAATAATCGACTACCAACAGTTTTGAGAAATCAGGGAATCCTAAAACTCTCTGGAGTAATCGATTACCATATCCTAGTAATCGATTACCTCGTGCTTGAGATAACAGAGGAGCCTAAAAACTTCGGAGTAATCGATTACCACATTCTAGTAATCGATTACCCACACCAGAATTCATCTCAAGAAGTTTTTAAACTGCTTTAAATTGAAACCTCTTAGAATTTATTTTCAAAAAGAGAAGTCTTTGAGTTTTTTCAAGAAGAAAGGAAGAGCGAAAAACTGAGTTTACAAAGAACACAAGTTCTAAGAGTTCTCTTCAAGATTTCAAAAGATTTTCTCTAGAGATGAAGAGTGTGTGAAGGATTGAATACTTGGTTATAATCTTGATCAGATCATACACATCAGGTGTAATCTTTACTGATCTTTATTTTGTTTTGTATTTGTTTTTGTTCAAAACTCTTAAGAGAAAGTTGTTCTATAGAAGAAGAGTTAAGGAATTTGAGAGAGGTGCTCTCAAAGGTGATTCTTGAAGGATTCAAGAATTAGAGAGATATGTTCTTAGGAGAATAACATGTGTTTTGGTTATTTTGATTTTATTTGTGTTTGTGCAGTGTGTTTGTATTAGACACAAGAAATCATTATAGTAGAAACCGATCACAACAGTTGTTGGGTTGGGACTGGACGTAGGCCGAACGCCGAACCAGGATAAATTTCTGTCCAAACTTTCTCTCTACCTTATCTCTTATCTTTATCTGAATCTGTCGCTTTACAATTACTTTTATTGATTCATTCTTAAGGAGTTTTGAGAAGGCGTATCAATTTCTTTCTATGTCCGCTACTATCTCTCTGAACTGTTATTCTTAACATAGATAAAATTGAATCGGGAAAGAATTTGATAAAGGCTAAAATTGAACATAGGGAACTTAAATCTATTCACCCCCCTCTAGATTCAACATAGGGACCAACAATTGGTATCAAGAGACTTAACTAGTAAATCAATCTAGTAATCCTACATAGTTCCCTGTAATGGCTTGTAATCTTTTACCCTTCGCTGAAGGAGCTTCTATAAATAGACCTCCATTGTTCTGCGGTGACAACTATCCATTCTGGAAAGTTCGCATGAAAATCTTTATGGAATCTATTCACAGAAGCATCTGGCAGGCTGTGGTAAATGAGTACAGAGTTCCAATGAAAATAGAAAATGGAAATGAAATAGAAAAACCATTTGAGGATTGGGATATAGATGGGATTAAGACGGCTGAAAACGATGCTAAAGCTTTGAACATTATACACTCTGCCCTGAATTCGGATGAGTTTTTTAGAATTTCTGCCTGTACTACAACAAAAGAGGCATGGGAGCTCATCATGTTAACACATGAAGGTACTGCTGAAGTCAGAAGAGCAAGAAAGAATACACTCATTCAAGAATATGAAACATTCAGAATGTCCCAAGGAGAATCAATAATGGAAATGCAGAAGAGATTCATACACATCATCAACCATCTCAAAGGACTTGGCAAGAACTTCATTGAAGAGGAAATGAATGTCAAGATTCTGAAATCTCTGAATAGAGAGTGGCAACCTACTGTGACAGCCATAACTGAATCAAAGAACCTTGCTGCTATTACCAGTGCCGAACTGTTTGGCAAACTTAGAGAGTATGAAATGGATATGACTCGCATGGCAGATGAGGAACAGAAGGACAAAAGAGCCAAATGAATTGCTCTTAAGATGGAGCATACTGTAACAGAATCTGAATCCTCTGAAGATGGAAATGACTCACAGGAAGATCAAGTGAATTTGATGGTGAAGAAGTTCAGAAAATTCATGAAGAACAATTCTAAAAAGAAATTTGGTCAACCATGAAAAGGAGTCAAAAAGCAAGACAACACTTCAGTCAAAGTAACATGCTATGAATGTGGGAAGATTGGACACTATAGATCAGATTGTCCAAGTCTGAAAAGAAGTAACAACACTGAAGTAAGAAAGTCTGAAAGTGAAAGAAATTTCAGAAAAGAAAAGAAGAAAAAGAAAGTGTATGTTGGTCCCTATATGAATCTAGAGGGGGGGGTGAACAGATTCAAGTTCCCTTTTGGATTTTACTTTTTCTCACTTTTTCCCGATTCAATCTTATCTTGAATTACAAGAACGTATCAGAGATATAATCAGCGGAAAACAAGGGAAAATTGTAAAACAAGAAAACAATGAATTAAAAGAGATAAGATAGAGAAGAGAGTTTAGACAGAGATTTATACTGGTTCGGCTTTTGGCCTACATCCAGTCCCAACCCAACAATCTGTTGCGAGTAGTTTTCCACTATAAAGATTTTGTGTTCAATACAACCACACTGCACAAACACAAAAACAAATCAAATACTCAAAACTATATGTTCTTCACCTAAGAACATATCTTGATCCTTGATCCCTTCAAGAATCAACCTTTGAGAGTACCTCTCTCAAAAACTCATCAACTCTTCCAAGAGAATACCTTTCTTTTTAGAGTTTAAACCAAAGAGATTACAAAAGATAAAGATCAGATAAGATTACACCTGTTGTGTATGCACTGATCAATGATATCATCCAAACAATTCAACCATTCACACAGCCTTCATCTCAAGAGAAATCTTTGAAACTTTGAAGAGAATTCTTGTAAAAACTAGTGTTTAGCTCTTCCTTTCTTTCTTGGAAAACTCAAAAAGATCTCTCTTCTGAAAACAATTCAAAGAGGTTTCAATTTAAAGCAGATTCAAAATCATTTGAGATGAATTCTGGTGTGGTAATCGATTACTGGATTGTGGTAATCGATTACTCTAGAGAAATTTGCCTTCCCCTATTCCTTCAAGCACGAAGTAATCGATTACTGTGGAGTGGTAATCGATTACTCCAGAGCAGTTTGGGTTCCCCTGTTTTCTGAATCTGTTGGTAATCGATTACAGCTATATGGTAATCGATTACTTCAGCTTAAAACCTTTTTAAACCAAAGTTTTTTATTTCTTTCAAATAAAATGGGGTTCCAAAACTTCTCTAGCTCAAATCACAAGAGTAAAATCAAATTTTCTATGAAACGATTGAATAAAAACCACACTCAAAGCCTAAACTAAAACAATCAATACATTTTAAACTCCTATATACAATCTATCACAAAGATCAAAAGTACAAGTATATCAAAACTAAAACTAGGGATGGCTTCTTCACTTCAAGTCCAACAAGCGTACATAGCTTGGGATGAAGGCTACACCTCCTCAACATCTGAAAGTGAAAATGAGGAAGCAAACCTGTGCTTGATGGTCAAATCATCCAGTGAGGTAAGTGATACGAACTCTACCATGGATGAATATGATGAACTACATTCTGCTTTTTGTGAGCTTTACAATCAAGCTGAAACATTTGAAAAAGAAAACATAGTTTTGAAAAAGCAAATATCCTTGTTAAAACAGAAAGTATGTGATTTAGAAAATAATATTTCAAAACTAATAAAAGAACTCAATACCCCTATAAACTGTGTTCACATAAGAAGGCATGATAACATGAAATCTAGAAACTCTAAGCATGCTAATCTCACTTGTACCTACTGCATGAAAACAGGACATAAATCTTTTAATTGCATGATTATAAAGAAAGGAATTTCCAGTGGTAAGTATAGATGGGTTAAGAAAGAAAACTGTAGCACTAACTTGCATGGACCCAAGAGAAGCTGGGTACCAGTCGCAAAATAAGTTCTTTTTCTCTTGCAGGAAAGCCTAAACAGCAGAAACTCAATATGGTACTTAGACAGTGGCTGTTCAAGGCATATGACAGGTGATAGAAGGAATATTAGCACCTTCACACCAAGAGAAACTGGATCAGTTGTATATGGAGACAACAACAAAGGAAAAATACTAGGCTACAGTACAGTTGGATACAAAGCTAATACAATGATAGAAGATGTATTGCTAGTTGATGGATTGAAGTTCAACTTGCTGAGTATTAGTCAACTGTGTGACAAAAACTACAGAATTGCATTTGATGATGAACATTGTCTTATCAGCAACAAAGACTCAGATGAACTTCTCATGGTTGGCAAAAGGTCAAACAACATCTACATATTGGAAGTAGATCACTCATCTCCTTACTCTACATGCTTAATTTCTAATGATAATCTGTCTTGGCTATGGCATAGGAGAATAGCACATATTGACATATTGCATTTAAATAAACTTGTATCTAAAGAGCTAGTTTTTGGTCTACCTAAACTGAAGTTTTCCACAGAAGGACTTTGTGAGGCTTGTCAAAAGTCCAAGCAGGCAAAAACATCTTTCAAAAATATTAAACATGTTTCTACAACTCAGCCGCTTGAGCTCTTGCATTTAGACTTATTTGGTCCATCTAGGATAGCTAGTGTCGGTGGAAATCTATTTGGGCTAGTCATTGTAGATTACTACTTAAGATTTACTTAGGTTTTGTTTATCAAGAAAAAGGATCAAGCCTTTTGAGTTTTTAAGGTACTTGCCAAGAAAATTCAAAACAAAAAGGATTTGAAAATCAAAGCTTTAAGAAGTGACAATGGTACTGAATTTAAAAAATAGTTATTTTGAAAGCTTTTGTGAAAAACATGGGATATCACACTGTTTTTCAGCTCTTAGAACTCCTCAGCAAAATGGAGTAGTGGAGAGGAAAAATAGGTCACTTATAGAACTAGGGAAAATTATGCTGAATGAGCACATGACGCCTAAACATTTTTGGGCTGATGCTGTGAACACTGAATGTTATGTTCTCAATAGAGTCTCTATAAGACCCATTTTGTTGAAAACCCCTTATGAGCTTTTCTATGGCAGAAAACCAAATATTTCTTACTTTAAAGTTTTTGGATGCAAATGCTATGTTTTAAACAATGGCAAGGACCCTATTGGAAAATTTGATAAAAGGCTGATGAAGCCATTTTCATTGGTTATTCAAATACAAGTAAAGCATATAGGATCTTTAACAAAAGAACAATGTGCATTGAAGAATCTGTCCATATTAGATTTGTTGAAACTAACACTTTCCAAAAGGAAAGCTTGCTACGTAATGATGATGAAACAGGTGAAGAAGGCATAAAAGTTGATCATATGCATCAGCAAAATCAAACAACCCGAGTGTCTGATCAAGCAAAAGAATGGAGGACACCTAGGAACCTATCACTTGACAATGTCATTGGTGACATTCACAAGGGGGTAACTACCAGATCCTCACAGAATCTATTTTGTTACAATACTGGTTTTGTATCACAGGTTGAACCCTCCAGCATAGAAGAAGCCTTGAGCAATGAATTTTGGATCATGGCTATGCAAGAAGAACTTAACCAGTTCAGAAGAAATGGAGTATGGGAACTTGTTCCAGACAAAGGCAACATGAATATAATTGGCACAAAATGAGTATTCAAAAATAAACTGAGTGAAGATGGAGTTGTGGTCAGAAACAAAGCAAGACTTGTGGCAAAAGGCTACAATCAACAGGAAGGAATTGACTTTGAGGATACCTTTGCCCCTGTTGCAAGACTTGAAGCAGTAAGACTACTCCTGGCTTATGCATGTATCAACAACTTCAAGTTATTCCAAATGGATGTAAAGAGTGCATTCCTAAAGGGATACATAAATGAAGAAGTCTATGTAGCACAACTACCAGGTTTCACAGACGCTACTTGGCCTACACATGTTTACAAACTTCATAAAGCCTTATATGGGTTGAAGCAAGCCCCCAGGCAATTGTTTGATAGATTGAGTAAATTTCTCATATCAAAAGGATTCCACAGAGGTAAAGTAGACAAGACTTTGTTTATTAAGAACAAATCTAACTACATTCTATTGGTTCAAGTTTATGTTGATAACATCATCTTTGGATCATCTAACCAACAACTTTGTGAAGAGTTTGTGAGCAATATGCAGGAAGAATTTGATATGTCCATGATAGGAGAACTAAGCTTCTTTCTAGGACTCCAAATCAAACAAATGGATGGTGGCACTTTTATTCACCAGGCTAAGTATACTAAAGAATTACTTAGGAAATATGATATGATTAACTGTAAAGTGTCAAATATACCTATTTCTACTAACACTTATCTTGAGATTGATGAAGCAGGTCATGAAGTTGATACTACCTTATACAGAGGTGTTATAGCATCTCTACTATATCTTACAGCCAGTAGACCTGATATTATGTATGTTGTATGTTTATGTGCTAGATTTCAATCTACACCTAAGCAATCTCATTGGCTAACAGTAAAAAAGATTCTTAAATACCTAAAAGGAACTATAAATTGTGGTTTGTGGTATCCAAAAGGAACCTCACCATTACTTATTGGTTTCAGTGACTCTGATTTTGCAGGTAGCAAAATAGATAGAAAGAGCACTAGTGGCACATGTCACATTTTTGGAGAATGTTTGATATCTTGGCATAGCAAGAAACAAGCTTGTGTAGCACTGTCAACAGTAGAAGCTGAATATGTAGCTGCGGGAAGCTGTTGTGCTCAAGCAATTTGGTTGAAGCATCAACTAGAAGATTTCGGGCTAAAGATAGATCATATTCCCTTGAAATGCGACAACACAAGCGCTATAAGTATCACAAGAAATCCTGTACTGCACTCAAGAACAAAACACATTGAAGTCAGACATCATTTCATCAAAGACCACGTTGAAAAAGGAGATTGTGACATCAAATTCATAGATACAGAAAATCAGTTAGCAGACATTTTTACCAAAGCATTACCAAAAGAAAGGTTTTACAAACTTAGATCAAACCTCGACATTTTGAGTGAGGAACATCTAAACTAAACCCTTCTACTTGATTACACTTATCCATAAAATTGTTTTTGTGAAAAATTTTCAAAGAAAATCTTTTTCTGATAGAAATAATCGATTACCAGAGAAATGTAATCGATTACTTCGAATCAATTTCATTCTTAGAAGGATTTGGCACTGTAGTAGTCGATTACCACGATCCCGTAATCGATTACCACAGAAACCAGGTTTTAAAGTTTTTGAAAATTCCTCTGGAGTAATCGATTACCAGAATAGGTTAATCGATTACCACGATTGTTTTTCTTGATTTTCTTCTTCTCTCTATATAAGGAACTGAGATAATCGATTTCCAACTGCTGGTAATCTATTACCTCGTTCTTGGACTAATTTCTTGGGCTTTTTCTCTCTTATAAGAAGTGCAGGTGAAACCCTACAATTTCACTATTCATCTTCTTCCTCCAAAACCCTAAGAAATCACTCTCTCTCTCAGTAACTATGGAAGACCAAGGAAGGGGAAAACGAATCAAGATAAGAGCCAACAGATACACTCAAGAGGAGATAAAAGGTAAAAAGAAGGTAGGAGAATCCTACAAAAGGAAGAAACCTACTTCACCGGCTCAACCGGAAAGAGCTCAAACTCCTCCACCTGAATATACTGTCAACCGATGGTTCACTACCAAAGGAAAAGAAACGAGATTCAATCTGGATTTCGCTAACAAAGGTCTTGTTCCGCCAAAGATTCTAGACCTACGATGGCTAGATGACCAGAGTTTTACTTTCCAAACCTACCTGAGACAACAACGTTTGGAGAGATTTGTGGGATTGAAAGGATTTATCTACCCAGATTTGGTTCGAGTCTTCTATTCAAATCTCAAACCAAACATGGAACGAATGACTGTAAGTTCTCAAATTAAGGGTATTAAAATAACCTTAACCCCTGCACATTTTCTTCAAATTGCTGGTATCAGGAAAGAAGGAATCGTTGCACATGTAGACAAACTCCGAGAGAAAGGATTTGATCTGCAAAAGGACACCTTCTATATGAGCATGCTAAGGAACCCACAGAATTGGGAAGATGAAAAGAATTCAAGGAGATCACAAGGCAAAAAGGTGACATACAATATATGAGGCCTAAATGCTGATGATAGGCTACTACATTACACCATTTGCTGGATCTTAGCCGCAAGAGGAGCAAACCATGCTCAAATCAGTGAAGATGACATGATACTCATGGCAGCACTAAAGAATGGAATTCAAGTGGATTGGACTCACATCATAATGGACAACATGCTGAAGACTAGAAGACTTTTAGATAATAAATGTCCATATTCTCTGTTTATTTCTAGACTAATTGAAATTTTTCAGATTGATACAACTGATGAATCCAGAGAATTAGTCAAGGATGTCCACATGATCAGTGAGAGAGCCTTGAAGATGATGAGGCTGATCAAAACTGATGCAGGATGGATCACCAGAGAAGAACAACAAGCTAATCCACAAGAAGATCCGGAAGAAGAAGCACAAAACGAAGATGAAGATGAAGACAATCTAGCATATGGTGAGTACATTCCAAGATCTCGATTTGAATCCATCATGATTGACAGATTGGACGAATTAGAAGAGACTGTCAACAAAAGGATAGACGATCTAGGAAAGTGTCAAGACTTACACTTCCTAGAGATGAAGGATTTGATGGAGACAATAATGGAAAGACTCAACCAGGATGACATAGATTAGTAACTCCAACTCTACCTCTCATAATCTTATTTGATATACCAAATAGGAGGAGTAGTAGAAGTGTAGTTATTATATGTTTTCTTTTATATTTTCATTTGATATCTTTTTGAATGTTAGTTGATGTTATTTGATTATCTTTGAACTATTTGAATCTGTAAATTCTTAAGTATTTTACTTAGGGGGAGCAGATCAAAATTTGAACAATTATGGATTACTATAATAGCACTAGATTTAATTTCTTTGCAATTGATTACTTAGATGCTATAATATTTCTGTTAATTTTAAAGTGATATGAATTGTATATTACCTATAAGCTGTATGCAAAATGATACTAACATTTCAGGACACATCAAAGCCGTTTTTTTTCATTAGATCCTCGACTACACTATGATTTGGTACATCAAAACAAAAAAGGGGTAGATTGTTGGACTTGAAGCTGAAGAAGTCGTCTCTTGTTTTTTAGTTTTGATTTACTTGTACTCTTGAATTTAATGATAGACTGTAAATAAGAGCTTAATTGTATTGATTGTTATAGAGTAGGCTTTGAGTGTGGTTTTTATTCAATTTCACTTCACAGAGAAGTTGAATCTACTCTGAGAATCAAGCTAGAGCAAGTTTGGGAAACCCTATTTTGATTTGACAAGTTGAAAACTGTTTTTTAAAATGATTTTAAGCTGAAGTAATCGATTACCATATATCAGTAATCGACTACCAACAGTTTTGAGAAATCAGGGAATCCTAAAACTCTCTGGAGTAATCGATTACCACATCCTAGTAGTCCATTACCTCGTGCTTGAGATAACAGAGGAGTCTAAAACTCTCTGGAGTAATCGATTACCACATTCTAGTAATCGATTACCCACACTAGAATTCATCTCAAGAAGTTTTTAAACTGCTATAAATTGAAACCTCTTAGAATTGATTTTCAACAAGAGAAGTCTTTGAGTTTTTTCAAGAAGAAAGGAAGAGTGAAAAACTGAGTTTACAAAGAACACAAGTTCTAAGAATTCTCTTCAAGATTTCAAAAGATTTTCTCTAGAGATGAAGAGTGTGTGAAGGATTGAATACTTGGTTATAATCTTGATCAGATCATACACATCAGGTGTAATCTTTACTGATCTTTATTTTGTTTTGTATTTGTTTTTGTTCAAAACTCTTAAGAGAAAGTTATTTTCTAGAAGAAGAGTTAAGGAATTTGAGAGAGGTGCTCTCAAAGGTGATTCTTGAAGGATTCAAGAATTAGAGAGATATGTTCTTAGGAGAAGAACATGTGTTTTGGTTATTTTGATTTTGTTTGTGTTTGTGCAGTGTGTTTGTATTAGACACAAGAAATCATTATAGTGGAAACCGATCGCAACAGTTGTTGGGTTGGGATTGGACGTAGGCCGAACGCCGAACCAGGATAAATCTCTGTCCAAACTTTCTCTCTACCTTATCTCTTATCTTTATCTGAATCTGTCGCTTTACAATTGCTTTTACTGATTCATTCTTAAGGAGTTTTGAAAAGGCGTATCAATTTCTTTCTATGTCCGCTGCTATCTCTCTGAACTGTTATTCTTAAAATAGATAAAATTGAATCGGGAAAGAATTTGATAAAGGCTAAAATTGAACATAGGGAACTTGAATCTATTCACCCCCCCTCTAGATTCAACATAGGGACCAACACATGATTTTCTAGTTTCTCTTCTTGCAAGTTATGATTCATGTATGCCATTAGGATTTTTGTTTTGTCTTGTATCTTTACTGTATTGTGAGGCATACTCGCTGGATTGTACTGCACTTGAGGTTCAATTACATGTATCACATGATTTCTAAGTGTTAGGAACAATTACTAGTGTATGCTTGCATGATTTTGAGTTTTTAGTAATTTTTAGATTACCATTTGCTTTGAAATTTTGAGTAGACTTTGTAATTGCTATGATAAGCTAGGATTTGAACCTAGAAGAGTGTTGGTCCCTATGTTGAATCTAGAGGGTGGGGTGAATAGATTCAAGTTCCCTATGTTCAATTTTAGCCTTTATTAAATTCTTTCCCGATTCAATTTTATCTATGTTAAGAATAACAGTTTAGAGAGATAGCAGCGGACATAGAAAGAATTTGATACGCCTTTTCAACACTCCTTAAGAATGAATCAGTAAAAGCAATTGTAAAGCGATAGATTCAGATAAAGATAAGAGATAAGGTAGAGAGAAAGTTTGGACAGAGATTTATCCTGGTTCGGCGTTCGGCCTACGTCCAGTCCTAACCCAACAACTGTTTGATGGTCCCTACGGGTGAATCTAGAGGGGGGTGAATAGATTCTAGTTCCACTATAGCCCAATTTTGTGAGTTTCTAATTCCTTTTAATTCAAACAAAACTATTCTTGATTACCTATCAATAGATGAGACAGATAAACAGGAAATATCAAAGATACACAGTGGAAATACCAAAAGGAATAATCAGAAACACGTTAGTAATTAATATACAGTGTAATCAATGTCAGTATCTAACAGTTCCAATTTTAGTTGATTACCGAGTATACCGAGTTAATTACTGAACAAATTGCAGAAATTAAACAGTTATAATAGCAATGTAAGGTAAACGGTAAAGAGTATATGGAAGAAGAAGAGTGCACAGTGATTTATACTGGTTCGGCCCACTGCTTACATCCAGTCCCAACCCAATAACTGTTGCGATCGGTCTTCCACTATCAAATGATCCCTTTTGTGTTCTTTTACATTCACTCTGCAACAAGCAACACAAAAACGAAATCAAAACACCCAAAAACCTGTCCTTTGACCTAAGGAACAATTCTTCCCTGACCTTGGCACACCCAAGATCAAACCTTTGAGAAAACACTTCTCAAATATCCTTACTCTATCCAGAGAGACCTCTCTCCTAGAGTAATAACCCAGAAATCAAAATGGGTAAACAAAAGATCAGTTTAGAGAACACTTGGAGTGTAGATCTGATCACAAAATAAGAACTCTATGAATGCCACCCAGTCAGAAATAAGAATCAAGTTTGCCTTTTTATGAAAACTTGTTGATGAATTCTTGAAGTTCTTTATGGGTTTCTTGGAGAAGATGTGAACTCAGTTTAGAGAGAATATGAAAGTGTATGAACTTTTCTAAAACTTATATTCCAAGAAGTGTTATTGATTTTCGAAATAAGAGTATTTATAGGTTCAATTAAAAACTCAATTTAGGCAACTTAATGACTTTCTGATAGGGGTAATCGACTGCCAGAAGCTGGTAATCGATTAAACCAGTGAGCAAGGATTTCCTAGGTGATTTTAGCCCATGGTAATCGATTAACCCGAGGGGGTAATCGATTACTCCAGTGGCAAATGCATTCCCACACTCTGTTACCTACTGTTGGTAGTTGATTACCTGCTGTTGGTAGTTAACTACCTTTTGTTGGTAATCTATTACCTCAGTTGGTTACCAAAGACATTTTCAAAATATTTTAAAGAGGGAAATCAAACATTTGACACTTGAGAAATCACACAAGATTGCCAAGCTCTCCAGGGCATTCAAACAAAGAACAACCACATACATGCCTAAACTAAACAATCAATACATAGGAAACTCCTAATTACATTTCATCTAAGAAAACCAAAATTACATAGCATCAAAAACAAAACACCAAGAGACACACCAAAGCACCTTCAAGCTTTAAGTCCAACACTGTTGCGATCGGTTTCCACTATAATGATTTCTTGTGTCTAATACAAACACACTGCACAAACACAAACAAAATCAAAATAACCAAAACACATGTTCTTCTCCTAAGAACATATCTCTCTAATTCTTGAATCCTTCAAGAATCACCTTTGAGAGCACCTCTCTCAAATTCCTTAACTCTTCTTCTATAGAACAACTTTCTCTTAAGAGTTTTTGTAACATCCCAAAAATTTAAATATAGTTTAAGAGAGGTTTTTATAACAGAGAGAAATATAAAAATTATGAATTTTTGAAATTACTGTAGCAAATCACTGTAGCTGCCGACATTACTGTAGCAAACCGCCATACTGTAGCAAACCGCCATGACTGTAGCAAACCGCCATGACTGTAGCAAACCGCCATGACTGTAGCTGCCGACAGTACTGTAGCTGACCGACATTACTATAGCTGCCCGAAATTACTGTAGCTGCCCGAAATTACTGTAGCTGCCCGAAATTACTGTAGCACCGCCTTAGAAAGGTTATAAATAGGGCTTAGAGGTTTCAAATGAAGATACAACTCAAAGAATACTCTTACATTTTCTCAAACTATCTTCTCTACAAAAAACCTTTCTATACTTTCTCCACCTTAGGAAGAAATCTCTCCAACCAAGGAAGGAGCACGTAAGTAGAGGAAGAATATAGGAAGCTAGGAGAAACCAGTAAGGGGAGCTGTCCTTATCCTACTCTTCTATTCTTTGTTTATATTTCTTTAGTTTTTCGGATACTAAGGTGAGAAGATAATTCTTAGTATGCTCTGTGGTTGCGGTTTTGTCCGATCTTCCACATCAGAACAGAATTATTCTTGTTACGAGGAAAAGTGTGGTACTGTTTATTGGTTCTTGATGTTTCCTTGATAATTCTTGGTGTTTCTTGTTTCTTGGTTTCTTGATTTATTGGTGTTTATTGGTGTTGATTTCATATCGAAATATGTCTGGTTTTGAGTTGGATATGAATAAGTGGTGACATGCATGGTTGCATGAAATTGGTGATGGACTTGAATTGCTTAATGACCGATTTGAAATGCCTAGTGGAGAGGCAATATTCTAAGATTGCTTGGTGAATAGGCAATGCTTAGAAGGTTTTGAAATGAATATGACCTAGTAAAGAGGTCAAGATTTAAAATGTGATAAAGGTCATTATACAATTCAAGGTCCTAGAGCATGTTGCATGATGACTGGATAGTAGTAGACCAAGTCCGTAAGATTACGGATTCCGTCGTGTGAGTGGAATACCGTGGACTAGAGGGGGTTCTCTTGGTGGGGAAATTGCCCTGCTCATGATGATCACATGTTGCGGGGGAGGTCTTGCCGGACACTGAGGGAACTCGACAATTACGGAGTGTCTACCTCTGGTGGGTCTGATTGAGTGTGAGAATCAGATGCCCCAGGCTATTTTCAGTGGAGGGCGCCACATTGCATTTCGAGTGAAGAGTGAAAATGCATGGTGAAGGTGCATGCATCATGTAGGCTTAGGAGCATACATTAGTAATGGTGTGTTTGATTAAATGGAATTCATGCCTGAATCATTGATTGTGATTGATGGTTTGTTTAATTTGGTTGTTGATTGCCTTACTATGAGATTGATATTTTGATGGTCATGGATATGTATGGAAGTATGATTCTAAAAGTGATAATTTCGATGAAATTTCTAAATTTATAAAAGAAAAGGTTTTCCTTGAACTTCAATCAATTTTTATAATTATGGTTAAGGAAAGCTCACCCTTGCACTTTGTGTTTTTAACACCTGTGATGATCTCGAACAACGTTCGGGGAGCAATTTGCAGGGTTAAGAAGTTGTCACTGGTTGTTGCTACTATCTTGTGTGAAGGTGCTTGCTATGTTTTGCGTGTAGAAGTGTTGGGTAGATGTTCTAAGGTAGTAGAAAGGTAGTTATGTAAAATAATAAAAGGACAAAGTTATGAAATCTATTTGTAATGAACTTTAAATCTTATGTAATGAAAGTGTTGTTTCCTAAATCTCTCTTTTATTTACTACATCATTAACCACTTTAAATTACTAATTAAAAATAAGTAAAATAAGTAAATAAGAGGGGATGTTACAAGGGGGTGTTACATTAGTGGTATCAGAGCAGGTCGAACCAGTTCGACTTGTGAGTTATGTGTCTGCTATATTTTTGTTGTGTGAATGATTGTTTGCTTGTGTGCTTTGTGTGCTTGTTTGATTATTTGGTGTGCTTTTAATGAGTGAATTGATTAGTTAGTGTTTACTTGATTGCTTATTGGTTCAATCAATGAAAAATTAGTTTTAGGGATAGTGACACGGCCTAGGATTAGATGTAGTTTAATCTATTAGGAATAGAAAGTAGTGGTTGAAAGAAGTTATAGAATTGTAGTTAAAGCCCTATAAGTTTTTACCTAAGTTTTGATAAGCGTAGGCTAAGAAGAAAAATAGCAAAGTATTAAGGGAAGAGAGTTGTTGTTGATCTTACAAATGATGTTTCTACCAACTTAGACTAGCAAGATTGAAGGAGGATAAATTAGACATAAAGATGACCATCTCTGGAGATAAAATCAAAAGATATCCTAGATAACTTACCTATAATAGAAAACCCTTTTAAGAGTATTTTCCATAAAAGAGAACTCCCTTAGAAGAGAAAGAGATAGAAACTTTTAGAACTAAAATCAATATATGAAATTCTCCTTAGAAAGTAGCAAATCAAATAAAGAGGACTGAAAATGAACCCTAAAGGAAGCCAGTTTTTGGAAATGATCCCTTCAAAGGAGAAGTCGTACTAAGGAATAGGAAAAAACTAAAAATATCACCAAAGTTAAAAGTCCTTAAGATAACTTTTTTGGAAATGATTAGTAACTACCTAGCTCTTATCCTAATACAAACCTTTTGACAACACTAAGATGCATTTAGAAGATATACTAGGATGATACAATAATGGTTTATGCATTTTGATGGTTAAAGAAACCTTAAAGAAGCTAGAAGGATTCGAAATCCGAGAGAGTAACTAGTATTTTAAGGTAGAAAGAGTTTAGTTAAAGGAGGAATAAGTAGTAACCCAAGAAGGAATTAAAGTTAATATGCTTAAGAAGATTACCTAATGATAAAGGATTAACCACCTTGACTTGAGAAGACTAAGTTTTGTATAACATGACCAATAGTCTTAAAGAGGCACCAACAATATTAACTAGGGAAATCAAAGGTTGTGGGAAGAATACTCACTCTTGATGGAGTTAAGGCCTCAAATATCAATGATCTTGTACAAGGTACGTGTTCCATACGTGGAATTCCTTTACTTGTACTATTTGACTCTGGAGCCACTCATTCCTTTATATCTTCAGACTGTGCTAAAAGGTTACAACTTCCACTATCCCTTCTAAACATTGAGTTAATAATAACTACCCCTACCAATGAGTCAGTTACAACTACTTACATCTGTTCAGATTGTCAAATCGAACTAAATAACAAAACTTTCCTAGTCAACTTGGTTTGTCTACCACTAAAACAAATTGATATTATTCTTGGAATGGACTGGTTATCTTCCAACCATGTCCTTATAAACTGCTTCGATAAAACTTTAATCTTTTCTGACCCTGAAGCAAGTAGGGATATGGAGATAATCTCTGCCAACCAAGTAAAAAGGGACTTAAAGAAAAATAATGACGTGTACATGATCCTTTCTAACCTAGAAGTGGAACGAAAGGTCACATTCGATAATATACCGGTAGTAGAATTTCCGAGGTATTTTCTGAAGAAGTAAACCAACTACCACCTGAAAGGGAAGTTGAATTTTCTATAGACCTAATACCCGGGACTGGACCAATTTCTATTGCACCTTATAGGATGTCACCCTTAGAATTAGTGGAGCTAAAGAAACAAATAGAAGAACTATTGAAGAAACAGTTTATTAGACCTAGTGTATCACCTTGGGGAGCACCCGTACTCCTAGTAAAGAAGAAAGACGGAACTATGAGACTTTGTGTAGATTATAGACAACTAAATAAGGTAACCATTAAGAATAAGTACCCCTTACCAAGGATAGATGATCTTATGGACCAACTAGTAGGAGCTTGTGTATTTAGTAAGATTGATCTAAGATCTGGATATCACCAAATAAGGGTAAAAGCTGAAGATATCCCTAAAACGGCTTTTAGTACCCGATATGGACACTATGAGTACATGGTTATGCCCTTTGGCGTAACTAATGCACCCTGTATTTATGGATTACATGAATAGGATATTTCAACCATACTTGGATAAATTTGTGGTAGTATTTATAGATGACATTTTGGTATACTCAAGAACTAAAGAGGAACATGCTAAACATCTTATAGTGGTATTACAAATCTTGAAAGATCAACAGTTATATGCAAAATGGTCCAAATGTGAATTTTGGTTAGAAGAAGTTAGTTTCCTAGGACATGTAATATCACAAGGAGGAATTGCAGTAGATCCACATAAAGTAGACGCAGTCCTAAAATGGGAAAGACCAAAAAAATGTGACAGAAATAAAGAGTTTTCTAGGATTAGCTGGATATTATAGAAGATTTATAAAAGATTTCTCCAAGATAGCTTTGCCTCTCACAACCTTAACTAGAAAAGGCCAAGCTTTTGTATGGAATAACGATTGTGAACAAAGTTTCCAAACCCTTAAGAAAAAACTAACTACTGCTCCTGTTTTGACCCTACCAAACCCAACTGAATCGTTTGAAGTCTATTGTGATGCCTCTAAACTAGGTTTAGGAGGAGTGCTAATGCAAGGAGGAAAAGTGGTGGCCTATGCATCAAGACAATTGAAAAACCATGAAAGGAACTACCCAACCCATGACCTAGAACTAGCTGCAGTAGTATTTGCGCTTAAAATATGGTGACCCTATCTTGGAACAAGATTTGAGGTATTTAGTAACCACAATAGTCTTTAAGTGTTTATTTAGCCAAATGAGGCAAGGAAGGTGGAAAACATTTCTAAGAGATCATGGTTTCAATCTTAAGTGCAAAGAAAATGTAGTGGTTGGCACCTTAAGTAGGAAGACCATAGCCATATCAAGTTTAATGGTCAAAGAGATGGATTTAATAGAGCATTTTAGGAACTTCAACCTTGCGTGTGAGTTAGGATAAGTTAGGAGCCTTGAGAATAAATGAATTTATGAATGAAATAAGACAGAAACAAGAAATGGATCCTTTTCTTAAGAATTAAGAAAAGAAAAATATTAATGAAAACAAATGAGGAAGATTTAAAAGAGGGAAAAGAGGAAATCATAGTCTCGCATATAAGGATAGCAAGGTTGAGGGTAACAATTAGATTTCAAAACATAAGGTAAAATTATAAGAGGAAGTAGTTGAAAGTAAAGAAACTTTGGGAAAGTAGAATAGAAGAATAAGATATGTAACAAGAATGGAAATTTCGAGGACGAAATTTTTTTAAAAAGGAGGGGAGTATTGTAACATCCCAAAAATTTAAATATAGTTTAAGAGAGGTTTTTATAACAGAGAGAAATATAAAAATTATGAATTTTTGAAATTACTGTAGCAAATCACTGTAGCTGCCGACATTACTGTAGCAAACCGCCATACTGTAGCAAACCGCCATGACTGTAGCAAACCGCCATACTGTAGCCGCCGTGACGATCGTAGCGACCGACATTCTTGTAGCTGCCGAAATTACTGTAGCTGCCCGAAATTACTGTAGCTGCCCGAAATTACTGTAGCACCGCCTTAGAAAGGTTATAAATAGGGCTTAGAGGTTTCAAATGAAGATACAACTCAAAGAATACTCTTACATTTTCTCAAACTATCTTCTCTACAAAAAACCTTTCTATACTTTCTCCACCTTAGGAAGAAATCTCTCCAACCAAGGAAGGAGCACGTAAGTAGAGGAAGAATATAGGAAGCTAGGAGAAACCAGTAAGGGGAGCTGTCCTTATCCTACTCTTCTATTCTTTGTTTATATTTCTTTAGTTTTTCGGATACTAAGGTGCGAAGATAATTCTTAGTATGCTCGTGGTTGCGGTTTTGTCCGATCTTCCACATCGAAACGCAATTATTCTTGTTACGAGGAAAAGTGTGGTACTGTTTATTGGTTCTTGATGTTTCCTTGATAATTCTTGGTGTTTCTTGTTTCTTGGTTTCTTGATTTATTGGTGTTTATTGGTGTTGATTTCATATCGAAATATGTCTGGTTTTGAGTTGGATATGAATAAGTGGTGACATGCATGGTTGCATGAAATTGGTGATGGACTTGAATTGCTTAATGACCGATTTGAAATGCCTAGTGGAGAGGCAATATTCTAAGATTGCTTGGTGAATAGGCAATGCTTAGAAGGTTTTGAAATGAATATGACCTAGTAAAGAGGTCAAGATTTAAAATGTGATAAAGGTCATTATACAATTCAAGGTCCTAGAGCATGTTGCATGATGACTGGATAGTAGTAGACCAAGTCCGTAAGTTACGGATTCCCGTCTGTGTGAGTGGAATACCGTGGACTAGAGGGGGTTCTCTTGGTGGGGAAATTGCCCTGCTCATGATGATCACATGTTGCGGGGGAGGTCTTGCCGGACACTGAGGGAACTCGACAATTACGGAGTGTCTACCTCTGGTGGGTCTGATTGAGTGTGAGAATCAGATGCCCCAGGCTATTTTCAGTGGAGGGCGCCACATTGCATTTCGAGTGAAGAGTGAAAATGCATGGTGAAGGTGCATGCATCATGTAGGCTTAGGAGCATACATTAGTAATGGTGTGTTTGATTAAATGGAATTCATGCCTGAATCATTGATTGTGATTGATGGTTTGTTTAATTTGGTTGTTGATTGCCTTACTATGAGATTGATATTTTGATGGTCATGGATATGTATGGAAGTATGATTCTAAAAGTGATAATTTCGATGAAATTTCTAAATTTATAAAAGAAAAGGTTTTCCTTGAACTTCAATCAATTTTTATAATTATGGTTAAGGAAAGCTCACCCTTGCACTTTGTGTTTTTAACACCTGTGATGATCTCGAACAACGTTCGGGGGAGCAGATTTGCAGGGTTAAGAAGTTGTCACTGGTTGTTGCTACTATCTTGTGTGAAGGTGCTTGCTATGTTTTGCGTGTAGAAGTGTTGGGTAGATGTTCTAAGGTAGTAGAAAGGTAGTTATGTAAAATAATAAAAGGACAAAGTTATGAAATCTATTTGTAATGAACTTTAAATCTTATGTAATGAAAGTGTTGTTTCCTAAATCTCTCTTTTATTTACTACATCATTAACCACTTTAAATTACTAATTAAAAATAAGTAAAATAAGTAAATAAGAGGGGATGTTACAAGGGGGTGTTTGTTGACTTAAAAATATGTGTGTGTGTCAATCTTTCGGCAAGTGTACCGGTCGTCAAAAGTTTAGAAATAGTGAGAAAAGGATGTCGAACCACAGAGACTAATCGTGAAGTATCGAATGCTCAACGTGTGTTGCTATTAGAACGAATCATTGAAGTAAATATTGATATAGAAAACTAAGTAATTATGTAAGACTAAAGTAATCTACCGTAAAACAAGTAATGAAATGCAGTAAATGTTTAAGTTTCAGAAATGATGGAAACAGTTAGGGAATAGGTTCATTCAATTCCTTCTCTCAAGTATTTACTTCCTATGTCAATTTCACAGTTATCAATCAATTGGAGACTAGAATTTGTGATACCTTAGACTAATCCTATTCCTAGGTCGTTAGTCACTTTGAATGACTTCTATAATCTCTAATCCCTTAGGTGAAAATAGAAATACATTCAAGAAGCGAAACAGATAAATTCACAATGTCTCATAACATGCAAGTTCTATCCCTAGACTCATGCACTGCTATAATGATGCAATTCCTCTCCTAATTCAATTATCAATCTTCCGAAGGCATAATTGAAATGAGAAACAAAAACTCAAGGAACAGTTCAATCCAATTCAAGCAGTTAATATTCCTATCACTATTTGAATTTCATGAATAAAACCTCAAGAAATTGCATTAAGTAAGAAGAGATCAATCAATCAACTGAAATTACAATTGAATCAACATAGGAATTCATTACAAGAAGTCTAGAACTGAAATCCCCTTTCCTAACCTAAGAATTTAGCCTAACATGGAAATAGAAAAAGAAAGAAAGAAAATAGAAATCAAAACCGAGAGAAGCTCCATGAATCTTTAGATCTTGCTTCCACAAGCTCCAATTCTTCAAGAATCCTCAAGATTTTGATGGAGGAGGATGAGAATCGAAGGTGGAGAAGAGAGAAAACAAGAGAAGTGTGCAGAGGAAGCTAACAGAAAAACTGAATTGTGAAAAGCGTCCTCAATTTCGCGCCCAAAGATCCCTTTTATAGCAGAGAAACGCGCCACCAACTTGTGCAGAACACGCCCTGGCGCGTTTTTAAGTGACCTGGAAGTGCTGAGCGCGCCCTGGCGCGCTGCCTGGCACGTTTTGGCCGAATGCAAGGGTGAGGGCGCCACTTTGTGCGCCCTGGCACGTTTTCAGCGCAAGAAATGCTGAAACGTGCCACTTTGTGCGCCCTGGCACGTTTTCAGCGCAAGGAATGCTGAAACGTGCCACTTTGTGCGCCCTGGCACGTTTTCACAAGTAATGATGCTCCAATTGGCTTGCTTTGATCTTGACTTGGCTTGCATCCTTGTTCTTCTTGATGGCATCTTCATCTTATGTCCAAAGCTTCCATTCCAAGCATTCTTTCTTCTCTTCAATGAACCTAGAATCAACAAAAGAATGATTAAGATGACTTAAAAACTCAAGAAAACTTACAAAAGTTAACAAAACACTAACTCAAGAGCTAACACCAAGCAAATATGGTATTTTCAATGTTTTCTTGCCTAAACTACAACTAAACCTATTGAAAATGGATGAAAATGGATAGAAAACTCCTAAGAAAACATGTATAATCTAGCACTTATCAGTGTTACAGTTTTGAACAAAAACAAATACAAAATAAAATAAAGATCAGTAAGGATTACACCTGATGTGTATGATCTGATCAAGATTATAACCAAGTATTCAATCCTTCACACACTCTTCATCTCTAGAGAAAATCTTTTAAAATCTTGAAGAGAACTCTTAGAACTTCTGTTCTTTGTAAACTCAGTTTTTCGCTCTTCCTTTCTTCTTGAACAAACTCAAAGATTTCTCTTGTTTGAAATCAATTCTAAGAGGTTTCAATTTAAAGCCGTTTAAAAACTTCTTGAGATGAATTCTGGTGTGGGTAATCGATTACTAGAATGTGGTAATCGATTACTCCAGAGAGTTTTAGGCTCCTCTGTTATCTCAAGCACGAGGTAATCGATTACTAGGATGTGGTAATCGATTACTCCAGAGAGTTTTAGGATTCCCTGACTTCTCAAACTGTTGGTAGTCGATTACTGATATATGGTAATCGATTACTTCAGCTTAAAATCATTTAAAAAACAGTTTTCAACTTGTCAAATCAAAATAGGGTTTCCCAAACTTGCTCTAGCTTGATTCTCAGAGTAGATTCAACTTCTCTGTGAAGTGAAATTGAATAAAAACCAGACTCAAAGCCTATTCTATAACAATCCATACAATTAAGCTCCTATTTACAATCTATCATTAAATTCAAGAGTACAAGTAAATCAAAACTAAAAATAAGAGACGACTTCTTCAGCTTCAAGTCCAACAAAGAGGCTTTTAGTTCCCTAAAGGTTTTGGTCCAGCCATCCAATTACAAAAGAAAAGAATCAAAATTAAAAGAAAGAAAAGAGAAGAGAAAGAAAAACAAGTGAAAAGAAAAACTAGTATTGAAAAGTAGTAGTTCTAGAAATAAGTGAAAATTGAGAACCATAGAGAAGTGAGAAGAAAATAAAGGTACTGCAACATAAGAACAAAAGAAAGTGAAAAAGAAAAGAGTTACACAAAAGAAACACCATTGGACCTAGGAAAGAGCCTACACCATTCTAGTTGAAATTCTAGTTTTGAGCTTCCTAGTGATTTGTGTATCTTTTGATGCTATCCTTGTAATTTTTCATTTCTTCAAGTTACTGCACCTTGCTTGATATGTTAGGTACTGCATAGCTTGATTTGATATTAAATTGAGCATGAGAAGCATGATAGCTAGCCATTTCTAAAAGCTAAGAAAAAATCGGTTTCTATAATTGCTGAAATTTTTGGAATCGGTTTCTAAGTTTCGGTTATTAATTGAATTTTGAGCTTGCTGTCCAGTTTTGAATGCCTTTTCACATGCCTCTATTTTGATGTGTTTTCTTTGGAAATTTTATGATATTTTGCTGCCCTAGAGTGTGCCATTGTCTCATTAAAATTTCTCCACAATTTGAGTAGCCATTCATTTCATTTTTGAGCTTTTATTGCTTGTCTCCTTTGGAATCCTTGGTTTTGTCTTAGAGTCTTTGTCTTTCTTGGCCTCTTAAGCCTAGCTTGGTTGCTGTTCCTCTTTCATAATGGATTGATAAGACCTTGATAATTGATTAGAGGATAATTTCTAAGTGAGCATAAGAAAAAAAGTGGCTAAAAGGCAAGAGAGAATCATTGGAGAAAAAGCCCTTGATTTGTGTGATACACGAGTTGGTTGAGTGGATACACTTAGTGAGCTTGTTAGGTTTATTTGCTTTATATTTTTCCTTGTATACTAACCTTTTGTTCTTTGTAGCCATGAGAGAAAATTTCCCAATAGTGAAGATCAATTACGTCCTAGTGATGTGAAATTGATGAAATGCTTTATGAAAGCAATGGATAAATTTGAAACAAGTATTCACAAGGACTTGAATGAGATTTTTGATAACCATAGAGGTAGTGATAGAAGGGAAAGAGAAATGAGGGAAAGGAGAAGTGAAAATGAGAGAAGAAATGGGGAAGAGGGAGAAAGGAGAAGTGGTAGAAGAAGGGAACATATGACCTCCATTGGTAATGATGTTGGGAACCCCTATAGAGATGATTTCCATGGACATGGAAAGATGAAAAGAAAGAACAGAAAAGGAAATCAAAACCGAGAGACACTCCATGAATACTTAGGTCTTGCTTCCACAAGATCCAAAACTTCAAGAATCTTCAAGGCTTTGATGGAGGAGGATGAAACCAAAGGTGGAGAGAAGAGAGAAAATGAAAAGCGTGCACGAGAAGCCAACTAAAAAACTGAATTATTTTGATCCCCCCTCGAATTCGCGCCCTTGCAGCTTTTATACAACATGAAATCGCGCCACCCACTTAAGAGGGACGCGCCCTGGGCGCATGCGCACCCCGAGTCCTTCCTCTAGCGCGCCGCAACGCATTTGTGCCGCAAGGAGAGGTTGAACGTGCCCCCCTGGCGCGCCCCTGTATGTGCTTGAAACGCGTCCTGGCGCGCTCTAACAGCTATGGAGGGTCCATCTTGTGACTTGGCTTGCCATGTACTGTTGACTTTAAAAATATGTGTACGCGTCAATCTTTCGGCAAGTGTACCGGTCGTCACAAGTTTAGAAATAGTGAGAAAAGGTTGTCGAACCACAGAGACTAGTTGTGAATTACCAATTACTCAACATGCTTTGCTATTAGGACGAATCAATGAATTAAGCATTTGTATAAAACTAAGCTATTGTGTAAAATAAAGCAATACTGTAAAGTAAAGAAAGCAAGTAAATGTTTAAGTTTCAAAGATGATAAAAACAGTTAGGGAATTGGTTCAATTGATTCTTCTCTCAAGTAACTACTTCTTATGTCAATTCAGCAAATATCACTCAATTGGAGACTAGAATTTGTGATACCGTAGACTAATCCTATTCCTAGGTCTTTAGTCCCTTTGAATGACTTCTATAATCCCTAATCCCTTAGGTGAAAACAGAAATTCATTCAAGAAGCGAAACAGATAAATTCGTTACAACATCTCATAGCATGCAAGTTCTATCCCTAGACTCATGCATTACTATAGTGATGCACTTCCTCTCCTAATTCAACTATCAATCTTCCGAAGGCATAGCTGACACGAGATACAAATCCTTAAAAAATAGTTCAATTCAGTCAAACATTAATATTCCTATCTCTATTTGAATTTCATGAATTAAATCTCAAGAATAAGCATTAAGCAAGGAAGAGATCAATCAATTCGGTGAAATTATACTTGAATTAACATGAGAAAGTCATTACAAGAGTTCTGGAATCAAAATCCCCAATCTTAACCTAGAAATCTAACCTAACATGGAAATGAGAAAAGAAAGAAGGAAAATAGAAATCAAACACAAGAAGCGCTCCATGAAGCCTTAGATCTTGCTTCCACAAGCTCCAAATCTTCAAGAATCTTCAAGGTTTTGATGGAGGAGGAAGGAAAACGAAAAATGGAGAAGAGAGAATCGCAGAGCACAAGTGTGCAGAGGAAGAAATTGAATTCTGAAGTTGTTCCCCTCATTTTCGCGCCCAAACAGCTATATATAGCAGTAGAAACGCGCCACCCATAAGTAGAAACGCGCCCTGGCGCGTTTTCGCCGCAAGGGACAGTAAAATGCGCCACCCTGACGCGCCCTGGCGCGTTTTGGCCGCAAGGGACAGTGAAATGCGCCACCCTGACGCGCCCTGGCGCGTTTTGACAGCATGTGAATAGTGATTTCGCAACTGCTTGAGTACTTTCACTAAAATGGGCATAACTTCTTCCACAGATATCGTTTTGAGCTCTGGTTTTTTGCAAATGAAAGAGGTTTGATAGAGCTACAAATCTCATGAAGACACGAAGAGCCAATTCGGAGTGAAAATTGGGTGAAAGTTAGGCTCAAATGTAGGTGTTTCCTTGACTTGAGCTTCATCTTCTTCTTCTTGATGGCTTGCACCCCAAGTCTTTCTCTTAGGTCCATGGCTTTCATTCCAAACTTCTATCTCCTCTTCAATCAACCTACAATTAACAAGAAAGAGGATAAAATGACTTAAAAACTCAAGAAAACTTACAAAACTAACAAAACACTAACTCAAGAACTAACACTAAGCAATTATGATATTTTTACTGTTTTCTTGACTAAACTATAGCTAAACCTAGTGAAAATAGATGGGAATGAGCTTAAAACACCTAGAAAAACATGTATAATCTAGCACTTATCATGTACTGCTGCTTTGAGCTTCCATTTTTGTTCTTCTTGATGGCTTCTCCATCTTATGTCTATGACTTTCATTCCAAGCTTCTATCTCCTCTTCAATGAACCTAGAATCAACAAAAATAATGATTAAGATGACTTAAAAACTCAAGTAAACTTATAAAACTAACAAACACTAACTCAGGAACTATCATTAAGCAATTATGATATTTTTACTATTTTCTTGTCTAAAATGTAACTAAACCTAGTGAAAATAGATGGAAATGAACTGAAAACACCTAGGAAAACATGTATGATCTAGCACTTATCACAACCCCAAACTTAAAGCTTTGCTTATCCTCAAGCAAACATATAATTCATCATTACAAGAGTCAATAAGCATGGTATAACACTAAGCTCAACAGCCATTGAGAATGCATTATGTAGTTCTTAACTCCTTAAGCCAACTCAATTTATCTATGGAAGTTGGACATGAACTCAAAATGTTATCAAGCACTGCATGATTCATCAAGCATAGGCAACAAATATAGATTGGCATGAAAAAATGTATTTTAGTCAACATCAGCAAAGTCCTCTCCAGTTAAGTGTTTGCCCTCAATCTCTCAAGTGTTTTGGGTTTGTGTTTCTCTCAATGTTACCAATTAGAAGGTCAGTTACCATAGGCTTGCAATAGCTCTCAAAATCTCCACTGCCTTCAAGTAGAAGTTGGACAATCAAAAGGTCTTTTCAGGGTTGTAATGGGGTTTAGGTAAAGGTGGGATAAAAAGAAAGGTACTAACTGCATATTCACAGGAACTTAAAGAGTAAAAGTTATACCTATATGCTATGCATGAGTTAATGATGAACAAAAGAAGAATTCAAAACAGAACAGAGACTGACACTAAGTAACATAAACAACTCATGAGACCACTCTGTTTTCCTTTTGTTCCTTTATCCTTATTGCTCTTAAACTTCATTTTCTTCTGTTTCTTTTTCTTTCTTTTTGTTTTCTTATAGCTCTTGCTATTTTCTTTTCTTTCTACTTTTTTGCTTTCTTTTTCTTTTCTAAACATTCTTTTCTTGTAGCTTTTGTCATTTTGCTTCTTCTTCCTTTTTCTTTCTTTTCAGTTTCTTGTTTTTCTTTTCATTTTTGTATTTTGCTTTTCTTAAGTGGTTTCATTCGTTGCTATCACAAGAAAGAACAAAAAAAATTTGGCATGGTATGGTATGCATGAAAACAGAGAATGCACTATACACAACTAAAAAAATCCACAAAAATTCCACCAATACAAGGTGATCCCTCAACCCCAAACTTAAAATTTTGACTTGTCCTCAAGTCAACAGCTACACATGCACCCGAAAATTCAACCCCAAACTTAATCTTGAAACCTCTCATCTAAGTAAATAAACCAATACACTCAAAGTTCCAGTGATAGGGACAATTGGTTTTTCACTTATTTAGGCTTGTAATGAGCTTAAGTATCCAAGAAGGAAAGGGTTAATTCAGGCTCAAAGGGGCTAGCAATGGAAAGTGTGAAGGTTAAGACTATTTGGCTCAAGGCTACAAAAAAAAAAAAATTTTGCCTTTATCATTTGTGTCCACATCTAAATGTATGTAATTTTGACCAAGAGCTAAAGCAAGTTCTGGAACAAACACATCACATGGTAAAATAGAACACTCAAGAATAAATCATGTTGGAGGCCCAAATTCTTATCCAGGATTAATCATTGCATAACATTGCTAAGTTCACTAATCATGTTACAACCTAGAAAATTGTCATGCTCAAATTCTCATACAATGACTCTTCAAACATTTTGAAAAGAAAACATGCAACTTTGTTATAGAACCTCAAATTGAACCTAAGTGCCAGAAATTACACAGTTCATTCTACTGGACTACAGAGTCAATGTTATATTAAATGCAATTAACCTTCATAAGATGGTCCAGCAAAACAGGGCATATACTCTAAACAAACATAAATTAATCAGTTAACATCAAAAGAGTATAAAAGTGCTCCCTGTTGAAGACTAGCCAGACTGCTCAAAGTTCTGGATCAAGTGCCAAAATTTTCCATGATTCTCCAGCAATGCTCCAGCATCTAATCAATTCCACAAAAACAACACAAACTAACAAGACAGCAAAATAACAATCAAATTATATTCAACTAAAAGTCAAATACAGTACCTTGAACTAAAAAGACAGTAAAATAGTCTAGTTAAGCTACATTAACCAAAAATATAAAACTTAAACAGAAATATTAAACTAAGACATCAATCCTCATCTTCTGTCTCATCCTCTTCTTCCTCACTCTCCTCAGTACCCTCCTCTGCATCTTCATTATGGCCACCATCAACCTCTTCACCATCATCATCTTGTCCCTCATTCGGTGCTTCACTTCCACAGTCCTCAGAAAACTCTTCAAACCTCATCAAGTCTTCAATCATTTCACTGCTGAGTGGTTTGAATGGCGTCAACTTCTCTACTGGCAGATTCATTTGGGCAGCTAAACTTCTCATGAGGGGCTTAAGTGCAATGCAAGTTTTATTGGATTCTTGAATCCTTCTAATATTTTCTTGAACTACCCTCAGATGCCTCAATAACTTTTGCTGATCTGCAGCAGTAGCTGGAGCTTCTGCCATTGGAGCTTTACCTTTGGACTTTGATGTGGCTTTGCCTCTAGAAGTGGACGGTGCTTCTGGTGTGGCTTTGGCTGTACTGGGCTCTCCTTTGGTGAATTTCACATCTAATGTGGCACCCGGTCTCATAGGGATCAAACCCTCAGTTGAGATTCCAGCCTCAATACACAGCTGAGTGATGATGCTTGCATAAGACAGGGATCCCTGTTTTTGCAAGTGTAGTGTGTAAATCTCATTGGCTATGGTCAGACCCACATTAAGATACTCACCCTTCATTATTGTGTACAGGCACCAAACCCTCTTCTTTGTGATGGAGGACCTGTGCTGGATTGGTAGTAAAATCCCAGAAATGAAAGCCCACCATATTTTCGCCTTGAAACATAGGGAAGATGATTTGACATGAGTAACTCCATTGTTGAACGATAGGCTTTCCTTCCAAGCTCCCTTACCTTCACATAATAACTGATCTACCTTGCTTGGTTCGGCTTTGCTATCGGTTCTATACTGGAAGATACAATCCCTTCCTTCCGAGAAAGGGATTAATAACAGTCGGTTGATGGCTTGCGGTGAAAAAGAAATCGGCTTCCCCCGGACATAGGATGCATAGCGTTCTTCGTCATCATTACTTGTCAAATTGGCGTAGAACTCTAGCACTAACTCTTGATACGCCGGGTATGCAATGTTGGCCAGTCCAATCCACTTCCTTCCCATTATTTCCTTGCATACTTCTTTGTAACTAGCACGTTGAGAAGCATCCCCAATTCTTTCATCAGTGTATAAGCTCGTACTCATGTTGAATTTTCGCTCTACTAGCACTGCACGTGCTATAAAATGGGAGGCAAAGGCCTCTGCATGCTCCGGTGATTTGAATCTGTGATTATCATATTCTTGAATTTCTGGAGTGGCCTTGGCTTTCTTTGTGGTCTTCTTCTTCGCTTGGCCTTGTCCTTTGATAGCTCTATGTTTGGTTCTTGGTGGCCTTGAAGAAGAACCAGTTGTATGTTTGCTTGAAGACATAATTTCTCGACAAAAACTTGAACCTACACGAACAAAAGTATATGAGAAAAAAAAATGCATGCATTTTACTAACAATCATCACCAACATGGATATGCACTTTCATCAAAATTATAATGTGGTTCAAAGAGAAATTAAGTGGGAATTGTCAAAGGCAATTACATAAGCAATTACAATGTGGTCATGCTTACTAGTGTTGCGCATATAGAACATACTCAAAACTTCATTGAAGCATTTTAACAAACACTAAGTAAACATGAATGAGCATAACAAATTTCTTCCTAATTGCTTCGCACAATGCATCCCCAAGATAATTATCACCACACATAGTCAAACAATCAATGATATTCATCAACAATTATCAACACAAGGCCATGCAACAACATTCAAATGAGCTAATTTCAATTCGCCCAAAAGGGGATCTAGGATTCGAACTACCATTTCTTGAACCCTCATCTCAATCAATCATGGGAATTATGCAATTAAAGTTTAAACAATGAAGAAAACAAGTTAAAATCAATGGATTGGACAACATACCTTGCTTAGGCCGAATGGGTTGAGAACACTAAATGAGAATTCCAGAAAAATTTTTTGCACAAAAATGAAAATCTATGATGAAGGGGTGAAGAATCAATTCAAAACTACTTGTAATGCGGAGTGGTGAGGTTGAAAATGGATTGGGATTGGGATTGAACTCTTGAGAACTCACAAGCACTAGAGGAGAAGGAGAAGAGCAAGTGAACGCGCTTCGTGGTTGCGCCAAGGCACGAGCTCACCCTCTTATTTATGCCAAGGCGCGCGAAACGCGCCACCCTATTAGTGAAAACGCGCCAGGGCGCGTTTCTGCCGTAAGCCCCTCTCAAGCGCGCCCCTCTCTACATTCATTTTGTGCCGGGGCGCAATTATGCCGCAACAACACTCCAAGCGCGCCCCTCATTTGCTCTGATTGGCGCCGCGGCGCGTTTAGGCCGCAACAAGGCCTCAAACGCGCCATCCACTTCCAGGTAAGTGCGCCAAGGCGCGTGCTCTGCTACAATTTGCGCCTCTGCTAGCGCCAGGGCGCATTCCTCTGCATTTTGATCCAATTCTTCATGTGATAAGGTGAGCTAAGGTGAGAACTAGTGACACCGCATTTTGATTCAACTTGTGCACACCTTCTAAGTCATTTTGTCTCTAGGTGATCTATTCTCTACACAAGGAACCTATCTAACATGAACATGCATTAAGATATCACAACTTTCCCACTAATGCTATTACACCTCACCTCTCTTATTTCTTCTCAACTCAAACACATTGTAATTTCAATTATCTATTCCTATATCTACTTGTTTATCTATCAACACAAGAATCAGATTTATTATACTAACTCATGTATTTACACTTCTACTCTAAACGTCAAATTCTCTTTTCTTTTTGTTTTCCTCAAACTCTTAAACTATTCACAAGTATATGACAATGAGAAGTTACAGAAAGCTTCTCTGAATTGGGTAGGTTGCCTCCCACCAAGCGCTTCTTTAATGTCATTAGCTTGACATGTGACTTGACCCTATCAAGGAGGGTCATGCAGTTCAGCAGAGACCTTATCCTTTTCAAAATTATCTCCCACATAAGGTTTGACTCTTTGGCAATTCACTTTGAACTCTTTGGACTTATCAAGGTCTTCTAAAGTAATTGCACCATGTGGAAACACTTGTTTGACAGCAAATGGACCAGACCATCTAGATTTTAGTTTTCCTGGAAACAATCTTAATCTAGAATTATAAAGTAACACCAGTTGTCCAGGGTAAAACTCTCTCCTTCTAAGCTTACGATCATGCCATAGCTTTGTTCTTTCTTTGTAAATCTTGGCATTTTCGTATGCTTGAAGTCTGAGTTCATCCAACTCATGGAGTTGGTATAGCCTCTTCTCATGGCCTGATTGAGAGTCAGAATTGAGATATTTCAAGGCCCAATATGCCTTGTGCTCTTGTTCTACAGGTAAATGGCATGCCTTTCCATAGACCATTTGAAATGGTGTCATGCCAATGGGAGTCTTATAAGCTGTCCTATATGCCCAAAGAGCATCATTTAGTCTTTTAGACCAATCTTTTCTGGACAGATTCACAGTTCTCTCTAAAATCTTCTTAATCTCCCTATTAACTAGTTCAGCTTGCCCACTGGTTTGAGGGTGATATGGTGTTGCAATCTTGTGCTTCACCCCTAACCTCTTAAGGACTCTCTCCATATGCTTATTGCAGAAATGGCTTCCACCATCAGTAATGAAAGCTCTAGGGACACCAAATCTAGTAAAGATATTTCTATGAATAAAGGTATCTACAATCCTAGAGTCATTGGTTGGGGCAGAAATGGCTTCCACCCACTTGGACACATAGTCTACAGCTACTAGGATGTAGGTGTGGGAGAAAGAGGGAGGAAATGGTCCCATGAAGTCCATCCCCCACACATCAAATACCTCTATCTCTAATATGTTGTTTAATGGTCCCTCATCTCTCTTTGAAATATTTCCACTTCTTTGGCATCTGTCACAGGACTGCACAAAAGCTTTTGCATCTTTAAAAATAGATGGCCAATACAAACCACATTGCAAAACCTTTTTGGCTGTCCTTTCCCCATTAAAATGACCTCCACTAGGGGAATTATGACAGTGCCAAAGGACAGAGTTGACCTCTTCCTCAGGTATACATCTCCTAAGGAGTCCATCTATACCCCACTTAAACAGAAATGGCTCATCCCACACATAATATTTTGCATCAGAAAACAGTTTTTTTCTTTGTTGATGGGACAAGCCAGGGGGGATATAGTTGGATACCTTAAAGTTCGCGATATCGCTGAACCAAGGAGCATCATAAACAGCAAAGAGCGTCTCATCAGGAAAGGTTTCAGCTAT
Organism: Hylodesmum podocarpum; assembly: GCA_026586105.1. Taxonomy (NCBI): domain Eukaryota; kingdom Viridiplantae; phylum Streptophyta; class Magnoliopsida; order Fabales; family Fabaceae; genus Hylodesmum; species Hylodesmum podocarpum. The sequence continues at coordinate 1,397,786 of JALJEV010001349.1, forward strand.
AGGGATATCACTGCCTTCTATTTCAGCATGAGGCAACCTTGAAAGGTGATCTGCCACTAGGTTCTCTCTGCCTTTTTTATCTCTTATTTCAATGTCAAACTCTTGCAGAAGGAGAACCCAACGGATCAACCTTGGTTTACTCTCATGCTTCATTAGAAGGTATTTCAAGGCAGCATGGTCAGTGTACACTATGATTTTTGAGCCAATGAGATAAGGCCTAAACTTGTTGAGAGCAAATACTATGGCTAGCAGTTCTTTTTCTGTAGTTGAATAATTGATTTGAGCACTATCAAGCACTCTGCTAGCATAGTATATTACTCTTACAAGTTTGTCCTTCCTTTGTCCTAACACTGCCCCTATTGCATAATCACTAGCATCACACATTAATTCAAAAGGCAAACTCCAATCTGGAGCAGTGATGATAGGGGCTGTTATTAGCTTCTCTTTTAGAGTCTCAAAGGCTTTCAAACAGTTTTCATCAAAATTAAAGATCACTTCCTTTACAAGCAAGTCACACAATGGTTTAGAAATTTTTGAAAAGTCTTGGATGAATCTTCTGTAAAAACCAGCATGACCTAAGAAACTCCTCACCCCTTTCACATTCACTGGGGGAGGCAGTTTCTCTATCACTTCTATTTTTGCCTTGTCCACTTCTATACCATTCATAGATATTTTGTGTCCTAAAACGATGCCTTCTTTAACCATAAAATGGCACTTTTCCCAGTTCAAAACCAGATTTGTTTCTTGGCATCGTTTCAGTACACAAGCTAAATTTTCTAAACAGTTTTCGAAAGTGGAACCAAAGACAGAAAAATCATCCATAAATATTTCAATGAATTTCTCAACCATATCACCAAAAATGGCCATCATGCATCTTTGAAAGGTTGCTGGTGCATTACATAGTCCAAATGGCATTTTCCGGTATGCAAAAACTCCATAAGGACACGTAAAAGCAGTTTTCTCTTGGTCCTTAGGATCTACCACAATCTGGTTATAACCAGAGTAGCCATCTAGAAAACAGTAATAGGCATGACCAGCTAGCCTTTCAAGTATTTGGTCCATAAAAGGTAAAGGGAAGTGGTCTTTCCTTGTAGAATCATTTAACCTTCTATAATCAATACACATCCTCCACCCAGTCACTGTCCTGGTGGGGATCAACTCATTCTTCTCATTTGCAATCACAGTCATGCCCCCTTTCTTGGGAACTACTTGTACTGAACTTACCCAAGAGCTATCCGAAATAGGATAAATAATGCCAGCATCAAGTAGTTTGAGGACTTCCTTGTGTACAACCTCCTTCATAGTAGGATTTAAACGTCTTTGAGGTTGTATCACAGGTTTGAAATTGATATAGGCCTCCTTAGAGATTCTCCAAAGAGTCCTTGTGTTGCCCTCTCTAGCTTCTTCAAGACAAGCAACTCCAACCCAAAAGACAAAGGAAGCTTCGGTCAAGCTTCAATGGTGGAGGAAAACCGAGAAAGGAAAAGGTGAAGGGGGTGAGGAATGGAAGAGGGTGGCGCCATGGCAAGCCAATAAGCCTAGGAGGAACCGCCACAATGGAGGATGGAATCCATTGATAAGATTCAAGAAACCTTGCTAAGCAAGACAAGAGAAAACCTCTCTCAAGAAAAGCTCAAAGCTTATTCAATTATCAAAATTATCAAAAGTGTTTTACAAGTTTAAGAGTGGAGCCTATATAGCCCACGGTTTTAGCTTGGGTAGCAAGCTAACTAATCCTAACCCAAACTTAACTAATCCTAACCGAATCCTAACCAACTAGCTTAAGGTAACAACCTAATTAATGAGGAGCTAGGTTAGTTACATGTCACTTTCCAAGTGACATGTCATCAATCCTTGATCTAGTCCCTTGATTAGGATGACTTGATCAAGGGTTGAGGCTTCTCCTTAAGTGGAGACATGGATCACCACCTAAGTAGAAGTTGTAACACCCCCCTCTTATTTACTTATTTTATTTATATTTTGTAATTTAAAGTGGTTAATGATATAGTAGATAAAAGAGAGATTTAGAAAACAACACTTTTATTACATAGGTTTTAAGGTTCATTACAACCAGATTACATAACTTTGTCCTATTATTATTTTACATAACTACCTTAGAACATATACTCAACACTTTTACATGCAAAACATAGCAAGCATCTTCACAACAAGATAGTAGTAACAACCATTGCGAAACAGTGACAACTTCTCAATCCTGCAAATCTGTAAAAATAGAATTGCAAGGGTGAGCTTTCCTTAATCCTCAAATAAATTTAATTATAGTAAAACTTTTGAAAATAAGGAAAATTATTCATAAAACCAATATTCTTTAATATTCTTCAATTTCTTTAAAAATAGTAATTTATTGATATAAAACCTGTGTCCAAACCATTAATTCAATTCACAAGGTAAAACCACCAATCAACCATAAAACGAATTAGTAATTTATCACAATAATCATGTACACATAATCACTATTGCATGCTCTTATTTCTATATGATGCATGTATCCTCACGATGTACTTTCCCTATTTACTCAACATGCAATGTGGCGCCATCCCGAAAATAGCACGGGGCATCTGGTCCTCACATCCTCCAGACCCACCAGTGGTAGACACTCCGTAATTGTCGAGTTCCCTCAGTGTCCGGCAGGACCTCCCCCGCAACATGTGATCATCATGAGCAGGGCAATTTCCCCACCAAGAGAACCCCCTCTAGTCCACGGTATTCCACTCACACAGACGGGAATCCGTAACTTACGGACTTGGTCTACTACTATCCAGTCATCATGCAACATGCTCTAGGACCTTGAATTGTATAATGACCTTCATCATATCTCAAATATCGACCTTTCCACCAGGTCATCTTTATCTCACCTCATTCTAAGCATTGCCCATTCACCAAGCAATCTTAGAATGTTGCCTCTCCACTAGGCATTTCAAATCGGTCATTAAGCAATTCAAGTCCATCACCAATTTCATGCAACCATGCATGTCACCACTTATTCATATCTAACTCAAAACCAGACATATTTCGATATGAAATCAACACCAAGAAACACCAATAAACACCAATAAATCAAGAAACCAAGAAACAAGAAACACCAAGAATTATCAAGGAAACATCAAGAACCAATAAACAGTACCACACTTTTCCTCGTAACAAGAATAATTCTGTTCTGATGTGGAAGATCGGACAAAACCGCAACCACAGAGCATACTAAGAATTATCTTCGCACCTTAGTATCCGAAAAACTAAAGAAATATAATGAAAGTAACAACAAAACAAAGAATAGAAGAGTAGGATAAGGACAGCTCCCCTTACAGGTTTCTCCCAGCTTCCTATACTCTTCCTCTACTTACTTGCTCCTCTTTTAGAGATATTTCTTCCTAAGAGAGAGCTTGAGAGAATATAGAAATGTTCTTTGGTTTGTTTTCTCATCTGAAATCCCTAGGCCCTATTTATAGAATTCCCAAGGTACTATTTGCTACAGAATATTCTACAGAATATAGAATATTCTACAGAATATTATACAGAATATTCTATATTCTACAGAATATTCCACAGAATGTTCCACAGAATATTCTACAGAATGTTCCACAGAATATTCTACAGAATGTTCCACAGAATATTCCTCAGAATATTCCACAGAATATTCCACAGAATATTCCACAGAATATTCTACTACAGTAATTTTACTATTTACCTCAGTGATTTTACTATTTACCTCAGTAAATTTACTATTTACCACAGTAATTTTACTATTTACCACAGTAAATTTACTATTTACCATAGTAATTTACTATTTACCACAGTAATTTTATTATTTACCACAGTAATTTACTATTTGCACAGTAATTTACTATTTGCACAGTAATTTACTATTTGCACAGTAATTAACTATTTGCACAGTAATTTACTATTTATACAGTAATTTACTATTTACTACAGTAATTTCAAAAATTCATAATTTTTATTTTTATATTTCTCTCTGTTATAAAAACCTTTCTTAAACTATATTTAAATTTTTGGGATGTTACAGAAGTCTACTTAACCTTTCACATGAGTTCACTTTAGAATTTCACTTAAACTCAAATTGACTTGAAATTCACTTGAAATTCTAAGGTGAATCTTAATGCACATCATTTTATTATTTGTACCCTTAAGCCATGCACTAACACAAATGAAAGAAAATTGTAAGTATGCCCTCAAACAATATGGGCCATGAGCTTGCCAAGCTCTTGCATGGCATTACAAAGATTCAAAGGTATTTACAAGTATATTACAAAAATCCTTAGTATTTCTAAGGCCTTGAAGCTTGTAGCATTCCTTGACCTTCTCCAATTCTTCTTCAAGCTTTTTGAGCATGCTCCTAGTGAGTCTTCTTGGAGGAGGTTCTTCTTGTGGGGATAGTCCTCTATCAAACCCTCCTTCTTGGCTTGAACTTGCCCTCAAGTGATGGGGTTCTTCAAGACCTACATCATACAAAGTTAGATCACATACATTGAAAGAATTACTAACTCCATAATCAATAGGTAAGTCAAGTTTAAAAGCATTTGGGCCAAGTTTCTCAATTATTTTGAATGGACCGTCTCCCTTGGGCATCAATTTAGAGCTCCTAAGATTTGGAAATCTTTCTTTCCTAAGGTGTAGCCACACTAAATCTCCTTCCTTGAATTCCACATGCTTTCGGTTCCTATTGTGAATTTTAGCCACTTGTTCATTTCTCTTCTCAATTTGTTCCTTTGTCTTAGCATGCAATTCCTTGATCTTTCGGCCCCTATCCCTTGCATTCTTGTTAGTAGTAAACTCAAAAGGTAAAGCAACAAGATCAAGTGGGGTAAGAGGATCAAAACCATATACTACTTGAAAAGGAGAAAGTTGAGTAGTAGAGTTTCTTACACGGTTATAGGCAAATTCTACATGAGGAAGCCACTCTTCCCAAGCTTTAAGGTTATCCTTCACAAAACTTCTCAAGAGTTGGCCAAGTGTACGGTTTACCACTTCCGTTTGGCCATCGGTTTGTGGGTGACATGTTGTGGAGAAGAGAAGCTTTGTGCCAAGCATGCCCCATAAGGTCCTCCAAAAATGACTTAGAAACTTAGAGTCTCTATCACTTACTATAGTTTGAGGAACACCATGGAGTCTTACTACCTCCTTAAAGAACAACCTAGCTATGTTAGAAGCATCATCAACCTTTTTACAAGGAATAAAGTGTGCCATTTTCGAAAATCTACACACTACTACAAAGATACAATCCAAACCTCTTTTAGACCTTGGTAAGCCAAGGACAAAGTCCATAGACAAGTCCATCCAAGGAGCATTTGGGCTCGGCAAAGGTTGGTACAACCCATGGTTGGAGACTTTAGACTTGGCCCTATTGCAAGTGACACACATTTTCACAAACCGGTTTACTTGAGCCTTCATATTAGGCCAATAGAAATGTTCTTGCAATATAGCCAAAGTTTTGTCCCTACCCAAATGGCCCATCACACCACCTTCATGTGATTCAATCACTAATAGATCTCTTAAGGAACCTTTGGGAATGCACAAACACCTCCCTTTGAAAAGATAATCATTTTGTTTATAGAAATCCTTGTGAGATCCATTAGTGCATGAATTCCATAGTTGGCCGAACTCATCATCAACACAATACAATGCTTTTATATGCTCAAAACCAAGGAACTTACTTTCAAGCATAGCAATTAGAACATATCTCCTACTAAGGGCATCGGCTACTACATTAGTAGATCCCTTCTTATACTTGATAACATAAGGAAATTGTTCAATAAACTCTATCCACTTAGCATGCCTTTTGTTCAACTTACCTTGCCCCTTGAGGTGCTTAAGAGCCTCATGGTCCGTATGTACCACAAACTCCTTAGGGAGCAAATAATGTTGCCACACATGGAAAGACCTTACCAAAGCATAAAGCTCCTTGTCATAGGTGGAATAGTTGAGTTGACCTCCCTTGAGCTTCTCACTAAAGTATGCTATTGGGTGCCTTTCTTGCATGAGGACCGCCCCTATACCTATGTTTGAGGCATCACATTCCAACTCAAAAGATAGAGAAAAGTTAGGCAATGCTAATATAGGTGCATGTGTAAGTTTTTCCTTTAACAAGTTAAAAGCATCATCTTGTTTAGGTCCCCATATAAATGGAACTTCCTTCTTTACTAGTTCATTTAGAGGTGAAGCAATTGTACTAAAATCTTTACAAACCTCCTATAGAAACTAGCAAGCCCATGGAAACTCCTTACCTCCTTTACACAAGTGGGAACCGGCCAATCCATGATAGCCTTCACTTTACCTTCATCAACTTGGACACCTTGAGCACTCACCACATAGCCAAGGAAGATAACACTCTCGGTGGAGAAGGTACACTTGTCCTTATTTGCATATAGCCTCTCGGATCTAAGGACCTCTAAAACACATCTCAAGTGCATCAAATGTTCATGGAAAGATTTGCTATATATAAGTATGTCATCAAAATAAACCACAACAAATTTTCCAATAAAATTTCTCAAGACATGATTCATAAGCCTCATAAATGTGCTAGGAGCATTGGACAAACCAAATGGCATCACAAGCCACTCATAGAGTCCAAACTTAGTCTTAAAAGCGGTCTTCCACTCATCACCCTCTTTCATTCTAATTTGATGATAGCCACTTTTAAGATCTACCTTGGAGAATATGGTGGAACCATGCAATTCATCTAGTAAGTCATCTAAACGTGGGATGGGATGTCTATACCTTATAGTGATGTTGTTCACCGCCCTACAATCGGTGCACATGCGCCATGTGCCCTCCTTCTTAGGGACAAGGATCACTAAGGTGAAGCACAAGGTGACAAACTCTCTTTGACCCATCCTTTCTCCATGAGGTCTTGCACTTGTTTTTGTATCTCATGTGCCTCTTGGGGTGTGCTCCTATATGATGGCCGATTTGGTATGGAAGCTCCCGGCACAAAGTCTATTTGGTGTTCTATCCCGCGGATTGGTGGCAAGCCATGAGGGATCTCCTTGGGAAAAACATCTTGGAACTCATCTAGCAAGGCATCTAACTTAGCTTGTTCACCTACAAAATTAGAACTCAAACACAAAGGGTTTGGCAAGCAAAGGAACATACATTTTCTAGCCAAAAATTCTCTTTTAATCTCCTTTTGTCAAGTAGAAAACTTCCCTTGTTACCTTTACTTAGAACCAACTCACTTGTCCTTTGGTTCTTGGCCTTGTGTCCTTGGGAACTTGGAGTGATGCTTGCTGGATTTTTCCCATATGCCTCGGCGAAACAGCAAGCTTGCCTTGCTTGGAAGCTTTTGGTCCTTCCTTGGCATGCTTCTTACCCTTCTCGGCCACAATGGCTTTTTGCTCACTATCTCTCTTGATCTTCATCTTGATTTGGTCTTCACAAACTTCCCTAGGAGACAAAGGCTTTAGCACAACCTTTCTACCACTATGAGAAAACATATAAGTGTTAGCAACACCATCATGAATAACATTTCTATCAAATTGCCATGGTCTCCCTAGAAGTAAATGAGTAGCTTCCATAGGCACTATATCACATAAAACATCATCACAATATTTACCTATGGAAAATGAAATCAAGCATTGTTTATCAACTACTAACTCACCATGCTCACTTAACCATTGTAGTTTATAAGCTTTAGGGTGGGGAGAAGTTCTTAGGCCTAGTTTGCTTACCAACCGAGAGCTCACAACATTAGTACAAGAACCACCATCAATGATAAGGGAACAAGTTTTACCTTCAACAAGACACCTTGTATGAAAAATGTTCTCTCTTTGGGATTCATCCATACCTTGGCAAAAGTTGTTGAGCAATCTCCTTACCATAAGCAAGTCTCCACTTTCGGCCTCCTCACAAGAAGAGTGCTCCTCACCATGGGCAACTTCATCCTCACTTGTTGATGAGCAAGAGTCTTCACTAGTCATTCCCCCATCTTGCCTCATCACCATAGTCTTTTTATTTGGACATTGTGAAGCTATGTGTCCATTCCCTAAACACTTAAAACATTTAATGTTACTAGATTTAAAAGATTTAGAAGAAGAAGGTACCTCTTTGGGCTTGGAAGGCTCTCGGTCACTCCTTGGCTTAACCATAGGAGCATTCTCCCTTTTACCTCTATCCCTCCAACTAGAAGAACTAGGTGTAGAAGTCCTCTTGAAAGTAGCCCTCCTTCTAAGTTGTCCTTCTATTCTCTCGGCCTTATGCACGGCCTCCTCCAAAGTGTGATAGCTTTGGAGCTCTAAGACATCTTGGATGTCTCTATTCAAGCCATGAGTAAATCTAGCAAGGGTGGCTTCCCTATCTTCTTGATATTCGGCCCTCAATAAAGTAACCTCAAGGTCCTTATAATACTCTTGGACACTTCTTGTACCTTGGATCATCCTTTGAAGCCGAATGTGTAGGTCTCTAGTAAAAGAAGGTGGAACAAACCTTTCTTTGAGAGCTTGTCTCAAACCGAGCCAAGAGTTGATCATAGGCCTCCTCATGCGTGCTATGTCTTGTTGCACTTGATGCCACCACACTAGCACATAGCCCTCAAACTCAAGAGTAGCAAGGTTGAGCTTCATCTCATTAGTCAAGTTAGGATAACACAAGAAAGTTTGGTCTACCTTCATGGCCCAATCAAGGAACCCTTCGGCCCCTCCTTCACCACTATACTTAGGAAGCCTCACCTTAGGTAGCCCTTCATCCCTCCTTGGTTCATCACCATGGTATGGCCTCCTTGAGTCTCGGCTATACCTCCTAAAATGGTATCCGCCACCTCTCTCCCTTCTCCTCTCATTCCCATGCTCATCAAAACCGAAATCATCCACCCCATTTTCTCCTCCATCACTCCCAATGGAAGCTTCATAACCTCCCCTATTGTTCTCTCTTCTTCTCTCATTTTCTTCTCTTACTCTCCTATCATTTGCCTCCTTATTCCTCCTCTCTTCCTCCTCTCTATTCCTACTAGACTCTCCACTATGCCTCCTCTCACTATCCCTCCTCCTTTCAAACTCTCCCATCCTCTCATCAAGGGTGGTATTCACTCTACTTAGGATAATATCCATCATCTTGAGAGTTTTGGGTGACAAGTCATTGCCAACACTAGGAGAACTAGCCATCGCTGCAAGAAAAGGTTAGTGTACAAGAAATATAATAGGAAATAAGGAATCTCACCACTCTCTAAGTGTATCCACTCAATTAACTCGTGTTTCACACTTAGTGGCTTTTTCTCTAATGAAACTCTCTTGCCTTTTTCCTCTCTATCTCTTGGTTCTCACTTAGAAATTATTCTCAAATCAATTATCAAGTTCCTACCAAGCCAATGTGAAAGAGGAACAGCACCCTAGCTAGGCTTAAGAAGTCCAAAGAGACAAATAATCAAAGACAAAACTAGGAGTCCAAGAAAGACAAGCAAAAAGGCTCAAAAATGAAAGAAAGGCTAATCAAATTTGGAGTAAACTTTGATGAGACAATGGCACATATATGGACAGCAAAGGATCATGAATTTGTAGGGAAAACAAGTCCAAAACCGAGACTAAGAGTATGAGGAACACAAAGTACAGCCACACACAAAACAAGTTATCCACCAAAATTCACCAATTTAGCGACGGATTCTAGAATCCGTTGTAAAAACCGAAATGAAACTTAATTCTATGATTATGCAACCTTTAAAAAAATCAATCCAAATGCAAAATAAGGTTCATATATTCATAGTATTATAAAATTCCAGCAAGTGCAGTAAAATTTTAAAGTGAAACTCACACCAAAGATCACTACACCTCAAGTCCAAAAACAAGGTACTAGAAATTCAACTTGGGTGATGTGTGCTCAAAACTAAGTCCAAGGGTGTGTCTAATTGCCAATTCTTTTCACCTTTCAAATTTTTCTCTTGCTATTTTGGTTCTTTTGACTTTGCTCTTGTATGGTCCTTAATCAATTTCTACTCTTTTTGGACCCATACACTTCACTTTTCACCACCACTTCTTTTTCTTTTGTTTTTCTCACTTGTTTCTTTTCTTTGTTTTGATTTTGTATATTTTTTTTTTCTACACACTATGTATGGCTGGACCGAAACCAATAATGAAGAAGAGCAACCTCCAAGTTCAATTTCTAAAACCCATAAGACAAGTCACAAGGTTCTACACAAATTGGACCTAAAGAGTGCTCTAGAAGCTAACTAAATGCATGTTCATGTGAAACTTACACTAGAAGCCTCTTCTATTTCATGGAACCCATGTAAAACATGAAACCCACTCAACAATGGTGCAGGACATACATCATACTCACGGTTTTGTAAAGAAAAACACAAGGACTAAACAAAACTACAAGAAAACAAATCAAACAAAGAAGCTTACAAAGGAAGTTACTCTAGAACCATGAATCTTGTTATGGAAGCTAAAGCAACTATGGGTAAAACTTCAAGACAAGCATGCTTAACCATGGAAACCCACGGTTTGAAGAAGAAAGAAGGAAGAAAAGCATGCTTAGACAAAAACCAACCGAACAAAATGAAGACAACTCAAAGAAACAAAGACTAGGCTATTGAAAGAAGACATGGAATCAAAGAAAATTCAAAGAAAGCTATGGAAACATATGAAACCCATAACTAACCCGTTGAAGATACTCCATTGAAGAAGACACAAGCTCATGATACCACTTGATATAGGCCTCCTTAGAGATTCTCCAAAGAGTCCTTGTGTTGCCCTCTCTAGCTTCTTCAAGACAAGCAACTCCAACCCAAAAGACAAAGGAAGCTTCGGTCAAGCTTCAATGGTGGAGGAAAACCGAGAAAGGAAAAGGTGAAGGGGGTGAGGAATGGAAGAGGGTGGCGCCATGGCAAGCCAATAAGCCTAGGAGGAACCGCCACAATGGAGGATGGAATCCATTGATAAAATTCAAGAAACCTTGCTAAGCAAGACAAGATAAAACCTCTCTCAAGAAAAGCTCAAAGCTTATTCAATTATCAAAATTATCAAAAGTGTTTTACAAGTTTAAGAGTGGAGCCTATATAGCCCACGGTTTTAGCTTGGGTAGCAAGCTAACTAATCCTAACCCAAACTTAACTAATCCTAACCGAATCCTAACCAATTAGCTTAAGGTAACAACCTAATTAATGAGGAGCTAGGTTAGTTACATGTCACTTTCCAAGTGACATGTCATCAATCCTTGATCTAGTCCCTTGATTAGGATGACTTGATCAAGGGTTGAGGCTTCTCCTTAAGTGGAGACATGGATCACCACCTAAGTAGAAGTCTACTTAACCTTTCACATGAGTTCACTTTAGAATTTCACTTAAACTCAAATTGACTTGAAATTCACTTGAAATTCTAAGGTGAATCTTAATGCACATCATTTTATTATTTGTACCCTTAAGCCATGCACTAACACAAATGAAAGAAAATTGTAAGTATGCCCTCAAACAATATGGGTCGTGAGCTTGCCAAGCTCTTGCATGGCATTACAAAGATTCAAAGGTATTTACAAGTATATTACAAAAATCCTTAGTATTTCTAAGGCCTTGAAGCTTGTAGCATTCCTTGACCTTCTCCAATTCTTCTTCAAGCTTTTTGAGCATGCTCCTAGTGAGTCTTCTTGGAGGAGGTTCTTCTTGTGGGGATAGTCCTCTATCAGAAATTGTCCTCAAGCAAGATTTTGTGCATGCAAAATGAGGGACTTATACCTTTCAAATCAGAAATCTGCCACCCAATAGCAGATTTATGCTCTTTCAGAACTTTAAGCAAACTGTCCTCTTCCTTTTTATCCAAAGAATTGCTAATGATCACCGGGAAGGTGTCATTTTTTTCAAGGAAAGCATATCTAAGATGATAGGGCAGTTGCTTAAGTTCACTCTTAGGTGCAGTTTCTGTTTTATCAACCATTTCAGCTGTTTCATCCACTGCTTCAATACATGATGGTGGTGATGTGTTGGTTTCCATAGCAGCAACGAATTTTTCAACTTCATGTTGTTCATTTTCAAAACTGGAGGTATCAAAATCTTCCTCCTCTTTTATGAAGTCAAAAATCTCATTTTCATAAACATTTTCTGCTATAGGATCCAACACATCAACCATCATGCATTGGGACTTATCAGCTGGAAATTTCATAGCATCAAATATATTAAAAGATACCTTTTCTTCATCTACTCTCAAGATGAGTTCACCTTGTGCTACATCAATTAGGGCTCTGCCAGTGGCTAGGAATGGTCTTCCTAGGATGATTGGCACTTCTTCATCAGCTTCCATATCCAGCACCACGAAATCAGCAGGGAATACGAATTTGTCCACCTTCACCAAGAGATCTTCTACTACTCCATAGGGGCATTTGGTGGATCTGTCCGCTAATTGCAGAGTCATCATTGTGGGCTGAATGTCTTGTATGTTCAATTTATGCAGCACAGAAAGAGGCATCAGGTTTATGCTGTCTCCCAAGTCAATCAATGCCTTACCCACTGGTACTTCCCCTATGGAACAAGGGATAGTGAAGGGGCCTCTATCTCTCAATTTTTGAGGCAGTTTCCTCTGGATGATGGCACTGCATTCCTCTGTCATAGCTACTGTCTCATCATCCAAAAGCATCCTCTTATTAGATAGGATCTCCTTCATGAATTTAGCATATGAAGGCATCTTCTGCAGTGCTTCAGAAAATGGAATATTAATCCTCAAACTCTTCAAGATGTCGAAGAATTTGGCAAACTGCTTATCATCATTTGCTTTCTTCAACCTTTGAGGATATGGAAGCTTGCAGTAAGGTGAGATGTGTTCATGCTGGCCAGCTTCTTGTAGGATTTGCCTCTTTGTCTTTCTTGGTGACTCTTTCTTTTCAATGAGAACTGCAGGTATAGGTGGCTGCCTATCCTTCTCTGCAGTATCTTCTTCTTCCTCCACTGCATCACCTTTCAATTCTGCAGTTTCTTTTCCCAATACTTTACCACTCCTTGTGGTAATGGCTTTACACTGCTCCTTTGGATTTACCACAATATCACTTGGCAGATTCCCTTGGTTTCTTTCAGATAATTGCTTGGAAAGCTGGCCAATCTGTGATTCAAGGTTCCTAATTGAGGCTTCTTGATTGGTAAACATGGATTCAGTCCTCTGCATAAAAGACATAAACATGTTTTCTAGATTTTAGGATCCTTCTCTAGGAACATTCATGTTGGAGCTTGCTGGAGAGGCATCTACTAGCAATCTGGTATGTGATCGCAGTCCATTATAGAAGATGTGGACTTGCTGCAAATCAGAGAAACCATGGTGAGGACATCTTCTCAGCAAGGATTTGAATCTCCTTCATGCCTCACTGATGGACTCTCCATCTTTTTCCTTGAAACAAGAGATCTCAGCTCTAAAGTAGTTGTACTTCTCAGGTGGAAAATATTGAGCCAAAAATGTGTTTACCAAGTCTTCCCAAGCAGTGAAGTATCCATGTGGAAAACTCTACAACCACATCTTTGCTTCTCCTTTCAGTGAAAACTCAAATAGTCTCAGTCGAATCGCATCATCCGGCACTCCATTCATTTTTATAGTTCCACAAATCTGCAAGAAATTATGAACGTGCTGATTTGGATCTTCCTCCTCTAGACCTCCAAACTGCTCTTGCCTGACCAACTGTGTAAGAGCAGGTTTGATTTCAAAATTATTGGCTGCCACAACTGGTGGTGCAATACTGGAACCGCAGCCCATTGCATTCGGCGTGTACAGCTCTTCCAATGTCATCCGCCTGGTGTTATCCATAGTTGCTGTTGAATTTTCTAGTATAGCTGAATTTTCTGGTATGGTCTCTTCTTTATTGTTTTTATTCTCTTTCAGATTTCTCTTGCAAAATCTCTCAATTTCTGGTTCAAACAAGAAGTTAGTTTCCTTAATTCTTCGCATAAACCACAAATCCGAAAGATACAGGGAATCCCAAACAGTTCAAAAGAATGAAATAATTCAATGAAAAGCAAAAACGGAACAGGTATACAAAACAAAAACAGAACAAGTATGAATCAACAAATAAAAACAAATGTCCTAATTAGCAAACACGTTAAGACTATCTACATTCAACCAATAGTCCTCGGCAACGGCGCCATAAACTTGTTGACTTTAAAATATTTGTGTGTGTCAATCTTGCGGCAAGTGTACCGGTCGTCACAAGTTTAGAAATAGTGAGAAAGGGATGTCGAACCACAGAAACTAATTGTGAAGTATCGAATGCTCAACGTGTGTTGCTATTAGAACGAATCAGTGAAGTAAACATTGATATAGGAAACTAAGTAATTATGCAAGACTGAAGTAATCTACTGTAAAGCAAGTAATGAGATGCAGTAAATGTTTAAGTTTCAGAGATGATAAAATGAGTTAGGGAATAGGTTCATTCAATTCCTTCTTTCAAGTAACTAATTCCTATAGCAATTCAACAGAACTTCAATCGATTGGAGACTAGAATTTGTGATACATTAGACTAAGCCTATTCCTAGGTCATTAGTCACTTTGAATGACTTCTATAATCTCTAATCCCTTAGGTGAAAATAGAAATGCATTCAAGAAGCGAAACAGATAAATTCACAATATCTCATAACATGCAAGTTCTATTCCTAGACTCATGCACTGTTATAATGATGCAATTCCTTTCCTAATTCAACTATCAATCTTCCAATTGCATAATTGAAATGAGAAACAAAAACTCAAGGCATAGTTCAGTCCAATTCAAGCAGTTAATATTCCTATTACTATTTGAACTTCATGAAGTAAACCTCAAGAAATTGCAATTAAGTAGGAAGAGCTCAATCAATTAATCCGAAATTACAATTGAATTCACATAGAAGGCATTACAAGAATTCTAGAATTGAAATCCCCTTCCCTAACCTAAAACCTAGCCTGACATGGAAAGATGAAAAGAAAGAACAGAAAAGGAAATCAAAACCGAGAGACACTCCATGAATACTTAGGTCTTGCTTCCACAAGATCCAAAACTTCAAGAATCTTCAAGGCTTTGATGGAGGAGGATGAAACCAAAGGTGGAGAGAAGAGAGAAAATGAAAAGCGTGCACGAGAAGCCAACTGAAAAACTGAATTATTTCGATCCCCCCTCGAACAGCTATGGAGGGTCCATCTTGTGACTTGGCTTGCCATGTACTGCTGCTTTGAGCTTCCATTTTTGTTCTTCTTGATGGCTTCTCCATCTTATGTCTATGACTTTCATTCCAAGCTTATATCACCTCTTCAATGAACCTAGAATCAAAAAAATAATGATTAAGATGACTTAAAAACTCAAGTAAACTTATAAAACTAACAAACACTAACTCAGGAACTATCATTAAGCAATTATGATATTTTTACTATTTTCTTGTCTAAAATGTAACTAAACCTAGTGAAAATAGATGGAAATGAACTGAAAACACCTAGGAAAACATGTATGATCTAGCACTTATCAGTATGGTTACAAAAGATGACTATCAAAAGGAAATTGACAATGTAAAAAAAGAGGCACTTGAAGACCTTTGTGAAATTGCTATTGCCCAACTTTACAAACCACCTTTTATTTTGGTGCCTAATGAAGAGTTGTTCCTAATGGAGTCTTGGAACAAACCTTGTGAAGAAAAGGAAATACCCATAGAGTTTGAACTTTAATTTGAGAAAGTTTCTTTACCACTTAGTATTCCTTTTACTTCTAATAAATATGATTTTTCATGTTATACACTTGAGTATTATGGTATTAGACCTTGGATAATTCTAGAATTTGGTAGTTTGAAATTCTTAATTGAAGCTAATGATCTTTATCTTCATAATGTTGAATGTCCTTCTAGGTTGATGGAAGATTTTAAGAAGGAGGGTACTTTGGAAGCTTCTACACCTAGAGGAAGAATCTTGATGGAGAGTTCCAACCAAAACATGTCCAAACTTGATAAAATGCTACTATCAACATAACTTGAAGTACAAGCTCCAAAGAGCTTTGGTTATGCTTTGACATATGAACTAAATTCTTCTTTTACTTCCTTAGATTGTGTTAATGATATTAGAAAACAAATAATCTTGTTTTTATATGATTGGAATATATATAACTTAGGTAAACTAACAAATTTAGTAGGTGTTTGAATAGAAAGTATGATTTACTTTTACACCTATGCAATCAATATAAAGTTTACCTATATGTTGCATCATATATTAAACAATTTAATGAACCTTGCTTAGTACTTGATCCGGGTGGAATGTATTTATTGATGCATCCTTACCTTTTTGAATCTTGCATTCTATCTTCTACTTTTCTTAGATTAGGATCATCTTAGTTCATAGTTTTTGTTTGATTTTCATGATTGTTGTGAGGTTTCCAACTTGTCACATGAATTTCCTTGTATTGTAGCCTTGATTTTTGAATTGATTTGCATGTTCTTAGTTGCTGCCTTGCTGCACCTTGTGGATAAGAAATTAACATACCATGCATTCCATGATGAACACATGCTGAAAATTATGAACACTTGAATTTGCCTTAACCGTTAGTGTGAATTGGGGTGTCTTAGTGATTCGGTTTTTGTTTGATTTCTTTGCTGCATTATACCTCCGCATTCACATAGTTTCATGTGCAAAATCTCATGTCTAAGTGAACCAAGTGAAGAGAAGAAAAGAAAAAAGAAGAAGGGGGATCAAGAGAAGAGACTATAGGAGTTTCTAACTTGTTTTCTTCTACTCTTGTATCATTTTGTGTATCACTTGGATCTTATCTAAATTCTTGGAATGTTTGCAGATCTGATCCTTGAGGTTAATAAGGAAATGAAGGAGTTTCAAGTGTGGGGAAGAGAAGAACAAAGGAGGCTACATCACCCTTTGTTGACACACACCTTGTGATGGAGGACCATCTCCAAAAGCTCAACACACTCTTCAACCTTACTTTTTAATAAATTGAGCTTTTAATAAAATTCGCTATGTTTTTGATTGTCTGACCAGGTTTAGTATTCGGAGCATAACTTGGGCTACACAACTCCAATTTATCTGTTCTTGATGTCTTTGTAAAGATAACTTACAGAGATACAAAAGCTATGAAGACACAAAAGCCCAGTTCTAGCTTCATCTAGGAGGAAATTGGGCTTGAAAGTAACGTTTGGATACTGCCAAGATGTTCCAGCGGGCTGCTGACCAGGTTTAGTATTTTGAGCATAATGTGGGCTACAAAACTCCAATCACTTTCGTCTTGGTGGCATTTGAAAGCTGACTTAAAGGGCTACAAAAGCTATGAAGACACCAAAGCCCAGTTAGGATTTAATCTAGGAGGAAATGGAGCTTGAAGTTAACGTTGGAATGCTACCAGGATTTTCCAGCTAGTTGTTTAATTGTTTAGGCCTATTAGTTTCTTTCAATTATGTATTTGTTTTAAGACTTGGATTTGGGCCTTGTAATTGTGAAGTGTGCTCCGCCTAGGGTGTCTCTCATCCTAGGGTGGAGAACATTTCAGATTTCTAACCTTAGGCCCATTGCACTTTCATTTAAGTTGGTCAACATTTCTATTGTACTCACTTTTGTCATTTATGAGAAGAGAATTTCTAAGACTAAATTCTTGAGAAAAGGAGAGAGCTCTCCTAGGGTTTCTTCCAAGAATCTTGAATCTTATCATGGATCCATGATCCAAGTGGCGATTCTCCAACCAAGCTTATTGGATGTTTCATCCATGGCGCTTACCACTCTTCTTCCTTCTTCCATTTTTGATTGCTTTCTTCCCCCTTTTGTGTTGACCATGAGCTATCATTGCTATATATTGAGTTATTCCGTTGTTTAAGAGTGATTGAACATTGGTGAATGAAGATTGGGGCACCCCTTTTGCTAATCCTTGAAGAGCCATCACAAGTTCCTTCACGGGTTTGCATCAAATTTGGTATCAAGAGCTTGTTTTTCACCTAGTTGTTCTTCACTTGTGGTATTGAGTTTAGCTCCTATCTTTTTGCTTTCAATTTTTGATTCAATTGAATTTTTATTTGAGTTTTGTTGTTTGTCTTGGCTGTCCAATACATAGATGAGATGTTCTGACACTCATGGTTGATCATACATGACCTATTTTACATGCTAGACACATTCTAGTTGATAGCCCCCATGTGTTTGATGAATTTTCTCAATATGTATTTTGAGCCTCCTTGCTGGAATTTTAATTCCCTGCATCTTATGTGGCTTGATTAGTGCTTATATGTGTTATTACTATATGCATTGCTCATTATAAGTTCAAGTTACCACTACCATGCATTATCTTGTTTGTTAGCAAAGTTTGACTTGACTTGCTTGAGTAATTGAGCCTATACTTGAACTGTCCAGCAAAGAATAGCTATGAGAAAAATATAGAAAAACAAAAGAAAAGAAAAGAGCAAGAGAAAATATTTAAAGAAAAGAGTCAAAGAAAAATTCAAGAAAAGAAAATACAAGAAAAGAAGATTGAAGAAAAATTAGAGTGAAAATTGAGTAGCTCTTGTAGTAGAAAATTTTTGGGAAAAATTGAGTGCAGTACCTTGGTAAATTGGGTCATTAAACACCCACAAATTTAGTGTCCAAGCTCAATTTAGGCATCATTACTCATTAGACTGTAGCATCATATTACAAATTGTGTCAAATTTGCTAATAGCATGATATTTGAACTTGTAGTGTGCTTTGCATGTGCTTAGACATATTTGCCCTGTTTTTGGACCCATATTTGTGGCTGACCTGAACCTTAATTTGAGCTTATTTCGTGCATAAAGATCACCCAAACCATTCCCCAAAATTTCAAGTCATTTTGAGCCAATTTTCAAGCCTAACTTCCAACTTAGTGACGGTTTTGCTGTTGCTGTGGCAGTTTCGGGTTTGCAGTTGGTTCAAGGGGTTAAACGTTGATTTATTGAATTCTAGACATTTGGTAATTCAATATACATATATATAAGCTCAACTGGAAAGTTTCATGAAGATCTCTTACAAGTTCCTCATGGGTTTGCATTAAAATTTGGTATCAAGAGCTTGTTCTTCACCTAGTTGTTCTTCACTTGTGGTATTGAGTCTAGATCCTATCTTTTTGCTTTCAATTTCTGATTCAATTGAATTTTTATTTGAGTCTTGTTATGTGTCTTGGTTGTCCAATGCATAGATGAGATGTTCTGACACTCATGGTTGATCATACATGGCTTATCTTACATGCTAGACACATTGTAGTTGATAGCCCCCATGTGTTTGATGAATTTTCTCAATATGTATTTTGAGTCTCTTTGCTGGAATTTTAATCCCCTGCATCTTATGTGGCTTGATTAGTACTTATATGTGTTATTATTATGTGCATTGCTCATTAGAAGTTCAAGTTACCACTACCATGCATTATCTTGCTTGTTAAGCAAAATTTGACTTGACTTGCTTGAGTATTTGAGCCTATACTTGGACTACAAAGAATAGCCAAAAGAAAAATAAAGAAAAACAAAAGAAGAGAAAAGAGCAAGAGCAAGAGAAAATATTCAAAGAAAAGAGTCAAAGAAAAATTCAAGAAAAGAAAATACAAGAAAAGAAGATTGAAGAAAAATTAGAGTGAAAATTGAGAAGCTCTTGTAGTAGAAAATTTTTGGGAAAAATTGAGTGCAGTACCTTGGTAAATTGGGTCATTAAACACCCACAAATTTAGTGTCCAAGCTCAATTTAGGCATCATTACTCATTAGGCTCATGCATCATACTACAAATTGTGTCAAATTTGCTAATAGCATGATATTTGAACTTGTAGTGTGCGTTGTATGTGCCTAAACATATTTGCCCTGTTTTTGCCCTGTTTTTGGACCCATATTTGTGGCTGCCCTGCACCTTAATTTGAGCTTATTTAGTGCATACATATTATCCAAACCAATCCCCAAAAATTCAAGTCATTTTGAGCCAATTTTCAAGCCTAACTTCCAGCTTAGTGACGGTTTTGCTGTTGCTGTGGCAGTTTGGGTTTTGTAGTTGGTTCAAGGGGTTAAACGTTGATTTATTGAATTCTGGGAAATTTGTCATTCAATATACATATATATAAGCTCAACTGGAAAGTTTCATAAATTTCCAAGCTCATTTGCTATGCTAAAAAAATTTCACAAGTTTGGGCAGAATTGGTGACGGTTCAGCGAATTTTTCCAGCAAAATTGCATTTGATTTCTTCCATTCTTTGAGTTTTTGTTTCAAAAGATTTTTGCAGTTTTTAAATACTAGTTTTTCTTCATTATTAGTGCAGTAAATATATTATCCATTGTCTTGATCATTACTTTCCTTTTTGAGTAGCTAATTGTTCATTGAGTCCTATTTTGTTGCTTGTCTTTTGGCTTCCTAGTAGTTTTGTCTTGAGTATTTGTCTCCTTTGAATTTCCTTAAGCTTGTAGTTGAATTGTTCCTCTTTCACTTGGGCTATTTGTACATTGATAATTGATAGAGGTTTCTTGAGAAACTCTAAGGAGATTGAGAGGAAAAAGGCAAGTGTGAACATTATAGAAAAAGCCTTCTAAAGAGTGATACAAGAGTGTTGAGTGAAACACTTAGTTGAGTGGTGAGGTTTATTTGCTTTATATTTTTCTTGTATACTAATCCTTTTTCTTTGCAGCCATGGGAGATATTTCCCCAAATATAGAAGACCAAATACTTCCTAGTGATGTTAGATTTTTGAAATGCTTTATGGAGACATTGAATGAGTTGAGAAGGGAAAATGTTAGGCGGTTGAGGGAAGGGGAGAGTAAGAGGGAGGACCTTGAGAGGAGACTAAGGGAAGAACATAAGAGAAAAAATGATAGAAGAGGAAATCAATAGAGGTATCCTAGTTCATATAAAAGAAGTGATAGAGATTACTATGAATTTAGGAAGGAATATAGAGATAGCAAAGAGAGAAGGATTAGAGAAGAGTATGAGAGAAAAGAAACTAAGTATAAGAGGAGAAAAAAAGAGTTGAAAGAAAAAGAGTTGAGAGAAAAGAAGCTAAAAGAGAAAGAATTGAGAGAAAAAGAATTGAGGGAAAAAGAAATTAAGGAAATAGAGTTGATGGAAAAACAAATGAAGGAGAAAAATAATTCTTTACTTGATTGTGCTAACCCTTCATTTGAAACTCTTGATTCTTATTTTGACAATATTGTAGGTATGGTTCCAAAGGATGACTATGAAGAGGATATTGACAATCTCTTGTATGAAGATGTAGAAAGAAAGGCACTTAAAGACCTTTGTGAAATTTCTTATGACCATCTTGATAAAAATTCTTTTGTTTTGGTGCCTAGTGAAGAGTTGTGCATAAGTGAGCCTTGGAACAAACACTATGAAGAGAAGGAAATGCCTATAGAGTTTGAGTTCCCCTTTAAGGAAAAATCTTTATCACTCACTATTCCTCTCTCTTGTAATAAAAATGATATTCCATACCCTACACTAGAATCTTATGACATTGAAGCTTGGAAAATTCTTGAATTTAGAAGTGTGAAATTTTTAATTGTGCCTACTAACTATTATTTTCATGATATTGATTGTTCATATAGGTTAATGGAAGAATTTAAGAAGGAGGGCAAATTACAAACTTCCACATCTTTTGAAAGACCAAAGGCACCTTGTGAGAGAGATAAGAGTTTCACTCTCAAGAAGTATTGTGTTCTAGGACCAAGTGAGAAGTTATGCATAAAGGAACCATGGAATCACTTGGGAAGAGGGAAAGGAGTACTTGAAGATTATGCATTATCAAAAAGGGAGACTTCCTTGCCTTTTACTTGCCATATTAATTCTAATTTGCACAACACTTTTTGTGACACAATAGAATCTCATGGCATTATACCTTGGAAAATATTTGAGAATACTAAGTTGGAATTCTTACTTGAGCCTACTAATGGTTCTCTTTTTGATGTTGAATATCCTTTTAGGTGGAAGAATGAATTTAAGAAAGATGGAACATCACAAGCTTCTACACCTAAAAGAAGTATCTTAAAGAAGAATTTCAACAAAGTGGAGTACACATGGATTAAAGAAGTAGTATCTATACATTTAAAGGAGGAATTAGACACTCCTTGGAGTTTGGGTTTTATCATAGAAAATCATTTGCATTCTTCCTATACTTCTCTACATTGTGTTAATGATATTAGTAGACAAAGCATGTTATTATTAAATGTTAAACTTCATAGAGTTTGTTTGATCTTTGATCCGGGTGGATTATTTTTATTGTAAGTAAGAACCTAAGGCCACTTGAGGACAAGTTGGCCATAAGAAGGAGGGTTTGATGGAGGACCATCTCCAAAAGCTCAACAAACTCTTCAACCTTACTTTTTAATAAATTGAGCTTCTAATAAAATTCTCTATATTTTTGACTGTCTGACCAGGTTTAGTATTCGGAGCATAACTTGGGCTACACAACTCCAATTTAGCTGTTCTTGATGTCTTTGTAAATATAACTTACAGGACTACAAAAGCTATGAAGACACAAAAGCCCAGTTCTAGCTTCATCTAGGAGGAATTTGGGCTTGAAAGTAACGTTTGGATACTGCCAGGATGTTCCAGCGGGCTGCTAACCAGGTTCAGTATTTTGAGCATAATGTGGGCTACAAAACTCAAATCAATTTCTTCTTGGTGGTATTTGAAAGCTGACTTAAAGGTATACAAAAGCTATGAACACACCAAAGCCTAGTTCGGATTGAATCTAGGAGGAAATGGAGCTTGAAGTTGACGTTGGAATGCTACCAAGATTTTCCAGCGAGTTGTTTAATTGTTTAGGCCTATTAGTTTCTTTCAATTATGTATTTGTTTTAAGACTTGGATTTGGGCCTTGTAATTGTGAAGTGTGCTCAGCCTAGGGTGTCTCTCATCTCACCATTGATCACTCATTTCACTCTAGGGTGGAGAACATTTCAGATTTCTAACCTTAGGCCCATTGCACTTTCATTTAAGTTGGTCAATATTTCTATTGTACTCACTTTGGTCATTTATGAAAAGAGAATTTCTAAGACTAAAGTCTTGAGAAAAGGAGAGAGCTCTCCTAGGGTTTCTTCCAAGAACCTTGAATCTTATCATGGATCCATGATCCAAGTGGCGATTCTCCAACCAAGCTTATTGGATGTTTCATCCATGGCGCTTACCACACTTCTTCCTTCTTCAATTTTTTATTTCTTTCTTCCCCCTTTTGTGTTGACCATGAGCTATCATTGTTATATATTGAGTTATTCCACTGTTTAAGAGTGATTGAACATTGGTGAAAGAAGATTGGGGCACCCCTTTTGCTAATCCTTGAAGAGCCATCACAAGTTCCTTCATGGGTTTGCATCACCTTGTCTTTGAAAATTCCTACTTGTTAGGAAATAAAACTTGTAATTTTTTATTTTGTTTTTGATTGGACTTTGGACTTTAATATCTGGTTTGCTTGCTGCACCAAAGTGCATTTTAAACACCTCTAGTGTGTTGTCTTGCTCACGTAAAATCGGACCTTATATCGTGCTCATAGTTTCGGTTTCCGAAAATTGGGTTCTAAAAAAAAACGATTTCCATTATCTCTTGCTAGCCTTTTGGTATATTGCCTTGGATTTATCTTGATCCTTTATCCTTGTTTAGTGATTGTATATTCATTCATTCTATTTCTTATCTTTGGCTATTTGAAATTCAAAAGTAGGAGATATGGTACACCGTAGAGAAATCGGGTCCAAAAACCTACAAGCAAGAACTTCCAAGTGAGTATTGTGGTAGTATGATGGAGGAACATCTCCAAAAGCTCAACAAACTCTTCAACCTTACTTTTTAATAAATTGAGCTTCTAATAAAATTCGATATGTTTTTGACTGTGTAACAAGGTTTATTATTCAGATCATAACTTGGGCTACACAACGTCAATTTATCTGTTCTTGGTGTCTTTTTAAAGCTGACTTGAAAGGCTACAAAAGATATGAAGACACAAAAACCCAGTTCTAACTGCATCTAGGATGAAATTAGGTTTGAAACATTTGCTAAAATAGGAAGGAAAGCTTGATTAAGTATTGGATCCATGCCAACACTTAATCAAGGATCTCAACCCTTGATTAGGAAGTGTTTAGGATTGATGACATGGCTAATCACATGGGTACCAAGGGGAGACAAACCCATGTGCACCCATGTGAAGGCTATGTGAAACCCATGTGCAAGCTAACTACCAACTAACTAGCCTAGTTAGTTACTTGGGGGTCAAGGTGGGATTTCGGATTGGCTATGAACTTAACTAGGATTAGGCTAGTCTAATCATGGTTTAGGTGACTTGGAGGCCAAGGAAGCATAGCCTATAAGTACCTTGGCCAAAACTCATGTAAGAAACTTTTGATGAATTTGAAAACAAAGAGCTTTAAGCTTGTGGGAAAATCCTTGAATCTTATCAATGGCATCTCGCTTCCATTGTGGCGGTTCCTCCTAGGCTTATTGGAGTTCCTCCATGGCGCCACCCTTCCATCTCTTACCTATTCCGCTTTGCTTTGATTTCTTAAACACTAAACCCCTAAAAAGCTTCATGACCGAGGCACTTGTCTTGGTTCTTCTTGATGAGCATGGTTTGAAGACTAGATTTGGGCAACATTGAAGCTTCTTTGGAT